>JAFHKQ010000013.1:0-1389069 GCA_017163955.1 Apiospora koreana
AATTAATTTGGACACCACATTCTGGTTCTGTATGGGTGGTTAGAGGAAGATACCGAATGCAACGCCACTCTGCTGTGTCTATCACACACCAATACCTGGATAGAGGAGAAGGAGGTTGTCGTCCCCTTTTGGATTTTGACCCCCGGAAAATTGTAGGCATTGTCTCGGCCCACCACGCGATCTGCCAGACCTCAGGAAGTATGTAGAGCCTGTACATAGTAGTAAGTTAGCCACTCGACGTCTTCTGACAATCAACCCCCCTTTGGAACTTCTGTAAGCCACATGGTGAAAGCACCAACAACCGGCACTTTGAAACGCAGTCTCTCGAGCCAAGGCCCGGACCATCTGAATCCTTGTGCCAAATCCCCAGATTGCAGGTCAGTACATGCCTATCTATGTAAGGCAATGATACCACATACTCTACCATTCTACCTCTCAGCCTTTACGTACCCACCTACCCTACAACCCATCTCTGGTTTGATTCTTCTACTACAAATGTCTACAGCCATAAATCACGAGCGGCATCAAATCCTTCCTCTTCTCCCCTTCCTCTTTGTCCATCCCTCTTTTCCAAGTTAGTTCCTTTTCGTGTTGGTGTCCTGCCGTATCCTCGAACGCATAGAGTTCAAACCGACAAGCAACCTAACCTAGCTCAGTCAAGTCCCTCACTAAGTCCCTCACATTGAACTTACATGCAGCGTGCAAGTTGTAGGTATATGTACATGCCTCCCTCCTAGACCGCATCAATAGCAGCTACCTACATACCTGCCTACTCTTACAGGTAGCCATTCAGAAGACTCGCCGGCAATCAGATGCAATGAGGACAGGACTTGGTTCCCGCCTTTTCTTCTAGACTGGTGTAACGCATGTACTCAGCAGCGTTAGTGCGCAGCTATCCCGTCGAGCCTGCTCGAAGTTTGTACATTGCAGGATCTAGGACTGGAGGGGGGAAAGCTAACTGGTACGAGGCCAGACAAGACAGCATTCTGCATAGAAAATAGCGTACTTTTCTTTTGTTTCGTCTTTGGCACCATCCCTGCATGGCTCCTCCGGGCGGGAACATCAGCAGAAACCGCGGGCCAATGGGACTCATCTTTAAGTTGGCAGTCGTCGAAGCACGAGCTTCAGTGTCGAGAGAGATGCTACATGCGGTACGGCTACAGGATATACCCCGGCTTACGCACCTCGCCTGCCTTACCGGGTACTTAGCATTCCTAGGTTAGCAAAAGAGCGAGAGCGAGAGAGAGAAAAGAACCTATTGGATCCTATATCTTCTGGACCCCTCATATCTAGGACATTTGTTGGTTTGATGTCTTTCTGTAAGTCTCCCACGAAAGGGGATACGGGGATGGTTCGAAGGACGGGCGGGTGACGAGCTGTAAGTGATCGGTGCTGCATAGACACACTTACAACGATTCGACGGACTTATCATACCACTACGTGGCGACGATCGTTGGGTTGGGTGTTTACCTCAGTTCTATGGGTTGGCTCCTGCAGTACTCCGTAGTTGTAGACAGCAGCCTACTGAGCAGCCATCATAGACCAAGCCGGGGGAATCCATTTGTCATGGCCGGTCCCAGCAAGATATGAGCCGAGCAAAACCTACCTTGGCGACCCCATGTGCAATTGACCACTGATGGCTCATCAATCTCGCGACACACACCACCACAAACTGCTCCCGGCTCGGTGGGTGGGTGTGTCAAAGGGACCTGGACCTAAAAAGACGACGACTCTTTAGGTAGGACACGCTTTACTTTTTTTCTTCTTTTTTTCTTTTTTTTCTTTTTTGAACGTACATACATACATATATATGTAGAAGCGATACCTAACCTTGCCTATCCACACCCACGCTCACCACCTACACCCACACCCACACCCACACACCCGTACTGCTGATAAAACTGACAGGCATGTTAGCAGAAGGGGGAAACGGCAAGACAAGCAGCAGCCATGAGTAACATAGTTTGGCGAGCCCAAAGATTGGACATCAAGGAGATAGCTGTTGGTATCAGACCGAAGATCTAGTGGGAGGTACAAGAGACAGACAGATAGATAGAAAGACCACCTAACAGAAGAGAAAGAGAAAGAGAGAAACTTGTGTGTGTCCCAAAGCAGCGTAGTGGAAGGTAGCTACAGTCTACAGATGTGCGTCCATCTTCTTTCTCCCTCTCACGTTCGCGTCTTTTTCTTGCTCTCTCATTATCTCTGCCTTCTACTTGTAACCGATGTACCAAAGCTATTGTCCACACTACCAGCTGTACCGGCGGACCTTGAACCACCACCACCAACCACCACCACCATCAAATAGACAACGAGGCCAGCCAGATACACCTCTCCGTACACACACACACACACACAAAGAGGTCTCAACCCACTCACCCACACACCCTCCAATCCATTGAAGGCCGCCCATCAACTCTCTCTCTTCCTTTGTCCTTCCCACCAACTTCGACACCCCCCTCCTCCTCCAATCCTATTACCCAACTTTTTAGGAACGTCCCCCGAAATTTTGACAATCCTATTTCCCCCCCCCAGCGCAACAACTCCTTGCATTCCTCTCTGGTTGCCTGCTTGTCTTATCGCGTTTCGTTCCCGGGCATCGTCACCCTTTTACCCCATAAATCCTCGAGTCGCGTCTCAGTCGCCGAGACATAACTGCATCGTCGCAATCCTCTGGCGCGCCCATACTACTACTACTACTACTTACATACATACCACAATACTTTGGACTATTGCTATCTGAACCTATCTCTATCTCGTCTACACCAACCCGGGTGGATTCTGGTTGGTTGGTTAATTGATTGATTGATCCATCAATGATCGACTTAACTAATTGGAACTGATTGACGCACTGCCGCCCAGCCGCTTGCTGACCCAGTTTCTCATTTCCATTCATCCTCACTCGTACCTCGTTTTACCACTTCCAGTCCTAATCCCCCATTTCCCCCTCTCCCCTCACAGGCCTCTATCTATCTCACGCACACACACACACACACTCACACTCACACTCACACACCACACCACACCCACCCCCCGAAACGAAAGGACGCAAGGCAAGACCCGGCTCCAAGCTTTTGGTTCTTGGTGCAGGTCAGCGCACGCGCGCCGGCTTATCCCACATTATTGATTGAGTGATCCCCGTACCTCGACCTAAAACCCAGCCTACTACCCGACTACACTACTGTACTGTATTGTCGCTGTAAGCCTGTACCTACATACAGACCTGCGCCGCCAGCCCACTCATTCCTGCGAAACAAGCACCCGCCGACTTTTGATCAGCGCGATCGTCATCGCCCTTCATCTATCTTCATCCACTCAAGTTCGCAACCACATCGTATCATATCAGCCAGCGCCTCAACTTATCCGTCCCTTCCTGCCGCTGCCGTTAGCAACCTAGAGAGCCCATGCGCCACAAAGCATGAACAGTGAGCAGAGTTCGACGTTAAGTCCCGGTTCCAACAATCCTGTAAGGTCTTTCTTCAACGCGACGGCGTTGACGTCGAGTCGCGCAAATCCCTTTCCCCCGTCGATCGCGACAACAGTTTCGCCCAACGCGACTGCGCCCAAATCAATCACCACCGCTGCTATGGCTGCACCGGCTTTTCTATCACACTCGCAGCAACCCTTCAGGTCGGCAGGCATGTCGGCCCACTCACCCTTCCCGCTCTCCATGCATCACATGAATCCATTCGACAGCGACGCGAGCATCAGACCCGTGGGTACGCCCTACGCGACAACACCCGCGCCCGTGTCGCAAGTACTTATTCGTCGCCTGCCGTTGGACACAACCGAGGAGAAGCTCCGGCTCATGGTTGTATTCTCGCAAGAACTCGTCGATGTCGACATGCTGTCGCCTGAGCAATCGGAAGATGCGGGTTTCCGCTCCGCTGTTCTCAAGTTCAAGACCCTAGCTGGCGCACAGCAAGCCAAGGATATGTTGCACGGGAAGTCGATTTCGAACGATGCCGAGATGATTGTCGAGATACTATCCGGCAGCCCCTTAACTTCGCGACGGTATCCCGCGCACGAGACCTCGGCCAACAATAACTCGGCCTCCGCCACTTCGAGTACCGCCTCCTCGACAACGTCTTCTGGCCCGACCTCGCGACAACCCTCGCGCTTTGCTACTGGATATCAATCAACCATGGAGAAGATGTCGCCCCCTATGAACGGCATGAATGGCATGTACGGCAGCAATGAGTTGCCCAACCCCGAGTCGGGCTCTCACTACCAAAGCCTCTTTTCGCCACAGTCGCCTATTGGCAACCATTTAACCGAGCGAGCGCGCATATCTGGCAAGACGCTCATCAGCCATGATAATGCCGAAGACGATGAGACACAGGAGCTGCTCAAGAACCCTGTCGCGTATGCCGAGAATGGCGCAACGCAGGGTCGGAGGGCGACTGCTCCTCATCTGCCAATCTCGCGCATGGCTAGCCTGTCGCTGAACACGTCTACGTCATCTGCGAACTCGCTTCCACCGTACGGGCCGTCAACCATGACTCCTATTTCCAGCCATGGTAGCGCCATATCCCCAACAGTCATGAACAGCGCTAGCCATTCGCTCAACTATCAGGTTGGTGGCCAACACTTTCATCAACGCCATAACTTCCCGCCGGTTAACCCTGCGGACCAAAACCCGCCCTGCAACACGTTGTACGTCGGTAATCTTCCTATCGACACTTCAGAAGAGGAGCTCAAGGCCATGTTCTCGAAGCAGCGTGGGTACAAGCGACTATGCTTCCGGACCAAGCAAAATGGTCCCATGTGCTTTGTTGAATTCGAAGATGTCTCTTTCGCAACGAAGGCGCTACATGAACTTTACGGTCACCCGCTCCACAATAGTGTGAAAGGCGGCATACGCCTCAGCTTCTCTAAGAACCCTCTTGGGGTTCGTTCGGGTCAGACGCCTGGTCCGAGTAATGCAGCCGCTATGGCAGGTATCAATAACATGATGGCCGGCTCCGGAGCGAGTTTCGCCACGACCAATGGGCCACCTCCAGGTCTTTCTGCGCCTCCAGGCCTCAATCGTATGGCTTACAACAATTCTTCGCCATCGTCTCTATCGAATGGCGCAAGCGCCCCGTATTCATCGCCGAATTACCCCAACAACAACAGCAGCAACAGCAGCAACAACAACAACTATGGAGGGTGGAACAACCCCCCATACAACAATGGGCCCCTATCTGCTGGCGGGTCTTCAACTATGTTGAACGCGTCTACCACATTCCCGCCGCCGCCACACATGATGGGAAAATAGATGGTCGTTTCGTCGAAGACACCCAAATGAGCAACAGCGGTTTCACTTGCAAAGGCGTTCTGGGGCGTGCATTTGAGGGAGCATCAAAGCAAACGGTCGGGTTTTCCTTTCTTTAGTGTGTTTAGCGTTTCATCTGGCCCTTTGGCCGCTATTGCCAACGGACCGGATCTCTCCGAACTGGTCGGTTCTTTTCACATGATTTCTGCATTTTCTTTGCATGTCGGGATGGAGCTTGCGATCTTGTTTCTTGGTTTCTCAGCGATGGCGCCGATATCAGTATCTCACGACAATTCCCCGTATACCGCCTGGTGGCGGGTGCTTACGAGGGAGTTACGAGGCATTTCGGGTTATAGCCTAAGAGATTTGGCGGCGATGGCATCTTTGGTGTTCTATGCGCTTCATCGGTACAGCGTCTCTGCTTTTGCTCTTTTTTTTTTTACCAAGTTTTTCATGGCTGGGCCTTGGCGTTGGGTAGAGCGAGCGGTATTCGTTCCGTAGCCTATCAACTTGGATTGGAATCGAATCATCTGTGTGTTTTCGGGGAGCATGGAGGACAAACTGCTCTCCGCTCTGAGCAGTAGTGGCATATGGATAGGCTTATTGTATCAATTGCGTTGGCGTCATCAGAGATAAAAAGAACATCAGGGCTTTGGCGTTGACTATCGAAAAGACGGGAGAAAAGGGAAATACCATGTTTGGAGGAAATATCGCTTTATGGGACTAGGACATGGGAGGGGGGCAGAATGGCGCCTCTGGTCCATTGGGGCAGAGTGGACTTTCGCCATTTGTGTGTTGGGCGGCAGAGCCGATTACCAGTGGACTTGCCCATGGCCAACAACCAGGAACAGCCAAGCAGACCGCATCCCTGGACTTTGCCTCCAGTCGGCCCTCGTCCTTTTCTTCCCCTGAAGTATTGTGCCCAACTGCCTTGCCACTACGACTATCATCATGGGCTGGAATCTGACCTCGGCCATTTTTGTACCTGGATGGTGATAAAGGAGGGGAGGGACTAGATGTTGGTTATATCTTAGCATTTTCCTGTGGGTAGGCAAAGGTTGGACACATAGCATACGGAGTGTACCCAAGGGGGTTTGGGTTTTGCGAGACTACGATATACCTCACTTGATTTTCATCGGATGTTTTTTCCCCTTCATTTACGCGGACTGGGTGGTTTTTGTAATTTATGGATTGTCCTGCCTGGCCTTGCCCATTTTTCATCGTTTCTTCCATCGTCATCATCTTCGGTTATAGCTACTTAGCGGTTTAGATGGTCAATAAGATTCACATCCCCGGGTTTCAACATGCGCATATAATTTCAATGTGTCTTTTTGACGTGCTAGTTACTTACGCACGATAGCCCCGCGAGGGAGATAGAGATTTGATGGGTTGGCGCATAGTTCAAAAGGGACCCCCACGTCTTTGGGGTTGGAGCGCGCCCCCGTGGTGGTGGTGGCGATGGTGGAGGAGGGATGGGCACCACATGGGCACCACCATCACCGTTCGTTCGTTTAGCATCCTCCGTTCTCCATCCTCCATGCCTCTCTCCATGGGGGTAAGCACGGCGACGCGGATATACCCGGGTCACACAGCTGCAGGTTCCCGAGTCGTTTTATCGTACGTGGTCCCGTGAGGTGGAGGAGCACGTTGTGGCGAATTTTCCTTCTCGCTTTTCTTTTTTTTTGGCATGTGAGCTGCTGCTGTGCATGAGATATGAAATGATACTGCTACGCTACGCTGTGTACCCAAATATGCAGTAACAAGTATGTAAGTTGATATGTCGGCAGTCAGTCAGTCTGCCCCATCTTCTCTTCGCGCGGAACCATTCCCGCTTCCGTCCGCCCGCCCCTATGCGGTTTCTCCCCAGAAATTCGACCTTCACAAGAGCCGGCCCTTGTTATTAGTCCTTGTTTATCGCCCCAATGATGATTACCAATTAGTAGATAAATTGAATCACTCATGGCATGCATACAAGCAAGTTGTCTTCGCCCGTCCATAAAGTCGGTCGGGTAGAACAAGAAGATGAGGAAGAAGGAATCGAAGCTTCCCGAGGCGTGTTCTGTTGGATCCGGGAAGAAGATTCCATCAAATTAAAGCACTTTCCTTTTTCTCATTTGTCTTCCCACTCATACGCTTAGGGAGTTCATGCATACCATTCATTTGCGCTGACACGTTTGTTGGCTCTTTTCTTCTATTTCTACAAGCAAATGTACGGGTATAGCTGTTCAATAAAACCACTTCTGCGCATCCAACAACAGCAAGATGTGCGTGTTGATAGATGTACATACACACATATTGACCCTTTAAAACATCCGAGAGACGAGTGTGTGTATAAGAATGGGCCAGCAAGAACGGACCACAATAGAAGAGACCGATAAAATGAGGTCCATACTATGTACCTCGCAAAATTTGTATATGATGATGAGGACCTTCTGTATTGTATATCGATAAATGCCAAAGTAGACCGGAATGGGCAGGTGCTTCAGCTCGTTGCTCGTAAATATGCCCCGAAAGAAAAAAGAAAAAAAAGAGGTTGACCGTAGAGGGAATCGAACTCCTCTTGCCTTTAAGTATAATGCTAATGATACTACCGCTAGACTACACCAGCCCGGTCAAGGGAAATTGGTGTCATTACGCCTTATAAACCCTCTGGCAAGGCAGTGAGGATGGCCTGGGTTTATCCGTCGCGGGGGTCCCTCCAGAGAAGCCCAGGCTGGAGGTAAACTTAAACCAAACCCGAGATAAACTTAGATGTACAGAATTCGGGCCATATCTCACGACAAGACTGACCCGGATAAATATAGCAAAGATGCGTGGCGGAACTGGTTTGTAATGTCAAGTTCTTGTATCCCCAGTCCCACCTAGCAAGTCGAGGGGCTTGTGAGACGAGGTTACTGGGGAGGGCGGCGATCAGAAATGACCAAAGTCCCCTGCGTTATTGTTGTCCATGCCCAAGTTCGGCACGTTATCATCTGCCGCCCAGCCCTGAGTCATGGTGGCCCATAGGTCGTGGAACACGGGCGTGTCTAGCTGTGAAGAAGATGGCCCACCGTCCACGCCCATCGTCCCGACACCGATGCCGCTTCCTCCTGGCAGATGATGGTGCTGGGAAGCAGCAGGAGCAGCATCAATATGTGGAGAAGAAGACGCACCAGTAGAAAGGGACGACGAGTAACCCCCAATACTGGTCTGGCCTTCCCAAAGGGGGATGTAGTCGGTCAGGCTGCCATCGAAAAAGGGGCAGCCGCGTAGGGCGCGCATCTCTTCTGTGGCGAGTTGGGCATCGGCGGCGGCGACTCTACTATCGAACTTTGCCTTGATCTTGCGGAGTATGATGCGGAAAGCCGCGGCGATGTTGTTGCTTCTACTGGTAGCCATCATATCCTGAGTACTGCTCGATTCGTGCCGCCCGGCAGTTTTACCCACGCCGTTCTCCAGCTGTGGTGAATCCGCGCACAGCTTCTCGAGGTAGGCTCCAAATTGTGAAGAGCTCCTTATCTGAGCTGCGTCGAAGAGCGGGCATCCGTCCAGGGGAAACGACAGCCTCAGCACGAGCATCACGGCCACGATGAGGTGGCCCCATTCCCCTGCGGAGAACCGATCCAGCTCTGAGGTCGTCAATGCCAATACTTGGTCAAAGAAGGCGCACAGTATTTGGGCCGCCCCCGTCAGTCTGATGGGGTCGAGAGGCATCGCACCGGCCATTCCGAGTTTGGGCCGCTGAGGTGTCATGAGAGAATATGCGGCCACCTGGATATTTGCGTAAATACTGGACATCCTGACAGTTGCTGGAGAAAGACAGAGAATTAGCGACACTCTCTTTACCATGTTTCCTCTCACCCTTTTCTGGGAGTACATGGCTTACCCATAGCTGACACAGTAGCTGGTATCCTCGCTTGCCACTCCCGAAGCTGAGCCTCAAGGCCCAGATAGACGAGGTTGAGGTGGTGTCTATTATGGCCATTACGGTCTCGACTGTAACTCATTCGTAGTTCCGAGAGTCCATCGCAGATACATTGCAAGCGGCAAAGCCAAATAAGGACGTGGTCTTGATGCTTATCAGACCATTTCTCAACCAGATCGCAACACGTAGATATCCAACACGTATGAGGAAACATGGCCGGTTTGCCCCAAAGACGAATTATCCTAGGACACAGTGAGTCAGCTGTTCGCATATAGTGGGTGGTAGATACGCTGTCTTACGCCGATATTAAATAGAAGCTTGCTATCAGGGTTCGAAGGCGCTCCAAGTCTTCGGGGCCAACTCCTGAGTCTATTCGGTTTGTAAAGGTGGCTTCGTCTTCGAGCCCCAAATCATGGATGATGTCTACTGCCATGCGCAAATATTGGAAGGCGCGCCGGTCATTTGGTCGCAGATGAAACGGGTACCTGTGGCGATGTCAGAAATCAAGAGGCTTTCTTTTCTGCATATATCTCAAGGTAGCCCGCCTTACCAGGCATTGTAGATCAAGAGTCCCTGCAGTAGCTCCAATGATCTCTCGCCACTCGTTACAAACTTCAAGCCCAGTACTTTGCGGAACTCGTCGTCGTACAAGTTGAACCCCTGGAGGCTGCTCGAGCAACTGGTCGCAGTCAAGATGGCCAAAAGCAGGAAGGGTGACTCAGCCGCCATAGATTTGACGTTGGCGCCTTCGGGTAAGACTACCAGAGGGCAGAACGCCAACATGTCCGGGAAGCCATCAAGAAGCTTCTGCGCCGAGCCTAGGTTGAACTGAGGCTTGATTCCCAGACTCGTTAGAGAGATGGAGCTCGCCGTACCACCCATTGATGATGAGCCTGGCGACGAGATGCTGGAGAACGTAGCCCCGCCGCCTGACGAAGACGTTGAGACCATGGCTGAATCGTTGTCGAAGCCGTCTTCATCGGTGGAGGGCATCAAGCCGTCAACAAAGTGGTCGTGTTTCTCTAATAGGTCGTCTAAATTTGATCCTAGCTCTGCTTCGACCGGCAGGCTGAAGTCAATGCTGAAGGTCTGACTAGGGCCAGGAGGTTGAGGCAAAGGGGTATCGCTGGCTCAATTAGTAAACAACAACAGGCAGGAACTCATGAGATGGAAGTGAAGTTGGACAAAGTATTCAAAATTGGTAGTTGGGAGGAAAAGGAACAATATAGAACCAAGACCAAAGAGGCTATCTCACTCACCCTTGGGCGACTTTCGGCCTCCGAGTTCGAGGCCGGGCTCTGAAGATGCATTCCTTCTTGAAGTCGCAGCACCTGATAATTGCATGGGATGAGCCAACACCCCTCCTGGACTAATCTTCCGAAAGGTCCACCTACTTACCTCTTGCATATTCCGGCCTGGTCGCTGGCCTGACACCGAATCTTAGCAGCCCTACAGGACTCACAGGCCCGACTTGGGAGCTTGGCGCGGGTCTGCACGCGCTCATCCATACTGAAAGCCGGATTCAAGGAGACACTTCACTCGAAATAGCCTTGGTATGGTCCCTCGACTTCTCCTGCGAACGTAATGTTGCTGACTTTTTGGTACCGAATTGGATGTGATGTGCCTGCTTGGTTGGACGTTTGTTTGTCAAGATCCGATAGCCCAGCTTTCACGGCTTAAGAGTATCCCACTTATCTAGGTGCAAGGTCTTCGAAAGAGGAAAGAATGTCAAATACTTTGGGTCCATCTCGCAGCGCACGAAGAGAAGCCGCAATTGTGCCTTGTAGTTGGTAATCTGTCATGGTCGTGGCGGCATTGCGTAAGATAAGTCCGGTCAGCAACGGAGGTAGGCGAACGGTCTAGTGGAAGTGGGGCACAGACCGAAACCTTCATTGTTCGGGGTATCGGATTGCTTACTGCTCAAGCGGCGGTATACATGTAGTCACTACCACATCAGAATGTCAGAGAAAGCTCTCTCTCATGTAGAGCGCTATAATCATTCCCAAGAATCACAAGCTGGGTTCTGGGTAGGGAGGTATAAGTCTCGACTCATATGATACTGTGGGCCTAGCCTGGCATGGATCGAAATCAGAGGGGGAAAACACCATACAAAACCACAAGGACTATTGCTTTTCAGACTTCAGATAAATTCGTATCAAGACATCAATCATTGCACTGTCGTTTTACACCAATGTTCCATACAAATCCCTCGTCTTAAACTATCATCCCCCAGGAAGAGAAGCATCTATGCCGATGCCGGTCGACCAGCCGGACTGACCACGACATTATCCTTGACCACCGCCGTGTCTGCCAGTAGCGCAGCAACCTGTTCCCTTGTGCAGGTGAGGCTGAGAGGGGTGGCGAGGATGTAGCACTCCGACGCAGACTGTGCCGGAGGCTTGTTCTTGACGTCGAACACCGAGGACGGGCCCTCAGTGGCGTAGCCGGGCAACTCGTCAATGAGAACGTGTCCGTCCGACACAGCTTCGCCCCAAATGGTACGGGTGAAGATCTGGTAGGCAGTCTCGGGCTGGTTGTAGCTGACTATTTCATTGTTAATTTGCAAGGATCTCAGAGACGACATGTACTTAGATGAGTTATACTCGGGGGAGGTGGGAACATACTACCATGGCCAGCTTGGAAAACACGCGAGAAGGAGAAGCCATCGTACTGTCGGACGAAACCGCCAACATAACTCTCGTTTGTAGTGATGGGTGTGTAGCCAGCAGCGGCAAACTCGCCCTTGTTCTCGTAGTCGATGGCCAGGCTGACGGCCTCGCCTCCAACCCCTAAAGATGAGACATTATGCGTTAGCTTTTCTTCTTATATACAGTGTCGCGGTATCTTTTTCCACGCATAATAGTCGATAAGCAACTTACAATTGCATCTGAAGTCGCGATCACCGTAGATCAAAGCGACTTTGACACCATCGTCCAGAAGCGACCCTAGATCCTCCTTGAATCCGCCGAGTGCGAAGTCCCCTGAGGAAATGAATCCTGCAGTATGATCAGTAAGATTGAAATGTGTAGGTATTCACGGGAGGTCTACCGTTAGCTGTCGGATTACTGTTATAAGTGTAGTTAACCTCGACACCGAGCGCCTCCATGACCCAGTCCTGCGACAAGAACCCATAGACATAGGGAGGCGGGATAGAGACGGGAGTGAGATGACCAATATCGAAGTAATCACGCTGCGTGCACACAAGATGAAATTATTAGTGTCAGTTTTGCCATTGGGTAATTGTGGACCTCTCCATGCCTTTCCTCGCAGTCAGTAGTGAGTTTGATAAATGACTTACCCCTGACAGTGCCTCATAAGCGTCGTAGACGTGGGTCCAGCACCAGACAGAAGCACCACCACATGCGTCCGTAACGGTGGCGTTGGTTCCGTACTGGTCACGGTAGCCGTTAGGCGAAAGCGCGTGGCAGGCTTCGATTTGCTCCTTGCATCCGCCAGGCGATGAATAGTTGTAGGCTGCCGACTTGGCAACCTCGAGGTCGTAGGCTTGGATTCCGTAGGTGTTGTTCACCGCAAAGCTGGGAAAGTATTCGGCTTGAGTCATGAAATCAATAAAGCCGCTGATAATGCCTACTGTGCCCACGGTGACTGGAAGTACACCATCGTCGTAGGCGCGAGACTGCAAGAGCTTTGCGATGGCCGGAGCGTAGTGTCCACCGCTGAGAGAATCATAGCTAGATTAGATCCCGAAAAGACAGAATCACGGTCATCCGTGTGAAAAACTTACTAAGACTCGGTCCATACACTGATCTTGTCACGACGATACTGAGAGAACCTATATGTCTATCAGCTCATGTACGCTTCAACAAGGACGTACTATCGATGCCATACTCCGACATCCAAACTTGGAGAAATTCCCAAATCGCCTCAGCAGCTACCGCAGTCGTGCTGACGAACTTGGTACTATCCTGGCTCGAGAACGTCCCCTTGTGCGCCGTGTGGTTCAGCGGGCCCGTCCACGAGTTCCCGGTAAAGATCTGCTCCGTGATCGCATCCAGCACGCCGGGAGTCGCAACATCGTAGCTGAAGCCCGTCTGTGCCGGCTGGTCGATGTACAACATGTTGGCATGGTTGTTCCAGGACCACGGGTTCAGCACCGTGGAGTTGGCGTCGGCGTGAGGTACGAGACAGGGCCCGTTCGCGCCGATCGCCTGGTCCATGGACGCCGTGCCGGGCCCGCCCTGCAGCCAGATGCTGAGCGGTGCGGTCTCGGGCGAGACGCGTGATTCGAAGAACCAGAAGAAGAGTTTCTGCTCGTACGACTGGAGGCGGGTAGACGGGAGGGTGAGATAGCCGCTGTAGGACTTGACACCTGGGGTGGTTTCGCAAATACCGGGCTGGAAATCTTTGTCAGTCAACAAGTTCTTCGTGACGAGCTGGTATGCCTGCTTGTCTCGTGCAGTTTGTGCGTGAAGGTCACTCACCTCTTTGTAATCGATTTTTACGCCCTCATTGATGCGCGATCTCAAGACACCAGCCGAACTGAGAGAAGCAAGTCCAAGGACGCCGATGAGGATGCGGCCTAACTGACAAGCGAGCGATACCATTTTCCCGTTAGGTTAGACCGTGGATCGGATCTCTTGATTGTTATCGTTTATTGAGGCACGGCAATTTGAAAGGTTGGCTCTGCGAATCCGAAGCTTTTGGTGGCCACACGTCCCCTATGCAAATGCTTGTTCTATCACGGCAGTGCTTGAATAGGAAAAAATGCATAGACAAGGGCTTCTACACAACCAGAGGGTTAAATAGCAGTTATAAATCTTATACCATTTATAAAACTGAAGCATGAGTGGGGCTGTCCATACAGCAGGAGCTGTGGTGTACTTATTATATAGGTAGATATTAGTACTATAGATATTCGCGGCCACCTCAAGATCGTAACCTGGACAACCTAGGCTAGCCTGACTCGTCACCGCGCAGATATTGGGGGGGGGGGGTCTTCCAACACCCTTGCCATCCGCTGGCACATCAGGATAGCAATTGCCGTTGCTTGAACTGTACAAGCTTCGGATTGGCGGAGTCTCCGCACAAATTCTGCCGCAAGAGGATTTGTGATGCGACCTCCCTATCGATCTCCGGAAACCCCTTCACGTGGCTACTATCTATGAACCACGAGGCATATTGGTATACCAATTGCATCAGGGCTGCAGCTGAATCAGCACGCAGGGAAGTTAAGAGACAGTAATATGGAAAGCCAAATACACTGTTGTTGGTTGTGCCTGTACGAGCACAGATTGCATCGCGTGGACATTATACTAAAAAAAAGTACAAGCAATGATCATAGGTGACCCTTAGATTAGCTCGTCGTAGGTTCGGTAACACCTGCTTCCTCAGTAGATGTGGTAGAGTTGCGTAGTTTTTGCTTCTTCTGCCGGGAGGCGCCAACGGGAAACCGCTTCACCCCTTTGCAAGCCTTGCAGCGGATAACGAGGACATCGGCCCATGGCTTCTTGCCGCCCTTGCTTGCATTCTCAACAACAGAGACACAGGTCTCACCTTCTATGAGCAGGCTGTCGCATAATTTGCAGACGGTATGCTTCAGTGCAGGAGATAAATGTATCACGGCCTTCTCTGAAGTTGTTCTCATGGTTGTGAGTAGATGCCGCGAGCATGTTTGTCTAAGCTGCGTTTCGTCTTGTCCGGAGCCTTTGGTTTCGATGGGCTGGTCGTCGCCGCGGTCTCCTGCGACTGGGAAAGAATCTTGCCTGCTAGAAGCTGCAAGATGGGAAGCGGCTTGATATAGGTAGGAAATGCGCGAGTAGATAGGCCGATTCGGCACGCTTCCCTGCTGGCCTTTTGGCTTGGCCATTGCGCATAAGAGGCTTGCAGCAAGAAGCCTTGACAGTTCCGCGTAGATGAAGACCGAGCTGAGCTGGATGTTCAGCTGGGTAATGTTCGATACGCCCTCGATGAAAAAGCCGTATCACGCAACGAGCACATGGCATGCAAGAAGTAGGTTGCCTGTCAGTGAGTGAACTATGCAAAAAAGAATTGTTCAAATCGATGGTCGCCGGTCTAAAAGTTTGGTGAATCTGGGGAAAACGAGCCAAGGATCGATTGATTGGAAGCTTGGATGGCCTGTGCGCGACGCCGATTGTACTACATACTGAATGGTCTGCGCTAGTCCCGAATCAGTCTAGTCTCCACCTTGTACATCCAGTAAATCTGGCGCCTTCGCTCTTACCAACTTTTTCCCCTTCTGCTCTTTCGTAGTGCCCTGCCTCAATCCTCCCAGCCCAGCCTGGTCAGCCTCCATTCTTCGCGACGTCCTTCCGTTCATCCATCCTCGATCTCTCTTCCCCCATCAACCATCAACACCACCATCTTCTTCTTTTTTCTCTCATCGACAGTGGCAGATCGGTTCAATCTTGAATCAGCCGCGTCGACTTTCTGTTGATCCTTAATTGTCCATCCGACAGCTTCTCAAACTTCTTCTCCATCTACTACGCGTCGGTGCTTTCCCGCGGCGTCACGCATTCTTCTTGTCACAACAACTCTACACCTCTACCGGTACTAATCCCAACAACCATTCACCATGTCTGCCGAAGAGGACCTCATCGATTACTCCGACGAGGAGTTGGCCACCAATGAGGCCGCTCCCGCCAACGGAAAGAAGAGCGGCGAGGCTGCCGCTGCTTCTGGCAACAATGTCGACAAGAAGGGTTCCTACGTCGGCATCCACTCAACTGGTTTCCGCGACTTTCTGCTCAAGCCCGAGCTTCTGCGCGCTATTGCCGACTGCGGTTTCGAGCATCCATCGGAGGGTTAGTCTACCAACTACAATCTTACATCCAGCTTCCATCAAAACAAGACAAGTCTATCTGTCCCTCCTTCCCTCTTCTGCAAGCGTCCGTCCATCTCGCAAGCCAAGCCACAAAAAAAAAAGCAAGAAGTCAGGAAGATATCGTTCGAGAGGGAGTATCAGGTCAAGCGCATAGTGGTGGAATCCCTATTCCCGCTCCCAGTAGCCGAGGAAGCCGCCTGGCCTGAGAGGCCAAAGGAGAATGCTTTGTCGTTCTGTCGGGGGGGTGCGGCAGAATTGCTTGCACCGCGACATATTGCACTTGCGTAGCTTCGGCTGCGCGAGTCCCAAAACTACTTCAATCGAGCCGAGAACAATACTGCGATTTAGCAGTCCCTTGTCATAAGGCAACACCTACCAGGCTGGCCGACCCTTGAGATGTCCTGGCCAAAGACCCAATGGGAGTGCGGGGTTGAGCGCACTCGCTAGCATGGCCATTTGCGCCATTGTTCTTTCGGTCGAGGTCTTATTCGGGCATCGTGTTAGGGAGACTGCGTTGATTCTACGGCTTAATTTTGCGTCGATGGGCGGACCTTGTCGAAATTTCACTCCACTATCGTCTCACACACTTTTGGGAACTTCATTCTAACATCCGATCGAAACCTATAGTCCAGCAAACTTGTATCCCACAAGCTCTTCTCGGAGGTGATATCATCTGCCAGGCCAAGTCAGGTCTCGGAAAGACGGCCGTCTTCGTTTTGACCACTCTCCAGCAGGTCGAGCCTGTGGCTGGCGAGTGTGCTGTGTTGGTTATGTGCCACACTCGCGAGCTGGCCTTCCAGATTCGCAACGAATATAACCGTTTCAGCAAGTACATGCCGGATATCAAGACTGGCGTGTTCTACGGTGGTACTCCCATCGCCAAGGATGCCGAGCTCCTCAAGAACAAGGACACACACCCTCATATCATCGTCGGTACTCCAGGCCGTCTGCAAGCCCTTATTCGGGACAAGTATCTCCGCCTCGGTAGTGTCCGCATCTTTGTCCTCGACGAGTGTGACAAGATGCTGGACCAAGTTGGTAAGTTTGTCATGGAAGATATACGCGAAACATGTTCATCACTGACATGCCATTAGACATGAGACGCGATGTCCAGGAGATCTTCCGCGCCACCCCTACGCAGAAGCAGGTTATGATGTTCAGCGCTACCCTGTCTGATGAGGTCAAGCCTATCTGCCGCAAGTTCATGCAGAACCCAACGGAACATTACGTCGACGAGGACACCAAGTTGACGCTGCACGGTCTCCAGCAGTACTACATCAAGCTGGATGAGCGCGAGAAGAACCGCAAGCTCAACGAACTCCTCGATGAGCTCCAATTCAATCAGGTCATCATTTTCGTCAAGAGCACTATCCGTGCCACCGAGCTTGACAAGCTGCTTCGTGAATGTAACTTCCCGTCGATTGCAGTCCACTCTGGTGTCAGCCAGGAGGAGCGGTAAGTTCATGTCCTTTTCGCCTGCGATATGCTTGGACGTCTACTAATAAACAACATACAGTATCCGCCGATACAAGGAGTTCAAGGAGTTCAACAAGCGAATCTGTGTCGCCACCGACGTCTTCGGGCGTGGTATCGATATTGAGCGTATCAACCTGGCTATCAATTACGATCTGTCCGCAGATGCTGACTCATACCTGCATCGTGTTGGTCGTGCCGGTCGTTTCGGTACCAAGGGTCTTGCTATCTCGTTCGTGAGCAGCGAACAGGATCAAGAGGTGCTCAAGGCGATAGAGAAGCGATTTGAGGTTGCTCTGCCGTAAGTACCAATTTCAAGATAACATATGAAGCTTTTCACTAACAGTTCTATTAGCGAATTCCCCAAGGAGGGTATTGATGCCAGCACCTACATGGCCGCTTAGATGAGTGTCCAAGACAGTCTCTCTTTTCTTGACATAAGATTGGAATCAACCATTCCTATGGGTTACACACAGTCTGCGAATGGTCTCATTAGGTTCGGCGAATCAGGGAATCTCATATAAAAAGAGGAGCACAACATGAACTTATCAGTGCAGCTACGGTCTCTCAACTCCGAAGGCGGGTTTCACGTCGAGTTGGTCTGCGAACGCAACGAAATGAATTTTGCTGGGAATCTTGCGACTTGGTGCCTTTTTGGCCTCGGTCGCGGCTGTTGATTTCTTCGTCGCAGCTTCTGCTCTATAGTGCTTGCTTGTGCCCACTAGGGCCCTCAATATAAGCTGTTCAATTACAACAACAACCCACAACTCTTGAGATGCGTTTGCAATGTGATGACATGACACACCAAAAGATCTGCCCCCGGCATGGAAACAGCTGCCTGTTGATTGGCTCGATCGATTTGCTTTGTTGCTAGACGGCGTGGAACTGCCTACACAATCCTCAAGAGCCGTCCTTATACAATGAAAGGCCTCCATACTTACCCAGGGATTATCAGCCTTGCGTGCTGACCAGAAGATGTGTATGTGTGCCAGATATTTCAGATATCAGGTTATCAGGTTTTTGTTTCTCCGGTAGTATGTCTATCATGTTGACTTCCGTAATGAATACTCGATTTCAAGCGTCTATCTACCTGACTGCATCAGGTTTACAGTAACAGCAAGTCGGAAAGAAGAACTTGCGAGACGCGCAGTCAAGGCGAGAGAGCGAGAGAGCGAGAGAGCGAGAGAGCGAGAGACCTCGTCAGACACTGAACCGGCAGTCGTAAAAGACGGATGAACTGAGGTCGGCAGCAGTAACAACGACTGTCGAACAGCCTGAAGCCGGACCACGCGTTCATCATGACGAGATGCCGTAAAGGCGTCGCTGACTGAGTGATAAGACTAACCCCTGAAGTCACGATGACCATACATCTCTGTTGACTACAATGACAGCCCATCTGTCTACCCACTCGTCGACGACGAAGAAGCTCGCCGAATCCGGAGTACCATATCGTGGTGCAAGGCGATTTGTGCCCCATGCCCCTTCCCGGGCCTATCTATGACTGTGCGCGGGTAGGAATGAAGTCTCACGATGGTCTCGTGGTTTGGATAGCTCTTCCTCCCGCGCCACGCTTTGCCGCAGGGTGGCTTTCGCGTGAAAGGGTGGCGTGCACACTTAACCGTGTTTTCAGCTAGGACCTACTGGATCTAGCGAGCAATACTTTCATCTATCAGGGGATCAGGGGAGAGATGACTCCGGCTGGCCAGCCGCCTGTGAGCCATGAAGTTGGGTAACTAGAGGCATGGCAGGCAGGCTACCTCTTCTCGCCCGAACGTAAGCCTCGCTTACCTGCTGTCTGCCTACCTCGCCATCTACGCCACCTCTTCCTTGTTGTTATGGCGTATTGATATTTCCCTAGGCCACAATCGACGATGGAGCTGACTTATCCGATACAGTCACCTTACCTTGGTTCGTTCATTTCATGGTGGATCTGCTTATTCCCAGCTTTCCCTCCTATACGGCGCACCTGAGAAAGGGATCGACTTAGTTGTCATTAACGCCGAACGTAGTATGTCAGCACCCCCGGAGCATATTCAGCTGAATACCCACCTTCCTCCTCGTATGTATGCAATGTATATCTATGCAAAGAAAAAGAAAAAGTTGTGTTATTTGGCTACTAGCTCTCACGAACACATGAGAAAGCCAGGCAATTCAGCTGAGCTGTTATCCGAAAGTACATGTAGGCAGGCTGGGCCCCTCCCCACCTTGTGATACCCAACGGTATATCGCGGTTATATGCCGCCGAAAGAAAGGGTGGTCGGTCCTTTCGGCCAGTTTCCATCCATACAAGAAGGGTTCTTTCTCTTACGGGGGCGCGGCTGGGCGGGATGGCGGAAAGGATCTGCACTTTTTCTGGTCGTCTTCTTCTAACATTACTGTATACGGCCGGCCGGCTGCTGGTTGCTTGCTGCTGCCTAGCCCGTCCATACATTACATCCTACATTGCATGAACTCCACCACCACAGGGAAGGAAGTGAGATCGGAACATGTCAGAAGGCAGATCTTTCGTCCCTAATCTGTGTCCTTATGTATTAATACTCTCTTATTTGTCAGGTGCAGAGCAAAACGGAGGCTACTAGCAGTCTAGGTTGCAGCGTATGATGGACGACTTGTCCTTCTCACGTTCTTCTAGAAGCTGGACATCTAGGTAATATATGACAGACATCCCGAGTACAGAGAGTAGTAGTCAATATAAAACCTTAGGCAGGCAATCAGGTCGGGGTGGGCAGGTGAGTGTGTGGTGGGTTGAAGGATTTCGGTCTTTCTCTTATCGCCATATTTCTACGCGTGTTGTGTGTGGCACAGTTATTAGTTGGTAGTCAGATTCCCGAGATATTCTTTTTTTTCTTCCCCGGCTAGCAAAGCCCCCCCCCCCCCCCCCTCTAAGACAGGCGAGAGGTGTTGGGTGAGGGGCACATACACACGCACACCCATTCTGCCTGCTGGCTGGAGGGACAAGCTGAAGTAAGCGAGCGTGAGCGTGGTCATTCCGCTGCACAGATGGACTGGGCTAGGCGCCGACTACCTTGTCGAGGAAAGCCTTGTGGCCGCGCTTCGGTTTTACGTGCACACAAAGAGTTTTGATCTTCTTAGCCGCTCCGCTGCTTCCGAGGGCGCCTCGTATGAAGCTTGAAGCATGAAGCGTGAATATATTACGAACATTTCGTACGCGCCGACTTGATCTGGTGGGAAAGGAAAGCTAGTTGTGGGCTGTGTCTTGATTGGTTGGTTTACACATAGGGAGAGAGAGGCTCGGGGTTTGCGTACAATGAGGGGCGCATCGCCTTTGCTGCCTCATTACTTGCATCGCATCGCACGTACCTGGTCGAACGAATCGAGGCTTGGTTGGACCGGCCGGGCCAGGAATGAAAGGGCATACGCAAGCAATACCCATTAGGCGCGCGTAACCAAGCATGGCAGTGCAGATAGGCTTTGTCCGCAAGAAGAAACAGATCCTCATGAGCTATTATCAATAATATCGTGCTTCTAGATTGCATTTGCGAAACCTTCTTCTACGGGGACAGCGAGAGAGACATTTTCTTCAAAGAAGTAATGATCTGCTGGCCACTTGCAAAGCCGGAGAGGCCCTCCCCGCAAGAAAGGAGTGACTGACGGACAACACTATGTATGTTGCTGCTGTCCACCTGGTCGGGCGCGCAAAGGATGCCGGGTTTCACAAGTCTTGGAAAGAATTCCCATGATTGATGGATTGCCCATGCAATCGATGCATCGCCTCCCAAAAAGCATCGCCAACAAATACTTGTCTCGGGCAGGCCATGGAGGTGGTGGGTGGTCATTCACACTAAGTCGCTGCTGACTCTGCGAGCGGCCTCATTGGCCCCGTCCACGAAGGCATCTCAAGCGGCTTGGCATATTGGCATCTCAGCAAATCGGATTGGGGGGGTTGTTTGATGGCCATCTCTAATTCCCTTAGACGAAGGTTTGGCGGGGTCCCTCGGTAGAGTAGAGTAGAGTTCAGGGTTGGTGGAGGTGGTGATGATGATGATGATGATGATGACCTTCTACTGACTACTATGTAATGCAAATTTACACAAACAGCTTGCTATCCCTTCTTGTTGCATGTCATCGTACCAGAACTGGTTGTTGAGAACGACATGCCTCCGCGGTTCATTCTCGTTTGTACAAGTGAGTCGTAGAAATTGCTGTAACTCTCGTGATTTCCCGTCGCACGCGGGAGGACTCGGAACGCTGCAGGCCTTTGGCTGGTGTCTCTGTACAGGTTAATGAGTCAGCAACTACTCTTGCTAGTGTTGGGCGCCGGACTCCGCAGTGAAGAGATGTAGTTAGTAGTAGCATGCCATTCTGCGGTGGTGCTAGTTCGTTGACTAGCATGGGAATCAAGATCTGAAAATAGAGATTGATGAACACCTCTCAGATGCAAGACACCGGCCTTTTGCGCAATATCTCGTCAGATCCCTTTATGACGGCATAACCAGGCTATCAAGGAGATATGCCAGATCTGAAGCATATGTTATCAGGCCACGATGGCGCCAGCACGTCTCGGGTATTTGTTTGTCTTTGCACGCCCCTCCTCCTCGCTCAGCACCTGGTGGGCGTGACCTTAAATCGCTTGGCGGTTACTTACCTAACTTACACAGCCCGTCAGTCACGGTCTTTAGTTAGTGACGTCGGTGACTCCTTGTATGCCCCAGGTGGTGGTGATCGTGAGAAGTTGTCCCGTCTTCGTTCGTAGCAAGGCAAGCAAGGCGTTCTAGATCCTACCTACTCCGATCTCGCTATAGTCTATAGTCCACGTTGCCTATTGATGTCTGATGGGACGCAGCCCCGTGACGACTAGCTGAACCACCTTTTTTTCTTCCTAACTAAGCAGCACGCACTTCTCTACTAAGAAGTTGAGTCATCGTCGTGGGACTTGTGTGGTTTTTTTTCTTGGGCTGTAATGAGCCATCAGCCAAGCGCCTATTGGCCATACCTGACTGATCTATATCCGCAAAGCATGCAAAGCGAGGCTAGATAAACCGGAACGAGGATTTGTTGTCGAGCGGCATAGCATAGCAACCCCTGCCGTTAGTTATCACAAGGTCACACTCCAGACTTCTGGACACGCGCTGCCAGGTTACCGCTGGAAACGGCCAGCAGCCAGCAAGCAGGCGGTGACCGCAACTCAAAGACTCCATCTTAACGCCGACAATTATGGGGGTTTGCACGTTGCTGTCAACTTTTTGTAAGCTAAGCACGCTGTCGGTCGTCGGCCCCCCGGGGTAACAACGACGGACGACCTGCGTGGTTTTCTTGGTACGGAACCGCATCCCTCGCGCCTCGTGGAGGAGGAGGGGGAGGGGTTGGTTGACGGTGGACTGTGACGCGGCGCAGATATAGGGATGAGACGAGTTCACGCTTCAGATATCGTTGGGAGTCGGGATTTTGGAAGATCACGATCTGTAGACTTCTATCTTGTCTTGCATCTGTGACCTAAAGGGGCCGATGGGAGTCTTCCAAAACTCCTTGAATGTGTTTTATGAACTTCTTATCTTCTCCTGCAGGAAGCATCTGCAACTGCATACTACTACAGCCAGCCCTCCCTCACGGCTATACCACCTTGCAGCAGCAAGCAATGATGGCAACTGGGGTTCCGAAGCCCGCGCCCCCAGTGAGTGCATCTTGGAGGTGTGTGGTGTGTGGTGTGTGGTGTGTGTGATGAGCGGGGAACCATACAACTTGGAAATAGCGTCCATTGGACATGTGCGACCTTGGCCCGCGGCAGCTCTCACGACCCGACTGAAAATGGTCAAGTGAGAAAGATGCGGTCTAGCGACTTGCCAACTCTTGCCAGAAATGCACTTTTTTCTCTCTCTATTTTTTCATCCTTTACTGGAAGTGAAGCAGTCTATCTCTTGCCTAGTTAGTTGACAAGACCTACCAACCAGGCGCGGCTCGTCTCGGGTTGTGCCCCTTAAGGCAGATTTAATGAAATGAATTGCTCTGTCTTGTCGCGTTGATGAGCGCGCGCGCAGCCATCAGTAAATTAAGCCATTACCTTTCGCGCGCACCCTATTCGCTGGGTCCGCAGGGTAGGTGTTGTGCGGCCGACCCAGAAGCAACTGTGACGCAGAAGGCTTTCGCCCAAGAAATTGCGAATTGCGGTGGTGTTACTTACATGCGTGTGCAGCAGCAGCACAGAGTCCCAGAGAGCTACATCCTTCAAGGTACCCAACTACGGCGACCGCTTGAGACCAGTACGTGCAAAACTTGGTTCTAGCGTCTTTTTTCTCGGATCAACTCGTCGGCTAGCAAGTACTCGTTTTGTAGCGTAGCGTTGAGTGGCGGAGGAGGGTAAGGAACCTCTGTTTCCCGGTTGGCTGTGCTATGTTTCTGCTGCGCTGCTACATACGACCTCGCTGCCGCCGCGCCCATCTTTTCTATTTTTTCCGCCTGTTTCCTCGCCAGAAGCCAGAAGAATCATGCGAATATGTTTGAGATGTGATGGTGGTGGTGGCTCAGAGTTCCCGAGGCAGTCTTGCCATGCCCCCTTTTCCCCATCGTGAACATGATGCGATCAGTCGAGACGAAGTGAGTACCTAAAGTACGTTGTGCTGTTTGCTGTTACTCTACACGGAAAGGGATGCCCAGCAGGTCTCGGAGTGCCGGAGTTGTAATAGGCATAGGTAGCAGTAGGGACGGCGGCGGCGGCCAGGGGGACCCTCCCACTGGCTCCCAGCGTGATCGACTTTTGGTGTATCATGTTCATTTTTAGCTCTCAACTCCATACCGTATCCCTCCCTTATGCCTTGTCGATGAAGTTATTTTGGAGAGCGCGCACGCTCTTTAAAGTTCACGAAATGCTCTGATGGCATGATCATCGGCTTCTTTGGAGCGGCAACAGTACCACACATTCGGTTATTGTTGAACTGCATAGTTGTGCAGTGCTCACTGCCATATGCGTTGAGAATGTGTACAGGCTCTTACCGCTTCATTTACGAATATGCCCGTCCTTGAGGAATATGATACTAAGTGACGGATACGACAACTTCGCAAGGGAGATGAAGTACCGATCTATTACGAGGTGACGCAATCCCTTAGTGTGACTGGTTGCAAGATACCCCACAGACGGACAAAGCCAAGGTACCCTGTACGGAGATTGCTATTAATCGATAATGGCTGTGTATGAATGAATAAGCCTCCTCTGGATAAGTAGATAATTGAGTATCATGATGGCGTAGTAAGCTGTTCAGTCTCATGGGGTCTCATTCTCATTCCCATTCTCATTCTCATCTCCTAAAGGGGACCTGAGTCTGGTAAATAAGTCGAGCAAGGTGAAATATGACACTGATAATGCAAGGCAAGGAAGGAAACAAATTTCACTTATTCCGTTGCATGCATTCGACTCACCACAAGCTATCGCCCCCAAACAATATTTATGACGCACGGCCCGATGGCAATATTCATCCTTCTCTGCATCGTAACACGAGCATTTGCTGGTCTTGGCGAGGTTTGGCGGGCGGAGGGGGCGACGAGCAGGCAATCGAAGACAATCTTGTTCGATGATGATGAGTGCATGTAGGCTGTAGGTATTTGCCATCTAACATCTGGACGCTTCCAGGCCCCTCGTCCAGCCGCATTACCCTTTTCTTTCCGGCAGTAAAACTTTCAGCTACATACTTGATACTACATAGTCTTGACGGTGTTGTCGTGATTGTTGGGCAAAAATGATTCCAAGACATGGGCAGGCCTCTTGATAGGCCTGTAGCACAAGCAGTTCCAACCCGGCTGCCAGCAGAGTCGAGGTTCCCCAGAGGCTGGAGAGATGTTCGTCTAGTAGTAGCACTCAACACTCACCACTCAGGGGCTGGCAGGATTCGATTGCAATATGTAAGTGAATATGCGAATAGTGCACGCACGCGTCCCTTATCTATCTTCTTACTCACTCAATCGTTTCACCACAATAGTCAGGGTCGAATACCAAGGCAAGGTACCACCTGCATACTTAGACTGATTGCTTTTCTGTATGATTGCCAACCTGCCACGCTGCATGTGGATATACTCAGAGATATGCGGGTGTATAGTTGATTTTGGAAGCTTGAAGAAGAAGGAGAAGATGGTAAACGCCTATCAAGCCTCCCCTCAATCGAAATCGAGCGCGAGCGCATAGCAAAATCCAGATTGTCATGATGAATGACTCTTCATCGCGACCCTCATCTCATCTCCATCCACCACGGCCGTTGCTGGCAACAACGAACAACTGTCAACCACTGAATGCCCCAGAATTGCGCTTGTGGTCACAATGGGCTGCTGGCTTGGTCCCGCATGCAGTGAAGCTATACCCAAAGCCGTAACCGCTAGCTGGGGGGTTTGGTCGATGGCGGCGTGGGCACTCCACGACATCCTTGGAAGGGGATGCTTAGATGACACAGTTGTTGGACCTTTTTATTCCACCTGCATTTCCTGCTGCTCATGCTGATTTGCTCCAGCCTGCCAGACAACAGCCCAGCCAGTGACAGCGAGTCGTTGTACGGGCCACCAGGCCATTTCGGGGAACTAGCCACTGGGATTTTGTGAACTGTACAAGTCGCGAGTCTAACAACGGAAGAAAGAGAGAGAGAAAGAGAAAGAGGGGGTCTCTTGCCACTATACCAGCCCCCTGGGTTCGGCTGGTCACACCCTTCGACCTCGCCAGAATCCCCTCGTGGGTGTTCTTGCCCCTCCACCAGGAGACTCTCGCAGCCAATTGTAGCGGTCTTCAGGGACAAGTGTCACTAGGACAACCCCAAGCTTCGGCCCCCATTGTGCAGTCAGTGTCGCTGCATACTTGTAGTAGTCACTACTCGCACACCACTTGCACACCCACGGGAGATGATTTTAGGTTATCGAAGCGTGAAGTGTGTAGTGTAAGTAGGTACTTCTTGACTCTCTGGGATGTATGGCCCAGTACACACCGTAGAGTACAGCGAATCCCAATCCAATCCCACTTTGTTGCTGCCATCACAAAGCCAGCCGGAGTCTCCAGTGCTGCCAGAGCTGCCAGTGTGCCAGTGCTTGGGTATCCCAATTCTTCAAAACTGGTCAGTACCCCAAAGGCACATCTCAGCCGTGCACCCCCCGTTTCTTCTCTCTATCGAACAAAGCCGCCGCAATGTTTGATTCCAATATCTGAAGAGTACCACAGCGACTTGCCTGAAGTCTGCTAAAAGTGCGACGACGATTCTGTATAATCTGGTCTCATTATTACAGCTTGATATACTACTCATTTTTAAAACCCCCCCCCCATACTCTCTCCCCTCTGTCCGTTTCCCTGTCGTCGAGCATCCAAGTGTGTCCTGTCACTACTTTTGCTTGTGTCTAAGTTGGGGGCCATTTTATTACTCTGCAAAACCGCATTCTCTCGCAGTGTGTGTGTGTTTGTTTCTCTTGGTTCGTCGGTGGCATTGACTTGCACTCTTGCGACTAAAGGAATAATCCAATCCCCTATACCCAGCACCGTTTTCCAAACAGAAAGAAAGAAAGAGAGAAAAAAAAGTGCCTTTAAATCCAAAAAAAAGATTACCAAACCCTCCCCAAAAAGAACCGGTATATCCTCATCGCTTTTCGCCGCCGACCAGAGTCATCCGAGTCAAGGCCAACATACGAGAGAAAAAGCATTCCACGCAACGCCTGGCCGTGTTACTCAGAGAATCATTAGCCGTTCCCGTCATCTTCTTCAACCACCTAAAAGCTTCTAATCAGTCACGTATACCTACTACGCCTCCCTTGGCGCCATCCACCACCGGACATCCTTTGTTTCTTTCATCGCGAAGGAAGCAAGAGCCAGTACGCCGACTCACAGGTCATCCGTCATCTTCTCTTTTTTTTCTCCCACCATTGCCACCACCACTGGCCACCCCGGACACAGCGAGGGATCCAACCGATCGATATCCGCTTTCAGGCTTCCATACGTGCCGTTACGTCTTGGAAGGTACCGCGCGCACCCGCGTCTACGTCTACGTCTTCGTCTACGCCTAATTTTGCCAACTGGTAGGCACCTGCCCCACCCTCCTTTGTACCCAATCTTTGCCTCCAGCACTGTTGCCTCCGCCTCCCATTTCCCAAGTCTCCACCACGAACGAATCTGGCACCTGGCTGCTGGGGAAGTCAAGTGTGAGAGTGAGAAGTGCAGGGTGAGACTCACACAACTGCATCCAGATCCACACTCACAACATCCTTGTCGTGTTTTACAGTCATCATTCATCCATCCCCTCCCATTCCTCCATTCTCTCCCGGCACGCAAAAAAACACACACCAGACACACACACACACAAGAAAGCCAAGCCTAGCCTAGCCTAGCCTGTCCACCTCAAGCTCAAGCTGCCTAAGCCAATGCCCATGCCCAAGTTCCAGCCCAGCCTGTCTACTCCAACAGTGCCCATCATCCCAGGTCTAGTCCGACGCTCCATCTAAGCAGGTCTTCGCCACCTAGCCCCAGAAAGAGTCATCGAACAATACTACTAGTACCTAAGGGACGGGGGACCAGGCTGCCTACTGCTGCTCTGCCACATTCGCCTCGCGCAATCAATCATTCAATACACCACACCTTCCAGCACGCACGCAATCTGTGTCATTCACGCTCATTTACTCACTCACCCACTTAACCCTGTCTTTTCCTCCGATATGGTACCTGGTCACTAGATAACTAACTCTTTGGTTTGCCCCCCTTCAGCTTACACAAAGCCAAGGTAGCCAGCCAACTCTCTTTCACGCGACGACTCATAGTCCGACTCCGCTCAGTTATTTGCCTTCGTCGCTGCCTCGAGTGTCCAAGGCTCTATAAGGCGTCTCCGATCTCGTCACCCCCCTCCACTCCCAACTCTAAGCCGCATATATGTCCTCCAGTGGACTTTGAGTGGTCGCAGTTACTGTACCTTGCATAATCTCATTTGTGCCTCTTCGCCGCTACTGCCAGTTGCATTAAGCCAACGCGCCCGCAATCCGACGTCACCAATAATCGCAATCACAACCTGGTACTACCTATCTTGAACTTCGCACCCTCGGTTCGCACCCCCCTTTTGGTGATATCGTGGGCTTCGGAAGAAGACAACTAGCTAGAAGGCTTGATGCGTTTCTAGTTGCTCTTCTACCTTTACCCCCCGTCACCTCGACGAATGCTATTTTAGTCGAAACACCACAACCACACGATGATTCTTGCGAAAACGTTCTATTCTACTCCAGTCGCCTGTTCCGCCTCGTCCTCCGGTCTTTTCGCTCGTGTATATTCGGTTTCGAACATCCTGTTCTAATCCCGATATTTTCTTCGATTCTGTTTCTTGACAGCCCTTTTGCGCGCTGGTTGAGAGATTCATCCGTCGATAGAAATCCACGACTTATTCTAGACTTACGGTTGACACTGCGGTTAACAGCGGCTGGAGGTAGATCCCACGCGTATCACCCCCCACCACCTTCAAGATGATGTGCAGCGATAATGATTCGCTGGCCTTCATCAAGTCCCTTCACCATGGACCTTACAACTCCTCCTTAGCCTCCTCGGCTTCCTCTTCCTCGGCATCGGTATGGTCCGATGTCTCTTCTCAACATTCCGACGACACCTCCATTACTGCCCCTACCTCCGACGCGTCTGAGCCGTGCGACTCTTACTGCGACTCGCAGTCGTCTATCAGCCAGGCGCAAATCACCACCACTTCTTGGGTAAAGCAGGCGCAGCAGCCTCAGCTTAAGATCGAAGTTCCCCAGGAGGCTCGTCAGAACCCTAGACGAACCTCCACCAGGCCTGGATGCCCTCCTGTTCTCATGCGCCAAAGCGATCGAAAGGTCAACTTTGTCGATAACCTCGTTGGTAAGCCATGACTCGAAACCCTGTTCCCTAGGGACACCCGCTCAACCTCAACTTTAGATTCATCGACACAAATTGTGGAGGCTATATGGCCGCTTTCCTCAGTGGTCTACAGGGCTGAGATGGGAAGCAAGGCCGTGTTACCTCTGCGGACTTTCATCCAAGAGACCCTACGCCGATCTCGCACGAGTTATTCCACCCTCCAGGTAGCCTTGTACTACTTGATACTAATCAAACCGCACGTACCTAAGCATGACTTCACCATGGAACAGCCGGATGATATTCACTCCAGCAGGGTCCTCCAATGCGGTCGACGCATGTTTCTGGCTGCATTGATCCTGGCCTCCAAGTACCTGCAAGATCGCAACTACTCTGCGCGGGCTTGGAGCAAGATCTCAGGACTGGCAACGCAGGAAATCAACCAGAACGAGATGGCATTCTTGCTCGCGGTCAACTGGAAACTTCACATCACCGACGACGTCTTCCAGCGATGGACAGAAATCGTCCTGAAGTACATCCCGTCGCAGCCTCCTTCCCCGGGTGCCCTCCATCCGCAGGCACATGAGCGAGAAGTCCAAGACTGGAAGAATCTCATTCTGAGATTGAACCCTGGATTGGACAACATCGAAGGTCTCCTGCCATCGATGTCCATGCACATCCCTATTCGCCGGGAAGTGTCTCCTGTGTCTCCCGGGTCTGTCCTCTCCGCTTCTCGCGAACGCGCTTCTGCCTTTAGCAGCGAATCCAACGAGGCTACGCCAACTCCTAAGAGCTACCAAACACCCATGATCATGGAGCCGTCTCCTGCTACTGTGTATGCTTCTGGCCACCATGCCCCGGCTCTTGGGCTCTTGCCTACCCCCCGTCTTACTCCCCAGATGACTGGTTTCAGCACTCCCGCAGTGAATGCTTCCTCTTGTCTTCTTGGCGGACGGGGCTCTATGGGATTTGCCATGGCACAAGCCTCGAATGTTTGCGCTGCGCAGACCATGGACCGGTGGCCTGCCACCATGGGAACCTCGCCCCAAGGCTATTGTCCCATGCGACGATCTTCACTTGCCAACTCTATCTCTACTGCTTCTTCGCCAGAGTCGATGATTTCGGATTCGTCACGCACTTCGCGCTCATCTTCCATCTCATCAGCTTCGTCGTTGGTCAACGCGCCGTCCACCAAACTGGATGTTCAGGCGCGATGCCGGTACGCGAAGCTGTGCAATGAGAGATACAGCGCGAGGCCGGCCATTGCCTCGGTTCCCGAAGATTACGAAGAGAACTGCCTCTCGTCCTCGCCCGAATCGTACACAGGACCCATGGGCAAGGACTTGTTGGACATGTCATTAGATACTCCACTGGCACGTACAAGTTGCGAAGCAGATGATGCGGCCGATGCTGCCCGCGTCCTACAAGAACTACACAACTACCATCGCACCCATCGGGTTGGTTCCAAGCGGAGCAGGCCCTTGTCTATCGACAACTCCCTCCAGGAGAATGTACGCGAGCTGTTGTGCAGTCAGCAGCACTCGACCAATTCCCGAGAGTGGTCTGGCAACGCGATGCCCAGTCAAAACACGCAAGCGACTCGTCGAAAGCGAGTCTGCTACGCCTCGGACCTGCCAACGTCTTATTCCATCCCCTCGTTCCACCCAGCCGCTGGTGGAGCAGGCGGACCTGGGATGTGGGACGGCATCCTTAATTAGGGGAGAGCCACCTCCTCTTGGAGAAGACTCTTCACTACCGCACGACAACCCCAGCCGCTTGTGACAATAATCCTATATTTCCTTTGTTGATGGGGGGATCGCGATGATGGAGCGGAGACTTTTGATACCAACTTGGAAGACATCTAGTTTAATAGAGATTAGATGGCGGCCAAGCAGAGGGAGAAAAATGTGTTTGTTATCTTGCATGCATTTCCAGGATCAGGCATTTGGGGGTTGCTTGGTGAAGTGGTATTTGTTGTACGTGTACGATTTGAGAGTATGAGAGAGAGAGAGCTTGAGCCTTTTACTGAAAGTCACGGTGTTTTGGAGCATATTCACACAAGTCTTTTTACATTTCGGAATAATGGATGGATATGGTCTGGGACAAGCAAGACGGGGCGTCAAGCCTGAGCTGAGGAACCCGAACAAGGCAGTCGGTTTGGACCGCCTTGGGCCTTCGCAGCATTATTTGGAGTTCTACTGCCAACTGGGTTTCAGTGGCCATGGCCAAAAAGCTGCGAGACGATGACGAGAGAAGTGGCATAGCAAACAGCGGCCGTCGAAAAGCGGACGCGGTTCCTAGTCCACGACGCCGTCGAATCGAGCAACGAAAAAGCACATACATACATAGTATCTATCTGGCCTGAAAAGGTGTTGCGATTACGATGATCGAAGAGCCTGCAAGGACAAGAATCTTGAGCAGGCCTGGAGAGAGAAGACCCAACCTCGCAGATAAGATAGTATTAAAATTTCAAAAAAGAAGGCTCACATTGACAGCCGGCCAACAAGCAAAACAGGTTACCTACTTATTCTTCTTCATGTTGATTCGACGGTTTTCATGCTGTTGTTGTATATGTCTGCTGATGAAGAGTGTTTGGAGCTGACTGCGCATAGATGAACATTTCATCAGAAGATGAGCTTAAACAGACACCCGAAGACATTCTGAGTTGTCACGATGAGAAGAAATGGAAGGATGTGGAAAGAAAAACTATTGTTTTCTCCCTATCTCTTGGGAGCCAACTATGTTGGTTTCCCCCCTCCTCTCCTGCCTGCCTGTGCCCCCCCTTGCCGTGACACAGCTCCGGCCAAGTGAGTCATCGCGGGTCTTTTTTTTCTTTCTCTTCCCTCGTCCTCTTTGGCACACACCAACAACCCCTGCACCAACCTATCGTTCATGCTCGGTGTTTGGTTCGCTACGGCTACCATTTTTACCGCGCCATGGGCGAATTGCCATTTTAGGCAACACGCATGACCCCGTTCTGCTTTAGTTTCATAACGTGTAAGTGTACATTTTCTCTTGTGTTGGTTCCTATCGTGAATGTTACCCGCAGACCACAAGCTAGACTTTCACGCCTGGTACTTTTCGCCGTGTCATGCTTCTTCATCGATATGGAGGAAGGGCTAGCCAACCAATGTGCTAGCTAGTAAGTGGGCTCTCCGCTTGATCACCGATCATTATCACAACATAATTATAGATGTCGTCGCTTAGTCGTCGCCGAATCAACGGGCCCCTCTCACCCTCTATCTATCTCTAGCCACACGTGGCCTGAGGCGGGTGGCGATGGCTTCCCACCCTGCCTATCCTGCCTACCTTGCTTGCCTTGGTCTCGGAGATTGGGCGGGTGGATGGGGTCCTGCCTGGCCAAGAGCAGACAGACATACGGGCAGTAAGTATTTGTCACGACATGCTTAGCTCTGGTCTATCTATACATACATGCCTTGCTGCTGTTAGCCAGGAAAGTGATCCTACGTTAGGTAGGTAAGTTACGTATGCTTTAGTTCATGAGACACTTCTGTCATGCGTTTGCCAGTTGGCAAGGATTGTCTTTACTTCTCAGATATTGAAGAAGACGGCGCCTGGCTGTCTGACTAGATGGTGCTCGTTCAGTCTTGGCCGTCAAAATAGAAATGAGCCTTTCTAGCAGAGCATAGCCTGTTGTTGCATCTATTACAAGCATACATGAAACCAAGATAATAGCAAGATGTTGTTCTTTAAAGGCAAGGGTTGGCACACACATGAACCTTCCCCTTGTGACATGTCTCCGACCTTGCCAGTTCCCGCGTCTTCCAGGCAGGACAAGGTAAGACGGGGCCATGTTGCTCCAAAACACCGTCCAGATTTACCTACCCCTTAGGTAAGTAGACAGGTAGATGGCCCGTCACCGTGGACTTACACCCTCCTCGAAGGCAACTCGGGCTCCTCGTAGCTGAATGACAGGTATTACATGCTCTCTGGACGAATACGATGGCGTTGGTCCCTCAGCCATCGGTGATGATTCATAGTGGATCATTCCTTTTCGAGGCCATTCATCCCGGCGTCTCTCGGACGGATAAGATGACATCCTTCCAGTTCCGAGCACACTTGGCTGACAAGTATGTATCCATGATATCTCTCTCCTTGGTACATAGGCAGGCAGGCAGGGAGGGGCCACATGAGCCGGTGAGTAACATATGACTGCTACTAGGCGATTTTCATGCCCGTATCCGTCCGTGTCCTGGTTAGTTTGCCACACTCAATGCCAGCGGAGAAGACGGATCTTCCTCGGTCTTGGCCAGTGAGCAGATAGGAACTCCTGAGTCACATCCGGGGCATGGGGAGAAACGAAGGAGAAAGTGGTCGTGGCGGCGGCGGCGGCGGCGGCGAGACGAATCAGGAGTAGCGTGTCTGTCGTGATGAACTATGATCGGCTTTATGAGAACTTTGCCAACGAGTAGCGAGCCGTGCTGTTTCAGTTGTTTCTCTCAAGCGCGGGACGGATAAGCAACATCAGTTACAGCCAAAGTCTGCCTGACGAAGAGATGGTTTTATGTGGTTGGTTGGCCGGTTGGTTGCTTTACTGGCGGTCCAAACGCCGTACAAGATCGAAGCCCCCTAACCTTGGCGGTCAACCCTCCTAGTCTTGACGACCCAACCTTTTCCCTTCTCAAGCACTTCACTAGTACACCTGCCTCTTGTTTGTGAATGCCAACAAGCACTTTGCAGAAACAGTAGTAGCAGTAGCAGTAGCAGCACAACTACAGAGAAATTAAAAAAAAAAAAAAAAAAAGGATAGCTGAGTAGTCTGCTATGATGGACAGCGCGTACCAGAGAGCTTCAACATCATTAGTATGATCTAGCATCACTCCCTATCATCTAACAACAGTACTCTACAAGAGGATTCCACCTCCAATATCTGTGTATGACCTGTTCTCCCGCCGCAAATCAACAACAAGCGTCAGCTTGTACTGAACCCGAACCCCCCGGTTTTGTTCTCTGTCGTGAACCCTGTCACCCGCTCGCCATTACGGCCTCCGTGACGTCTTCCTCGTACCCATTATCTCTTCCAGGCACGCGAGCCGGACTCTGGTCTCCGGTAATCCTCCCACTTCACCTCCTCTTTCATTATCCAAGTGACCCAGCAGCGCCAGGGGAAACCCTCCCCTGACTTTCTATTACCAATAAGAAGGAGCTCGGGGTGACTTCAATGATAAGAGAAAGAAAGAAAAAAGAAGACAGGTCGCTGCTGAAGGCTGCTGGCTCTTCCGGGCTTTGGCTGCTCGGGTCAAGATTTGGCGCTGCATACGCCCATTCTCCATGACCTGTGATGTGACTCCCGTTCAACCAGTCAGACCGGCCTTTCATGGCATCATCCTGAGGCATATATCGAGGCGACTTGGTGCTTCGGCGTGTTGACGTGTTGGGTCCTGGAAATCCCAGTGACTCTGGAGTGTGGAGGCCGCACACGCCGGTGTTGAAGACCGTGATAGAAAGCCCAATTACGGTTCTCCCCACTGCTTCATCTCGTGGCCAAGTGAAGAATGTACGGTCAAGCGGTTCACTGGTCGCATAAGTCTGTGATATTGCATAGATTATGGGCATCGACCTCACCTAGACATGCCCGGTAGCAAGGCATAGCATGGATGGCAAGTAGGGAAGATTAGAAAAGGAACGCAGTCACTCGCGTAGGTGCAAGCTTTAGTTCAGAGGTGTGAAACATCTTATCTCACTCTATCTAAGATGTGCATCCTATCTAGTAGCAGTATGCGATGAATCTCAACTTGCCAGTAATTCATCATCATGAGAACCCGGGAGAAAAGTACGAACCATATCAGTTTCGCGATTATTCCCATACCAGGGACAGTAGGACCAAGTCAATCTTGTTCCAAAACACAAAACGGCGACTCATCATAGCCGACTCGTTACCATGCCAGTCGTTCTGTATGTGCAGGGTTCGCCATCCAAGGCACCCTTCACCAAGAAGCAGAAGCGGCACCGCCTCCAAAGGAGTCGCCACCAAAGGAGTTGGTGGCTCCAGGAGTGTCGTCAGCGGCACCCCAGGCACCATTGTCACCGCCGGCAGTGCTTGGCTCACCACCGCCACCCCAGGCGTTATCTCCAGGAGCATCGTCAGAGGCACCCCAGGCGCCACCAGAGCCGCCAGTGGGCTCAGCCTCAAGCTCGTCCGAGTCAGGCTCGAATTTGAGCTTATTGGCATCAGCATCATAGTCGTCGGGGACGTACTGTTGCAAGAAGTCGGGAATGTCCTGCTTCATCTCTAACAGAGTGAACGTCAGGAGCTCGGCCAGAGGCTCATCACGCTCGGTGTAGAACGAGAAGGCCGTGCCTCGGTTGCCAATGCGGCCAGTACGACCTGGTATTGTTAGAACGCGACCACTTGATAATTATAACTCATATTACTTACCGATACGATGAGTGTACTCAGTGATACCACCATGGTCAACACTGGGCAAATCGTAGTTGATAACGTGACGGATATTCTTCACATCAATGCCGCGGGCAGAAACACCAGTGGTGACCAGAATGGGGCACTTGCCAGTGCGGAAAGCACGCATGGCGTCCTCACGCTCACGTTGAGTGCGATCAGAATGCATCGAGGTGACCGGCATCTTCTTGTGGAAGAGGTGGTCATCAAGCTCGTCAGCAACACGCTTGTTGTTGACGAAAATGATCGTGCGTCCAGGCTCAAGTGAGAAGAGGAGATCGACAATGGCCTGTCTCTTCACAGTGTGATCAACCCAGATGATGTCCTGCTTGATGTTCTCATGGGTGCTTCCAATGCGTCCAACGCGAATGCGAACATGTGACTCGGCCAGGTGGGTCTTGGCCAGGTTGCGAACAGCAGCAGGGAAAGTGGCGGAGAAGAGCATGTATTTGATGTTGCCCTCCTCTTGCTCTGGTTTGATGTCAGTGGATGAAACTGGGTCTCATTGGGAATGAAGATTACTTACCACCGCCGCTCAGAATCTTGTTCAACTCTTCCTCCCAGTCTGATTCAAGCATCTCATCAGCCTCATCAAGAACCATGTACTTGACACGACGAAGGGTCAAGACATTAGGACGCTCCATGAGATCAATGAGACGTCCAGGTGATGCGATGAGGATGTCGCATCCTTTACCCAGCTGGTGGATCTGGTCACGCAAAGGGCCACCGCCGTAAGCGACGCCGGGTCGGAGCATAGTTCTGTAGCAGAACTTGCGAGCCTCCATGAAGATTTGGATGGCAAGCTCACGGGTGGGAACAACGATCACAACCAGAGGCTCAGCTCGGACAGGCGTGAATTGACCCAGAAGCTCGTCAGGGCTGGGACGAGGAGCAGCCAGCTTCTTGGCCTTGCCCATCAGATGGTTAAGGATAGGCAAAAGGTAGGCGGCGGTCTTGCCGGAACCTGAGAATGTGTTAGATGGAACGTCAGACAGTGTCCAAAGTAGTTACTTACCAGTCTGTGCGATGGCTATGACATCATGTCCCATCTTGATAGCTGGGAGACAGTATCGTTGGATGGGAGTAGGGGCCTTATATCCACACAGCTGGACGTTCTTCAGCATGACCGGGTGCAAGCCAGCGGTGTCGAAAGTCTTGATGGGCACGATACGACTCATACCCTCCTGCTGAACTTCAATCTGGGCGATCCTGGTTTTGATTAGCGAGGGTTTGGATGAGCGAGGCAAACCACCACTTACTTGTCGAACTGCTCGCCAGGCTTGCTGCGGTCCTCAGGCTTGCCGAAGATCTGGTCCTCCAGCTCAGGAACCTCGGGTCCCACGTCACCCACATCACCGTCCCACTGGTAGATACGGGCATTGCCATCCCACTCTCCATTGGGATCCTCAGTGTAGACGAACTCAGTGGGCTGGACCCACTCGTGCTTGGGAACATCACGACGCTCAAAAGGCAAAGGAGGGGGGACCGACTTCTCCTCCGGCTTCTCCTCTGACTCAACGAGGGCATCCTGCATAGCAGTTGTACTCCAGGCGTTACTAGGAGGGGTGTCATTGGTGGTCTCAGTGGTGCCCCAGCCATTGTTGGCTGAGTCTCCGTTGAAGGCCATGATGGCAGAAGTTGGTTGACTTGTGGAAGACCTGGAGAAGAGAAGAGGATCAGTACCAATGAAAGAGTAGACCATGAAAATATGTTGATGAGAGATGGTGGAAGAGTACTTGGGTAAGATGGGGGAAAGGCTACAACGGCTTGACCCAAGCTAATGGGAAGTCATTCAAAATAAGAAAATAAAGGAAGAGAAATAGAATGGAGTGAGAGATAAATGTAGTCCCAACTTGCGAATGTCCAAGTGAAAGAAGTCACACCAAGCAACCACCATGGGGCAAGGTAAGAGGCAAGGTAGTAGGAGGAGGAAGGCATGGCAACATCAGCATTGAACTTACGTGAGGTGTGCAGAGAAAGTACTGTTGGTGATGGTCAACAACTGACGAATACCTAAGGCCCAACTACGTTGAGCTGGTTGAAAATGTTAGTCAAGTCGAACAAATGGTGAGAGGAGGAGGTAGTGTTGAATGCAAGTAAGGATGAAGAGATATGAAACAGGCTGAGGATAAGTCTGCTTGGTGGTGAATGGCAACAGACAAAATTGTCTATGCCAACACATCCACTCCAAAAAGAAGAATTACCTTGGGTGAGGGAGTGTGTGTAGGTTGAAGGTCTCCCAATGAATGAAGGAGAGTTGGGGATGATGAGATGCAGGACCCAGAAAATATCTTGATGTTATGATGTGACCAAAGGCAACATCACAATATGCAAGCTATGAGCGGGTGCCTGTGATGATGGAGAGGCGGAAGAGAAGAGGTATTGGGTGATGCAGGTAGTACCAAAGACTTGGATGACTTGTACCAGACCTAAGGCAAGCGAACACACAACAAAAGAGGATAACCATCAAGCTTTTGTGGTATGAAAAGAGAGATATGTTTGATGACCTTGGAGTGTTGTGATCCTACTTAACTTGGGGTGTGGTATGGTGTTTACTTTGGATGGCGAAGCATGTTTGCTTACCTTGAAGGAAATGTGAACCAGTACCACACTTCACCAGATGAAGTCCAGTGATGTAAGGATGGATGGGAAAGGTGATGGGTGGTTGAAGGATAGAACAAAGAGAATGTTTGTTGACTTACCTTTGCGAGACTTGCTTGACCTTTCCAAGGTTGAGGGTTGAGGTGGAGGTTGCAAGTTGCAAAGATCCAGAAACCTCAAGGTGTGTGGAGAGAAAGGTGTGGAGGGAAGGAAAGAATGGAAGGAGAGGAAGAGCAGAAGGGTCCTTAAGTACCCCAATGAGGAGTGAATCGGCAAGATCAGAAAATGGGGTGGGCCATCAGAGCTTCCATAATCCCCCAGAGTACAGCAGGTCTAATGCCTAGAGCTTCCTTCGATGGCAGCAGTTACCAGCGGTCTAGTGGTCTCAGTGAACGGTGCAGGTGCTAACAAACAGCGGACCTGTGCCTAGGTACAGGTCGGCGACAGTGGGGAGGGTGAGAAGATTCCGGAAGGGCAGGAGGTCGACGATGATGTTGGGATATTGGCCTGTAGTATAAACGTAGAAGGAGTGGTGATGCGTATTAGGCCAGGCAGGTGGAAGGTGCTTGTCTTTAGTTATACTTCAGGGGGAAGGCACGCTGGGGCTGCTACAGTCAAACGGTATTTAGGCGTATGCCCCCTATCTTTTCTGCTGTAATACGTACTGTAGTATTGTCCCAACTGTTAAAAGGTTTTGGCAGGCCTTTGTGACTGCCTGACCAACTCAGCAATTCACATGGAGCACGAGAGGCATCTCCTTGCACATCTGGAAGAGATCATATGTACTGCAATTTTTATTTACAGGTATATATAACCATGAACTTGATATGTTATGGTTTTCACTGGAGTGAGGGTTTCCCTCTATGTTCTGGACAGTCTCCTGAAGCCCTTTGATGCGCCTGTAGGCCAACCACATGCAAGAATACATGCTTAGATGCAGTAAACATCCTGTGAGTGTGAGACTCAAAGCAGCCCTTCATGCTTGCAAACGATTGACACTCTTTCCTCTCGATCCTTGGGGGTAAGTAGAACGTATTTCAGCAGGAGACGTAGTGCCGTGCCAACAGTCTAGTGTTTGCCTTGGAGACGGACCAGAAGACGACGGGTTAACAAGGGTCAGAAACCATTGGACATCGCCCATATTTGGTAATTAATCCTAAGCAAATACCGCTGACACCGCCATGCCCGTTTACTAGATTTCATATTGGGAGTTCAAAGTGGTTTTACTTGACTTTATTTTTCCCTACACGGGGATGTGTGCTTGTAGTTCTACATAATGTACCCGCCCCATAACCGGTCATCATCATCATCGATTCGTGGATTGCTCTCGTAGTCACCCATGCCCTCACTCAAGACTTTGTCGAGGGTCGCGGCAGCACGCCCAGCCTGGCCGCCTTCCTTCTTCGCCGCGTCAACCCCAATGAGTATGGCGTCACCAAAGCGCCTGTGGAACACGTCCTGTCTGTCCTCGCGGTTGCGGTAGATTTCTCCGTCTTCGTCGCGGGGCGGCTTGAACAAGCCCAGATATCCGTAGGGATCTGGGTTGGTGGGAACACGACAGAAACCTCCAAGCCAGTCTTCCGATACCCAGGGGCGCGGCGACTCGGCCTTGAAGCCGTGGTCGAGAAACTTGGAGAGTACGAGCATCTGTCGCGGGAAGGCCTGGCCATGCTTCTTGGCGCCGAAGGTGGTTCGGGGCGCCGTTGTCCAGCCCCCTTTCCCCGGGGTCGGGACGGTGCTCCTCACAGTCCAACCTAGGACTGACGTGAGGTCCTTCAGCGGTTTCACCCAGCACCCAGCGCCTGATACGACGCTATCTCCTGCAACGTCAAGCAGCCATTCCATATAATTTAGTCCGTCGTCCTTGATGTCTTGTGTAATATGTGTCATGGCACCACGGATGTAGAGGATGACCTTTTCGACATGAGGCGCAACTTCGTCGGCCGGCAGAGCTTGCAGCAGCTTCAAGAGCTGGCTTCGTACGGACTTTGAAATGTCTGTCATCAGCGGCAGCACTTTGTTGAGCAGTGTGTGCGTGCCGACGGGGTTGAAAGGTGGTGTAGTTGACAGCTGACTGGTCAAGTTTGCCAATGCATCTCGTCGCTGTGTGTCGGATCTCGACCCCGCGAGGGAAAAGTAGTGTTTGAAGCGATCGATAGCATCAGGGGCATCTTCAGTCAACTGCTTATTGATGACGATAGCTAGGGGATGGAAATTAGCATATTGTATCGATAGATTCTAGATCGCAAACGTTGCAGCAGTAGGATGATAGATACCTTTGGACTTGAAGCTGGTATCCGTGAAATTGTCGGGCTTCACTTTGCCCTTGCCGACCTTTAACTTGGGCTTCTGAAAGTCCTTCTTCTTCTCCGCCTTCTTCCTGTTACTGGATCCCATCTTGATCCCGGCATTTGGAAGACACACTTCCAACGAAAGGCGCGGCGCAATGTCGTAATTGCAATACCCTTTCGTCGATCCCCCATTAACTTTTTAGCGGTGAGGTGCGGCAATACTATCCGTATATCGTCACTTAACCTTAATACGCATTGGTCCGATTCGCTTTTGATCAAAAGTGGACACGCTACTTTAGCCACCTAAGCCACAGTTTCGTTCCCGGCGCCTAGCACATGTGCGTGCAAGTGTGGAGCGACAGCTGGAGTGTGGCTTGAGCTTGCTCCATTCATTGATTGATTACGGTGCGGGAGCCCCGCGATACGGCCAAGTAGGATTCCTTTGTAAACTACTCGACACACGTCTATCGAGAATTAGGGAGTTCAGTTCACGTCGAACGATTGGCGACTCTTGCGCGAGATAGAGTGTGTTTACGAAACCCCAAGCAAGATGGCAGATAAATCCCTTGTACGTTCTCGTTATGCAGCGCCCGTTTTCTATGAATGTGTGTAACTGATGTTGTGTTCGTTGAAGCCAGCCGCCACCACCGCCGATACAATGTCCGATGCTCTCCATCGGCTATCGAAGAAGCCCGGCGTGAAGGCCTGGATCATGCTCGACCGTACCTCTGGCGCTGTCATAAAAACCAATGGCCAGATAGCGGCCATCAGGCCAGCTCGTTCCGCGAATAGCACCACCAACCCTGCGACCTCCTTACCGACACCTACCGGCGGCTCTTTCTCTGCCGAAGTCACCTCGGACGGCGCAGACAACGAAACACAGGCGGCGCAGGAGCTCGGGAGCATGGTTTGGGGCTTCCTGAGCACGGCTGGAAGCCTGGTACAGGAGATGGACACAGAGGTAAGGGGTTTGCCGATTGCCCAAAATATTGCGACAACACGAGCTGACCGCTTCACTACTAGGACGAGCTGAAACTGCTGCGACTACGAACGAAGAAGCAGGAACTTGTCATAGTCCCCGAGCTCAAGTACATCCTGGTCGTGATCCACGATACGCCTCCGGCATGAGGGCATCGCACCTAGATGGCGCGGCTACGAGGCTAGTCCGGAGAAACGGGTTTCTACATGGTCATTACCCCAGATGTCGTCTGGGGAAGATTTTGGGCATGCTACCGAGTAGGCTAAATATCTCTTGCAGTCGGCGACCTTCAGTAGGCCGCGACAGATTGGTGGCTTTCTTGGCGTTCGGAGTTGACTTGATAGATTGATACCCAGAAAAATGCGCCGGACACATACGAAAGAATGGATAGCGCAGCTTGCAATCGAAAACCGAGTCTTTGGCGGTATGCAAACAGTCATTGCAAAATGGTTCCGTTTCACCAGAAGGTCTGCAGCATGCCTTGCATCAGGAAAATAGGACCTTGCGCCCCGAAATGACGAGTGAAGGGTTGTTTGTCGAAGAAGGAGAGAGTGCAATCCTCTAGTTAGTCGCCTCTTACCGCCCTTTGTGTCAGACAGCGGCACGATGAATAACCTCGACGCCATACAGAGATGTCAATGCAGTCGTCTCAAGGTCTTCCCCTGAACCAGAGCCTCTCAGCCACACACGGGAACAGGCATAATGGAGACATGACAGGATGATATTTGCGCCCCAAACTGCCGGCGGTTATTCGGTCTCTCGGCTAAGGTTAAGTGCCTTTTAGTAAGAGATATGGCACTTGGATATAAGCCATAGAGTTAGCTGCGTCAGTCGCCGGAAGGGTGCAAACCTTAACCCCTTAAATTGAATGATCCCTCGCTCTCCGCCAGTCAAAATAGTTGCTACGAGGGCGTGAAATGGAATCAGGGGAAAGCGGACGGCAACTTACTGATGGGTAAGCTTTCCTGCGAACACAAAACTAAACCAACCATAATTCTGTAATTGCCGGATCTAGTATTAGGTTGTCCCGGGGCCGCGCATAGCTGAAGTGAAGTGTCAAGCACCAGCCGTTTAAATGGGGCCTATCCACCTACTACAAGTATGAGTTCCAACAGACTGTTCGTTGACTGCAACATTGAGATTACAGGGGACAGGCGGGATTTCAGCCTATCCGTCGGCATACACATGAAACCGAGATTGCCGAATGCATCAACAGGGCTGACGACCACCACCACTTGCTCGAATCGAGGGAGGGAGATATCCGTGGCCGTGTCATGGAGGGCACACCTTGCGCAAGTGCATAACGAGTGAGACAATTCAGGAAGGTACTGGGCATCTGAAGCAATGAATCGCGATCTATGGCGCCTAGGAACTATATATGCAGTGAGTGATATCTGGAGCAGTCGGTTTTCCGGATAACTGTCACTGACGAAGTGGCTGGCAGTAGTCGGGTAGTCGGTAGTAATTGATTGCGTGCCTCCAAGGCAATGTGTGACAAGTCACCCAGTCAGGGTCTGGAACTGGAGACACGAGCGAGTGCCGAAAACAGGGTCAACAACGTGTACTGTTCCAGGTTGCATTGCAGAAATGGCCAAGATAATCCCGATTCCTTCGTTGCGCTTACGGGTCCCTTCGAAGAAGTACAAAAGAAGAAGAAAACCGGTTCTTCGCTGGCAGCAGCTTGGTCTATGCATAGGCTACCACTATAGCATACCCGGAATAAGTAGGCATTCAAAGAGGTACATACCCGTGCTGAAACCGCCGTCAATTGAACGGGTTCTGCTAAGGGTTGAAGTTGGCGCCCCTTTCGCCAATATCGGAAAGTAACCGACGAGAACGTTTCTTCAACCCATCAATCTCGGAAACTATCTACCGTGACAACATTGGCGGGGCGCTGCGCTGCTGGCATATTTGATCTCTATTGTACTGTCGATCCGATCCTGGAGAGAGTCTTTCGGGCTGACCACGAGTCCACGACCAGCACTGGGGTAGGGGGCTAGGCTGCTAGGGGGGGGGATTAACCGCATGATGAAACATTGACGACTGAGAACCAATCAGACAGGCAGCTGGGTATCCGTTCCGTCCTGCGGGTCTCTATCAAGATGGTTGCTTGCCGAAGACTCTAGCAAATGCATCTGGAGTTAACTTCCTTGTTTTGTTCTCGCCCTTCCAGATCACCCGTTAACCTACCTCTTCCAACGTAAGCGGGTCGCTGGCTGGCTGGATTACCACGGTGGCTTGCAACGGCGCCTATGCTGCAGTATCAGATCTGTTGGTTCAGCCCACGTATGGACGATGGGGGAAGCAAGATTGGCGGGCTGCCCGTAAGCTATGCATGCATCATCTACTTGAGGCGAGCTAGTCAGCTCATAGAATGTCCATGCTGTAAATAGAGCCTGGCGTTGGCGTGGTGGTGGTGCGTACCTAAGAAAGATGCTGGCAATACCTTATTGCGGAAGAGCTAAACCTGGTATCCTGACGTGTTGAAACCCAAGAATAAGTGGCCGGTACCCATCGTTAACACGCGAACGTCGTCCTCGCGGGTCGATCTGTGCTTCCGGGCCTCTCTCTCTCGCCTGAGCTATCTATCCAGCATTTGGTGTTGACTGGATCCCGTTTCTGCCCCTTCTCTGGATCTATCTTCATCAACCGTCGTCGGATTTTTGCTGCGGTCGTGCGACTAGGGGTTTCTCTCAAATATATTTCTTGGCCAAGACCATAGTTGGAGTGCTCTACTGTCTATCACTCAGTATAATTTTGAAACCCGACCAAAAAGCATGGAACAATAGCAGATCATCGTCATATTTGGCGTTTATTACTTTTGCTATCGAGGGAAGATGCCGTCGTTCACTATATTCAAGCGTGGGGCCCGCGACTTTATTAATAAACCCGACAAGCGAGAACAGGCCCCAGCCGGCGGCGACAGGAGCCCGGCATTCAACAACAGCAATGCGCCAGGACAGGAGCAGCAAGAGCATGGGCAGGAGCCGGAGCCGGAGCCGGAGCAGGAGTCGAAACCATTCAGCAAAACCCAGCCGCTGAAGGAATTAATCCGACGAGCGACAGTGTCGCGGAAGGGGAGACCGGCGAAACTCCAGAGGCGCCGGAGCGCCATGGTGACTTCGACAACTTCGCGCACACGGTCGGTGAGTAATGTTCCACCAGCCCGGTCTGGAGTAGCCTAATACCTCCAGTCAATTCCCCTCCAGTCAATCCCTTGCAACCTACCTGTCTGTCTGCCAGCTGTGCACTCAACTGTTTGCACCTGACGGCTCACTTACAGTTGAGGCTACTAGTAGTAGTAGATCATCCCCCGAGTCCCCGACTCTTCAAGTGAGGGGAGCAATTGGTCGCATGACCTCGGACGATATTTGCATTGGTCCCAATTTCTGTTAGGAACTCAATTGCGGTATCAGACCATCATAGTGGACTTCTCGACCTTTTCTTTCCGTCCCATTTTGTTTTTTCCAGGGGGCCGCTCGTAGCGGTGAATTGACACTAACCAAAGTCTCCTTCCCCCCGAACCGCAGACGTCCAACAGCTCCCCACCGGTTTCAGCAGCTGCCGTGAGATCCCCACGCTCACCCATTGATCCGAACAAGCCTTTGCCCTCTCCGCCTCCTCCTGGCACCGTCGACAAGGCAGATGGACAGAGAGCCGTCCCCAAGGTATTGAAACTCAAACGCATCATGGCCACTCTGAGCGACGTCGAGATCGAGAAGCTGTTCTCGGGTGCTCCACAATACTTTGCCCGTAGCCAGGGTCTCGGCACCGGAGCTCCGGTAAGCACCTATTTCCCGCCTGCCTCGGACCATCCATGTTCTGTTTTTCTTTGTTGCAGCCTCCCGCTGTTCGTCGTATGACTGCTCTGGAACGCGTTATACCCCTGCATACGTTCCCCTTTCCCTGAACATCACTGACAGCGTGTGGTAAAGCATCCGTCGGTGGCGTTCCCATGGGATGAGGAGTTAATCATCCGGGACCTGAGTGATCATACTCAAATAGAGAATGACGCATGGGGAAATATTACCGCAAGCCCTCGAATCATCCAGAGGGACCCCTTATCATGTAAATCGCCAACGGGCAAAAGACGGCCCCATTTCAACTCGAAATGTTGCGAACGGCCAAATATGCTGAGCATGCAAGGGCTCGAGAAGGGCTCTTTGGGCTATCAAGCGGCCTTAGAGTTGGCCGTTGCCGACGCATTGCAAGATGAGCAGTACGGCTTTGACAGTTTGGGTGTCAAGTCTCATGTCGTCGTCGAGCGGCGCCAGCAGCTCATTAATTCCAAAGATGGGCTGCGGAATCTCGATGAAGCCGAAATCATGGAGCAGCTAATCGGATGTGAGCAGAGGTACCAATCAGACCGCAAGGACAAGACTATGCGGCCGAATGAGCTTCATAACGATCTTTTCTCAAAGATTCTTCACCCGCCAAGCAGGGTCGTTGATCGGGACGATCCCCATAGCTTGTCCGGCCAGATATATGCCTTGGTAAAGATACTTGCAGCTGCCAATGCTTGGATTGACTTTTCTCGCGTCGAATGGAGGATACGCCTTGGTCAAATTCTATGGGGTATTCCACTGGACGACGAGGTTGAGGACGGATCCTCCATCAACGAGGGAGTCGACGATCAGGACCGGAGCGAAGAGCGACATTGGCTCCTCATACAAATGCTCTTGGCCTGCGAGTTACTTATACGACTAGACATCATAACTGACGGCGATGAATTTGGGGCAGCCAACCTGAGGATGGCGGAAATCCATCGATTTGAAAAGGAGGCGAATCCTTCTGTAAGATGGTCGCTGCACCTCGCCCGCACTTGGCTCGAAAACATCACGGTCACTAAAACCGAAGCACCTCACTCAGGAGCTTCCACGCCCAAGGGTTGGCTCACAACCCTGACAAACAAAATGTCCCTCAAACACGATCATATTGGGTCTCACTATGTTGGCTCTCACTATGTCGACCCCTCGCAGCATCACCCCGACTATTTGTATGCAATCAAGGGACGTTATACGGAACGACAAGTCGAAGGTCTGGTGCAGTTTGCGCGGAAATTACGTTGGCCAGACATCGAAACATATGTCACCGGGGTGTCTATCAATGCGCCTGCAATGGCTCGAGCAACACCAATCAACACGCCTCTGGCTACGAGCGATACTAATCGTTCTTCATATTTTCCCAGCGAGAAGAAAGGTGGGGAGATTCAGAGAAACCCGTCAAGAAGGCGCAAAGTGGAAGCCGCGTTACATCCCACCGGCTGGCTATCCAAGTCCTACTGCTCTGGACTCATCCTACCCGGAGAAGCTTTGTCACACTTCCTCATGTCCACACTACTTGAGAATGATCAGGATGCCATGTCAAAATTAGGGCCTATGTCAAACTTGTGTGGTGGGTTCATTTATCGTGGCAAGAGCTTCTGGAGTACTGCCTGTATCGTTGGTCGTGTCTTGGCTGCAGGCAGAGGGGCGGCTGAGTGTATGGGTTGGATTAGTACGGACGTTACACCCGAAAACATGGGCGACCGGTGGCTTAATGTTAACGTCGAGGACATCCCTGGTAAGTCTTGACATTATCGCATACTCTGTAAATCAAGTCGCTAACATACCACCAAGATGACATCACACGCACCGGGAAAAAGGCGCGTCTCTGGGGCAAGACAATCGTTGAGCGCGAGTCTGATGTGCTCGGCGATGCTGACCCCTCGAATGTCCTGCCAGCCGACTTCATTATTCCACACGAAAACCACTATGCGGAACCACCACCTTCGAATATTCGGATCGAGCTGAAATCCCTTGATCTTCTCGCCCCTGTGGATAGTGCGCACTCAACACCGACTATCGAAAGAGACATGACCCCTTTCTCCGACCTCAGCACTGTCTATGAAATTCATACCTACCCCGCTACAACATCGTTCACCATGACCCATGACTCACTAGAACAGGGTGAAGACATGGATTTCGCCCTAGCAAAAGATGTCTATTTCGTTACGGCACATCCCTGCGTGCCATCAAGCCGCGTTAAGCTTCTAAAGTCACCAACAAGCCCGACAATACAGCAGGTAGATGTCGAGGGCCACGACTGGAACAGCAAGGCTTCGAGCTCGGCTTACATTACCGGTATGTTATGTCACTTCTTGAATATGTCTGTCTGTCCGATTCTGACCAACCTGCTAACTTCTCTTCTAAAAAGGTCACCCGCTTCACAAGTTCTATTCGTACACATCCATCCACTTAACCGAGCTCTTGATGAAAAGAAACGCCACCCTCGAAGAGTTGACTGGCGCTCTTCCCGTCGAGCCGTCACCCAGAAGAAGGGCCTCTTCTACGCCGCGGCCGTCACGTGTACTCGTTATCGACTGCATCACTGGTTTCGCGCCGCCGACGTCTCCCGAGATGGCCTCGTTGTCCCGCGTCAGTTCCATCTCGGCCGACTTTGGACTCGAGCCCATGTCCGGATCCTCTCCTTCGCTCCGACTGCAAACCCCTCCCCGTGGTAACGGTATCGGCGGCGACCAGTCGGCAACAGAGAGGCCACCGCTCAGCACCATCGCGACCTCGGCATCGACGTCGTCGTCGTCGTCGTTTGTGGCCGGCCGCAGGGCTTCGAGGATTGACCCCCCTCCTGCTGCCGGGGCCGAGTCCAAAATGCGCATCCCCTCGCGCCGGCGACAGTTCGGTTCGGATCTCGAGGTCATGGTCCGGGCCCTCTGTGCCGAGAGGGGCTGGAATGCCATTGTCAGCCGGCGCCGGCGCGGCTGCCTGGCCTGCGCGATCCGCGAGGCGGGCGCGTTGGGATGGAGAGTCATCATCCGGGTTGAGTAGTGATACCTACTTACCCAAAGTCACGTACCTACATGTAGAAACTCATGTTCCGAAACACGTATGAACTATACAGTGTGTATACTGACCGCTTGGCGGGGGGCATACTGGATTACAGTCCACGAGGGTCATATCGTGGATTCGGGACATTCTTTTTTCCCTTTTGTCACAGTGGTTTTCAATCTTTTCCAACCATCGAAGCGAGTGTGTTACGGGGGGTTAAGCGGTACGGCACAGAAATTCGGATACAAAGTCATTGTCGTCATTTGCTGAAAAAGGAGGATTGACAAGGGGACAGAAGAGACAGCAAAGGAAAGGAAGGGGGAAACATTGCATGCATGCACACATTTTTCGTCTGCTTATCCTTCTCGTCGGCATCTGGGCCATACATTGGAGGATATATATTTTCTCTTGTGTCATATGGGCTGCCCCAGGTGTTTGGTACACGAACTGATACGTATTCACCCCTCCCATTTTTGGTTTGTGAGATACCCTTCGGAATATCTAAGACGAGAAACGACACAAATACAAGAAGCCGATTCTCCTTTCTACATGATGCCATTCTTCCTTTGTGAGACCTTGTTGGTGGGTGGAGAAATATAAATACATGTAAGTATGTCAAGCCGAAGAGCCTATGTATTCAATGTTCATGTTATTGTAATAGTTACTTACCTGGTAAAGCTTCTCTGGAAGGGCATATTATCTGCTGTCCAAAGTCCAGCAGGGTTTTCCAACCTCGGCAGAGGCAAAAGAAGGTTCGTATTTTGCCAATCATAATACGAGAAGACACAACGTACGAGAAAGGGATTCCTATTCAGTATTATACCGATGCTTCTATTATATGCCTATGCTGAAGCCCCAACGCCGCGCTCTGAAAGGGTATATATGCCAATAGCCAACGTTGCCACTACTCGTAGTTCATGCTCTATTCTTCTCTTAGAAGTTTATGGATGAACCTTTCCTGATGGCTCTCATATTGCAGTATTGTTCCCGGTGGATTGCTAGCTTTACATATCAGATGTTGCCAGCGATTCACATTGGCCCCGAACCCCACTTTGAGGCGATCATGTAGTAAACCGCTTGATACGTTGGGCGTGCTTTATGTGGAACACGACCTGTTCGCTCGAACAAGTCTCCCAGCTCCTTGGCTAGGACATTCTTGGGCCAATGATCAGTTCCGCCGAGCTTGAGGAGCAACCGGATGACGGGGATGTTGATCTGGCCGGTGGGCGGTTCGGTCTCTTCGGCCAAGGCCGCGTGGTAGCCCTCGAGCGTCACTTCCCACGTCTGGGTCGCCGAGAGACGGGCGCCCGCCCGGACCAACCAGAAGAGCTTCTTGATGGCTTCCTCGTCCCAGGGACCCGTCAGTAGCTTCTCGGGGATCTCCGTGTCGCAGTGCACCTCGATCAGACTGGTGTGGTCGCCGAGATAGGTCATGTTGTGCGCTGCTTTAGCCACGAAAGAGTCGTAGTCGTGCAGGAAGTAGGCCATTCCCGAGTGCGGTGTGATCCCTTCAAGGTCGTCAGGCTCGCCGCCGCAATCCAACTTGTTGGCCGTATCCGGGTTCCCCCATAGCTTTTCATGCCGATAGAACCGGTTCCTTCCGAGGCGCTTAACCCAGAGGTCCCAGCATTCTGTGATGAAAGAGACGTCGACCCATGAGTACTCCAGAAGAGCTGACTGATTTGGTATGGTTAGCATATGACAGTTTAGCGTGGGACGTTATGTTCATGCTCACTTGAAATTCGGGGCTACCGCCAAAACGCGAGGAATCCCCTTCCCAGCCGTGGTAACTCTTGACTCCAGGTCCAGAATTCAAGCATCCGAACCAAACATCCCAAGTTGGGCCGAAGGCGTTGAGGAAGGTGGCTCGTCGCGTGGAAAGGCCAGATAGCATGTGACCTATTCGCGGACTGGCCTTGGCCAGATTGGCGGTCTCGCTGGCCCAGAAGATGCGCTCGAGAATCTCGAGAGGCAACTCTCTCTCCAGATACGAAGCCAGGGGCTTGGTGGGTTTCGACTTCTGCTTCTTCATGGTCTGGTGCCGGGTTTCGCTCCTTTTTGCCTTTTTGGAGGGTGCTGGTTCACCCTTCTTGCGGCGCTTGCCAGGGATCCTGATAGGAGTCAATTCCATATTTCTTTCTCTCTTTCCTTTCTTTTTCAATGAATGATTTTCCTTAGTCAGCGAGCAGATGACGCCTCCTTGGTCAGGCGAGAGCTGGTGGGTGATCCCCAACTAATGTAGAGGCCAGTTGGTTTCCTTGTTTAAGACAAAGTCGCCACATTTCTGTGAACTACGCAACCTGCCGACCGGTTTCCGGTGTCAAGTAGATTGACTTTTAGAGGTGTTGGAAAACTGATATCATACCCGCGGGGCGCCTATAGTGGACGACAGCCTTGTCACCTTGTATAAATACCTATGCAGTCCAAACTCTTCTTGTCTGTTTGTCTATCAAGATATCGAACTGCAAGGACTTAGACGCCGGGGAATTGTCGGATGACAACTGTAACAGGGTTCCCTCAAGTGATTGATTGAACCTTTTCCAGCTTCTCCCTTCTCGCGGCAACTAAACTAAACGCGCCCATGCGTCAAAATGCGCTGGAAAATGGAAAATGGAAAATGGAAACTGGAAACGGACGTGCGTCATGAGTGGGCTTTAGCGCCGCCACCTGCCTTATCCATCATTCAATTGATCAGTGAACGATTGGCAATTGGGGGCGATTGGAGGTTGTGATCAATTTGATTAGCAGCAAACTATTAACCTATGCCTGGTGACTTTCTGGAAATTTTCTATGAGAGTGTAACCCCCCTGCTGTGACGCCATAACCAGCAACCAGCAACCAGCAACCAGCTTGCCTTGCCGATGCCAGTGGTAGTAGCCGCGACACGAACAACGACATCGAGTTGCGCTGCAGCGATGCGATAGTACAAACAGCATCAGCTACTTGTCCATCTCCCAAGTATACAAGATGGCAACCGCTCGTTTGCCGGTGCCGTCTCGTGGCTTGCTTCGCTTTCTTCGTCTGCAAACAGAGAACCTCAGCTTCTTCAGCCAGAACCATGGCCAACTGGGCCCCGACTCATCCAGGGTCTTTTGCGCAGCTAGGAAGCAGTTGAGGCCCTCAAGGGCAGGTTGCGCTTCTCTGGGACGAGACGAACCCCGCCTGCAGTCGAGCTTGGTCAATCTCGAACGGCTGCTGCAGAACCGAACTCCTCGAGCGCTACCGAACCCTCGACCGAGACAGTCGACCCTCTTTCAGTCGGAAATCGGCACGCGATGGGGCTCTACAGACAAACAGGCCAACCCTACCGCCTGCAACCAGACATGGCAGGAGAAGATATTGGGGAGTAGCCCAAGGAAGGCGCCAGCTTCTACGCTGAAGCCGGAGGACATACCAGAGACCGACGGCGAGGGCGAGAACAATTCCATGTTTAACAAGCGTCGGCAACTCAGCTCCAAGGCTGCTCTCGAACCTCGGCTGCGTTGCACAGAGGTAGACGCAAATGGCGAGGCGGCCTTCGTGGATAGCGAGTTCAAGAAGAGCGAACTTGTCGCAAGGGTAAGCAAGCGCCTTACATATTCAGTCTAGACACAATATTTCGGACTTTGGGTTATTTACTGATCTTCTATGCAGTTTGGACTGTTACCCCGTGATCTGCGCAAGATCGATTCATCCAATCTCCCGCACATCCTGGTCCGGGAGAGGGCTATTCTCCTGAACCTCCTCCACCTCCGTGTGCTTGTCACCCATAACCGTGTCTTGCTGTTTGACGTATACGGTTCCAAGAGCTCGTACCCCCAGTCGGCATTCATGTACGATCTACAGCATAAGTTGCAAAACAAGACTCCCGCGGCCAACGGAGGACTGTCTTACGAATTCCGCGCCTTGGAAGCCGTGCTTCAATCCGTCACGCAGGAGCTCGAGTCGGACTTTGAGGCCGTCCGTGACCCCGTCATTCGTATTCTGAGCGACCTGGAAGATGATATTGATCGCCATAAACTTCGCATCCTGCTTATTCTATCCAAGCGGGTGACCACCTTTGAACAGAAGGCTAAGTTGGTGCGGGATGCTATCGAGGATCTTCTCGAGGCAGATGACGATCTTGCTGCTATGTATCTGACCGAGAAGACGCACGACATCTACCGAGCACCTGATGACCACACTGATGTCGAGCTGCTGTTGGAGTCTTACCATAAGTTCTGCGACGAAATTGTGCAGGAATCTGGCAATTTGGTGTCTGGCATTAGAAACACCGAAGAAATGTAAGTCGATATACCTTTTTGGTTCAAGTACCAGATCTCACGCAAGCTAACCTTGAACCCCAGTATTCGCGCCATTCTTGACGCGAATCGAAACGCTCTTATGCTTCTTGAATTGAAGTTTAGTGTTGGCACGCTCGGCCTGGCCATGGGCACCTTTATCGCGGGCCTGTACGGAATGAACCTGGAAAACTTCATCGAGGAGACCCACTGGGGCTTTGGCGCCGTCACGGGAGTTAGCGTCTTCCTCTCGGTCTGGGTCTGCGTGATCGGCATGAAGCGCCTCCGCAGCCTGCAGCGCGTCAAGATGGCGGGCACCGACCGTCGCGGCGTCGAGCAGGGCTACCACTGGTTCCAGGACGATGGCCATGCCGGCCTTCTCGACCCCCGCAGCCGCGAGAAGCTGCGCCGCATGAACATGATGAAAACTCAGCACACGACCAGCAAGAAGAAGTGGTGGATGGGGTCGTAAAGGTGGCCGTTGGTCCGCTCGATCGGTTTCTATCTTGTATGTTCTACCCTTGGCGAGACCAACAGAATCCGCCTGCCCCTAGAAAGAATTGGGGGGCTTGTATATTTCCATGCCTAGAAGACCTGGCTGTCACTACTCTTCCCGTGTATAAAGTTACGGTTGTCGGAGAAAGATGTACGAGTATTACGAATACCAGGTAACGCGCCGATAGTTGATGATTCCCAGCTTTGAAATACAACAATAATGACCAACAATAATCGCCAATTCTACACATATGTGATGGCATCGCCAGTGGTCGTATTTTAAACGCCATGGAGAGGAACTTTCCTCGTTCAATGTGTCATTCGCATGGAAGAAAAGGAGAGGTTCAGAGGATTGGTGGTTCATAACTCTGGCGTAGAGAATCCCCTTTCTTGCACCCGTGGGTAGAGGGAGCACGAAAATCGAATACCATACCAAGTTACGCGTGACTACAGAAGCCAAGCCTCCCGACGGCCCCTAGTTAGTTCGTTGGCTGTACATATAAGCACTTAGGCAGCCATGCTTACTGAGGACTACACGCCCTTGTTGGACATGAGAGAATAGAACAATTACAGGGAGTAAGCGAGCCTCACTTACGCGAGCTTTACATACTCAAACATGTATCCCCTGATCACACGGCGCTAGGCGCAACAAATCATGTCTCTGATGGCACACTCCGAACAGATGAACATCCCACCAGCCGGAAACGACGGCTGCAGTATTCGATTGATACTTCCGGTTCAGTAGAGATTGCCCCAAGTTTGAAGAAGGCTTCGAGGGAAACCCATCGAGTTGGGAATAGGGTGCATGGTGATTATGCAGTATGCTGCAGGCTGGCAACACGTTTTCCAATCGATTTACTTGTTGCTGGCAGGGGGTTGGCATATCATGATATTGACACATTGGATACATACAGCCAAGCCAGCCTTACGGGTTGAAAGTATGATTCTGGGCTAGGTGTGTATATGGTTCGAGTTTGAATATAAGTAGCCTCAAGCTCGGCCCTCTTCCTGCCGTGTTCCCATGCCTCTGGAGTTTCCTTGAGCGCACGGCCAGTCAGTAGCACCTCCAGAGCGAATAACACTTTCTTGCTATCCCGTCTACTCAACGCTCTCCTATCACTACCCCGTATCAGCCAACCAACGAATCAGTCTGTTTCAGCACCACCAATGGCGTCTTCTTCCACCCCGGCCAGGAGACGACTCCTCGTTCTCATCGGCTCCGGTCCGGGCATCGGCGTCGCCACAGCGTCACTCTTCGTCTCCAAGGGCTTCTCCGTGGCGCTGCTCTCGCGGAATGCCGAGCGTCTGCAGGAAGACGCCGCCAAGGTCCGTTCTTCCGCGGCGGCGGCGGTCGCCGCGGACGAGGAGGGGGTACCAGTAGCAGTAGAAACGTTCCCCGTCGACGCATCGGACCACGCCGCGCTCCAGAAGGGCCTCGAGGCCGTCCACGCCTCCCTCGGCCCGCCCGAGGTCGTCGTCTACAACGCGGCGCGCGTGGGCCCCTCGCAGTTCGGCGCGTTCACGCCCGACGAGCTGCTCGACGACTTCAAGATCAACGGCGTCGGCATCTACGTTGCGGCCGTCTGGGCCATGCCCTACCTGGTGGAGCTAGGCTCTTCGCAGAAGGAAGACACAGGTCGCCACCCTAGCTTCTTGTTGAGCGGCAGCGGCATCAACTACAAGCCCATCCCGCCACTCTTCAGTCTTTCGATGCAGAAGGCAGCCCAGACGAATCTGCTGAAGTCACTCGGGCAGATGTACGGCCCCAAAGGCGTGCATATCGCGCGGCTCGACATCAACGGGTTCGTGCGCGAGGACGACGAGACGATGGCGCCCGCGCGGTGCGCTGAGCAGCACTGGAGGTTGAGCCAGCAGCACCAGAAGGATTGGGAGCACGTTGTGGACGTCGGGGACATGGATGCTCTCATCGAGGCGATGAAGGCCCAGGGCATGATGTAGACGGACTGAGAATCTGAAAAGGCCAAAGCGCGAAAAGGGGGAAGGCAGTGGGAATTCAATCCTATAGGCTAGATACACTATCCCATATACATAAGGTAATATACCCCAGATGGGCTGAGTTGTGCCCCAATACTACATGAATATTCAAAATATGTTTCATCAATTGGCTATGTTGCTGCTTGGGAAAGCAATACACGCAAGGTGCATAGCCAGTGATGGACTTGCTTTGTAAGTCAACATAACCAAAGTATGCAAGAGGCCCATAACTCTATCCAGCGTTGCTTTAGTCTCTTCGAACCCCCACGGTTCGTCTCTGGAGATAAATAGGATATAGAACCCGGCAGGTTTCAAACGCATACGCATGACTAAAGACGGACGAATAAGTGTACGCACAGTAGAGTTGACGATTTACGACGTTCCACGGCAGCAGTATGCAGCTTGAATCAGCTTGGTTTCCTCGCGGGTACCTGAATAAGCGAGGCTTGGGGAGTACTGCAGAAGGAGGAGTGGTAAGATAAAACATTAGGTAGTATTTCGTCGGGCGACCCAGCGATTCAGGTATTGAGCAAGTGCATTTCAAAGTAGAGGGGAGCAAGAATGAGCAAACGTTATGCTGTCAGAGTCAAGCTGCCTTCAAGAATCAGACGATCCGAGTTTCAGTCCTTGCTGTATTATTTACACACATAAGTGCAAAAGGCTCGGCAAGGCCAATGTATCCAAGACTTCGATTTTTGTTTTTGGAAAGCATGCAACCTTCTGCAGCCATCACGAGAAGCATCGGCCAGATGTACAGATTCTATGCGGTATCAATAAACGCTATGAAAAAAGGTATGATAGTCTTTCCATTTCAGCTCCGGCGCTGATGCCCTATGCAATCCAATATGCCCCCTCCTGAATACTCCGGCCCGGCCCTAATCCAAATCCTGCCTTGGAACTGAACTGTACGACATGTTCCTCGAATCGGAGAGCTACCTGCTAGGCCCGGCCGGATCTATGCCGCCACTGCCGCCCTGTATGCTTGGCTGCTGCTGTGCTGTCGCACTCCCGACCGCTGCTTCTTCATCATCATCTTTATACACAACCGCAAGCGGCGGCCTTTGCATGTTGCTGTTGCTAGCAGATGATTCGGCATGCTCTATGGCACCTTGGCTACTGGCAGCCCTGGGACGGCCCTTGAACCATTTCAGTTTCCAGATTCCGCCAAGCGCTTCCTGAACGTTGGCAGTGCTCTTACTACGGTCACGCCGCCGAGCGTTGAAGCCGGGGAAGCCGGTGGACCTTCGCCTCCGCTTGAACGGCCGCCTTTGGCCGAGTCCGGCCTCCAAATTTGACGGATCAGCACTCGACATGGAGCCCATGGATGCGTTCGAAAGATGCCCACTAGCGCCGCCGCCGCCGAGCAATGCAGTAGTCTCGTCTGGACCGGTCGGTAAGGTTACAGAACGCCGGGCACTCCTGGGTGAGCTCGGATACGCGGCTTGATCTTCGAGCTCATCCCAGATGTCGGCACGGTTAGTCCAACGTGCTTTGGACCTAAGGCCGGCGGTCAACGGTGTTGTCTCCGCTGCCGCACCGGGGCCAAAGGTATCGTAAGTGGCGGGAACCAGGGCTTCGTTTTCGTCGCCGCTGAAGGCGTCCGAATCGATAAGGGATTCCTCCTCGCCTTCCGTGTCCTCCACAAGGCCAAGCCCTGGCGCCAAGGTACTTTGGCCGACGCTAGCAGGCGAGTGTTGCTCGTCACTGAGACGCCAGGAGAGCGCGAGCACCCCCGATAGGAGAATAGCTGTACCGAGAGCGATAAGACCGCCTTGTAGCGGTGTAATAAGGTTGGTTTGGTCGAAGTAAATAAGACCATCTAGGATAGCGATGATGTTGTAAATGCAAAAGACAAAGGGATATAAAACCGAGGTCGAAATAAGCTTCAAACCTCGATGAAGGTAGTACAGCTGGGTCAGGGCCAGGGTGATCAAACCCAGCACAATCATCCAAGATTGCCAGTATACAAATTGGTTGTCGCCGTCCGAAATAGTTCGTAGGATCAATTCGACAGCCGACTTGGCGAATAGTAGCGAATGGGCAGATAGGATGCCACTTATACATCCGTATGCGAGTCCTCGTGCAAAGCGAAATCGTGCGTTTTGCGTCAAGCTGGTCAAGTAACTGATACCATCAACGGCCACAGCAATGGAGAGGACCAGAACGATCTGGAACGCCATCCAGAGTATAAATTGCCACCGACCCATGAGAACCAAGAGCTCTTGCAGACTATGCGCCGGGGAGGGAATGGCGCCAAAGATTCCTATCAGCACGGCGCCCGCGGATACCAGTAGAGTACCCCACAGACTCCATCTCGTGAAGGGTTCGCTCAGGATTATCGTGGCGCATATCGAGTTGAAGACGAGTCCGGCTGCCTGTAACGTCGATAATACGGGAAGTGGCAACGTCGATATCTGAATACTACTTCCTAGGATATTGGAGATGACGAACATGCCCATGCCCAGCTGCCATCGGCGCCTCCGGTGCGGCGGCCGGCGAACATCGTGCGGTCCCTTCTCGTCCTCGAGGATGTGTGATTTGCGCTGCAGGGTCAATCCGAGCGACTGGACACTCGTCGAGAGTAGACCGACTATGACTCCAATCTGTAGGGCGCGGATATGCGAGTTAGTAGCTGTTTTTTTTACTGTTTTCAGCTGGGGGCAGGAGTCGGAAAACCTACCGCAATGCTCCCCCCGGGGGACAAACCGCCCAGCGACCCCATTTGCAGCAGTGTATGGTCGGATTTCTTAGATCATCTGGCGAAGGTCGCAGATGGAAAGCAAGCACGGCCTCGCATTGAGGTGAGGATATCGTCTTTGGTCGGGCACAGTTGTTGTGTTTGCCGTAGTTGTCGCAACTCGATGTATAGCCAGCCTCCTGTCTCTTGCGCGCGCCGGTCGAGTAGCGGTAGTCAAAAGGGGGGTCCCTCTTAAGTAATCGAGGGGTGCAGGTGTCGCGTCTTGTCGCACAACGTCGGTCAGGTAGTGTATGCAGTAACGAATGTTGTGGTTCAAGACAAAAGAGCGATCAAATGATGATGATGGGTGACGAGTGACGGTGTGGACGATGACGCTGCAGCTGGACCAGGGTCTTCCCCAAAATGGCGGCGTGGGATGGCCTGTCTGTCGAACGGTAGTGGTGGTTGCTTGGGAGGTACCTCTGCCAGCGCCTAAATCTGGTAGGCTTCTCAACAATTTGCAGGTATCTTCCAAGATTAGGTATGATTATGGGGGAGCAAATGGGGTTGAATGGCAAATGCCGAGTCTAGCATACTTGTAGGGAGAAAAAAGAAATGGATGGCAATCTGGGAATGCTGTAGCGACTGCTAAAGGGTACGGTTCGGACAGCTAAGTATCATAGACTGCGACAAAGAGATGGATATATCTCAGGGCTACGTTTATGTAGTGTTGGGGTAGGTGGACGGATGGATGTGTCCTGATACGAGCAGTTGATCGTCGAGGGCCCATGAGGAGGATATGTAAGTAAGTATGTATGCATGTGCTGTTGTCCGTCGTGGACTCTCTCCTTCCCACTCCGGCGTTGATTGAAACACATGGACGGCTGCTGGGGGAGGGTTCATGAGAACCAAGCGCTACCTACTAATAATACCGCTATCGATGCCCCGTACCTCCATGCCTCCATGCAGTCATACGGGTGCAATTGCAAGCGATCAGAGATTAATAAAAGCTTGGTGAGCGATACTCGTTCATGTCACCAGTGCTGCTGTAACACGGGATCCACATGAACCAACATTCCAACCAAACAGAAACAAAGCACTTTAACGGATCAAGCGACACGGCGGCGGCGAACATATGGCTATGCTATTTGTAGATTAATGGATTGCTGTCGATTCGGGTCTCAGCTCAACTGACTCTGTTAGACGGATGCAGTCTTGAATAAAGTACGAGGGAGACGACGCCAGACGCTCTATCGCCAGCCGGTGTCTCTCGCTCAATCCATCCATGCTGAGACAGCGGATGACGAGAGTTGAAGAGTTGATGAAGCATGCACATCTGCCACCTGCATGATATGCTATTACTTTGTAGAAATATATATTTGCATTCTGCAAACCTTCGGTCGTCGAGACTGACACCCATTAGTACTTCCATAGTATCACGGGTATTGTGGTGTGGCTCAATCCGAACAATTATCGTGGCTTGACCAGCAGAGGTATCTTGAAGCAATTGCTTGTCTGGGCAGCGCAGTCTAATGGGTGCAGGTGAGTGAGGAACAGCAGCAGCAGCTGACTAGCAGTCCAGGTCTGGGCAGTGACGCTATTTGGCAACCCGAGCTTTGGTACTCCGTACTCCAGAGCCCAACCAGCCAGGTCAGCCAGCTCCAAGCATCCATTCCCAGGCGGCACTGAACTCGGACCCACCACTGCAACGGAACCTCCAACCTACGACAACTACATACGCCATATCCTCCTCCAAACTCCATAGCCGGCTTCGTGATAATAGCTTTCCCCGAGGCGAGCTTCCTTGAGCTGTATAACATTCTCCACTCGACAATTTGCGTGAGCAGGTCTTCCGCCTAGCTTGCTGCATCCCGCCTTTTCTCTCTCCTCGTACAATCAATTCTACTTGCCTCCCGCAGCTACAACCTGTAACCTCCCCGAAGTCCCTCATCCAAACCCGAAAGCCGTCAAGATGGCGCAAGTCCACGGCATGTCCGACGACCAGGTAAGCCAGCACTTGGCCCAAAGCAGTGGATTTAGATGCGGTCATGTATAGTTCGAAAAGACTGATTCGAGCCTTTCGTGTTTGCATTAGGTCGGCCAGGAGCTCCGCAAGATGACGGCCTTCATCAAGCAGGAGGCCCTCGAGAAGGCGCGCGAGATCGAGATCAAGGCCAACGAGGAGTTCTCCATCGAGAAGTCGAAGCTGGTGCGCGAGGAGACGGACGCCATCGACGCGACCTACGCCAAGAAGTTCAAGCAGGCCTCGCTCTCGCAGCAGATCACACGCTCCACCGTCGCCAACAAGACCCGCCTCAAGGTCCTGGGCGCCCGCCAGGAGCTGCTCGACGACATCTTCGACAACGCCCTCAAGAAGCTGCCCCAGGCCGACGCCGTCAAGGGCGAGGCCAAGTACCGCGACGTCCTCAAGAACCTCCTGCTCGAGGGCCTCTACGCCCTCATCGAGCCTGACGTCCAGGCCCGTGCCCGCCCTAAGGACTACGGCGTCCTCAAGAAGGCCATCGAGGTCGCCCAGAAGGAGTACAAGGACAACACGGGCAAGGACGTAAAGGTCACCATTGACGAGTCGGAACCCCTACCTGAGGAGAGGTGAGTTATATATCATTACCCCCCTCCTTCCCAGCCTACCTGCATTACGGTACCCCCACTGCTGCTGGCTGTTATTAGCATGTTATGACTAAGAATAATTATCACTGACAATATCTCGTGGTTATAGTGCCGGAGGTTTGATTATCGTTGGCGGTAAGGGAAAGATCACTATCAACAACACATTTGAGGAGCGTTTGCAATTATTGCAGACGGCTGCCCTCCCGGCTGTGAGGAAGACGTTGTTTGGCCAGAACCCCAACCGCAAGTTCTTCGATTAAGGAGGCAACAAAATGGGGGGCTTGACAACGCTCTTGAATATGTCACTAGTGAGCTACACGTCGCGCCAAGCTGGGCGTGTGGAAGAGCCAAAGAGGTTATTGAGCATGTACAGAGTATAGCCAAGGAGACGAGACAGAGTTCGAGGCGACGAAGAATGTATGTTTGGAATGCGATTAAAACGAGCTGCTTTTGTTCTCATGCTCTGCGCCAGGGTAGTAACGGCGGTTGGGGTCATATATCGTTAACATCAGTCAATGTTTTGCAAAGTAGCACATGGGAACCCCTATGTGACTTGTAACAGTGCCATAAGAATTACGGCAAACCATTTTCCCCATCTACTTATCGCGTATCATTACAAAAGATAAGATATTAGCATTAGCCCCTTCTTTCTGCTTCCATTTCAAAGATCGCTGTCGTCATTGACATCAACGTCGCTTTTCCTCTGCAAGGCCCATTTCTTCATGAACTCCCTTTGCTTGGGCTTCCCAACTTCCTCGTCTCTCTTGGTCTGACCTATCAAGTCGTCGACGATACTCGTCTTCGGCGGTGGCCGAGTGCGTACAGTGTGCGCCAGCCGCTTTCCAACGGTATCGATGGCCGTCTTGGCCTCCTTGCGCGATACGAGGCTGTTGTCGCTGATGGTGTCATGTATGATTTTGAGCTTCCGATTCAGCATGTCGATGAACTTGTCAAAGTCTCCTGCTGGAGTCTCCGAGGGGCTGCCACTGCTGCTTCTGCTTGCAGCAGACGGCAAGGGCTTTTTCAGCGTTCCCGCCGGGTCGGCTGGCGTGGCGGGCGTGGAGTTCTGGGTGGGTTGGGGGCTGCTGCGTAAGAACAACCCGTCATCTATCACCACGTTCAGAAGCTTGATATTGGCATGGAGCTCCTCGTAGTCCGTTGCGTGTGACACGCGGAATTCGGGCGCGTCCATGCGTGCGAGAATGTCTTTCCGTGTCAGCGCATCGTCCGGGTGCAAAGAACTCAGACCTGGTTGCTGGAAGAGGGCTGCAGCTGCGAGCCGACGACGGAGCTCGCACAGCCTGGGTGAGGACGGGGGGAGGAGAGATATGACGATCTGACGCTGTGGTGTCTTGTCCACGCCGCTGTAGAGATAGGTGCCAATCTGGGTACACTGGAAAACTGTTAACATTTGAACAAGTCAGTGCAAGGCACGATTGTGACTTACGCAATCATTCCATTGCACACCTGTTCCAGGTACTGCTGACACGAGAGCCTCGATCGTTGAGAAGTGGTCGATACGTAGCCGAATGTCTCTGCTGACGATAGGGTCGAGGCTCATGCGTATGAGGATCTGAATAGCACCTATTATAGTCTCAGGGGCCAAATTTGACGCCATTCGTTCAAGTAGTTTCAAGAACGTGGAAACTGGCGACCAGTTCCTTTCTCCGTACGGCTGCTCCAAGCCTGGTGACAAATGCCACTTGCTATCCTCGGCAGGGAATTTGCGGCTTCCGATGCGCTCCAAAATCTGTTGAAGGCGCTTGACATCGACGAGTCGACGCGTGTTTTTCCGACAAAGCGCTATCAAGTTGCAATACTGCATACGCAACTGCATGTTCTTCTCTAAGCAAACCTCGTCTAAGATCCACTGATAGAGCTCTTCCGGCAACTCCTTTCCCTTGGAGGCGAGAGCAGTCGGCAGGCCGCGAACAAAAGTCTCGTCCCTTGTTGATGATTCAGCAAGAAAGCTCCATTGCCTTTTCGCCGCCAGTTTCGGGAACGGCGTTTTGCGGGCATCGCGCGAAGGCTCCTCGAACTCGAAGAAGTAATAGTGCGGCTGCGAAGCGTCCCCAGTAGTCCGGTTCATGGCCCTGACCAGCTTGTCGCCCTTACCTCCATCCTCATCGCGGAGAAGTTCCTTCGCCGCCTCCCGCATATCCGCAGAACGATATTCGCCTTTGCCCTTGTCAAGGACTTGAGTCACCTTCTTCTTGTCGGCGTCATCAAGCCTCATAAGTGCCCCAGCTCTCCTGGCACTTTCACCCACGGCAGCATCTTCCTGTGCATGTTTAATTAAAGCCTTAAGGTCGAATTTGTGTTTCTGAGGTTGCGTTTGCGAGACAGGAGCAGCGCGAGAACTGCCAGATGCGGCCCGCTTGGCTTTGGGTGTTGTTGCAGCCAAGACGGGCGGACCTGGTTTCTTGTAGTGTCCCGCAATCTCGGACAGAGACTCGAGAGAGTCGTCCGAATCCTCATCCTCGTCATCAGAGCCTCGAATTATATCATCACGACTAAGGGGGGCTTTAGTCTGGGCACGTTGAGGGGTGATGGGCGAGGATGGGATATTGGGGGAGGACGAAGTGGGCTGCATCGGCATTGCCTTTGTCCTTGGTGGTGTAGTGGTTTCCGATTTGGCAGTAGTGGACGTAGCGCGGCCAGGAGGGGGTTTGGCAAAGAATCCGCGAATATCCTTACTTCGATTCATATTGCTAGAAGATGCGGGCAAATGGCATGCCCGTCGTGCGTCTTTTCTTTCTAACTAAGTGCCTAAGGTCGGGGCAGATAATTGAAGATGGGCATGCCGACAAACACGCGTGGGGCTAATCAATCACCTATCGCGACTTCTCGTGTTCGTTAACCACGAAAGTCACATGATAGCAGCCAACTGCCAATTAAAACTACCTTCTCTCGAACTTTACTACTATACCGACTTGATGCTGGAGCTTTCGACTGTCGACGCTGTTCAACTACATTGCTATTGTTTTCTGATTCGTAATCTATTTTCGACTCTTCAAGTTCCCATGCATGACTATAGGCGCTTGACATTATTTCGGCGGGACTTTGACTTTGGTATGTTATGTAGTGAGGAGAATTTCCGGTACCTACCTACCTGCTTGTTGGCCCCCCCAGGTTATAGGCACATGCATGCAAGGCACCGTGAGAGAAGCAGTGGAAACAGCCCCTTTCGCCCAATGCATGTGCAGGTAATGGATCATCTCGAATACTTGGCATCCCGATTCTTTTGAGCCTATAAACAGGGACGTGTAGCTGTGTGGGTGAGATGCATGGAGTTCTTCTCTTGTCTTCGGACCGTCGAAATTATACCAAGCACTAAGCGCTTTAGGCACCTTGATTACCACCTCCTGCTCTTCTTTGCTACCTACTGAGCGAAGGGGGAAGCATCCTGATTATAAATATATGATTGATTCGACCTGTTAGCAGATCACCTCTCGCCGGACTGCTTCAGGTTAGCCCATTCGCTTAACCAACTCGCCAAGGTCTTTGAATTATTGGACACAGGGAGGAAACGTCAATTAAAAGGGTCCTCCTGTCAAGCGATATTAGATCCGTGGGATTTTGACGCGACACACCACACGGCTTCTCCCGCGGCAGCATCGCGGCTTGATCTCCTAAAACTGTGTGACCAAGCAGAGCTGTTTTCTGTCTCATCCCACAATCTAGTCGCACAGACGACAAGGCGTACAGCGAAACAGATAGAAATGCGTCCCGGATTATTTCACATCATCAAGGTGAAATATATGGACTGTATTCATGTAACAAGCATCGGCTGTATAATCTGAACTTGGGCATAGAACCCATGCCCGACGCGCCGAGATCCATCTGGGTGACCAGGACATCCCATGTAACCTATGCGCTGGGGAGGTACCTGCTGGGTTCCATCTTCCCGGATCTCCCGTGAAGAGCATTTCTCCCGCAGCTAGCAGTGACGGCAGTGGTTTGGAGCCTCACGACGTTCTCTCGTGGCCTATGCTGTCCTACCATCAGGCTCATCCATGCGCCCCAATGCGAATGGGCATGTGCTATAGCCGTCCTAGTTAGGCCAAATGCCATCAAAAGCAGAGTAAAACAGCGCGCAGTGTTGTTTGGCAAGGCTAGAGGTGCCAAGTTGTCAACGTACGTGTACAACGGAGGATCTAATTTAAGAGATTCCTGCCGAGTGGGGCTACTTCCGCAAATGCCTGACGAGAGACCCGCGAGCGACCAGAGACGCGATGAGCCACCTCCCACCCACACACCCCATACACGATGTGATGTGATCTTCGGGTGCGTTACAGTGGCCGTGCAGTCTTACGTGTATGTATGTACATGTAAAGTAGTCAGTCACGAAGGACCACGGCGCCAGATAAGTTATGCTTACAGTCGCGCCAAGTCGGCTCTCCTTCTTTCTGGCGACTTCATCACCCGCTGGAAGAAATTCTTGGTCTGTTCGGCAGCCCGGCAGTGCGTATGAAGATCTCAGCATAGCTTACTTTGCGACTTGCGGCGGATTTTCTCAAACTGCTCGTCCTAGGTGGAGAAGAATGCATGCAGGTGAGGCCGCGGCATCGCATTTAACGACGGTCTTTAGTGAGACCCCGAAAGGCCACCCCACCCAGTCGGTTGACGCATACGGCTCTATCTATCATAGATGGTTACCACACAGTGCCAACGTGACTTGTGCAAGTCAGACGCCACGGATCGGGCTGAAGTTTGGAACGCGACAGCGCGATTGGTGCTGGTGAATGATGCTGCATATTGGCCGTGGCCCTTTCTCGTTGCCAGGCCACCTGTATCAAGTGTTTATTGAACGGCATTCCTGACCGCTGCACTCCGTATACGTAGACTCTATACGCAGTATATGGTTACAGATTATGTACGGAACAGTAAGCAATTCCATCATCATGCATACTGATGCACTCACCATGACTGTAGCGGGAATGCAGACAGCATATTGCGTCTAATCCTGTCAACCCCCAAAGGTCCAAGGGGTTTTCCCTTTGAGTCAGGTACGCGCCTTGGCCTTTCGCCGCTCCTGTACGGATTGGCAGCCTTGGCGCGTCATATATTCGCCGTGCAAGCAGGAAACACAACCATCCAAAAGCCCTGCTGGTTTTAGAATGTAGCCACATTTTGAGACTCTGGCAGGAGAGACAACGTGTAACAAGCTAGGTTGGACCAAGGAAAGGGTGTGTACAGTTGTCCGATTTAGCCCCTAAGTAAAGCCGATATGCTTTTTCATTCTCCGAGTTCAGGGCGAAACATACCTGCAGGAAGAAATAACTCCTTCTGTCTTGTTCGAGCCAAAGGAGTGACGATGTTAAAACAGCCTGCCCCCTGCATCTATAGTTAATAGTCGATTGCCATATTATCAGTTGATAGACGAATAAGGTATGCATCAGCATGAGTCTTGATGTCTACACATTCAGTTGTTCAATCGTCGTTCATAAATACAAGTACCAGTGGTTTGGAAACACCGTCATCAAGGATGAACCCGGACACTGGGTTCGGGTTTAGAGACCCAGAAGACCGGACGGATCACAATGAATCCCGACTCCCGAGAAAAGGTAAGAAAGGACCCCCCGAATCCAATTGTGTACCGCATGTACCAATCAATCCGGGGCCTCGTCAATGAAAAATATCGATTGATGGAAAATACAACTACCAAAATCTATGATTGGTAGCACGAGAATCGAGGGGCAAGGGGGGATGGATGATGATGACGGAGACTGCGCCTTGTACCTCTCTGACCAGTTTACATATTTGCTTACTTCGGTGCTTACCAAGCTGTCTGAAGTCGTTGGTAGGAGGGAGAAAAAAAAAGGGACACCTAATCTAATACAAGGATTGGTATCTTAGGTACAGTGAGATCTGGGTGGGCTGGCTTTGCGCGGTTTGCATTCAGCCCCGAAGCTAGTCGTCCTTCTTACTTGTAGTACAGAACAAAGAAGAAGAGGAATTTGTGCAGACAACCAGTCAGAATCATGCCAGCATCCTGTCGGTATTGTGCTCGGGTTGGCCAGGTCGGCGGATGGGATACTTACTTGTATGTAGAGATGGGCATGAGAGGAGCGCGCATTGATTCTGACAGCAATCAATACCTGACAACTCCTCCCTTGCCGGGAGCTCCCCAGTCGCCATAGTATCCATCTATCCTGCGATCTGCTCTCTTGGCCAGGAACGGAGTGGAAACATGCACTAAATGAATCAAGTATAACGTGCCAATCTACAATACACAGCACAATTGCCAGGTAGTCCTAAGGAAGGCTTCGCGGTGAACCACAGTGACAAATTTGGGCACCTGGGTAAGCAAATACTGTACAAGCGGAGTCAAGTTTGCCGTCATCTTGTCCTAGAAACGCAAGAACCCAGCACTAGGCCTGCCTTTTGCATTACAGAGGGTGAGAGGTATGTATTGATATTCCCGCAGCAGCAGTGCATGCCAACCGCTAATCAATTTGGCCTGGTAATGTCAGCAGCAACTTGATCGCCTAGTGTCAAGGGGGGGGGGGGGGGTGGGTGCCTGTGCGTTCTTCTCCCTGACTCTCCTCTCTGCTACTACTTATCTTAGGTTAGGTACCCAAGGCTTTAGGTACCTACCTGCTGTACGCGGTACTCACACACCCACCTAAAGGGCTCTCTCTCACGCTGTCTCCGCCAGCAGCCAGTTCAATTGGATTGGGCTCAGCCTGAATTAAGCAGGCTTTCTTTCTTTCTCCAGCAGGTTGTTCGGACAGAGCAGCATGTACTTCCTCGAGTTCACACATGCACCACTCCTGCACCTGGTTTTCTAGGTCCCACCATAGACCCCCCGGGCCATCCGACCAGAACATTAGCGATCCTACCCTCGAAAAACGAAGGCTCCAGTTTACCTTATTCCCAGTCCCCAATCCAATTGTCGCCATTTCCCCCTTCCAAACCGAACTTGTCCCTTTTCCCACACAACAAACCGCCAATCCCACCTCACCGTCGCTACAGGACGGAATTTGCAACTTTGCAAATTTCGGCTCTCCAAGGGTTCTGTTTAGACAGCATTATCCCTTTCTCCCGGCGTAGTCCTGCCACCAAAGAGACGAACGAACGAATTGTCAGCGACGTCGTGACTTCGGATGGGCTGTCTGTTGTTGTGGCTCGAGTGAAACTCTCCGTCATCCGGTTCGATCCCCACCAATCCAGCGCTCGTACGCACATCCAACCACAGCAACGAATCACCCAGCTGGAGCGCGCATTAGAGAGTCGAGGCCACAGAGGCCACCCTGGCGGAACATTTCGAGTTAGTCGGGCGCCGCCCGTAATCCTCAAAACATGGCGAAAGGTGGCGATGGCGCCAATGGCAAGTCCAAAGGAGGACCAGGAGGAGGAGACGACGAGATCACGCCTAATCGTTCGAGATGGGCCACCAGGAAGTTGACCATCAAAAGCGGCGGAACGAAGCGAGTGTCCATCATAGACCGGATACACAAGCGAACGACTTCGACGGAAAAGAAGAGGCAATCCGGGACAAGTCAGGGATCCCGGCTGGAAAGCGTCAACGAACCTGACGGCGGAGACGGCCAGGACGACACACACAGCTCAACCTCCAGCGACGATGGCGAAGGCAGAACTCTGTTCTTCAACCAGCCCCTGCCAGACGAATTCAAAGACGAGACGGGGCTTCCAAAGCAAACGTATACGAGAAACAAGATCCGGACTGCTAAGTACACCCCGTTATCCTTCATCCCGAAGAACTTGTGGTTCCAGTTCCATAACATCGCCAATATCTTCTTCTTGTTTCTGGTTATTTTGGTGGTAAGTTCCAGTACCCCCATCGTGTTCGCCTGGGAGCTGTTAATATTAAGTCGCTTTCTACCTAGATCTTTCCCATTTTCGGGGGTACCAACCCCGGACTGAACGCCGTACCTCTGATCGTCATCATTGCCGCCACTGCCATCAAGGACGCCATCGAAGATTATCGCAGAACTGTCTTGGACAATGAATTGAACAACGCTCCGGTGCACCGCCTCGTGGGCTGGGAAAATGTCAATGTTGCTGCTGATCAGGTATCTACTTGGCGCAAAATCAAGAAGGCATCCAGCAAGTTCTTCGGTGCCATCTGGCATACGATTCAACGGTTGTGGAAGAAGAACCCCCAAGAAAGTGCCATGCGTAGCATTGCAGACCCGCGTCCGTCTGTCGATACCCACGTCACAGGGCCCAGAGAATCCATGGCAATCTCTCCCAGCTCGCACCGTACGTCGTTCTTGTCTGCCCAGGAGGATATCCAGATGACACCGGTCCCTTCTCCTCTCGCCTCGCCAAACAACTTGCACGTCCCTGATCCTGTTCGCTCTTCGGCTATGTCGTTTAATTCAAACGAGGCCGAAGCACTGGAACGAATTAAGGGCGACCTCATCAACTACAGGCTACCACCAACCGACAGCGGAGGTCGATTCCACAGGGACGCCTGGAAGAGCATCCAAGTCGGTGATTTTGTTCGCTTGTACAATGATGACGAAATCCCTGCTGATATCATTGTCTTATCGACATCTGACAATGACGGAGCATGCTACGTGGAAACCAAGAATTTGGATGGCGAGACCAATTTAAAGGTGCGCCAGGCCCTGCGATGCGGCCGTTCACTAAAGCACGCCCGAGACTGCGCAAGAGCTCAATTCAGTATTGAAAGCGAACCCCCGCAGCCCAACTTGTACAAGTACAACGGAGCAATCAAGTGGGAGCAGGAGATCAATGGCCACGGGAGAGAAATGTCGGAACCCATCTCAATCGACAACATGCTGCTCCGAGGCTGCAACCTCCGGAACACTGAATGGATCCTCGGTGTCGTTGTGTTTACTGGACATGATACCAAGATCATGATGAACGCCGGAGTAACACCGAGTAAGCGTGCTCGAATTGCTCGGGAGCTTAACTTCAACGTCATTTGCAATTTCGCCATCCTCTTGGTGATGTGCCTAATCTCTGCCTTCGTCAATGGCGTGGCCTGGGGGAAGGGTGATGCGTCTTTGGCCTTTTTCGACTACGGTTCTATTGGAGGTACCGCAGGGCTGACAGGTTTTATCACGTTCTGGGCCGCAGTTATCGTCTTCCAGAACCTGGTGCCTATTTCGCTTTATATTAGTTTGGAAATCGTCAGAACGCTCCAGGCAGTCTTCATCTATAGCGATGTTGGCATGTACTACGACGTGATCGATCAGCCTTGCGTCCCGAAGTCGTGGAATATTTCGGATGATGTCGGTCAAATCGAATACATCTTCTCCGACAAGACCGGCACCTTGACCCAAAACGTCATGGAGTTCAAGAAGGCTACCATTAATGGCCAACCTTACGGAGAAGCATACACCGAAGCACAAGCTGGTATGCAGAAACGATTGGGTGTTGACGTGGAAAAGGAAGGCGCAAAAGCGAGGAAGGAGATTGCCGCAGGGAAGATTCGGGCCGTCGCGGGACTCCGCAAGATTCATGATAATCCATACCTTCACGAGGAGGATGTGACATTCATTGCACCCGACTTTGTCGAAGATCTTGCTGGAGTTTCCGGCGAGGAACAGCAAGTCGCCAATGAACATTTTATGCTCGTCCTAGCATTATGCCATACGGTCATCGCCGAGCATGTGCCAGGTGACCCGCCCAAGATGCTCTTCAAGGCACAGTCTCCTGATGAGGCGGCTCTGGTAGCCACGGCTCGAGATATGGGTTTCACTGTTCTCGGGTCCACAGCCGATGGGATCAAGTTGAACGTCATGGGCGAGGAGCGGAATTATTCGATTCTCAACACCATCGAGTTCAATTCGAGTCGAAAGCGAATGAGTGCTATTGTAAAGATGCCCGATGGACGTATCATCCTGTTCTGCAAAGGAGCGGACAGTGTTATATACTCGCGACTCAAGCGAGGTGAGCAACAAGAACTTCGAAAAACCACTGCTGAGCATCTTGAGATGTTTGCCAGAGAGGGTTTACGTACACTGTGTCTCGCGCAGCGTGTCCTGTCGGAACCCGAGTATCTCGCATGGCGCAAAGAGCACGACAAGGCTGCTACTGCGCTGCAGGACAGAGAGGAGAAGCTTGAGGAGGTTGCCGACAAGATTGAGCGAGAATTCGACTTGATCGGTGGTACTGCTATCGAGGATCGACTACAAGACGGCGTGCCCGACACCATCGCTCTTCTAGGTGAAGCCGGTGTCAAACTTTGGGTTCTGACAGGAGACAAAGTCGAAACTGCCATAAACATCGGTTTCTCCTGCAACCTCCTCAACAATGACATGGAGCTTATTCACCTAAAGATTCCGGAGGACGAGACTGGTGCCATAAGCGAAGCGGAATTCCTGCGAACGGCCGAGGCCGAGCTTGACAAGAATTTGCAGACCTTTGGTATCACAGGTAGCGACGCGGATCTTGTTGCGGCAAGGAAAGACCACCGTGCACCTGCTGCTACACACGCCCTCATCATTGATGGTTTCACGCTGCGATGGGTACTTCACGAGACCCTGATGCAGAAGTTCCTGCTCCTGTGCAAGCAGTGCAAATCGGTCCTCTGCTGCCGTGTTAGTCCTGCCCAAAAGGCAGCGGTAGTCGGCATGGTCAAGACCGGCCTAGACGTCATGACACTCTCCATCGGTGACGGTGCCAATGATGTGGCCATGATCCAAGAAGCCGACGTTGGCGTCGGTATTGCTGGTGTGGAGGGTCGCCAGGCCGTCATGTCTTCGGACTATGCCATCGGACAATTCCGTTTCCTACAGCGCTTGGTCCTAGTACACGGTCGATGGTCCTACAGACGTCTGGCGGAGACCATATCTAACTTCTTCTACAAAAACATGGTGTGGACGTTTGCAATTTTCTGGTACCAATGCTTCACCGACTTCGATATAACATATCTCTTCGACTACACCTACATTCTCATGTTCAACCTATTCTTCACCTCGGTACCCGTTATTCTTATGGGAGTTCTGGACCAAGATGTGTCCGATACTATCTCGCTCGCTGTCCCCCAACTTTACCGACGGGGTATCGAGCGTCTGGAGTGGACACAGACCAAGTTCTGGTAAGTAATGATTAACAAAAGAGTGTATATCAACCGTAGCTAACTTCTTTTTAGGATGTACATGGTTGACGGCATTTACCAGAGTGTGATGGTGTTCTTCATACCCTATCTAACCATCATTAATAGCACATCTGTTGCTGGGAACGGACTGGACGTGTCTGATCGCCTTCGACTTGGGACGTACATCGCACACCCTGCCGTTCTGACCATCAACATGTACATTCTCATCAACACGTACCGATGGGATTGGATCATGTTGCTGTGCGTCAGTCTTAGCGACTTGTTCATATTCTTCTGGACTGGAGTGTATACCGCGGGGACCTTTTCGGTATATTTCTACCAAGCAGCACCTCAAGTCTATTCGGAAGCGACCTTCTGGGCGGTCTTCTTTATTACCCCGGTCATCTGCTTGTTCCCGCGATATGCGGTCAAGGCGATACAGAAGGTGTACTTCCCCTACGATGTTGATATCATCCGAGAACAAGCAACTATGGGGATGTTCAAGCATCTCGACAAGAAGGATGCCGCAGAAGAACCCGTCAAATCTGGCTCGTCTCACTCATCCGATTCCACCATTAAGAAGGGCCATCAACCTTTCCCTAGCGTGGATGAAGACCGACGGCCTATCTATCCACCTACAGTGCACTCGACCGCGACGCACAACGCTCGGAGTCACAACGGTAGCGATGGCACGAACTACACACGGCACTCTCAAGCGTCCATGGAGATCAACATCCGCCCGTCTTTGGACCGGGTGAGGCCATCATACGATCGGATGCGAGCTTCCATGGACCGCGTACGGCCCAGCTACGAAGCAACTAACGAGTTCACTTCGGCAGCCATGCTTGGCCGGTATGAATCAACACAAACGACCGACCCCTCTGCCAACCCTGCACAACAAGGCACCGGTATAGTCAACCGGATAAGGAAACGAACAAGAGGCAAATCGTTTAAGTCGCCTTTCGCCTTCCATCACAAGGACAATAACATCCAGGAACACGAGTAAAGCGGGTTTCTGCGATGCTTTATTCCTTTAGCCAATACACTTACGCCTCTATGATCTTGTATGAGGTCCACGACAGTCAAGCTTCTTGACGACCTTGCTTATTTTACTTACTCTCCGTTCCTATAAACAAAACGACTCCCCACCTATTCACTGCGCCTTTTGGGCCCATTCGGTGTCTTCCATTGTTTTCTTATCGTTTTTGGCATTGGCGTTTTAAGGGCATTGGGCACAGCGAAGAGACAACTGTACGAGACGACTGACGGGAGGGGGTCCTGGTGGAAGGGCCCAGTTTCGTTTCCTTTTCTTTTCTTTTTTTTGATAATTCACGGATTCCAACGTGAGCAAATGGGACACGGCGTTATCCGAGAGGGCACGGGAAATCCTTTCGACTTTGGATTACAAGAACACTCGACGGGGCTGATTCGACACGAGGAAGACCATTCAATGGCTTGTATATATATGTACGTCCACGATAGATGAAGGGTTGTTGATGTGGATGTGCATGGGTTGATGGCGGGAGTTGGTAAATATATAATACAAAGCAGTCGTAGAAGCAAAAATCAGGAATTCTTATTGCCCAAGACATTTGAGATTGGTTTTATTCAATTATATATGTATATCTGAAAGTGACGAGGACGATGGCATGATAATGAGCTGATGCTGCCGTACCTGTTCAGCCACATGCGCATGCCTATCAATTGGCATTAGCTACTTAGGTTACCTAGTAGCTAGGTCGGTGTTCTGGTGCCCCGCGCCACAAAACTACATGTACCGCCGCAAGACCCTGGATTCAGCGTCCCGGATCAGTCGATTGTTTAATTGGAATTGATTGCAGTGGGTATTGGCCAAACGATGGTACCGCTATGAGCGTCGCCTCGTGAATTCTGTCTCTTTGTTACCATCAAGGCTTGGTTGGACAGAGACATCGGTCGATAGCCACATTGGAACATGGCTAGCGAGGGTTTTGAAGACTGGGTTGGCCAGTTGACCAACTTGGTCAAGAGCTTCCCGTATGTTCTTATATCTGAACCACCCCCTTCATACGTCCTGAACGGATGGACTGCTAACCTAACAACAAAATATAGTCACGAGGATGTCTGGCAGTTGATTCAACCCTTTGTCTGGTCTACTACGGCATTCTTCTTCCTGTACCTCTTTATCACGTCCCAAACGGGTGCCACTGTTCGATACACGGTCCCTCCTCCCAAGTACCCCGAGGGCGAACCCGAGATCCTCATATCGCCATCTATCAAGGTTTCCGGCAGCAGCGCAGTCCGATGTTACGCCCCAGCCACCGGCCAGCTCCTCGGTCTCGTCAATCCCTCGACACCGGCCGGAATCGATCGTGCCATTGACGCGGCAGCAACTGCCCAGGCAAAATGGGCCGAGACGACGTTTGCCCAACGACGCGCCGTCTTGAAGACCCTCCTCCAACACGTGCTAGATAACCAAGAGCAGATATGCCGCGTCAGCAGTCTGGACTCGGGAAAGACCATGCTGGATGCACAACTCGGCGAGATCCTCGTGACGACAGAGAAGCTACAATGGACCATCAACCATGGAGAGAAGGCGCTGAAGCCGGAGAAACGACCTACCAACCTCCTTATGACGTACAAGAAGAACAAGGTGGTGTACGAGCCCATGGGCGTCGTCGCCGCACTCGTCAGCTGGAACTATCCTTTCCACAACCTGATCGGTCCCATCATCAGCGCCATCTTTGCTGGCAACGGCATCGTGGTCAAAGTCAGTGAACAGACATGCTGGTCCTCCACATACTACACTAGCATTGTACGGGGAGCTCTGGTCGCACACGGACAAGACCCCGCGCTGGTCCAAACAGTTGTGTGCTGGCCGAACGCGGCAGAGCATCTGACCAGTCACCCGGGCATCTCGCACATTACGTTTATTGGAAGCAAGCCAGTATGCCATCACGTTGCCGCAAGCGCCGCTAAGACTCTTACGCCCGTGCTCGCCGAGCTGGGCGGCAAGGACGCAGCTATCATAACGGACTCGGCCAAGGGCGACCTCAAGCGCATCGCCGACACGCTCATGCGCGGCAGCTTCCAGGCCGCCGGGCAAAACTGCATCGGTATCGAGCGCATTATTGCCGCGCCGAGCGTCTACGACAAGCTCGTTTCCATGCTCGAGCCGCGCGTCCAGGCGCTTCGACTGGGCGTGGACAAAGACGTCGGCGCCATGGTCTCGGACGCCTCCTTCTCCCGGCTCGAGGCGCTCGTCGAGGACGCCGTGGCCAAGGGGGCCCGTCTGCTAGCGGGCGGCAAGCGCTACGTCCACCCGAACCACCCCTCGGGCTTCTACTTCACGCCCACGCTGGTGGTCGACGTCACGCCCGACATGCTACTGGCCAACGAGGAGTGCTTCGGCCCCATCATGACCATCATGCCTTCCCCCTCGGGCAAGGCCGAGGATCTGCTGAAGATCGCCAACGCGCCCGACTTCGGCCTGGGCGCCTCGGTCTGGGGCCGCGACTCGGACTCGGTCGTCCAGAAGATCGTCCGGGGTGTCCGCGCCGGCGGCGTCGCCGTCAACGATTTTGCTGTCTTCTACGCCGTGCAGCTGCCCTTTGGCGGCGTCGGTGGCTCCGGGTACGGCCGGTTCGCGGGCGAGGAAGGGCTGCGCGGCCTGTGCAACCTCAAGAGCGTCTGTGAGGACCGCTGGGGCTGGCTCGGCATCCGCACGGCCATCCCGCCGCCGGCGCAGTATCCCATCCGCGATCAGGACGGCGCTTGGAGGTTCGCCAAGGGCGTCGTGGGGATCGGGTACGGCATTGGACTGCGCGGGAAGGTTCAGGGGTTGGTGGATATCGTCATGGGGGGTTGAGAGTCAGATAGGCAGTTATGTGGTGTGTGGTGGTAATGGACGGTGGATTAGTGGCTCATGTCCAGAGGCTCCTTGGGGGGTCGCCGGAGAGTTGTCAATCGAACTTGATATCAATTCTGGTTAATAACCTAGGCTAAGTCCTCAAAAGGGGTCGTACATACAGCGGAAGATGGTAGAGATGATGAATATATAATAAATACCCTTACATGCACACAACATGTTCATAAATGCGATACCACGAGTAGAATTGCTTAAGCAGATCAATACGTGAGCTATTGCCATTCTCGCCGTCTTGTGTGGTTGGTATTATACCTACAGAAACAGTATTATTGAAGTTGTTTGGTAGAACTGCGTATACAGCTGGTGTTGCCGGCTGACGTGCCTTTTGCCGTAGGCGCCTTCTAATCTATGCCCATACCTGCTATCGACCTTCTGTAAGATACTTCAAATGCAAACCTCTTGCCGGCTTTGGAGGGAGGCATCTAGAAGGCAAGTGCACCCCGAACAGGCAACACTTGATGACAGCATTTGGTTTTATCTCAGTACAGCAAGAACACGGGAGGGAGAGACATATTCAATTGATGTCCCCACGTGTAGTTCTTGTGAGCAGGTATTCCCTCGAATTGGGTTACCAATTTACACGTACTTTACAACCACAGCAAACCTCACGTACCCCCCTGCGCCTACGATGATGAACATGGTTGCCGCGCCCATAACCCAAAACCCCTGGGGTATAGCATTGGGGACGACGCAGGATACAGCTGATGGCATATCCTTCACCAGGGTAGATGCTAATGATAACACGACCTCCTAATTTATAATGACGATGAACGTTGTTCTCTCTGGGCCCGGTACGATTACTTTCACGGTGTGACTCTCTTCGTTCTCTTTCCACCAGGTTGCTTTCCTCAAAACAGCCGTGAGGTCTCGGTGAGATGTTGATGCGTACCTTGGGGAGGGAGAGCTCTGTAATCCATATCAAAATCTCGCAACATTGCTTCCCAGCCAAGCAAGTCTCTGTGCATCGAATAACCAGCTGGTGATGGCACCTTCCGTCTGGTAGTTTCACTGTCTACCATCTTCAGGACTCGAAGTGAGGTCGAAATGACTTGAGCACCTTCCTATTCATTACATGAGAGCCTGCTTTTCTTTGCGTACGCTTGCCATCATTTCTCTCTCCGATACACTACCTACCTACCTGACAGTTTTGCTTCTTGCACGTCTTAACATCCGGTCTCCTTCACCGCACATAGACAAGTGACAACAACGCGTACCAAAATTCTCTCTGCACCTGCCGTGCCCTGTGGGAGCCTCGGTCAACATGAATCTTCAGGTTCCTGGTGGCGCAGTTTCGGACATAGACGGCCCATACGGGCTTTTCAACACTACACCACTCACACCAGCCAAGAGGAAGCACTTCGACACCTTTTACGATGTTACCTGGGTGCCACGCAAACGTTGCTGCATCTATCCCTACAGACACTCCCACCGGTTCCCTCCCCTCCCTAATATGTATCTTGGTAAAAGACAGCGGGCGCCTTTCGACGACGACGACTACACAAACGCTTGCAAACGCCGCATGGTGTTCGAGCAAGGCGAGCGGGGTGCGCTTCTTATCCGTGGAAGGATCATCGTTCCGCCGGAGACTGGCCCATGGCTTCTAGACAGGCAGACTGGTAGTACGGACGTTGACGGGCTCGCCGACATGGTAGGCGGGCTGGAGTTGGAGAAGACGTTCCCGCAGTTTTCGAGGTTACCGCCGGAGCTTCGTCGTCTTATTTGGCAGCACACCTGGGAAGACCGCGTCGTCACCATCTCGCGCCGTCTCGTTGCTTTCAAACATCGGCTTCGGCCCTCGGCAATGATCGCAGACCCTTCTCTCGAACCAAGATTTCATGCTCGTGCACAATACTACAAAACACACCTGGAGAGATCAAATAATTGGGGGGTGGTTGACCCAAAGTACCACAGAGATTGGTTCGGGCGGATAGCCAAAAGAGACTTTATTACTTCGACCACGACTGACTCGGCGCCTCCGGTCTCTCTCTTCGTGAACCGCGAAAGCCGGCATGAAACTCTGCTACACTTCCAGACGGCCTTTGCCCTTGGCGGAAGCGATGCCAAAGTCTACTTCAATTTCGGCTTGGACACGCTGAAGCTTCCACGACACCACCCTCTCGGGCTTTGCTTCGGGATCAACGACCTACACAAGCTGACAAGCATCACCGTGCCTGAGGTCGTTCCAACGCTCGGTTGTTTCAAAAGCAGGACCGGCCCTTGGGACCCCGATAAAAGCAACATGGTACGGCGCGCTCAAGTTCCTCCCGTTTCCGACGGCACATTCGCTTACTACCCCGAGTTTGACCGCGCCTGGCAGCTGCTGCGCTGGCATTTTCCGAACCTTCGGGAGATCAACCTGATGCCTGTCAGTGATTGCTCGCTCCACGACTCGACACTGGCACTGGGACGCACCACGCCCCAAGCCCGTCCACCAACCTTTACCCAGTTGATCAACCAAAATTGCCACTCTTGTCAAAACCTACAAGTCGGTGCAGACTGGCGGTTCCGCCGAATTGGCGTGAACACGCCGTACTTGCAGCGTATCTTTGACGCCTGCGGCATCTTTGGGGCCCCGTCTTACAGACCGGGAAAGGCTATCATCGGGAGTGTGAAGGCGACGAAGAAGGGACAGAAAGACGAGGTAGTAACGGTAAGCAATCTCCAGCCCTATCCCCCTCCATCTTATTGTTCGTAGACATGTAATCCAGTCCCTGGACTATCGTGTTGCGCCGGACAAGATCTCGTGTTCCAGAAAACGTGCCGTCTCGGCGGAGAACAAGTCAATGTGATACTTGAATAGCTGGGCCACGGCTGTCCTGGCTAGATGAACATCTATAGCTGTTTTTCGGTTATGAAGGCGGTGTCTCGGATATTCGAGAGCTCACAAAGCGCTTTCTACTGGAACAACGCCTTTGGGTACGATATTCGGGCTATGGAACACTTGACACAGAGACAAGCACACACAAGACACACAATATTTATATGTACTAATGCTGGGAGTCGAGCAGGTGAGTTTCTGGCGCATCCAAATCCCTGGAGAGGAGCGCCGATATGAATTCGGTCTTCCTAGTCCGCAACAGGACAAAACAGTGCGCCCCCGTGCTGAGAACGCCGACGCCAGGCCTTTCAACCCAGGCAATCGTGGTCTTCTTCCATACGAGCTTAAATGCATTGCCCAGTCGCTGGAGCGCTTCCTGGGGCCCCCTACATCTGCTGATTACTTGGCCTTGGACATACCTACGAACACAGCAAATACGCCATCCCCTTAGTGAGTATTTAATATTCAAGCGAGCAGTTGGGGTCAGGAAAGCTAGAAACCGGTGCAAGAAGAAGGAGAAGAGCATTTCTCAACCAGCTAGCGAAGCAGAGACATGCCTCATGTAGAGTAGGTAGAGCGTCTAGATAGTATAGACAGATTCATTCGTACTTGCATACTTGTCCTCAGCCTGGTAAACTCTTCCCCGTCAGCGGCTATCCCGCCCAGTATTTCAAGTCCAGTATGACACTGAAGTGAGATCACGCAGAATGACCATTTCTAGGCGGACACCACCAGTGCTGTAGGTATGGTTGCTCGTAGTCCGGAAAGTAGGTAACTATAGATGAACCGCAGCGTACATAATCATGTTCAGCGTCCAAGGTCTCAATTACTTTCGTGGCATACTCAACAACACGATTTATACAGATGGGTGCCAACCCGTAGATAATATCTGAAAGCAATAATCGGGTAAGGTTGAGACAGATGTCCAAGACGCCAAAAAATAACAACACCCAGATGTCCGGGTGCCAACAAAGACAACCCATTGGTGATCAACGACGATTTGAATAACGAGTCAGAAGACTCTTTCCAGCGGTCGTCAGTCCAAAGAGATACTGATACTACCATCTCCTGATATATTCAAGCGGTCATCTATCTACGTACGAGTAGTTGAGCTTCTACTTCTTCTTCCCCTTTCCACCACCACCACCTCTCTTCCCCTTGTTATCTCCACCGCCGCCGCCGCCGCCTCCAGCGTGCCCGCCCACCACCATGACGCGCACCTTGCCGGTGGGGATGCAGTTGACGGCCTCCTCGGGCTTGATCGTCTTCATGAGCTCGACCTCTCGCGGCCACATGCGCTCCTTGTCCAGGCTCTTGTCGTCCAGCACGCCCTTCTTGGCCGAGACGCTCTTCCAGGCCTCGAGGATCTCCTTGATGGCCTTGCCCTTCTTCTGCGACCCCGGCTGCAGCTTCACCTTGTACTTGAGACTGGGCCCGATGGCGCCGTAGGGCCCGCACACGGGGATCACCTCGAGGATCTCGTCGCCGGGCAGCGGGATGCCGACCAGACTGTCGAGCGACGTCACCTTGTCGGCCTCGTCGGCGTCGAGCGTCTCGACGCCCTCCTCGAGCATCATCTTGCGCACCTCCTCGTGCTCGGCCGTCTCGCGTTGTTGTTTTTGGTGCTGGGCGCGGCGGCGTTCCTTGGCCAGGGCCTGGGCAGCTTCCTTCTCGGCCTTGGCTTTCGCTTCCGCTTCAGCCTTCTTGCGGCCTGCTGTCGCGCCGATGAGGGTTTCGGCCGCGGCGCGATCCTCCTCGTCCTGGTCGCGGTACTTGGCGGCGATCTTCTTAGCCTTACCCCGCTTGCCTCGTTTCGGGGCTTGCTGCTTAGGTTGGTTCGCCTGGCCCTTGTTTGCTGCAGGCGGCGGTCCTGATCCACTTGCCTGCCCAGGAGTTGTATGTTCGTCTTCAGCATCGTCCTCGTCCCCGTCATCCTCGTCCTCCTCTTTTTTGTCATCAGATTGTGACACTGTAGCACGCTCTTCTGCCTGCTCCTGGGCGGATGTCTCATCTACAGAAAGGTCGTTCATCTGCTCCGTGGGTGCTGATTGCTCAGGGGTGGATCCCTCCTCATGGTCATCATCATCATCATCATCATCATCATCATTGTCTTCGTTCTGTCCTACAGACTGTAGAGGGTTTTGCCTTTGTTGGTTATCTCCATCCTGTGCGTTGGCGTCTTCATTATCCTCCTCGTTGTCATCCCGTTCGTTGTCACTCTGAGTCGGTGTGGTAGTTTCGGTATTAGTCGCTGGTAATGTCGACTCCCTGGACTCTGCGCTCATCGCTACACTGGAAGACGCAACGGACGCCGTCTCGCCAGCGTCCCTAAGTCGATGCTTGACGTGCTTCGCCTTGCTCTCCTCGCTGATCTTGAACATCAGACCGAACCCAAGGATGAGTTGCGCTGGGGGCAAGAAGTTCTTCTTTCCTCGAACCATGAAGCTGCCCGTGGGCAGGAACTCTCCTGTCGGTGCTGACTTGGATACTTGCTCGGCATCCACCCAGTAAGCAGCCGCGCCTGCTTTTGAATCCCATGCGTTGGAAGCAGAAACTGCGAGGTTGCCGGCTTGTGACAAGGTAGAGGGCGGTACGGGCGCATTCGGTGTTTGCGGGTTGTTCTTGATAATCACAGATGGCGCACCATGCAGATCGGCATGCACATAAACGTCACCCTTCTTCAGGTATCGTCGATACAAGATCTCGTTCTGGGAAGCATCCTTTCCAGCCAGCACGAGGTAGCCATCGGAGGAGATGAACCAAATGAACTTTTCGAACCACATCAGCCGCCTGACGACGTGCAAGAGCGGCTTCTCCTGCTTCAACCCTTTCTTGAGCGCTGCGGCGATCTTCTGCTCTGCGCTCTTCAGCGCGAATTCCGACTGTGCTGCTGTCTTTTGTTCCTTGACCACCGCGGTTTTCCGCTCATCGTAATAATCTCTGGCGTTGACCCATGGCGAGACACCCAGGTTAATATCGACGTGAAGTCGTTGATATTTTTCTTTGGTGTCATTTGCTGCATCGTCGTCCGATTCAGAATCATCGCTGTCGTAGTTTTCATCCATGTCGGCATCATCTTCCGCTTCGCCCAGCAATAGGGTGACGGTGTTCTCCGACAGTTTCAGAGGCAGCGCGATGATCTCGGCGACAGGGTTGGCACGCTTACGTTCTCGCTCAATCAGCTTTCCGATGTCGACCCAGTCCATGCCCTGCGCAATCAGGCCATTCACGGCGTCCATGGCCTCCTGCACCCGCTCGACGTTGGCCTCGATGGCTCCAGCCTTCCGAACGTTGAGCTGCTGCGTCTGCTTCAGACCCTCTATTCTCTTGTTCTGGTCCGCCCTTGCCGCCTCCAGCTTCTGCTTGGCGGCAGCCTCTCTCTCGGATAGCTTGGACTCAAGCCGTTGGCCTTCTATGGAAGAGAAGAACTCGTCCACCATCTTGTTGAAGTTCTCGAAGGTAACGACCGCGTAGGCGGGGTCTTCCTCGAACTGTTGGGGTAAGAATGGGTGGAAGTCTTCGTAAAGCAGACCCTTCGATTTATCCTGCGATTCCAAGCCTGCCTCTGTGGAAGCCTCCTCCGCTTGGGCGCCAGGCATTCTCTTTGCGAGAATGTATCCTTTGCATGATTCGGTGCTCGTGATGTCGCCCACAATCTTCCGCGCCTCTTGCAGAGAACGGAAGAGGTGCTCGAGTAGTTCGTCGTTCTCAAGGACCGCAGAGGGTTGTGAAGTTGAGTCAAAGTTGGTCCTCTTCAGGACATGGTCGACGAGAATAGGGGGAATTTCCATAATCGTGGTAGCAAGCCCCCTGCGCAGCTCATCGCCGGGCTTCTTCTTCAGTTTCTTCCCGGACGCCGCGGCTATGGAGGCCTTTTCGATGGTTGTCTGCAGCGCCGCCCGCACGCGCTCCTTGGTGAGCTCGGGGACGCCGCCATAGTTCTGCCGGTTGTCCAGGGAGTATGGTAGTCCCGGGCGCTGGGGCTCCTGCCCCTCGCCCTCAGGGACGTGGCGGAGCAGGGTGACTATTTTGAGTTCGGCGTCGGTGAGGATGACGTTGCCGCTGGCGAAGAACTCGAGGTACAAGCGGTACATGCCATCGCTGAACTGGAACTCGATAATGCGATCCGTGCCGATCTGCGAGATCTTGGTCACGCGCCGGGTCTTCAGGGCCTTGCGCAGCTTCTGCACGAAGACCGAGGGCGCTGCCGCCGTAGTGCGCGCGAAATCGGTGAGGTGGCATCGGAAGCCGGAGTCGATCAGTAGCTGTTTCTTGTCTTCTGGCTTGGCGAACTTGAGCAGCAGGATCTTGGAGGAGAGGTCGTAGATGTTGGACAGCCGCAGCGAGACCAAGCTCGTCGAGAGCTCATGCGCAATGACCTATGACGACAGGCGAGCCAAAGTTAGTACGTACCCAAGTACATATAGGAGCTTTCATAGCAAGCAGGATCACGACATACCTTGACATCTAAAGACGAGAAACGCTGCTTCATATTTACAAAATTCGCAGCAAGTTGAGGGGTTGATTTGCAGATTTGGTATGGTCAAGTCAAGATTTCAGTCGCATGCTCAGCAAAATCGCGGGGCAAAAGAAGGCACGGCCATGACACATTCGCTCCGCCGACATTGCAAAACGTGGGGCAACGCAATGGATTTCTTTCAAGCCCGGCGTGACGTCACTTATAAGAAGGCGAATGAAAACTACCACCTGTGTATGAGACCTTCAAGAGGCGAATGGTCTCATTTATCTTTCTGGGGTTCAGATGGTTGTCTAGAATTTTGGAACGTCGTTAAGAATGAATATATAGGTACTTGTGACTGTGGCGTATCCGACTCCAACTTTCTAAGCAGCACCTCAAATATATGCCTGGGAATGCTATTTGCTAACAAATTCTGCCTTGAATGCGCACCAAAGCGTGTAACAATACATACACTGAGAATAATTTACTGAGAGTAGCAACAAAATGACCTTCAGCGCTGTAATGTGCAGTGAGATATATTACAACCTCACTAACACATATATACCTACCTACTCATTTGTGTAGATATGGAAGCCGCTTTGTGTCAGCCGAGGTTTCAATGGCTACAGCAGTTGAACAGTCACTACCAGCCATGCTAGGCACTTGGCACCCGATGGGCTCAGTTCATTGGATTTCCGATCTGACTCCAGAACCATACGGCGGCAGTGACAGCGGCCCATGGCATCCAAGATCGCCTGGGTCAAAGTGGACAGGGAAACTCCCTTCTTGCGGAGAAACTGGAGAGAGAGAGGAAGCGCTGGCTGGTTCAAGAGGTTCAGATCGATTCCGACTCGTGGAAAATCAACGGGGATGGCTTCGATCACATCCACTTGGATCATCAATCGGATTCGGTAGCGAACTGTTGCTTTTTTGGCATCTACACATCTACTCAACTTACTTCTTCGAGAGTTCTCAATGCTTTATAGAGCGGTGTACGGAGTATGCGCTGTCCAGACTGTTGGCTGAGAGCCTGGAACAAGCAACGGTAGGCAAACGATGTGCGTTTGGCCCGAGAGAGAGAGAGAGAGAGACGCCTTTGGACGCTATAGCTATCCGTTAGAGCGGTAATTCATGCGCACATAGCATATAGGTGATTTCAAGTTCAACAGTTCAGTCCATCATGTGATGGATACCTTCGATCCATCGCGGTGCATACTGGCCAGATCGTCATGTAATGATTCTGCACTGAATCGAGTCCTTCCTTCTTGTGTGCTGCCAAGACACGACCAGTGTCCACCGAGCCACCGGCGGCCCAGCCTCCACTATTCGTAGTACATACAGTACTTCTGGTACTGTACCTACAGCACGTACTCTGCTGATCGCACTTGTAAGACTAGAACCCCGACTCCCGAGGCTCTGTTCCTGTCTTGCTTCTCGCTGGGCTCCGCATCTGGCCTAGACTCAATCCGAAGGCCTCCTCTTTCTATCCCGGTTGTCCTAGCAACTTGACCAGTTTGTCCAGGTTACTTCAGGGGTAAGAGTAAGTGAGAGTGGGCCTCAAGGTTCTTCCAAGCTTGTAGTCAGTAGTCCGAAGTTTCGTCGGCTTGTCAGCTCTTTTTTCCCGTCTTCCACGGAAAGAAAACCTGTCGTCTTTTGGTTGTAAGGTTCCGACGAGAGAGGACCCGAGCGTAAGCAACGTCAAAAAGCCGGCTGCGAGTTATCAAATGCAAGCAATTGATATGGATCAATGGAGACTGGTTTTTCTGGGTCGGTGGAAACTGGAGAAGATATCTACGTATATATTCCCAAAGCATGATTGTACATCGGCACATGTAAGCACGAAGGGATGATTCTGGACAAGGCATCAAGGCCTGGGACACACCAAGACACGACATACGACTTCAGCTGCAGTGGTATTGCTGAGGCGTGCATAAGTCGCGCCCGTTCTGCTGCAGTAGCCCAATCGATAGGCTCCACGAGCCGACGCGTACATGGAAGATGCTTTTCTGACCTCTGACCACCTGCGAGGTGAAGGCGGCCGAATCGAATGTACGTGGTTGGGAAAGGAAAAGACACCCTCGTGTTGAACATCCAATTGAGTGATTGAGTTTCATAAGTCCCGCTGCGATTGATACTGTACTCGTGGCCCCAGCCGGTTCCAGCCACCCCGATTCGATCGTGGTATAGCAGCAGCGAGTTCGGTATTAAAGCCGTGCTCCGTTTGGGCGCAGCGGTTAATTCCCAGCCAGTTTCCCCCAGCCTTAACAATATGAGAGATGTGTTATCACCTGGGACTGCGACTGGAACCTGGGACTGCATCCTGGAAATAGTCCAAGTCCGGCCATCAACTAACACCCTCTAACCTGGCCTCTTGCCTCTAACCCAAGTTGCCCAACCTCTTCTCGGGCTCGCTCTCCACATTCGACCAAGGCCCTAACACACCTTGCAACACACAGAGCACCGCGCAATCTGAGTCGTGCAGATCCAGCTCGAGCTGAATGGCCAGTGCCAGCCGAGATAGATTAGGCGACCCGTGCTGGTTGGGGGTAGCGACGAATTTTTTGATTGTGACAGCTCGTCTGGCGCTCCCAGCTCGCCGCTCAGTGGCTCGGTCTGAAGCACGTTGCTGGCCTGGTCCTATCAATCCTTCTTTTTCTGTACATTTGAATTGGCCTATACACATACATGTACATGCTAGATTAGATATGTACCTGTAAGTGTAAGATGAGCGGCCGCCGTCACATTATTAACCTATTTGGTTGATGTAAGACTCTGCCACTGGAAGCAAGGACGTTGTTTGCCAGTCATCAATGGCTTCGATGGCTCCGATGGCTTGTTGATCATCAACATCAACGGGGGGGGGGGGGGGGGGGGGAGCTAAGACGATTGACTTTATGGCGCTGAACAGCCTGGCAAGCTGGCAGCTTTTCGTCGTCCCACTCCCAACGTCAAGCATGAATTGACCTTTGGTGACATGATCTGACAGGCGGGAGGCTGGAAGAGTCTGAAGCAAGCTATAGTGAGGAGATGGCGAGATAGCTGCAGCGGCAGCAGCAGCAGTAGCAGCAGTATGTGCCCAATTTGCCCCCCAGAAGCCTGCGCTTGCGTCTGCTTCTGCGTCTATGTACGCCTATGCCTAGGTCTCTCCCATATTTCTCTCACCATCTCTCTCTCTCTCTCTTGGTGTATGTACTGTACTGCTACTGCTTGCTCTACGTACCGCCCGGGTTTCTCTTAGCTGCATATCCGCGACAACAGTGGAGTGGTGCTCAGGATGGTCCAGGATGGTCCAGGATGAGCTTTGCCCAGCCGCCTTACTTGTTGTAGCCGAGATAAACAGGGAGTAGGCTCGTCTGGATACTGTTCTGGGCGCCCGACTCCACCGCATGTAAACAAAACTAGACCACTGAATCCCTGCATCTGACTGCCACGCAATATCGCAACCACACAAATAGCCCAACGCACGTCTGCCTCACCCACTTGGATTTGTTCCCTCCTCCTCCTCTCCTCTATCCCATATCTGACCGCTTCATTGCATTACCTTCTCTCCATCCCCCCATACTCTTATTTCAAGTCCAACCAAACGTTAATCTTGATCTACTCTTACCCCAAACTCCTCCATCTACATCCTCCTCTTCACAACCTAAACCTGGAAAAGGAATTGTGAGAAGCATTAGGAACCAGTATTCCTATTCTTTCTCCCTTCTTTTCTTTCAGTTTTAGAAAGAAGAGCAAGAGGAATCTTCTTGTCTTCCTTTCGCTTTATCGAAAGGTTGTCGAGAAGGATTCTCTCGCCGCCCAAGGTCGCCAACCTGGACTTTGAAGCCCGCGTCCCCGTTCCCTTCAGCGTCTTCCCCTCTTCCTACAAAGAGACCGCTGAGGTCAAGACCACCACTCAGACTCACGAGGAGCTCGAAATCCAACTCCCCCCTAAGAAAGCCGGACGGGTAGGTCAATACTCTTCCACCTCTGTCTCTGCTCAACTTCCTCCTCGCCGGGAAGAAGAGGTCCGTATCACACGTGAAGAGGAACAATACCGCCGTCCCGGTGTCCATCATCACGAGTACTACGAGGAACACAGGTTAGTCGCAAACTTTCTCTCAGTCGCTTTTCTTTCAATTTCCACGTTCGGTTCGCGTCCCTATATATATCAATATGCCCCCTCAAAAATACCCCTTTTCCGCACATATACCGCCTTTTTGGGCGGAGGCGGCAACATCGGCAGCATACGAACAGCAGCAAAGCGGCGTGGCAGCAATCAGCTTTCCACAGCAGCCTAGCTTGCGGTGAAAAATGACCCGTTACAATATTGAAAACACGAGACACCTCTTGGCTCCAGCTTCCCTTTTCTTCCCTCGGCCCCAACGTCATTATGGAGAATTTTCCAATTGAACACCCTATCCCTATCCTATATTACGGGGTTACATAGAACACCCTGGAAAGGAAGCTTGGACTCGCCCAATTGGCTCAAGCTTTGTTTACTCTCCAGGGTCAATCCTTATATTTTCTTCCCATATCACTCCTCACCCGAGGAACATTGCATCCTTAACTAACCATCGCTTCCTCTACTTCAGACCTTCCAAAAGGCCTACTCCTTCCTACTCTGCCAAAACCGACAGTTACGTCGAGGTTGATCATCAACATCGCCCTCACCACAGCCCTATTGACGAGATTGAACGTGAATACCGCGCCCGTAACTCCACCAGCTACAAGGAAGACATCCGCGTAGAGACCACCGTCGACGCCCCCTGCCCACCTCCGTCTCGCCACTCTCACTCTCACTCTCCCTCGCACTCGCACTCTCGTCCCGTCTACCAGGAAGAGGTTCGCGTTTCCGAGTCTACCCTTGACACTCCTCCCCACCACCACCACTCCGCCCCTTCCTACCACAAGGAAGCTACCGTTGTCGAGGAAACCATCGAGGTCTCTCACGCTCCCAAATCTACCGCTCCCAGTAAGTTCAACATGGGATACTACGCTGACGCAAAAGGTTGGGCCGTCCTCGAACGACTCACTTCAGATCACGCGTGCTAATGTGGATACCCATAGGTCATCATCACCCCCGCCAATCTCATACAATGGCTGACAAGTACTCTCACGAGGATGCCCCCGTCCGCGGCGGCGCCTCTCACTCTGGCCCTCCTAACACCGTCTCCATCCCCTGCCACCACATCCGCATGGGCGACATCCTGATCCTTCAGGGCCGCCCTTGCCAGGTCATCCGCATCTCCACCTCTGGCGCCACCGGCCAGCACCGTTACCTCGGTGTTGACCTGTTCACCAAGCAGCTCCACGAGGAGTCGTCGCAGGTCCAGCACCCCGGCCCCAGCGTCGTCGTCCAGACCATGTTCGGCCCCGTCTTCAAGCAGTACCGTGTCTTGGACATGCAGGACGGCAACATCGTCGCCATGACCGAGTCCGGTGACGTCAAGCCCGGTCTGCCCGTCTCCGAGCAGGGCAACCTGTGGGGCCGCCTCAACCAGGCTTTCGAGTCTGGCCGTGGCAGCGTTCGCGTCCTCGTCCTCACCGACGCCGGCCGCGAGCTCGCTGTTGACATGAAGGTCATCCACGGCTCCCGCCTGTAAACGTGTGCATTACATTAACCTGCTTACTTGTTACGATGTACGGAATTATATGGGAGTCAATTTAGTTTTTTGGTTGCATACATGAGGGGGTATGCGGCTCGTCGCTGGCTGTCATGGCCATGATGTATGTAGTCGGCCTCTTTTTGGTGGAAGATGGGAAAACTCAGGATCATTCAGTAGATAGGCTTTTCTCAACTGTAAATGATTGGTAATGAATGGAATATTATTTGGAGGCTACTTATCTTGCACTTCTTTTCTTGCATATGTGACATGATGGTTTGATCGTATGATTCGAGAAGGATACGGTTGGGACAACCGACATCGCTCTTGCTGCACTGTACGTTGCTGTGTCGTTCGCAAAAACACCTTGATGGCCAGTTTCGGATGAAGGGCGCGTCAGCCTGAGTCCTTGTCGTTCTGGAGGGTGATAAGGACCAATCACAAGGTCAGACGAAGCTGTCCCTCGTTCCATCCCTTCCCAAGTGTGAAGCTATGGAAGCTTCCCCGCCCTGCTCCAGCTTCTCTATCTTGGGTTGGCTAATGAGCTTCATGCAACGACACACCACCGAGATAAGCAAACGAGTGTGTGTCACGTAACCACCTGCTTAACCTGGCGTTGTGCGTGATCTCCATAAAGCCTGTCCAACCCAGATATCCCCTCCACATCCAAGTATTCCTACTACTCCTTGCAGTTACTCGATACCCTTGAATACTAACCCCAATCCAACATACACCACCGTCGTTATTAGAAGGACTGGCATCACCTCGACCTATAAATTTCGTGACGCGTACAGTGATTTAATTATCAAGAAAGCCGATACCTCCGTCATTTCCTCCTCGGGCCTGTTGCTATCAGTAGTTGCGATGGGTTCGTATCCGTCCAAAGTGTCGCCCGAGGCGGCTGCTCACGAGAAGGCCGTCCTCGAGCGTCTGCGCACGTTTCAGATCAACGAGGCGGATGATGGCGTCGGCAACGACAACGACGACGGCTTCGTTTATGTTTTGGCAGGGGAGAAGGCCGGCTGTCGTAGCTCCGACGACGGAGGAATTAGGAGATTGTTTCGCTGCCCCGAGGCTCTCCCCGTCGAGCTCATGGGTGCATGGCAGTCGAAAGTGCTCGAAGATCCCAAGAACAGGTGACCACGCCTCTCTCCTCCTCTGTCTCTTCTTTCGACGATCTGCAAAAATGTGTGTTGGTTCAGAGAGTTTTGACTTACATGAACGGATACTGTCCTCCGTGGTAACGATAGGCTCGCCCTCTCCGCGCTCAGCAGCGCCAACCCTAAGGACGTCCTGTCGCAGCAGCGCTCTGCGAAGATCTTGGCCGACGTGCACGTCTTCAACGTCTCCATCGGGCCCTCCGAAGGCGCGCCCATCACCAACCAGCGGTCTTCCGGCCGCTGCTGGCTGTTCGCATCCACCAACGTGTTCCGCGTCGCGCTCATGAAGAAGTATAGCCTCGCCGAGTTCGAGCTGTCTCAGGCCTATCTCTTCTTCTGGGACAAGCTCGAGAAAGCCAACTACTTCCTCGAGAATGTCGTCGAGACTGCCGACGAGGACCTTGAGGGGAGGCTCGTCCAGAGGATACTGGCAGATCCTGTCAGTGATGGCGGGCAGTGGGACATGGTTTGTAAGTTTCCTTTGATCCTAGCCGGCGCGAAAAGGGGAAAGTGACGAGAAACTGATCCGGTCTTGTTGTTGTTTTTCATTGCAGACAACCTAGTCAACAAGTATGGTCTGGTTCCGCAAGCGTTATACCCTGATAGCTGGAACGCCATGTCCAGCAGCACGCTCAATTACATTGTGGTCTCCAAGCTGCGCGAGTACGCCTTGACGCTACGTAAGCTGGCCAACGCCACCGAGACGACGTCCGCAACGCTATCGGCTACCAAGAAGAAGATGATGCGCGAAATCCATCTCATATTGACGCTCACATTGGGACCGCCTCCAAGCTCAACAGAGAAGTTTGGTACGTCGACAACCACAACCCCCCCTTTTTCCCTTCTAAGACGTGAACCAATTTCGCAGCTTTGATGGCTTGCAAATCAAAAACAGCATGACGGTAAGGGCAATTAAGTTACTAACCGACTGCTCTTTTCGCAGAATGGACATTCAAGGACAAGAACAACAAAGCCCGCACCGTCAGTATCACCCCTCTGGAATTTGCCCGGGACATCTCCTCGCCCGAGTTTCGCATCACCAGCAGCGCTATCGCGGGCATGATATCGCTGGTGCACGACCCGCGCCACGAACCGCTCTCGCTGCTGACGGTGGACCGACTGGGCAACATCGTGGGTGGGCGCGGCGTGTCGTACGTCAATGTGGACATGGCCAGGCTGAAGCAGGCGTGCGTCGCTATGCTGCGGGCGGGGGTTCCCGTCTTCTTCGGCTGCGACGTAGGCCAGTCGAGCAACAGTGCAAGCGGCATCATGGACCTGAACCTCGTCGACTGGGCACTGGGGTTCAACGTCGATCTGCTGGCCAACACGGTGTCGAAGGCTGACCGTCTGCGTATCGGCGCCAGCGCCATGACCCACGCCATGGTCCTTACCGCCGTCCACGTCGACGAGAAGTCGGGCAAGAGCGTGCGCTGGCGCGTACAGAACTCGTGGGGCGAGACGGCTGGGGACCACGGCTGGTTCGTCATGAGTGACACCTGGATGGACGAGTTTGTCTACCAGGCCGTCATCGACTCGCGCTTCCTGGTGAAAGAGGTCCGTGACGTGCTGAAGAAGGAGCCGGTGGAGCTGCCGCTCTGGGATCCCATGGGGTCTTTGGCCAGGTAGTTACGAATGTGTGGTTTTCTTTTGGTCCCGGGTTCTATCGGTCAAATTGTAGTGTTACTGTTTCGTGGTATGTTTCGTAGTAGGTACTGAGCAAGCAAGCAACCATATGATCTTTGATTTTAGTCCAGACAAATGGCAATATGTCAATAAACTCGGATGACTTGATCAAATAGCTGTCTGTCTGAAATGGAACTTCCAGCTGTAGAGTGTCCTGAATAGAATGAGATGGGGTCTCGGTTTCTCCCGTGCACTAACCTTCAGACCTCGGTAGAGCCAGACTTCCATGACTATAGCGAGAATTCCCCCTATACTTCGAATTCAGTAATCTACATATAGGTAGAAGAGTAGAAAAGTCGGTGTGTAACCTCAGGTAGAGCCTTGCTGGGGATGCCATAATTGAAGAAATATGGTATCGAAAACTGTGAGACGGCGAGTTTCTTTCTCGTGCGCTTCTTGGGCTTGACACATCACGCCTACATCGCGCGTCGATGTGCTGAAATGTCATTAAATGCCAACTTTCCCCGTTAGAAGAAGGGGTTCCCTCCCAAGCCATCACGATGATAACTACTTAAGTATGCTTGAGATCGAGCCGGCTCTAACCCCTATCGTGATTGTCCATCAGCATATAACACTCACGGCGCACATAATAAAAACAGATTCGTGTGGCATGTATTTGAGAGACCTTAAGAAAACGCGTAGAGCTGACGTCCCTAATTACGTAACGTACTCTCATATTGAACGAAAGTCAACAACACACCTGAGAGTATAATAAGACATCGCTGCAAAGACCCAACGCCAAGAGGTATCCAAGACAAAAGGAAAAGAACAAACCCCTCAATCCTCCTTTCCTCTCCTTCCCTTTCAATAAGCGCCACCTCGCCGCGGAGAACGGGAACGAGAACGGGGCAAGGGCGCCGGTGTCTGCAATAGTTGTTCGGTATCATCACCACCTGGTGCCTTCTTATTGTTGCTGATGTTGCTGTACATGCCGCCGCCGCCGCCACTAGGTCCCGGGTAGGGTGGCGGATCGCTGATTGTCATAATGCTGCTTGGGGCCGGGCTGGGACTGCGACTCCGCGACAGCGGGACGGCGCCGGTTTGCTGGATGGGCCCTGTGATGATCGGTTGTTGCCGGTCCGGATGTAACGAGGGGAGAGCAGAGACTCCCCCTCGGGTCACATGATAAGACGAAGGGGACGGTGGCATGCATTTGGCACCCGAGTAGCCCATGGGTTCGTAACGAACACCGACAACAGATCTCTGCTGTTGTCGCCCGTATGGCGAGGAAAGGTAGGTGCCGTCGTTCCCGAAGACGCGTGGCGTGTCCGCGGGCCAAGGCGCTGCTGTTGTCAATCCTCCCCCTGGATTATAAGCTGTGTAGTTGCTACTATGGGCGCCGGCATCGCCATCGCCTTCGGCGACTTTGGTGTATGATGTGCCGCCGGCTCGGAACACTGGTCCGCTGTTCCCGCCCTGGCGACTACTACTGCTCCTGTCGCTGGCGAGCTTCTTTGTCTTCTGCGCCACTTTCCAGACCTGCTTCAGGGGCCAGACGACGAAGGCCCTCAGCAAGCTGGCGGTGTAAAGGGACTTCAAGATGGCGTGCCAGGGTCGAAAAGACTTGCCCTCGCGTTGGTTCTTCCGTTCTGCCAGTGTTATCATGTCAGCAAGCATTCTATTCATTCTGTTCCACCCTCGTCATCTTCTCTCTGGTGTGCTATTGGACAGACGTTAAGAAAAGTGTATTGGTATCCGACCTTTACGGCAGTAGTAGACGAGCGAGGTGATGAACACGACGGTGAAGATGGAGAAGTATACAATGAGGACGATGGCCCATGGCGGCAAATGCGACCCGCCGCCGCTCCCATGGTGATGATTTCCGCCGCCTCCGCCACCGACTACCACGACACCGCCGCCCTTGGTACTACCGCTGCTGCTGCTGCCGCTGCTCGAGCTGCCGCCTTTCCCGCTTGAGCTGCCGCCCTTACCACCGCCGCCTCCATGGCCTCCACCGCCTCCACCCCCTCCGTGGCCGCCTCCACCTTTGGGCAACCGTCGCAGAAGCGCTAATGAGACCATTGGCCGCGGCTGTTGACGACGATACTATCTTCGAATTACTGGTCGATGCGGTAGAGCTTGTATCACCGATGAAAAATCCGATGCGTCGAGAGTGAGGATGGCCACACACACACGCGCGCGCGCGCGCCCCCGTCTGTATTAAATGTAATCGGGTTTTGCGTAGCTCTCAAGCAGCCTCACGCTCCCAGGTTTGCTGTTTTCTTTGTTGCGCGCTGCTGCTACAGCAGAAGCAAGCGATCCAATCCAATCAAACACCGTGGACGGTCTCAGTCATTGTTCGTTCCGGGGTGTTTTAGCTACACGCATGTACTCAGATATGCAACAAACCTCGTTGCATGGCGGGCAAACAGGAGTTTACATATTTACCTTCGAAGATAAAGAAAAGGACCTCCCGTGGCAAGACGCGGGAAGAGGAGGGGTAAGTCCGTATCAATCAGCTGTTGGTTTCATTGGCGCGGAATGCTGATTTTGGGGAAAGGAAAAGCAAAGGTGTATCTACATATCATATACCCCTGCCTCTAATACTAACCAAAGTGGTTGTTTCCTTACCACACACAACCGCATACGGTGGCGCGAAAGAATGTTTGTTAATTGGTTGGGCTGAATAGTTGAGGAGGGTGTTGCATCGCCGGCATGGAGGTGTGGCAGGGATGGCCAGGTAGGTAGGTGTAAGTTCAGTGGTTGGTGTGTGTGTGTGTGTGTTGGCAAGGCAGACTCGGTACGCCTTAATCGGCATATCTATCTATGTATCTACCTAAGCTATACGATAAATCTATCATATGTTTTGATGAGACAACTTACACAGTTTCTGTGATGGGTTAGCCCTACGATCCGGAGTAAATCATGACGGCGAGGGAGGTTAAATGCACCCCGCACTATCAACAAACACTAAACCCCTAGAGTTCAGATGCATATGCAGTATTGTTTTTATACTTCGGGGGCTGACGAGAAGCCTCGAGCTGCATGTGCCTAGTTGAGGCTCGGATTTCATGTTTCTTGGCGGGCTGATTTGTCGCCGTATTGAGAGTTGGCGAGTCATATCCCCTGACCAGCTGGGCTTTTTCTAACAGCTCTGCCCCTTTTGTTTGAGCCTACCCACCTACCTCATACAAACCCCAGCCCGAGTGCAACCAGTGAAATCAAACGTGTGGTCCATTCAGGAATCCATGAATAGCAGTTTCGATAGTGACTGGGGACATGATCGATGTTTCATCATACCGTGACGCTGGCTAACTAACGGAGTACATCACGATGAGCAAACTGCTATTCATGGATTCCTGAATGGACCACACGTTTGGGACACCTGGGGAACTCGAAACTGGAGACTGGAAAATCTAGGCTTGAATTAGATAGCTTTGGCTACTACTATGGATCCCCTTAACCATGGTCTCACGGCTGAGGTGCATCATGTCGATTAGCACCTCTTCGTTAGCATCAAAGTCCATGTCCTTGGCCCGCGTCTTGAGCGAGTGCTGGGAGGCGAGGATCTTGCGGGCGACGTCCTTCCAGGACAGCGTCGTGCCCGGCTGGACGACCGATTTCTCCTCGACGGGCGCCGCCGCCACGTAGGTGTCAAGCAGCTTGCCGCCCTCCTTGCGCACGACGCCGTCGACGATCACCATCTCGATGTCGCTCGGGTTGCTGTGCAGCACGATGGCCGCGACGGGGTTCTCCGAGGCGGCCGCCAGCATGCTGGGGCTGTCGGTGTCAAACACCAAGATGTCGGCCTTCATACCTACCTTGAGGCTGCCCACCTCGCCCTGCAGGCCCGCGGCCCGGGCGCCGCCAAGGGTGCCTAGGTTGAACACCTGCTCGGCTGCGAATCCCGTGTCGCGCGACCACAAGCCCTGCGAGGCGAACCATTCACCGCGCTCAAATCGCGCCGCCTGGAGCATCATACGCATTTGGCCTGGGATTCCCGGAACGCCCCAGCTGTGGCAGTCGACACCCAGGCTGGCGTGATCGTAGTGGTCCGGCCGCAGGGCGACGGGGAACAGGCCCATCTGCAACTCCGTGTTGGGCGTGCTCGAGACGCAGGCGCCCGACTCGCGGTACAGGTCCGCGTCGATGTCGTGGGGTGACGTGGCGTGTGACAGCAAGACGTCGGGCCCCAGCAAGCCGTGCGCGTGGAGGACCTGAACCGCCGTCCGACCGCCGCGGCCTGCGCCCGTGTTGGTGAGGGCGCCGCCGAGGGCGTGCGACGTGATGACCTTGGCGGGGCGGCCCAGGGCCGGGTCGCGCAGATCTGCGTAGAAGCGCTTCAACACGTCGGCCGGTGCGTACAGGTTGTCGTTGGCATACCCCATGTGAACTCGGCCGTCCCCATCTCCACCGTTGCCGCTACCGCTACCGCTACCACCGAAGGGCCCCGCTTTCGCGAGCGCCCGGTAGATCGACAGGCTCTCCTCCGAGAAGGTGTCATCCTCCACTTTGAGCGGGGCGAGGGACACGAGACGGCGCGCTGGCGTGAAGCAGTACACAGCGCGCAGGCCTGAGGAGACCAGAGCCTGGATGGCGGCTTGGGCTACACGATGAGAGAGAAATGAGTTTGGTTTTTTTTCTTGCTTCAGGGTGGATAGAGGTAACAGAAACAAGAAGATGAAAAGAAAAAGAGGAGGCAGTCCAGGTAACATTTTGTCACTTACGATGGTCAGGGGTCGGGTTACAGTGGGAGTGATCTACGACAGTGGTGGTCCCGGCGTCGATGGACTCGAGAGCACCGGCCAGCTCCCCCCAAAAGAGGTCCTCAGGGCTCCAGAGGGTGGCGGTAAAATTGCCTCGGGGAATGTAGGGAATGAGGCCATGGTCGTCGTGGGCGCCCTTGTACTGGGTCTGCCAGAGATGGCGATGGGTGTCGACGAAGCCAGGACTAATGATCTTGTCCCGACAATCCACGACTCGGGTGTTTTCGGGACAGTGCTGGACCAGGTCCGGACCGATTCTCGAGATGAGTGAGTCGATGATTAGGAGGTCAGCTGTTGTCGGAGTGATGTGGTTCGACGCATTGTGGAGCAGCAATGTGCCGCCTTGTAGCAGGATAACGCTGGATGGTGCCATTTTCAGCCTTTTGGAAGCAGCCTCGATCGTGGGAAGCTAAGGGTAAGGTAAGGTGTATGATAAGATAGACGGTAGTGCAGTGCTTGGCTCGACGGTATCTCTGATTATCGCCATCCTAGGAGGTGAGGCGATAGTCGTATTTATAGCCAGAAAGCGCATTCTGATGTGTGAGTCGGTCGGGAAAAGAAGGATGCAAAGGTGCGTCTTTACCCACTTGATGCTATTACGGTACGATGTCTGTGTGTTGCAATCGCAACCATCCGTTGGCTCGACCCGCGGCAAGGACGAAAGGACGAAAGGACGAGAGGACGAGGAGACGAGAGGACGAGATTATCTAAGCTGAAATGTCGTGTTTGGTGATAGAGATGGCCCGACGACCCTGTATTTGGGATCTATGACTCTTCCTCATGTCGGCACGCAACCCGTCCCTGGCCAACTCCACTTATACCCGCGATTCGTCCGGCGCACCAACTGCAACTGCCACCCGGTCGGGTCATTGTCACAAGACTTTTTTTTCTTTTCTTTTTTTTCTTTTTTGGAAAGGTCTGTGAAATGCGAAAGTGCCTGCAATTTGGGCAATTTGGACAAAGCTGATTGCTTTATTATTAGATTAATCACTCCATTACCCCCTTTTTCCCATCCCATTGTATCACGGCACGACTGCAAATACAACAACACTTCGGAGATATTTTGGTGATGTTTGCTTGCTCATGCTGCCATGTTACATGTTTGTTGTTGCCGCTACTACTACAGTACGAACAGGCAGATAAGATAAGCAAACAAATGCGTACTTCCGAACGCCGATATTTCTTCAAGTTCCAGTCCAGTCCGGATTGATTTGGATCTGACCAGTTTTCCAGAATCCAGACACCACCAAGTCGGGCCTTCTCCATCATCCAACACTCAAGCCGCCAGCCATGGCCCCGGTCCGGCGGCATGTTGTTTGTGGATTCCAGTGAGTTCTTTGTTAGAGAATTGAGGGAAAACGCATCGAACACGGAAGAAACTCTGTTCAATGGCTCCCCATCGAAAAATGTGTCGCGCATGTCCACCTATATTCGCCGGACCTTAATCGCGACACGGGCCAGGTTGCGATGAGGGATGAGAAAGGCCCAGTCATAGTCATGGATTTGGTTTCCGGTATGGGATGACATTTTGATTTGCTATCAGTGCTCAAGGACTTCGCCCATTCATACGGCCCAAGCCTCACTTTGCAAGACTCATTTAAATATCGCCTGACTGCGGCACCCAAGGCCTCACTGTATTTTTTGGCCTTTCTTGGTATACTCAATTCAATAGCATCAACTGAAAACAACCTTCCTGGCCTGCCTCGAAACTGCAAGCGCACCTCCGAAACTATAAACCTCCGCCACTTACACACACACCTTAAATAAAGTCCATACTTGCTTAGCCCTACAGCCTCCCAACTCAACAAGTAGTCGTCGACATCTCATCACTACTTTCTACCCCTCACTCTTCATCTTACTCTTATATATAAGATATAGCTTGGAAGAACCATCTGTCTACTGCGTCCCCATCCCCATCTCCATATCCTGCAACTCACCCATCTATTCAACCATCAACCATCAACCATCAGCCATCAGCCATCATGCCCTGTCCTCAGCTCGTCCACCAGCTTCTCTATCGCGACTACGGCGCCGCCTCCATCAGTAGCGCCATGGGTGAGGCCATCCGGGCCCATGCCCGAGCCATGGAGCTCGCAGAAGAGCTCGGCTTCGAGTCCGCGCCCTCTTCGCCTGTCATGTCCCCCATGCTGGGCCCTATGACTCCCGCCCTCAGTGATACTGAGGACGAGGATGCTTCAGATGCATTGCCGTCACCCCCTCGCAAGAAGAAGCGAGTTCATATGCCAGAGCCTGAGGTAGGTTCAAGCGGCCCCGCGCCCCAAAAACCCAATCCTCAACCACATGGCACATGAAAGTCTAACCTCCTTCTTCTCCTATAGGGCTGCACCCTGTCCTGATCACAGAATGGAAAGACATGGCATAACTTCCAGTATTTCCATGGGACATTACTCTACTCTACTCAAAGACGCATCGTCACCACCGCTACAACGCCGCAGTACGGCTTCCTTTCTAAGGAAAGAACAAGACGACACGGCACGAGCACTCGACACCAGCACGTGACCCAGGCATCGCCACCTACGAAGCACGTCTTCATACGACCATGAACACAATTTGTTGGCCTGGGGCCTTCTCATAAGTGGTATGTAACCAAAGTGCATCATCTCTCAAGTCTACGGATTCACCTTCTCGATCAAATATCTAACATATTTCGCATTATCAGATCATGAACCTCCCTATCTAGTCGAGTAACACAATCGCTTCTCAACCTCAACCTCACAGAGAGTCGCTGTACTGTACTGTTTGCCAGCCAGAGTTACCTGTACGGGCCCTCCCCCCAACTAGCCTTCAATTATCTTGTTGTCTCAACATGACCTCGATACGCATCTATGGTTTCACCTAGGTGCTGGAACTAGTTGGTAACATCTATGGGTGGTTATTCTTAACAATTCTCAAGAGGGTTGAAACATTTCAGTACGGGGTGGACGTGCTCGGGTCCATTTACTTGGGGGACTCGACCAAACGTCCTCATAGGTCCGCCATGCCGCCTGCGCCAATCAGGGCCGGGCCACGTGGTGGCTTGAGCACCGCGGCAGTTGCGCCGTGATGTCCGTCGCCTGCTGCGCAGCTTGAGAGTGGATGGGGGTTTGATACATTTCAAGTTCGAGCCAAATATATACCCAAGCACATACATCGATAGTTTAAGAATATATTAAAAGATTGCCAAGCTCTTTTTGAAGTTGTTCTCCTGAATTTGCCGCTCCACACCTCACAGCTAACGCGAGCCAATTTTGGCCCGGTTATTGGGGGGGTTTGGATTTGGTGACTTGGTGACCGGGGTAACATTGAAGTTTCATTAGATATACTCTTCGGTGCTAGTCGCCTCTAGACCCCTAGGGTCGTCGACTGTGTTGATCCGCAATCGCTCAAAAAAGAAGGGATCTGATTATCCAGATTGCTGCAAGATCCATCTGACGAATCTCTTTTTGATCGTACTAAGATTAATGTGCTCTCCATCGGCATGGCACAATTTTGATGAGAGCCACCACGATGATATACAGCAACGAGCAAGGCATTCATACAATGATAGTCAACGCTTATAAGCTGGCATCTTTGGCCCTTAGGCTATACAGGTTCGTGATGCATGCATAGTTGCCCAGGTGAAACTGCGACTGCGACTGCTCGTTGAAGATGCGCTGCTCAGCTAGCATCCTCGCCCTCGCGGCAGTCGCGACCGTCCATGCCGGAGTCGTCGTGAAACCCCACTAACAGCAGCATGATGATCTCTCGGTTGCCCAGCGGGACCCGGGGCTTCTGGGCGCGGTGACGGGACTTCTAGGTCTCGACTCAGCGCTCAAGCTTCTGGACAACGTCACCGACCCCGTCCTCAAGCTCGACATCCTCAACCGTGCCCAGCCCTCAAAGGTGCCGCCCACGAGCCCCGAGCAGGTCCAATCCATCGTCCGCGACGCCTTCGGCCTCCTGCCGCCCAACCTAAACAAGGCCGCCCGCCAAACTGATCAGGGCCGGTCTCGGCGTTACCAGCGTGAACAGCGTTGTAACCGACGCCCTGGAAACGGGGGAGAACAACTCCAACAACGTCAACAACCCCGACCCCCCGAAACTTAACCTTGCTACCAACACGTCGTCGTCCGGCAGCATCTACCCCAGTGCCGACCCCCGCGACGCCCCGTACTCCCTCCCCGAGTCCCAGCTGCGCGCCGCCCTCTACATCCCCGCCGGTTTCACGTATGACGCGAAGCCGCACGTCCTCTTCGTACCGGGCACGGGCTCGTACGGCGGCAGCTCCTTCGCGCCCAACCTACACAAGCTCCTGACCAACGTCAGCTACGCCATGCTGGGGGATGCCCAGCAGAACGCCGAGTACATTGCGTATGCCGTCAACTACGTCTCCGCCACCACGGGCAACCGCAAAGACGTCGGTTTGATTACCTGGTCGTAGGGCGGGCTGGGGTCCTAGTGGGCCCTGACGTTCTAACCCTCAACCCGCACCAAGGTCTCGAACCTGCTCGCCGTCGCGGCCGACTTCAGGGGCACCACGGTCGCGGATCTGCTCTGCATCTCGGTCGCGGGCGTCGCGGGCCTCCTCTGCGACCCCGCCACCGAGCAGCAGATCTATGGCTCCCAGTTCGTGCAAGCGCTGCGCCGGCACGGCGGGGGATCCGCCTGGGTGCCCACGACGTCGCTGTACTCGGGTTTCCTGGACGAGATGGTGCAGCCGCAGCAAGGGGAGTCGGCCTCGGCGACAAATGGGCCGTGGGCGTCGCCAACGTCGAGGTCCAGAAGGTCTGCGGTTCCGGCACGGTGGGGGCCGGCTTCTACGAGCACGCGGGCATCCTCATGCACGCCCTCACGCACGCGCTGATCGTTGACGCGCTGACGCACGACGGGCCGGGCGACGCGTCGCGGATCGACCTGCAGGAGGTCTGCTCGCACTTTGCGGCGCCGGGTCTGGACCCCGCGGATGTGGTCGCGACTGAGGCGCTGATGGTCATGGGGGCGGCGCTGTTCTTGCTCGGATACCCGGAGAAGGTCACCGAGGAGCCGGCGCTGTTCCCCTATGCTACTGCTACACCTACTACCTCTTAGGTGGTGGTTGTATCGAGAGATGAATGGTACGAAGAAGCCCACCAGATGGGTTGAGGGTCAATATGTTGCCCAGGCGAGAGCAGCCCCTGAAGTATACGAGCTACCCCTATTCGCCGGTCTTTCGCATGAGAAATAGGGGTATCTCGTAAATTTCAGGGGTAAGGGGCGCAACACCTGGGGCCTTCAAAAGATGCCCCTCCTTCCATTACTAGCATGCACTTTAGCCACCTTCTCCTCAGACGGCCAATTGTCAATTACGTGCTTCAATAGTAAATGGAGAGAGACTATTTAGTGACGAGGCTTGTGTAATCGTCCCCTTGTGCTGCAACGAGTGTTGGTGGGGCACAGCATTGTGGCAGGCAACAGTCAACAGCAGCAACAACTTCCTGGGAAGCGCGAAAGGAAGCAAGAGCAAGCGCCGTGCACCCATATCAAGTATATATGACGGGAAAACCTGGGAGCCAAGCCACCTGGCAGATCACGCCTCAGCCCAGCAATGCTTTCCTTCACGCCAGTAGCTACATCAGATAGCCAAAGCATAGGCGGCGAATTGAAATGTTTGGACAGAAGGGAACTACTGACACGTACACACATACGAGTACGTAACCTTGTTGTCGCTGGGTCGGGTTGTCGTCATGTCGTCGAGCGCCCACCTTTCTTATCATTTATCTACACCACCGACTTTTTCTTTTAGGAACAATCTCGAACCAATGTAGAATACCTACTTCGTTCTAAGAAGAAAGTGTATCTGCTATGTTGGACACGCGGCCGGGGGACAGGGAAGTTGTCAATTGTTCGACAGCTTGGCTACTATGGATGGAGAGTACTGATAAGGTATGACCATGTACATCAATGATACATCCATGCTTACAGGTATGCACGCGCGCACACACACACACGTGGTAGTGGCAGGCTTGCTAGACCGAACGACCGAACGACCGAACGACCGAACGGACCATTGAGTTTTACAGGTGCCAGGAGAAACCTGGGGGTGGACGAACGAACGGACGGTAAGACGGGAAAGGTCAAAACCAACGTCAACAATCACAAAACAAACCCAAACCACCGGGATCAGTCAGATGACCTTTCGTGCGGCTCTTCTGTTGGATGGGACGAGCGAGCGCCCCGACCTACCGGGAAACGAAAACTAGTTACCCAACCTTACAGTGGTAGGTTTGTCGTTTGTCAGTCGAACTAGCTTCACGTCCGTTCTCCAAGCCCCAAGAAGGGGAGCCGCCTGACCGACCGACTGACCGCGTACGCCCCTCCCCAACGTCCGTTCCATTTTTTTCTTCATTTGCGTTTGCATATGAGCCGCACCATCCATCCATCCATCCATCCTCCCTCCGATGAGCCGCAATCAAATCGGGGTGATCCGGGTCAGCAAAGGGGGGTGGGCGGCATGATAGACGATGCAACGCCACATACGGCTGGCTTATCGGGCCCAAGTAGCACAGCAAAGTCTGTTCGCGCGCACGAGCGACGTGGGAAGCCCGGCAGTGTAAAGTCACAGCGCTTGCCAGAGAAAACGGGTGGTGGTGGAATGTCACTAACCCCCGGCCGGTTACCCCAACTTCTTTTGCCAAGTGAGAGAAGTGAGTACCCGTAGACCAAATCATGTCAGGAGAGACATGTTTGATTTGCATCCCAGATATTGTCTCTATGTGGCATGTGTATGGGGACCGTAATGGTGTCGTCTTGGAACCACACAGAAGACAGTGTCTCCCGTACTACATAATGTAGTCTAGTATAAGAATAACGACCTACCCTGAAGCCCGTCCCTGCTGTCGCACTAGCCAACCTGAGGAGCCGCATTAGGTATACACTAACACACACAGCAAAGAGACCCAAGCTAGGCCCAACTCCAACTCCGTTGCTTGCAATTCTTACAGCCAATTCATTGCCCAAGGACAGACCTTGGAGAAGTCCAACCAGCAGTAAAAGAAAAGAAAAACACCACCCCATTTCAACAACCCCTGGCACCTGGTATCCTGCTCCACTCCCAACCCAGACCATTGGGAAACCTGCAGCTACCAACCTAGCTTCTCTTACATACTGACATATCACACACAGCCCCTCACCATCAGAGGTAAGGGATAGTGATGGTTCGATCGCGAAAGAAGACGGGAGACAGGAATGCCTTGCTCACTTAGCTAAGTACTCAGCTCCCTAGTAGCCCGGGCTTGTTCTGTCTGACTGACGACCCCAAGTACCGACCAATGATATTAAAAAGATAGGTAGGTATGCTGCATTCATTCCTGCAGGGGAGAGAGAAAGAAAGGGGAGGAAGGAAGGGTTGCTGCTATATTACATGCATATTGCTTGTTGCGCCCTGTGAACCCCTCCCTCGGGACCCTTCCCTGCCAGCAGGCTAGAGAGAATACAGCGAGACTGAGACGGGCCTAGTTATGCCATCAGATACATGCGGCCGAATATGTTCTAGCCAAGAGAGAAAATGATGTAATCATGATGTTGGCTGACTGCGTGGAATGAAGGCGAGACAAGGAAGATAATGCAATTGCAGTTCTGCTCAGAAACGACAGGAGTACTGCCATTTTTTCTCTTTGTCTGACAATAAATACATACAGCCGGATCTCTGCCCCTGACAGAATCTCTGAACCTCTGAATCTCATAACTCTCGCACATGCCGATTATCGTAAAAATGCATCACACAACAAAACAACAGCAACAACTCCCCGAGAGCCGAATGAAAAGCTCTGCCATAATCAAATGCAACCATGTCTATCCCTCGAACCCGATACCGAACAACTTCCGCAACTGCTTTTCTGGTATCTCCCCCAATCCACGGAAAATAGAAATGTTGGACGCGAGCCTCGAACAAAATAGAAAATGCAGCCGTTCCGTCTATTTGCACAACCGAAACCGAAACCAAAAAAAAAGCATCAAAGACTTCAAGCACTCACTCGCCTCAGTATCGCCATGATAAAAGTCGCCCCAAACAGGCCGACGACGAGCTGAACATTGCTTCGCAAAGCCACAACGAAACAGAGTCGACACAAACCGACCAGGTATCAGTCACAACGCCGAGCAGATGATCGATGGACACCCAAGACGCCTGGCAGTTACTCATCGTCACGCTTCTCCGCCTTGCGAATCCTCTCACTCCACTTCCTCTTGCCAACACGGGTTTCATAGTGAGGGGCCACGGTTTTGACATCTTGCATAACCGTCTCAATCGCGGTACGTGTTTTGTTGCGATAACAATCCACTGCATCAAATTAGTCTTGGGCGCCAACGGGGGATCTGGTGTACCAGATATACTCACAGGCTCTTTGCAGGAAGATGGTTCTGCCAGAGAAGACACGGCTTTGTAGCCAGGCCATGCGGTAACCAAGGTCGTTCAATCGGACTTCCTTGCCACGCGTGTTCTTGCGGGTTCGAGGAATGGCGACTTCACCGTCAGACCCATCCGACATGGGGACCTTGACCATGGAACGGCCTCGGCCATTGTTGCCACGGGATCGACCCGTGCGGCCGCCCTCAACCTCAACCTCGTCGTCGCTCAGGTCCTCTTGGAAGAACTGGCTACCAGTAGCACTCGGAGGCGGGCTTTGCATTTCGCGCGGGAAGTAGCTGCGAGGGAACACTGACGAGCTCTTGCGGAACGAGTCGGGGATCTCCTTGGTGTCGACACTCTCCAGCGTGACACGAACACGCAGGCGACAGCCACGTTTGTTGTCTTCGACCAGTATGAACTTACGCTTCTTGGCCTCCGGGATATCGGGGAAGAGACCCTCGGGGTTCTCGTCCTCGTCCCTGGTGTTGCGGGCAGCCGTGATAGCTCCCCCATGGTGGGAGGCACCGCTGATCCCGTCATGGATTGGAGGCATGGAGGATCCAGAAGCAGAGTTGCTAGGGTAGGGTTGAGGATAACCGTTAAATACCTGGGCGGGTCGGACGTCATCCGAGGATCCAGAACCCGGTCCGGTAGGGGCCTGGTGGTGGTGGTGGTGGGCCTCGTCCATGTATTCGCCGTCCCCTGTTCACACGAGAGCGGATTAGCCAGGGAGCAGAACCACAGCCGTGGAAATCAGCAGGGGGTGATAAAATCAGAATGCAGCGAGGGGTACAAATGCGACAACCAATCATTTCGGGCCCTTTGGGGGATCCCGCCGCAAAAACGCAGTAGCAATACAAGGAGGTATACAGGAGTAAGAGGGGTGCCAAAGGTAACAGGTATAAGGTATGTTGTTGTGTGTGCAGTGGGTGCGAATAAATGCAATGCCATGCAACTTTTGCCAGCAGACAAATGACGACTACTGGTTCGCCGCGAACCCTTAACTAGGGACTAAACAGTGCAGCGAAACCAACTAGATAATGTACAGAGCAGTTCCAGTATCCTTCCAGTAAAATGACCCCCCTATGCGCGCCTTGCGGTCATTTGCCGCTATATAACAAGAAAGTGACGAAGCAACCGGTCCAAAAGAATTCCAAACGCACAAAAAGGTATAAGTGATGATGGAGGTATCATGTAATTGCACAGTAACGACAACGACAACGACGCTTCAATCACATTTGGTGAAACATACCGACTTCATCTCCACCCTGACCATTACCGTCCTGGTGATGGTGGTGCATGCCCGGACCCATGCCGCTCATGCCAGGCTTCCCCATGGAGGAGTTATTACCGGGGCCCATGGAGCCAGGGGCCGGGATCCCTGCCGGACCAGTAGGACCGGACATGTGTGCCGGGTGTGGTGTCGAAACCGCCTTGCGATTGTTCATCTTCGCCATGCGCCGCACGCGTCGGCTTCGCAGTCGCGGGTCCTGGTTGCTGTTGCGCCAGCTGTCGACTGCCCGCTGAATAAGGCCTCGCTTGCCGCGCAGGCAAGGATTCAGCTGAGCCAGCGCCCAGCCCACGGTGTTGCACTCGGTCTCGTATTGCAGACGGTTGCCACGGTATTGATCCTTAGGACAGCACGCGCGGGGGTACACGCAGTTTTCCGTCTTGAAATCGCTCGCGAGCTCATCCGTGTTCACCGACTCCACATCGCATCGAATGGTGTACTCCATCTTGACGCGGTCGCGAGAATATTCAAACGCGATCCATTGGACGCCATTGTTGTCTTGCCTGACCACCAGAGGTGTCGTTGCCGGTATAGGACCCGGAGCCGCGTTGTTATTAACACCGGGTGTGGAGCCCGTCGGCGTTGACAACGGAGGAGCGCCATTCTGGCTGTGCTGCGGTGTGCCCAGTGGGCCCGATGAAGGCCTTTGCAGTTGGGGCACTTGCGGTTCCATCTTGGTGTGGCGTGGGCTTCCCGTCATCCCTTGTTGCGCGTGCTGGTTTGCGTGCTGCGTCATCGGGTTGTGCTGTGACGCCTGAGACATCATCATGTTATTTTGCGACGCCATTGACGGGTGAGGCTGCTGCGCATGCTGCTGGTACGGTGAAGGAGCTGCAGGCTGGGGCATTGACGGGTATTGCGATTGCTGTGTGCTGTAGTACATAGACTGCTGGTGCAGCTGCGACGGGGGTTGCGCGTACATACTGCGGTGCTGATCGTGACCCGAGGGCGAGGCGACGGAAGCTGGCGAATTCGACTGCGGCGTATGATATGAAGACATCGGCGGGTAGGGTCTGGGCATCTGCGTTGCGGCCATCATTTCGGATGTGTCTGGAAGTTCCAGTTAGTTTACCGTTGTCAAAAAAACGCGTCGACTTTGGGTCGCGTCTGGGACCAGGGGAAAAAAGATGTTCGACTCACCTGCGGACGTATATCCGCTAGTCGCGCCTGGAGTGCTGTATGGACTCGGATGATGGTAGTAAGGCAGACCGTCCTGCGCGTGCTGCTGGGCACTAGGAGCCTGGGCCGTGGATTGGTAAGCCGGTTGGATCGAGTGCGTGGAAGAGTATGCGGACGGATGCTGCTGTTGCGACTGCGGAGGGGGCGCCTGATGGTGTTGATGAACGATGCTCGAGGGTCGAGGATGCTGCAAGTGTTGGGGAGGCGCCGGACCCTGCGAGTGGTGGGGGTGATGCTGCATAGAGGAGACACCCATTAGTACGAACTTTGATGCGTCAAAGCCAAACAACGACAACCATGGAAAGTAAAGAAGTAAGTAGGACGCGTCGATGTTTTATTTTTTTCCCTTGACACTGTCAAAGTCTGGGGAACCTTATTCTCATCCCCTGGCGACGAGGATTCAACGGGTGAGGCGTGCCTGGACGATTGGGGGGGGGGGGGGGGTGCCAGTCACGGATTATATGACCAGGGCATGCATACAGTACAGTACCGCTACCAGCTCCAGAAATAATCGGAGGCCAAGAGAGCAGAGGGAGAAAAAAGCGGTGCCAATGGGTAAGCCCTGTCAGGCACCTTCTCTCCTTGGAAAGAACAAGTGGATTAGGAATCGGAAGGAGAACCCGACAATCGAAGGTTTACCGACTGGGTAACTCCTTCCAAGTTTATTTGAGACGCGACAATAACAATGTCCTCGAGCTCACCGGAAAAGGTAACAGACTGGGTCCGACAGGGGAGCATAGAAAAGAATTGGACAAGAGATTTTGGAGATCGGAGCGAGGGTTCTCGAGAGGTGACAATGAAAGGGGGGGAGACAGGGCAGTGTCAACAGATATTTGAGGGTATGGGTATGTTAAGGTGAGAGGACATGGTATGGATTGGGAAAGGTAAGGATGTAGATTACAGATGAGGCTAAGGCATGAGGTCGGATTTGTATGAAGGGTACGTCCCAGAATCACTGATTCCAGAGATATAGCAGGGACGATATTACTGCTTTGTTTGGTACAGGCGAATGGCCGTGCAATGCCTGTCACAAAAATATAAGGGCAGGGGGAGGGGGGTGGGCGTGCCGTGTAGAGAAAGAGAGTGGAAAGAGCCACTGAGGACTTTTTTTTCTTCACTCTCCCACAGTGGGGCAGCAGGATGGAGGGAGGGGTGCGCTCATCAAAGAGTACATAAGAAGCGTGGGACAGCGCATGGAAGAAACGTGACAGGGGTGGCAAGGAGAAAGATGCAAATTAGATGAAGTGACCAATGGGTAGCGTCTGGAGCGAGCCTGACGAGGACCTGATTGCCCAATAGGGTATCTTAGACCCGGTGCTAGCCAGCGACGGGGGTGCGGTCCTGTGGTCCTGTACTCCTGTACTGCAGTGGCAGGGGAGTTTCTCTTTGGCGAACCAGCTAGAAGTAAGGCGGTGTGGGACGAGGGTCTCCGGCTCGAGATACTTGTCAAGCCCGTCCGCTCCCGCGTGATGGCCCAAGTACCTAAACCCCGAAAAGTAGGTACGGCGAGTACAAAGCTTGACGCACTTTCAAGGTTGTTCGCGGGCGTACTGTACGGTACGGAGAGTTCGAGCATGGCAGGCAAACAAACAACTTGGAAGCATGAATGCGCTCAACATAACTCTCCCACTGCCATCACCACCACCACCATCATCATCATCATACCCGAAGGCTGTAACAATTTCGGACCCGACAAAGATTTGCGCCCGTTTTGCAGTTGAACCCAGTGCGAAACGTTGCGCGGCAACTCTTTGCAAATCTGAATCAAGATGATGGCCGGTGGTGAAGGCCATCCGCCATTGGTGCCCCACCCTCGAGACCGACAGCTTCGTCTACCAATCACTTGGTCTTCCGCCGTCGTCACCTTTGCCCATGAGGTACTTTACTAGCCGTACCCGAAGAGAAAGATGTCGAGTAGCAGCGGTTTTTTCCCGGTCGCGGTGAAGGACTTCTTCAGGGTCTAGCCTAGCGAATTCCCGCAGGACAGTCGCTGTAAAGACTCGCGCGCATTCTCGGAAGAGGCAGTAACTGTCAAGAAACAGCTTGTGACGTCTCCTTGGCTGCGCGCCCGTGACCGAAGCCAGGACTTGGCTGTCATTGAACTTATTCTCCGCACACCCATGGCCTTCTGTGCCCAGCTGCCTGTGCCGACAAAGCAACTCACTCGATCCCATCAACTCTGATGGGATTCTCTGAGGGAGCCCTCCAGCCATTGAAGATTACAGTGTGGCTAGTGCAACTGCTGCAGCATAATTGCGAATCAAAGGATGCTGAGATGTCCTGCACTAACAGGCTAACAGCCCGTTCCACTTGGGGGGCGGCCCTCGGACGTTGCAGGCACGTCAGCAGCATCCATTCCATCTACCACCCCACCACCCATTGCAGTGAAAGAGGAGGGTGAGGGCGAGTGGGGTGTCCAATGGCCCAAATTTGCATCGCTGCTCTTGACCGTTCAACTCCGCTTGGCACGCTAAGGCAGCCCACACATGCCCTGTTCCAGAGCATGTATCCCCCGGTCTTTGGTGAAACGAGATCGGCCCCCTTGAATTCCCTTTGGACGAGTCCGGGCAAGGTCAGGCTTGCGACAAGGTAGCCGAACTTCTGGAAGCGATAGAAAAGATCATTCCATCGCGGTTGTGATCCCAATGAAGCCCGGTCGCTGTCGCCCTGCAAGGGCACCCCTTGACTTGCACATTTCTGGCTACACTTGAGGCTGAAATGCTTGGTTGGGATGGGGTGCGATGCCATCGCCTGAAGATAGGCAGATAGACAGGGTAGAGGAAGGAAAGTGACATAGAGAAAACATTCAAAGACAGTCATGACGCGAGATTGCGGTAAGAATTATTCAGTACTCACGGGATCGTTTGTATGCTCGTCCTTGACATAAGGATGGGGAGCATGCCGATGTTGCACCATCTTCATCAGCATTGCCTAACGTCGGTTTGGGCGGGTGTGGTGATTTGTTCGTGTGTCTGCCAGCGCCAAAACTTCGTCAGCACGCGATGCCATCATTCTTCATCACGACAACGATGATCCATGAAACCCGGAAGCGCATTCTTCCCCGCTGGCCTCATCTCGGGACAGCCGTTGCAGAAGAGCCCAGCGATGGCAGATGCAGGCAACGACTGAGCTCGGCTTGCCGGACCGCCCTAGACGTTTAGTTGCCGTGCTTTCGACTACTGTCGCCAGGCTGACCTGACATCAACTTGTCACGCGCCTGTGCGCAGAGACAGACTAGCGACATAATGCTGATGCAATGCGCTTCTGATAGAGTTTAGTAAGAAATATTCAGAACTTACTTTGACGCGAGTCTAGACTCTGGCGGGGGAGCTTAAATCAAAGACACTGCAAATCCTTGTCGGCGACACGGTGGGATGTGTGTGTTCTTGAAGGAACAATGTTCAATCGTCTGCCATCGCGCATGTCAGTTTCGAGGTGCTTATAATAACAATATGCTTCCACGCAGAAGTGGGGACTCGTCGCGGTGCGGGCTAACGACATTCGTGTCTCAGCGAGCAAAAGCGATAAAAATAGACCCCTGCATATATAACAGATACCCAAGGAAAGGGGCAAGGTGATCAGGCTCGGCGTGGTTGGCAATGGTATTTTCTCCCCCAACTGTGAGTGAACGCTTGGCACCGACGCGTCGCAATTGTAGTTGCACTCGAGCAGGCTATACTTGCTGCAGATGGGGAGGGATCGATATCTTGAGGTTATAGTGAATGCGCTTACTTTATTGGAGAGAGGAAGAAGAAGCAAGAATAAGCTCTCGTGCAGCTGGGATCTCCTAGTTCGTTTGGAAACAACCAGTTCCAAATGCAGCCGGTGTTTGCCTGCTGCGCTGCCGAGGAATTCCCTTAGAGTCGAGAAAGCAAACGCGCGATGATGAAATCAGCTTGCCGAGTCGTGGATTCGCGCTTTGCTTCTTCCTTGGCAGTTTGGAAGTTGAGCAGCAGATCTAGACCGTAGACGCGCTCAATGGAATATGTTTCAGTCGTAAAACCAGTTTGATAAATCTATCAAATCGTGAATTTATGCTTTCGGGTCTGGATAAAGGTAGACACAGCGTGGGCCCCTATACAGCTCGTTAGTACTTGCTTAGTGCTGGTGCTTGTGCTTGTTCGACGCCGCCAGGATAATGGATGGGACGATCGCGCGGTCCAAAAAGAAGCGCGGCAGATTTTAGGACGAGATAGAGCAGATGCATACTGGAGAGTTGAGCTAGGATGATGTAGTGAAAGCCAGGAGAATAGGTCCAGATGACGCGAGCTTGCAGGGCGTCATGCGGGTAGGGTGCCAGGGAACAGAACACCTTGGGGGAAAAGAATATGTATGTATGAAAGAGGTGCTTGCGATGGAGACGTGCCTCTCGGAGGGTTGACAAGGTCTCTGGTATATACATGTACTGATGGCAAACTGCTGATTGAAGAGAAAACAACCTGCGAGCCCCTGCAGGCTACAGCATGCAGCAAATGCTGGGTTTTATTAAGGGGAGGGATGGAAATGGTCCCATCACAATGGTAAAGCCCGTGGCAACTTGCAAGGGTGGGTGAGCACACTATCCCGATGAGGACTTGGGATAAGATACCGGGTAAATGTTGTATCTTGGGTGGGTTGGGAGGTAGTGAACGTAGTGAGTGAATAACAGTATTACATACCACCACTACGACATCGAAGGCAACAAAAACGCTGGAAATCCTACTTGTAGGTACAGTACTGCCAGATTCGCACTCAAGTCACGTCAACGGGTCTACATATGAGAGGCTCAGGTATATGTCACTCCTCCGAAACCTGAAACCGGGCAAGGCATCGCTTGATCTGTCTTATTCCCGCCCAGCCAGAGAAGATATCATTACCTAGATTACCTGCTTCTCAGGCCGTTGGTGTTGTTGGTATTGGTGTTGGGCGTATGCCTGGCCGGCGTATTCTAGGTATTCTCATTCGCTAATGGGATATGTGACCCGTACTGTGTACAAGGGCAGCGCAATTTCAAGCAGGTCTGTTCGCGCCGGTGCTATTCTGGTTTTGTGCGACGGCAAAGTATCGATGAATTCCTGACTCATCGAGTAGTCAGAATAGCTGTCATTTCAGTTCCTGACGTATCGCGCGGGAAGAAAAGGCGACGACGGCCTTACAGAGCAAATAAAATACACGGGAGTCGGGATCCGACCTCGTGGTGATTGGATCCGACCCGTGCTGTGCGATCCGGGACTCCTCAGATAGACAAGCAAGTATCCGCGGTGTGGTAGTGCCACATATCATAAGATATGGATGGGAGATGCTGAGGTGTACCGTTAGCCGCGAATCTGCTACATACTTGACGTCGGAGTACCAGAAGCCACGAGAGTTGGATCAGGTGGAACAAAGCCGAAATAACGACGTATAGTGAGTGGCTTTTGTTCGATTACAGTTTGATATACTATTACTAGCTCTGCCAGAACCCACGTACGTCAGCCATGACAAGTGGATAGCAGTAGTCTGTCAAGTTAAGCTGGACGCACACTACAAAGGTGTGTGCAGAATACCTATCAAAACCCCTCAGGGGTACGTTGACTCCACGGGAAGGCTGCAGGGATGAATAGTCGAAGCTGATTCTACCCTTGCCAGAACGACATGCGCACCAAGAACCGAGGCAGCGCAAGAATCGATCTGATATGTGCAATTAACCCTTGTGGTGGTAAAAGACGATGAAAAGAACAAGGGGGGGAAGAAGCTTCTTTCGAGAGCACAGGTTCTCTCTCTCACGTTGTCTCCCAAAAACCCCGGCTCCGGGGATGTTTGGCGATGGCTACCTTGGAGTTCGTGCAGGTAACCTGGATGGGGCTGGGTTTTCAAGTTCAACGCGCGTGGCTGGCGCGTGGGCGGCACGCGCCTTGGTTTGATTTTGATCCAGTTTTGGCGCAATAAAAGACAAAAAGCAACAGGACGGGGGTAAAAGCACTGTATAAGTTCGAGGAGAACCGAGATCTCACCTTTGTGGGATGGCGCTGCGGGGGTACAAGACAGGCGTTTGATCGAAGTCTTAAGCTGCCCGTAACTTCGGGTCCCTTAAGCCCGAAGAACGTCAATATTTTGATGCCAGAGATCACCATGTCTTGAAGTATCAGTTTTATTCTCCAAGAGCGCAACGGCATCAATAGCTCAAACAGTAAGCTACGTAGTGCCGGAAGGGTTCACAGTGCACTCGCCCCTCAACGCCGTGAGCCCAGAGACTTGATACCCGCCCTCTGGATGCGCACCCAGTCACAACAGGAATCTTGTGAAACCCAGGAAACATGAAGCGCGGTCTTGAAGTGACACATTGAGCAGGGTTTCGACTTTAGCGAAGAAGAATGTACATAGCTAGCGTTGACGACGACACTAGAATGATGCGTGGGCACATTTGGGAGAATAGGTAGAGACCGGTGTGGCTTTTGCCTGGAGGACACTCATTCGACCATGAGGATAAGCGGTCCGGTGGTTTATTGCAAATGGTTTGGGTGCGTGCATCTAGACTGTCACGATACAGAGGGAGATGGAGATCCAGTACTTGAGAAACCCCTTTCGAAAACTCAAAAGAGCAATCAGTCGATGATGTTGAATATGTCGAGCAGTGCAATTAAAGGCAAATGATGCTCTGATCTGACAAGTTTCATCAAGTGCACCACAAGTTGGATGTCAGACTATTTTGCCTTTTTCGGCCCAGTGTTCTGGCGGGCTAGATGGATCTGGTAGGCAAGGGCTTCGCGCATGCAACATCACTTACAAATCCACAACGGCCTTTCGAGGTCTTAGAATCGGTATTCGCGTCTGGAGTTGGTAGCAGTGTCGCAGTTCGAATTTTGGACGATCGGGTCTCTTTCAAAACGGCCACGAACCAGGGTGATGGAGAGAGAGACATGGACAAGGGACCGTTGTCTCGACTCAGAATCCAGCAAGACGGATTTGGGCCTGGTCCTGACAGGGGGGTCTGAAGACAGACTGCCAAATTTGGAGGGTTGCCAGGGAAGTCCCACGAACAATCCCACGCGCACACGCACCACCACGCATTGCCTGCCTGCCAGGGCGATTGATTGATGGTGCGCCCCCCTCCCCCTCCCCCCTGGCCGGCCGGCTAAGGTACGGACAGGATGAGCGTGCATGCCTCCGTGCAGGAACTACCCCAGGACGCTTGCCTTTTGGCCTTGCAACCCCCCTTGATCCATGCCGCTCACCCTCTCGCGCTTTTTCTAGCACCCTCAACTTCCTTGTCCAGCACGTTGAGACCATCGAAATGCGTTTCTGTGGAGGAATGGGTTTCCAGGGTTGTTAGACTGAGAACCGTCTGGCCGGGAAGCCATTCATACCGAATCGAACATAAGGGATGGGACAGAACCTACACGGTACACCAATTGAGCTGGATGCTGACCAGGTGAATGGATGTTACAGTGGCCATAGACTACATACATACTTACCTACAGATAGGTAATTACTGACGCACAAGATAATATATTACCTACACAATCAACCCGCGACGAGTGGCAATTTGATTTATGCCCAGGTGGCAGGTAGATTCCAATTAAGCGGTAAAGGAAGTATTAATATTGAATGTAGGTACTGGCTCTACACATCCAAGGAAAATTACTGTTTCGGGAGACGGGAGATGTGAAATCTCTATATCGTCTTGCTCGGCGAAGCTGCCCGTGAGGTATGTATGTAGAAGGTCATCTAGGTACCTCATACTCCGTATACATCCATCCCTGTGCAGTATGTCTACCTCAAGACCAAAGGTGCTCAAAAAGGCTCTTCTTTAAGATAAGATGCTGCATATCGAGGCGCACTAGTGTTGAGATGGCCAAATGGACTGACTGGATTTGGGCTGGCATGGCTGACATGGCTGCATTTGGCTCGTTGTTCTAGCGTCACTGCTGGGTTTTTCGACGGACGGACTGCTTGGGTTTCTCTCCGTGGGCGGGGAACAAGGCCGGTATGTGCAAGGGTTTTTAGCTGATAGACATGGGAACGAACGGCAGTCCTACGTCGTCTAAACCAGCATCAACAACCCGGCGGTACCAGCGGAACGGATCGGTAAATGCTAGATAACATGGATATCATTTGCCTACATAGAACAAGGTATGTCGGTAGGGCAGAGATGCAACGGCGTCTGATGCCCCCCGGGCCCTGCAGATTCGGATGTATAAAGTAACAGTGTCAAATACTGCTATTAGCGATTCTATGAATGTGGTTGTAATTGACGATGGTGACTCTGTCTATGGGAAGGGTAGCGTCCTCACAGCATAACCTGGGCGCGTTATTGCTCACATGCACTGAGCTGTACCGTATTGGAATATCTCAGTGCTGTGAGCCGCGGCTATTCGGGGACAAGCAAGCAGGGATGGTTAAGGCAGTTGAGGATGAGGATAGGAAACCCCCTCCGACGGGTTGGCCTCCGGCTGCAACGCCTTCCACTGGTAGGCGCTAAGCTAGAGCTCATACCCTGCTGCGCATACACCGGTAGCGAGGGTTCCATGAAACTCATACATATATCAACCATGAACGAATAGCCAGGAGACAGGACTGCGCGGATCCGATTGATACCATCGTCCATGGTAGAAAAAAAGATCCAGTGTTGTGTCAGTTGTGAGATCAGACTGTGCTAGCTTCATGGATGATACAGTACATCCGACACACCATGTACGATGACTAATTAAGTGGCACACAGACAGAGATATCCACACCCAGCACGAAGGCATGCGCAGGGCACGCGGGTACTTTTTTTTCTCTTTCCCACGGCACACAGTGGAAGAGCTGCTTGCGCTGCAGTGTAATCCGTCATGCATGATACCTCTCACTCCTTGAGCAACGCGAGATTCAGCACGCGTATCTCCGTGGACGAAATACGTCCTGCGGTATCACCAAGATTTCCCAGGCGACTTGAGGCAAAAAACAAAACAAAAATGAAATGAAGCCACTAATAAATAATGATGTTACCACATTACTACCACACCACCCCTTCCGGCTACAACCCGTAAGGCTTGAGGGCTCGTGGCGTTCGTGATGAATCAAAGAATGTAGTACGTGCGTACTGACCCTTTCTGCCGGTTCGTTGTGCCACGCAACAGCTTTGCGCGTGGCTGAGACACTTGGCTCTTTCCTTGCCATGAGCCAGCCATTCGTGTCTCTCCTTCACCGTTTGTCAAAAGAAAAGAGCGCACACTAATATCCACCGGCGCGGAACCTATCTCTTTGCTTCTTCTTCCCTTACTGCTTCGGCTGGAAGGAGACCCGTTCTACGACGACTTGAAAGAATGTGCCGGAATCCACAATCACCGCCAGTTGGTTCTTCAACAGGTCCAACTCCGGGATCATTCGTATTCGAGAATTACCGTAGGCGCAATGAAAGCCAAACGCCTTTCCATTATCGGACTAGAGCACTCGAGCTACTAACTGAGCGAGTGATGTGAAGTACGCCGAGTACGTGTAGGGCGGCGACTATCTGACTATGGCGGGTCCATACTGCTGGTTAAATTAGAATATGCAAGAACGGAAATGGACGCCTCCGCCCGACGGTCTGTGGTCTGTGGTCAGTGGTCAGTGGTCTGATACCGTACATACATATATGCTTAACATTATTACTAATACATAGTTGACCTACACTACACAGGTTGTCGACAGGCCGCGAAAGAGCACATATGCTGGTCCGGGAAACTCAATTCGAATGAGAGACATGCCTAAGCTAGCGGCTTGCGTCTCGCGGTTACGGGTGAAGACGACTGTCGATCAGACCGCATATATTTCCTATTCTGACACTGACGTACCGTTCGTTATTAGATTCTGGACGGTATATGGGAGAAAATGAACGCGTGTAAGCAGTAGGTAGTTAACTTTTGGACAATGGACGATGACTACATTGCATCGAAATTGTCCCGATTGATCCCCATAGCCACCTTCTCCATTAGGCCTGGTATTGGCCGGCTAGTGCACTGTATCTTCATCCAGTTCCAAGGAAACACCAACGCAGATGAAGCTGCATACGCCATACTCTCCTCCGCCTGCACGACGTACATACATACATGTCATGTACGGTAGCTTCTCGCTATCCATCAATTCTCCATCTCGCGCATAGTTTGGCGGCCACTTGTAGTGATGGAGGCCTGACCAAGGGACTAGCAGTCGAGGTGTTTTGAGGCCACGCTAACTACGCGAGCAGGCGGCGAGAATAGGGCGGCCAGGCAGGTGCGCTACGTGCCATTGTTCGTTTTGGGGCAAGATCTGAGGTATGTTTAATGAAAAGGATGCTATTAATATCAGATCGAAGCCCCGGGCTTCCTTCAGCCCACTGATGCTAATCGACTTCAGGCCTACCTTGGGCTGTTAAATGACATTTGAAAGCAACGGTCGATCCGCCCCCCTCCTTACCTTGGCTACATGCAGTGTGGATGAGAGGAAGAAGCTACATATGTACACTTCCTGCCTACTTGGCGTGCGTGCGGTGATAGGATCGGGGAAGACCCGAAAGCCATATGGGTTTCCCTTTGCTGCCGTGGGATGAGTGCATGTAGTAGTATGTATGTATTGTACATACAGCCAGCTAATGCGCGAACGGGCGAGGCCATCCCACGTTCGATTCGTAATGTTGAAACATGACTACCACGGCTAGCCTACACCGTGACCAGAGCGGGCGAATTACCGACATTGCTCAAAGACTGACTAGTTCCTTCGAGAGTGTGGAAATGGAAGGTGATGTTGCATTGGCATGTAGATAGTAGATGGACTATCAAGCATATGAACCAAACCTACCTGGCGTCATTTATATTTGGTGATGCATTCACCTAATCCAACCAACATAGTCGGTGGGTAACGAAACAAATGGAAGAAGCGCCGCCGGTTCACCATTCTTGTCATTTGCCAATGGTCATCCATCCCATACCGTAGTATCTGGGGAAGCGTGCAAGGTCCAGGCATCCTGGGATATGGCCGTTGGACTGCTTCAGGGATACGGGACCCAGCTGCCCAGAAACTTTTCTCCTTGCCCATGGTGTTGTGGTCCGTCGACAACTCGGAAATTTTACTATAGAGCTACCTTCCTTTCCACAAGCCAGGAGTAGTAAGCCTTGGACAAAACAAAGGGCTACCGATGCCCCCTCTCCCCTGGATGTGTATGCACTTGTAATCGTAGCGTGTTACCCAAGCAGCATCCACGATCCAGATGAACCACGACCTCACAAGTATTCCAGATCACAGATCCCTCGCCCTCGTTCGTTCGGGACTTGCAATATCCCGGCTCACGTGCTCCAACATCCACTGTACGTACACATGCATATAGGCGTGCATATTGTATTTATGTAGGTACGTATGTTTCGTTGTACAGGCGATATTAGCCAGTTCCTCAGGAAAGGAGTGTCTGCGTAAACGACATTGCAAATCTCCGCCTTTTCTCCCCCCTCTGTTCCAATATCGGCCTAAGCGTTACTGATTGAATCAAGACTAGTTACTAGTTAGTAGAACGAAAGAGAGAGAAAAGCACACTGATCGTGGTGGTTGGCAGGAAAATAGGATCGAATGACATCTGTTTCGATCCCCACTTGGTGTATATTTTCACGATCAGGATCCATTTTCTATGTTTGTACTACTAGGGACCGGCAGGTCAAGGTCTATCAAGGGAGACAGGCAGACGGATCACACCCCCCTTGAAGACATTCTCTTTGCCAAGTTGCCATCCCAACTTGCCACCCTTGCAACGTGGCCAGGGAGGTGTGGCCTGAAGAAAAAGGCGTGGTGGGTGTGCAAGAGCAACGGTAGTTGACGCTATTCCACCATGCATGGGCAACGTGAGAGCAAGGTAGCTGGTAGGCTTCGTCCGTCATTGGCGGCTTGGCCGTTTCCCCCATCCATCTTTAAACGGCAGGTACTGACTATTTTGATGATGGTGCAAATAGAGGAAAGTCGAAGATGGTTGAATAAGTTGAAGCTAAACATGAACACGTACATACTTGTAGGTATGTAGTAGGTAGACAGGCACCCTAGCGGTAGCATGATTGATGAGGGTCGACAACAAGGAAATGATTGCCGGCTTCTCATACTAGCTTGGAGGCCTTTCTCTGCCAGAAATCGGTCACCTGCAGCTCGGAATTATTTCTGAAGTGAAAGAACTGGTGCGGGCTACTGTAGAGTTCGATGATGCTGCAATATCGACTGATGCTGGATGATGGATATTGTCTTAAGACTACTTGTATGCCCAATGCCCCATGGGCTAGAGCAACCAATGCCAGAATAAGCTTCCAACCCCCAGTCCTTGCAGGCCTCAACGGTAGTCAGAAGAAACTAGTAGCAGCAACGAACGGTTCATTGCCTTCAGGATACTGTCTGGACTCTGCTGGAGATTAGAACCCAAAGAATGGTGCCATGTCCTTCCCGTTGTCCCTTGTCTAGTCGTCGGCAAACCCTCGTTCGCGAGTCCCACGATATCCACTCAACTACTTCAAATATTTGCTAGTCGAATCGACAACGTCAATTTTTCGAACGGTACTTTTCCTCCTCGGTCATAGCTAGCGCATCGTCGAGTCCCTCATTCGAGGTTGGCACGCTGGTCGAAACAGGCATGATACCCGTTAGTGTGTACGCATGTGCAGAGGAAGGAATAACGGCTTCAGCGGTAGCCCATTCCGGTGATAGACACGCTGAATTCCTCCATTGGGAAAGAAAAGAAAACCTCAAAGCGCGATGCGTGAGCTGATACTGCCTAGTCATCAAAGTGAACCGCGCCTGCACGCCCAGCCCTCAAGGCCCTCTGCGAGCCACCACCCGGTCGGACTCGGGCAATCGACATTTCCGGACGGCGGGAATAGCGAGGACGGCGGGTCTCGCTGACGGACTTCTATTGCATACTTACATGTACCTTGCTTACGAGGACCCTTAACAAGAGACAGCAACTGCCTGGTGAGGTTACATTCCGCACTTGTTCAAGACAGGAACTCCTGCTAGTGGGTTTCATGTAACGGCCAAGGCATACTCTATTTGGCTGGCTGGGCTTCTGACGGGTTCCGGCGACATGGCTCGGCATTCTCACCACGCGAATTGGCCTCGCTTCGTGAAAGAGATATGGTGGTCATCACAAACAATCGAAGTTCGAGACATTGGACCCGTTCCGATATCACGCTCTCGACTCGAGTGTGTGTTTCAAGCAAGAGCGGTGGGGGGCTCCTTCTGTTTACGAGCAACACCCTACCTACCAACCAGCATACCATGTTGAAGATCTGACACCCGAGGGCGCATGGACAATCCCGGCTCAGGTAGCAGAGGATTTCCTATAGACAAGGAGATCTATATGTGAGATTCGCATTGTTCAGTCCGCTCAGCCGTCCTCGGGATCTGGGGGGGGGGTATGCTGCTTGACGCTGGTTCGCCAGTCCAAACCCCTTGCGGCTCCTACTACAGATTTTCAGTGGAATGGTTATGATGCTGTAAGCTGTCACCAGCCAGGCATTGGCTCGACTATGGCAAACAACTTACGTCCTCGCCAAAGAAAAAGCAATGATGCTGATGCCAACGACATGCCTTCCCCGCCTCCATCAAAGTGCTCCTCTGTCTAGCTCACCGCAGGTTAGATGAAAGCAAGCCAATCGAGCCAGTCGCCTCCTCACGGATACCTCAATGACTTTTGCTTATTGTAGGCGACACCTGGGCGATACGAAGTCTAAACAGCTGCCGTGTACAAACCAACCGGTATGAAGGTCTTACTGGTTATGGCGGTCGCCATACACACTCGCAGAGAGGGCCACCACGAAGCATAACACGCCTTGTATATATTGCACTGCAGTTCACCGGGCGAGCATGGCCCCCAAAGGGGGTTCAACACATGTAAGATGTTATCCATTGGCGGACGGAAGGAACCGGCATTTGCTGACATGGCCTTGCAATTTCAAGCAAGATGCGTACTGTTCTAGCAAATAGGGCACACCCATACGGCGCAGCTTCGGAGAGGCTTCTCAGCTTTTCTTATTGCCCCAAGGGGCAACAGTGTCTGTGAGCTGACGGCCCTCATTAGGTGGGTAGATTTGCAATAGCTACAAATTGCCTTATCTCAAGATCAAAGCCAAGGCTCACAGTCGTGGGTATGATATGTCATTGGACCGCAACGACTCCTCGGTATCACATCATCGGCGTGGCGCTCCTCGAATCCCACAACATGGCAGGATCACGAGATAAGGTAGATTCCTGATTGGGAAGCCCAGTTTTGGCGGATGACTCGGCCCGTATGGTGTTGTTAGCTCCGGGCGGGATTCGCTGGCTTCTCGAGCGCCAAGTTTGCTTCGGTGGATAAAGGCAGAGGAGTCATGATGACGGAAACAGCATTCTCTTCGTGGGAATAGTAATGAATGAGGCCCAGACGAGGCTCTCTCCCTTGCGTCGTTCGCAAGCTTCGCCCGGAAGCTGTATGAGTTTTTTGCCCCTTTCGGCCCTTGGAATCCACAGCCATGCCGTGCCGTGGCCCTGCCAAACAGGTTGGAATCCGACAGTCTGGAACTGCCACGACTGCGTCACAATGGAATCGACTAGGTTCTCTAACTATTCCCAGCCCGTCATCGTCAAAAGGCCTGGCGGAAGTGGATGCCATCTGGCATCTGGCTGCCATCACACATCACATATGGACAAGGAAGACAGATGGGGCCGCCCGATCACTGGGTATTGACTGATTTTAGGGACGACTCTTCAGGCGCAGATCCTACCTTTGATGGAACGGTCTTCAGACTTGCGACGAACCTGCCATCATCGACTGGCTACCTAACTGATCTTGTCAAGCATGGCCGCGACTCAAATGCTTCCATACTGGACATTGTCCTTTAACAGGTACTTCCATCGAAACCGCACAAGTAGACCTATAATACCTCCCCATATGTGCCTTGTTCTGGACATGAGTGGGCGCCGTCGTACAAGATGTACGAGAGTACATAGGACTCGACTCCATCCATCGCGCACCACCCTGGCCCCAGCTAACCTCATGACCAGGGATGCCTATGCATAATCCATGCTCCCCAGCCCTGCCCATACATACCAGTCCTCTGGAAGACGATGTGGACCTTCAAATTTGCTGCTCTTACTATAGATGAAGACAATAATAAGAAAGCATAACCATGCTTGGCCCAACCTCTCTTATTGTTGCCATAATTAATAAACCCCGCAATATGAACAAGATTAGATAACATCACATAATGGAGCATCGGTGCTGCCTAACGGGTTTGATGAGCGTGGGCTCCGTTTTGCCGTGAAAACTCTGAAGGAATGGCGGTGCGTGTTGAATCTTGATGATATGGCATTGCATGGACACAGCGAGCCCTTCTCGAACTGAAGTCTCACACCGAGAAGACGAAGCTAGTCACCGTTAACTCGTTCTAGCACTAGTTGAGTTGGAGACAAGCACTGTCATTTCAAGGGTAAGAAAGTGTGCAGGGCAGGGGATGAAGAAGCGTTCCAAACAATCTCGTCGGCGCGGGGAACCCTTCCTGAAGTTCCCAGAGGCAGATCCTTCCTCCTGAACCTTGCATTTTCAAGGAACTGGGAACGAGGATGGGTTTTTTGGAACGGGCAGGCGATGCTACGGTACCAATAGCAAGGAGGTTTCCGCACGCACGCACGCAGCACGCGTTGCCAGTGTGTGGGCACTGCATGGGCTCCCTGCTGCTGCTGCTGCTGCTTTGCTCGTCCTTTTCGCCCGCCCTCCATGGCCTCCCTGTCCTCTTCGCTTGCTCGCCTCTGCACTCTGTCTGCACTCTGCACCAACCCCCGTCTCGCTTTGCCGCGTTGACACCACCCACCCCTCCTCCCTCCCTTGTTTGGAGAACGAACCGCAGTCGGGTGTCTGCTTTGTTAGGCCCAACAGCAGCACTTGCCAACCAAAGATGAGATGGTGCGCACCACCAAAGCAGAAGCAGGTGTGGTGGTGTATCGAACCGAATGCCAGGGTGTTCCCCAAACCCCTCCCCCATCCATTTGGTACCTATGTGGCACTGTCTGACATACACGATCAATATGTAAAGGTACATTCAAACAGACACGCCCGTCGCCTTCTCTGCAAGATATGTAGGTGCGATATGTATGTCTGTATGTACACTCGTACCAGAAAGCTGCCGTGGGAAGGTGGCCGCAGTGGGTTTTGTCGTTCGGTCGCCTCGCCTTGATGCAAGGATTCAGACAGACACCACACTTGACTACCTGCGCCGCCCAGTTCCATCACTATGGAACGATTGCGGAAACATGAATCGTCACAAGTCCGGCCGCGGCGACGGCAATGAACGAGTCATCGACACGAGTTTGCGTGCCCACTCGCCTCCCACTTACATACAGTATATTACTTGCATCGACGTCGACGCAAGTGATAAGCAGTGGTGGATGTAGGTCGGAAACCCGATGTGGATGTACATACCGAAATGATATTGACGCGAAAAGTCACAATTACTATTAAGTACTATTACTACAACGACACCCTCCTATACAGCGACAGAGATACAGGCAGAGACAGGCTCGGTACGCCCGAGATTCTCTGACGGATTCTCTGCGTTCATATGTACCATACGCGTGACGCGTGCAGGCAAGTAAGTGATAGATGGTACGTTTTTTTGGTATGGGTTTCTGTTCGCGATTCGCGCATGATGATGCGCGCGTTGCCCACGGAACTTCACAGGACTGCTCGCTCCCTCGCTCCAAGACGTTGCATCCGGCGAAGTCCAGTTCCTGCAGCGAAATGAGGTCAGAACCTTGTCGTTCCCGGAGCGTTCTATGTGCAGCAGCAGTGTACGAAACACATACGCTGTCATGGTCCTACTATTGTGTACTCTCTTTGTTGCTATCTATCTACGGTATCTGTCTGTCTGTCAGCAATTGCCCCCATCGGCCTGCTCTACTGACAGGCATGGCCCCAGGACATCTCCACGTGCTCTCGGTGTGGCGAGCAGGGGAGCTATGGTGTGCTGACCCCGACAACGCGGTGAACTGACGGGGGCTTCTTCTCTCCACCTTCTTCCGCTTGTTCTATCGCTGGGATCTCTACGGCAGGCTGGCATGGGGGCGATGGTGGTGTCGCGTCGTCCGGGGAGGCAGACGGCAGGTAGGGTGGCAGACACCGCTTGCCAAGACACACTCTCGTAATTATACATAGAATTGGGTTAATGCTCTTCCAGGGGAGGAGTCGAAAGAGAGAGAGAAAGACATGCAAAGCTCAGGGGTTAAGGAAAGTGACAGGGCAGGGGGGGGTGAGGAAAGAATAGAAGAGATGGCAGATGGATGGGGACAGGGTAATATGAGAAAGAGAGGAGCTCTTATCCACCACCAGCCTACCAGCCTGCCAGGCCAGGAACCACTTTAGCACACAGACCGAAACATTTCTGTCTGTTAATGTATTTCAGGTCCCCCCCAAGTCATTCACACACATAATATATGGATTTGCTTAAGTTACTTCCTATCTACGGGTGGAGTTTCGGTTATTTTAGTGTCTTTCGGTCGCGTACGAGATCGAAAATACCATTATAATAGCGCTCCCGGTATAGGCGCCGCAATGACACGAGATGGAAACCTAAAACAGCAAGTCGTGTGTCGAATTGACGGAAACTTCCAGAGAATACCAATACTGACAGATGGAAATCTCCATATTAAGATTAAAGGGCAATATAGTGGCTGGTAAAATGAAACCATTCTTGCAGATGCGTGTGTGCCCCTTCGGCGATCACTGGACCAACAACTGTGGGTGTTGTTAGAGACGCCCAGAGGTCCAGAGGCCCAGAACGAACTGTGAGTTATTAGACGCAAGTAGGCAAGAGCAAACATTAGCAGATACCCCATTCTATAGTCCCCAGTCGGCCAAGCTCTCCTATTATTTCTCGTCATGGACCTGACGAACGGTTCGTGCGGGAACTCTGAAGCTATCCTCTGACGCCAACGAGACTAGAGCTCAATTACCGACCGTTGAGATCATCTCGTTATGGCGCGTGTAGCTTCGATTCTCCGCAACGCCTGGGTTCTATCTCCATACCTTTACCCCGTTCTTCCATGGTATGGAGAGTTCCCGGCGAATTTATGATGTTTGATAATCTCCGAAGGAGAATATCCAAACTACTGTTGAGTTTGTCATCGAATAGATCGTATGCATGAGGCAACCAACTCGTAAGGCGTATGGGGGAGAGATGAGGGAGAGAGAGGGATCGACATCAAAACTCCTTTCCCCTAGGTATACGCACACCAAGCGACTTTGTTCATACGCTGCATGTGGTATGTAGTAGAACAGATAGGCCGGCAGGCAACCAAGTTGGCGGTGTAAGTATACATGCACATACAGCAAGTAAGATTGACATGATCATCCAATATGGTTCAAGTTCAGTCACTCCAATCAGTCGGTCAGTGGTATGTATGTATGTAGGGTGGCACTGGAGAATCCTTCAAATACCACAGTGCCATTGCGACTGAAGCATGATAGGTAGATGTTTGCGTACAATGAGCTCACATCTCTGCTGATTGGATCTTCTGCCGCAGAGCACTCACTCTCAGACACAAGCTGTTTCTAATAATAGACGAGAGAAATGATGTATACTGCAATCATCCGGATGAAGATGGTGGTTAAGCAGCAGATAGATGGATGGTCGAATGGGTTGACCGTACCGTAGCTTCCCTTAACAATTCATAATCCGTGCAATATTTATGCCATACGTGCTATGTCCTAGGTTGTAGAAGAAGATATACATGAAGTTGAGTAACCAATTGCCTTAATGCGAGTATCTTCCAGGATACTCAAGACCGAAATAGGGGCAAGTAACTATGAGGCTCATGGCGAATGTATCGAGCGGCTCGCTCGCAGGCTTCCAGTCAGACGAACTAGGTACGGCTTGGGAGGCTTCCTGGGAAGCAGTGATGTAGTAATTTCCTGTATGTCAGAACGGCTAAGGGAAGTCGAGGTCGAAGGCTGCGAGAAGGGGACGGAACGATGCTGCAGTCAGCCTGCTTGTAGCCGCCTGCATACTCAAGACTCTAGTGTTTCCTGTTCTAGTCTTTGCTGCTCGTACCTTGTTCTCAACCCATGATTTGTTTCTAGGACAGAAATCCGACAGAAGTGATGGCCGATAGGCGATGATGATCCTGTGATAGGGGTGATAGTATCAAATTTGTTGAAAGCGCCAACCACCATCTATACGACAAGTGCGGACCTATTTCTCGTCCAGACCAAAACACGTGAGAAATTCGGCATCGATTTACTGTTGAGCCCCTTTAAAGACACGGACATAGCTCGTTCACGGGAGGTAGCCTCTGATATACGTCGCATCGTCGTCCATTCTGCCATGTCAGCAACCAAACTGTAATACGCGATCCCGGTGCTGCGTGGTATCCCACCACCAATCTGGCTTACCATCTGTCTGTCATATTGCTGGAGGATATGCACCAGACAGCTATTTCTCGCCGTTATAGAGAGTTCTATACCGCGGTAAGGCGCGCCCCTTTCCATCTCCCATCTCCATCTTTCACCGGCGCAGCAACTGTGACAGGCACGTGCAACGCATGACCACTCGATATGTACCCAGTTTGAATGACTGTGTACGAATTAGGAGCAAACAGTTTGTAGCTGGGGGAAGCGGCAGCCTAGAAACCTCAGTCTTGTGAGAGCCAAGCCCATATTATCTTCACACACCGCGGCACGTTATTGATCATGTGAGGGAATCCCAGCCGGACTGGCTACTTGCGATTATTGCCATCAGGCTTATAGATCAAAGAGCTTACACTTGGGAGGATCAGGTACTGCAAGACCATGGCGTTCCTCCCATGGTGCGCACATTTATACACGTGTTACTGGATCGAGGGGAGAGATAGACTACCATGGGTGGGCTGTTTCTAGTTCATGTCAATTATTGTGCAATGAATAACGGAAGAGGGTGTGAGGGTGTGAGCCAGATATCAAACGCACGGCGGGATAGAATATGAGTTGAATATGAATATGTATACGTAGGGGGCGTTTGCCTCTTGTTTTTATCCACACACTCACATACAGCATACACAACACGTGAACTCTCTCCAAACTGAGCACTTCAGCATGAACGAGAGCTTTCTTCATGAATCTGTAAACCAATAGGAATGTCCCCTCACAATACAGAAGCTGCTTGTGTATACTTGCAGTTCTGGGCAAGTAGATAGAGCAAATGTGCCGAGGCCATCACTCAACGTGCGTGTCGGCATCATGATCTCATGTCATAGATATAGGTGCGTTCGACAAGTAGGCCATGTCGATAAGGAACATGCTTATATCACACATGTGGACTAGACATACACAAGGTGGTTGCAACGTTGTGAAGAGAAAATGGTATCATAAGATTCAAAACGTCCCAAAAACTAAATAGGTATACAAGAAGTCCCGATATCCCCTAAGCTTCCCTCGTACATATATATCCACCGCTGCCAACAAATAGGCGCAACAACTCTCGAACGTGTACATGATGCCAACATAACCCAACACTATGAAACCGCTCAACGATGGCTTTGAACATTCAAATCAATATCGTAGAAATTTCCCACAGGAGACCTGACAAGTGGCTGACCGGCCAACATTAAAGGTCATTTAGCGTCTGGAGTCTCTATCGTCCAGACTCAGACTGGAGGTATCCCTGTCTCGGTGGGACCTGGAGTGATGGTGAGAATCGTAGTCTCCGTACTCCAGAGCGGCTCGCGGTCGCTCCGAAACCTCGTCTTCGTCACGTCGGTGGCGGCGATGGCGCTCTCGGTCAGGGTCGCGCTTTTTGCGCTCTTCTTCTTCTTCCTCGTATCCACGGCGTCTTCGTCGGTCTCCCTCGTCTCCTCGATCACGACCTTTGTCGTCATGGTCGTCTTCTCCGTTATCTCGCTCATACTCGAGCCTTCGCTTTTCTATACGGAAGTTCATTAGTTGTTATTCATACGTAGTGTTAAATTATGGGGCTTCCGCTTACCTCTCAATTGATTAGTGGCAATTGCATATTGCTGGATTTCCTCCTTGCTCAAGACGCGGAGAACGATGACGAAATCGTCGCGCACCTCGAACCGCTCTTTGCCGATGGTGAGGGCTTCAGGATTGACGAGTTTCCTGTTGATCTTCGTCCAACGGGCACCTTCCGGGGCATCTGCCTTGGTCTTGTCGCCCTTGTGAGGAGCGACTCCCTCCCGAACCGGGTGTGGCTCTTCCGGGAACGAGTCCTTGGGTTGCTTGAGAATACCCTTGATAGGCTTCTGGTCTGACTTGTCTCTGGGGGGCGACACAACTCGCACCTGCTTTTGCTCGGCTTCGGTTAAAGCTAATTCCCGGCCGCGGGATTCGGACCGGTTGCGAGATGCAGATCGGTCCCGCGAAGGCTGGCGTTGACGTTCAGATCCGGATGGTGCGACAGTATCAGACTTGGGAGCAGGAGTAGGACGTTCCTTCTCAGCCGGCTTCCCTTCACCCTCTCGGGCGGCCAACTCTGCCTTGAGATCCATCAGACCCTTGGTGTCGGTTGGGTCGAAAGCTGCCACAGAGGAAGCACGTTGACGGCGTGGCTTGGTAGGGCCGGAACTTTGTTCATCGGCAGCAGCAGGCTTCTCTTTGACTGCCTCCCTGCCGCCGAGAGGGCGAGCGTCAGTATCCCGTCTGCTGTCAAGAGGGCGAGCGTCGGCATCCCGTCTGCTGTCAAGAGGACGAGCGTCGGCATCTCGTCTGCTGTATTCTCGATCTCGCTCTCGGTCACGCTCGCGCTCCCTCTCCTTTTCCCTCTCCCGCTCCTTTTCCCTCTCGCGTTCCTTTTCCCTCTCGCGTTCCTTTTCCCTCTCGCGTTCCTTCTCCCTCTCGCGTTCCTTCTCCCTCTCGCGTTCCTTCTCCCTCTCGCGTTCCTTCTCTCTCTCGCGGTCACGTTCACGTTCGCGCTCGCGCGAATCCGAATCGTTCCTATCTCTACGACCCTCCCGTCGCGGCTCAATGGCAGCGGGGACTTGAGGGGATGGCCTCCGCTCGAGATCTTTGGGCTTGTAACGGTCTGCAGTACGGGATCCTGCAGTTTCGATAGGTTCATCGGAAGCGCTGCGTCGCTTAGGAGATCCCCTGCCATCCTTCCCATCGTCCTTGTCCTTGTTGGCGGCTGCGCCGAGGCCAATGGCCGCTGCTGCCACGCCCAGCCCCGCAGCAACCTTGTCGCGCACCTTCTCGCCCCGTACGCTATCCCTGCTGTCTTTCCTCTCGCTGTTTCGATCATCCTCTATGCGGTAAGGACGTTCTTTGAGCTCGGATGGTCTGCCTTCACGTGGACGAGCACGATCCAGAGACTCATCTGACCGAAGCCTGGGTTCACGGATCTCAGGTTCCCGCCGAGAACGCCGTTCTTCGTAGATCGGACGCTCCGGCTCCGCTACACGGCGATGCTCTGTCTGCTCTAAGAACTCCGGGCGGAGACCAAAACCACGTGCAGCAACGGCATCGTCACGGAAACCTTCGTCGCCTCTTTCGCGACGAGACTTGTGGGGGCGTTCCTCTTCTCGAGGACGGTAAATTTCCTCAGGCAACGACTGTCGAGGAGTGGATTCTTGGTAGAGAGAAACAGGCCTTGGCCGCGAGCTCCGCGAGCGATCAGTGGCGATGCTTTCGCCACTGTCCAGATGGCCCGATCGAATGGGAGAAGGTGGAACCTGAGGCAGAGTAGGCATCGTGACGGACGGTCGATCGTAGATACCTGCTGCAGCTGCTCGATTATACCGGTCAAGGGCGGATGAAGGAGGAGGAGGCCCGCGACGACCGTCCGCACGTCCAACGTCGCTGGTAACAGTGACGGACGGTCGGTAGTAGCCTCTGTCAAAGCTCTCGCGGCGCCCTGCTCGGCTTCGTGGGCCGTCGTGGTCAAGATCATGTCTTACCAAGTCGCTTGGCTTTGTGTACTCGAAATTGTCTTCCACCGCACTGGAACTGATTCGTGGCTGGCTAACATACCCGCCCTGGCGACTATGGGGTCGGTATATGTCACTGGGACCGAGACGAGGGGCCCGAAGTCTGTCATCACCACCTACTCGCTCTCTTAGCCTGTAGAGCTCATCGTTGTCCAGGGTTGCACTTTGCGTATGGCGGTGCTGGCTTCGCGCTCGAATAGAAGATGCAGGTTGCGCATAGTACGTTTCTTCGCTTGTACGGTGAGGGTTTTGTCCAGGACTGGAAGGCCTGCCAGAGCCTGACGGTGTATGAGACGAATTATTGTGAGGGCGAGAATGGTTCGTGGTGACTATGATTGGCTTAATTGTGCTGCCGGTGTCGATGGTTGATGAGCGATGACGGTTTCGGCTGGGTTCGCGGACACTAGAGCTTCTATGAAATGGTTCTTTTGTTACGTTGTAGGTGGTTATGGTCGCGGCTGGTGCCGCGCGATGTTCACCAGGAGGACGCGGGACGCTCGAGTCGTAGCGAGCAGTAGGCACAGCGTGGATATCCCCGCCATACCAGGGGGCTGCGTAGCCGATTGAATGGGGTAGAGAGGCCCGGGCCGGATTGAAGGTTGGCGACCGCCGCCCCGAAGGTTGTCTGTATCGAGGGTCGGTCATGGTGATGATGATTGATTGATTGACCGCTTGCGCTGGCTGCGGATTTTTGCTGGCTGACATTCACCAGACTGGGCCTCAATGATGAGGGAGGGGTTCGAGGATGGGTTTTTGAATGGGCTTTGCAGAGCCTGGTTAGAAAAAGCTGCTAGGGATGGGCTGACGTAGTATGTCGCCCTAGCCGGCACGGACGTCTGGAAATGCAAGGATTGGGCACGAGTCGGTGCAAGCCAATGGGTAAATTCGAGTGTGTCGCCGTTATCTAGGCCTGGAATCCTGGGATTGGGGTTTCGGAAGATTGGGATTGGGGGCGAAGGAGCCAGAGTCTCTCATCCGCACAGGAGGTTCTCGAGTTATAAAAAGACGGACCAGGGGCCTTCTTTGGGCGGACAATTGAAGCCGGAGCCCTATTTGATTACATAGACTGCACGGAGAAAGTTGTGTGTGTGTGTGTGTGTATGTGTGTAGGGATGCAAGTGACCAATGTAACCTGCACGTATATAGTTTAGCAGCTGAATACACCAAATCCTCAGGTTGACAAGGGGAACATACTTTGGCAATGTCTCTGGCGAGTACAATCCGGAAACTCTGCCAGGAACCCAGTTGAAATTTGTTGATAAGGGTCCTGGCGGCGCGCAATGTATCGTGGGGTAAAAGCGTAGTGACAGGCCGCTTGGCAGCGTTTCCCAGGTGCTGGTTCACAGGGTGCTGCTTGCTTGTATGCACAAGGTATGTATACGGTATACCGTCTGTATGGTAGCGGGATGGAATGGATAGATAAGTAAGTAGACAGGTAGCGGTGAGATTGAGCGAGCCACTTAATAGGCACGAGAACCTCTCTTTTGGCTGATGGATTCGGCCGCCGCAGGTGCAAAAGCACAGGAGTGGAGTTGACAGGATACTGCTGCTGCTGCTGCTGCTGCGTCTGCCGCTGATGATGCTCCCGCCCGGACGGTTCGAGCAGGGGGTTGTATATGTATAAATGAAAAGCAAGTAGATGGAGTGTGGAATTGTTTGGGAAGTCGAAAATTGACAGGTCAACTGACAAGACAACGCAGCAGGTAGCAGGGAGGTAGTAATATCAATAAGCTGTAAGCAGTGGAATGGGCGATATCATTCGTGGGTGGCGAGACCAATGGTGTCGGCAAGCTGTCCAAGGCCGAATGACACAATTAGGTATGATGGAAAGCTTGGTAGGGCTGGAGCCTATAGCTGCAGTCGTCCTGTCAAATTTCGGCGTCTCAGATCTCGTTGACCCTTTTACTCAACATGAACCACGGGAACGGGCCGACGGGCGGTTTCTCGCGTGGGATGCCTTGTTCGTGTGTTATACCAGGTACTGGCAGCAATGATTTTGAGACAAGGACGGGCGGCGATGAATGAAACGGCAGTTGTGGTTGGAAGGGGACACAGAGGGAGAAATATAAGTGAGTGAGTGTGGTGTCCTCAACCTAGCGAATGTATATCGAGACCACTTCTCACGAGCGAAGTAAGAGGAAGAGGGACGGGACTGGAGCAAGAGGCCGCACAAGGAGGAGCGAATCCTTCCGGAGGGGGTCTGTTCTCTAATAATAGCGAGAAAGTTGATGCGAGCGTAGCAGATACAGTGGCCGATAGCAGAGCGGCATCAACAACCGCAATAATAATAATAACGTAAATAATACAATTGACAATTATTCTCTCCTTTCACCAGTGGCAGCAACATGCAGCGAGGCATTGCATTGCCTGAATCCAGGTGGGGTTGACTGCAAACCATGTGTCGTCCGTGTAGCACGTAGACTGTACATAGCCAGCCATGGCCCGTAGCAAATACCAGTCAGCCAGTCCCAATATCAATACCACACCCCATGCAGGCCGGCCGTGGAACATTTCTAGTCTGCAGTTAGACCGACTCAACCCAGATGGGTGGTGGTGATGGAGGGGGGGGGGGGGGGGTTCAGGGAAGGGAGGAGGGGCCGGAAGCGAGCAATGGTCGTAGGCGATGACGTGCAATGAATGGGTGGAAGTCGAAGACGTGCAGGCGTGCAGGCGTGCAGGCGTGGTTGCGTCAATCCCGCTCGCTCGTGTCATTTACTTTCCTCTCAAGTCTCCAAAGTCTCTAGTCTCCAAAGTCCTCCTCCTCCTCCTCCTCCACTTCCAGAATAGCAACCTAAGCAGCAAGGATCTGGACTAAGACTGTCCAATTCCCGGGCACTAAAAGCTGAGAGACCCTGTCTTTTGCTGTTTCTTCTTTAGGCATTATTGCAACTCCCATTGAGGATCGGCGCCCTGGCTTTCGCGTCCTCCTGGTCCCTGAATAGAGCCCGCCAGGTTTTCCGACTACATCTACTTGTCGTAGGTTGCCTTTTTCCTTAGCCGCATGTTAGGCCTCGGGAAAAGAGGACCCTACACGAGCAGAACCCGCCGAGCCCTCCATCACGAGAAGAGGCCAGGAGGGCAAGAAACAACGGCGATGGATGGAGAGGGTCTTCTCCAACTACCTGCAGTTGGTTGGTACCATCATAGTATACGTACGCTTTCGTGCAAAACATCGCTGGGTCGCACAGAGCGGCACGGAGCGCGCACGCAGTGGTGCTTGGCATACTTACTCTCCGACCGGGGCACGAAAGAAAGCCCGTGTTTACATAATCATATGGACTGTTTGACTGCCAACTCATATTTGTTTGATGGAGATGGCACATATGGATTGCATCCCTGCCTGTTTGACATATGCACGTGAAAACATCTCCAGTAGGCACGCGAGGTTTGTCGACTCGTCTCAAGATTCTTCATTACGGGACAACGGTTGTCTGATTCCCCTGGCTGTCTTCGACTCCTGGGTTGGGCCTCGACGCCGGAACCCAATCCGCTGTGTGACAGGCAATGAGTGAGTGAGTGAGCTGCTTACACCGAAGTATGGTCACACAATCAGTCAGTCGGTCGACGTATCGTCTTTTTTTCTGTTTGCTGAGAGACGACACAATTTTCTTTGAAATTTGACTCATGTCGGTTGATGCCTGAGCTGTGGCAATGATACTTCACAATCGAGGTACCAGCCGGCAAATGGCCAACACCACGGACATGGAGGAGGCGATAGTAAGTATGTATATTGAATACAGGGGTTAGGTTGCGGTTTCTCAGGAACGTTTTTCTTCGCTATGCTAGTCCGCCCCCACCCATCACAGCGGGGATCTGGTCGCACCACAGTTCAATATGCCTATGTCCTACTTACATATGTAGGTATGTATTTTCCGAAGTCAATGGGACCAGGTCTTCATTTCCTTTCGGATGAAGACGCCTTCTTTGGTGATTTGGAGGGGCGGCAATAGCCTCGTTGCTGTGGCAGATACCAACTGACCGGCCGGCTAGTCGTCTGTAGCATAGATTGAACGAGGCTAATCAGTTTAGATGCGGACACTATAAGAAGACGGGTATCGGGCTAATTGGTGACTAGCACAGGCAGACAGGTCATGGTATCCTCAAAGGTCACTTGTTCGCTTAAAGACGCTTCCACCGGGCTGGCTTGTCGTGATTTCTGCCCAACGATGATCCCGGCATTGAAGGAGCGACAGCCTCGCTTGCCCAGTCCGAGCCGGGGTAACCTTGTCGCTTCTTTGTTGACTCGAAAGGCAAGGCGCGCAACCCAATAAACCCTCTTTGGACCTCTGTAATCTCGATGTTCTCCTGGCCCCTGAGATGTTTGGATCATCTTGGCGAGCCATAACGTTCATTTGATTAGCTTCGGACGGCGTGCAACAAGGACTAGGTGTGCAGGCCTGACTTAAAGACTTATCACGCTATCATCGTAGCTTCTACGCGGTTCGAGGCCGTGCTGCTTGTCACATTCCTTTTGGATTTTCAAGAGGGAAAAACTCTTTCGCATGATGAGACCTCAGTCATGTAAACATTGGATCGAAATGTAAATATGATACTTTTGACATGCGACAAATAATGCGTGGGCTTTGTCCATGGGCCGGTTCTCTCGAATCTCAATATTTTGTCCGAGCCCGTCTTGGGCAGAGATATGTTCTATTTGCATTTGAACACAGTCATTTTCTCATCCTGGGCGGGGGCAGTATGGTTGATGATAGAACATGGGACAGCTCCTGATCTCGAGGCCATCTAACACTGGTGTAGGAAGCGAGATTCCCCCGTTCCTGGATACCGTAACAAACCCACCATCTTCCAGCCCCTGATTTCGGTATCTGATACATGATGAGAGAGATCCGAGGTTGCAACAAGAGTACCCCATCGAACGGATGGGGCCGCGGTCCCACGAATCTACTTACACAACCCAGGATCGTCGGGCAACAACTCCATGGCAAATTCTGACAGCAATTTTTGACAGCTCAACCTTGGCTGCCGATCACAGGCACCGCAGAAGTCATTAGAGCCCAACTACATATCTAGGTTGTCATCGCGCTGCTGACTCGCGAAAATACCACGTCAAGGTCGTTCCAGACTCATCCCTCCCCACCATGAGTGTAAATGGAGGTTCAAATATTGTGGATGATGACAATGAGGTAGCTACATATGCTTTTCCTACACTTAGTAGAGCCGCCGGGCTTTCAGCCCGATCGAATTGCCAGTGGCGACTTGGCTCACTGTGTACCTGAACCTGTGCGGTCGGATCCGTGATCCTTGGAGTATATGCATATCGCGAGGGCACATCATCCGGAGCTTCCTGGCGACGGACCCCTTACCCGACCAATTCATCCTCACAGTACTGTCAGTATGGGTGGTATGCTGCGCAGAGGAGATTCATTAGCCCGCGAAGTCTGGTATCATGGCATTGTTGATATGTAGTTGAGTTGTTGGGATTCCTGGACCAGCAGCCGATGATGGATGTATTACATGCATGGTTTCAGGAGAACCCGGTAATCGTGGTACTCTCTCGATCTAGTACAGTTTGTCTATCTATTAGAATAGTCCAGGATGAAATATCAAAATGAAAAAGTACCACTTATGGTCTCTTTCCTGCCATAGTGTATGGCCCTATCCCAGAGTGTCTTAAGTTGTGCTGTCATTCAACACAGTCATTTAGGCTGTTCCCAAGGGGACAAGACGGTTACACTGCGGTCACATATTTCCTGGCCAGTGAACAGCCAACGTCCTTGTATGCAGTTATATGGCCATATCTCTCGGGAGGGAACTTTCGGCTATGGCCTGCATGTCTAATTGGGTTTGGGTTGTACCGAATAATGCTACTGCGGTGTCTGCTCGGCGATGCCTTGCTGTCAAATCCTCTCAAGTGATGGGTACAGAATCCTAGACTGCCCGCGGATATCTAAGAGAAATATCAACTGTCTACTGAAGTGCCTCCGGCATTATCGGGTAGCTGGAAGTGTTCATGGAGGACACACAGTTAGTTCGTTTGGGATTGCTATCGTCTCAACTGCGCTGGCTGACACCAATAAGCCACGATGAACATTACACGGATGTTTCCTCCAGACACAAATAAACCAATCATTATACACAATTACTATATATTCATTTTCTGCTACTGAACAGCTGTGAAGGGTCTGTGAGTGAGCTCTTTTGGGTAACTCACTGGCGGTTCTACTGTTTTGAAATGCCCATTTCTAAATGGTTACATTATATATACCGTCAGGCCTGTTGATAGACTTGAACAGCCGACCCCTTTGATCTTTATCAAACCGTATATGCAAAGGGAGACGATTACATGGCTCCAATCGCCGTGCACAGCCAGCTCTGTGGGGCAAAATGCGCAGTGATCTGCTGTAGAATATGTGTTAAACACTCAAACGGATGGCTAAAACCCTTAGGATGGTCATCAGCAAAGTTCAATGGGCAGATATCGCGAACTCCCGTATGGCATCTGGGGCATAGAAGACCTCAGCATATCTTTGCTATCCTTTCCTTTGTTCGGGCAAGAGGTAGGGGGAATATCATGTGCCTAATATTTACTATATGTAAATTTTCCTCCAAGTAAACCACGTAGATGGCTGTTATGGCATGCACATAAATATTATCACGGAGATATAGCCAGAGAATTGATGAACACCATAAGAGTAAGAGAAAGGTTACCCAGTGAACTTGATATTGGCAACCAAATAATCTGACCAACGTAAACAAAGTTGAACAAACGGAGGAAGTAACGTGCTACTTGCAAGGAAGGCACGCGTACCTGCTGCCACTGGGATATAAGGAGGTACCTTGTGAAATATATTTGATTCCCAGCACTATCTGGCAAGAATTAGATCCCACAGCAGAAGCCTCCATCGTGTTTTGCAACTTACATGCAAAGAGCGGGATGGTATAAGACCTTTGCACCCTTCCACCCCAACCCACAGCCCTCTGTCGGCGATGACTTCAACTTAGTGCTAGAAGTTGCAGGCCAAGCCACGACAGGGCATTAAAAGCATCGTCGCCATCGACGACGACGTGCCTGCCATCATTGGGGTTGACCGACGTGGTTCTTTACCCTACTTTCAACCCACACTTTCAAGAATTTTCATCTGCTTGGAAACATCTGAACAAACTTCCCAATACCTCCCACACCACCACCATAACACACAACTACAGGAATTCTGACCCAAATTCCATAAAACATACAAGGTAGGCAAAGAACGCTCTTCATGTGTACTTTCCTCATATTTTGTCTCATTCCCACCGTCGTTTCTCCCCCGTATGCATCACGCCTGTCCCTCGCTGCCCTCGCAGCCCTCGCAGCCCTCGCACAAGCATCCCTCTAAAAGTCTTCCTCACCACACATCCTGGAGGAATGTGTAGGACACTCTTGCAGACCTCTCCACGAGGCGTGTAAATCTGCTGAGTTCCAATCTCCCTCTACCTGCGAGCCTTTCACAGCAATTACATCCAGGTCACCACATCCAGTTTCTCGATTTCCTGCCAATCTACCCCCCACTTCCCTAAATATTTCATTCCTTTGGTTGTACTGATCGACCTACCCAGTCAACTCAGCAATATTTGGCAGTCCTCAGGGTTTATGCCGCCATCTCACGATGGCAGCCTCTACCCCCAAGTTCGTGCCTACTGCGCCCGAATTTGTGGCTCGCCCTGCGTCCATTGATGGTGCTGTCATCGATGCCACTATTGTCACTCGAGCTCTTCCGGACGTTGATGACAAGACACTCATTGTCGGCCTTCTTGCTGTACCCTATGAGAAGTCTGGTCCAGAGAACGAGGCTTGGCACATCAGTGACTTCTTGGCCATCAAAACGCTGGTCTCGGGCCAGGCCAATCCCCGTGCTCAGGTATGGTTGTCGTCTTGCGACACTGAAGCCATCGTAAAGCAGAACCCAGCTGCTTGTACACATGGTTCCGAGCACCGCGTCGTCAGCGGCGCAGCAGTCACCTTGAACAACAGCTCAGAGCAATCTGGCTTTGCTGATGGTCAGATCCCCGTTGTATTTGAGCCCGATGTTGAGGAGATCAAGCTCCGTTTCTTCAACGAGCTTGCCAAGAAATCGAACATTGCTGCCGAATTGGGCTTTCAGGTAATCGTGGTCATATCTGGACGCACCACCTTGGAGCAGGATGTCTACCTCGATGGCTATGAGGTTGTCATCACTAGCCAGCAGATTCGCAGTGCACTGGTTGAAGGCGCTCAGGTTACAGTAGTTACTCCCTCCTTGACTTCGGCTGGTTGGCAGATAAACCCGTCCTTCAACGAAGACCAGACAGTATGTGCTGTCAAGAACCCTATTGACTTCTTGGCCCGACAGTGTGGTGGCATCTTCTCACGATCCATCACTGAACGACTCCTAAGCTGGGACTCCCCCTTCGTCGACAACGCTAAGTTCGATCCTATCAAAAAGGATCTGGAAGCCCATCCAGGTCCTGCCATGCCTGACGATGAGCAGCTCAGAGCGCGAAGCGAGTTCTCAAACAAGACTCATGCCCTCCTCGCATCAAGAATGTTTCCAGACCACTATGATCATTCCTTCACATTCGATGTGGACAAGGACACCTGGACACAGCTCATCGGCAATCGCAAGAACAAAGCAATGCTTGAGACGTACAGCAAGATCTGGAGTGAGCTCGATACCCTGTCTCCTGCCTCTGTGAATGTCGAGGATCGTCTCTCCTTCCTTGGAACCGCCTTTGGTGGCAATCGCCAGTCCCAAATTAACCATCTCAAGCATCTCGTCCAGGAGTCATTTCCGGCCTGGCCTGGATACTATACATCAGCATTCGGCCAGAATGTTCGGTCTGAGTTTGAAAAGTTCCTCAAAACCCCAAACCCTACCGATTTGGACTGTCATGTTATCTTCAGTATTGTCGAGTACCGCATGACCACCATGGTTCTCGGCGATCTGCTAATCCAGTACGCAGGGCTTGATCTTATTTGGGCCCAGCGCTGCCGTGATTGGGACGAGCAGCGCTACGACCGAATGGTGAAGAGAAAAGAAATCATTCCGGCGGAGGCAGCAACATCAATGACTGTGATGGGCAAAATCATCCGTTCTTTCCCCTTCTTCTATATCCCTCCTGGTCGTGTATTGGATAGTTCCAAGCTTCATCATCAAGCACCCCCGCGAATCTCACGATATCTCGCAATTGGTTTGACACTGCGCTACTGTAAGGAGGGCCCCGACCTGGACTCCGCTGTCGCTAAAGTCTTGGAGAGTAAGTCCCATTGTAACCCCAAATACTGCCATTTATATGTGCGACTACTAACATACTGCCATAAGTCATCCATCGGCTTCAAGATAAGCAGGTAGAGCTTCTACTGGATGATGAGGATCTCCACAAGAAGGGTGAGGCTTGGTGGAAGTCGATTGAGCACGAGGTCGCCGAGGATGTTTGGGTGTCCGAACATGTTGCTGCGAACTTCGTGCCTCCGCCTTCTGAACTGACCACCCCCAACACTGGACTCAGAGGCGCTCAAGATCTTCATGCGGATACCGTTGCAGAACAGGTCCCTGCCAAAGTCAACGCACAAGACATGCACATGGCAGAGATTGAAGTCAAATCTCCTGAACAGCCCGCCACGCCTAGCGGCAAGGATGGAATGCCACAGGATTGCTCCCCTTTCTTCGAGGTTGCACGGGGTACCTCCCCAGAGGTTAGAATCGAGTCTCATGACTTGAAACCCAACAAACTTGCCATCGCCAACTACCACGAGGTCGACCTAGCCTTGGCCAGTGCTGATGCTCTGGTTCCACCCCATCTACGAAAGGTTTGGAAGCCCAAGTCAGCCAAGCCCGCTGAGGTCAAGCCCGCTGAGGTCAAGCCCGCTGAGGTCAAGCCCGCTGAGGTCAAGCCCGAAGATCTCAAAGCCGACCATGCTCGTGAGGAACTCGAGGAGGAAGTCTCTGTCCATCGCATTGCCATCTCGAAGAAAGATGGACAAGAGGAAGTTCATGTTGATTCTCCCAAGCTGGAGCCTGACTTCTCCCACAACGAGACCCTCGAGCTCAAGTCAGCTACTGCCACCAAGCCCAATGTGCCTGAGGTCGATAAGAGCCTCCCCCCTCACCTCAGAGGCAAAGGTAACCCTGTCAACCTTCCGTCTTATCGCTAAAGTTTATTCTTCCTTTACTGGCATCGGCAGGTGCAAAAGGATTGAAGATGAGACGAGGCTTCACAATGTTCAGATGGTGTTGGTGGTTGGTGAATGGTCGCACGGTTTTGGAGGCGTGTGTTATGCAAGGCCACCGAAACTTACATGCAATCATGATTGCGATTGATAGAGACTCTACTAGATGATAGAACGGTTCATCTGGGAGGGGAAAAGTTTGATCAGTTTTGTCTTGCTGCGATTTGGCGATGATGAGATCGAGTTGCAGTTGTCCATAGCCGAGCATGGAAGTCTAAACAGATCCATAACGCATAATGTAGCTTAATTCTTGATCACCATGACCATAAGACTCCTCTGCTAACAGCTTCGTGTGTTGTTTGGGAGGAGCCACTTGACCCAAGTTGCATGGATGATGATATTTCAAATACGGTAGATATTTGACTATTGCGTCAATTATATCTATTGGGTCTGGGCTTTAGTTGATACGGATGGAATCCGAAGGCTACGGCGGTATAGAACAAACAGTACCTTTCCAGAAAGGAACGCGCGCCTCGGAAATCCATGCTCAAGGATAAGGGATATATCATGTATGGCTTGAGCTCGGGAAGAAGAGTCTTGTGTCATCCGATACAACTTCACGCGTTGGCTTGGGACTAATGAACTGGCATGAACTCACCGTGGTGGTCTACCCTATATTCATGATAGTTGGGACACGCCTTTCTCACGTTTTCCGAATTGTTCCTACTAACTACTAGTAGCAGCAACAGCAACAGAAGCAGCAGAAGAAGCGGGAGTCTGCTATGTGCTACCACCGCCGTCATCCCTTGGCGGCGCTCGGCTGCCCCTCTGGTACACGAAGAGGGCCTCGTCCTTGCCCGGGAAGCTGGGCAGCGGCACCTGGGCGACCTTGACCCACTCGGCGGCGAGGGCGGGGTCCTGAGCCATGAACTCGTCCATGCTGCGGTCGCGGAAGCCGGTGTAGCCGTTGTGGTTCTGGGTGCCGGCGACGGCGAGCGTGTCGCCCTGGTAGGCCTGGAGGAGGTGGCGGGTGAAGCCGCCTTCCGTGCCGCCCGCCACGCCGCCGCCCACGATAGGGTACACGAGCAGCAGCACGGCGTCTTTGCTGTCGGGGTTCTTCTGCAGGTAGGCTACGCCGTCGGACACCAGGGTGTCGGGGACCCAGTTGGCACGCCAGGCGCTCTGGGCGTTGTCGATGGGGATGATCCTTTGTTCTTTTTGGTCTGGTGATGATGATGTCTTTTTCGACTTGGATGCTGCTGCTGCTACTGCTGTTGCGGTGGAGTTGCAACAGTACTGCCGCAGCATGAAACTCCAATACCCGTTCCCGGACCCAACATCCAGGATGTCGCGGCCGGCGGCGACCTCCTTGAGGATGGCCAGGGCCTCGTGCGAGGGACACACGCAGCCGAAGTGGTGCATGAGCACGGGGAGCACGTGGTGGGCGCTGCGGACGGCCTCGGACTCCGGGCTCGGGCCCGCCCACTCGAGGTTCCGGCACGCCCATTCCAGGAACGTCAGGTACGGGTTCGGCGCGGGCAGGCCGGCGATCTTCTTGAGGCGCGGGACCTGGAGGCCCGGCAGGGCCGGGTGCAGGTACCGCTTCGCCAGCAGGTGGGCCGCGATCGAGGCCCGCAGCGAGTTCTTCTTGGCGTTCAGGGCGAACGTCTTGAGGACATTGGGCGTCGCCGTCGTCGGGCTGAAGATGGAGAGGTAGGTGTCTATGTCGGGCTTCGGGGGCGGGGCGGCGGGCTTCCCCAGCGTTTTCGGTTTCGGTTGTTGCCTCTGCTTCTGCTGCTGTGCTTCTTCTACTTCTGTCGTCGTCGTCGAGCTATTGTTGTCGTTGTCTTTGTTGTTGCTGTTGTTGTCGGATGACGAAGAGGGAGGCGGTAGTGGTGGTGTCAGGTCGCGGTACCAGGTGTGCAGCCCGTTGGCGGCCCCCATGCCAATGGCGTGCTGGACCTGGGCCAGCGTCACGGACACGATGGCGTGGTAGACGTAGGCGTCGCGTGGGGGCAGGTTGAAGGAGACGGCGATGGCCGAGGCGAAGTCGTCCTGAGCGAGGAACGCGGCCGCCCGCTCGTGCAGCTCGGCGTCGGCGAGGTAGGTGACGGGGTCCCAGGCCGGCTTCGATTCCTCGCAGTACTCGAAGGGCTTCTTCGTCGAGGCGGCCACCCTGCTCGGTGCCATTGCGTCTGTCTCGTCTGTCTGTCGTTTGTTGTGTGGTATGCCGGTTGCCTTTTCGAGAAAACTGCTCCTCCAGCTGTCGTGATATTGCTCGCAAGACGTCCTGGCCTATATCTCCAGTGCTCGTTTGTCTGTATACGAAAGTATGTGTCTCTCTGTCTGTCTGTTGGCCAAAGTGGGGGAGGGGCAGTTTCATTTTTTGGTGTAAGTGAGCTGGCAGACTGGGTCCCGTCCATGACGCACTAAGTTTCGGACTTTAGAGATTGCTGGATATTGTCAGAGGCTCAGACCCGTATGCATTGATTGCGGTATCCATCGTCGCACACATACGCCAAGGTCCCTGAGTCAGTCAGTCGCAGACGCAGATGCTGCGCTAATGCATCCAATAGTCACGGGGAAAGGAGGCCCGTAAGCTTATTTTTTGGTGAAACCAATGTTTATTCTTATTAAAGGGTATCATCAGTAATGTAGTTAGTCTAGTTAATCTTTCTCTCGTGAGCTTCGTGTATGGGAGGGTACAGTAATACAAAAATGTTACAGAGTTCGGCCGTGTATGTTTCGTTCCTTCGTTTATTTCCTGATTCATTCGACATTAAAACATCCTCTGGTTGCTCGGCCGGAGCCATTCGACGACCTCGCAGTTATGCTCCTGCCCGAACCGCTCGAGGCGGTCCATGTTCCACCCGGACACGAACCGGCTCTGCTCCGCCGACCACGTCTGGCCCTCGGGCAGTGTCGGCGCGTCCCTCTCGATTTCCGGGCTGCGCGGCACGCCCACCACGGCGGCCTCGGCCAGGCGGCATGTGTCGAGGTGCCATAACCACTGGAAACACCGCGTGTCCTCGGCGCAGAATTTGGCGCATTCGTTGTAGTCCTTGAACATGGCCGTCGAGTATTCGCCCCAGCCCCGGTTGTCCCAGTCGAGGGCGATCTCCCTGGACGCAGGTCCTTGTTCGGCATGCTCGTGTTCCCAGGCGTCTCGGTAAAGGAGAGGTCTCTGTCATACACATTAGTCAAAAACGAGCTTTATTTCCCTCCCTCGGAAGAATGCGCCAAGGGATGAGAGTCGAAATTGGTATGTCTTACATCGCGTTTTCTGCTAACGTGCTCCCACTTCCAGAAATCGACCATGTACTCGGGCTTCATCTTGTGCATGGTCAACATTGGCTGGCACCAATGCCGGGTGCCAAAGGGGATGTTGTGCGGCGCGTTGGGGCTGAACGTGGGCCAGAGTCCCGAGAGGGCCACACCGGCGCTGAATAGCGCCCACCCCATCACCGAGTCACCGCAGCACTCGTGCCGTAACAGCTCAAGCCAGCGGTGGCTCAGCGAGGCCTCGACATAGTCGCCGTCCTTTCCGACCTTGCGCGCTAGCAGTTTCTTCATGGCACCGCGGCTGAGCGCATAACCGGGCCCGCCGTTGGCGAAGAACGTCACCTCGTCCTTGTCGGTATGGCGGCCGGGCGAGGGGCTGCCCAGGTACATGGGCGTGTCGGCGTCGAGATTCTCGAGCAGGCGGAAGACGTTGTCCCACACGACGTACGTGTCCGACTCGTAGAAGAAGTACCAGCGCTTGTTGGGGCGCAGCGCCCAGGCCTGTTCGATCATGGGCAGGAATTTGTATTTATCGATAATCCAGCCATTGATTTCGGGGCGCGGGTCGCCGGGCTTGAGCGCTGTGCCGTTCTCGTTAAGGTTGTGCAGAGTTAGGTAGTTGATGAAGTCGGGATTGTTGTCACGGTACGAGGCCGGGGTGCTAGCGAGCACGTCGTGGACCTGGCGGCCCGCAATGGTCTCCTCGTAGTCGGAGAAGATCAGCAGGTCCTGCAGGCAGGCCGAGACGCTCGCGAGCTGCGACTCAACGCGGATGGGCTGGTCGCCGTGGCCAAACTTGAGCACGGGCTGGACCAGGTTGGCCAGCTTCTGCTGCGGGAAGGAGCGGCACAGGTCATCGTCGGTGACGGCGCCAATATCGGGGAAGGAGACGGGTTGGAAGCTGCTCGTCGTCTCCCAGGGCAGGAACTTGGGGCGCTTGCTGCCGTCTTGGTTGGGCGGGGCTTCCTCCGGGGTACCGGTCTTCTTGAGGCGCGAGACACCAATGTCGTAGCCAAAGGGCCGGTGGTCGTCGGATATAATGATGGAGGAGAGCAGGAGAGCGATGAGGGCGGCGGCGATGACGAGCCCCAGCATGCGCTGCAGTCGCAAGTTCAAGCCAACCTCGCGGCTGCCTAACATCATAGTGTTGCTACTCCAATTCTTAATACTGGCCCACGGCATCGAAATTTGGAGGTGGAAAGAGAAATCCTCGTTCTTTCCTGACGATTTCGGGCAGGTTGGGAGGGGCCGATCTTCTTATACAATGCAAGCGCTACATTCGCACGTGGCACAGAAAATGGCAGCGGGGAGTCGTGGATTTCGTGGGATTCGTCATGGAGTTTTTTATGTAAAGGTGACGACGCACATTAGGGGAAGGATGAAGGAGGAAGAGCAGAGAGCATAAAGATGAGTAAAAAACATTTTTTAAAATAGAACCCCGATTTCCAAGAACCCAGAGACCAGAGAATCAACAAGTTACGGCGCATAGAGGATCCCAAACTACCGGTACAGAAAAGAGGACGCCTTGCGGTATCGAGATCGAGGGGGTTGACATTTTCCAAGGCCTGTTTGGCTGCAAGCTGCAGTATCCGTACCTACCTAGTATCTAATCATCGTTTTGCGGTAGTGTAGTCTAGGTAGTGTAATTGAATTGGAGCTCTTCAAGCCCACTTGTTTAGATGCTTTTCACTGTTGACTGCAGACTGTAGGCAGAGTGCTGGGGGGGTTGCGCTGGGTGCATGTGGATTAGCTGCAGGTCTAGTTGAAGCACTGCACTCCGTATCTCCGTATTAGTATGTACGATAGGTATACGATATACGACATACGACATCTATCCATGGCTCATCAACTGTTCTCGATACCAGCAGTTGATGCTGTCATGTCCACTGTAGACTGATGGTCTTGATGGGTACAATCCTACCTACGACTTAAATCCTCCGGCAACTCTAACACCCTTTCCGACTTCCGGCGCCGTCTGCTTAGCGGAAGACTTAGCGCTTTCTTTGGACTTTCTTTGGACTTTCTTTTCCTCTTTTTTCAAGAGGCCCCCCGAGAATGTGCGAGAGTGGTGGCGGCGATGGGTTTCAATGAGCTGCTGAAGCTGTGCTGCCGAAATCAACAAGTAAGAAAGAATATCCGACCACTTGGAGGCGTCTGGTGATGTACTGGTTTTCTATTACATTGATGGATACATACATGCACATCTACTAGATAAGTAGATACTACTATGCTGCCCGTCTAGCCGGTCAACGGTCAACCCACTAAATCATCGGACAGTTCGTCTGGTCTGGCGTCAGAGTGTCTTGGCTTACATGTACCTATCAGTTAAAAGAGCATCCCCCCTGCTCTGCCCAGACCCTCTGCCTTTGCCCACCCACTCACTCTCCCGCAATCTTACTGTGCATGTCTGTCTGTCTGTTCTGTCCAGGCTTCCAATTTTACGTAGTACCATGTCCAACCGCTTTTGCCGTTATCAAAGACAACATCAACAGCCCTTGCAGCCCTGCAGCAAGGCTATGATATCAGGCTATTCTCCGAAATGGCAGCGGCCAACAGTTTTGGTACGCTGTCTCCCGTCATTGGCATGCCAGTCTGGCAGTAGGTAAGTGCATACTTGTAAGTACTTACCTGGTTACGACGTAAGGCTTCCCGCCTCGCACAGACAAAGCCCCTCCCCTCCCTCTCCCCCGTCATGTCATGCTAATGACAACATTGACACCACGCCGTCGCTTGCGGGCGACATGATCTAAAAAACACAATTGCTTCCCCTTGTCTAATTTACTCTCTATCTATTCATCCATTCTTCGATTGCTCCTACCCGTGATGCCATATAAACTGACCGACCATTGATATCCATGACGACTATGGGCTGGGTCTGCCAGTATCTTCTACCTGGCAGGGGTTAGCAAATATCTCGTCAATGCGTCAATGAGCCAGCAAGGTGAGCTTGATTTGTCTGAGCCGCATCACAAAGTGTGATAGCTCACCTGTGTTATATACTTAATATATCACTACCAAGAAACAAGAACAGACACTGAGATAAGGGGTAATTGTCCATGCTTGCTTGTCTTTTTCTCTTTTTCTGCCTCATCCAGCGCGGTATGGTATGTATAATCAGATGAATATATCAACAATGACCTAATATGATCGGCGCGGCTGCGCAACCCTTGCGTAGCAGGAAAAGGTGTAAACAGGGATGCCTACATCAGGCCAAGCAGCATCATGAATATGAAACACGGAATATGAATCCCGCCCTGAGTGCCAGTATATTGAGTCGCACAGCCATCAACACCCCTTATTCCGCGTCTGTCATCTATCTATTTGCCAACGAGAACAGCTTCTTTGTCGCATCTGAATATCTTATAACTTATAAATAAAACAAATGAACACATCACGCCATGGCATATTCCCACTACGCTGTCGCCGTCGGCAGGAAGCCCGGCGTGTACAGGAGCTGGGCCGAATGCGAAAAGCAAGTTAAGAGGTTCAGCGGTCCCGTCTTCAAGGGGTTCTACTCCCAGGCAGAGGCCCAGATGTTCGTGTTGCGCAATGGCCGCGACGGCGTTCAAAGCAATTGCTACCATAACGACTATTATCCGGGACGAGAATCAGTGTCGGTCCGAGTCAAAATATGGGATGAGGAAGAGGACACGGCCAACCTGGCCGCCATGCCCAACGTTGTCGCTGCCACTGCGGCCGTCGTCGCGGTGGCCGGCGGCGCTCCCGACAACCACAAGGGCAAGTACTACGCCGTTGCCCGCGGCCAGGTGCCCGGCATCTACTACAACTGGGAGACCTGCAAGAAGCAAGTGAACAGGTACCCCGACGCCCGCTACAAGAGCTTCAAAACCCACGCCGAGGCCGTCGCCTTCGTCAAGAAGAACGGCAACCACTTCGCCATGGTACCCGACTTCCGGCCGGACGACAGCGCCCCCTTTGACGAAGAGTTCGACCGCTTCGCGTCGTCGCAGCGCATCAACCCGGGGTCCCAAGAGTACCGCATCCAACGCACCAATGCCGTGAAGCGCGAGTTCGATGTGCTCTACTTGTCCCAGCCGACGATCGTGAAGGAAGAGGAAGAGGAAGAGGAGGAGGAGGAGGAGGAGGAGGAGGAGGAGGAGGAGGAGGAGGAGGAGGAGGAGGAGTATGATGACGACAACGGGGGTCCGTATATTAAGGAGGAGAACGAACCAGAACCGTTGACTCGAGAGGAGCTCCTCCTCCGCGCCCTCCGCGAGCTCTGCCTCCAGGTCGGCCTGGAACCCTGCGTCACGGCGTCCGGATGCGTGTCGGCCATCAAGGACGTGGGGCCCATCAATATTGTCGACTTCCTCGACGCCAAGCGGTACGGGAAGCCCGTGGAGATCTGGCCCTGGGCCCGGTTCGACGAGTTCGCCAAGTACACCCTCGGCGACAGGAAGAAGTGCATGGTGCTCGACATCGCCAAGGAGCACCCCCTCATGCGAGTGCTGCTTCAAACCCTCAGATCCAAGCCCGCGCGGCAGTACGCGCAGATGATGGCGGCGGGGCAGGGTTATACCCGCAAGATTAAGCGCGTCGAGATGAGGTCGGGCCTGAGAAACGATGCCACCCTACTGGAAGAGGCGCAAGCCCAGGCGAGAGCCGCAGCCGCGGCCGCCACCATGCAGCAGCAAGCACTTGCCCCGGTGGCGGCATCATCTCAAAACGCCCGCCACGGTGCTACGCCGTCAAGCGCGGTAGGCCCAGTCAAGACGAAATGGTCACATCAGCTTTTGTACCCAGTCTCGCAGAACCTGCCACCACTATTCCAGCTCATTAACACGGGAGACGAAAATCAACAACAAAAGCAGCAGCAGCAGCAGCAGCAACAGCGACAGCCCGTGAAGAGCGGAAGCCTACCATCATCGCCAATAACACTTCCAACGATCATATGCGCCCAACCCCCTACGCCCCCCGGGCGACTTTCGCCGCCTGAAGAGTTTAGCCAACAACAACGACAAACTGTTGTGACTAAGGAAGAAAGCCCACAGTTGCTACCGACGCCTCCACCACAACAGCGATCCACGGCACCACCACCACCAAGAACAACACCGCGCCCAGGGAAGGGAGCCTCCGCGCCCGCTACGCCGGTCAGAAGATCGGCCCGCATCGCCGCGACCGTGACGCCGCCCGTGACCCACCAGAAGAGAAAGTCTTCCATCTTCGATATCACCAACAGTGATGATGGCGACGTGGGCCACGCTGGCCCGGCAGCCAAGAGGAGGAATTGTGGCATCAACGCTTGATGGCTTCGTCCGTCCGTCCGTCCGTCCCACCAAACAAAGCTTAATCTACCTTGTATGATGACGAAGCTTTGGCGTGGAATATCTGTAAAACAGAAGCAAAAGAGAAAACAAGATGGAGGATACGACGAGAAAGGTTATGACTGTGTGTATATTTTGCTGTATTTGTATTTCTGGGTTGGATGTACTGGGACAGGAGTTCACTTGATTCACCCTCGGATGGTGTATGTTAGTATCGACAAGAATAGCACAATTTGCTTGTTTGGATAAGCACACCGAGCTGTGATATTCCAAAGGGTACCTGTTGTTTCCTGTTGTTGGCCCAACCGTATAGCCGGGAACGATTCAAACTCATCGTCGTGGCACAGTTCATTGCAATATAAGGTAATGAGCACTAGTCACAAGAAGAAGCGGCTTCAACGATGGGGTTACGAGAAATATTATTTATCTGTCTGCCTCCCCACAAGCTACCTGTGGGGCCATCTTCGTATCTCAAAGCAGTGGAACTTCATGGTGTACTTTACCCCCTGATCAAGCTGCTTGGACAAGAAAGATCCTCCCATTCTGTTTCGTCATCTTCCTCTTCTCTCTCTCCGGCAAAAGCGAGCGCATCCTCCCCAAACGTGATGTGTGTGTTCATGCTCCAAGCTATGCCAGCAAACAAAGGAAATCGTAAGAGAAGAAAAGGAAAAAAACCAAAACTAAAAACTGCCCAGTCTCGCTGTCGTCGACCTCTTTGCTTGCTGCTAGTCGAATGGGGGTGTAGAAGTGAATGTATGCATCAAATGCGTGATTATGTCGCTATGCTGTATAGCAATGTTGTATATGTATAGCAAAGTTGGGGGTATCAATCTAGACGTAAAAGTGGTGCCGCTCAACGCGGAAAAGAGTAGAGAAAAGCAATATCATATAGAGTGAAGTGGTCTACATAACCAACTTCACCGCCCAATTGCTTTGGATATCAGTTGGTACAAACGAAAGGGGTTGTCGATCGGGTTCTACATGTTTCCGACTCGACAATTGGATTCTCTCGACAGATATAAAAGCATGCTCTGGCAATCAATCAATCAATCGTCGAAGAATCCAGCATCATCGAAATCATCCTCGATGCGATTCGCATCGGCATCGTAGCCACCGGAGCGAGCCATGGGTGGAGTGATGGGTCCTTCATCAAAGTCTTCTGACATACGTCTTGGCGGTGGTGACACGGCCAAAGGCATCTTCTCGGCTTGACGTGCAGTCATTGATGGACCACGGGACCGCTGGGCAAATTGTTCGGCCGTGAAACGACGTCCCGTGTTGCCAAATGCCGTTGGCTGCATCTTGCTTGGCTCGGTAGCTGGTGTGCTGCGGAGACCCGAGGCTGGCGGCGTCATCAAGCCAGACAAGAAGCTGTTCTGCGAGGCAGAGCTAGCGTTCGTGGACTTAGACGGCGTCGAGTTTCTTGCTGGGGCTGGGGATGATCGCATACGGGATGCGTTGTTTACTGAAGGCGTGTTGCCCTTGCGCCAGTTGCCCCAGGCTGCGGCAAGTGGACCGACAGCTTGGGCTACACGAGGAGTAGCGGCTTGGATAGATGCCGCGATGTTGGGCAGGTTGATGGCAGATCCGCCGTTCATAGCTCTCTCTCGCTCCTGTTCTTCCATTTGCAGGCCGGCCTTGAGGCGAATAGCTGCATCCTTTACGGCCTCTCTGTCAAGTTTATCGGCAGACAAGGCACCGATAATGTCCTGGAGGTCGCCATGGCGAACAGCCAAGAGTTCTCGCAACCAGGTGATCTCATCGTCACGCTTAGTAATCTTGGTTGCAGCTTCGGGGTCAAGCTTGGACACAGTGTGCTCAAGCTCTTCGATGTGCTGCTCACGAGCCTGCAGCTGTTCCTGTAGAACCATGATCGATTCTCGGAGAGCCTGCGGGGAGATCTTCTCCGGCAGTTGCATTGCCTGGGAAACAGCGGGCTTACCAACAACCGCAGCGTGAACAGCAGGTTCCATGGCACCCGCAGCCTTCGCAGCTTGAGCGGCAGCACGGGCAGCCTCTTGCGCAATTTGCACCTTGTCCTCCATGTGGGAGACGCGATCCTGAAGATGCTCAACCTTGGAGGTAGAGAGGCTCAGACGTTCAAGCAAATGTTGTTCAGTGCGCTGAGCATCCTCGGTCGTGTTGTTGACCTGGCGCTCATATCGTGCCTGGAGGTCTTCCACTTCGTTCTGGTGCTTGCGCGTCAGCTCCTGGATCGCAGTGTCCTTGGAGTTGGTCGCTTCCTCGAGCATCATCTCGTGATGGGCCTTGGCGGTATCGGCGTCGAGCTTCACCTGATCAAGCTGAGCGCGGAGCTGGTTGGCCTCCTCCTCGAGCATCATCTCCTGTTGGGCCTTGGCTTCGACAAAGAGGGAGTCTTGCTCTGCCTTGGCATGATCAACGCCCGTCTTAGCCTGTTCTAGCTCAGCACGCATTGTAGCGAGCTCTCCTTCAAGCTCTGCACGAACGATGTTTACCTGCTCGTTGGCAGCTTCGAGCTCAGTCTGGACGGTGACTTGGGCGCGTTGGACTTCGGCCGCAGCGGTTTCCTTTGCCTGCTGAGCTTCACGTTGGATTCTCATGGCATTCTGATGGACCTGGTGGTTCTCGTTACGGAGTTCAAGCAGCAAGACTTCGAGACGCTTGCAGTCGGACACAGCTCTGAGACCGGCGCGTTCGCCGCCTTCCAGTCGCTCGAGTTCTGCCTCGAGACGTTCGCGAGTTCGGGATTCAGCCTGGAGTCTGGCGTCAAGCACTTCGTGGCGTGCAATAAGGGCTTGCTCTTTGGCTGTATGTCTCATGTTCTCCTCGGTCATCTCGCGGACGGTATGAGCCATGTCATCCTGCAGAGATGCATACTTGGCGCGCCAACTTTCTCTCGTCCTCTCATACTCATGCACCTGAGTGCCCATGGTGTCAATGAGTTTGCGCAAGTGCCTGCTTTCATCAACAGCCTGGACCAAATCGTCTGTCTGTCGCCGGTTTGAATCACGCGCATGGTCGGCTTCCGACCGCCAATGGCGCGCTTCCTGCCTTGAAGCACGAAGTTCTTCTTCTTGGGCGTTGAGTCGGTTAGTCAGGTCAACCTGGTTCTGGTTGCCATTGGATTGAGCAGCTTCGAGGAGATGAAGTCGCATAGTGGTCTTGCCAGCGGCTTGCTCGACATTCTTGATCTTGACCTCCTTCTCTTCAAGCACGGAGCGCAAGCGATCTTCTTCTTCAGAGGAAATGCGCAGGAGTCTCTGGATCTCAGAAAGTCTGTCCTCAGCATCTCTGCGGCCACTGAGCTCTGATTCGGTCTTCTCCTCCTGAATCTTCAAGCGCTCCTCGAGGTCGTTCGTACGTTGGTCATATACGCTGCGGTTCATGATCTCAACCATGATCTTTGTCTCGGCCTGTTCCAAGCTGCGGCGCAGCTCTGCCGCTTGATCTTCTGCTCCTCTTCTGAGGGATGTCTCCTTCTCAACCTTCTCCTCTTCTGTGTGGAGGCGCTGCTCAAGCTGTTGAATGCGCGCCTGCATTTCCATCATCTTATTTGTAGCTTCTTCGTCGTCCTTGACGACAGGGGGAGGAGTAGGGGGCATACGCTTCTGTACAGCCTCTTCCACAACCAAACGAAGTTCATCGGCGCGGAAGTCGGAGAGAAGTGACTGCTCGAAGTGCACTCTCAGATCCGACAAAGCCTTGATAATGCTAGAGTCGTCGAAGGTCTGAGATTTCTCGGTTTGCTCGGCCGGTGGGGTTTGGAGAACCTGGTGTTGCTTCATTGCGTCGAGTACGGCGAATCGGATCTGCTCCATACGCTTATCACGTCTGGGGCTCATAGATCGTCGAGCAACAGGAATATCGTCGTCTTCATCATCGGCATCGCTTTCTTGAATCTCTTGAGAGACGCTTCGCCTATCGCGTCGGCTCGAAGGTGCTCTACGCGAGACGAGGGCATGTTGTATGGATTCCAGAGCTTGCTCAAGAGGGTGGAGGCGGCTTGCCAGGACAGTGTCAACAACATCATTAACGTGGCCGTCAAAGAATTGTACACGCTGTTCAAGCTTATCTTGCTCGCTAGCACTGAAATCTCCCTCCCAGTCACTCTGGTGAGATCCTCCACCATTCAGGTGGTGAATTGCCGGGTTCTCTGCATCAAAAGACTGCATGACAGTATTGGTAGGTTCATCAACAAAGGGATCGTCCATTTCGGTAGAAGGCATTGGTCGTCCAGCCTCTGTCGGTAACGTGCGATATTGCCGGGGGCTTGGGCTCGGTGCGTCGTCCCGGAATAACTTTTGCTGCGGCGGCAGAAGTAACGGTGACTCGTTTGTAACGCCAGCCATGGGAATTTTGCGGATTGGGCTGGGCTGATGCCATTTTGGAGACTCGACAACTTTATGTGCCCCCATGGTAGGGTCATTATCATGCAGATGTTGCATCACAGCATCAATCTCCTCGAACGTCGGCTCATGGTTAGCTTCCACCGGCTCATCTGCCGTGACGGACGGGGGGCTGACAGGCATCGGGATTGAGTCATTGAAGCTTTGTAGTTCAGATGGCTCCCCATCAGCCTCAACAACTTCAGTGGCATCTTCGTCCGATACGGGCGAGGGCGACTTGGCGAAACGAGAAGCTGCGAGACCAGCAGGCTTCGGTGGCGGCGAGGCAAATCGGGAGGCACCAAGCCCTGATGAAGCAAAGCGAGAAGCACCGAGCCCACCTCGAGCTGCAGGCTTCGGGGATGGTTCCGGTGAAGGCGGCGAGCGCATCTCTTCCTCGGGCTCGAAGGCGGCCTCTGTGGAAGGCCGAGGCTCCGGCATTGGGGTCGGCGAGGCAGCTCGGTCATCGTCAGATACTTCGGGTTCGACCATGGGCACCGGCTGAGTCTTGAAAGAGGGCTCGAACGCCGGTGCCGCGGGGTTTGGTGCGCCAAACATGAAGCCACCTGGGGTGAAAGGCTGGGCAGTAGCAGACAAGCTTTTCTTATGAGTCTTCTTAAACGAGGGGTCCTCGTCGTCAAACGGTCTCGCATTGGCGAAATCTTGCGCCTCTTCCTGCCTAGAGAATTCGAAGGGGTTCCAATTTGCCTTCTCATGATCCGGCGATGTTGCCGTCGGGCTTGTCGTGGCCTTGGTGTCGTTCGTCTCCGATTGCAACTTCCCGTCGTTCGACTCGGAAAGAACGGTTGAGGCCATGCTGGTGTCGGCCAATGCCGCAGCATCATCCTCCTCCTCATCAGCCTCATCTTGAGCAGTGGTCTCGGGCTTTCCAAGTGAAGGTCTGAGTTGCGCAACAGGAACCTCGGGTTCGGGGGTAGGTTCAGCAAAGAGGGGTACATCGTTACCGTCATCTCCAGTGTCCCGGAAATTCTTGGCTCGACGACCCTTGTCCGTACGGCCACCTTCCGCCTGTTCTTCTGCAAGTTCGTCTTGGTCAGTCTCCACGGAGGTTACTGGAGCAGGAGCTTGAGATTGGCCACTAGACGGTCGCACGATAGGGATGGCCTTGTTCTTCGTCACTGGTGGCTTGACAATGTCCGAGAGGCTCAAGTCGATCTTGCCGAAGATAGATGTTGATCTATTATTACTGCTCTCGTAGCCAGAAGCAGTAGCACTGGTTATAGAAGGCGCAATAGAAGACCCAAAAGGCTGAAATGTTGGAGCATCCGGATTGAACTTCGGCCCAGAAGAAGAAAAGTTGAAATCACTCTTGGCAGGGAAGCTGAATTCACTCTGCTGAGGCGTGAATGCTGGCGCTGCAGCAGTAATCTTGCTCTTGGTCGAAGTGGCAGAGTGAGCAGCACTGAAATGACTCGACGTGGCAGACGGAGGAATATTGAAGTGACTTGAAGTGGCAGACTGAGGAGGGTTGACCGAAGCTTGCGACCCATGGAATGACATAGGTTGGAAGCTGTTTGCACCCGGCTGGAAGCTTGGCGCCCCGAAGTTGAAGCCACCGGGCGTGAAGTTGCTCGATCCAGGGTTGAACTTGAACTCCGCTGCACCGGCATTCAGCGAAGATAAAGAAGGTTTGCTCGCATGGCTAGGGCGCCGCGACGAGCGGTCGCCGCCATTCTGGGAAACGGCGTCTGCCCAAGGATTGTTCGAAGTAGAGAAATCGCGTTGGTGCAATTGGTCGCCAAGGTTGAACGATTGCAGGGGAGTGCCCATATTGCTGGGATTGGTTTCGACCTCGTACGATTCATCGCCCTGGTGAGCATTGCCTGCTGGCAATTTCTTCGTACTTCCTTCATCGGTGCTGTCACGGACTTCGTCATTATCGAAGTAGGCCTTCTGAGTAAGGGAATGGCCTCGGCTATGCGGCCGTGGGTGATGCAAAACTGGACCCTCATCCGGATCCGAACCAAAGTTCCCGAAGCGCACGGATGGGCCCCTGGAGTGCAATGGCGGCGGGGCATCTGCTGATTCCGTGGTACCAGCCTCAGCCTTCTGGTTCTCATTATGAGGGCTGTAATCCTCATGTTCAAGCTGCTCACGGAATTGTTCCTCAAGATGATATTCAGCATCATCGATCTCCCTCTGCAGGCTTGCGCTGGCATTGTGTTTGATGAAAGGGGTAGTTTCGGGAGTCTTTTCGGGAGTCTTGCCATCGTAAGGGTTGCTTTGAACCTCTTCATCCACTTCCCGAAGCTCCTGTAACCGAGGTGAAGCTCTCGCCGAATCCTGCCGCTGAAGGAATTGGTGCGGCAGCATAGGAAACTGCAGTGATTGATGTCGCTGATGCAGGCCGAGGGGCGAAGGCATATTGTCATGTTGAAACGGCGAGGTCGGGGACGCAATGGAGCCCATGTTCATGACTGAAGGCGAGCGACTCCTGCCCAGGTGCTGGTTATGAAGATGCATCTGAGGAGACCACCCATGAGGAGAAGGCTGCCCATTGTAGTGGAACGGCAGCTCGCCTGGCGAGACGGAGATTGATGCCCTCGGGTTGTACTTGCCCGGAATGTTAAATGGCGAACGCGAAGGTAGCGCGGGGCTCTGGGCGCCAGATGTTGGCTGAAAGGCACCCGGGAATGGGAACCCTTGAGGGCCAGCGCTGCCCGCCGAAAGCGTCGGGATGGGAGGCGAAAAAGGCAAAGGCGGGTATTGACCTGACGTCTGTCTACTCAGATTCGACGGCGCAGGCGAGATAGATGGCGCTGGATCATCCCCAAAGGAAACGCCAAGGGCTCTCAGCTTGGCTTCGGCAATCTCGTTGACGTAATTTTTCCAGGCGTTCAGATCCGGCAGTGTCACCTGATACTTGCGCTGAGAACGCTCTCTCGCGATGTCACCTAGGTTCGGCCATTCGTTTCGACTTTGAGATGAGGTTTCCAGAGGATCCAAATTGCCGCGAGGTGCATCGAGGTCGAAACCTTGAGTATTGTAGCCAAGTTCCTCCCACGACTTGAACATGGCTTCGATATCACCGGATGACAGAGATTTAAGACCTTTGAGGCCGCCTCCTTGCCAACGATCGTCATCACGAGGCAAGTGAACAACAATACTCTTGCCTTTCCAGGGCACCTTCTTCTTGAGCCGCGGCGTACGCGTCTGGGACGGCTTCATAGGCTTCGAGGGTGTGGCAGGGAGCTGAGAGTCGCGCAAAGAGCCATTGATGCTGGCTGTCCGGTCCACTTTTGGTGTTTCGATCTTGCTTGCCGCGTCGGATACCGCCGCATCTTGGGCACCTCTGCCCGTGTTCGCATTAATATTATCCATTTCTACGTTCGCTAAATTCAATGTTGCTTGTCTCAAAGTCTCGTTGCTGGAACGTGTCCTTGGGTGCCCGTGAGAATTCCGGGGAAAAAGTGATGCGCGAGGTGTACGGGGATCGGTTTCCTCGTTCCAACCAGCCTCGTCACTTGAAACTGAGCCGCTCAGTGAAGAGTGCTCACTGTTGTCTCCGTCACTGAACCAGTGGCGCTGCTCCGATGTGGGATCGTGGGTCGTGTGAGCACGGATCCAGTCCTCTGTGATACCACGAACAGGCCTTCGTACACGATTCACAAGTACAGCGGCACTTTCGGACAGCTGAGACGATTGGTAGTGGTCCGGGTCGGGCGACGAGATCGAGGGCACGATTCTCAAAAATGGTGTCTGAATTTCCAAATGATGGATCGGTGAATCGTCCGATGCCTCACTGCTGGCCTCGCTGCTGGAGCTCGTCTGGCGAAGATGTCTGCCTTCCGAGTGGGGGTAGGGTGAGCCCCAGCTGGTAGTCACGTAATTGTCGTCGCTCCCGGCAAGGGATTGCGGCGAGGTCGCTCTTCTCAGATGTTCCTGCGCTCGCTCCGGAAGCTGGGGAGCAGGTAGCGATGGAATGATCGGAGAGGATGACTGTTGGTCGTCTGAACCATCAACGGTGGAACTGGTAGAGAAGGCTGGAGATCTCGGTGAAGACGGGGTACGAGGTCGTGGAGCTCCAATGCCGTCCTGTGCAGAAGCACCAGGAGGAGTTGATGGCCTTTGTGAAGACGTCTTCGGGGAACCTATACCATAGGGCATATGGTCAGTGGACATGGCACCGTTGGGGAAAGATATAAACAACAAGCAAAGTTCGCATTTGCGTCAAGGCCGTCGAGATGTGCGCATGTGCTTGGGGGATGGCCGCAATTTGAATTGTGGCTGGAGCTCAGGCAAGCTAAGGCAAGGTACATACCCAAGTGAGATCAGCGCGCAGACGAAGGAGGAATCGCCTGCTGCTGAGTCTCTGAATAATCTCTCTCGCGTCGCCGAGTGATACCTTTGAAACCTGGGGGGGGCACTGGAGGGCTCCGGGGTGGTCGTCAAAGGAACAGTACCAGGGGAGTGACTCGTCGCAACGCGTCCTTGTCGAGATTCAAACCGATGAAATAAGGAATGATAAGCCCAGTGAATCGGGTATGCTGCTGTTCGAAGTAACAGCCGCGAGCACCGATAAAGAGAGAGCGAGTGAGAAAAAATAAAAGTCCTGAAGAATTAAAGGAATGGTTGAGAGAAACACGACTTTGTTAGCTTGTCGAAGGCATCGGGTCGTAGTCGCTACCGCTGTAATCCACTTCGAGAGACGGGCTTGAGCTGTTTGGGTATCATGGGACTCGGATACACAAGCTTGCAGAAGGAGGGATTTGCAAAGACAAGACAGCAGAAACGGACTGGAGAAGAAGAAAAAGACGACGCGCGATGGAGAGGCGTGTGTGGTGGTGGATGGGTGTGGAGGCGTGGAAGTGAACGAAGATCGTAAAGGGTTTGGCTGGCCCGGGTTGATTGAATTAATTCAAGATGAGCACAAGCAAGCGACTGGACTGGGCGACTTTGGCTGCTGTCAAGGATTGTCAAAGGATTGTCAAGGATGGCCACGTTCATCTGTGGTTGTTCTTGCGCCGGTGTCAATCCCAAACTGGGAAGAGCTGTCGAGCAGGCAGTAGGCTTGTCCCGAAGAGGAAAGTTGAACTTGGCCCAGATTGTGCGTGTAATGAGCTTCGATGCGTGTCAGCGTGTCTTTGGGGTGCAGCAAGTGGTGCACGAGTGACTTGCTGGTCGGGTATGCAAGTGCTGGGGAAACGAGGTATCTCTTCCATGTTCTGATTGTTCACCTATTCCATCACCTAGTCTTCCCAAGATTCTCTCGAGACAACCCGATTCTGGCAAGCGGGCCCGCATTCTCTACCAGACCCTGACGGACCCCAATCTCTCTCCCTCTCCATAATCGATGGTGTCCGTTCATAGTCCACCCCCTAATTTTGCCTCTTGGCCAATGAAATCCAGCCGGGAATGACGATTATTCGTCTAAATACTCTATGTCGAGCTGCTGCTCAGGAACAAGCACAGCCTATTGTCAGTCGCGTTTGGGGTAGCTCGCCCGAAAATAAACAAATACATGTAACTTACGTGGTTTGCAACTGCTGGCTGGGGGCTGGCTCATCGCTCATCGCTCATCGGCTCGCAGGCTCGCAGGCTCGGTTTCAAACACACTTGATTGTTGTCAGCTTATGTATTTGACAGCCTGTCAAAACTTTGTTGCAGGATATTTTGAGTAGGTAAACGAGACAGTTGTCTCTCATGCCGTACTCGCCCCTTTTGCCGACGGGCGAGCTAGCTAGCATAGTTGACATCACATCACGGCCTTGGAGGCTCGAAGATACGAGTGAGCAAAGCGCATGCATATCCTTAGGTAAGGTTCTTCTTCTTCGTCGTTGTCTTCTTCTTTTTGTTGGTCATGCCCGTCCTGCGCAGGGCCTTCGGTAAATTAGGTACTCAGGTACTCTGCCCAGTAAGGATGCGCACCGGGGAGCTGGGGCTCCATTCTCAACGGGAATCACGGCTCTGACCACCTGGGGCTTTAAGCACAATCTGTTCATCTTAATGCATTCGTTGATCAATGCCATCGGATCCCATGCCCGTCGATAAATTCGGTATTCAGCCCGGTACAGGTTATGAATTGCAGGTCAACAACACCAACCTTATCTGTTGCGATGCGGGATACCCCGGGAGCGCCAACTTAAGGCGCCTCCGATTAACGCCATTTGACTCGTGTTCCTGCATACATGTAAATGGACTTAACCGGGGTTACACGCAAGTATTGGCGCCTGTCGGAGAATCCACACATTACGAAAAAGTCGCCCGTAAACGCTTTATACCACCTTGTCGTCGACGGCATCTTCGGTAAATCATGAGTCAATATAGCAAAATTGTTAGTCGAAACTACAAGTACCTCGTACTGAGACGATGTAAATGCATTTGGCCATTATATTGGCAATTCACGATCCCCAGGGAGATCCTCGCGGGGGATGTGCGTATATGGCGGGGCAGGATATAACCTTATGCAGAAGCCAATCATATGCAGTTGACTTACATAACATTTGGGGACTGGTTGATATCGCACTTATCACACTTGTCTTTTTGCTAAACCTTCTAAACTAGAAGGGCTCTATACTATCGAGTTGCTCATGACGACGAGTCTCAGCTAAAGAGTAGGCATCTCCGCGGTGTTAGGAAGAAGCAGGTGAGGAGCATCGTGAAGATGGTTCATGGATAGCCCATTAGCAATAGCAAAGTTAGAACGAAGGACATATTTCGCTGATGCTAGTAGCGGGAGTCGTAATATTCATCCCACAGTATAACTCGTCTCGCTCGCCATAGTTGGGAGCGCCACCATACCGCAAGCTGAACGTGAATTGGCCGTACTTCGTCCTTCTCGGCGTTACTAGCGCTAACGCCTAATTCGCTAACATCCTCGCCTTACCCTAATCGCGTAGTGACGTCGAGTGCTGCAAGTAAGTTAGCCCCTTCGAATATACTATTACGTTACTAGATATTATATAAATTAAGGTATAATATATTTGCTTTACTATTGTATAAGGATATACCCCCTAACTCTTCTAATTAGGACTTCCTACTAACGTATAACTTTATATAGTCTTATCCTCTTTTTGGTTTTCTTTTACCGAGACGAGACCATCCCCGACAATAAAGACGACGACGTAGTCGACCCCGACCAGCTGACATGTAGGACCGCTATCGGCGTTGCCGCCCTGGGCATCCGCCGTCAATGTCGTCGTACCGGCCGTGACCGTGACTATCTCCGTTCTTCTAGTGGCATCCACCGCAAACGGTCCCGCCAACGCCGTAAGCACTGCCGAGTCCGCCATGGTCACGGCGGCCAGGCGTTAAGCCCCACCGCAGAAGTTTCAATGTTAGCAGGTAGTAGCACCGTTGCAGATAGATAGTTGCCTTGCTTGCATACCTACTTCCGCGTTCTCCTTGTTGATGAGGCTGCCCTGGACATCTTGTTTACGCATTTGCGTGCTGTATTTTTAGCTTCCCGGTATTACAGTTATCGCTTGCGATGGCGTTGACGACATTCTTCCGTAAGATGGCGTTTTTGCTATCAACGAAAGGGGTTGTCGGGCTTTACGTTGGAGCAGTGGATTCAGTCGTAATAACGGCGATCTAACCACTGCATCTCCGGGAATCCATGATCAGGGCACGTACAAACAGTAAGTGGACAAAGCTGCTAGGTAGGTTTGGCCGGCCGCACATGCGTGACAGTGTGATGGAGCACCTTTTACAGGGGCCGTGTTCAGATTTTAAGTTGATACAGATTTTCTGGGGTCCCAGTTTGGATCGTGTTAGTTAATTGAAAGGAATCCTTGCAACACAATAACTAATATTCGGCACCCATCTCACATGTGCCGTTGCCTATGGAGGGCTCGTGATCAACCGGAGTATGGTTCATACAGAGCGGGTAGGTCGGTTTCTGGCGTATTGTCTTCATCGGGACGACATCCACCTTAAATGCCTAGCAATGGAAAACCTAGTAATGACACGCCTAGCAATGACCCATTCCCTATCACGTGTGTGCCAATCCGGAAGACGATCGATTTCTAGGTAGGCTAATTCTAAAGGAGACCAATGAAAGTACTCGAGCGACCCGTGTGCTTCCGTGTTCTGATCGTAACATCTTCCTGGGTAGTCTGGTGGCTGAGCCATAGGCCGAGATTGGAGCTCTCTTCAGTCTGCCGATTTCGGTAATCTGGGACCGCCTGTCTCTCTCAGGTCGCTGCCAGCTTCGCCTAACGAGTTTTTGAACAGAACATCAAACAAGTCGTAGCCGCCAGCAACGTGAGAGAGACCCGATTGGGTCTCCTCCAATATCACCAATTATGGTTGTCGCATACCGTTCTCTAGACCACCGTAGGTAGATCTGAATACACGGCGAGGTTCAAGTCGGCCGGGAAAGTGGCGTTGAAAGCTTCTCCGGAGTAGAGACTGTCTTGGTGAGGCTAACCTTTCTCTCTTGAAATCGATCTTCAAGTGCCCTAGACTCAAATATCAATACGGCAAAGATATATCGTGAGTCCGTGACTTTAGAAGAAGTAGACAAGGCTAGATATAGCGACGAAAGAGAATCGAGCATCACTGCATCACTACATCACTGCCCAAAACCCTTTCAGGGGCTCGGGTTTGATCACAGGTTTTGGCCCTAGGTCATGAAAGACCGGCGTATGTGGTATGAGGTCGACATACGTCGATACTCGAATGTTGGATGCCGTGGGTCTACATGGTAAATGACGCCCTTTAGCACCATTACACACTTGTGAGAAGGGTTGGATAGAGGATGCTGATGGCATGGACTACGGACGTCGTGATTATCAAGCTAAACACTTGCTCCAATGGGTTATTGCTACTTGATTACGCGCCGACCACCAAAGGTTCTTAGGGGAGGCATCCGTTCTTGGATATCCTATATACTCTGTCTACCTCCTTCGATTCTGTGGCTGGCTGGCTACAATACCCATGATCTCCCCAGGCCCGATGCCAAAGACAGGACGCTAGCTAGCCAAATTTATTGTTAAAGACTCTATCATTTATATTACGTCCAACCCCCCCTCTACGATGTCAGACCAACTTGTTAAAGTTGCAGACTGAAAAACTGTACACCCCTTGCTAATTAAGTAGTAAGCTATGCAAATCAGCCATCTCTTGGGTACCGGCTCTCGATTTAGAAGTGACGGAGCTATTCGGCGGGACGGACGTCGCCTCACGGTGGAAAGGTTCATGAAACTGCTTGCTATTTGTACCACGCGATACTATATTGTCACACCATGTAAGGTTAAGTGATCATCAGTCATCATTGTTATTGGGCATATGTAAAGTCCCGCCTATCAGCTGGTGTGCTTTCGTTAAGTAGCAGTATAGATAACAACATCAGCAGTGTAGCTACCTAGGACACGAGGCCCGCACTGTCCGAGTTCACCATAGTCGGCTCCCCTGGACGCCCCGGTTCGAGAGCTGGGCCTTTTCACTATAAAGAGCAAAAAGGGAAGCATCTTCTTATATACCACCGCATTAGATCCCCGGCAACATCGTACTATCACTTGCTCACCTCAAACTCGAAAGCAGAGCCATGGGGAACTGAGATATAAAGTTTGCTCTTCAAGTTGAGGTGAGTAACGACAGGCTAAGTAGCATATGCAAGGCTTCCTCCGAGTTCCAGGCATGAGTGAGACCTGTGACTGTGGCTTGGGATATCTAAAGTACGTAACCAGAACCCAATGGCATGTTAGCCTAGGAGAACAGTAACCGCTATTGAAATAAATTCATAGACCGAATACCACGTCCAGATACCATGTGAGCTGATAGAGGGCACGCCAACGTATGGAGCGAGGCCATTGTCCATGTCGGTGGCACAGTTGGAAAAGAGCAAGTTATTCTCCGAGTTGGTGATGCAAAGCCCCAGTTATATCCCTTACTTGAGGAAGGAAGAGGCGCATACATACATCCTGGAAATCATGATCCATACACAAATTCAGCCCTGGCCAGACCTCATCCCATCAAATCCATCGGGCTCTGGAGCTACCGTTGAAACCATAAGCAGGGCGTCATCTGGTCCAGCTGACCGCTCGTCGTATTAGCCTAACATGTTTCTTCGCTGCCAGCCGTAGCTTGCGCAATTCAGCTGCGTTCAAGTGGACTAACAAGGTCGACTAGTTGTCATAGGATAGACACTGTATACTACGTCGGTATATATGTAGCTAGCAGTAGTATAAAGTATGTAACTTGGCAGCGGAAGATGCCTCGAGACTGAGGGGTTCAATAGCGGAGAGACACATAATACAGTGTAAAACCCGAGTGGCTGGAAGAAACTAGCGGGTAGCACCGCTTCATTCGTAATCGCAGAAAGAGGGCGTCCTGCTAGTATGACATAGCCAAAAGGACGGAAAGCTGGAGGCGGCTCGTGGTTGTCTAGACCCTTGGGACAACAAGTCGGCGTTAGCTACAGCAGCCACGTACTGGATTTCAGGTTGATCGGCACGGAGGAGGTAACGTTGTAGAATCTCTTCCCTTTGAACACATCAGCCCCAGCGCGCCCAACCTCCCGAGAGATCGTATAGGAGCATATGAGACAACTGATCTAAAGATGCAATCTGTGTTTTGGCATATTCCCGATCCCTATAGAGGGTAGGGTAGATCTTAGGGGTCTTTTTTGGAAACTGGGTACTACGCGTAACCAACCTAGTGAACATTCTTGTTTTGAGGGCCACGAGCGGATCGGCGACCCTGACAGCTAAGCAAGCAGGTTGTGGTTGTGGTATTAGTGCATAAAAACTGCACGTCAAAGAGGCCCCGGCTTTGGGGCATCGCCACCCGCGCTCAACCCCTCCAAAACACGTCAGCCCTCCGATGATCAGCAGGAGGAAGGAAGTCTGGAAGAAGCAATCTTGGCATTCAGCCCGAGTCTATCTCTCACACAGGCGCGGGCGTGGGTCTACTTATCAAGGAACACCTATAACATCATCGCGAACTTGAGCCATGACGGAGTCGTGCTCCATGGCAGTTCGGTTTCCGGATTTCCAATAAACTCTCCGTCGGTTGCATGACTGATGAACCTGGGGCGATCGGCATAAGGGCCGTCCATTATGAATGCGACTATGATGGCAGACCGCCGGGCATAAAATCCCTTTATGTTAGGGATTGGCACTTCGGCCTCGGCAGTCGCTCTGGAGTCCTGCTGGAGACTGCTGAGATTACGTCCTATTTTTGGTCATTTCGGTAAGAGCCAAGTAGCCGCAGCGACATAATCTCAGCACAGAGCAATTTTTGCTGTGCAGATTCTGGATAAGGTCGAAGCAAAGTCCTCACCATCCCCGCTGAGCAGAGGCCGCCCCCCGAAATAGACAGATAAATATGTTCATGCCTGAGGTTGCAATATTGCAAGTACCATCGCATTAGACAGAGGCTTAGTTGGCTCTCAAAATGTTGACGGGTGTACCGGAATAAAGGGTGGGCTTTTTTTCTTCGTTGGCCCGGAGCTGGAGGCTGTGGAGTTGTTGTAATTGTTTGAATTTAACATTCACCTTTCAAGGAGAGAGAGGACCCTGACTCCCAGCCCAAGATGGATCATGCCTGCTCTCGCCTGCTCTCGCCTGCTCTCACCCGCTCGATGCTCGCAGTCCATGCCCTGGGGACGAACGAAATCCCGCGAATGTTTTATTACAGTTGCCAGTTGCCAGTTGCCGCGGCACATTGCGCCCGCCGTTGTGTGTGTAGAACATGAAGCCACCGGAAGTGGTGCGATGTCATATGCGGACGAAGAGACTGGCAGACTGGCTTGAAGGAGAATTTTTCTTTTGCGAACAAATCCTCGATCGGGTGCATCTTACTACTGTACACAACACTTGCATCATGCACCATGCACCATGCACCTGCTAACGTGTACCAGTAGATTTGGTGTATGGGCGTTGCGATGCCGAACCTCTTTATGGGAACAGGGGAGATGGGAGGGGCATGGGACATGCTGGGGGTTGCTCGCAAATAAATCCAGAACAAACCGCCCGTTCTGTTGGCGGCCACATACCCACACCCACGCGACGACCAGCAAGCGGGCATAACATGACTGATTGATTACTTAAAGTACTGTATCGACAAGCGGGAGCACCCATCTTATTGTTCTCCAGATACCAGAACCAGATACCACGATCGTTGGATACATTGATGTACAGGAGATACCTGGATAGGTAGATATAATTTCATCGCTGATCTGATCTGGCTGCCATCCCACACCCCTCATATTATTCTCATTTGTCGCGGTTCCGACGATATCCATAAGTGCTGTCTTTGTTGTAGCGTTGTAGATGCCCCCGAGCCCCATGATCCCTTTCAGGGCGTAGGGGCCGGGCTAGCCAGGATGAAGCCAATTAGGGGGCCCGAGCTAGCCAAGCCGGGACAGCGAGCTTCGATGTTCATGTATTAGGATACGAGCTTTATTTTGGGTCTAGATGGTGAAGGGCATCGTCTGACTGGCTGGTGGGAGGCTTGATGGTTGTCAAAGTCTGGCTTCAATGGGTCAGCCCATCCCCCCTTGGTGCCTTGGGGTTGCGACTTAGGTACCTGTAGGCCTGTAGTTTTAGTTATGGGGCCACCGACCGACACACTCACTCCATCATTCCATTCCATTCAGGCCGGGCCACCCACCACCACCAATTCCAGTCTCACCAATCCGTTCATTCATTAAACCAGTCCATCCATTTCTTCCATTGTTGCCGCGCTCCTTTACGTCTGACTACTACCTACTACCTCTCATAATACACCCGCCCAACTACCACACTCGTTTTCCCTCACCTGTCTTTTATTGACCTAAAAAAAACTACAAAAATACAGAGCGCCTAGCTATAAGTCATTTCTTCCCTTTCTCGGTTCTCTCGGCTATTTTCGTCGATTTCGGCTTTTGGCACGCCCTAGTTCTCGACAAGCAGAAATTTGCGTACTATTCCTAGACACTCGCTCCTAGAGATTGTACGCGCAATCCGACAACAACTCAACCCTCCAGCCATCAACACTCCAGAGGAAACGTGGAGTGGCCTTGATCAACATTTGGAGGAGAGGTCTGATCAACTTTGACGTGCAACAACCACGTCGATTGGTAGAGAAGGAGAGGGGACTGTTAGACATCAACACTCTCCAACTGATCGTCTGATCTACCTTGCGCATCGCCCACATCGCCATTATCATCCTCGACACCCCCTCCGTCACGTCGATTTTGACTCCTCAAACATGTATTCCACGCGACTCATCCGCCTCCTGATGGTGGCTTTGTCCATCTTCACCGTCGCCCAGGCGACATGGTTCGACTTCAAGGTCCTCGCCCGATCGCCCGGTCTCCTGGACAGCCTGGCGGCAGCAGATAATTCATCTTCCGTCGCCGAGGAGACCAAGCCTGCTGCCAGTGCATCTGCCGCGCCGTCTCCCGATACCACCACCACCAAGGCCCCTGAGACTACCACCAAGGCTCCCGATAAGACCACAACAGAGCAGACAAAGGCCCCGGACCCAACCACCGCCCCCACCCCCACCACTCCCACCGTTGACAACACCACCCCGACCGCCGCGCCGACCACACCAACCGGCGGGCAAACCACCCCAACCCCCTCGGGGCCCGCCCAGACGACTAGCGCCGACAAGCCTACTCCCACTACGCGTACTACGCTTGTGAAGACGACCTCGGCTGGAAAGACGTTTGATGTTCCCCAGACGACCACCGAAATGACTACGCCGCCTGCCACCACCGCTAAGCCCTTCACCACGGTCTTTACTTACACCACTACCTTGGAGAATGGTCAAACGTCAGCTGTTGAAACCCAGTCGGTCGTCACTCCGGGCCTGTCAGAAGGCCAGACGAACTCGGGCGATAAGGGTATGACGTCCCAGACCAGGAACACCATCATCGGAGTCTGCGTGGGTGTCGGTGGCGCCATTGTTCTGGCCGCCGCCGGTGTCTTGATCTGGAGGCTGCGTGCCCGAAGACGGGACCAGGACGACGGCGAGGATCTCGTTAACTACGGCGCCGGAACCAGCCAGTTCAACAACGCCGGCCCCGAGAAGAACGAGCCCGGCAGCGTCAGCGGCCGAAGCCCCTTCCAGAGCACCTTAGAGTCATACCACGCCCCGAGTTCCAACACGGGCACCAACTTCTAAGGAGGCGCATATACCACACACCCGCCACCAATCACCACCAAACAACCAACCACAGCACGAAGCTCGTTTTCTGGGTTCTTTTTTTCTCTTCAAATGGACCGGCGTCGGAGTTGCAAGGGATTTGCATGGATTCCCAGGCTCATAGTCATTGGAGATTAATCTATGGCTTTTTAGAGATGTCCCAACCATAATGAACCTCTTCCCCCCCCCAAAAAACCCACCCAATTCGATAGATTCAGTGGTCATGCCCGTTGCATACAAAGTTGCATACGAAGTCACAGTGATATCAGCAGAAATCATGTGTCAGTAGGAAGAAGGGCATAAGGAGGCTTCCACTCCCAAGAGAGATGTGATGTGCCAATTCCACAAGCCCAAAAATGGGAGGATTTCCTAACAAGAAAATCAATCTCTTTGTGTGTATAGAGCTTCAACATAATACCATATGTTCACATTTCTCCAATAATTTTGTATATTTCTTTCGACGCAGATTGACTTTGTCGTACCTGCAGTAGTTTACCTTGAGAGTTTACAGTAGATGATTACCTTACCTACCTAAAGAAGTACGTAGTGTACCAATCTGACGGAAATCCCCTCATGACTCGTACTGTGAAGTGATGTTATTAGCTTGATGTGTGAGTCAAGGCCATGGAAGCATGTACAATAGGTATTGTAGTACATATTCGTAAAGTCTGATCTAGTATCCGTATGTGCGAGTAACCTTAGGGGGCCCAGAGTTGCATCAATGATAGTGTTGTTATTATGATGCTCTTTTGGGGCATTCCTGGGGACTAGCTATCGACTATTGCTGCAACGAACTACATGTACATAGTATCTACCATATGTCCCGACGAAACCCATCGGATACCGAGCCGTCGTCAGCCTCACTAATTCTGAGGCCAGAAAGCAACCAAAACGCTTCTCAGCATCCGGTTCACCAAACCACCTGCTTCGTCGTTTTGTTTCTTGGATATTAATTATTTAATTATTCCGTTTTATCGGGGCTCCCGGCGCAGATCCGTGGTTCGTGGTTTGTGTCGGTCCCAGGCGCACTTAGTGAGTGGTCGGGTCGTCGGATATGTGGAGGGTCTGTAACATGGTTCGCTCCCATTCCGATCTCTGATTGGCTACGCGATCGACATGTCTCATGATGGTTTCAGGATATGCTCTTGCGTCTTGAGGAGGAGATATGAGAAGAGACGACCTTGATATTACCTTTCGATTTAACTTCTCGATTGACGAACGGATAACTGCATTTTTTGTACTACAGAACAGCCGATCTTTCATCTGGTGTTTCCTTCTAGCGACCGAGTCTTGAGTTGATTTGTTATTTTGAGTTCTGTCTTTGCTGTCAGTTGCTTTCTTACCCGACGTGACCGGACCGAGCCGGCAACTTACACACGATCATCGACACTACCGGCGCCTAGTAGAGGCCTCGCGAAACAGCCTACCCTACATCCCAGGAGTCTAAGTGCGCGCGGAAAGGACCGAGTCGTTATATCCGAGACGGAAAAGACTCAACGTCATCTATAACAGACACACTCATCCAACACGCGTCTTTTCGATAACCCGGAGATCGCCCCGTCTTATATAGTAGGACACCTACCTACTTACACAACCACCACCATCACGTCATCTACCTACGGTTTATCTCGATCGCAAAAGACCACAAACATGAAGTGCTGCACAATGCTCAGCTCGACGACGGCGCTGTGCCTCCTCGTCGCCGGAGCTGTCGCGAGCGGCAGCGGCGGCGAGTTCGTGGACGAGATCCGGCGTGATTTCAAAATGGGCCTGCTGCCGCGGCAGGCGCTGCAGGACGACATCCAGCCGTTCAGTGGCAAGTTGGGCGGCTTCTCCGCCAATTCTGTATGATATAATACCGTTCGCCCAATTCTCATGACACATACTAATGGGCTTTCATCACAACAGATCACACAGTCTCAAGACAAGAAGCGGCCGTTTACTGTCAAGGGCGATACCTTTGTGAGTATATTCGCCACATCGGCTGATACCATAAGGGACTGAGAAGCTTATCGATTCGCGGCATATAGACCGACTTCAAGACCGCGGCGAACCGCGCCTGCGACAACCAGAAGAACGACTGCGCCGACGCGGCCAACAAGAATAAGAACGCCGGCTTCAAGGTCTCGGACTGCGACAAGCAGAACAGTGAGTAGCCACATATAGTATCCCCTGGTTTTGTTAAACAGTTAGCGGGGACTGACGATAATACAGACGAGTGTAAGGACTCCATCACTTCGGCTACGCTGACGAGTTTCGCCGTACTCACGAGCTCAACGGCCGAGTTCGACATCTTTTGTGAGTCATAAAAAGGGGTCGGTCGGTCGGTCGGTCGGGCAGGGTCGGGACGGGAAAAGATAGATGGATGGACATCCCACCCCCAGTCCTTGATCCCTGGCCCCCGGTTCTTTGGTGATCAGACGAGAATCCTCAAAAAGGAGGAGAATGCGACGAGATGCGGCCTGTTGCGGCCCTCTACCGGCGGGTGCCATGAAAACTTTATGATGGGATGCTTGAGTAAGTACGTGCGTATGAGAAGTCGTCCATGTATGCCATCAAGCCATATAAGGACACGCAAGCGGGTGGGCAGTCGGTGGCAAGGCAGAGAACAAAGGCTTGCTACTACGACGGAAGGACTGGCTGGATACCTGAGCCATGCTGGGTTGCTTTTACATAATCTGAGCATTAGCGGGTGTATAGGCGTTTGGATTGGGTATTCGGGGAGATTTCAAATCGAGGGAGTCATGTAAGAAGTACTTCAGATATCATTAGGCAGGCAGTTTATCCATTATCAACATAAACATGTCGAAATCTTGAGTTCTCTGAAATGCTATTCTACCATCAAAATCTTAGTCTCATGCGCATAAATGTAGATAGTCTTGTCTCTGATCATACTCCTGAGCACTTGGTGCCGCAGGATCCTCCTCGCCCCCAGCCTACCAATCATCAGTACTCCAAAGCCACTCCTCGAATGCCTCCTCCCCAATCTCCCTCACGTCGGGAACGCCATTCAAACGTATTGTCCGCTTCCCGCCGCTGCTGAGCACTCCAAACGACCGATCGGCGCCGGGATTCCGCGCGCAGAGCCCCGCGCGCATCGCCGACACGCTATCGGCGCCGAGGGTGAGAGTATAGCGGGCCTGGTTGCGGCTCGCGAAGACAGAGGCCCGCGCCGCGTCGCCGAGGGCCAGCGTAAGGGCCAGCGCGATCTCGTACACGAACGTAATGTCGATGCAGCCCGCAATGTCCCCGTCTTCTCCTCCACCCCCGTCTCCGTCGACGTCTTCTTCGGCCTCGAGGATGAGCTCGGCGGCTTCGCGACACTCGGCGAAGCAGCCTTCGGGATCTTGCAGATAGCGGCGTTGGTTTCGTGCCTTTACGCTGATAACAGCAACGCTATCGTCTCCAACTTCTACTTCTTCTGCGGAGGGAACCTTGTCGTCTTTGTCTAGCGGCCGTGACGGTGAAGCAGTAGGATATGGGTCAGAAGAAGGGATGTCAACGGAAGGTTGTTCATGAGTCGCATCGCCTAGGTGATACTTGCGCCAGAACGCCTCGAGCCGCTCCAGCCGCTCATCGACGTCGTCGCGCCAGGGGCCAGGTGCTAGTGAGCACAACGCACAGTCGCAAGAGAAACAGTAGATCTCAGCGAGGTAGCGCTCGCGGTCGTCGTGCGGCATGACGCGATTCTCGAAGTAGGAGATGGAGATCTCGTCGCCCGGCTGGATGCGGCGGATTGCGTGGACCGTCAGCGCCCCTTCCATGGCGCCCTCGTCGTTCCAGGCCCAGTAGGCGCTGGGCGTGCACGCGTGGTTAAAGCGCGACCACCGCAGGAACAAGCCCGAGGCGCCTGCCTGTGCGCCCGACAGCATCACCTCGTTGGTCGTGGCGATGGAGTAGTAGGGGTAGTCCGGGTAGAGAACAGAGAAGGAGCTTGCGAGTCCGTGGAAGGCGTCCCGCTGCGCCCGGCTGGGCAGACTTTTGACTAGGGACTCGACGATGCTGTTCTGCTGCGAGATGGGGTCGTCGGTCATGGGGCGGGTATAGAGCGGCTTCTCCATCAGTAAGCGCGTGCCAGGCTCAATGGGCGCCGTAGCAACTACGCCGTAGCCTTTGTTTGGGATGCGCCGTACCTCCCATAGTGGTTCAGGGGTAGTAGTAGCCATTGGGGGGCTGGTCTTGGTGTTGGGCGACAGTCCATACATGTGGCTGCGAGCAATTGCTAATTGACCTGAAGTCTTTAGAAGGCAACCAGTCAGGCGACGAATCTACGTGCCGCTTCCTTGACGCAACACGGAAGGAGCAGAATGGTTGTCAAAGCCGGCGTTATCGACTTAACCAGGTAGATGAGATGTTGGTGATTCCGGGTGTACTTTGTGCTGTATATTTCAGCGTGTTGTCCATTTCAGGTCCAGTGCTGTATGAGTATGAAGTAGGTAAACTCTACCTAAGAGTCTTTCGGATTCCACTAATGATTCCAGATTGATGGACGTGCCGTTCTTCTCATCAAACTGGCTGGAGATTGTTATAAGTGATGAATTGTCTGAAGAGTCCTGCGTTTTAGCGTCCTCAAAAGTGCCGGCAAATGGCATATGGGATTGGTTGACATCAGATCCACAATCAAGGATGATCACGACGACATCCTATTCACACCCAAGTATATATTTTCGCATGGAGTCACGGAAGAAGAAGACAAAAGAACACATAGAAAAGACATGCCAAACGGCCAAGATCGGACATGTAATATATTATGGGCGCGATAGTGACTGAATCTATACGCCTTGGCAGCTCGCCGTACATCAGCTGAAGAGTCCACTTGTTAACTCCCTCATAATCACGAGACGGCATCTACGAGTCTAATGGTGAGTACCCATCTAGCGTTCCTAGATGATTCATGAGCACATTTGACTCGGGCGAGAAGGAAATGCTGGCGGTTTCTGAGCAGGGACGCTTTACAGCTCAAGAAGCTACGGCTGTTGCGGAAAGGTACCTCTGTCTACATCGCGTGACGGTTAAAAAATCATAATGGGGGTCAAGTACGAAACACCAGGGTATTACTCGTAGTCATGGTGTTCAACAACGCTATCCGAATCCTTCTACAGCTATAATTCTGGAATAAACGGGCATCTATTAGCAAGACTGGAATAACTATCCGACTCCTTCTAAGCAAACCCATTTTGGTGACATGGAATAACAAAACCCCTACTAATCCATCAACGGAATACCCTCGTATTCCGCGTAGCCACGGGCAAGGTTCATGTTTTGTAAGCACTGCGTGGCGGCTCCCTTGAGCAGATTATCGATGGTAGCACAGATGACTACTCGCTTGCCTGAACTGTGGACAGCAAACCCACCAATTTCGACCTAAAGATAGTCAGTCAGTCAGATGGTCGGTCCATTGAGATAGTAACCATAACAACCACTTACTCCGTGCTTTCCGCTGATCGACTTGACTAAAGGAGCCTCGCCAACAACCTTGACGAGCTTCTCGCCAGCGTAGCGATCCTGGTAGATCTGGCGGATGTCTCGCGATGTCATCGTCTTGTTCAGAGGAATGTTAATCGTGTGGTGAATACCCTGAAACCAAACGGCCACGTGGGGTACGAATCCGACAGCAGTGCCGAGCTGGTTGCTGATCTCGCGCTCGTGAATGTGGTCAGTTAAGCTGTATGGCACCAGGTTGTTCGTCAAAAATTCGACGTTGTTCTTGGACGAGGGCTTAGTTCCTGCACCAGAATAGCCAGACACGCCGAAAACAGTAGGCTGGCCACCGAGATGCTCGACCAATGGAGAAATGCCGAGTTGAGCCGCAGTAGCGTAACAGCCGGGGTTCGAGATTCGGGTGGCCTGGGCAATCGAAGACCGCTTAATAAGCTCGGGGAGACCGTATGTCCAGCTGTTATCGAACCGGTAGTCGGCAGACAGGTCTACAATGAGGCTACCATCTTCACGGGGGGTCTTCTCGCGTGCCTCGTTGATCGCATCAACATACGGCTTGCAGACACCGTTAGGCAAGGCCATCACCCACACATCGATATCGCCGTTCTCCTCCATTTGCTTCACATCCTCGGCACTGAGGTTCTCATAGATGATCTCCTTCTTGGTGTATCCTTGCAGTTTCTGGCCCGCGAGTTCTCGGGATGAAACGTGCTTGAGAACGAAGTTGGGGTGAGTGTTTAACAAACTGATCAGAGCTTGGCCGGTATAGCCACGGGCGCCAATCAGCGCCACACGCGACGGCACCTCGTTGGAAGCATGCTTCCTGCCATAAGGAGGGTTAGGGTTGGTAGTGGTGGCATAACCACGAGCCTGGCCCTTGAAAAGAGCTCCAGCAGTTCCCATCACAGGCCGGCGAGCGAATGTCGAGTAACCACGGGCCTGGTTAGCGGCAGATCCAGAAGCGAACTGAGCCTTCAGGTTCTGGGAAGCTACTTGAGCAGCCCGATGAAGACGAGCCTCCAAGTTTGACTCGCCCAGCATCGCACGTCCGTGGGTCGTGAATTCCTTCATAAGGTCCATGAGGCCCTGGCCCTCTTCGATTCCATACCAGAAGAGTACATCGTTACCACGAACAATATGTCCATCGGCCTTCTCGAAGAACCAGGAGAGGTTCTCATCGTCCGCCTTGACGGTCCAAACTAAGCTGGGGTATTCTTTCTTGATGGCAGAAAACAAGTTGTCGGCAACGTTGGTCAACCATCCATCCTTAGTAATAGTGAGAGTTGCCAAAATGCCATGGTTTTGTGTTTCGGATGGCTGAAGGACGACAGCAAGAGCTTTCATGGGCTCGTCGAAGAAAGCCTTGAACTTGCGCTCCTTCAAGAACTCCACATATCGATCGACGGTGGCCCGAGAGTCCGTCAAATCGCGATCGCGAATGAGAACATCCTTAAGCTGCTGGAGATCGGAGAACTCGGATACACTCTCGGCGGTCATTAGCTTATTTCCGCGACGGATCAGGGTACCCGCCCCGGAATCTGTGAACAGTTCCTTCTGTAGCTCAGCAGGATGAATGATCGCCACGCTGGAAGTCCGCGGAAGACTGTCGAGCAGCTCCTTGATCTCCTTGATCTTGAGACGAGTGCCGAACTTGCACCAGCTCTGGCTCATCAGATGGTCAAACTCCTCATCCAGGTTGATGGCTGAAATCTTGTTGCCTTCGCCGCCAAATAAGCCGCCCTTCTCACTGAGGTAGACAACCTTGAGGGGCTCCAATACGCGAGCCAATTCGCCAGCGGCGACATCAGCGTTGACGTTCAAAACCTGACCCTCGGTCGTCTCGGCCATCGAGGTTAGGATAGGCAGATAACCACTTTCGATGGCGCTCTCGATAGGATCCTTGTTGATGTCGGTGATCTTGCCAACAAACTTCCACTTCTTCTTGTCGAGGTAGTCGGCCATAAAAACGCTAGAAGTGATCGGTCGGGCACGAACACCCATGGATTCCAGAGTCCTAACCAGCTTCAGGTTCTCCGCAAGGAACAGCTTCCTGGCAACGCCAAGGGTCTTCCCGTCAGTGATGCGGATGCCCTCTTCGAACTGGGGCTCCACGCCTGCCTCCTCGAGCAGCTTGTTCAGCTGGGGGCCAGCACCATGGACGATGATGGGGTATAACCCAACATGGTAGAGGAAGGCCAATGACGAGCAGAGCTCTTCCAAGTGCTCAGTCAAAATAGCACCTCCGACTTTGATAACGGCAAACTGCTTCGACGAGACGGACGAGAAATGGGAGAGGTACTGCTGGACCTCCCGCTTGGAACCAACGCTGTTTAGGACTTGAATAACCGCATGGCGCGCATCGTAGTTGTTGGCTCGAGTGGAGTAAGCGGCGGCGATGGTTCGTCGGTAAATTGGCGCGGGTCCGTTTACTCGACTCAAAGAAGCCGTACGGCGCCCGGCTCGGATAACCGCTCGAACGGCCAGACGAGACGTAGACAGCATGACGGGCCTAATCAAACGATGTCAGCGAAAGTCGAGTAACCGTAGTGGGAGGGTGCTGGCGCCAATGAGGGGCAGCTGGCGAACGGGTTCTGGCGGAGGCGGAGGGGATGGAATAATAATGTGCTGGCGCACGAGAACACTTGAATTACGAAATTTGTTCCCAATGACACTGACACCTGCGATCCAGATCAAATTGGAGTCACGATAGGGCAACGGGATTGGCCATACCTCAACCAACTTTGGGTAAGGTGGATGACGGGTCAATTGATGAGGCAATCGCGATCAAGTAGAGTGTATGGACTTACCTTATTGTGCGAGTAGGATATGTGAAGGAAAGGCGACCGAGTTTCTCATCACATCGCAGGTCACAGGTGGAAGGAAGTGGTGGGAAAAATTCGAGTTTATTAAGCACGCAGGTTGACGCCGAAAATCGCTCCTCTCCCGCCAGGTACAGTGAGTGAGTCTTTGGCCCGCTTGACCGCAGCCCCGCCAAATATCCATTGCCTACCTACCTACCTTACCCAGGTGTATCTAGTAGTACATACCGCTAGCGCACCAGGCCCGGGCGTCACCAGCTTCCAAAGTTAAGCTATAGTCAGTTCAACTCGATGTTTTCGAGGCGCGGAGTATTCGAACGGAATAAAGGACTAATAATTTTACTATACTTATACCGTCTAGTTACTATATTATAATATGTTAATGTACGGCGTAGTCGTTGCTGCCGTTTGACATTGCTGGCTGGCTACATGTAACTTAGGTGTACCTCAATGTTGAAATCTGGGAGCTGGTGGACGTTCTTGCTAGAAGTTGGAGAAACCTTGCTTGGTGGACTGTTGAATCTAGTCGCCTTGTCGCTCGCTTCAATTGCTTCTCCACAACCTGCGCAACTTACTTATGCAACTAGCAGCGTGGATGTCATATTGAACCATTCGATTGCTACAGTCACAGTCGTTCAGATAGAGGCAAAATGATCTAATAGATATCTCTATTCATAATAAAGAGTTCCAGGACCCTTCTGAACCCGCCGGCAACGTCATGGAATGCGGGATATCTAAGAGAACTTTACTATGAGCCTGCCAAGTCATAGTGGCGTCACCAGACTCCCGAATTGAAGTATTCACTTTTGATATGAAAAGAGCAGAACCTTCTGGATGATGGTCTTTCTTCTATAAGTGAAGGGTTTTGTGATCGAACTTCTGCTTCGACGACGACGACGACGACGACGACGACGACGACGACGACGACGGGGAACAGTCAATCCTCGCCTCGATTCTGATAGTTCAGGTATGTCTTCCGATAATCGGTTGACTCGACGCTTTGCTCGTCTAGCAACTATCAGTTCGTTCTCGCCGTACACCTCGGGAGAATCACCACTGCACGACCTTTCTCGCAGATCGCAGAGGTTCCTCGTCAAGTGCCAACAGCTTTCAAATCTCCTGGAGAAATCCTTGTCGGTTCGAAGCCCACTCTGATCATCAACAGTTTGCTCCCCAAGACTGCAGTTGTTGGATTGTATTGTACCTAGTGGTCTGGTCGGAGTCAAGACAACTTCCGAAGCTCGTTCACCTTCTCTCAAGTTTAGCTAGTATCCCACTTCTAGACTCACTCTTCTGACGTACATATACATTTATACAGTACATGTAACTGCTCTCCCAATTCTCATTCGAGATACTTCAGCGGCGTTATTGAACTTGTTCTTGCCTATCTCACCAATATCTTGGTGTGGTTCCTCTCGTCCCGATTTACATTGCCTGGACGAATGACGTCGTTATCGATACCTAATGATACTACTGAGCCTCCTTCTCGGATGCCGACTTGACATAGACCTTCGTGTAGTGAACGCCGCACAGCCAGAGCTTAGCTACAAGACTACATTCATGTTGGCTAAAACCGACGGCAGGTGTCAAGCGTTGCGCTTTCTTCCATGTTCTACTTGTGGCTCACAGCCCGTCATGGTGACTCATCGTGTATTCCGCACGCTATTGGCATGATGTAACAAGATCCTACATGCGGAATATAATCTTGAGCCTGGACAGTTGGTACCAACTTACACCACAGATGCAGTGCATGTGCCAAGGCAGATTGCACCAATGGCGCTCCTCTGACTTCCTGTTTTGAGAAACTCCCTTTCTTACGTAAAGGGAGTCCTTTCCATACACGTAAAAAGTATGTACTTAATTCATATATGGTTGTCTAGGACTAAGTTAGGTAGGTAGGTAGGTAGGATCCTCCTAGGTAGCAACTACCTCACTTGATTCATTTTACACGTGATATAAGCCTGGTAGCTCCTTACTTACACCAGCATAGTTGAGCAATGCATCAGAGGAAGCAACGGGCCTTTGCCCGCACTCATTGGGCGACATCAGAAGAATGACACCAGGCCTGTCTCTCCCACACTTCTCTATCCATCATCCATCGTCAACACAATTTTGGAACTTTTGCATTGCCTATAAAAATGCCTTTCTTACAAGTCATTCGATTGGAGCTAGATCCCGAACTAGGGGTGACCACAATGTGTACCGTTGCCTCCCAATTGTGGGTGTTCACCCAGCAATACATTCTCCGCGAGGCGAATGAGATCTCAGTTGGACGAACAGGGACGGCAACCTTGATGTTCGCGAGCGATGTGAAAAGCGAGAAGCATGAAATAGTAGTACTTCTCGGTGAGTTTCCTGCCACCAAGTCCCCACCTCAAATATCTGCCCAGCCTGTACGTGTTGGCATGGGATAATAGCAAAATTGCTGCTGCTGCTGCTGCTGATACTGATGTTGCTTGTTGTTGTTTGCGGGCAGTCTGACAGGACCAGCGATGCCAGATTCCGTTCTCCAGAACTCTGGGGATGTTCATGATAGTTCCCTGCCTCACGAAGTGCTTCCAGACGTTCAGCTTCGATGCCCCCCATTTTGATACTCTTTGGGCGGGCATTGAGCCTTTGGAGGCACAAATTGGCCCATCCGGGGTGACTATCGGATGGCACAACAAGCATGGCGAATTCGAACGCATTAGTAGCATAGTCGAAAAAGAAGAGAACCAGAAGGTTACCTTACGGTCGTGCAACGATTGGGGTCGCTCCAGCGAGAGGGGGGAACAGCAGTTGTTTATCGAGCCAACAACATCCACGGTTTCCATCTTCGCTGCTTTCACGTCGAAATACGGCAAATCAACCCCAAACCAAGGTCCTCAACCGAGATTCAGGTTCACGCCAATGGACAAGGTCGAAGAACATCCGTTCTTTTCTAGACATCAGGGGCTGCCGCAACCCCCAAACGATGCCCAACAAGGCCTGTGGCATATCGACATGTTCCTGATCCGTGGGTTGGAGCCTGGTCATCGGAAATGGGGGATAATACAATCACTGGTCAACCGTACGCTCAATACTGTCCCTGACCTTGTCACCGACCATGTCCAATAGGGGTGGATGGAGGGCAAACCGTCCACGGTCATGATCATGTTTGCCTGGAGACGTCATAAGAAGAACGTAACATATGCAATGTATAGAACACTGTGCGATAGCTTCGGCCGTTCAGCCAAGCTCGTATCGTGGAAGGCAAAAGAGTCCGACAAAGACACGAAACTTGGCAGAAATTTCCTTGAACTCATTCTCTTCGGTCTACCATGCTATACACCCAATGAGAAAAATCGCCGGCTATTCTGGCACCTACTCAACGAGTTCCGTGATACCTTGGAGATATCTGAGGATGAGGGAAACATTCATGGGCCCGACAGGCCGAATAGAGCCAGGCAACCACATGCAGCAGATCATTATTCTGGCCCAGAGAAATACCTTAAAAACGAACCCCAAAAAGGGAAAAAAGTGGTAATGCTGATAGGCTGGAAAACATCCAGAAACAAAGCGCCGGAGCGAGAGAAGTGGTTGACGAATTTTATGTCCTCCTCCTACGGCAAAATGGGCCACAAGGCCTATGTACTTGGCCAGATCTGTGACTCTATCGAGCAGTGGTCCGCTGCGATGGTAGAACCCATACCCCCACTAAGTATTTAATGATTAGGCAGTTGTTAGTTTTGCTTTCTTTGTAGAATGAACATCCATTTCCCATCCCGTTGCCAGCTCGCGCTCTATATTTGCTACTACTTGAGGATACTCGGTATTCATCTATCCTCATCCTTTGTGATCTGAAAGCTTTTCTAGTCGATTCGACCGAAGTACGGCAAATCGAATGCGTGCTAATCCCGAGAATCGCAACCCAGCTGTCCACGCAATAGCCATATTGGCTTGGTGGCGAAAGGCCCCTGTTGCGACTACCATCATATCGTTAGAACCAATCCAGATATTCTCGATCGAGAGTCATCACTGGGAGTCCTTATTCCCCGAGACCAAACAACCCTGTTGCAAGGTATACCCCCAGCAGAGCGCGATACATGTTTTCTGCATAGCCCGAACTTGTTGGCGAGCCCGCTTGGGAGCAATGTCCGCGAGCCTGAGTGTACAATCTCTTAACGGTAGGGCTGGGCTGGAATGGAAGGCTTGCTGTCACGTTGACTAGTCGGCAGACTTACCAGTCGCGTGTGGTGTGCCATCACGATAGACTTGCATCATAAGCTCTGCCGAATCCTCCTCGCTAAGAAGACCACCGTTGAAGATATCATCACCCATCTTGCCGCCAGCTTCTTCGCAACCGCCTCGTGGCATGTTAACAAAGACGCACGCCGTGGCTTCCGACCTTGCAGAAGTCGTTCTGGTCAAGTAAGACATACTCGCCCCTTAACAAGATATTAGGTGCTATTTCCAGCGGCGCTCTCGGTTTCCGCTGTAACGGCGATAACCATGAAGTAAACCATGGCACGGGGCCAGGCAGAGGAAGAAACGAACCGAGGTATGTGGCAACCTGGTGCACTATCCGAGGCCAGTTCCCCCAATAGTCTTCGTTGCTGCCAGGTACTGTAGATCGCAAGCCGACACCAACTTGCTCGACAACAAGCGGTGGCACGCCTCCAATAGTATAGCATCTCGGGGACTTTTTCGACCCGTTAGGAGTTGCAATACCGGTACACAAAGTTCAGTGTACACGTTTAGTTTGTGGATGGTTTTGTATGCCGTACACCCGGGTATACCGTGCTGTATCACGCATATAGTCTACTGTTACATGATCACATCCACCAGGGCATGACGCCATGGCCATGGGTTGCTTTCGCAGATATCATAAGGTATGTCAATTAGTCGGGAAAACGCCCCGTCTCGCCTCGCCTCGCCATCATACATACAGGGCCCATCCATTTCGTCCTCTGCTTAGTATATCTGCTCGGGGATGTGTATGGGTGGGGGGTATCGAGCTGGAAGCCTCGTATCAACCATGCATTGCGTGCCAAAGCAGAAAAAACAAGACCAGAAAACACAGCGGCAAAAAATAAACTCCATCGTTCTGTAGAATTCGTAAATCCGGTGACCGAACCGCCCAATGTGTGTGTGTGCTCGAAGCCCGCGAGATTCAAGCCGTCATCATCATCGGGTTTTTGTTTGTAGCGTCAAAATCGTCCTCGTTATCTAAGTCCCCTGGACTGTAGCCAACATCACTGCCTGAGGCTCAGGCAGAAAGAGAAAACTCCTTCGCTTAGTTTTTATGCTGAGTGGCAACAACTAGAAAAAGGGGAAATGGGTTAGATGCATATTCTTATATTTTGCAGACTTCAGGATGCGCGTGTGTACTTACCAGCAGGGACCACAATGACCAGAATGAGGATGATGATGCCGATAATGAGGCACATCCTCATCTTCATGTCCTTCCACCACATCTGCTTGCGCACTCTGTTGGCACCGCGACGGAAACCTTGGGCCGAAGTGGCCAGGTTGTCTGTCTTGTCTTGGAGGTTGTCGAGACGCTCGCCACGTTGAGAGACCTTGTTGATGTTCTCTCGCATCACACCAACGGTGTCATCGATTTGCTGTTCAGAACACAAAGTCAGTCGGTTTGCTCATTCAAAATAATTGTCAGATGCCTCGGAGAATCCCCTGGATCATCGTGAGACTGCGCCTGTGAATGCGACAGTATTCGCTCCTTGCAGGTGCTGGGCTAGTTTGATTGCTCGGTATGTCGTATCCGTCGCATGGACGGATCACTCAACATTTAAATGGCATCCAGCTAGAACCCGCGTCGCAGAATTGAATAATGCATTCGTCTAGCAAATGCGATGCACATCTTTGTGATATCTTGTTGGTGCGAATGTAACATAGCCAGATGCTTTATAGCGCCGATACAGTCTCCCGCGTCATTTGGAAATGATGACAAGTTGCCATGTGAACGCTCGGCGCTCTGAGTAGCTTGCGAAAGCTAAAGCAGCGGCATCGAAATCTCGCGATCCAGGGACTGGTCCATCTCGAGGGTTCAAGAACCAGAATAAAAGCGACTTACCGCTTGCAGCGCTTGTGTTTTGGCATTGCCGCCTTGCTGAGGTGCAGCACCGGCCTGGCCACTGGGGATGTAGGGGTCGTAGGGGGCTTCTTGGTTGTGGGACGCCATTTTGAGGGAGAAAGGGTCGAAGACGGAACGAATCAATCGTAGAGTTCTCGGATTTGGGTTGACAAAGGTCGGTTCGAAGTATTGATGCTTATGCGATCGGTGGTGGTGGTGAGTGGGAGAGCAGAATTCGTGGTATGTGAAAGAGGAAGAAAGAGGGTTGGAGGATGGCGCGAGGTACAATGGGCGAAAGAGGTTGTTCTGGGATCCGGAAGAGGGTCAGGGAGGCTTGGGAGGCTAGTAGGTCAGGTAAGGTGTGAGCAAGAGGTGGTAGGAGTGGCAGAGAGTGGTATGCAAGATTGATGGGCTGGCTGGGTGACCTGGAGACTTGCTCTTTGACTGGGTCTGGCTGGCTGGCTGGCTGGGGGGGGGGGGGGGGGGGGGGGGGTGGTGGCTCTGGGCGTTGGGCCACTGGGCCACTGGGGCTACTTTACTCTGGGGCTGGGTTTGTTTGGCTGGAACCTGGCTTCGTCAATGTTAGATGGACGCTTAAGTTGCTTTCTGTTAGGGACTTAGGGACTTAGGGACTCCGTAGCAGCAAAGGAAATAGGAGTCCGAGCTCTTTTTCTCTCTCGCAACGATCTCAAACAGGGACGGTCAGAGGTAGGGGTGTCCTATTCCAATGGTTTGATGGTCTTAACACAGCGCAACTATGGAATGGATCACCAGGCAACGGAAGGGTCCCTCTCTGTTTCTTTTCTCTCTCCCTCTCTCTTCCTTTTGTGACTTATTAGTGGTAAACCCGCATTTGGCTTTGTCCTCAAAATGAAGCATCGTTCCCCATTGAATGAGTAATTCACTCAACAACATGTTGTTACTCGTAACCTGAGGTAATACGAGGTAATCATAGGTAGGTACTGGATTAACTCAAGCTGGTGGCGGGCTTCGGCTTCGTTGGTCAACCGTCTACGCAATGCCCAACCCAACCTGGCTAGACGCTTACTCGCCTGTCGGTGGAATGCGGCAGTGCCTCGAACTACGTATGCCTTTTTGGCTCCGAGTGAGCGAAAAAGGATTTGTCAATTCCACATCCGGGCTAGGTCTTGGCCATTCACCTACGACGACTACACGTGAGCGTCGAATGCTTTGGGATGGCTGGGATGACTGGGACAAGCATCGGGATGTATCCGTATTGTATTGTCAAATTGCCCTACTACGTCGACAAGTTGTTGTTGTTGTTGTTGACGCAATCAATCAACACACGATGTATTGCCCAGCCAGCGGCAGCCACCTCAGCCCCCCAACCCCACTTAAATAAATGGTCAACATGATCTAATCAGGGTCACCCGTCTTGCCTTCCGCCTCATGCATCGTGAACAACCTCAGAGTTCGAAGTGTTACCTAATAAGACGTAGAATTCTCTGGCAGTCAGATGAAACTATTCCTACCATTGAAACGTATTTTTCCATGTGGTTTTTTCAGCCCACGGCTTGCATTAGCATCTCCACGGGAGTCCCTGTCGATCCTCTGGGGAATGGAATGGTTTGCATGGTGCCGCCGAGCCACACAAGTCGAATCTTTGATCGTTGCAGTTCTGTTTCATCATCCAGCGTTACAAAGAAGCGACCCCATTCGCTCGATATTGGCCGTGTCCCACCCTCCATCTTCCCCCTCATAGGCTACGTTTCGAGTATATATGACAATTCTCATGCATTATATCTTGCGTCTCTTGTACGAGATGTACTTACATAGCACCAAACAAAGAAACAAAAAACGGCGAAGCACCAAGTGACCTAGTAACCCAGCTGCCTTGGTGGTGTCGGTTTTCCCGGCATACTTGGCTACTTAGGTATACTGGGGAAAGAGTTCTTGAGCTCTTCGATAATACATGTAGTCAGATGATTGCTGGACCGCGTGTGACTCTCCCAACAAGTCGGTTTTACGCAATTTACCTAGGGAGTTGGGGCCAAGGCGTTGAGTTATGGCATGGCAGAGCATCATGATAGTTTGCACTGCCGGAGAGCAGCGTGACATCCAAACAATGGCAGCATGCATACCGTAGACTGGCATCTCTATTTGCGGTTGATGTGGAGCCCCAGGGCCTACGTATAGTAGGTACGTAGAAGAATGGGATGAGCTGAACGGTTATGCGGTGGCCGTTGCAATACCGTGCTTGTGAATTAGGTATTGAATATCTTATGGCCGCCACTGTCGACGGTGATGGAGATAGCATCCTTTCTTGTTAGGTGGCTAAACGAGTGGAGAGAAGCCATGCCAGAACGGCCTTGGCTAAAGCAGGCGAGCTTGATATAGTATAGTAACACGGGATATATCTCATTAAGTAAGCTGCGACAGGCTTGAGATGTCACAATCACCATATAATGCAATGCTAGAGTCTGATTGGTGCTGAGAATAGTATATCGCATCGCAATCAGCATATGTCTGTCAGCTGAAGGTTCTCTGTTCAACGCCAGTGGTGTCTCGACACTGCGCTAATAGTGGCTTGGTTGTTGGCCCATAAATAACCTGGATATCGTATGGAATCCATCAGAAAGAATATCACTCAGTCGATCATGGTTCGGGAGGGTCCGAGATTAAGACGATGGATCAACAATAACGTATTCTTGGTATTCTTTTTGTTTGTCCCCAGATGTTGTTTGGTTTCAAACAACGTGCTCACAGGAGCTGCAAGTATGAGTACAATATGTACATGTAGATTCATGTGCTGTAAACCTACCTAGAATCCAAACTAAATCAAGCGCCAAGATGTGTACCACGGAAGTTCAAAATTGAATAATCCCAATTCCCTTTATTCAGTATACAAACGGTGATAGTAACATGTATTTGACTGCTTCCTGTAGTACAGCTATTAGGTTACAGCTTTATGGCACGCTGCAAGGTGCTCAAGCCACGGCTCATTCCCGTCTGTCTTGTGCTCGGGAGTATGCAGGTTAATGCGCAATGCGAACGCAACCTGCGTTCCAATACCTTAAGCAACGCGAGGAGGAAAAGAGTTTGAGAACAAACAGCCTCAGCTGAGGGCTTAGGTAGAAATTCGGACATTATGCCAAGGTACGGTCACACACTTCTTTCCATACCTAATAAGTCGGCTCTTTCGACGATGAGGTGAGGTGCTCCTGCTCGAGCATTAGCGTCATACCTCGCGAGCTCTCTCCAGATTCCAAAGTCCAGAGTCCCGGCAGAGCTTATGTGGGCTCGGCTCTCCATTATCACCCCGCTTTGATAAACCCAGTCCTGCGGAATCCCCGACCAACAACACTTCAGAAGAGGTGGTGGTGTGTCTGATTTCCAGTGGGTGTCACCATGTCTTGAACAGGTCCCTTGCATACATTCAACATTGGATACATATTGGATGGATGCGAGTACTCTATGTATTATTGAACCAGAGTTAAGCCTTAGAGGTAGGAAAAGGTAAAGTCGAAGCCAAATAGAAGCGTCCGGCGGCGGGCCGCACCCTCAAGTGACTATCGTGGTGGCGTTTGTTCATAGCGAACTAGGTTAGCAATTTGTTGTTCGTGGGTTGCTGGAGCACTCGCAAGTCCCCGGGCCAGCCGGAGGAGACATGGAACCTTGGGGTGTACGAGATGGGCCTCTGGTTCTGATGGCAGCCTATACCAATGTATAAGTAAGTACATAACCTTCCAATGACAAAGAGTCGAGACGGACTCGCAAAGACGTGGGGAATGGTCAGAAGTGCGTCACCCCTAGCGCGGGGAAATGCAAACGTCCCAGTCAAAGGTGCGTGTGTGCGTGCGCGTGTGCTTGAAGCTTGTCCGTACAAGTTAGAAGACGACGGACATGCCCCTTGACGTATGTTCATACATACATACATACATATGGTATGACCATTCTACTTCTTCCTGTTGTTCTTGGGAAGGACACCAATACCCCAGGATATGCCCAGCCGTCCCCCCCTTGTGACTATTGAACTCACCTTCCCGGCTTGCACCTTGTGTGTGTTTGTTTGTGTATTCCCATGTTCCGGCTTCTCCAAGCGATCGATACCACCAAGTTTTGATGACTCCAGATTGCCCGTATTACATCGCCAGGCACATCGTTTGGTGGGAAAAGTGGACGCCAACGCTGTTACGATACCCTGCAACTATCAAAGGTCTCTGGGAAAGACTACGATATCTCACGACGTCTCTTCCATTGAATCGGCCACTCGCATTATCCGGGAGAAAGATAATATTCCCAGCAGGGATAAGTGCTACTCGACCACTTTCATTGCACTTGCATGCTCGGAGGAATGAGACCTTGTTTTCTTCGGTCGTTTTAATCTATATTTCTTAATGATCGATCATCCTGGGGTCTTATAAGATATAAGACTGATCTTCACACGACTGCCAAGCGTATCGCCAAGGAGCCAGTATCATGCGGCTCTTCCGGCAAGCTACTCATGGCCTGACAGCAACGCTGCTGGTTGCCAGCCGATTGGTTATCGGATACCGGCTTGACATTAGCTCGCAGGGTATGGATGAAGTCCGCTGAGTTGTTGCTCTGGGAAATATATTGATCGGGTTTTTCCCCTACCAGACTCCATCAAAGATGTATCCAAAACCATGGCCCAGGACTTGATGTCCTTTTACAACGGTTATAAGCCGGGTGGCACACCTGGGCTTCTTCCGCAGCCTTATTACTGTAAGAACTTCAACGTTGATGGGATACTGTGGTATGCTGATTAACACCGGTAAAGGGTGGGAAGCTGGTGCCTTTCTTGGCGCCATGGTCGACTACTGGTACTACACCGGTGACACCACTTATAACAAAATCACATCGGACGGCCTACTATTCCAGGTTGGTCCAAACAACGACTATATGCCACCAAATCAGACCTTGACAGAAGGTAACGATGACCAAGGATTTTGGGGCATGGCCGTCATGTCGGCTGCCGAGTACAACTTCCCGAACCCTCCCGCGGGCCAGCCGGGTTGGTTGGCGCTGGCTCAGGCTGTCTTCAACACTCAAGCGGCCAGATGGGACACGGAACACTGCAACGGCGGTTTGCGATGGCAGATCTTTACCTGGAATAATGGTTTCGACTACAAAAACAGCATATCGCAGGCGTGTTTCTTCAACATAGCCGCGCGCCTGGCCCTGTACACTGGTAACAGCACATATGCCGACTGGGCTATCAGGACTTGGGATTGGATGGTGGATGTGAAATTTATCGACGAACACTACTACATCTATGATGGCGCGCACACCCCCAACAACTGCTCGGTCGTTGTGCCGTATCAATTTTCTTACAATCCTGTGCGTACTCCTGTTTGGAAATTGGGCCCTCGGAATGTTTATTTTTCGGGCCCTGGTTCTTCGTCCGACGAGGAATCAATCCTTGGAAGACATGTGAGCTGACTCCAGCGGTATTAGGGGGCCTTTCTTCTTGGCGCTGCAGCTATGTATGCGTACACGGATAACCTCAAGCAAACGGATAAGAGCGATATTTGGCACGAAAGGGTAGATGGCCTTTTGAACGGCACCGACGTATTCTTTCTAAGCATGTCTCCGGAGGAGCCAAAGGTCATGCTCGAAGTCGCCTGTGAAAGGGTCAACCTTTGCAACGTGGACCAGCAATCCTTCAAAGCCTACCTCAGCCGTTGGATGGCAGCCACAACCAAATGGGCGCCCTGGACGTACAACCGCATCAAACCTCTGCTTCAAAACTCGGCCGTGGCCGCAGCGAAGCAGTGCACGGGCGGCGACAACGGCCGCATGTGCGGGATCCGCTGGGTGAACAACACCGGGGGCGACGGCGTGTGGGACGGCACGATGGGCGTGGGCCAGCAAATGTCGGCCCTGGAGGTCGTGCTCGCCAACATGATCGAGCAAGCCCAGGCCCCCGTCACGAACAGCACCGGCGGCACCAGCGAGGGCAACGCGGGTGCGGGCGGGTCGGACATCGGCCGGACGGACCCCCATGGCGCCGCCTATTCGACCGCGCCCATCAAGACGGGCGACCGGGTCGGCGCCGCGCTCTGCACCGTGGCCGTCCTTGGCGCGCTGGTCGCGGCCTGCATTTTCATGATGTCCGATGAGTCCAAGCCCCCCCACGAAAACTGGCAGGATGTGCGCTCCATCTTTGCCGGTGGCGCGGGGGCGGCCAAGCTCTCGCGAAAGGGCAAGGATGCAAGTCACGATGAGAAGGGGAAAGGGGTTGCCGACTACAGTCCCACCGGGTCGGTGGAAAAAACCTTTACTTCGGCATACGGGATATTCGAAGGGCCCCCAGCAGTACCCCCGACAATGACAAGAACAGGTTATGTACAGAAACCGAGTCGAACAGCAAGAGGTGGTTCTTCGCGGTATGATTCTGCTGCCTTTGCTCTTCAAAATGAAGTAGCAACAGTAACAGATAGAGCTAGCGCTCGCCCGCAAAGGGAAAGCGGATCAAAGCACTATTTGCAGAAGAAACGAGCCAGGTACATAGACTCTATGGTCAGCTGACTTGCATGGCATTGGGAAAAGCCATCACTGGATGATTTATGAATTGCATTGGGGCGGAGTTATTCTTTCTGGTTTATATATATAGTTCAATATTTGTACATATGCAGGTACTCCTTTGATCGAATTTGCAGCCTAATGCTGCGCAATCATACTTGGCGTATAATTGTTTGGGCTTTGAGCAAAGTGTATGGGTGATTGACTCTATTCCCGACTGGATATATGACACTGCATGCCAGTGACCACTTTCAGGAGGGGCTGTAAGTGATGGCGTGCCTACCCGAGCAAAAAAAAAAAAAAAAAGAAAAAGGCTTCTCCGAATCTCCGGGGCTCGTCGGCCATGCTTCAGGGGGCGAATAAAGAAAAGATGATGGCGATGCAGTGTAGCCCCTTTCCACCTCAGGTACTTGTATGTGGTTGGTTTGGTGGCGACGGTCTCCTATATTGCGCTGCTGTGCTAAGAGCGACTAGTGTCATTGATGAAAATCAGCTTACTTAATGAAGTAGAAACATACGATTGGATTGGGTCATCGACCCCTCGTGTCCGATCGCGGGGCAGCTAGCAAGCTATAAGTTTTTGGAGGGTCAATTGGATGAATCAGACACTAACTAACCATACCTACGTACGAAAAGTTATACCATTACAAACACCATACATCGTTGCCACCCTCGAAAGTGACATTCACAGGGGTAAATTGATCACGCAAACAACAGACAAAAAGAACCCGAAATCATGGCTCCGGCAGAGTTCCCCAAGAAGAAGTGCGGAGTGCTGGGCTGCACAGGATCCGTCGGCCAGCGCTTCATCCTGCTTCTGTCGCAACACCCGCACTTCGTCCTGCACGCCGTCGGTGCCTCGCCGCGATCCGCCGGCAAGAAGTACAAGGATGCCGTGAGGTGGCAGCAGGCCTCGCCCATGGGCTCCGTGGGCGAGCTAGTTGTGCGCGAGTGCAAGGCCAGCGAATTCGCCGACTGCGATGTCGTCTTCAGTGGCCTCAACGCCGAAGACGCTGAGAGCATAGGTACGTTAATGCTTACCGTGCTTTCCCATTAGCAATTGCGTCCATCTTATTCGGGCGCGTGCACGCGCACGAAAAGGAGATACACAGGCACACACTGGGATACGATGACTGATGCGCATAACCCGTACAGAAATGGAGTTCCTCAAGGCCAACCTCGCCGTCTTCTCCAACGCCAAGAACTATCGCCGCGACCCCCTCGTGCCCCTCGTCGTGCCGACCGTCAACCTGCCGCATCTGGACCTCATCCCCCACCAGCGCAAGCACCACAAGCTGGAGAAGGGCTTCCTAGTGTGCAACTCTAATTGCGCCGTTATCGGCCTCGTCATTCCCTTCGCTGCGCTGCAGGCCCGCTTCGGCCCCGTCGACCAGGTCTCGGTCGTGACCTTGCAGGCCCTCTCGGGCGCGGGCTACCCGGGCGTGCCGTCGCTGGACATCATTGACAACGTGGTGCCCTTCATATCGGGCGAGGAGGATAAGTTGGAGACTGAAGCGCGCAAGATTCTGGGCAACATCAACGAGGCTAAGACGGCCTTCGTTGAGCAGGACCAGCTGCGTGTCAGCGCCGCATGCAACCGCGTGCCCGTCATCGACGGCCACACCGCCTGCGTCTCGCTCAAGTTCAAGAACCAACCGGCCCCCAGCGCCGAGGAGGTCAAGAAGGCCCTGAGCGAGTACGTCAGCGAAGCCCAGAAGCTGGGCTGCCCCTCGGCCCCCGAGCAAAGCATCAAGGTCTTCGGCGATGACCAGCCTAACCGCCCCCAACCGCGCCTGGACCGCGACCTCGGACGCGGCTACACCGTCAGCGTGGGCCGAGTGCGCGAGGACGAGAGCGGCATCTTCGATATCAAGTTTGTGGCTCTGAGCCACAACACCGTCATCGGAGCTGCCGGCTCTTCGATACTGAACGCCGAGGCCGCTGTTCTCAAGGGATACCTTTAGAGATCTAGAGAAATGATATGATATATAACGAAAAGCTAAGATACATGATTACTGCATTCACTGGCGTTGGCTGTTGGCAAAATAGAAGAGCTGGGTTGACGGGTATTAGATAATAGAAAAATTGCTCACCGTTTTCTTGCTGTTTTGGTACTATCTCTCCGCATGTCAAGATTCAGGCTAACCAAAGCATTACTCTGATAATCAGGTAATGTACCCGTGTTTTCTCACAACATAGGGTAGACCAGGGGGTCTTTCCATCCCATTGCAATGGCAAAAGTCCAATATTTCTTCAACTACATGGTCTGATTAATCTTCACCGAACCCGAGACAATGATGATTGCAATCCCAGGATGCAGACTGGATGGCACAAAATGAGGGAGACCAGACTGGCCATGTGGGACACGCAGGACGAAAGAAGAAGCTTGACTCGGGGAACCTACTACAGAGGCAGTCGGTTAGACAGAGATACACGAAAGGCGTCGTGTCTGGGTGTGTTAGCGTCATGCTCTTCTTATATCAACCGTCCCTGTGTTACAGGGACTGGTGCGGGCTGGCAGGGACCCACGCAAGCAGATGAAGAGATGAGATGGATCTCAGGAGTGGCCGAAATGTCGCTTAGCCGCAACAGGACTCCTCTCGGCTATCAGACGTTTAATTGGCATTGAAGGCCCAAACAGAGCAAGGTTCGGGAAGATACAGTGGCTTGCCTATGCAGAGAGCCGCCCTTCTGGCTGTTGTTGTATATGCCTGTCTTCTGAATGAAACCTAGAAGATAGAGGGGGTATATCTTCGTATAAGTACCTAAGGGAGTCTTTGATGGAACTAGAGCAAGCAAACACTTGCGTTGGAGCTTAAGGGCCAAGGGGGACTTACTACATATATACAAGGTTGGAACAAGGGTTCCCCAGACCCAGATATGTATGCTGCCAGATTTGGATGCTGCCTCGACGCACAAGGGGGTCGCTAATCGGGACGGCGATATGCTGCGTTCGTTCAACAACAACAGAAGTTGCACCAACGGGTTTCTGATCGAACCCCGGATTTTCTCCCTCTCTCTCCTATGAAGATTCTCATCGGGGCGGACCGGTGAAGAGAAAGAGATATCTCCTACAACTGCTTGATTCTGGGGAGGCGAGCAAATCCTGAGAGACGTGATTGAATACCAAGAGAATGGGATTGGGGGGATAGGCGCTTGAAATTGGATGTACGTAGGACGACACACGTATTTTTGACGTTGGGGGTCTCTGGATGAAGGTCTCGGCTACACTGCGACATTGAAACAACTTACCTATTACTCCTTTCTCCCTCTTGCGCAAACAATCGATGCTGCCAGCCATTTTGGAGGGGTGTCGAGTGATACCAACATCTTCTGCCACTCAAAAAGATGAAGTGACTCAGCATAGGAACTAACAGGTCCTTCCCACCGATGAATTACATCCAGCACAATTGTAAGTACCTCCCAAAATTCCGATCGTTGCTTTCTGATCGTGACACTAATAAATCTGCCCAGGCCTGGAATCTCTCTCTCGAGCTGTTATTGCTGCTTTCCCATCTCCTTGAAGCACCGCCGTCAACATTGCCACCAGTCTCACCACCAACTAACAGGCAACTCGGCGTCACATTCACCACGTTGTTTTGGCAACGCATCTGCTTCCTTGATGTTGCATTCACTCCATACATCATTGCCGATCAAGAACCTGGACGCATCTCTCAATTGACTCCTTGCCGTTTTCAAGTTACATTGAATTCATCTTCTACACCCGCACACACAAAGTGGTTTGCCCCCGACGTCGAAGTTCAAGTTTCCTTCAAGGTTCTTTCCTCGAAAGAAGTCCGCGCACAAGATCCGAATATCATCACGCAGTTCTTTCTACTTATCCCCATCTTTCGCTTCGCAGCAATTATAGTCGGACGACAGAATGAGTCAGGCGGAAACAACAGCAACAGCAACAGCAACAGCAACACCAACGCCGAAACCGTTGGCCAAGGGTGGTGCACCACCAGGCGGTGCCCCCTTCGATGGAGGCGTCTCCCCTGGCGAGACCCTGAACAACTATAATGCCAACCCCTCCACGCCCCTTGAGATCGGTCTCATCGTGGGCGTCATCGCCTTCGTTGGGCTCTTGGTTGTGGCCCTCTTCGTCTGGCGCTCCCGCAAGAACAAGGCACTGGTAGATCAGGAGCAGCAGAAGGAGGATGTCGAGGCACGTGCTGCTGTATCACCCATCGGCAGCGAGCAACATCATGGCGTCGACGTCGTTCACAATGGCTACCCGGATCATGAACGAGGAATAATCATTGGCAATTCACCTCCCGCTCCCCCGCCCAAAGATGAGCGCCGCCGTACAAGCGAGGACTCCGATGTGATCCATAATACCAGTGGCATCACCATCGAGCGAAGATCTCCCAGGCCTGACGATGGGCCAAGAAACCCTACCTGGTCGGTATGGGGTCACCGCAATGGAGGATACAACGGTGGTAAGCCTTTTGCTCTTCTTTTTTCTTATCTGGGCTGAAACTTACCGAGTCTTTTGTGAACACTGTTGCTAACCTACGGTGCCTATTTTCAGCTGAGGAACACGAGATAGTGAATCGTATCTGATCGCCTGGCCTCTGGTGGTCATTCTCATGATTCCGCCACAACTAATTCACGAGTTACGACGTTGTATTGTATAAGTATTCAAGCTTCCTCGTCGGTTCGGAAGAGTTCACCGGACAAGAAGGAGGCATGGTTTCCCAGTGGAACGGGAACGAAAGTTAATAGATGATCTGGCCTTCAGGAGAAGCGATTTCTCCAACGTCGTCCATCAACTGTTTTTGCATTTCCTGGTATTTCTCAACAGGAAATATGAGCCTGTGTAATAATGGAAGTATTGAATTCGAGAGCTTTCATCATGTACACTGGTAGTATTGGCTCAGGGACGCCAGGCGGCTGAAGACCTTGGTTCCCAATGCAGTGAACCAGTCTTATGCTGAACACAAAACTGGACGTGGATCAGTGGTTCTTCTCTTTTGTCACTACATGACGCGGTGGTGATTGCAAGGTTTCCACAACGCACTGTTATCTGCCCTAATTCTCTGTCAGTTTCTTTCATACTTCCAGGTTCTGCTTGCGTGCTAATGGTGTGGATGTGAAGCACGGCTCCTGTCAGGTCTTTGAAGATATCCAGCAATGTTATCTGATTCATCGATGCCAGTGGAAACATTCTCATATCCACTTCCACTTTCTTCTGCAGTCAAGGATATGCCCATCTAGTAGTATAAATACCCAGGGTGCCTCCCTTCATCCTTAGATATCGTCATCTGCTTTTCTCACTGTCCAAGCGGTCGCTGTAGACCCTGTATATACACTCACCATCCTTCCCTATTTGATGATCTTCGGTATCAAGGGAAATTTTAGGACTGGCTAGATAACCTCCAAACTCGGTGCGGCTTCCCTGTTGTACTTCTTCTTCGTCTGATTCATAGGGCCTACATACCCTTCCCCTCTGTCTGTCGATCATTGCTTGACTATTACTTACGAATTCATCGACAGTCATCTCGGTGCCGACAACACGCAAAAGCCACCCCGCCGTCAAACATCCTGACAACTCCCAGTCTATCAAGTACTGTGGGTGAATACACCACCATAAATAAAATCGATACGCGGGCGCTGTACATCTTCACAGGCCTCAGGGTATAACCGCGGGGCAATTTGAAGCTGGCGGACAGGCGTATTAGAGGACCTAGGTAGGTGATTTCAGTGCAGTGCCTTTCTCTTACACCACCTTGATTGTTGTGTTCACTTTCTCTGGGGGCCGATTGTTACAAACCGCGGTAACAAAAATAATATTGTATACAGAGTCACTCTGAACCACTTGATGCACAGTCACTGACTTCTCACTGACCAAACCATCAGAGATCCTCCTGCTTGTATTCAATAATACCGGCGCCGACCCCTTCTATTCACATTGGGCGATTCCCTTTATAAGCCAACCAATCGGTTTCCTGGCAGAGAGCAGGAACGATCTTCTTTTCCCACTCAACCTTCACTCACAAACTGCCGCCCTGCTACCACCCTACCTACATCACTCTCGCACTACAGAAGCTCGCAAGCTTCAAGGGCCATATAAATCTGCCTTCCTTAGGTCGTCAATATTGGTATTTCGTCGTCGACCCCTTAACTCATCGATTCACCCCAAAAGCTCTTTACTGCGTCATCGTTGCGGCCCTCTTCGGCTGTCAATACTGACATTTCGTCGCCAACCCCTTGGAGTTGTTAATTCCCTATAAAAACTCTTCACTATACCGTCCTGCCCCTTCGGCGTTCCTTCACATCGTCGCTTCCCTCTTTGGTCGGCAATACTGACATTCTTGTCACTTGTCCCCTTCGACGATTAATAAAGATTCTTCACTGTATCGTCACTGCCCCTTCGGCGATTTTTCGCATCGCCGCTTCCTCCTTAGTCGGCAATACTGACATTTTTATTGCTTGACCTCTTCGGCAATCAATTTGTACTGTGTTATCGCTCTTGCTGATACTCACAATCCTCTTTGCATCGGCGCTTCCACCACAGCATCGATACCCCCAAGATATCAATTTTCTTGCCTTGCTAGGTAATAAGCATTGGTAACTAGCAGCGAATCAGTCGCCATGTCCGACCCATCCAAGAACAACCGCCGCCAGGCCAACTCGTCTCCTGCCCAGGGCACCAACCCGCCTTGGACCCCTAGCCGCCGCCCGGCTGGCCCGTCCAACAGCAACAACAGCCCAGGCTTCTCCTCCTCCCGCCAGGCCTCATGCTCGGGCGCTGGTTCAGCCTCTGGCTCGGGATCGGGCGCCGGCTCGACCAGTGGCTATAACCTCGCAGGACGCAACACGTTTGCTCGCCAGAGCTCGGCCAGCTACAACAACAACTCCTTCGGCCCCCGAAGCGGTGCCTCATCTCAGTCTTGGAGATCCCCTACTGGCTTTTCCGCGACTCCTATTGGTATTCCTCTCCACGGTACTCCTCCTTACGGCACTCCTCTTCATGGCACTCCCATTGGTGGTTCTCCCGCTGTGACTGGCGGTTTCAACCCACCCGTTGCTACCACGACTCCGACTCCCTCTACTCCCGTTGGACAGAACATCAATATCAACAACAGCAGCTTTCATCATAATGCTAGCGCCACATCGTCTGCCCCCCTCACAAGCCAGCACCATCCTCAAGGTTTAGATGGTTCCACCGGTGTCGACGCCCCCATCCCCGCTGGCAACCCCGCCCCTGCCGTTGTCCAGGCCCCCGTCGTCGTCCAGGGCCCCCAGGTCCACCTCGACGCCGACCAGGCCAGCCGCCTCGTGTGCCCCTGGTGGTCGACCTACCAGCGCTGCGGTCAGCGCGGCTGCCCCTTCTCCCACGGCCGCGCCACGGGTCTGCTCGAGCAGCCTCTCATCTGCCCCTACTGGGCCCGCGCCCGCGGCACGACCGAGAAGGGTTGCAACAAGGGACACGAGAACTGCCGCTTCGCCCATTTCCACTGTGAGCATGGACAGAAGGCCCCCGTTCCCAAGCCCAAGCCTAAGCAGAATTAATTGTCACGGCATGACGACGGGCAGTCAGTCGCCCCGGTGTATGCAACGACGAACGGAAACAGAAACGGATTTGAGCTGGATGGGTAATGGCAAGATGGACTTGAGCGTGATCGGCGGCAACGTCCGAGCGGATAATGGATCTCAGTGTGGTCGGGTGATCAGCGACAATGCGACTGAATTACAGATTTGAGCGCCTCTCGCTCAACGGACAACGACCGAATAGCTGGCGGACCTAGGACGGGTTCGAGCGTCCCAATAGTGGCCTTCAGCACATCGGTGATAATATTTGGTCATGGACAGCGATGTCTTTTTCCTTAATAGAAAATGGGATAGGGGGACAGGGTGACACTGATCCAGTCTTATCACGTCGGACAAGACATGATATACTCGTTACTTCGTGTAATAGAGGTCTGGTGTGCCTGGCGATTTCGAACCTAGATATGACATAGGCCGAGAGAGCTATCACTAGGAAATATAGAAACCGTCTCCTCCCCATATTACTTGGCGATATTCGTGACACGTAACCTTTCCTATTAACCATTTGCCGTTACCTTGCGTGCTTTTCTTGTATCACAGACACTAACAGAAAGCACATCGTGTATTACAATGCCCGCTATGGAACAGTACAAAGCCCTTGCTTTGTCAAGCGGCAGTGCGGACTTCACTAATGACCGAGGCTGTTGGCCCTGTGGAGACTCAACAAACTTCTCGAAAGAAAGAAATCTGGTACGGGCGTATGCAAGAAATTGTTCATAAGTATGTAGGATGGGGGCATCAAGACTGCCTACTGAAATAGCCCCCCCTGATAAGCTGAAATAAGTCAATTCGCCATGAACGCCAAGTGATGCTGCCAATCCTTATACCCAAACCTGCCTGGATCCTGCCGTAGATGATAATGAAAGAAAAGAGAGACAAAACGAAAAGAAATCGTGTTGCTTGCCAATCAGTTATTAGTCTTGGGAAGATAACGACTTCTGAAGACATTACTGAAGGTGCTCATTCGGCTGCCGATGGTACCGCCATCTTGCATTTTGCTGGCTAGAGCCTCCTCTAATGCAGATTGTGTCACCGATGCATCTGTAGGCAAAGTAAGTCAAAATTGCCGGGCCAAAAATTGGAATAAAGGCACAAGAGAAACTTACCATCAAGGTCACTGAAGCTACTTCCCATGCTTGGCGTCTCGTCGCTGTCCCTCGAATAGCCTTTGCCCTTGCCGCTAGGGCTTCGGCCGGTTAGCTCCATGGTTCGTCGCGGCGACAGCGGCCCGCTGGGCTTGGCCTTATCCGCCGACGATCCCTTGACCACTGGGGTGGCCGAGCCAGCAGACGAGTCCGAGGTCTGGGATTTATGTATTCGATGGTGATGGGCCTTCGGCAAGCGCCGACTTGACGACGACTCAGCTGCCAGGTTACCCTTAAGTGTGGCGGTGAGGTCATTATGGCCACTACTCGATGCATCCGCCTGCTTTCTGTAGGGCAGGAATGCGGGCTCGTCGTCTTCCTCGTCGTCGGCAAAAGACGGGCCATCGTTGCTTTGGAAGCGCGGGGGACGCCGGATGATGCGGGACTGGGCAGGGCTCGATTCGGATGAAGACGACTCTGCCGAGCTCGTTTCCGCCGGTCCGGGAGACGGGGGATCCGGCTCTGGTTCATCATCAACCGAGGTACTCATCGGGAGCGACGAGAGCCGTTTGCGCGCCGACGTATCAGCCCCCGGCTGCCGTATGACTCCCTTGCCGCTGCCACCGAGGTTCCGCGTATTATAGACAGCCGTATTAGAGGACGATGTCCTGGTGGATGGCGGACGGGGCGTGGCTCGCATGGGCGTTCCGGGTACGCTTGCATCGTTTCGGGGAAGAGGCGAGTCTCGGCGGACAGACAGTGATGATGGGGCTCGTGGTCGACCGAGGGCGGCAGAGCCCATTTGCTGTTGCTGCTGCGCAGAATCGCCTGCTGTCGTAGGAATATCGGCGCTGGGGACTGGGGATGGGGCCGCCGAGCTTCTGGCTACAGCGGCCGCCTTGCGCATCTGTGCTCGTACTTGGGAAGCATGGCGCTCGGTCAAGAAAGCTACTTGTTGGAGGAGGAAGTCGACGGTGACCTGGAATCGTATGGCACTTCAAAGGGTTAATGGGGGAGCTTCAATTCAGCCAGGGGCTTCGGGGGGCGTACATGTCATTCCCTGCAATTTCGAGTTAACTCGGGCACTGATGAAATAGAAGTAGTAGTAGTAGTAATAGTAGTAATATAGCTTACAGTCTATCTCTGTTTTTGCAACCTCGGATATAATGTTCCAAAGAGCTTCATCTTTGGATGAATCCCAATTCACCTAGATTTTGGCCTCGTGTCAGCCTGATGATGGCATTCCGGGTTGCGCGCAGGTAAGAATAAGAATGGATGGGAATGACGGAGGTATGGAACTTACCGGAGGAGGATCCACGAAGTCGGCTCGTGGAAAAGGCAACCGAATGAAGACGGTGTAAGTGGGTTCTAGATGGGGTGATGCCATTGTATCGATTACATGCTGGATCCCATAGTTGATTCTACGGGTTTGGAATGTGTATGGGAAATAACAAAAGAATTGAAGGATGCAAGGTTTCGGATTCGTCGTCCTGCCTGCTCGAGATGCAATGCAACCAACCTACGATTGGAGTGTGGAAGCTGGAGCTGGACCAGGCAGGCCCCTAGACGAGACCAAGACCCAGACCCAGCCAGACCCTGGGAAATGGAGATGGTATGTTGCTAGGCTTGCCACGCTTGCTTCTTATCGGAGCTCTTATCGTGCGTGTTATGACTGTTGCTCCTGCATTAAGGCTGTATGGAACCTTGTTAGTGTTCCATCAGTCCATCAGCCCCGGATTTTACCATCCCAGGCAGCCAGGCCTCTCTCTAGTGTCCGTCTTCCCCCAACCCAATCATCGTTCCGTATTCTAGACATTCTTCACCCTTTTCTATCTTCTATGTGAGACCATGTAGTTCACCCGCAGCACAAGCGGTCAGGAGCAAGACCACACGGGTGTCTCAGACGGAGATGTGGGGGGAAACATCCATCCTCCGTCAAGACTAGCCGTAGCAGACCGTGATTGCTGTACAGTCCAGTTCAGTCCAGTCCAGTCTCTGAATTAGGTATTGTTGTTGGGCAGACAACATTGAATCTTTCATAACCCGGATAACGTAAGCAGCATTCCAGTATGCTGGATAAACAGTAAAATATAGTAACTACATTATATATGTAAGAATAACTTATGCGATGGCCCTTGTGGACAACCATAAATAAGTACATAATGAATCGGGCTGTATCATAGTTAGGTGTCCATACTTACTTAGTCTGGAGATGGATCGTAATCAGTGCCCCCATAAATCTCTCTAAACCCGAGATGTTGGTGCTGTTTCCCCTAAGGTTCGATCCATTGTATTAATCTAACTTACCGTCTTATGCAGGTCCTCTGCTCGTCAAAACTAATCCGCCAAAAGTGCGCGGCGACTCTGGAGGCTAGCAGTGTCTGTTAGGTACTGCACCAAAGGTGCAGCTGATTCGTACGGTACCTGAGGTTGGTGTTGATCATCCTATGTTACCTAGTAGAAGGCGGCGTTTGCCGGAACACACTGTTGGACAAATGGCAATCATGTGTAGGAATATTGAGTACTGTGCAACCAACGCGTATAGACAGAAAAGGATACCTGTCTATCTTGAGTTATTTGGTGAAGGGTGTTGTAATATATACCTGTTCCAGCAGAGCTATCAACCAATTTCTATAAGCCGCGAATTCTGCCCACTTGGTGGGGTCGCACGTTGATCATCTGCCAAAGGGTCAACCAGGTGCCAGCCCCGCGTCATTGCCTCCGTGATCTCGAATCTTGGGAACAAGGAGTCAAGTTTAGAACTCTCTTTCTATCATAAGGCCCCCGACCGGTCATGCAACGAATGAAATCTGTTGATACTTCGGATATCAGCGATATATTAATGTCGCGCAAGGGGGAAGCATGAGTGGGCAATTCCATCAGTGACGGGAACACCCTTGTGGTCAGCAGGTGTCTGTTCTATTGGGTGTGGTAGTATTAGAGAAACACACCCACCCACCACCCACCACCCATTCACACCAAAACCAAACCACCAACCGTCCGCCGATCCTACCTCGATGGCTAGATCACATAGGGATGGAGGGGTGACTTGTTGCCGACTGACTCCCAAAACAGGCTGGCTTCGGCTGCCGCAAGCGTTGCGGAAATGATAAGCATAAGAGTTTCACTGTTTCTCACATGCCACTGCAGAGGCAGGCAGGCAGGCAGGCAGACAGGCAGGCTATGTAAGTAGGTATCTGAATGCGCCCTTATATTATCAGATTAGGCTGCCTTGACTTTGATGCATGTATGATTTTATTATGAAGCCGGTACCAAGCTAGCTGTTGGAAAGACCTCCCTGATCCGGCTATCGTGAAGCTTCGTCTTCGTAGACTCGATTAACGACGGTATGGCTGAGGTGAGCAACACAACTCCTATACGGCCTGTCTATACCCCGATTTCTTCTGTCATATGTACACCATAGTGACGACCTCCTCAGGCCATGGTAAGATTCGACGGGGAGAGGACAGTACAATCTAACATACGTCATTAGGAACTCCTCAAACGGGCGGCGGCGTCGTTCCCGAACTGGACCAAGACGCCCATCCCTCGCTTCAGCGTCTCCGCTGGCGGCGTCATCGCGCTCGCCGATCTCAGCACCATCGCGCAGCGCACCGCCATCGCGGGCGGCTCGTCGTGGCTGGACGCCCTCCTGCTGGCGCCGGGTCTGCACTACCAGCAGGCCGCGGACGCGCTGGCTAACAGCGGCAGCTCCGGCATGGACAGCGGCGGCCCGGGCGCGTCGCCCTCGTACGCCGCCATCGAGCGGCTCAAGGAGGGCAAGACGTCGACCTACAACATCACTAACCCGGCCACGGTGCGCTACCTGCAGCGCGTGGCGGCGGCGGCGCAGCGCGACGGGTACCCGATCATGGTCGACGTGGGCACGCTTCCCGAGAGGCGGTATTGGTCGAGCGGACGGGGCAGACGCAGTACGGGCCAGCGTGCGAATATCTGGAAAGATCAACCTGCGGATTTGGGGTGGGTTAGCCATGTGCTATACTTGGCATCGCCGATACTGACGGTGGCGGCCTTTGTATTCATGATCCTGCTACAGGAGTGTAAGCTGAAATCCACACCCCATGCATATACCAGTAGGCTGACTGAGAGGGCAATGACCAAACAGGGTGGGGAGTTGGCCTCCTCCTGGCCTTGATGCTATCCCGGGTCCTGAACATTTGGGTTATCAAGCAGCGCGCGAGATTACCTCCGGCCATACCACCCAAAGACGGCACCGCCAAGAAACCGCCTCCGCCGCCGCCAGCACCACGGCGGCGACCCAGCAGCGATGCTGCTTCCTCCTCATCGTCATCTTCTGGCACCTCCGACGACGATGCCACCTCGTCGGCCGCCCAACCTGAGCACCTGAGCAACATGCTGACCTCCTACCTCGTGGATTTGGGCGCTGGCCGCACCGTGTGCCTGCGCGGCCTGGCCGACGACCTGCAGGCCATCACGACGACGACGTGGCTCGCGGCCAAGACGCACGTGGACGGCTACCTCGAGGCCTTTGCCAAGCTCGTCGTGTACGTGGTCGCCGCCTTCAGCGGCAACATGTCCCAGGCGGGCGGCATCATCTTCATGGCGCTGCTGCTGCTCACCGCGGGCCTCCTGGGCCTTAGCAACGCCCACGCCAAGACGCTGCGCATGCACGGCCGCATCGCGGCGCCGACGCAGGAGAGGCTGGTTGTGGTACCGACAAACGCAACAGGAGGGAGTGGGGGAAGGGGAGGCAGCATGAGGAGAACAGGAGGTGGTGGGGGAGGGCCCTCAGTGCCGCCGCCGTATCCGACTTCGGGTCGCAGCTTCACTGCGCAGAGTAGTGGGCTGTCGTCGTTGGTGCCGTGGCCCTCCATTCCGCGGATGCGCCCGAGTAGCGGCGTGACGGCTTTGGACGACTTTGCGGAGAAGGGCCAGATTGGGTCTGGGCTCAGGAATAGTATCACTTTTGACAATCGCGCCGATTACAGGTCATGATTCACATATCAGCTAGGGTTGCTGGAGACACTGGATACTTCCACATATTCGCGTTCTTGGATTTTATGGTGCCGATGAGGGTGAGTAGCAATAGGTAGGGCTCTCATTGGAGATTGATGCTCGGGGTTGTGACGAGGCTGTGTATCTTGCATACGCCTCATTTTGCCCTGTCCGAATACTAGGGGGTGGTCAAAGCAACACAATGCATAAGGGGGGCGTATATTGGCTTGGCGTTACTGGGGAAGACTGCAATAACTATCATCCTTATAATACTCGACTTCAGATATATACCTATCTGACTCGCTGACATGCCACTTTTCCGGATGTGATTCCGTTATCCATACATGTATCCATGTAGGTATACTTCCCTACCCATGCTCTGGTGGCTCTCGTCGGCTTCTGTCACAAAGTGGTGTGATATCGGGAGTGGCGTTTGAATCACGGGGATTGAAACCACCAGAACCACTCTCTTCTTCTTTCCTTTTCGTCCTTTTTCAGCCAGCCAAATCCCGGAGGCTCAACGTTGCCCGGCATAAACGTTGTTGACCAGAGACGGGGGAGATGGCTGTTCACCCAAGCCTCCACCCACGTGGGGAAAACGAGGGAAACCCGCCAGGCAAGCAAAATGCTTGTATATTCTGTGACATGGCGTGCATACGCAAGTATGCATGGCAATGGCGGGCTTGCTTACGAAACAAACACCCGATTTGAGCTACGTAATACGCAAGGGGCGGGCCAGGGGAGTCGAGATAACCGAGCTTGTGAACGCAAGGAAAGCCAGCGGAAGCAGGTAGTGAATGCCCCGAGTGGTTGACGCCAGACTCAAACGCATACCTACGCAATCGTGGCGAGGCTATTTACTTCATCTGCCGTCTTGTTGCTGGGAAGTAGGTTGTAGCAGAAACGACAAGACAAGAAACATGTATTAAGAAAAACATCAAACGTTTTGATTAATGTCTGTCTCATACTAAGTGGTAAAAGCCAATGGAAGCTGTAAATGCTCTAATGTAGTAGACAGATAGGGAAAGGGGTATCTTTATCAGTAAGTTGCGAGCTTTTCTCTCTCTCTCTCTCTCTCTCTCTCTCTCTCTCTCTCTCTACCTCGTTCTTCGCTCCCCACTCCCTCAGGTCTAACCGTGATGTGTAATGTGCTATGCTTCGCCTCAAAAATCAGTCCCCACCTAGTGGCAGTAGTGTGCTTCTCGTACGTGATTTCCCCTTTTATCCCTTCCGCCCAGATCCATGCGCGCTCAAAGTACACAATGAATGAAAGAAGGGTGCTGTCGGTCCTCTTCGTGATCTGTCCTTAATTGTTGTGTATGTCCGTCGGTTTAAACATTGGCGAGATCGGGAGAGACAAACAGCCAAAACCCCGTGAAATATCAGGTGCGCGTACGTATTATACAGTAGCTTGTAAATGCGGCAAAAAAAACCGAGAGAAAAAAAAAAGAACAAAGCAGAAGAGCCAGCCCCCCACCCATCCATCATTCACTAATATTGTTGTCATTCCAATCGTTTCGAGATTAAGGGTAAAGGGTCATGTGTGTGTGTGTAGTGCAACCCTCTCTTTTCAAAGTACTATGTTTGTCGTTTTCACTTCTCTTCGCTACTCCGTACGATCTCGCATAACGACCGTATGAGGTACGGGTCAATGTGTTGTTGGCTCTCGTCACTCATCGATCTTGACGACGGCGAACCTCCTATCCCCATTGGGGTACCGCTAGTATGATCGTGGGAGGTGAAGCGGATCGTCGCGATAAGTCGTGCAATGCACTTGGCGAGGCCCAGCCGCAGTTCCCTGAGCGTGGCGTCATGCTCGTCGGCGTTGCGGTTGGCCGCCGTCGTAAAGTTCTTCCCGTAGGAATTGTTGCCATTGTCTGCGCCCCGTTTGTTATAAACGAAGGACGGCTGGCTCCGCAGCGTCTTAGTGCGCGAGCTAGAGTAAGAATTGTTGTTGTAGATATTGTTGGGCTCGGGAATGACCGTGGCGCTGAGGTCCGTCTGCATGCCGAGGAGGCTCGCGGCCTTGCGGGGGATCTTGGTGCTATCCGAATTCTTTGTTCTCATGGTGGCGAGCTCGGGCCCCAGTAGGCTGGACCCGTACGACGACACCGAGCTCTTGGACCCCGGGCGCGGGACTGACGCAGCGCTCACCGAGCGGGGACACAGGCTGGTGATGTAGTTGTATGCCAGGATGTGGGCGTAGAGCGCGTCGCAGAGGTAGTCGGTGCCCGAGGGGAAGATCCTCTTGATCGCTTGCCAGTCCGCGGCGCCGGGTGTGTTGTATGGTGACGTTGGCGTGATAGGCTCTAGCGTCGACCTGGATGATTGTGATTGCTGATGTTGCTGCTTTCTGGGACTTTTGGGACTTTGGTCTTGTTGTTGCTTTTTCGACGACGCGAACCACTTCCATTTCGAGTTGCCCCGCAACGATGAGTCGTCGGTGAGATCAAGCGATGTTTGAGAATCGGAGGCAAAGCGCAACTTGCCATACTTAAATTTCCTAGAATGGCCTCGTATGGTCTCTATGGAAAGACTCGAACAGAGGAGCATCGTCTCTGGGAAGCACGATACCGAGACACGCAGCGTGTCGAGCACCTCAGTTGGGACCGGGAAGCGCGATGCGGCATGCTCATTGTCAGTTTGAGGTTGCTGTGAGAAGCCCATGTCGATACTTGAGTTAAGCCACTCTTCAACATGTACCAAATGCGAGGCAATCATTGGCGTCGACACCTCTTCCTTCCGAGGCGGTACAGTAACTTCAACTTCTTGACGATCGTCAAAGCTTCGGGGGCTATCTTCCTTCTTGGCGAAATCGTCGTCGTTATCTGAAGTTGGTGAGTATGTCGAAGGCACTGCCGCTGGTTGGAATCCCGGTGTAACGGAATAACGTGCAGAGCGGCTAGGCGAGGGCGGTGAAATCCGTAAATTCAATGGCTTTGCTGCGTTGTTGTGATTCAATGATGAACGTCTTTGCGGTATCGTCCCGTGTGGTGCTTGAGGTGACCGAGGTGGCCCAAAGGTGGTGGAGGGCATCCTGGAGGGAATGACTGGCGTCGTCTGCGAGTGCGATATCTGGATTTGGGGGTTGAATGACGAATACGGGAGCGCTGGTGATGCTTGGACCTTGGATCCCATGGACATGCTGCGATAGTCCCCGTCTCCCGTTTGTGTCACAGGCGGCGCGAGTCGGACAAGGCTCATACTGCGCCGCCGATCATCGGCACCAAATTCCTCGAGGTCGAGGCCGTTCGCACCAAAATCCATCCAGCTGTACTCGGAGAGTTTGTCTGGCGATGGCCGCCCCGAGGTGGGTGCCGTGGCGACGGAAACCTCTCGAGTCGCAATAGATGGTGGCTCCATGCCGCCGGATGATGTAGTGCTGCTGCTGTGTGTCGAGTCGCTGCTTTTGCGCGGGTGGTGACCACTCGTGATCACGAATGGTGCATAAGTAGGCTGGCTCATGGTTTGAAGTGACTTTAACCGTGCTAATGATGCGTATTCAACTGGGCGCATCGATCTGTCCTGTAGTGAAAAGCGGCGGTGACTTCCATCATCGAGCAACCCAGGTGCGGGAGCGCCAGCCGTCAAATTCTTGGACTGGAAGATGGCTGACGAGCTGTCGAGGTCTCCGACCAGTACTTCGGCAAAGTTGCAATCTAGGAGGGGTTCTGAGAAATCCTCCATTTTTAGTAAATCTCGGGATGTGCAGTAGTACAGTGTGCCCAGTCACACTTGAGGTTGCTTTTTCCTTCCTTGGACTGGCCTGAGCAGGCCGAGAATGACCCAAAAGTGATGTTATCGCTCAGTCGGTCAAGTCGCTATAGCTCCCAGGAAATTGCAAGAATGGAGACCGTCTGATGGAATTCGGTTGATCGTTTGCGGAGAACCAATTATTTAACGGGCAAGTACACAGGAAAACCAGGTCTCGAGCCGCATATAATAGAGGCAAGGAGTGATTGTGGTGCACTGCTATTGTCGGTGTTGTTCGAGGGATATCCCAGCACAGGCGGATGGGCTGGGAATCAAAAGAAGATGGATGTCAAAGAAAGCGGTCCAGCACGCGGAGCGGAACCCTTCTAGGCCGGAAAAAGGAGGATTGTTGCAATGTCAAGTCAGTGTAAACCCATCTGCCCATAGCCCAGTCGACAGGGGGAGCACGAGGCCCGGGATTGAGGAGATAGAGTATGATCGCCGGCACAGCTCTGTTGGACAAGCGCACCAGAATCAGAATGCGACTGGTGCTCCAAACCAAAAGCAGGGGTAGTGGGAATGCAGTGGGTGGAGAAGACCAGCGTCTTTTGAAGTCTCCAAGTCTGCCCCCTGTCGTTATCGTCAGGCGTGGGCGTGGACGTGGGCGTGGGCGTGTCGTATGTATGTAGTCAGAAGGGGGACGACCAGCATGAACATGGACTACATATGGAATCGCACAATACATATGTATGTACTGTGACTGGGAGATTGTATGCGTACGTACATACCTATGTACTTAGATATCAATGTTGGAAATATGCTGCAAAGGTGGACATATGCGAGACATGTCCGACAAGACACCATAAGTGCCACGGCGGCGTGCGTGTGTGCAAGGCTATACGAACAGCACCGTGCTACTTACAGCACTAGTCAGATGGAATGTTTCTCTTTGCTTTTTGTTTGATGCTTGAGGCTTGAGCTTCTCTCTTTTGCGACGGACGGACAGCAGGTGCACTGACTGATGAAGTGACATTGATGTTATTAGTGCACCTAGCAGCCTATGTAGCACTCAAGCTGCTATCCCTCCCTCCATACTTCTCCTCCATGTGGGCTGGGCGGTTGTCGGCTGATGGTGGAGTTCCATTCTCATCCTCCTGCACAGCGCTCTTCCAGTGAGAAGCCAGCGTTCTTCCCGACGACGTCCAAGCTGCATGGGTTCCTGGCAGGGATGGCGGCAGGGATCATCCATCCATATTACATTGCAGTGCAACGGCACGGCGAAGCTCACTCTTAAAGTCAAGATTAATCAAATCTGCAACGCGTATGGTTACAATGGCAATCATACACCCCAATCACCATTTTGGTCCAGATACGATATAAAATTTCCGTCACATGTGACCTCAGCAAAGGTAAATGTTCGGGAGTTGCGATGCGTACGCACATCTACGCACCTCGAGGGATCAGGCCAGAGAAAGGGAGTCCCGTCGATCAAGACTTGCTCTCTCCCGCCCAAACCAATTGAACGGACCGTCGGGTGCTAAGGCAGGTCAAATCGAGCAAAAGAAATATGGTGCAAGCCCAACAACATGACATGACGACGAAGATAGCTAGGATGCCCACGGAAAAATAGGAGAGACAATGATTTAGCTTGGGTGTTTGTTCACTCGTTCACTCGTTCGCATCAAGCAAAGGGAGGACGCGAGAGGGAGAGGAAAGGAGTAGCCAAGCAATCAACTTGTTTCCGGATCTCGAGATTACCACCAACTCCTACTCTACTCACACGTATCCTCGGAATCCTTTGCAGCTGCTAGCCGCGATTTTGGTGATTTGCAGGAGAGCAATGCAGGGGAAGGGGGGCAGAGAGATACACGCAAAGTGTGCAGACGGGAACACCGCCGCGGGACCCTACATACAACAATTGCATAGGAAACATTCTCGTATATCAAGGGCCGTATGTCATACATAAGATGGAACTCAGGGTCACCCACCCCGGATGACCACGTTGTCCGCTGCAATCCATGACTCAGCTTGAGAGAGGGAAAGGCACATGCCTGTTACAGGTATACATACGGAGTAGATTGATCTCTCAATCTCAAGCCACACTGCGATGCAACTCCGTCCTAGGCTGGCTTGAGTCAGGACTGTCTAGCTCGACTGTGGGCTTGACTCTCTCTCAGACATACATATTCATGTCTCCATTCTCAACCTGTCACGAGACGGGCAGGTTTGGATGCTGTCTCAGTCGTCCCTCCAGACGACCCAACGATCCGACAGCCCGCATTTGCCGCTAGCACCAGGATGATGCACGCAGATGAATATGGCAGGCTGAACAGGTGAGAGAAAGGCTTAAGCGAGGCTCATATCCAGCGAGGGGAGGGATAGATGTCGTAATCTAAAGCATGGCGTGTATGGATGTATAACAATAATACCTACTTATATATATATATATGACATATAATATAATGACCAGTTCGTCCAAACCAAACTGCCAAGTGGTTGAGCGCTACCGGACAATAGCGGACACAGGCTTGGTATATACACGCGAGCAATTGTGACATGTTCAATGGCGGCGCGGCGTGAGAAGCATTGCATACCCCAAACCAGCTGCTGTCCACGATAATACACAAATCGGGAAACTCCTTCGTCAATACTTAAGTTAGGCGGGGGAAATGGGCGATGTCAAAAACGGGCTCACCACGCCGCCACTACTGACCCCCTCTAAATACGACACAGTGTGCAAGGAGAGTTAGGATCTAGTCAATGGCGATAACGCGCAAGATTGATTTATTACTCGTACCAGCTTCTTCTTCCTCTCTCCAGTTAAGGCCTTTTGTTTCTCCCTAGTCGTCGTCATGATATCACCGCCCGTTGTTTCGGCATTTGAAGAAGGGAAGGGTAGCTACTAGTAGCTCATCAATGGGCTTCATCGTTGTCCAAAACTGGTAGCGAGCTGTGCCGGTACGGTTGTAAGTTAGGATATGTACCAGGATATCTGACGTGTTTATAGTATATCAACTTTATATTTGACAGACAGAGCTCGGTACCAAAAGAGATTTATGACTTCTTCCATGTTGTACTACTAGTTACGCCTCCAGCGACCTTGTGGCTTTGATCATTCAACAAAATAGCAGATAGTAGTATCATACATCTTATTCAATGTCAAGACTCAAGTGGACATCCATTCGCTGTCACAGAGCCAGTTTTTTATTCGTTAGCTCGTTCATAAAGTTAAGAAGCTGTCAGGTCAGTGTGGGGGGCATACTTTTTACCAGGAAAAATCTACTGCAAGCTGGCAAGTACGACGGCCATTGAGGGTCTTGGCAGCCTCCGGCCTTTCCATTCCCTGCCCCACACCCTGCACGTCCAAGGCTGGATCTTGGGTGGTACATCGCTGCAATTTTGCGATGACCCTTTTCCTTTCCTTTTTTTCTAGAAGCAATCCTGGAGTACCAGTCAAAATCCCAGCACCCAAACAACCAGACAAAATCTGATAGCGGTAGAGTGAGCTTTGTTCGCAGTCTCAGGTAATACGGACACTGTACAGACCGACTGACGACTTGTGATCGGTTTCCTCGCGTGTTCTAGTGCTCTTTTTGGGGGGGGGGGGGGGGGGGGGGTTGGACTTCCTGGTAACATAGCGGTCCTCCTTATTCTTTCCAGGGTCCATCCAACTCATATCCCACTAGCGACTGGGTCGGTTCATACCAGCATGTGCCGGACCTAGACACACCGGACCTTACCTGATCCAATCGATTAGCCTTCTGAAAAAATTCACGTCTGTGCTATTCAACCGCGACGACAACTCCGAAGCTCGGTGGTGCATTGTCAACCACAGTCCCGACTTACGCCATTCGCAAACACCGTATCGTACAGTACAGCGCTTCTAGCCAGCTTCGCAAAGATGTTGACGGAAAAGTACTTCGCCTCCATCTCTGGGCCTCCCCTTGCCAACAACACGGCCATCGCCAAAGATATCGGTATATACGAGCATACGCTACACCCGAGCCATTCGACCACGAGCACCTTCAAGAAGAGCTCCGTGCCGCGCAACAGTCTCGCCGTCTCTGATACACATGTCTTTGCCGCTCAAGATGACAAGTCGACGGTTCACGTATACAGCAGAGCAAAGGGCAACCAGGAGTCTACTGTGACTTTCCAAGAGAGGATACGAAGCGTCGCATTTTGCGACGATGTTTTGGTCCTAGGCACCGCTGAAGGCCGTGTCATATTGTGGGAGGTACGTTTGCGCCGACATCAAGACACCCGTTTTAATCCAGACTCGCGACTCACTCGTTCTTAGGTTTGCACTGGGCGGCAAGTAACCACTCCCGCATGCCATGTTCAGGCCGTGACCTGCATTGCTTCTACGCCATACCATCTACTGACGGGCTCTGATGACTCCAATGTTCATGTCTGGGAGCTGTCCCGCCTCCTGGGATTGGACCCGACCGAGCACGAGCCAGAGAAAACGCTTTCTAATCACAGAGCTGCCGTTGTTTCTATTGCCATCAGCCAAAGCACAAATCCCGACACAAATATGTGTGTCACGGCCGGCAAAGACAAGTCCTGCATCATCTGGAACTATCAGACTGGTACAGCACTGCGTACCCTTCTGTTCCCGACGAATCCCACCTCTCTATGCCTAGATCCCTGTGCGCGTGCAATCTATGTTTCGTCTGATGATGGCTCGATCTTTGCTGTTGACACGTTCTCGGAGAAGGCATTGTTGGGCCCTCAGAGCATCGAGGCAGTCTCGGCCGTGGTCCAGGTCGCGTCAGCCTTTGGCTCTGCACCGCAAGAAGCAGGGCCTGCGTCCTGCCTAGCTGTTAGTTACGATGGCACAACGCTATTGTCTGGACACAACAAGGGCCAAATTCTCAGATGGGATTTGAGCACGCGAGCTGACTCGACTCGAATTGCGAGTCTCAATGCGTCCATCTCCAACTTAGTATTTGAGTCACCGTTACCCCGTACAAAATCCACCCAGCTTACGACGGTTGTCAAGCCCTTCCTGGGTAGCCGCAACTACAACTTTACTGCTCAACTGGCCACAGACTTGACCGACGAATCAAGGTTTGAGAAAATGCTCAACGGAAAGGGCTTCGCCACCGGGGATTTGGAGAACGCCATCCAAGCACTACAACAGCCGCATACAGATAGTGTGGGTGATAGCGAACTCAAGAAAGAGAACGAATCCTTGTGGGAGATCATCAATGAGCAACGGGCTCTGCAGAAGAAGACTTTAGAACGATATGTTGAAGCCAAAGCAGCCAACACATAATCGGATATAGAAAAAATGAAATCCAGAGAAGAGTTATGCATACTGCGCCTAGTTTCAAGAGTCGTCAGTTACTCCCTGCTCGCGTTTTACATGACAAGCCAGAGACGTTTGTGGGGGCCCAGACTGGGCTGGCAGGGCCGAAAAGCCAGTAGCCAGGGGGCGCTATTGCCGGGATCCGCAAGAGCCTCAAACGGTCGGCATAATCATGCACCTAATGATTTGCCCTGCAAATGCTAGATGCTGTTTGATTTACCCGACTCAATTAAGCTGTATAGCTAAGCTTTCTGTCGATCTCATGTATGCAGGCATACACCGTCTGAAGGGATCGGCCCATGTCCGCTATCCGATGTTTAGTTGCGCATCCCCATGTCACTTGCCAAACCGGCCTTGAGGCCCAGGCAGCCAGGCCGTCTTATCGAAGACCCTTGCTTGGCCGGTCTGTCGTTCGTTGCCGATTGTCTTGGTCTGCACCCACTATAGGGTGATAGCCCTGTTGGATTCGTCTATGCCGAAATCGTGGGTCTTGAAACAGGCCTCACACGTCTGGAACCATTTCACGATGTTCGCGAGTAGTGACGTTAGGAGGAGTCGGTTGTGGAGGGCAAGGGACGGATATCCTGGCGGCCCTTATAGCCGTGCAATCCCCCACCTGTCTTGGCTGGTGGTTTCCTCTGGGATTGTTTGGGATGTTGGGTTTATGTAAGGACTTCCTAACGATCAATCACCTGGAAGATGCGCCCCGAATTTCTGCTGAGCATCATCACTACCCTGGTGGTAGTGGCGGTGGCGAAACCTCTCGGACCGCTGTCGACTAGTCATGTCGTCCACGAGAGGCGGCACAGCGTGCGGAACGTCTGGCAGAAGTTCCGTCGAGTCCCCAGACGGAACACGCTTCCCGTCCGTATAGGACTAACACAGCAGAATCTCCATCGTGGCGAGGACTTTCTGAATGCCGTGTCACATCCCGAGTCGGCGGGATACGGACAGCATTGGTATCCGAGCAAGGTCATCGAGACGTTCGCTCCCACGCAAGAGTCGGTCGATGTGGTGACGCAATGGCTCGTCGACGAGGGAATGGACCCGAACCGCATCAAGCTCTCCAAGGGTCGCAACTGGCTTGATTTCGACGCGACGGTAGGCGAGCTCGAGGAACTGCTCAAGACCAAGTACTTCATGTATCGCCACAGTCGGCATGGCCAACACCATCTCGCCTGCGACGAGTACCATGTGCCAAATCACTTAGTCGAGCATATCGATATCATCACCCCCACCGTTCACTTCGACCAACACATCGGTCATGAACGCCTCAACAACAGGGTGTCTCTAGACAGCGGCCAGACCGACGAGTTGAAGAAGAAGAAGAAGAAGAAGCGGGGCTTGGCTAATGGAGATCGCCAACCCTCGACCGGAATACAGGGCAGCGGACTTGACGGATGGTCTCCGAAGCAAGGCGACTTTGTGGTGAACGCCATGATGACGCTGGACGACTGCGATAAGATGCTCACTATTGATTGCATCCGGGCCCTTTACAAGATCCCCAAGGGGGATCTTTCTGCAAAGAATAACTCCCTAGGAATCGTGGAGTACACACCGCAAGCCTTCTTACAGCCGGACTTAGATCTGTTCTTCGACCAATTCGAACCGAAGCTAAAGGGTAAGGGCCCGGACGTGGATCTCATTGATAACGCGGTCGTCCAGACGCAGAATCAGAGCTTCCAGTTCAACGGCGAGTCGGCGCTGGACCTCCAGTACGCCATGGGTTTGGTGTTTCCGCAGCAGGCCAAGGTCTTCCAGGTCGGTGACCTGGTCCACGGCGCCAGCTTCGGGAACCTACTCGACGCCATCGACGGCAGCTTCTGTAACGACCAGGCCGATGGCGCCGCCGATTCCATCGACGACAACTACCCGGACGCCATTCGCTGCGGTGGCCACACGGCGACCAACGTCATCTCGACGAGCTACGGCTACAACGAAGCCGACCTCACGGCCCGCTACGAGCAGCGCCAGTGCGCCGAGTACATGAAGCTTGCGCTCCAGGGCGTGTCCATGATCTTCTCGTCGGGTGACAGCGGCGTCGCCGGCAACGGCCACCTCTGCCGCGACCCGGCCTCGGGCGACTTCAACGACGGCTCCAAGGGGCTGTTCACCCCGGCGTTCCCCAGCACCTGCCCCTACATCACCTCCGTGGGCGCGACGCAGATCGTCCCCGGCAAGACCGTCAAGGACGCCGAGACCGCCTGCGAGGAGACCATCTTGTCTGGCGGCGGCTTCTCCAATGTCTTCCCCATGCCGGACTATCAATCCAAGGCCGTCGCCGCTTACTTCAAGAACTCGGCGCCGCCCTACTCCAACCAGCAGTTCAACAACTCACGGGCCGTCCGTGGGTACCCCGACGTCTCGGCCAACGGGGCGCGTTATGTGACTGCAGTCAATGGAAAATTCTCCCTTTCGTTCGGGACTTCTGGTACGTGTTGTGATGCTTGCGTTTTCCCCTCCCCAATCGTGTTTAATAAGGCACTAATCGATATTCCCCGTTATAGCCTCCGCGCCAGTCTTTGCAGCCATGCTCAATCTGATCAACGAAAAGCGGTTCGCGGCTGGTAAGGCCGCCGTCGGCTTCGTCAACCCAGTCCTCTACGCCCACCCTGAAGTGATGAACGACATCACCAACGGGACCAACGCGGGCTGCGGTACCAAAGGTTTCAGTGCCGTCAAGGGGTGGGATCCCATCACTGGTTTAGGGTAAGATTTTGCTATACCCAGACTCGATATCAGGGGCAACCTAATTACTGACCGCTAACTTACTACAGGACACCAAACTTCGAAGCCATGGAGAAGTTATTCTTGAGTTTACCTTAAAACGATCCAAGCAGCGAGCGACATTAGACACATACAAAGCGGACGACGGAACGCATCCAATAGACGGTTATATAGATAGACGACCGACTAACCGCATGATCATGAGATATATAATGCAGTATAGAAATCGGCTGGTCCGGGGCATGACGACATTAGATATATACCTAAACTTAATCTTACGCATTACCCCAAGGAGTTTCGTCTCACTTATTCGATGCTGTTGGAGAACTATGCAACCCCCTGTTGATACCAAAGAATTGCATTCCGTACAAAGCGCTTCTATAGTATAGTAAAAACTCATCGCCAAAGGACTGAGAAATCCAGCTATTGGGGGCTAGGCCCTTTCATCTAGCTGAACTCTCCATTATATCTGAAAATAGGTTAAAGCGACGACGCTTAATCAATCATCATCACGTTGCAGGCAAGAAGTCAAAATTATTGTTAGCAGCAGAATGTACACGCTGTATTGTGTTTGTCGTAAAAGCATTAGCTCATTAAAATATTACACACCATTAACCGATGATGTCATGCACCCCTTAACACCTCTTCTTCTTCCTCTTTATTGTGTGTCTCTCTCATTCAATCCCCTCTCTCCGTCTGCCTCTATCCAATATTGATGTGTTTTTTTTTCTCCAAAGTAGATGATGAAGCTGTTGGTCGATTTACAGACCGCAGTTGGAGGCGGCGACCTGGGTAGCCTGGGCGTCGATGCGGCCGAGCTGGGTGGCCTGGCCGTTGGTAAGGGCGTTCATGGCGTCGAGGGCGATGTTGAAGCCCGAGGCAGCGTGGTCGACGGCGAGGACGTTGATGGTCTTGCCGTTGTAGCTGAGCTGCCAGCAGGTGCCGCACTGGGGCGAGTTCCAGCCGGCGACGGCGTCGACGGCACCGATGTAGGGGAACCTGGGGATCTGGCCCTGCGTCTGCCAGCCGAAGCGGGTGATGAGGCCGTTGGCGCCGTCGCTGCACGAGACGGCGGTCATGGAGCGGGAACCGTCATCGTAACCGGTGTCGTAGGCGACTGTGAGAAGACGATTGTTAGTTAACCAATACTGGAGAAGGGGTCATTCGTAGACCTGAGAAGAAGAAGAGGGTCGCATACCAGAGGCGGCCGAGGCGGTGGCGGCGGCAGCAATGAGCTGGAAGATCTGGCTGAACTGCATTTTGATGGTGGGTTGCTGGAGCGAGTGGAAGTTGTTGATTAAGTTATTAAGAACTAAGTAAGATAGTTGTAATGAGTTGATTGGAGTTGATGAGGATGAGGATAAGAAGATGTGTAAATGGTGAGAAGCTCCGGGGCTCTTTATACATCGTGACCCTTCCCTTCTCTATCCCTCGTGTAGCGGAGGCATTTGTTTTTGTTGTAGTCAAGCCATTCAAGCATAGCATCATCATACGTGACATCCATTGTTGGCGAGACTATCTTGCTATGCACTGCTACCTACCACCCACCACCACACCCTGGACCTAGGCAGCGGATCGGGGCCTTGGGTGCAGGCTCCATCGTATTCCATAGGCCATCTCTCCCTTTGGATGGAGCCCTTCACGAAGTAGCGTGAGTTGAGGGAGGATGCGGAGGGCCAAGTCCACTTGTCTTGCAGATACAGGTCGATGGACGGTAGACAGCATAGACAGCTGACCGACTTGTGCCCTGTCTAAGACGCGGGTGAATTCCACAACATCTCGTGTTGGGATGGTTGGGTTTGCGGGGCCCGATGGCTCACTGGACACCCGCTGGACACCCACAGACCGCGGCTGGTGTTGGTGTGCCGATCCCTTCGTATTTGCCGGTACGCCTTCCAATTATAGCATTATAGCAGTTAAGCCAGCCCTCTTTAGGCAACGCTAACGGCAGTCTCCAGATCCGATGTCCTTGGGAATACTACGGAATACTGGTCATTTTCTGCCCATTTTCTGGATAGGCCGGGTTGTCGCGGGTGTCGCGGCTCACGAGGCCATACGACCGTATCGTTTGTTACCCGTGAGAACTGTTTTCGCACGTACAACGGAGTAAAACCAAAGGGCTTACTGCATGAAGGAGTTGATGAGGCTGATTTCAACGTGTTCCATTCTGACGTCTTTTTGAGGCTGATGAACCGGGATTAGGCGTCAAGAATCTTGTTCGGACCCGGAGACGCCAGTTGCGCTTAATGCTCCTTTTGCAACAGGCTCGTGCTGAAAGTGGATTGGATCAATAGCCCTGCTGCTGGCTAGCCTGTTCATGGAAACGAGAGAGTGCTACGTGCAGAACCTCGGAGAACAGTCGCTGGCCGCTTTGTGGTCCACTGCATTCATGCACGTAGGCTGAGCCGACTTCGTAAATACCTGGTATCCTGGACTAGCCCGGTGAGCCCGCCTTACATCTACAAGTATCTGGCGGGCCCCGGCCAACGTTCGTTTTCTGGTCCGTCTACTCCAACGAGATGCTGATAAACAAGGCATCGGACTTTGGAACGGCTTAGTGCAACAATGAGCTGCTTCGAAATCCCGACGTACGACGGGTTGCTGCTGCATCGTGGCAGCGCAGCAGCATCAGCACTAAATTCGATCTATGGAGTACAAAGTATAATGGCAACAGGACCATTGCACTGATCCTGTTTTTGTTCGCAGTTAGAGGATACCTTGGAACCGAGGTGATCCACATTGGAAGCCGATGGGTCCCGATATAATGATAGCGATTCTTGGTGCATTGAGATGTTAGATGAGATTCGTAGGCTGTGTTAGTTCGATCGTAGCAACGAGCTGCGAGCAACGAGCAACGGCCGGCGACTCTACGGCGGCATCAATGCTTCCATGGGGGATCCAACCTGGTCAACCGTCGATACGTAGAACTGAGTGCTTTCTTTGCTTTCTCCTGCCAATGTCAACAACATATGTGCCAAAACCAAAGTGCGTACGTGTGCGCCTCTGGAAATACTGCTAACCTTATGCTGTGAGACATAAGTAAGCATAAGCAACTTAAGAATATTCACGGTTCAGCTTCGCTAGCTGTTCTAGCCCAGTTCTATGTGCCACGTCGGAGACTTTCAGTAGGTAGATGGAGGTGGTGCGGTGCCACGTAGTATGCGACGCTAGGTCGTGTATTTCATGTACGTAATCATCGACGGAGGCCGGACTACACGTACGGTCACAACGGCTGAGTGTCAGTTCGGTGCGGAGACATGTGGTCCGTAATACGGCTTGCCATTCACCGATGACCGACCCGGGTACAGAAGTATACGCCGGAGGATACACTTTTCCGTCTGGCGCGTCTTCACGCTTCGCGTGCTTGAGGGTTGAGGGGCTAGTCCAATATTTCTCGGTAAGGGTCTGATCCGAGAAGATTAGACTGTCCACTGCTCCAGGAACCGGATAAATAGCGTTGGTTCGAAAGGCTACAAGACCCAAGCGCGTCCCTAGTGCCAGGGCAACTAGGCGACATATCAAATCATGACGATGATGCCAATTTGGCTGTGGTTACCCAAGCTAGGAAGGTGTTGATCTTTGTATCTCGTCTGGGAGCAGGCTTAGACATGACTCGTTGATTGCAGAGGCAATCTCGGTTCTCCGAACATCAGGGCTAAGAAGATGTGATGCGGATTTGCAATAGAGAATGGTCGTCGTCGGCTGTACCACGTCCATGCTAATGGTCGATGTTAAAGATAGAAACACCGACTCGGATAGACTCAAGGTTGACAGCTCAGCCTGCTGCGTTGCGTTAGTTAAGGCCACATAGCTTCGTGGTACTGTATACCCATGCATGCGCGTAGACGTTGTTCAAATCTACTGTAAGTAGCTATGCACGCTTCGGCCGACGATGCATGACTAGTTTTTTCAATGGAAGGCCGCCATAATAGAATGAGGGGTGATGATTTGCGGATGTCGTCGGTTGATGGTGGTACCGGTCGGTTAGGAGGTGGTCTGACTGAGATGAATGGGTGATGGTGTGCGCTACGATCAGACTACGGTGGCTGCGGGCTGCGAGCTGCAGTCTGCGGTCTGCGGGCTGCGGGCTCTGATGCGGGATCATCCCCTAACCTACTCCAGTAAGTAAGTAAGTACTTACCTAGCAAGAGAAAATACCCAAATTGACAAGTCCAGCTAAAGTACTGCTGCAGTCGCCTGCCCCTCCACCAATTGGAATCTCCCGATGACCTAATGACCTACCTAGCCTTACATGTAGTTGTACCTGTCGCCAGCCAGCTTGTCTTATGTAACAAAACCTCCATCCATTTTGATAGATGTCATTGGCGACAAGGCCACCTTCGTTATTTGGTGCGTGTTTCTAACCTCACGCGTTTGAAGAAACCTTCCATGGCAGCTGTCACTTACACCTGAGACATCTGCATCTTCCTCTTCCTTTCAATATCTTTTGCTCTGGGCCAAAATACCTCTTGTATATTCTTAAGTTCTCGTTCTTGTGAAGGTTAAATTGCCCACGATGGCTGTCGACGCGAGTACTCGCAAGAGGGTGCTCAAGGTCATCTTCATTTCCTTGTTACTCGACCTGGTACGTCCCCATTCCTTAAAATGCTCAGAGGCAATTGTGGCTTAAGCAAGAAGTTTACTAACTGTCGAATGTATAGATTTCGTTTACCTTCATTCTGCCCCTCTTCCCGAAGCTCCTTGAGTTCTATCGCAATAACGAAGCCAACTCCAAGTCGGGCTCCACGATCCTCGCCAGCATCCTCGGTTACCTCAATACCTACAAGGCCGCCTTCGCGAAACCAATCGACTCCAGATACGATATCGTCCTGTTGGGAGGCGCGCTCGGTAGTTTGTTCTCGCTGCTGCAAGCTTTCGCCTCCCCGATTATTGGCCGCCTTTCCGACAAGTATGGCAGGCGCACGGCACTGCTGGCCAGCATGATGGGCAACATCGTCTCGGTGCTGCTCTGGGTCATGGCGGTGGACTTCAGGACTTTCCTCGCCTCGCGCATCGTGGGCGGCCTGTCCGAGGGCAACGTGCAGATCGCGACCGCCATCGCGTCCGACATCTCGGACGAGAACAGCCGCGGCTCGACCATGGCCTTGATTGGCGCGTGCTTTTCCATCGCCTTCACCTTCGGCCCCGCCCTCGGCGCGTTTCTGAGCTCCATTTCGACTGTGGCCGCGAACCCCTTCGCGACCGCAGCCGGTGTCTCGCTCTTCCTCATCCTAACCGAAACTCTGTACCTCTACGTGGCCCTGCCTGAGACACTACCCAGCAAGGCCAATAAGGATACCAAGGCAGTGTCGTCTGAGAAGCCGGCAAAGGCATCGCAAAGGGGCACCAACTCGCTCAACCTTCTCAACTACATCCACTTTGTTTTCCTGCTGTTCTTCTCCGGCATGGAATTCTCGTTGCCCTTCATGACCTATGACTTGTTCCAGTACTCGTCCCTCCAGAACGGGCGCCTCCTTGGCTACGTGGGCCTGGTTGCATCCATCCTGCAGGGTGGTGTCACTCGTCACCTCCCTCCGCTGATGTCGGTTAAGTTTGGTGTATCCTCCTGCCTGCTGGCTTTCAGCGTACTTTGCACGTGCAGGTCTCAAGGCCACCTCTACATTGCGGCTACATGTCTGGCGATCACCTCGGCTACCGTCGTCAGCGGCCTCAATGCGCTGGGCAGTCTGGAGGCCAAGGCCAGCGAGCAGGGTGGCAAGCTCGGTATCCTCCGAAGCTGGGGCCAGCTTGGCCGCGGACTCGGCCCCATCATGTTCACTAGCGTGTACTGGTGGGCTGGGCGAGGTGCCGCGTATAGCTTGGGCGCGGCAGGTATCGCGGTCGCTGCAGCTATGGTTTTCTTGGGTTTAAACTCGCCCCCGGAAGAGGAGGAGAAGAAGGCTGTGGCGACGAAGAAGCAGCAGTAGAAACTCATTGGAGTTTTGGGGTGTCCCTGCCCCCTTTTGTATGTTGTATGAATATGCCGCTATGGATCGATTGTACGATACATTATACAATATCTGAAACCCGAACTTGGATAGTCGATTAGCTAGCAATGAAGAAAAGTGAAAGTCATTTAATTGGTCAGCCCCGTGATGATGCGCCGCCCTTGTTATAAACAATGCCTAACTAGTGTAATTTACGATCCGTCTATCTAGACATGATACTTGATTATGATTACCCTCTAGCCACGGTGGATTCTTCAGTGTGATGGCTCCCAGCTGACATGACTGTACCTCTTGCCAGGGGCCACACGCCCCATCGAGGGCCAGACATATCATGTTAAGCCCGAGTTGTAGTCTAAAGTATGATGCTTCAGCCTTCCTATCCTCTGAACCAGATTTATGTACAGTGCCGCCATAACACATCCTCTATTTTCACACGGCAGTGGCATATAGTTAGGGGTACACAGCGAAACAAGCACCCTTTGCCATTGTGTAAGCCAGGTTGTAATTTCTTCAAGCAAGGCAGTGAGGGGCGTATGAACTCAGCCCCGTTTCCAAGTAGCAACCATCTTGATGCTTCTTGACGAGGGGCGAGCTGCGAGGGGTCACAAAGAGCTGCAGAACAGCTTCATTGTTGGTTGCGTTCACTATTATATGGGTTATGCATTCGCTGTCTGTCATCTGGGCGTTTGGGATGGGTTTGTAATAATTTTAGTGTAGTGGTGCATTCAGTATCAGGTTGTTGACATTCAATGACTGTGTTGTATTCACATTCGCTATTGCGTTCACACGCGTTCACCATTTATTTAAACACGGAAGATGCTGTCCAGTTCAACCGCTTCTCGATATCTTGCATGCTGCATCTGCTCTCTCCCCCATATCTTCAACCGCCACACAGTCGTCCCAACCAACACCAACAGATATCGGACGGAATTAGCGACTATAAGTTGTCTGGAAGCAAGCAAACAAACAACCCACACCGCAGCTGTACCTATCACATATACATGTGAACAAGAGGTCAGCCACCCCCCTGATGTACTACAATACTGCACATACAGAGATACTGACCAAGTGCTGTATACAGATCTAGTGTCACCGGGCCAACACATATCTAGACCTCTCGTACTGCAACACGGTCATGTCACCCTCGGTATGTCTTTCGTCCGTTCTACTTCCTCATCCCATTATACATTTCGTCTTATTATGTAACCCATCTGCTGTATATTTCGTCCGCTCTACTCCCCCGTCCCTTGTTGTACTTCTATGCCGAACTATAGCTTGTTGCTGTGTTGTTTTTGTCTTACCTTATACTGACAAGAAGGGTTTATAGAATAAACGCCTGAACCCTGCTGCCAAGTCCTTTGTGCCCTTGTATCTGGACACAGGCGCCGGCATCAACACGTCCAGAAAGCCGAAGAAAACGAACGACGGCAATGGCACTGACACTGGCATGACCAAGGCTAGCATCCCACCCAAAGTCAACAACACCTCCTTCTTATCCTTGTGTCCCGACGCTAACAATACCGTCATCGCCATCCCCGAGGCCGAGAGCGTCAACTTGTACCTGCGAAACCTGCCCCCCGACTGCACCGCCCGCACGCTCCTAGATGCCATCCGGGGCTACGGCCGCATCTGGTCCGTCAGGGTGCACCCGCCCACCCCGTGGAACGGCCCCGTGGCCACAGCGACGCTATCCTTCTTCGAGGTCGCCTCGGCCCGACGCTTCTTCCTCGATACCGAGGCCCGCGGCTGCGTCTTCCTCGTCGGCGGCCGGCACGTCCGCGTGGCGTACCACCCGCGGCGCATGGTCGGCAAGGAGGCGCTGCTGCTGCGGGGCGGCGGCCAGTCGCGCTGCGTGCTGGTCCAGGGCCACCCGGACCTCGTCAACGAGACCTCGCTGCTCCTGCTCCTGCGTAGCCGGCTCCTGTTCCTCGAGGGCAAGAGCCTCGCCGACATCAAGGCCCACGCGGTCCAGGTCTGCCACCGGTACGTCACGGCGCGCGGCAACATCATCGAGCTCCACTTCCACGAGGGCTTCTACGGCCGGGCCAGCCTCGCTTTCGACGTGCTGCAGCTCGAGGATAACCCTCGGATCGTGTCGGTGAAGTATGGGGAGGATCCTTGCGCCTAGATAGATAGATGAAAACCAATTGATAAATTCCTCCCCTCCTGAATACGGTTGATCGAAAATTGAAAAAGTGCAAGTTTCTCGTAACATTCTACTTGGAGCGTTTTACATACTCTTCTAGGTTAACTAAGAAACACGCTGAAAGTTCAAAACCCTACTTCAATTCAAACCGAACTGGAGGACTGGACCTCTTCCGTTCCGTCACCCGCCGTGGGTCGGACCTCCATGACGATCGCCAACGGCAGGGTGCCGTACGATGGCGTATGTAGGTCCATGAAGGGACCAGGGCCTGAACGCTCAGGTCGTCATGGCTGGATGCACTCCCTTGCATCATGTATTCGTGTTCCATTCCTATCGGTTGGTGTGTTCTGTGGTATTTATACAAATCGGGGTGTGCTTTCCACCATTAAATCTTTTGGTAGTCCAGTCCGCCCAGCAGAGGAAGAAGAAGCGCGAGTACGTCCGAATGAGTGGTAGCTCGGCCTGTGTCAGCGTCTGCGGGCGTTGCACGGCCAGGTCCCGTTGTTGCGGTTTAGTTGCGAGGGTGGGAGGGCATTTCGATGGGACGGCCTTGAAGTGCTTTGCTACACCTGCCTCGAACACTCTCGAGGTTGATACCAGATTACACTAGTTTGCGCATGAGGCAAAAAGGGGGCAATTCATCATGTCAACGCTCAATCGAGTCAATCGGTAGCACGACCAATTCATGGATGCTGGTTGGATTCACTTGGCGATGCTACTGATTACAATGACTCAATGATACCAATATGGGATATACGACATTTTATCTACTAACTTGCATTCACACAGTCTGGCCATGCATTTAAAGCTTATCTCTGTCTCCTGTCTGCTGCTTCTTTTTTTTTGCTTCGCTACACCAATCTCTAGTGCTTCTCATAGTCGTATGTAGAAGGGTCATCTCTTTCCCTCCACCACGTCGTGTTCGATCTCTCTAAATACCCCGAAGTGCCCAGGTATACGGGAAACAGGCTGAAAAATGGTCTTCCTTTTGTCCACTCTCTTCCTCCTGGCTTTTTCTCAGCATGTCTTCGCACTGAAGTCGTATGGACGTTCGCATCCATATTCGCTGTCCCATGGCAACTCGACCCACGCCATGTACCCCACGGCCACGGGCCCTCATCAATCTCTGGTCTCAACTACTGGGGTTCCGCACCTGGCCAACGACACCAGTCAGTTATTTGCCCTCGTGATTTTTTGAAGTGTTTCGTGTATCTCGAGAGAGCGGAGGGCAGCCGACATTGGCGTTAAACGGCGTTGACCTGCTGCTTGCTAATGGAAACACAAATGTCCTTCTGTTCTGCAGTGAGAGATTACTCTATCTCGGATGAATCCTATAGCCCAGACTGTATATACGCCAACAAGTGGTGTCCCTCCACCTTTGTCGAGTGTATCTCTGAGAAAACAGACAGCAGCAAGATCAAGTACACCATGTAAGTCCAAAGCTTGTCTGCTTCTTGTCTCTCCCGAGTCCCCCCTTTTCCCTCTCTTTTTCCTGTTATCTTTGTTGGTACACAGCAGCATAGTGGAAGGAACAGGGAAAAGGTCTGGCTAACCTCTCCGGTCCTCACAACCCAAAAAGCTCAGCATCGGGAACGGGCCAAGACCCCAAGAGTTGGGCAGAGGCAATCTTCAAGAATGCCCAAGGAGGTCCTTGCAGTGTAGGCTGGGCCGCTCCTTGGCAACCAAGCAACGGCCCGGATATTGACATAACGAACAACGCGAGTAAGCTCTTTCCCCCTTTCTCCCTATCGTTTCCTATCTTCTGTACAGGATATGCTATTGCTGCTTTCAATTGCATTATATGTGCCTCCCTTCCCAAGCGTGCCTTCCTCTTTGCCTCTCTTGGTTTTCGCGGTATTCTTTGCCCTTGATACTGCATCGTTGCTGGTAGCACAATGCTTATGCTTCAAATCACTAACATCGCCTACCTACCTATCATACAGCTTACAATTACATCGTCGACGGCTGGTCGCGACGCATCATGCAGCTGCGCGGCCTCACCCTGACCTTCTCTTTCACCGGCTACGACGATAACAACTGCCACGACCGCGTCCGGGACGCCATCCGCCGCGCCACGTGCCCGGACGTTGTCGTGGCCAACGGACTCGCCTGCCGCAAGAAGGGGTACTACGGCGACAATTACCTGCCGGCCGGCAGTCCGACGTACAACCATCCCGACATCGGCGATTACGACGACAACAACGCGGGCCCGCCCTAGTCTGAAATCTCTTGGAAGTGTGGGAGCAGGAGGACTGCGAGGAAGAGGTAGACTGAGAAGAAGGGGATAAGGGAGAAGGGATCTGTTGTTGCGAAACAGTGACGTATTTGAGCTACTAGTCAATGTTACGAATGATGATTTCCCTTTTGCTACATGCAGGTAGTCACACGAGACCAGAACGAATCCGGTATGCACTATACCGGCTTGTGACGAAGCGTGTGACAATCCAATCAGTAATGAGATCTTGTCATCGTGGGTTCTTCTTTGGGAGGATAAGAGGCATATCATATGATCCAAAAGACAACCTAATCCGGCCCCCCCGCAAACCGCCACAGGGAGATATTTCCGGATTGGGACGCCAAATTGGTGATGATTGGTGGGTGGTGTGGGGGAAGAGGGGAGGGTGAAAGGAACACAAAAACCACGAAGAAAAGACAGACCTCCAAGTGCTGACCGTTTTCTATCTTCTCTCCCCCCTCGCTTCCCGGCCCGTTCCACCTATCAGCTTGAATCTTCTCGCACCATCCACTACTCGAAAGTAGAGTAGAGTAAAATGGGGGAAAGTAGAAAGGAGAGCTGAACAGCTCGCCAACCAATACTCGTATGATGAGACAAACGCAGCAAACATCTACTTATACCTAGACGCCACCTGTCCGAGCGCATCAGCTCGCTTCCAGTCGTTCGGGCTGGCTCCTGGTGCCTGGGCAACCGAGCGCACGGCCAATCCTTCGAGGTTCTTGGTTATCGCTTACTGTGGTTCCTGTACCTCTCATCCAAGTAGGAAATGATGGGCCCAACCGGGAACGTTTGACAGAATGCTTCCGTTCTGTTTATTCCTCAAAACTAGACTGGGGGCATTCCAGTCACTCGGTGTCGTCGTAGTATGGATGTGGACGGACACTGGCTTTTACCAATCAGTAGGTTAAGTAAGTACACTGAGAATGTACGAGAAAACATTGTATGCGTGTGTATGCGGGAGAGTGGGCCATTCAGCGGAGCATAGGGCTGTTAAGAGTAGGTCGAGAAACACCGCGGAGCTGCGATCCGGATTAGGACAGACAGATTTCTCACCATATGTACATGATGCACCGCCGGTAGTAGGAGTCGGATCATGATGTATCTCGCATGTGGGAATTTGGTTGGTTTTTTCCCCCTGAGACCATTATGTGCGCAATCGGTAGTTGCTTTTCGTACATACGGATATGTACGATTTCGCCCAATCTACCGTTTATCGCTGCATAAGCAGAGTGAGTTGGTCGAGAAAAGCAACATGCTTCTCGCCGTTTTCTCGAAACTCAGCTTTGTAACCGGATATATATGATGAGTTACATCCAATGGCCCCATGGCATGGGCAGTTCAATGTTACGTGGGTTTCATTTACCCGGGGCTTGGATTCCTTCGCTCTGCATGCAATTCCAGCACTCACAAGAGGCTGGTCATGTTGTTACCAAGCCTGGAAGTAGTGTATTGCAATCTCGTTCCGGATCTCGTTCCGGATGATGCATATCGATAATGCAACCAACTATCCAAAGGGGTTAGTGCCGACTGACTGGCGTGAGTATAACGACCACGGCGGCCTTGCTCCTTAGGGGAGGTGCTAGAGGTCAAGGTACATTCCAATAGCCAGAAAGCGCCGGTTGACTCGAATTATGCACACATGGCAACGCACCTGGATACCGGACCGCATATGGCGTTGGGAAAACTTTGACTTTCAGTGGGAGCACTGAACATGTGTACATATGATGCCCCTGCATGCATGTGGTGTGTGGGGTTTGTGTATCAGAGTCCTGCAGGGTCTGGAACAATGATGGCATGTTCACATAGAGTAGTGGCTTCTCCCCAGTGGGTGGCATTTCACTACAGGTCAATCGCCGTCGGCTTCTTGCCGCCTATAGGAATATACATGGTGTGGGGTGCTACTAGTAGTGAAGCCCAGACACACACCCCCTGGAACCTCTTGGTACACTGATAGCGAACCGAGTGACTTCTCAATAGGTAAGAGATGCGAAGAACAAACAAATCTACGTAAAAGAAAAGTTGATCGGATTTGGTGGGCACGATTGTTACTTATACATAGTCCCACGTTCCACTCGGAAAGGTCGAGCCTCGTGCGGCTTTGCTGGTTCTTGTCCGACAATACTGCCTAATGTGTAATCCAAAATAAGACCAAAGAGAGAGATAGAGAGAGAGAGAGAGAAAGCTTTGATGGCTCTACAACTTCCTCTCGAAGTTCGCGGGATAGCTGCCGGCGTGCTCCTATTCTCCTTCGCAGGGCTGATATGCAGCGCCTTAGTCGTCTGGCTGACGTGGAGTCACCGGGAAAGAACCAGCTGTATGTTTTTATCGCTGAAATGGGGGAGTGAATATGGGGAAACACTTCGTTACTCGTGTGCTGACAGCCTCGCGCTTGTAGATATCGCTTTGATCGGATACCTCTTGCTGGCGAGTACGGCGAGCGCCGTAGCGACTCAACTTCACACCTTCATCGCCTGGGAGGATGTCGCCACTGCGCAATGGATGGAGGCAGTGGCCAACCCAAAGAACCCCGAACAGATCATATCCAACGGCGCCGTAGGATTTGACCTGGCGCTCTGGTATTTCCGTATGTCGCACCATCTTCCGTTCAACATAAACCGCTCCCGCTAACGGCTTTTCAAGGGCAATATGCATTTTCGGCGTCATCAATGCTTGTTCTCTTCTGGTAAGTTCCACGCTGTGAGTGGCGTAGTCCATGACTGACTTGGTCGCAGGGCATTTGCTTTACTGCAATCGATTTATGGCTGGACGGAAAAGCCACAAATGAAAGTGACACTGAAACGAGTCAATAATGTGGGCAAGGGAACCTCAATAGTCCTGCCCATCATTACTATCTGCTCCCTGCAAGCGAAGCCGATACAGCAGTCTGTCGTGGTCTTCATGTTCTTGGTCAATGTTGTCTGTAGGTGGTCCATCATACTTGGAATATCAGCGAGGATCCCGGCTAACCTAAGCGCGCTCTCTCAATAGTAATGATCAGTCTAACAGGAGGGTGCGGCTTCATGCTGGCGATCCTAATCAGATATATACAGAGTCGACGCCAACTTTTCGGGTGGGATGTTCGATATGGAGGTGCATCCAACTCGTATGGCTTCTCGGCTTCCATGTCCCACCAAAGTCAGGGACGCCAGAGGCGAGCCGGGCCGCGGGGCATATACGATCGATGGCTTATGACACGCTTTACCATCGCCTTTTTCATACTGAGGTAGGTTTTTTTGTGGTTCACTTCCGGGACTGAGAACTCCCCAATGCAAACAGTTGACTGACTTGGCGGTGACAGCATATTCGAGCTATCCAACATGTTGTTCCAATTTACCGGTATGCAGAACAGCAACAAGGATGCCCTGAGAAGTAGTCCAGATATCAGCATCGAGCGCGCGAAAGAGACGGTCGTCTTGTTCTTGCCGGGGCCCGCGCCCAGCTTTCTGCTGTTTATCGTCTTCGGCACGACGGCGCCCTTCCGGAAGCACATGTACCGCACATTCGTGCCGAAGCGCTGGCAGCGACAGCAAACCGAGAGAAAGCGAACAGGGACAGTGAACTCACGGTACACTACCGCCTCGAGCCCCAAGGACGCCACATCTACTTCGCCTCCAAAGAATGCGATAACACCGCGTTACAGACCGATCGTGATCCCCCAGCAGGTCGAAATTCCGTTGCGAGATCTCGAGAAGGGGCGGCCTAGAGAGCCGAAGACGTCCTCGGACGACGAATGGCCGATACTGCCAATACAACAACCGAGGCAATCGTACGTTAGAAGGTGACTTGTTGGGCTGGATCTGAAGAAGACTGGTTGCATCGACCAAAATAGGAGGGAAAATCTTACCAAAAAATAATCAAACCAAAATTTGCAAGATACCAAGAAACATGACATTGTTTCTCTTCACAATATGGCTACACACTGGTTTATCCCAGAAAGATGTATGCACCCTTCAGCTATTCCCTCATAAATGCCAAAAACAGAAAATGGGAAAAGGAAAAAAACTACATCCCCGGTCGGACTCGAACCGACAATCTTCGGCTGTCAACTATTCAGGAATAGGAGGCCGACGAGTTAACCATTTCTCTACGAGGACTTGTGACTCCATTTCCGTGTGCTTTACCACTGAGCCATTTGTATTTGCTAGTTGTTGGGAAAAGTTCTCATTATCGCGTTATATGACAGCAGCAGCAGCAGCAGCAGCAGCAGCAGCAGCGTCCCGCCTAATCTTCTCAGGTTGGGCTGACTTTTCTGCCTGGGAGGCTGAACGTAACAAACGGATGGCGAACCTTGTTGCATAATTCCAGGCAAATGCCTGGGCAAACAAAGGAAGGTACAGGTTGGCTGAAAATGTCTTCCTGCATCTTCCCGCTCATCAGCCCTGCCCAGCCCCAGCGATGTAATCAGTGGCTTGCACGTTTCCCTTTCATTCATTCGTCCCAATTCGCCGTACCGTCTCCGTGCCCAGTAGGTAGCCTCTGGCTGCTACATCCATTCCGCAACCACGAGAGCCAATATATCCAGCAGTGGCTTCAAGATGTTCCCATATATCGAAGCAGGCTTCTACTTTTTGGACAATATATCCCCCGCTTTTGTGACAGCCTTCTCGCTTGGCTTATCCTGTGGCCGCTGGCAATGATCCTCGACATTATCTTACTCTTGATTTGATCTTCTTCAGACGATTAGGCAGTCAAACCCCATCGCGCTCAGTTGCTGGCGCCAGCTGTTCGAGCCCCCAGCCCCGTCTTGCAATGCCATTTCACAGGCCACGTTCTCAGGTCTAATCAAGTCCATATCCCTCAACTGCCAGATATTAGTCAAGGTCTCCATGGCTGACTTGATCATTCCCCACGGACAGAGGTCCCACATGGACTGCAGTCGCGACAAAACCCAGGCCCTGCGCTCAGATGATGTCGTTTCTACGCCTGTCATGAACACAGGCCATGTGGTAAACTTGTACAAGGGACTGTCCACTTGGATGAAAGACAGTTGACAGAAGATGGTGGAAACGAGGTCCTCTGTCGTTGGCAAGAAGGGCAGGTCATCCACCAAGTCTGGGTCGGAATGGGACTTCTGTACGTATCTGGTCAGCCCCGGAGTTGCCAAGAGCACATACAGACAGGCCGCGGCACGGTAAGTCGCTGCTGCATGTGTGCGATAGTCGATTTCCTCTGCATTGAAAAAGCCCAAATCGGCACTGGCAGCACACATTTTGGCTGCCCAGTCCTCGATGTCGAAAGCTTGTGCTGCTTTCAAGAGTCGCAATCCTTCCTTCATCTGCGAAGGGTTTGGACCCCCACCGCTCTCTATGCCAATACTCCGGGCCAGTCTTGCAGTGCTCAGGATGTTGACGAGGAGATCTGTGGGGCAGCTGTGATAGCTGTTGGCTTCTGTACGCTGGAGAATCGGTAGTATACCGACGGGATCGATCTCGAGTTGGGCCGAAACATTGTCTTCCCCAGAGGATGGAGTGATAAGAGAGTCAAGGGTGCAGCCCCAGATATAGTAGGCCACGGAATCTGACGCAATATAGTCGCGGATACTGACTGGGCTCGGGGTTTTCTGTACTGGTCCTGGTTTGAGAGCAGCACCTAGTGCCGACAAACTGAATATGTCTTGTTTATTTTCCATGTCCAAGCTTTCATCTCCCAGGAAATGCGGAACACTTGCCGAAAGAGGCTGTTGGTATACAGAATCAGTGACATGAGCTGCAATGAGGCTGCCCGCCGCTCTCATGTGCGCTCGCCACTCCCCCTTTCCCGAGTCAATCAGAGCAAAGTTAACGAAGAACAGGACTGTCGCCAGAACAGCATCTCTCTCATGTGCATGGCTTCCGTCATTCGGCGCTAGCCTGTGTCTTTCGAGCACTTCCTGGAGCCCCTGGATGGCTTTTTGACGGGCTCTCAGGGCGTCTATGAGGGCATCTCTGGATACTGTGTGCTGTACTCTGGCCGAAGAAGAGTGGCAGCCAGCATTGTAATAATGCAAAGCTGATGCAGCCACAATGATATGACGAAGGAAAGAGTATGAATTCGAGATGGGAATTAACTCTCTGAACGGGTTCCACGCAAGCTGGTAGGAATCATGAACGACCAGATCCTGACAAAAGCGTACGCCGACTAGGCATGTTGCATCACGGTTACTACATGGTCGTATTACACCAGAGGTGGACGTGACTTACAGTAATACAGATACTTCCTTGTCGGATTGTCCAGATCTTGGTACAGCGGGTCACTGAGTGAAGGAGCGACCTCAAGGATGATATCGCCTTCTGTCTGCGGTGCTTTGGTTCCCTGCGGTCGGAACGGAACTATGGCGTTCTGCTTGCTGTCGCCAGACAAGGTATACGCTTCGTTGCCAGCCAATCGACCGCGGGCGGCCGCGCCTCCGGCCCATCGGAGCAACTTACCATAGCCCAGGCAGTCTTGGCCAGTGGAGGAGCACTTGTTACAAGTGGGCACTGAACGATCGCATCGCTTGCGATTCCTTCGACAGTTATGGCATGACGGTAGAGCGGCCATAAACGGCACAATTGGACTATACTACGCAGATCTGATCTGGCGGGTGAGAATAGGGTCAAATCGAGTGCCATGGGAGAACAAATCGAAGCTTCGGTGCAGATGAAGTTGGAGGCGAATATGACGTGCCAAGATTAGTAAGTGGGCTAGCCTTGATGAATATTTGTGCGGCCTACAAGGTCGGCGGATGGCTGTCCCCGCTAACGTCAGCTCTTGGTAGTCGAGTCAAGCAGAGTCGGGGCATCGGCATGTGCAGGGCACCATGAGCCGCTCTCTTGGACGTCAAGAGAGCAGTTTTCTCCGAGTAACGAGTGATGCGCTCGAATGAAGCAAGCACATGAAAGCAGACCGACAGTTGGTGTATCATTCCGATCCAGGGGCGTCGGGTCGGCGTGAAAGGGTATTTTGTGGTGTAATGGATACACTGGGGGCTAAAGGATACCCGCCACGCCAATCCCCTTTCGGTAGCCAAGACACAAACTGTGCATATTCTGGAGCCCAGGAAGGCCGCCGGCTTTACTTTATTTCTTCGGCCCATGGCGACGATGCGGATGAGGAGCGCCTTCCAACGTGACATCCACAATATGAAGAATTTGGTTTGTCATATTCTGGATAACCCTTTCTCAAAAGGGCAGTCAAATGTCAACTGCTGCATAGGCTTTCTTACAAAGCCATCCTTATACCTCTGCAGCTGAGTCACAGACAGACGTGCCGAATGGAATCTGTAATTAGATGCTTATAGGTTGATATATATTAGAGTATACTATGCCCATGCCTATGCCTACTCTATTTGAATAGCCCAGACTCCGAGAATCGCATTACAATGGGTGAGCCAACATATTCAGAGCCACAGCAGCACCACGCAATGACACGGCCAAGCACCCCTCAAAACGAGGGTGTCCTCACCCCAGACGAGAACGCATATTCCAGCGATCGTACACAAGATGACTTCAGCAAGGCCGAGATCGAACGGCTGGGTCGCCAGCGGCCAGAGGCTCTGTCCTCGGCCATTGTCGAATTCGGCTTCGTGACGGCCATCATCATGTCCATGATGATGGGCGAGTTCTTCGTCAGCGGGTTCAACATCGTCCTGCCGACCGTGGCTAGAAGTCTCGACATCCCGGACTCGTCGCGCACCTGGCCGGCCGAGGTGCCGAGTCTGACGACGGCGGCGCTACTGCTACCCTGCGCCCGCCTCAGCGACCGCTTCGGGGGCCGGATAGTCTTCCTGTTCGGCGTGTCCTGGCTTGTGGTCTGGTCCCTTATTTGCGGCTTTAGCCAGAACACCAACATGCTCATCGTCTGCCGCGCCATGCAGGGGGTGAGCACCGCGTCCTACCTGCCCGCCGGCATGTCGCTGCTGGGCCAGACCTACCGGCCCGGGCCCCGCAAAAACTTCATCTTTAGTCTGTACGGCGCCTTCACCGTCCTGGGCTTCTACATCGGCATCGCCGTCGGCGCCCTGATGGCGCAGCTGCTCAACTGGCGTTGGTACTTCTGGGTCGGCGCGCTGCTGGCCCTGGCCAACGCCGTCATCGGCTACCTGACGGTCCCCAATCTGGCCGGCCAGGGCGGCGACGCCGCGCTCGTCATGGACTGGTGGGGGCTCGGCACCATCGTTCCCGGCATCGTCCTCGTCATCTTCGCCTTCACCAGCGGCGGCGGCGCGCCCGACGGCTGGCATACCCCCTACGTCTACGTCACCCTGATCGTCGGCGTGCTGTTCCTCGCCGCTGCCGTCTATGTCGAGGGCTGGGTGGCCGCGCAGCCCCTGTTCCCCGCCGAGGTCTTCCGGCCCAAGGGCATGAAGCGGCTTGTCGCTTCCTTGTTTTGTTGCTATGGTGTCTTTGGAGTTTACCTGTTCTATGTCAGCTACTAGTAAGTTGTTCACTTCTTCCTCCCTCTTATCGAACCCTCCCCCTATTCATCCCTCCATCGACCCCTATCGAACATGAATGCATGCTAATTGTCGGTGTCTCTACCCACAGCCTCGAGACCGTCCTGCACACCACCCCGCTGCAGACAGCTGCCTGGTTCACCCCCATGGCACTGGGCGGCATCGTCCTCGCTCTCGTGGGCGGGCTGGTCCTGCACATGATCCCCGGCCGCGTCCTCATGATCGTCTCGGGCCTGGGCTTCCTGCTGTCCATGCTGCTCGTGGCCCTGATCCCCGAGCAGGACAGCGCCACAAACACCCCCTCCACGAGCTTCATCTACTGGGCCTACGTCTTCTCCGCCATGCTGGCCTCCACCATCGGCGTCGACATCACCTTCAACGTGACCAACGTCTTCATCACGACGTCGATGCCCGCGCGCCTCCAGGCCACGGCCGGCGCCCTCATCAACACGCTGCTGTACCTCGGCATCGCCTTCTGGCTCGGCGTGGCCGAGCTCGCCGTCGGGCAGGCCAAGGAGGCACGCGAGCGCGAGACTGGCGACGGCACCACCCTAAGCCCGCGCGAGCAGTACAAGATCGCCTTCTGGCTTGGCGTTGCACTCGCCTCCGTCACGTTGATCCTGTTCTCGACGCTGAAGGTCGGCCAAGCGTCGGCGGACATGACGGCGGATGAGAAGGCGCAGTTGGCGGAGGAACTGGCGGCGCGGCAAGCTGCAGCACGGGCGGAGGAAGAGAATGAGGAGAGGGTCGAGAAGTAAAGAGAATTAGAACTTTAGAATTTTTGCTTCTAGAGAGCCTTTGCATAGAATTATCCATTAATCATCAATCGTATAGAGTTTAATATGTTACACAAAATCGTCTCTACTCTTGCATATGGCCCCAACTTTCACTCCCAACGATTCAGATTCGATACAAAACCCTCTGAAATATGGTTTCTTATTGATTTCCCCTCCTTTATCTTCCAAAAATTCACTATGCTCCTCGCAAAGCAGACATGCAAACTTGCTCGCCCCTCTGCAGTGCTTTTTTTTCTTGCCCCTCAAGGCTTCACGATATCCGCTGCCACCTTGATAGCCGCCGCCGTCTTCCGAACCCACTCCTCGGCCAAGGTCACGTTGCGTGCCTCGATCAGCGCCTCGGTGACGCCCGGGAACGTTGTGGATCCGTACCCTGACTCAATACCCGGGGCGAAGACGACGTGCTTATAAAACTCGCGCCCCGGCAGGCCGCCCTGCGACACGAAGCCACGCTGGAAGTCGCGCGACTTCCGGTTCACTTCCTCCAGCGTGAGAAGGGCAGTGGCGTTGGCGTCCTTGGCGTTGTTAGACAGTAGTAGTTGCTGTTGCAACGCGCCCAGCGCGGAGGCTTGCACGACGAAATCGTCGATGGCGGCGCGCAGGGGCGATAGGTCCAGGCTGGACGCGTTGGTTGAGTGGATGGTCTTTTCAAGGTCGGCGAAGTAGCTGTTCATCTCGGTGCCGTAGGTCGAGATGTTAAAGGGGATCAGGTCGGCGTCGGCTAGCTTGTAGGCTAGCAGGGTGAGATACTAAAGAATTGTGTGCTTGTTTAGTACATGCAATTTTCGACTGGGAGGATGCTGCTATTCAGGGGATGGGTGGTTTTACATACCTGAGCCATGGATTTGTGAGTGATAAAGCCAGGGTCGCCGTAGGTTGTCATCCAGTGGTACGAGTCGAAGTTGCTGTGATAGTGATACACGGGTTCTGAGGCGCCACCCCCTGAACCGACGTCGACCTACGTAGAGTATGGTCAGTTTATTGGCTTCAACGCATCCCGTCATAATGCCGAGCAGTTTAGGCTACATAATTCACCAAAGATTATGGCTGCACGAGAAACTTACAGAACCTATTCCGTTATGCACAAAAGCTGTGTAGTCGCTGCCACTGCCCATGGGCTCAATATACCCCTGATTCTCCTCGTTCCAGACGTCATACATGGTACGATTGGTCTCCCTCCACAGGACCTTCTTCATAGTCTCGATGGCTACATCGTGGAGTTCAGGCGTCGCCGAGAGACCTGGATGCGGGCCCGAGGTGCCGACGTCGATGTTGAGGTACGAGACGGCCGTCGCGTTGAGCCAGGGCAGGTACTCCTCGACCCACTCGGTCGACCCCAGCATGCCGTACTCCTCTCCGTCCCACGAGCAGAGCACGATGTTGCGTTTAGGTTTCCACCCCTTCTCCGTGATGAGCCGGCCCAGCGCCCTGGCGAGCTCCACGACAACGGCGGTGCCGCTGTTGGGGTCGGCCGCGCCGCCCACGATCCAGGCGTCACGGTGGTTGCCGATGACGATGGTCTCGTCGGCGTTCGTGCTTCCATTAACAATACCCACGGCGTTCCAGATGTCGGTAAACGTCTCCTCCATCACGTTGCTCAGATCCATCACGACGCCGGGGGCGGGACCCGTGCTGTACGTCACGTTGAGCGCGCCGATCCAGCCGGTGCGGTTGACCTCCTTTCCGGCGACGCCGTGGCCGTCGAGCGCGGCGAGAATAGGGGCGGCGTCCGCGTACGAGATGGGCATGGACGGGATCCGCGGCGTGACGACGAAGGCGTCGGTACGGGGAACGCCTTCCTTGGAAGGGTACCCAGGGGTCGTAGGGTCGCCCGGGTAAATGGGCATGAACTGGACGCTCCCGCGCTGGACGGCGCTCGGATTCCGCGCAGGGCCGTCGGGGTACGCCGCGTGCCCATTGGCCTCGGTCATGTTGCCATCCTCGGCGGGGTCCGTGAACAGGACCGCGGCGAGCATGCCGTGCTCCTGCGCGTTTTTCACTTTCACCCCCCGGTAGGCCCCGCCGTACCGCGCGAGCGCGATCTTGCCCTCGAGCGGTATGCCCAGCTCCAGGAGCCGCTGGAAGTCCGCGCCCTGGCCCTGGCCCACGTACACGTACTCGGCGCTGGCATTACCCGTGGCCGAGTACCCGTGGAACGTGGGGACCCGGTCGGGGTAGCTCGTCGTGTCGTCCTGCTCCAGCACATCCTCCTCGAGAGACGGCTCGAATATGACGCTGTCATTGCTCGCGTGCCGGAGGCGTAGCGACTTGCTCACCGGGTAGTTGAGGTAGACATTGTACGACACCAAGCCCGAGGCGATGCCACTCTCGGTCCAGCGGTCGGCGGTCCACTGCGCCATGGTCTGGTTGCGGCCCGCCAGGTGCTGGCCATGGGTATAGTAATACGACCAGTCCGCGATGGTGGCGTTGGAGATGGAGCGCACGAGGGTGTCCTCGTCGGGCGACAGGGGCGTCAGCAGGGGCGCGCTCTCTCGCTTGGCGAGCGGAGTAGAGTGCTCATGGCGGACGCGCTGGCATGCTTCAACGGCGCTCTCATTGGCTGCGAGGAATAGCAGCGCCAGAGATTTTATAAGTCTGATGTTATAATGCATTTTCAACATGAAGCAATATGAAAGACAGGTCGATGAAAGCGCCAGTCTGCACGAGTCAAAAGGAACACACCAGTCATGAGTCTTATCTGTACAATAACACATAAGCAGCCTCGGTACTTTAGAGCTTTTATATGAGCACCTCTCTGTGCGATCGCCTCTTACATGTACGACCCCTGGTATGGGAAGCGAAGCAGAATATCGCCATTTGATCTTCCGTGTGGAGATGAGATTTGATCGGATTCTCCTGCAGATTTGCCGCTATTCCGCACATGTGGCTTGGCCTGCATCCGGGCTCACCCGGCAGACATATCTCCTTTACCTACCTATAGTATGTTTGCCCGCCGCGGAGGGCGGTGGATAGCATGACGTAGATGATTATGTACGCCAATTCCCCCTATAATCAAGAGATATGAGACCACCGCATAGATTGCCGTATTGGACGCCCTATGATTGTGAAGAGAGGGGAATAGGTAGGTGGTATTGGAGAAATATGCGCTGCCCAATGGATTACCGAGGAGGTTGTACGCCAGGGAAAAGTCGCTGCCGCCGAACCCCGCACTCCCTCCTTGTAGATTCACCGTCATCTGGCATGGCATGCCCCCTGGAGTCAAGTACAAATGCATGGCTGGCAAAACGCCTGCCTTGGCTTCTATAGTTGCATGGTTTTCAAATAGTATGCTTAGAGATTGACGCCGACGAGGCAGTCGTCTACCATGTATCTTACAGTAAGCCCAAATGACGGGGGTTCGCCCAAGTTGGAGTAGTCACTTCTGGGATAGATAGTGCCGATAGAAAGTAAATGTATTATTGGTCGTTGTAAGTCGAACGTCTAAGAAGTGATGCTGCATGTAGCTGGTGAAGAATGCCGAAGTACCTGAACGCCATTGCATTCGTTATCTAATTCTTAGCGTCAACAACCACTGGCTGACTGGATGATCGATGCCATTGCACTTCACATCTTCTGATTGGTCTTCGCTTTAACCGAATCGATGTGCTTCTGGTGGAGATTTTGAACGGCAGGGATGATGAGCCCCTCAATCTCCATATCCGGCTCGCCTTCGGGTAGCATGGAAGGGTCCATCGGCCTGTCCTGCGACTCCTCCCATTGCTGATCCTCCTTGCTGCCGAACGTCTTCCTCCTTCGGTGACCGGGCACCCGAATCCACTGGTCCGGCTGGTTGGGCGCCACGAAGACGACCTCCCATTTGCGCGTCGTCAACAGGTTGCCGATAACCAGGTGATGCTGGTACCGGTCCAGGGAATACTTGGCCTTGTGAACCAGGATATCGGGGTCCGTCTCCAGCTTGAACGAGACGATCATGCCCTCGGGCGCCCATCCGTCGACGAGGCTCTTGAGGAACTTGGGAACAGGATCCAGATCGACGATCAGACGTTTGCTTCGCGGGACGGCCGGGGACGAATCAAAGTTGTCAAAGGTCTCTTCCGAGTCGTCCGTATTGCGACGCGGCTTGTCAGAAATCGTCGTGGGCCCTTGCTGCTGCTTGAAGCCTGATGTGGCATTCGTGCTCTGGATCTTGTGCTCTGACATGCGCTCAGGGGGTACGAAGAAATCCGAGACCGCAGCGGCTAGGTAGAGTAAGCCATTTGGGCCCAAGGGCCGCATGAGCTGGGCCACGGCCCGGAGCTCGTACAGGTAGTCGGTAATAGTAGTAAAGGGGATCATGAGCAGCTTGCGCTCACGCTTGGCGTCATTATACTTTCGCAGCACGCTCAGCATCTTCTCCTGGTGCGTGGGATTGGCGACGACACTGCCGTCGTCGGCCTCGTGCAGAAAGTCCAGGAAGCAGTCCGTCGAGTGGCTGTAATGCCGGCTGTAGGGAAGCAGGGAGAACTGGCGGTGGAGGAAGATGACGGCGTAACCGGCCTCGAGGAAGTACTCGGCCGAGGTGGCGCCACGCGTGCCAGCGCTGAAGTTGTCGATGAAGCGCACTGTCTGCTTCTCCAGCGGAACAGTGGTGCCGCCCGAGGTGATGAGGACCACTCGCCGCTTGAGCGAGGCATGGTGGTCAATGAAGGAGCGAGCCTGCTCCACGTGCGACGTCAGAGCCTTGGGGGGCGGGTTGGAAGAGAAGTAGGCATTCTCGACCCCCTGAAGGGACGAGGCGGCAGTGTCTGCCGTTGCGGAGCTGGCCATGGTGTCTTCTGTGAGAACCGAGGAGATGGAAGAGGAAGGGGATGGCGGTCTAGCAGGGCCTATGTTGAAGGACAGACTGAGGGCGGATGATTTGTCCTCCGTGTGTAACGGTGAGATGGTCTCACTAAACTGGTGTATCTGTGGTGTCATGGTGTAAGTGGGTGTTGTGACATGAACCATGAACGGGTGCTATGAGATGAATGGATGTCCCAAAACTTGTGGAAAGGGATACAAGAGCAACCAAGTGGTAAGTAAGTAGGCAAATAAAACTCCGTGATATCAGGTAGTAGCTCAACAACCCCCGAGTGAGGCCCTCCTTTAGTTGATGGGCTAGTCCGATGAATGTGTCCGGCACTCCGGCCATTATAAGTGCTGGAGAGACCTCGGCAGCCACCAGGCTTCGGTAGTCGCGGGGCACCATGCGGAGAGGGAAAAGGGACAAGTTTGCTTGCTTCAGAGAACCTATCGACGCATTTCCCCCTCGTGCATGTTTCTATACAATTCGGGGATTGAACTTACTGTTATCAAATCACATTTATCAACTGGATTACCATTTTGTCCTCGCCGTTGACAGTGCTGAAAGTGATATGTTGTATGTTGCTGACCGTTTGCGAAGCGTGATGAGTCTTGATGCAGGACCCTAAACCCGACCCTTCCAAGCGAATGGATCCGGGGGGGGGGGGGGGCGTTTCATTACGTTTACGCCCACACCCATGTTCGGATGAAAGGACACTCGTGGTCCGTGCATTTGCCAAGTCAAGTCATGTCATCCATCGCTAGCTAGCATTAATTCAACACTCAAACACCTCGACTATACATACTTCACAGCATTGCAGGAGCTGACAATCATCAAACAGGTGTTGGCATCAAAGTGGTATTATAGGTGTCTAGTGTGATGAATGTACTAAAGGTGATCCATGGTTACAAGTTCCCCTAAACCCCTTGTCGTGAGTATACTAGGACGAGACCGGTGACAAGAACATCCCCATTACAAACTCAGGTCTTGGTAACCTCAAACGGAAGTCCACTCCTCAACTCCCCATCCGTCTCGCAGGAAAACACCCCATTGGCCCAGACCACCTTGTTACCGGCACCTTTGATCGCTGCACTTACCATATTTGCAGCGTCCTTGTTGGAATAATAGGCGGTACCGTTTGATGGGCCGGGATCGATGATGAGCTGACATTTCTTTGACTTGTGGTGAATGAGTTCAGGACCAACGGCTTTCATGGTCCTATCGAACCCGCTTAGGAAATCTCGCTGCAGTTGCTCGCAGTCCTCTTTTTTTGCGTTTTGGGTTTTCTTGGAACGATTATGGACAGACTGGAAAGAACAGCAGGTGTTGGTTTTGCAGGTATGGGAAGAAGAAACTCCTAGAGGAGTGGAGCCGCTGCCGAAACTGGAGCCGGTCGGAGCTGGCACCGGGACGGCAACAGATGTGTGGTCGCAATTGGCAGGTGCTGCGTTGACAGTGGTGGCCATGAGGACGGCCATGATGGCTCCCAGAGTGCTTGTGGTCTGCATCTTGTGGGTGAGGTGTATGAAGTTGGGTGGGTGTATGATGAGAGATGTGGTATGTGATGCTTCAAAAGAAGAAAGAGACTGGTGATATTGACCGAAGAATGCTTGCGAAGAGTCCAAGAATGGAACTGAGAAGATGTGTTTGAAGTTGGGATGGAATGAAGAAGAGTTGACCAAGTGTGAAGTCCAGAAGAGGGTATTTATGGGCGTCCGGCCCCCTCACAGAAACCAGCTGAGGCTTCCATGCCAAAGTGAAGGCAAGCGTTTGACCAAGAAGCTATGCCTGGAAACAGGCGTTGCGGAAGCCACCATGTCTGGGTCGCTTGCATGTGTGTGGTTGGCAAGAAAGGAAGGCGAGTAGATATTGTGCGCGGCAGCAGCACATATAAGGAGTAGGTGCCAACTGTGATCAGTCTCCAACCCGCGGCTCCGTGTGCAAAGTTATGAGGCCAAGGGGCAGGCACCAACCAGCCAGCCCAAACTCCAAACTCAAGCGCTCACACACTCGTACGAGGTCCATTCGTCAGTGCTTCCCCCGATGTACCTGGCGGTCTTGGGCCACGGGCATAACTTCCTCGTCCTCGAGCTCTTGTCGGCCGGGTTGCTGCTAGTCATCTCTTCCGGCAGCGACTCACCCTCGACCCACGAGGTCATGGCCTCGAGCGAATGCCAGTTGGCGGGAACCTGGGGGTAGTTCGAAGCCGAGCCGCAATGGCCACCACCTGTTGTGCATGACGTCCAATGCATCAGTAATCAAAATCATTCTGTCATATGCGCGTCGGATTGATGGATGGTCTTTTTGTGCGGGAAGGTACTTATGTATTGATGTACTTACCAGGAACCATGAATAATCTGAACCAGTCACCCACGTTTCCCCCCGCGGCTTCCTCGAGTTGCTTCAGGTGATGAATTGGCCAGAGTGCAGCATTGTATGGATCAGCCCATGACTGCATCACTATCATCTTGCCTCCTGCCTTCTGAAAGGCCGAGAGGTCTGGGCTGATTTCGTCAATGAAGGTCCCCGCCCTCTCGTTGAGAAGGTCAACGTCACTGCCCCAGTTGAAGTTGTCCGAGTCATATGTCAGATTATCAAATACCATGTTTTGCAGGATGGGGGTTGTGAAGGCCTCGGCCAAGTCTCCTTCCTGCATTGCCCACTGTGTCTCGCTGCCAACGGAAAACCCCGGGTAAAGGCTTGCGTTGGTACGCGAATCCACGGGCCCAGCGTAGATGTCCCTGGCAGCCGCGAGTTGCGCTTCAGTCAAACACTTCGTAGTATCTGTAGCGGTTGCATCACATGCCAAGGTGTTGATATCAAAGTCACAGTGTAGCGGGTTCTCAATCACGCCATCCTCGACCCCATCGATGGCATCGCACTGGGCAAGCGCCGACTTGGTAATCAAGTCCAAGGCACTCTGCGGCAAATGGGAGGCGTCCTGGTCATTTCTTGTCAGCTGCGTGCTCCTTCCGCCGGATCTGTAGAACTTTCGCGTTCGATCTGACGACATCTTACCTGAGTCTTCTGGGAGTTCCACAGGAACGACAGGGCGAGGTGCGAATACCAGTTACCTGGGCAGCCCGCGATGATGCCATCGAAGAGCTCAGAGTGATACTGCGCCAACGCAAATCCTTGGGCACCGCCGGTGGAACAGCCGGCATAGTAGCTGTGCTTTGCCGGTTTCTGGTAGAATTGTTCTGCCAACGACTTCGCCACAGGGGTGAACTGCGCGATGGAGTTGTGTATCCACGCCTTGACCTGCTCTTCGTCATGCATGTAAGGTAGATAAACTCCGGGCTTCCCGTTTCCGCCGTTGTTGTCTGACGCCCTGTGACCTCCATCACCTCCCGCGACTGCGTAGCCCTCATTGACGTTCTTCATCAGGCCGGCCTCGTCTATTGTGCCGGCCATGCCACCATTACCTATGTGACAGTGTTAGTACCTTACCACGATTATCTTCAAACAGTAGACGGCTCGCTAATATGGGGCCAAAAGTGTGCAGACGACATACCAACCACGAGAAACCGGTCGCTGTAATCGGCGGAGGCTGGCAGCCACAGCTGGAAGAGGATCGTGTTGTTGTTGGCGTAGTAGGCCTCGCCAAAAATTCGACACAGCGGCTTCGAGTTGGGACCGTTTGTGACATTCAACGCGCCGGCCTCGTAGTAAGTCGCATTCAAAACCCTGCTCTCACTGTCCAGGGTCGACTTCACCGACCCGGCGAACTGGGAGCAGTCCGAAACGTCCCACGGCCTGCGGTAGCTTGCCGCGGTCGTTAATGTTTGCCATGTAGCAAACAAAGTTAATCGTGACAACATTTTTGGCAAGGGAGAATTTGGATCTGTATCCTAGTGTAATCGTCGCAATGATATCTTGTGTCGCGCTGAAAGGGATATCACCATGTTTTATACCCCCTGCCAGTGAATCACCGACTTACATCATATGTAGTTCGCATCGGGGAATTTGCCGATACTGTGATTTGGAGATCTCTTGGTCCTCGGCACTTTCAATGATGTCGGGCTTGTAAGCCGACTGCGTGGGGCTGCGAGCCTCGCATCGGGGGACTTGTAGAGGTGGTGATATGGAGTACAACATCAACCAATACTGTCGTCACCGCACTCCGCCCATACCCCGGGGGCCGGCCGTATGTTGTCTCCTTACTATCTTGTACATAATGTGGATTTCTCCAATAAGAACATGCTTCAGGCTTCATATATGCCTCTTGCACAGGCGGCTGCATGCATATACTTGGCCCTTTGGTAACATGGATGCAGCGGCTTTGATATCAGCCCCGGAAAGTCGTGACACCCATCGGAAATACCATGGTACGACGAACAAGGAAGAATGCCTGTTTGACTCGTCGGATAGTCACCGCTTCAATGATACCCCAAATCAGCAGTCCATCATTCCCCGCGTTGTGGGGGAACAATTCCCGACGACCAATGGCGGGTGTATGAAGTTGTCATTCCTCCACAATGCATGGCTCTCCCCCACAATCTGGTGACTACCACGCGGAGAACTTTCGGTTCTACAGTGTTGGACTCCTTGGATGTGTTGCGGAGTTCACTTAGTATGGCTTTGGAAATTGATCGTGTCATAAGTTCTTGCAACTGTATGGGAAATGATCGGTGATAACGTTGTAGTGAACTAATCGACTGGCATGGGTATTTGCAAGCATAGGCAACGCTCTACTAATACTATATATTGACTGTCCCTATATATAAGTCCTGTTCGTGAAGTCTGGGGCGCGGGAAAGTATTTCGATACTCTTGATCATCGCCAACTTTCCTCACAACTACGTAGATACATCTGGATCAGGTTATGGGAGGATCGTAGAATCGCAATCATATTACGAAGATGAACCCGTTCAGAGCTCGACCCAGTCGCTGATGCTCCATTCGTCCCAGCCTTTCTTCTCGCCTGGCAGCTTGACGTCCTCGATCTCCTTCCTCGTGATGTTCTTCCAGTCGTTGACCGGCAGCCAGCCGATGTAAGCACGGTCGCCGAACCCGCCAATCCAGTATACCTGCTGGACCACCAGGCGCACGAACTCAGACTCGTGGATCCGGTTGCCGGGGAGCCAGTACTTGGCATCCGGGTGCGCCTTGACGAAGCAGGCGGACATGTCGGCCTTCTTCTCCGGCTCGACGTTCTCTATGTAGCCCAGGACAGAGAAGCGAGGGAGGTTGGCGGCCGAGTAAGGCACTCTCTCCTTCTTGTCGTCATCGTCTGATCCTCCCAGAAAGTAGTCCAGGAAGGAAGGGTAGTATGATTTTATGCGCTTGCTGGGCGGGTAAGGCGGGGCCCACTGCATGGCGAGGCTGATGTTCGAGCCGGCCCGCGCGTTCTTGAACGAGGTCTCGACATTGATGGCCAGCATGGTGGGGTTGCCCTCGTCCTCGCAGTCGGCCACATATTCCATGAGCCCGTGAGGCATGCCGCCCATACCTGGCGGGCGGTTCTCCTGCGACGATACATCGCCGTCCTTCTTGGAGGAGTCGTCCGGGAAGACGGTTGCGAGTGTGCCGAGCGTGGTCAGCGCCAGCAGCCGCCGGCCCTGCACGGCCGACTCATAGGCAGTCGGTATTTTGTAGCCAGCCCGCTCTGATTCCGGCGGGTTGCTGAAAATGTAGGCCGGTTCATCTGCGGCGGCGGCGGCGCTGAGCGCGACGCATGAGATAAGTGGGAGTCCGCGTGAGAGTTTCATGATTGGCGACAGATGGGTGGATCGGAGTCCTTCGGCCTACTACTATTGGGGTACGATGACGGGCAATGCTACAATGATGTTTCTCAGTATACCAGATACGAGGTGGGCGTGGATTTGAATGACGTTATATATATATATATTGAATAGAGAAAAACAAACAGAAGAAACTGTCTATTGCTTGATGAATATATAAAGAGTTGGCTTCCGCGGTGTGACCCGCGTCGGTTCAATGAGACTCGATGATGCTGGATGCGTATCACGGGGCCTTGAGACATAACCCGAAAGGGGATAGCGCATCCTGATGTCCGGTGGATGCTGCACTTCAATGCTTCCTTAGGAGGAAGATAGGAGATAGGTGGGCAGGTAGGACGACACAAAACAAATCCACGGTTGTTAGCCTTTTGCTCTACACCATCGTGCATTATCTGTACCTCACTCTCGCCGACGTGGTGGACTCACGGCACAATATGGCAATTGATGAAGCGAGAGTTGCACATGGCTGAGGTTAGTGGTGTGATACGTGCGGAAAGTCGATAAGTGATAAGGAGTCAGTCCAATAATGTCGTATTTGTGTTCAGCACAAATTGACCCCATTGCGAGCACCGGAATGCTGTCTTCAATGTTGAGACTTGAGGACTCTCCGACCGCTGTGAATTATGCTATCTTCAGCATTGAAATTTCATATTCAACAAATCTAATTCCAACCGTAGAGTAGTAAAATATGCAAACAAATAATGCGCCGTTTGGTTGCACCAAATGCCAGCCAGTTAAGGCCAGTGGCAAGCAACTCAAGCATACTTCCGAGACCCACCATCGCTCTAACAGAGCAATGCCCCTCTTATGATAAGATCTATGCAATTATCGCAAATATCAGCCTAAGACATTAGGGTCAGGTGATTCTTTTGGGGCTCTGACGCTTAGATTCCCTCCGCACACTCAGCGAAACCCCACTGAATGCATTTGCCCACTCACATTCTCAACCGACTTGTCTATTTTCCCTCCCACAATCCACGAAACACTCAATCAACAACAACGAACAGCCATCACAAGTCGCCAAGATGGGTAAGGTTCACGGATCCCTCGCTCGTGCCGGTAAGGTCAAGTCTCAGGTAAGTACAGATCGAACAAACGCTGTCCCCGTGGATGGCGAATTCCCGATGCTCGAATTTTGGTAACTGACAATTTTGTGCGCAACAGACCCCTAAGGTATGAAAATTCCAATCTCCCAACCGAGGACCCCTGCGACAACGATGGTTACCTGTACCGACCGACGGAAGAAGTGCTGCGAGTTATTCTTCGATGTTTCAGCAATTCGACGGAATGGCGCTGGTTGAAATCTCACCGCAATGATCAAAATTCGCCACGCACCATGGGCAAACTCTCTTCGGTATTGAAATACTACAGCGCTTCTTCCGATCGGCCGTCAACGGGAACCATCTATCGACTTGGGCTTTCGGCTCATGAAATACGGTACTAATACAACTCCAACAGGTCGAGAAGCAAGAGAAGAAGAGTTAGTTGCAATCTGTCTATGCCCACCCCAGCCAGTACAGGAACACGGCTCTTCAGACACCCCCCCTTGGCGCTATCATCCGTTGAAAGCATGCCTTCTGGGGGCAGAAATGTCTTGAAGTGCAATAATACCGGAACGCACACTACGTTGAGCGTTGAAAGTAGCAGCATTGTTGCTATTGTCACAAGTAGCTGGACCCTATCCCACTTGTACTACCACCATCTGTACAGCGGGCAAACGGCTTGACTATTTTTGTTCATTGCCTGATGTTGCTATTCTTCAACAATCAAGGTAGCATGCCTAGCTGTATTATCGCAGCCATGATCTTGCTGGCTGGGCTAGGCTATTTCACCCTAGCTGGGTGCTTTTCCTGCATGTGTACTAACCATTGGTTACAGAGACTCCCAAGGGTCGCGCGAAGAAGAGACTCGTATACACTCGTCGTTTCGTGAACGTCACCCTCACGTTCGTACCCCCTTTTGTCCTAACTTCTACGAAATTCCCATACTGATTATTCGATAGTGGTGGCAAGCGCAAGATGAACCCCAACCCTGGTGCTGCTTAAGCGCGAGTCATATGACCCGTTTCTGAGAGGGCAGCCGACGTTATGTATGGAGGATTGGATGGCGATGGACGGGTGTGCGGCCATTGCTTGTGTCTCGCATCCTAAGCATCCGGCTCCATGATTTGCATATCAGACCGAAACGGTTGCACCACAATCGTCTTTGCCCTAGTTATCGTTAGGTACAAAAGGATGATGACAACGATGGAAATGGAAAGGGATAGGTTCACTCTGGCTTTTCCGCCGTAGTTCATGGAGTCATTGGGCGTCGTCATTTGGGGCTTGGTACGCAAACATCCAGGCAATACATGTGTATATACACAGATCGCATCACCGTCTGGCGCGACGGAAATCCGCCAGCGAAAACAGTCCATTCGCAGGTGCATCGTTTGATTTGAATTGTGATGTTCTATATCCAGGTGCTTTCCAGCGGCGTGTGCACGCTGGAACCGTCCATGTCTGCAACCGTTGATTATCCCCATGTTATCCCCAACTGATTCCTGCTCAACAGTGCAGATCCAGGTTGTCTACCTTGGTCTACTTTGCATGGATCATACTGGAGGATCACTGTATCAAGCAATCAACGGTGACTGCCCTCTTGGCCTACGCTTGATACTTCAACCATGACGTGAAATCAGGCTTGGTAGCTTACTTTATAGGGTACTTTCCTTGAGGTTCAGTCGGTATCGCATTTCAATATGCACTTCCGTGGAAGGCTGATTGTCCCTTATGTCATTCGACACATTTCGCCACTTGCCATACATACCGTAGCAGGCACCACGCTCTCGTTGGATCTATGCGCAAGGGTTGTTCCAAAGTCACATCCCGATGCTTGTCTCTAGCCCTCGATTATTCATTAACAGTCCTATCTATTCTCCTATATCTCACTACCATTGATGTATTAAACGAAAACCTAGTCTTGCATTCAATTCTGGCCGTTCACGGGGGCATACTCTCTCTCCACTGGTACTTCGTCTGTGGAAAACACTCATCCACCGTCATGTCATTTATGGATTCGATGGCATTGGACATGAACACGTTGGGAACTTGCCTCCCCGAGACCATTGAACGATGGAACGAACATATCTGCCCAAGTCGGCTGACCAAGCCACTGCTGCCTGGTCACAGTGAAATATCAGGAAGACGAGTACATCATCATATGGGGCTTTCTGGGCCTGATCTATGGGGTATTTATAAATAAAATACATCTTGCGGCAAAAGGTGGCTGGACTTGATCTCTGCCACTCGTGACCAAGTCATCCAGCGCAAACGTTTTTCGTCAAATCCGAAGTATAAAGTTACACGAGTACTTCAACAAATCACCCCTTATAGACAAGACCACGGATCTGTGTATATGGACGAGCGTATATATTCATTTCGAAGGTAAACATAATTATTCGCGAATACGTCGCAGCATATATAAAAGGGAATCACGGCGTAGCTTTGTATCATTGTTTGTCATTTCATCATCGTGACCCGGTCGAGACCTCCCCGGAGCCACCACATGCCCAACCCCATCCTCTCTAAGTAGGCAACATAAGTAACGGTAGTAACAATACCAAAAAAAAAAAAGTGTCCCGCCAGCGCCAATCGCTTTCAAGAAGAACAGCTGTATTTGCCCTTCACCAAGAAAGGGCTTCCCGTTTCCTTCCCACCTCCCTTGTGCACTGCCTCTGCAATGATGGGGGCGGAAAGGGCAACGTATCGTCAACAATGACAGCAGCAGCAGTGGTAGTGACAGCTATATATGTATGCCAGGTGAAACGAGTTGGGGATATCACTGCCCTCTCCCAAAGCAGGAAGGAGGGTGAGAAGACATACAGCCAGCTGGACTCCATCTTCAGTAAAATAGAGCCCCCTCTCTGGAAAACAATGTAAAAAGAAAAATCAAAATGGTATCAAGTTCTCCCCACAAATCCTCTATCCGTGCCAAACCTTGCGAACACTGTTTCGCGAGGCAAAATCGAATACGTCCTGGTTGGTTTCGCAGCTACCCGTCCACGGAAATGTTTCCTTTCTTCCCCGGCCAGCAAGCAAGAAACGATCGTGAATACCACCGTGGGCATAATCCCATCATCCATACCAATTCGTCAAGATATACGTTCCAGCAAGATTAGCCCTTAGCGACCAGACAATGGTCCGAACATGACGCGTCTTGATATGCCCACCTTGTATCGTGTAAATTGTGTACCGGAAAATTACCCATGATGGCTGTAGGTCATGAGCATATATACTGTATATGTATACATCATGAGTCTCCGATGTCCCTCGAGTAGAGTACCGCCGACTTGTGTCATGTAGATATGCATAACAAGGGAAGCGCGGATTTCAACTAATTCGTCCCAAGGGACATCGTCGAAATGAACCCAGCTTGAGGGGTATAGTAAGCCCCCTAACTCGCAAGCTGGTACTTGGTATCGAAATAAATAGAGGAGCCGAATTGAGAACATCAAAGAAGCCCAATGCCTGTGAATAATATATGGCTTAGTGTCCAACCGGTGGCCGCGGACTAGGAATATGTCAGAACGCAGGAGAGGTCCCATGCAATGGCATTTTGTAAAGCATTGGGAGGGATGGCTCTGACGCGTAGTCGCATGGAACATTCGACACCGCGGGAGCCTGTGAGTAACGTTGCTTATAGACTCATAGTAAGCCACTCCCATTCTTGCGGGCCAGCACCAGCACCGGGGTTGACCATGCCGGTCTGGGGTCCTGCAGACATGCCCACCATGCCCGGACCCATCATCGGCCGTTGGGTCATGCCAAAGCCATTCGCTAGGCCCAAATTGCCAGGGTTCATACCACTCATAAATCCGCTCGATGAACCGACAGACTGGGCCGCATCGTTGGAACCGGTAGAGCTCTCAGGGCTATCGATGTCCATGCTGCTGGGCTCGTTTGGCCCGATGCTCTTGCTGCTCCGGCGTTGGCGTTTTGAGGTGTTTGTGGCACCCGCACTGCGCGGCAAAGATGCGGCACCGGGGCCAGGGGTGTTCTTCGGGGGAGCCGCAGCAATTGGCACTACGCCTTTCCCGCCTACAGCACCGTTGGTAGAGCCTGCATAGCTGGTAGGGGTGCTTCCTGCGGTATTACCACCAGAACCAGCACCGTGGCTAGCAGGGCTCTCGCCCTCGTTAGCGCTGCCATCACGGGTAACCGTAGCCGGGGGAGTACTGGCTTGGGCAGGCTTGCTCGTCGTTGTGATAGCCAGAGTCGAGTTCTTGCGTGAAGCTGGCCCAGATGCATTACCCGGCCCACCGGTCTTCTTGGACCGAGTGGCAGTGCCTCCGATTGGTAAGCTAGCGCCTGAACCTCGGTTTCGCTTCTTGATAACATCCGTCTTCAAGCTAAGTGGTCTAACCACGCCATGTAGCTTCAGGAACAAGCCACAGGCGTTACAAAGCGGCTGTCCTTCGGGGTTTCGGCGCCATAGGGGGGTGGTTTGGGTGAAGCAGTTGGTACAGGTAGTAGGGGCATTGCCGTCTCCCTGATTGGCGGCAGCGGCCTGGAGATTGGTCGTGGAGCCTTGTTTAGACGCAGAAGGTGACGATGGCCTGCTTGGTGCAACCGACGAAAAGCCCGACGCATGGGCAGGCCCGTCAGGCGGAGGCGAATTTGGGTTGGACTGAGCTAGTCTGTCAAAAGCATTGCCGCGGCCCATCATGTTTACGCCAGGAGTGGAGGCGTTTCGAGGTATTTTCCTGCTTCTATCATTGTTGGGCTTGAAGTGCTGAGAATGCGACCGTGACAGGCTGCCCTGGCCTTCCCACTCACCGTTCGCATCGAAGAGATCGGTAGTGGCGCCACCTATGGTGACCTGCTTACGAGTTGGCCCGCCAGGATACCGTGCGGCTTGCGTACTAAACTGGCCGGGTAAAGTGGCATCCCACTGGAGTGTATTGGGATGGCTGATGTCCATCGCCGACTCATCCATCCCTGGAGAAAAGCTTTGGTGCGATGCCATGTTGCGGTCTGGGAACGCACCACCGTCGTCATCCTCGTTGTCGGAGTCGGCTCCGAAAGAAAACATGTTTTCCTGCATTAAGCCGACGCCAGGAGACCGTGCCTGGCTGTCAGAATGGAAGACCTGACTAGGATCGACATGTCCAAAGTTGTTCGAAGGTGCAAACACGTTTCCGCTGTCTGTACCCGTGGTGTTTGGTGCCTGGAACATGCCACCGTTGTTTCCCTGGTGCATGAACTGCTGTCCCATCGCATTGCCGTACGGCCCGTGGCCATTTCCATGACGGAAGCCTTGATGCCTCTGGTGGGGAACCGATCCGAAGAACATGTTCTCGTTATCGGGCATCGGATGCGGTGTGCTCGCAGACGAAGGGAAGGCGGAACCAGGAGGCGAATAGAAGTTGTGCGAGTTTAATGAGCCCTGGCCCATGGGGTGTTGGTTGAACATGTTGGAGAAGCCATGCGTAACCATGGGCGATGTTGACGGCGAAAAGGAGAAGTTCTGCTGAAATGGTCCGGCAGATGTGATGATAGGGTCATGCTCCATGTGGAAAGTGTCAAGGGGGAAGGGTACACCAGCGTGAGACATCTGTCCCATGCGAGAGGGGTGAGGTTGGTCTAGTGAGTATTCATGGAGATCGGAGTCAGCGTCTAATCCATTGGAGACCGAGTTGCTGTTGACTGCAGGAACTTGAGGGGAGAAGTCGGCAGGACGCTTGAGGGTTCGAGTCTGAAAGAAGGGTTAGCTATCTGCGCCAATAACAGGGCCGAGATAGAGGAATGATCTGCATGGGAAGCGAGTCCATATGATTCGACAGCACCACCATGCGCGCCATCCTCTCCTCTCCGGCATAGATAAAGAACACTCACCCGTCGCTCGTCGACACTCGTTTTCCGAGCATGCCTGGTGACATAACCGAACTCGTCCTGGTGTTTTTGATGTTGTGGTACGGGGACTGATTGCGGAACAAAATGTTGCGAAGAAATCTTGCGCGACTTGATGGGAATAGCGGCAGCAATAACATGTGCTGGCTTGTCCTCCAAATGCTTCACGGATAGTTCAGGCGACGGCGTGTCTGCCAAACCTGCGGGCGTGGCAACATTCTCGGAGAATATGAAGTCGTCGAGATTCATCGGCTCAGGGTGATGGATGTTTTGATCCGACGTTTTCCTCAGTTGAGCAATGCCACTTGGAGCGTTGTTGCTTGTAGTCCCCGCATTATTGTTGACCGAAAGTCGACGAGCCGATACCCTGGTGGCGAGATTAGACAATCCATCGTGAAAGCACGCAATTACTTCGCACACGTACTTATTAGCCGCCGCCTCTTCCTCCTGTCTCTTCTTTTGCAACTTGGCGTGCATCATGCGCCATGTGAGATTTTCCATCCGCTCCTGGCAGGGCAGGTTCTGCTTCGTTTGTTTGAAAAAGCGCCATATTTGCGTCGCCAGGGGATCACTCTGTTGCATCTGCTCGAGGTCTCCGTTCTGACCAGCCATGCCGTCGCTCCAAGTGGGAAATATGGAAGAAGCCAACATGCCGTGCGCGCCGTTGTCGCCGCCCGCACCGGAGAAGGATGGGAGGCCCAGTTTCAATTCTTGCATGCGCAAGTCGCCCGGGCTGTTCTCGTCGGCGCCGGTGAAGTTCGCATGGTGGTCGTTCCCTTTGTCGAACAGCGCCGAGGGCATGGAGTCCAGGGGCCTGCGCGGGAAGCGGAAGTCGTGCTCTGTCGTCGTGGGGTCCATGACTCTGGAAGGACTTGTGGTGGAAGAAGATATTGGCGAGGTCGCAAAGGTGGGCATTGTCGTACGTCAACGCCGTGGGCTCATGCGAGACCGGTGACGCTGTCTATGGCTTGTGCGATTCTGACGCCGAAGGTTTGTGTAATTCTCGGTTGGTACAAACAATACAACGAGATCTCAGATCCCCACGTCTCAGAGTTCGGTTGACAGCCGCTCGATTTGGATAACGAGTATGTAATAGAAACTGCTTTTTGGTAGGGTAGGGTAGTGTAGTCTGTACTTAAGCTGTGTAGTGAGGAGAGGTATAGAAAAGCAAGTGCCCTCTCTCCCCCCGTTTGCTACGCTCTGGCTCTGGCTCTGGTTCTGGTTCTCTAATAGTAGTAGTAATAATTGTGGTCTCTCGTAGTAATGGGGGAGGGATAGTCTGGAACACCGGCTCGGTAAGGTGGTAAGGGTACGGGAGCAGGAGCGGCGTTAGCTGTAGGGCCGATTGAATCCACAGTCAGGGTAATTGCTCTCTACATAATATGTAGACGACCTCTATATGCATCGCATGCCCTGAGACTTTCGGATTTGGGTGGTATGTAAGTTTACGGGTAAGGGTCCCACTGCTCTTCAGGCGCTGGCTGTAGCTGACGAAAGAGGGACGGGGCTGGCCAGGGTTGGAGAGGAGAACCGAATGCCTGTCTGTGAGAGGGATCGGAGGGGAAACGAGAGAATTACTTTGGGTTGGGCTTGTGTGTGGAGGGCGGAGAGATAGTGAGAGACTGTGAGAGAGTATGACATGGGATTGGCATGGGATGGGAAAGCAGAGACTTCCACCACCATCTGTATGTCGAGCGTATTGCCGTAGAACAGAACCAAGAGAACATGAACGAGCTTCCTTGGGCCACGCTACGAGGTAGTAGCATGTATCATAGCATGGCGAGTTGGAAGTATGTATCCGTAAGGTATGCTTGCTGCTTTGGCTGCTTGCTTGCTTGTCTGTCTACGGTGGGCTGGGAGGTAGGCACTGTAGTTGAGAATAGAGGAAGGGAAAAAAAGATGCTGGGGTATGTATGCCCACTGAACTGACATGGGAACATTGAAATGTCCATGCAGAGTACCGGTACGAGCAGAGGTCGAGGGTTCTTTCTGGTTAAGCCAAGGATACCAAGTGGTCAATGTGGGTGGTGGGCGCGCGGGCGCATCCATCCCATCAACTGCTGCTGCACTGCAACAAGCTCAAGTGCTCTCAAGGATTGCTAATGTCAGACCAATCTGATTTCGAATTGAGGGGAGGGGGGGTACATACCTAACCCCCCTCGGCCTCTCTCTGTCTTCCAATTCTCCATGAGCGATCACAGAGAGTGTGTGTGAGAAAGTTCATGTCCATGTCGGCTTCCTTCACGCCTGAAGCGTTGGAAGTACCACTCAACCAGTAACCTAGGTTAGTGGTGGTGGTGGGTGGTGGATACAGTCTGCAGCACAATTATTGCTCTTAGTGGGGGGACGATGTCGGCTGGCATGGCTGGCTTGCTGGCTTGGAAAACAAGGGCGGTTACAGTTACACTTGAGGCAGACCAGGAATGACCGTCCGGCTAATTAAAAAGCACTGGAGAGGCCAGCCAGCCAGCCAGTCAATGAGTGAGTGTGCCTACCTACAAGCTACAAGACTTGAGAGAAGCGCTGCTCCCTACGGACCAGGTGCGCTCCTTGCTCTGCATTGGAGAGCCCTCAACGTCTTTTTCGCGAGACGGCATGGGAACGGCATGTCTGTCTCACTTACACAACCGGGGAATCCCTCGTTTCTTACATTTACATAAAGCAGAACCTCACTCCAGTCAACTTGGCCCCTTTCTGTTCTATAACACAACCCATCCTCTTGTGCTTGGCTTCGTCCTCTTCCACCCCACGCGCGGCACGTACGAAATCGTCATGTTCTCAGGATGTTGCTAGGGATTGTACTTTTAGGCTCAAAGTAAGGGCAGTCGTCATCCCGCGTTTGCTTTCTAGGCGCAACCCACTCTCCCTGCTGCGCTGTGCCCCGACCTCTTTGCCGTCACCGGAAAGAGGTCAAGCACAGAGAGAGACATGCATCGGAGCTTCATACACATTCATTCATCAAACACCGGCAAAATTGCGACAACGGTGATGATGACGGATGGGGGTAGCGGGCTCGGCCAGGTATGTACAAGTAGAGAGAGTAACCCAGGCAGATCCCGGAGGAACTTTTCTCGTTTCGCTCTTATGCCCTCTTTTCCCTCGTCTCGTCGTGGGATGTTCCGGGTGTGCCCGAGCCCTTTTACCAGAGGTCTTGCCGAATAAAAGGGCCAGCGTCAGGCAAAGAAAACCAAGCCGGGCCTATGTAGGAACAGTGGCAGCTAGTGGACGATTATAACACTAATAGACCCCCCCGACGGTCCACATCTGAGGGCCTTCACAGGATCTAGCTAATCCTTGCTTGAGAGTCCTTACTCGGTGTGGTTGGACGCCGACCACTGGCGACCACTATACTACATACCGCTAGCATGGGTGCATGTGGTGGTGGATCTAGACGCTTTTGTGGGCTCCGTGTCGCATGGCAGCTCGCATATGGCCGCTTTCTTTCTCCCTCTCTCGATCGGAGTCATACTGCGAAATCGCCGTCCATATCTTAACCTCATCGCGCCGAAATCCCGTCAAGAAATGCTTCGTTCGTCTTCAGCTTTTGCGCAAGACAATGAGTCGGTATTTGATGGCGTGTCGTCGAGTGTTGATCGAGTGTTCTGTTGTCTGAGGGTGACACCCTTCCAAATTCGGACATCCTAATGTAACTCAAAATCTGATATAGTCCCCATTCGCTGGATCCGTAAACGGCTATTTGGTTCTCTTAGAGCAGACTGCATGTGCGCTGCGTTGCGCATGCAACGATACAACATGGGTCTTCTGATGTAGCCACCTGAGGCCACGAGCATGCTAAGATCTTACATATTACTTACCATTCATGACCACGCATTCATGCTTCATGTATTAGAAATCCAAGAATAGGTGACCGACCCGTTTGTCCATTTTGGCGGCCCAGTGTCAGAGCCAATATGGTCCTGACGTGAACTAGTGAGTGCGCCAAGGAGCGTCCGTGATTCCTCGTCCGCTTTTCCTGATGTCATCCAGGGCTATACCGATCAACCGGGATAATAGTCGGTAACACTACTCTGGTAGTTATGATATACACTACAATATGTAGTCTATCTAATGCGAAGACGACCCGAAAGATGGCATACATCATCGGCATAGTAGCACTGAAGAAACGCCAGCAGATGGCAGGAACGCCATGCCCGTCCTGCGTGGGTCAGAGCCCGGTTTTATTCTCGAGTCTGAGCGGCGTGCCGCATCTTTCCCGCGTAGACCCGACTACGGGGTCGACACTTTCTTCTTGTGTGAGTGCTCGCTCAGCACAGCAGCTTGCCACCCACTCACATGTCGGGTTGTAGAGGTTCTTGCCGGCGCCATCGAAAGATCATCCCGATGCGAAATCACATCCAAACCGTTTGATGTTGTACCCGCGCACGCATACGTAGTTGGACTCTCAAAGTCCACTTGGGCGATGTCAGAATGCATGTATTCATCATCGTGATATGCGGTGGGTTCTTGTTGGGGCACTTGGTCTTTTCCCGTGGTTCCGCCCTGGCACTAGAGCAGCTTGTCGGCGCAAAGACGGCGTTGTCATCCACTAGCCTGCGCTGCTGCGGAAACATATACAATTCGGATGAGGCTCTTGACGCCGGACCACTGCAAGGTCAGCTGAAAGCGGCCAATAAAAGCAATTAAGATGCATGGTTTCCAAGAGGAGGGGGCGGTTGAGTTGCGTCTCGACTATGGTGCAAGCCGCTATCGCGCGGTGCCGGACGACTGGGCCAGATGGCTATCCACTGATATCATGAACAATACTTCACGTAGTAGCATCTAGCCAGTATACCATCGAAGTGCTATACTCCATTGGTCAGCTCATGCAGATCAAGTATTGATGGATGCTTCTTCCGTGCTCTCAAATCCGATAGAGCATGAGCAATTCGTTCCTCCAGAGAGCGCGGCAAACGGGATGTTCGTCCCTACATATCGGGGACGGCCCCGATCGCCTCTTCTCGAAATCCATATTGCGGCATGCTTGATGATCTGTAAAGGCTGACATATGGTAACAGTTGCCGAAATGCCTACTTGAAACGACCTCTCACCCATATAAATCCGCAAACATGGGGTACAAGATTGCGGTCACCCCCTGGCAATAATCAAAATAAGCAACCGGCCTCAGTGCCGATAGATTGAATATGGCAGTTGTGAGCCGCATGATAATATTACCTCCTAGAGCACGCCCCCCAAATGAAATCAATTATTCTTGAAATGAACCATTCTTCTTACCTGTACGCATTCGGGCATCTTTTGATCTCAGAATAGGGCCGCTTCCGGGTGGTGAATATATAGCATGATTCCATTCGATACTCCGTGCCTCGTAGTCGCCGAGTTGGACAGGAAATTATAGTTTCAATCTGAAAGTTGGAATCGCTTGCCGTGAGCGGGTATAAGCGTGCACGGTTGTCTACCGAGCGTCAAGAGGTACGCTATTTTGGGGATCGAGTATGCACAATGCAGTATCTGTAGACTTCCCCACGCTCTGGGAGTCCTTGTTTGCGACAGAACGCTTTTATTCGTCCGGAGTGTTTGATATCAGCTGTCGAGATGGCCAATCACATGTAAAATCCCTGAAGCTGTACTGTACGCTGCGTGCTGCTTCGATGCGGCGGTCGGTCGAGGCCGGCGAAACACACACCGGCTTGACGAGGCGGGGTTCTAGAAGCCTGCAGCGCAAGAAGCAAGCAATGGGTAGGTGATATAGGCTGCAGCGATGGATGGTCGATAAATCCGGAATACTCAGCATGGTTGAAAGAGACAGACAGCCAATACATGGACAATATGATGGTTGATGGTGCCCGACAACATGGGGGTGGGAGTGAAGGGTTCACTTGGATGCCCCGCTCGTAGATACAAGTATTGGGTACGACGCGCACCGGCCTGTACGATGCACCCTTAGAGGCTCAGGCGTTAGACCCAATCGACCAGGCCCCCCAGTTCATGCATGCTTTTGGGTGGTGGACCCCCACACTCACGAGGGAGGGTCAAAAAGTCAGCTTCACAAGCTCGGCTTGGGAAAGAAAGTGGTGAAAGACAAGGGGAAGAAATCAGGTTTGTGTATTCGTTCAAACCAGCTTCCGAACGGGGCATTTTCGACAACGGGTGGAATTCCCACTGTACCTAATCACTGCTGATAGGGGTCTCTTTTTTTCGTTCTTGAAAATGAGAATACGTAAAAACCAACAGCAGCTCGAGATATCAAATGTCGAGACATCCATCTGCCCATCAATGCCCACCCATCACAAGCTGAGGTTGTCGGAAGATGGCCGAGTCAAGACCGTTTCTTTCGGCCGGCCGCTACGCATTACCACTTCCAAAGGAAGGAGTTTAAAAACAATAAGCGCGGCAAGTACCTAGAAAATTGCTTGGATACAGGAGCCCAGCATAGCATAGCCAGCCCTCAGAATTCCTTACCTCCCCTGGCCACAGGGATTGCGAGTGGGGGTATCCATGCGCATCATACTCCTCAATCATGATCAAGAAATGTTTTCGGCAGTGCCTCCTACGAGAATATCTCTCCGGTTGCTACGTCGTACCAGTATGGGCGGGTGTGCGACCTAGATGATGATGTGTATGGATATACCATCCAGGCTAGCCCTCCCAATAGTCGTAGGGCCAACGGAATGGTCCTGGCGGCGAAGAGGATGAAATATACGTACGAAGCCTCCGTTTAACAAACGTGAAGTAAAGTAGCTTCGCGCCGGTGTCGGTACGAAGCCTCGTGCTCTAAGTCTCTAAGACAGGTAGCTGCGCGATCATTTGCATATCATTTGCATACATCAGCCAATCGCAGGGCCGTGAAATCAAATCGAAACCTTCATCGGTGTAGAAAAACACATCTGTGAAAGCTGAAAGGGTAACCAACCCTCCTTATTCACATGTCAAGGAAGCCCATGTTTGGTTGCATTGCACTCAAGCTGTTTTTGGCACCCTGGGACAACTGGGAGGACTAATAAGAAACCATCAAGCTTTTTCCAGCCCGCCTAGGCAACCATTAAGCAATTGAAGCAAGGCACATCTGGTACTATTGAACTTATTCCTCGCCATATGGCCGAATAACTCGAGTCAAGCCTGCTTCTATGGAAAGGTCCAGCCTGATTCAGCTGTGTTCTTGACGGCTAGAAAACCACCTAGGTGGGTGGATCATACAGAGGACGGGTACTTTGTGGAATGGCTTCGGCTTTTCCAGACGACATGTACATGTAAGATGCCAGGGAGTAGGTAATTTTACGCAGAGGGATTCGCGTTTTATACAGTAATGGCTACACGCAGTTTGTGATGAAGTAGTTGAGACTTGAAACAACTCAATTGACCTTTTACTTCGGGTTCTTTCTCGGTGTTGGATGAAACCTTCAACTAAACGCGACCCACGAGAAACTAAGTAACATACTGGGATGTCTGATCCCCAAGTTGAAGACAGCAGATCTGAGATCCAGCCCGTCAGTCAGTCAGTCCATTGTTATTCTCAATGGCCTTTCAAGCATCGAATGAGAAAGCCATCCAGAGAGCCGGATGTCTTACCCACCACACCTAATAAGAATTGTGGTCAAGTCAGTGCTGTACATTATGTAGTGAGTGCACTTTGTTTGAATCCCTGGACCAGTGGGCCAAGACGTGTAATACTTTTCAAGGATTGGTGACCCAGGGATTTTCAAGTTTTCGGTTTTCGCATCAATCAAGCACTGCTTCTGTGGAAAATTGTACGTAATCCGGCAGGCCTGGCAACCTGGCAACCTGGGGAAAAGGGATCGTTCATCAGCTCTGACCAGTTCCCCAGACTGCCAGATTCGACTTGCTTGAAGAAAGTGGCTCTATTCGTAAGACGTTTGAGCAATGCCTGCTTGGGCCCTTGGGGTCCGGTCGGCAGGTCCAGGTCCAGTGACCATCGAAGAGCTACGATCGGCTTTCTGGGTCCCTCATTTCACTCCAACCAGATCCCCCCCCTCCCCTCTCGTCTGCCCAGTCCAGTTGACCCCCACAGGATCAACTGCTGTTGTAAATCCGCGAAGGAGTAATTATGTAGCGATGGAGATATTCTCCCCGGACGGACTTGATCGTTTCATAACCCTCACCTGTGGTCCCGTTTCGTCATACGCCCGGGATACCCTTTCGAGTTGAGGACGCAGTAGCGAGTGTGCCAAAGAAGGAGTCTAGGCCACCATGGCCCCCTGGCGGGAATCAAAAGGTGTCCGACAAGTCCATCTCCCCCCATGCGGCCTTTATTAAACGAGAGAACTAAAATCCGGCTCATCTTTCAGTGTGGTATGCTCACGGAGCCAATTGCCGCTTCCAGTCATGTTGTTGGGGGTTCATTCGAAACCTGAACGGCCAATGGTGGTTCGTGTCGCAGCGAGCCGTGGCGCGGGCGTGGGTGGTTTTACCAGCCAACAAAACGTAGTGAATGCGTCAGCCGAGTAGGTCTGACGCGGGGGTCCCTACCCTTATCATCGTCAATCATTACCACCACCACCACCACCACTACCACGACGGCCAGCTCCTCCTCCTATTCTTCTTCTTCACGCGACCGTACGGTACTGGCATGGTTTCCTCATTCGATGTTGGGTGTACTTATGCACGCGAGGGGATCGTCAAATTACGGCGCGGGCGCGGGGGTTGAACCGGTTCGCTCGCTTGTCATACTTGTGGAGGAGGTCATGTCCCGTCGGTCGCGGGAGACGGAAAGACGAGTGGCAGTCGTATGAGATGCCGCAGAAACCGCATCGAGTATAGCGAAAGAACAAGCCTCCCAGCTAAAGTCGTTCTGGGAGAGCAGCTCGCGGGGGTGGCTGTCGGCGTGTACGTAGGTGTGGGTGTGGGTGATTCGTATGTAAGTGCTTCTTGTGTGTGTGCGCGCTGATCATTTTATCCAAGCAGAGTGCCCACGGTCGGTTCGTATCGTACCGTTGGAGTGCATCGGTTCGGAATGGTCCAGCAGTACGATTCCGAGACACCAGACAAACCAGACAAAAGACAAAGGAAAGAGAGAGGCCCAGCTTTAAAAGAAGTGACCTTTTCCCCTTCGTTCCCTTTTCATTGTCTTATCTCATGCAAAGTCTCCATTTGGTATTGACTTACATGGAAGTAATTACGCTGTAGAATCAATGCGGCAGGTGACACCTGGGATCGACCAACGTCTTATGGGGGCCAAGATCCTGTGCACACATATATCGTCCAATCAACGCGAATCTCAAGATGGTGAAGATTCCAGTCTCCATCAAGCCAGATAGAAGCCAGTAAGCAATGGCAATGTTATGCCAAACTTATCGACTGCTGGCAAGCTGGCCAGCTCTCGTCTACATTAGTACATACCCTGCAAAATGGATGAGGCTTATCTTCAACCCATCCAAATACCCCAGATGCGGATGTTACAACACGGAGGGTTTGGCAACTGAGGGCTATCTTCACCGACATCCAAACATCCCATATTATTGATACCAGCGTATCTATCAACGTTACACAAGCGGGTAAGATTTGCGTACCAAGTCTAGGTCCAGTAGCCAGCAACCGCAAGGTCATGATGCTATCAGAGCCGTAAATTGCGTGCCGTCCTCGGTGATAGAACCAAATCCCTTATCTCGAATGCGTTTGTTATATGCGTGTGTCCGCGTAAAGCAGATATCTTATCAGTGCTATGCACGTTGCTTTGTTTCATCCTCTATGCCTGATGGTGATAAGAAGTATGTAATAAAGGCGGTTCTGGATATCCTGAGCCCCCGAGTTCTTCAAAGTCGTTGTTACAAATGCATACTCTCGATATGGCAAATGGCCACGCGACTTCTCAGTACTGGAGTGGGCCTTCACCTCGAATGGCCACAGCATCGTGAACAAAACGATGATGGGAAATTGTCTGATTGATGCCATAGTGGCAATAACTCGCTCTCATTATGACGACGGGATGGGTTGAAAGATCGAATGCGGCTATCAGGTCAACGTTGACGTACCCGCCTTTGTCCCGCCGCCATTGTCCACGACTATACCTTTGTTGAAGCATTAAGCATGCGCAGGATGGAGATGGGCAAGACAACAACAGGGGGAAATGGCATATGTCTTGTCGCTCTATCTCTCCCGGGGAGACACCATTCTTCATAATGGATCAACCATGTACCACTGGTATACTAGGTCACGTCGGTAAGACATATCGGCCATGTTAACAACGAACACAAACTTCTTCAGTCTCGGGCGGTTTTACATCCAGGGGATCCTTGGCGTCGGTCTGTCAATCATTCTGTCGACATCCTTACTGGGTGTCGTCCAGGCTGCCGATGGCGACGACATCGTCAACCAAGGTTCAAGAACACGTCCGCCGCCCCCGCCAGGGGTGTCAACGTCCGAGATCCTCGAGATCGGCCCGCCGCCTACCAAGCACGACGAAAAGACTGCTACTCGGACCGTCACCGTCACCATTGCCTACAAGCCGACACTGGCCCCTGGGGACTCGACATACTCCCTGTTAGGATGCTATGGACATACCGGCTTCGAAGATGTACACCCCTTTGGCAAGGAAAAGGAGTATGCGAGCCCGCCCTCGCTGGATGCGAAGAATGTCACGGTGGCTTCCTGTTTGCAAGGATGCGCCTCGTTATCATCACCCGACAAGGCGGCAGATCGGTTCATGTATGCTGGGCTCAAGAATGGAAGGTATGTATTGCGTCGGAACCGAGACGCTAGGCACTGTTCCATGTATTCATGACTGCACATATGTTGCTTGTACTAACAAGTCTTTTTAGCGAATGCTTCTGTGCAGCGCAACTCTCCCCTGAAGCTGGTAAGCTGTCAGGCGATAACTGCACCTCTGCCTGTCCAGGTAATCCCAGACTCTCATGTGGTGGGAAGGAGGCCTTTGCAATATACATTCTCGCATCTTCCATGCAGAAATCATCAACCAGTAAGGGCAAGCACTCGTCGTCATCAACACTATCGTCATCGGCGCCGTTGTCATCACCCTCAACGACTCGGCTTTCCTCAACCTCCGAGAGCCCCTTAAGTGCGCCCGCTAAAGCGCCAGAAATCGGCATGGGAGCACTCACGCCATCGACAACCCCCGACACGTCCCACCCCCCAGCCTTCGAGGGCCAGATGAACAGCGGCGGTAACGGACCCCCAGCCCCAGCGTCCACAGCGACGGTGGCCGCGATTTCGGGCTCCATGTCGGGTGCTATCCTCATCGGCGCGCTCCTGTTCTTCTGCTTCCGAGCGTACAAGAAACGGCGGGTAGAGCAGGACGCCCGCGTAGCCGCCATGGTGCTCGCGCGCAACAAAAAGAAGGGCGGGGAACACGATGCTGGTCACGACAACGAGGACAATATGGGCATCTTTTACGAGCGGAGTCCTAGCCGCGGCCGCCGGAGAACGAGGAGTTACCATTACCGCCCTCCGAGTATTATCGTTGCCGGAGACGCATTCCGCGACGACAAGGACGTCAGACTTACGACAGACGGTGTCTTGGTCCCCACGACACCCGCGCTCGAGAGCGGCGGGAAAGACCCGGCCAGCCACTATTATAACTACAGCGCCAGCAATAATAACATAACAGGTGGCGGCGGACAGCAGATACAGCGAGACAGCCTCTTCTCTGCGTTGCTAGGCCAAGTTTCCGTCCCCATCGGCCCGCGGACACCGCCCGCCGTGGGCTCAAGTTCCGCGGTGCAATGGCGACGAACCGCCGACATGGCTGCGGCGCATTCCGTCCCGGTGAGCCCCATGACCAAAGTACCAGATCACGTCGCGGTACCCCCAGGGGGCCTAGGCGAGCGCGCCTGGCATCGACGTCGCATCTCGACACCGTACGCACCACCGCCTACAGCGCCACTACCGCCCACTCCACCGAGCAAGAAGATGCGAATCGCCGCCGCCGCTGCCGCTATTATTGGAGGACGAGAACGAGGAGGGGCCGAAGGGTCAGACCAGCCATTCCAACCGCCACAGCGTCCGCCGCGTCGCGTAAGCGCCGCAACCTTCGAAGCCGCCCCGCCGCACTCGCCAGGCGCGACGATCAAGTCGATACCCCAAAGTTATCTGGAAAAGACGCTCGAGTACGACGGGGACGACGAGGAAGGCGGGTCAGGGGTGAAGCCCATACCGCCGCTGAAAACGAGGACGTCGCAACAACCGCCACCGCGAGCTGCTGCTGCTGCTGCTTCCCCCGAAAATGAAATGGGAGGCATGGTCTACCTAGATCACCACCACGAAGGGAGGCAGCCAAAGATACCGAGTCTACCGCCCATCACGCCCGGGGAGCTGTCCGAGTTCGACTCGAGGTACTGGAAATCGATATTGGGAGGCGTCGGCGCTGGCACGGGGATGTATGGTAGTAATGGTGATGATGACATGAGTCCGGCAAGTGCGACGACAGTGGGGACGAGCATTTTGATGGAGAGCCCGACGTTGCCGTGGGACACTGAACCTGCACGCAGGACGGCGGAACATGAGAAGCGCAAGTGAGCAACAGGAGACGGTCGCTAAGAGGGGATTCATGTTAAGCAGCACCATTTGTAGGGGGTGGGTTTTACGGATAAACTGTATTCATGTAAATAGTCTAGGGCGAATTAATGTACAGCAACTAATCACAATGATGTCACAGTAGTTATATGACATTCGAAACAAGTAGTGGCTTTTTTATTCCTAGGTTAAGAGGTCATGAATTGCGTGTAATATTATATTTTAGTGATTTGACTACTTCAGCAACCCCACAACCACCGATGGAGAGGAGAACAACGACCAAACGAAGTTACATCATGTCCATCTATACCGCCTCCTCTATGTACAATCTTGAACGTCTTCCTTCCTCTGCCGTTCAAACGGCTTAGCCAAGAAACTCAACAGTAATAACAGCAGTAGAAACAGCGAGCAAATGCTATGATAGAAGAGAGTGAGCGACAGGTGCACCTGTCGCGAAACCATTAGATACAGCCAAACCTCCTGGCCCCTATTGATGATTTATCGCGAGGGAAGGAGGATCATGGAAAAAAGGCCGGTAATGGGCGAACAAGAGCATTGGTAATAAGCCAAGAGACTCTTACAACATGCCAGCAATGACGATGACGGCACCGAGACCGATACCCATCATACCCGTGATCATGCTGCCCTCTGAGCCACCAACGGGCGACCCACCAACGCGAGCAGCGCCGTTCCCGTTCGGGGAAGAGGTGGACGTAGCGATTCCGAGGGTGGTGGAAGTAGTCAGGTCGCCGCTGATGGCAGCAGCGACGGTAGCCAGGCCCGTGAAGGTGGTAACGGCGTTGTTGTTGGCCGCGTCGGTCGTGGTGACGGTGACGGTGTTGGTCGTGGTGGCGCCCCACTTCCAGCCGTTGCCCCAGCCGACCCAGCCGTTGAAGCCGCCGTGCTGGTTCCAGCCGCAGCCGGGGCCCGAGAACCAGGGCGATCCGTCGTTCATGCAGCCCGTGACCGTCACGACGCCGCCGGTCCAGGTCTTGGAGCCCGAGTAAGCGCTCGCCCACTCGGACCACTGCGCGTTGTTGCCGAAGCCGCCGTTCTGGCCGTTCTGGCCGCCCCAGTTGCCGCCGCCGTTCTGGCCGCCCGGGCCGCCCGGGCCGCCGAAGTTCTTGGACCCGCCGTTAGGCCCGTTGTTAGGACCCCAGCCGCCGGGGGCGCCCCAGGTCACGGGACCACCCGGCAGGGTGACGGTGTGGACGCCCGTGGAGCCGGCCGCCGTGCAGGAGGCCCATTGCGAGCACAGCGAGGAGCTCAGCTTGGCATAGCTGCTGACCGCCGTGGGGGTCGCCTTGCAGCCGTCGGCCATGCAGGACGAGATCTTGTTGCCCTTGTCCGAGTTGCAGTAGTCGGACTGCGCCGGCCAGTAAGGGGTGCCGCCGTTGTTGGACGAAGTGGCGCTTACCGTGGCTGCGGCGTAGGCCGAGGAAAGACAGGATTGCTGAAGACCAATGTCATGTCAGCCAGATAGCTCTTGCTAGGTGGGCTCATAGAGGGATTGCTTACAGCACATTCAGGAGCTGCGTCCCACCAATTTGCTGAGACGGCAGAAGGTGCCAGTACGGCGACTACAGTAGATGTCTTCATGTTTGCTAACTGTTGTGTTGTTTGTTTGGCAAGCTGTGTTTTGTTCTTGAAGTTGTGTTGATAGCAGACACTTCGGTGTGTATGATGATGTGACTGTTATTATAAAAGATTGTGGAGATTGAAGCAGGGTGGTTGGGGGTAAGAGACGAGAGAGACATATACTTATATGACTTTCCCATTTCCCTTTCTTGCCCCGGGGATCGATGCACAAGGCCGGCATGTGTCAGATCGTGTGGGTACAAGGATACGCGGAAAAGGAAGAAGGCTCAAGCCTCTCTACACTGGACGTCACCATCATGGCCGCCCCAGGTGCCAGGTAGACTGCGCCAAGCTAGAGAGGTACGGCTGTGACGGGACACGTAAGTTCCTCGTCCATCAGGGCGGGAGGAGCAGCGCCACGGCCATAGGTTTTCCATCTTCCGTGTGTCAATAAATAAACAGAAACGGCCTGCATGACGCTACGCATAGGGAGAGGTTATAACACAGGATTACAAGCTACCAAGCAAGTATAGAACAAGATCCCTAGGGCTGTTAGTACAGAGTTGTGGTGTGCGGAGGGCTGAAAGGATCTAATGCTCCATCCGTGAGCCGCGCGTCACCTCATACTTCATAACGACAATACAGAGGGCTGCGCAAAGGTTGTACTAGACTTTCTTCTCTCTTTGTGTGTGTAAGTGCTAGTTGCGTATGCGTATGCAAGGCCGGCGGGAGGCGCCAATGTGCCGACCAGGTAGAAACAGTCTGCGTCGTCAGGCAGCCCCGGTTTGGGTATGGCCTCTGTACCACCAAGGCTACCGACTATACGTCTCGAGGAAGCAGGCAAGGAAGCAGGCCCTACGAGAGGGGAGGTCGGTGCAAAGCCCCCTTTAGCTACGTGGCGAACGGTGTTCCACTGCATGCTTGCCTCAGTCAGGCGGACAAGGCAGTATGCAGGAAGGTCATGCCGCTCGTGTGCAAGTAAATTCATCAAAGAAAAAGCCGTTGGTGTCTCTCCCAACCCAAAAATCGTATCATATTTCCAGAGGTTTGGATAGAGTTATGGGAGTGGCTCGGCGTAAGCTTTGGCCCCCTCGCCCTCAGGAACACCTCAAGGTTGGGGTAGTCCGGAGAGTGGATCTGGGCTGCTATAGGACGAGGCGGAGGAGGCACCGGTCCCGAGAAGCAATAACAGGCACTTTATTGGAGTAGATGTAGATCTCATGGACCGATTGGCCTAGCCAGGTCCTGCTGTCTTTGTCTAATGTCTTGGGCACCATCAATCTGTGTCATCCATAGGGAGCATTACCTTCGTTGGAGGCTAGTATGAGTCTCGGGCTTGAGCCTTTTCGGAACATAAGATCGTCAATCTGAACCACGTCCAGTAGAGACGCCTGATGGTGATGACGACTAGAATTGTAGTTGCCGACAGGTCAATAGTAAGAGACCTTCCAGCCTCCCTCTCCCTCTTGTGCTACCGCCTCGCTTGGCAAAGGGCTTCGGGGGAGGATCACCGGTCGAAAAGATCGCATAACTTCATCGCAATTATGACAATTATCGGGCAATGACCGTCATGTTTCGTGTTCACAAATAAAAATATAAGTACAGGGCCACAAGGGGTTGGTACGAAAAATTGTAATTCATTACAACACTGTTATACATGATGACCAAGTATCACGACCTGAATCTTCTGCTGACCCTTCCAAGGTATGCCTGCCTGGTCAGCCCCTCGCCTTCATTATCCTGCTTTGGCCCAACACACGCATTGCATACTGTATAAAAAAAGAAGCATGCTTCGCCAAAGCCCCCTGTTCAGGCCCCTGTCAACCCATAACTCCGGCAACTGGGATGTAGGACCCCAAAAAGCTTAAACCCTAGTGAGACTGAGAATAGAAGGAGAACTCAAAGCAGGGACTCATTGCCCAAAATACATCTCATCTCAACTCATCATGACGTCCGTACATGCGTGGAAAGCCCTGGCAGCTTTCGCCACGCCTTCCATACCTTCCACGCCGCACTCAAACCAGGCCTCGTATGCACTGCGGCAACATGTTACCGCCTTACGAACTTAGAAAACGGACGCTGACCCTACAGCATCGTCCCGAAGGTCCCATCAGTCTGGATAGGTTTCCGGGGGCTGCCCTCCTCGGTTGTCTTGCGGTGGCGGAAGGTAAATCCAACGAAGAGGGACTTGGCCATGTCATCTTCCCGCTCCGCCATGGTCTCAAGGGCCTGTTGTTTTTCATGGACCTCCTTGTACTTGGCCATGTCAGCCTCGTTGGTGAAGTCATCGAAGTAGCCAGCATCCGTTTCCGAGTCCAGCTCGGGTACGAACGGCGCCTTGGTCTGCCTCAGCGTCTCCCAGTCCACTTCACCAAAGTATTGATGTTCACAGATATCCTTGATGTTGGAAAAGCGCTTGGATCGGGAGTTGATACACCTAATAAAGGGTTAGTTAGTCATTCGAATGCAATGCCATACATGGGGTCTTACGTTGTGATGAAGTTCCATGTTCTGTTGCTGAGGAAGTAGTTCGGATCCTCCCAGACGGGTCGCTTGAGCACCTCCTTCCAGTGCTTGAGGTTGCGCCAAGTCTCGTCCGCTGTAGAGCCAGCGAAAGGGGGGAACCCTGTCAAAGCCTCGAAAAGCATGCATCCCAAACTCCAGTAATCAACGGTGTAGTCGTATTCTTCGCCGCGCAACACCTCAGGGGCCATGTAGTCGGGCGATCCTACTATAGACTTTGCGTAGTTGACATCCTTCTCGCGCATCGACCGGTAGCCATCTCGGCGCTCAGCAATGGTTCGCTGGTCCATTGGCTTGCCAAAAGGCACACTGGTCGCTGAAGCCTTCTCGAGCTTGACACGCATAGACTCAATCTTGGCAGGTGCTAGCATACCAGCAGCCAGTCCAAAGTCCGTCAGTTTGACGTGACCAGTCGAATCGACCAGGAAGTTTTCGGGCTTCAGATCTCGATGGATGTACCCAAGCTGGTGCAATGCGTCCACGGAGCAGAACATCTCAGCGATGTAGAAGCGGGCGTGGCGGTTGGACAGCACGCCCGTATTGTTGAGCAGCGTTCTGAAGTCTCCACCTGGCACGTATTCCATCGCAAGATAGATACTCTTGTCATCCTGGAAAGAGTACAACAAGCGGACTAGCCACTCACTCTTGGCAGTTGTGAGAATGTCTCGCTCTGTCAGGACGTGGCGGACCTCGTCCAGCTTGAAGAGCAAGCGCTTGCTCATGACCTTCAGCGCGCACACCTCCTTGGTGTCTTTCTTTTGCGCGAGATAGACCTGACCATAGCCACCTTGTCCGACCTGGGTGAGGATTTGGAAATCGCCTTGTCTAAGACGCACACGACGCTTTCGCAAGTTTGCTCGCTCTCTGCCCTTGTACTTAGTCCACATCTGCTTATAAGTCTCGTCGTCGGTTTGGGGCGGAGGCGGAACATCTTCCTTGAAATTATTGAATCGGGTTTGGCGCGAGCCCACGTAGGTGAGTAAGTCAAAGTAGTAGTCGAGGAAGTACAGCTGAGTAACATTGACCATGCGGCGCACATTCGGCTTCTTCAAGATCTCGAGCTCTTCCGGCGTTAGACCACGAGAGGTATTGAACTTCTTGTTCGTCGTGGGAGTGTGAGGCCTGCCCTCTCGAAGCCCGTAGATCTCGTGGCGGGAAATGGCGGCTTGGTTGTGAGTATAGCCTGGCTCCGCAGCCGCGGTCGAGGCTCTTGGGATACGCGAAGGAGGCGTGTTCTCCTGTTCCTGCTTCTTCAGCGGGCTTCCGGGGGAGCTGTTCTGCTTGTGGACGACGCTGTCGTCAACCACAGAGCCATTGGTGAAATAGCTGTCGTCTGCGGGGAGTAGATTGCTCCTGACGGGCGATAGAGGACTGGGTCCAACCTGTGGTCGCAATTTGAGAGGGCTGTCAAGGCCATTGTTGGCACCGAGTTTCATGGCATTGTCGAATGTAGACGGGAGGTCATTGGCGCCCGGTGGGACAGTCTTTTTGCTGGGACTGCCCTGAGGAGTCGAGACTGGGGTGATGAAACTGTTTTGCGTGGGAGTGCCAGGCCGGTCTGAGGCTCCGGATTTGGGGTCTTTGGAGCCCTGGCCCGGGAACATACTGGAGATGAAGCTCGCCATGGCTATCAACCGACGGCAAGGTCAAGCAGGTACGGTGGGGAAGGCTGATAGCAGGGTTGGCTCGGCCTGTTACCAGCTTTGCTTCCTAGGAAGCTGATGCAGCGAGCAGTTGCGATAACGCGCCAGAAGAAGAGGGGAAGCAATGACGACGACTTGAATCGAAATGGATTAATAGTTGGTGACAAGAAAAGATGCAGATGGCAACCAAGAATCAGTCGCAAGAGGATGAATAAGTAGATAGATAGATGGGGGGGGAGGAGGAGGAGGGGAGGAAGTGCAAGGAGCGGGAGAGCGACCAAGGGATCTAGTATGAATCCACGATCTATGTATTCCCCAGGATGATGATGCGACTGAGGACTAAACCTATGCCAGTTTGGTTTGGTGGTGGTGGGTTTGTGTATGGATTGGTACCCGATCAGATGGAATGGATTTGCGATTATTTGGCGGGGCAATAACAACATTGATGACAGGCCTGCAGGCAGGGGGGTTTGTCGTCCCGGTAGCGACCAGTAGCGACCAAGTAGCGACGAAAAAAGCATACAGGCACAGCACCAGTAAATTAATGAATACCTAACGGGCTAAGAGCAGCACGTACCCGTAGCTGAGGTACCTACTGTACCCCCGTCAAGCTAAGGCTGGTTGGCAGGTTGGCAGGTTGGCAGACTGGTTGGCAGGTAGTACTGCTACTAGGTAAAGGAAACTCGGCCAGACTAGGCAAGTTGTGGTAGCATTCAAACAGGATGTCGAACTGTAAACTTGCTTTTCTAAACAAAAATCCCAATCAAGTATTCTTGTCGTGATGCGTGATGTGCTGTTGTCGCTTGTTGCTTGTCGCTTGTTGCTGATGGGATACGAAGATGCGAATGTAAACAAATGCGCTGCCCCTCACTTTGTGTACTGTCCTACTGTCCCTGTATTACCGTGTTGCGTGTGTGTGTGTGTGTGTGTGTGTGTGTGTGTGTGTGTGGCACCTTCCGAAACTCTAGCTTGCGCAATGGTCTGCAAGGCTGCGGATCTGTACCTCGATTAGGGAGATCGATAGCTCCAGCCAGGAACCTTAGGATTGGCCTCCATAACCAGAAGACTCTCAATGTTCTTTTACTCAACTTCACCCTGCATGCGCAACCTGCCACTTGTAATCCACTCGAAACACGCCTCACCCTGATACCTGATATAAGCTGTCATTGATCATCATCACCACCAACTCAATCGCGTTTACCGCTGTTTGGCAATCTCACATCCGTCATGGGAAAGGAGCGCAATTTCAATCCCGTCCAAGCCCAGCGCAAAGCTGACAAGGCGAAAGAAGTCAAGAAAGGTTCGCACTAATGCACTGATCTCCGTACCACTTGAGCCGCATCTACATCTCCATCTATATATGCAATGCTAACCGCTCACCACCCAATACTCTAGGCAAACAAGAGGCCACTGCCCGAAGAAACGAGAAGCTCGCGAAGCGCAACCCCGAACGTTTACAAAAACAGGTTGACGACCTCAAGCAGATAACCGCCAGCGGAGGGAAGCTCACCAAACATGAGGAGTCCGTGCTTGAGAGCCTCGAGGCTGACTTGAAGGCGGTCAAGAAGGCGCGCGAGGCGCTTGGCGACAAAGCACCCACATTCGGCCGCGACGGTCCTCGCCACGGGCAAGGCCGCGATGGCGTGCTAGGCAAGCGGAGGCGAGACGCCGACGAGGCCTCGAGCAGCGACAGCGACGTGCCGGACGACGTCAAAAGCATACCGATGCCGCGCGACACACCGCCTCCCATTCCGAAAGAGATGATGGACCAGTGGTACGCCAAGCGCCGGGCCAAGCGGACGAATCCCAACGAAACTCCCCTGGGAGGCGACAAGGAGCGCCGCGCTCCTGGACAGGAACAGACACAGACACAAGCGACTCGGGCTCCTCCGGTAGAAGTCAAGGCTGTCTACGAAGCCAAACCTGTAATACGTGATCTCAGAAAGGAAGCCGTCAGCGCCTTCATGCCCACGGCTGTGCGGATGAAGATCGACAAAGGAAAGGGGCAAGGCGGTTTGCTTGAGCCAGAAGAGGCCGATCGTCTCGAGGCTGAAGGCTATCTCAAGAGCACCAATTCCACCAACAACCCAGGACCTCTGACTACCACCGTCGAGGATGTAGAAGACGAGGATGACCAATGAATATGGTAGCTAAGTTACTCCGACTTTCTATCATGGACTGACAAAACACTTGAACCACAACAACTCATGTCCGACAAACACACTTGAACAGGGGCACGATACCACCACCATTCCGCCATGTTTGACACCGACCAGGGGCCTACATCATATGAGATATACTCACATGCGTTTCCGAAAACCCGACTATCTGCAAGAGAACCGGCTTCTTCCCGAGGAGGCCGTGATTGACAAATCGCACGTAATGCCCTGGAGAGGAAAGGCGTTGTTGAATCCCCCCGGTCTGATTGTCCCGAAGTAAATCTTCCACCATCCATCTTCCCCCATCCGCCACCCAGTCCTGCCAGTGCTTGTCGTGGTGGGGGTGGAAGGGCGCGCCCCCTCAATGGATTTAGCGCTTCTCCCTTCTCCACGTCTCCGGTTACGGCTTCCGGGCTTCGCTCCCAGCTCTAGAGGTCCATTTTGGGGTCCGTCGCCAGCCGTTGAGGGCTAGGCCGAAACCGCCATACATAATAAGTTGCTCATCGCCGTCGTCATAATAGTAATAGCGTCTTGGTGTAGGTATTATAGTTACTCATATATACACTTCAAGCACTCAGATATCTTGTGCAACAACAGTCATTATCACGGTAGCCGTCACTTATCTTATGTTGGTTTTTATTGGCCTGTGATCATGATTCGACGCCTCCGGGATCATGGAATCTGAAAAGCAGTTGGCATTAGGCCCTCAGGAGCCGCAAGCCGACCTACAACGATTACCAAGTCTAGAGAGGGGGTATAGTATCAACAATAACCCAAACCCGCAGCTTTTCGTAGTGCAGGAGAGCGAACCACCGCCGCCACCACATGGACAGCACTCGCAAGCAACCGGCAACCACAGGAAGTCGGAAGAGGAGAACGCCGGCGCCGGTTTCGACGACGACAACGGCGGAAGCCACCCAAGAACGCTCCTAGGCGACGAGACGTACCCCGAGGGCGGCCGGGCGGCCTGGCTCGTCGTCTTCGGGTGCTGGTGCGGCCTGTTCGCGGCCGCGGGCATCATGAACTCCATCGCCACGTTTCAGACCTACGTCGCCATCCACCAGCTGTCCAATTACGACGAGGGCACCGTCGGCTGGATCTTCTCGGTATACACGTTTCTCGTCTTTTTCTGCGGCATCTACATCGGCCCTGTCTTCGACAAGTACGGGCCCCGCTGGCTCGTCCTCGTCGGGGGTGTTGGGCTGGTGCTGGGGATCATGCTTACTAGCACTTGCACAGGTAAGTTATTATACGATTGCAGACTGTGGTTTCTCTGTCCTTCTGTGTGTATATGATCTATGTTTAAGCCAAGCCTTGTGTTACATGAATATGCGGAGACTAAAGGGGTAAAAAAAAAACAATAGAATACTGGCATTTCCTCCTAGCCTTCGGCTTCCTCAGCGGCATTTCCACCTCGCTCCTTTTCACCCCCTGCTTCACGGCGGTGGGTCACTTCTTCCGCGCCCGTCGCGGCATGGCCACGGGCATCGCCAGCACAGGCGGGGGGTTCGGCGGCGTCGTCTTCCCGCTGATGCTGCAGTCCCTGTTCGACCGCGCGGGCTGGGCCTGGGCCCTCCGCAGCCTCGGGTTCCTGTGCATGCTGCTCGTCGCGCTCTGCAACTGCTTCATCCGGCGGCGCCTGCCCGCCGCGGCGGGCGCGAGCGCGCACCCGGACTTCCGCATCTTCCGGGACCGGCCCTTCCTCTTCACGACGCTGGGCGTCTTCCTGCTGGAGCTCGGCCTCTTCGTCCCGCTGGCCTACGTCTCGAGCTACAGCCTGGCGCAGGGCTTCGGCGAGCACTTTGCGTTCGGGGTCGTCCTGCCCGTGCTGAACGCGGCCTCGGTCTTCGGCCGCGCCCTCCCCGGCTACTGGGCCGACAAGATCGGCCCCTTCAACTCCAACATGCTGTCCGTCTTCCTGACCATTATCGCCTGCTTCGTCGTCTGGCTACCCCTGGGCCACACCGTTGCCGGGGTCCTGGTGTTCGCGGTGCTGTTCGGCTTCTCCACGGGCAACAATATTAGTATTACCCCCGTCTGCGTCGGCCGCCTTTGTCACACCCAGCACTACGGCCGCTACTACGCAACGTGCTACACCGTCGTCAGCGTCGCCACGCTCGTCGGCATCCCCATCGCGGGTAACATCGTGGCGGCGACACCCGGAGAAGGCGGCCGCCAGTATTGGGGCTTGATCGTCTTTACGGGGTTGACCCAGGTGTTGAGTCTGCTGTCCTTCATGGTCGCTAAAGGTGTTAGTGTGGGGTGGAAGCCTTGGTTTATATTCTAAGGGTTGTATATAGAATGACGAGATATCAACTACATCGAAGAAGATTATATATTTATATCGGTAGATGGCAGTGCACCCAGCTAATATATACTATCAACGCGGATTAGGTGTATCATGTCTAAAATAAGTGAACATAAAAAGAGCACTTGAGAACTAATCTTAGATCACACATAAGTCGAAATCACAGAACAATATAAAATTTCTAGCAGATACTCCGTTTCTCGGGTGTTTTCGTGTATAAGTTTCCTTCCCAACAAAGCTACCCTTATTTAGCAGGCGACAAGCGCCATGCTCGCAAAGGCAAGCTCTGGAGGTGCAAGACCTTGGGCCGGATGTACGTGACGAATGTCACCACGCCGACGAGGACGCAGATCATGTTGACAATGTAGTAACCATCTCGGAGCATCTCGCAAGAGCCGCCACCGTTCGCACACATTTCTTTCTCCGCCTGCATGGCGCAGTTGAACGGCGCTGTCACCAGTGGCCCCTTAAGAGCAGAGGCGTCGATCTTTGTAGTGGGCGGGTGGCAGGTAGCTTCGGTGAAGTAGTCAACCAGCTTGAGGACGAAGAATTTGGGGAATGTTCCGCCAAGGTTAGAAACACTATTTATGGGATGTCAGCAAACTCGTTCACATCTTTTCGTAGTTATCGGGGTTTGAACTTACGTAGCAAGAAGGGTCATGTATGTGCCGCCAATCACAGGATCAGCCACTCTAGCGTGGAAAGCCGAGATGGCAACAAACATGACGGTGTTGGTGAAGGTAGAGAAGACGTGCTCGCCGATGACTAGTAGCATGTACCCGCCGGTCACACCATTCGCGGGGAAAATGCTGACGGTAAATTGCGCAAGCACAGCCGCTGCCAGACGTCCCATGAATCCCCAACACCAAAGTCGCATAGGTGTGTACTCCTGGGACCATTTGCCCGCATAGTAGCCCAAGCCAATCTCGAAGGGGAAGTCGATGAGGACCGTCAAAGCCATGTTCTCCTTGCCGAAGCCCTTGTCCAGAAGTTTGAGATTGGTAACTCCATCGTTGGCCTGGAAGCCGATCTTGGCGATCAGGTGAACAATGATGATGGTCTGGATGTTGCGCAGCTTCAACACGCCCCACATGATCTTGTAGACATCCCAGATACCGTCCTCGTTCTTCGTCTTCTCCTCCTTCTTGAGAAGCGCAAGTCCAATGGTGACAGCAATGTACGCCCAGCCCCAGAAGGTCAAGTATCCACCAAGGGTCATCATGCCTTGAGCGCTAGGCACGGCTCGGAACCAGCGGTTAGCGAAGTCAGGCGAGTTGAATGCCAAGAAGACGGTATACGACAAGAAGTGGCCCGCCGTGAGACCAACTGTCTGAGCCGTAGAAGCGTAGGAAACATTGCCAGGAGTCAGAAGAGTGAGGGCCCAGCCGTCGACGGCAATATCCTGGGTCGCGCACATGAAGACGAGGAAGAACCACCAGCCGGTGAAGTTCCAGACAGTCGGCCCACCGGCTTTACCAGTTGTAAGCATCCATCCCTCCACAACTGAGCCCAATACCAACATTCCGAATCCGGACAGCAGTTGGATAGGCAGAATCCAGCTCTTTCTCCTTCCAAAGCGAGGGCTCCATACCGCATCCACGATAGGACTCCATAACAGTTTTAACGAGTACGGGTATCCAGCCAGACTGAAAATACCGATCTCTCCGTATGACAAGTGCTCCTTCAGGAGAAAGGGCACTGATCCATGCGCCAGGCCCATTGGTATGCCCTGCAAGAAGTATAACAGCACGAGTAGCAGGAAATTCCTCTGGTCGGTCTTGGGTAGCTCGAAAAAGCCATGGTTGTTCAATGTCGGGGTCTTGGGGACAAGTTCGTCGAGGGTAAAAGCAGATCGCGCCATCAAGTTTTCTGTGACCTGGGCCGAGTCTTGCTTCAGCGCGTTTTTTCGTCGGGTTTCCATGGTGCCGTCTCCGGTGCCTCCGTTTTCACGGCCGCTTGTCGTAACGACCAGCTCGGGCTTTGGAGATTTCGAGCTTCGAGTTTTGACACCCATAGGTACTTCGTTTCTGGTGCGACCAGTCTCTAATTCGCGCTGCACGACTGCCAAAGAGGGAAAAGAACCGAACGAGGAGAGTCGAAGGTGAAATCTACGCTGTCGAATTTATGTAGTCGCAGAAGTAGATGTATGTAGTATAAGTAGTCTATTGGTATGAGGGAGTGACAGAGAAGTGGAGTTGCGACGGGTCGAGGGTTTATACGCGATGTCGATTGCACCGAGACGAGGCGCTTTCGTGTGGATATCGATAATTGCCTAGAGCGAAACCCAGTCTTTTCTGGTATCTCGAGAGTCGCAGCCTGTCAATGACTCAACGGCGTTGGATCCGTATGTAGCAACCGTGGCCTTTTCACGGTGTAGAGCTTTTGGAGCTGGTTAGTGTGGCAAAGACAGCAGGCTCGAAATGCGAGTATGGTAGGTTGCGAGGTCGCAAGAGTTGGGTCGAAAGGACAAAGCGGTTAATAACGAGTTGGGAAGTAAAACAAGATAATCTTAGAGAGAGTGAGGGTGTGAAGGTAAGAGCAGAAGAAGAAAAAAAGAAGAGGGATTTCGATGCCCTGTCTAGTCCGTATAGGCCCTCTTCCTGACGTCGGGTTGCCACGACCAGATCCGAAAGAAAAAGAGCTGAGGGAATGAGTGAGAGGACAACATTCACGATTCAGAGGGGGGATCCATTGGTTGGAAGCGAGGCCAATCACCCTGATTTAACCTGCATCTTACGCTAACCCAGAATTTAAGCATTCTGGTCGGGGACAGGCTGGACAGGCCAGACGTCAAAAGGCTCAAAAGGATCCGCCGCTTGCCTCAGGGGTGCCTTGAGGGATGCCTGAGTGCTGCAGTAATACGCGATGGCTTGGTAAGACAAGCACCTGTACAGGCCTAAAAGGGCCCTTCTGGCCCACTGAAGACTGAAGCGACGAAGCGACGAAGCGAACCATCCCCACAGCGCCCAGCACCCAGCACCCACCCACCTAACCCGATAAGATAAGATCTGGCTTGCATGCCGCCAGCGCAGGCCAAGCAAAGTCGCGACGCGTGACAGCCAGCCAGCCAGCCAGCAGCCCGTCTATTTACAGTGTCCAAATCCACCAACCAATCCTCGTGGAGTTGACATGGCCTAATCCAAAAAATATACAAACTACCAAATAGAACCAAACATACATCGTGAATATGTCTTCTAGAAACGAATCGCCCGATTTATCCATTGCAGATCAGCTGGATGATGAAATCGCAAGTCTTCGGGCTCAAGGTAAGTACTTGCTACCTGCTCACTTACACCCAAAGTCGCATCATCCTAACAATATGGCTAGTCGAGTCCCTGAAAAGGGAGTTGAAGATCCAAACTAGCACCTTGATGGTATCTGAACCCACACGCAAGCTGCTACAGGACCGATCTAAGAAGAGGACTGTGAACTCATTGGGTTCCGGGCACGTCGCTGAGCTGCTCAAGAAATCCGATGAGCAAGTCGCACATCAGCAGCAGTGCCTCTACCGCTCGTGCACCTCCATCACGGCCCTGAAGATACGCGACCCGGATCCCAACGCCGTAGACGGCGGCAACGTGCTGGGTCTGCGCTTCGAGGTCATGTCCAAGGCGCGCTTCGTCCGCCCTTACTATGTCATGCTGAACCGGCCCTATCCCAACTCGCGCCACCTCCGTGTCCACCGCCACACGGTGCCGCCCTGCGTACCTCTGGCTGGTCTCGCGGCGCGTCATCTACCCGCTCCCCAAACCAGCAAGGCTGGCGGTGCTGACCACGACGACGACGAGGAGCCCCAGCAACAACAGCAGGACCTTCCGCGGTTCGCCAGGGCTCTGAGGAGAGAGCTTATACGCTACCAGAACCGCGTCGGCATCATCGGAGACCTGCAAAAGGCCTCGGGGTTGGCCAGCAACCAGGTCAGCGCGTCGGATGCAGATGCTGCCGTGATACAAAATCTCGGCCCGGTGGACGCCGAGGCCAAGCAGATCAGCTTCGAATGGAGCGACGGCAAGTCAGGCCGACTCATTATTGACGACGATGGAAGGATCGTAAAGATGGCAGTTCAGGGGGAGAACGGTCGGGATCGCGGCGCCGTGCGGGACCTAATTGGAGGAAATGTGCACATTGAGGAGCTTATGGGTCAATTCGAAGGCACATGAATACGCCTACCCATCATTCGATAGCAGGTGCATTACATATCTCAATCGAAAGAAGAATAAAGCATAGGGAAACCTTAGCCATTGACTTGCTTCGTCTTTAAGGGATGGGATGTCGACTTCCGATGCCAAGCGGTACATACTCCGGATTCCCCGCATAACTCCAACTCAGTCATCAACTCCAACCTTTCCGAACAAGTATAGGAATTCTGGAATATGAAACATCCCCAGAAAACGCACAGCGCATAAAAACGTCCATCATGAAACTCCCACCCAAAGCCGCCTTCCTCTCCCTCGCCAACCCCGCCCGGCGCAACGCCCTCTCCCTCCCTGTTCTACGCAGCCTCCGGGACCAACTCCACTCCTACACTGTCTCGCCCGTCGACGGCCACCCCCGCCTGCTGCCCGACTTCACCCCCGCCACCTCCGGCCTCCTCGACGAGCCCCAGAACGCATGGCTCGTCGACGCCGAGAAGTGGCAGACCGAGCGCGCGGGCCTGCCGAACGTCCTGGTCCTCCGGTCCCATCCCGCTTCCTCGGACGTCTTCAGTTCCGGCCATGATCTGCGCGAGATGCAGCAGCAGCAGCAGCAGCAGTCCTCCGGAGAAGGAGAGATGGAGCAAACCTTCGAGCTCTGCGCCGAGGTCATGTCCCTCCTCCGCCGCTTCCCCGGCCCCGTCGTCTCCGTCGTGACGGGCCTCGCGACCGCGGCGGGGGCCCAGCTGGCCCTGAGCGCGGACCTGCCCATGGCGTGCGCCGAGCGCGCCGCGTTCCAGCTCCCGGGCATGTCGGTGCTGGGCCTGCCCTGCACGTCGCCCGTGACCGCGGTAAGCCGCCGCCTCGGGCTGGGGCTGGGGTACCGCATGTTCGCGCTCGGCGAGCCCGTGCGCGCGTCCGACCTGCCCCGTTCCAGCAACGTGGAGGTCGTGAAGGGCGGGCCGGACGCGGTGGAGCGGCGCGTGGCCGAGGTCGTCGAGAAGCTCGCGACTAGAATGCCCGCGCAGCCCCAGGCGCTCGGCAAGTGGGCGTTCTGGACGCAGGCCGGGTTCGGCGGCGGCGCGGGGGTCGAGGGGGTCGAGAGATACGCCGGCCGTGGGGATGGGTATCTGGAGGCGGCGCAGTGGGCGGCGGGGGTCATGGCGCGGCATGCGCGGTCCGAGGATGCGCGGGAGGGCGTGCGGGCGTTTCTGGAGAAGAGGATGCCCAAGTGGCGAACGTGATAGAAGATAAAAAGTAGCAGCGGTTTCTGCAATCAAGAAGACAAATAAACACGATGTGTCTCTGCGGAACCATTTATTTGCTGTTGCCACTGCCACGGCCAACCCAAATGGCATGGAACTAATATACTAATCACCTCTCACTTGCCTATCTCATACTCTACTCATGAGACCATGCCGTAATGTACAGACCACGTTGTAGCACGGACAGCATTGATGTTTGAAACGTTTCCTTCGCTGCATAGATTAGAAAGTAAGGAATATTTAATGGGACAGCGGTCAATAGAGCGATCACCTTATCATTCCCAGAGAGCATTCCACGAAAGCAGCGATCAAGGGGATACTTGGTATTAAGTCAATCACGACCCAAATGATAGTTAGAAAAGTCTTACGGGAGTGGCAGTAACAACGGCGAGATCAAAGGGCAACGAAGGGTCTATGGCTAAATTTCAATTTCAATATCGACTTTTGGGTCTATTACCCATGCATGAGTGTGTATACTTTAATAATAATGGCAAACAGGACAATAGATGTGGTGCAATGACAGGTACCAATAATAAGGGGCTCTACACCTCCAGAAATCATTCCATTCTATAACCCCCGTCTCTTCCGTTCCAACCCCCCAAAAACTGACAACGTCATCATAGACGGTCGTCAACTTTGTTTCATCCGCATGAATTGCTTGGTTATTGGATATGACAACGCCTCTCATCTTGATTTGGGAAATCAGAGAGTGCAAAGTTTCACCAGTAAGCAAAAGCCGGCAATAGACTTTCAGACCCTTAGATGAGAACAGCGGCCAGGAGGGCAGCAGCCAACGCGCTACCGGGGCCGGCCATGCGCTCAGCGGCACCGGCGGTGACAACCGAGGTAGTAGAAGCCGAGGGGCTGGAGGGGCCGTTGAGGCCGGTGGGCGAGAAGTTGGGGATGGTCAGGCTGGCGCTGGGGATGACAGCGACGCTCATGGACGCAGAGCCGGGAACGGCGCCGGTGCCGGCAACGGGAACGGTGCCGTTGAAGGGGCGAGGAGGGGCCAGGCCAGGGCTGACGGGGGTGCCGGTGGGCTGAGCAGCGGAGGCGACCGAGAAGGACGAGACGACCTGGGGAGTGGCTACCACAGCCGGAGATGGAATGGTGGAAATCCGAGGGATGGAGATAGAAGGAATGGTGGGGATAGAAATGGTCGGCAGAGTAGCGGCGACGCCGGGGCCGCTGGGGGTCGAGGCAGAGACAATGGCGGGAGGGGCCACGGAAGGCTGGTAAGTCGAAGGAGCAGCGGCCGGGTTAGTGGTCGCAATGGCGGGAGGGTTCGAAGGGGCGACACCCTCGCTCACGGGGCAGATGGTGGTCGAGATGGGGACGACGACGATGGCGGTGGTGGTAGAGCCGACGGGGCAGCCTACAACACCAGCGGGGCAGCCGTAGATGCTCTGAACGGACGTGGACCAGACGGTCCTGGTCGTGTACACGGGCACGGGGTTACCGAAGGGAACGGTGATGGTGGAGTAGACAGGCTTGGGGGCGGGAGCCACCGGAACCACGGGGATCACCTCCTCGCAATCCTCGTCATCATCGTGGTGGCTGGTTCTTCTCCAGAACGGCACTGGGTTCAGGCCAAAGTGGGCGTTGGCGTTGACGTTGACGAGGCCATCGTTGTCGTGGTGCTCCTTGTGGTGGTGGTGCTTGTTCTTACACTTGTCCTTGTGGCCGCTGGTCGCAACGGCGGCGGTGGCCAAAGCCAGAGTGCTGATGAGGGTGGCCTTCATGGTAATGGTACTTTAATAGGCAAACTGTAGGGAGCCAGATAAGAGGTGATAGTGTATATGGTAGTTAGTAGTGAGCGAATGTACGATGCAGTTGAAGCGAGTGTGACGTATCAGAGATACCAGAAAGAAGGATGATTCAACTGTAAGAGCGTGTGCCGAAGTACTCCAAAAGGGGATCTGCTAGAACGGGAGGAGGAGAGTGTTTCTTATACCTTGAGAGCCTGCATACTGAGACGTCCGAGTTGAGCATATCAATATGGGTAGAGGCTGGATTACATTTGCAAAGTCCCAGATTGGTAAACCCCAGCCAAGGTGGTAGTGGATGGTAAACTAAGTCACTGAATCAGCAGAAGAAAGATGCTCCATCTCATAAAATTTTATGTTGCGATCGTCATGAGTGTACTCGCTAAGAACAAGACTATGTTGGTTTTTTCCGACTGTATTGAAAGCTTTGTGTGTATGTGCGACTGTACTCGAAGGAGATGATGCATGTCTGTGTTCATAGAACAAATCCAGCATTAAGCTCCAGGATTGTCTTGCAACGATACTACTCGGGGCGCATAAGAAAGTGGCAAACGGCAGTGCTGCAAGACACTATAAGATTGCGGCCCGCCAGCCGCTTCTCTGGCCTATGGCCGGCTGGGCGCTTTCTTATTGCCAACCAGGAGTTTTGCATCACTGCCAACGTGTAGCTGCCCTGAAGGGTGCGCTGTTTGTCCCATTTCGTGGCGAAGAGACTGCCATTCATTTGAGTACCCGTGGAAGATACCAAAATGTTCCATGTTCCAGCCATCGACTGTGATGGCATCGCATCGCGTAGATACTCTTCCCTGGGCTCTGCCGTGGCCTCGTAATAATGCCAGCGACACTATCTGATCGCAGGCTGGAGTATTGACAGTCAAGGCTCTCGTGGCGAAATTGAGAGGTACTCGTCGCATTGTCTTGGACCATTCTCTACTGGTAGACTTCCAGGTTCCCATGATTTGGGCTGTTTTCATCGCAGACGTAGGTAGTGCAGTTTCACCAGTCCAAAATCTCGCGCGATTGCTGCTCAACTTTAATCTCTTTCTTGACCAGGCCACTATGTGAGGGTGTTTCTTCAGCAACGTCCAGAATAACCTTGTTGATGTGGTGTTGGTCGAGAAGGCCTCCCACGATCTGTGTCCATTTTTTGATGGCGGGATGCGCATTGGCAACGTCCTCGAAAATGATGCTGTCGCTAGGCTGTTCTTCCTTGGTGGTGGTGGAAGCGATTTCATATTTCCAGGTGCCATCCGGGTTCCAATACTGCTCGCCAAAGATGGTTTCCGCTGCAAGCTCTGCCTGGGCCTTGGTCAGAAGTGCCGCGGCTGGGTGTTGATTGGGATCATCGCCGCTGCCATTGGAGGCTCGAAGTGCGCCTGCGATTCCTTCGAGGTAGCCGACCAGCTGCCCGGCCTTGAGCCCTATAGTTCCCCCAAGGCTGAAACCCTCATCAAAGCCGACTTGAATGCTGGAGGCTTTGGCGACGGTAATGCCTTCGCGATAGCCTGCTGTCGTATGTTCTGTCTGCAGCCTCCGCATGTCTGACGGGTGTGTGTCTCTTGCCACGGCGCCGCCTGCCACCTCTTGGTGATGTGGCTCCTCGGTGTCTGAGCCAAATACATCATCTAGAGGGTCTTCCACGTACGCCATTTCGGGCGTTGATCCAACCGCAGTGAATAGATCCTCGCTATGAGAATCTCTCCGTAAAACATGCATTGGTGTGGTGTGGAGGCCCAGTCAATAAATTTCTTTTGCGGAACTACGAACGACTGGAGGCTGATGATGATTCAGTTCTGAATTAAAAATCCAGGAAATTGTGAAATTATGAAAGGAAGAAAGTGAGGATGAGTCAGTTAGCAAGAAAAGCGGGGAGTCCACTCTGATTTGCAACATCGCCGTCCCAATTCCAGCTACGATAGGGTGGGTGGTTGTTCGGACGCAAGTTTCAACAACGACAGCTTCTTTTCTCTCTCCTTTTTATTGAAACTGTTGTACGGATACGAAAAGAGTCGATGCAAAGTATCCTTTGTTCTTTGCTGGGGCTTACTTATTATTGCAATAGCGACGCCACGGTGGATTCTCATGCAACCCCTTAAGATAGCTACAAAAAGCAACCGTAGTGCCATTATAGTCTGGTTCTATTTATACTACGAATGGGCTTACAAGCTTATTGAGGAATCATGGAATCGACGTTAAGTCCGCCATGCCAGTACTATACCAACAAAGCATCATACTTTCTTATTTACAATATCCACCAATTCAGTCTTTGGCTGGATGTATGGCTTGATGGTATTGCGGATCTTGGTGCGTTGCTCGAATGCATAGGCCAGACTGATCAATTTCTCTTCGCTGAAGTGCTCGCCCAAGAACGCAACGCCGAAGGGCAGGTTGGGCCCGGTGGCATTGAGGGCGCCAAAGCCATCGGGGACGACGGTGGTGTTATCAGGGTACCTCCCCAATGGCACGGTGACGATCGGGGCCCCGATGATGGCAGGAAGACTCGATGAGAATGTTGTTGGCATGATCAGAGCGTCCAGAGACATGTTTTTGATCGCACCAGTGATGCCGAGCAGACCTCCATAGTAGAGATCGGCAGTGTAGTTGGACCAAAACTCTGGGCTGTTATTGTCAAAGCCCAGGTCCAGAGCGCTCTGCCATAGCTTCGTATCCCGCTCTGGCCAGTCTTCCATGGGGAACCTTTGGGTAAACTCTTGTAGCTCGGCCAACGAGGTGATGTTGTGGGGGTTCACCGTAAGCTCGGAGAAGTAGTTCGCCACGTTCGTGACGAAGTCTGCCATGAGCACGACATTCTCGAAGTTTGAGCTGGCTAACACGTCAGCTCCCTCTAGATGAAGGTTGTCAACGACCTCCGCACCTGCGGCGCGGAAGACATCAAGAGACGCATCGAAGGCATCAATGGTGGGGCGGTATTCCTCAACATCTCTATATTGGTCAAACATGTTTCTAGGGACGCCCAATCGCTTCCCCTCGAGGCCAGCGTAGTTACAAGCACCAACGTAGTCCGGTACGGTGTCGAAGGGGAAGGCAGATGTGTAATTGTCGTTTGGATCCGGTCCGGCGATAGCTGACAGGATATACGCGGCGTCTTTAACCGTCCGGGCCATTGGCCCAACCGTATCCTGGTGTTCCGAGATTGGCACCACGAGGTAACGAGACGTAAGGCCAACAGTGGGCTTGATGCCAACTAGATTGTTCACGTTCGCAGGTGACACGATCGATCCATCTGTCTCTGTACCGAGACTGGCGAGTGCGAGACCTAGCGAGCTGGCCACGCCAGAGCCAGACGATGAGCCAGAAGGATCCTGCCCTGGGTAATAGGCGGCTTCCGTCTGGCCACCCCAGGCAGACCAGCCATTGCTCGTGTTGGAGCTTCGGTAGTTGGCCCATTGTGAGAGGTTGGTCTTCCCTAGTAGCACCGCACCTGCCTTGCGTAATTTGGCGGCCATAGTGCTGTCTCTCGGAACTTTGGCACCAGCTAGCGCGTACGACCCAGCGGTGTTGTCCATATCGTCCATGGTGGCGATATTGTTCTTCAAAAGTATGGGAACCCCATGAAGAGGCCCAAGAACGGTCCCATTGGCCCGCAACTTGTCAGACTCAGCTGCGATAGAAAGAGCATATGGGTTCAACTCGGTAACCATTCTGAGAGTGTCGTTCACCTCCATGATTCTAGCCGAGTACGCATTGACAAGGTCTACGCTGGTGAACAAGCCCGAGTCGAGCCCCGAAACGAGGTCCTCCAAAGTTGCTTCGATCAGAGGCGGAAACGGCGTGCCGCCAATTGCTGTGCTGGGACTGACGCTTTTATCATTTGATACAGATAGTGCCTGTCCAGCGCCCACAATTGCGGACAGAGCGAGGGCAAATCCGAAGTTGATTGCGAGCATCATGGGAGATTCTGAAATAAGAGATGATGCTTGCCAGAAGGCCTCAGTCAAGGGGCACCCTGAGATAATTAGCAGGCAGGTGGCGGTTGCAACAATAAGCAAGTTTTGGAACTTCCAACGAGAGTACTGCGTGAACGTCTTCCCCTCCAGTGTTGAAGAGTGAGATTTGGACATTGCGTCGCTTACCTAGCCCGGTTCAGTATATATAACGCCATCTATAGGATGCGGACAAGGGTTCTCGGCCTGGTGTGCCCGGAAGCGCATACATACATACCCGTCAAGGAATTTGGGGAGAAGATCAGGCCATCCGCACTAGACTAGGCGAGCTCGGGATTGTGATGCCAAGTGCTCGCGTCATGGCCAAATGAGCGTGGAGTTTTGACCTGCCTTTCTAGGTATGGATGACGGGAAGGAGATTCGTATCGCCAAGCGCACCGATCATTCGACGAGTCGCCAGGTGCGCGGTATGAGAAACCCCTGTCGGATATAAACTACCGTACTTTCGGTAAATTGTCGAACGAGAAGTCGGTATGAGGACAAACAGGGTGCATGTGAATCTCTACTAGGTTAGGTCGAGGTATAGTACGGCGGGGTAGCTACATAATCATCTGAAGAAGCAGATGAGTGAATCAAGCTTTGCGGGAAATGCCACGAGACTACTAAAATATATTCGAGTGTATTTATCAAACTACTCTGAGAAAGTAATGTGGATCTATGATATTGTTGGTCGTTTGGCGTCTTGGGGATTTGGCTCACATTGCCACCCCCTTTTTCCGCTATTGGAACTTCAAAATATTACAAACACTATTGAACACTTGCTCACTTTGTACCTACCGGTCATAAAACATCTAGATCAGGAAGTTAAGCTATATTGATAGGAAAATCTTGAGGACATACCTGCAGAAAGAGCACCGGAAGCGAGAGAAGGCGGGATAGGGAAATAGAGCAAGATACCGGCTGATTTACGAGATCCCGTCATCATCGGATTGCCCCCCTGGTGTTGTAGACGACGGCTGGTATCCCGGGGCGCCCGGTGGCGGTCCTTGAGGAGTTGTCGACTGTGTCTCGCCTGGGGCCGGTCCCTCGGGGGTTGTCGACTCTGTCTCGCCTGGGGCCGGTCCCTCAGGAGTCGTCGACTGCGTATCGCCTTGCGATGGTCTTGTCGGTGTTGTGGACGGCTGTTGGCCAGGAACTCCCAACAAAGATCCCTGCGGGGGCGGCGGTCCCAGAGGCGTCGTCGACTGTGAGAGGCCCGAGGCTCCTGTCAACGGTCTCTGCGGAGGCGTCGCCGGGTCCACGTGGATGGTGATCCCGGCAGGGCCATCTTGCTGCTGCGGTGGCGTCGTCGTTGAGCCCTGGTGCGGTGGAGAACTACCCCATACCGACGTCGATTCCTCGTCACTGCCGAGTTCACGTCTTGGGGCCGGGTCGCCTGGTAAAACTGTCATCGACGCGGAGGGGCTGCTGCCTCCCATGATACCGCTGGTGAGACCTATCCGGCGCCGCCTTGCGGCTTGTTCAGCCGGTGAGCTTAATGGATCCGACACCTCGAACGAGTCAGAGGGTGGTTCCTGGACTTCTGGGGTGCTCGGGCCGGGCGCGTTGGTCCCCATGACGCTAGGGTTGCCCATGGGATGTTGCGTAGTAGGCGAGGTATTCGGACCCCTAGTACCGCTTGGGCTTGGGCTTTGATCCAGGTCCATAGGGTCACCGCTGAGCGCTTCCGTCAGCCGCCTGATAATATCTACATGGCCCCTTGACTGCTGCATCTGCGCCTGTCTTTCCTGGAGGTCCAACAGGCCCTGCATTGCCCTCGCGCGCTGTGCGGACGATAAGCGGGCGATGACGAGCCGGCAAAACTCGGTCATGCACTGCTCCATGACGTTAGTCGACTGGCCCTGGTTAGCTCGCTGGGCGAAAGTCTGCGCCATATCTTGGTACATTTGGAGCAGATCGAAGTTGTCCGGGATAGGTCCTGGCTGCTGCTCGGGCGCGGATCCCGGGCCTCCGCCCATCCTGCGCAAGACGTCGACGTAGGTTTCCTCCTGCACTTCTCGCACGGCGGCGAAATACTGGCAGGTATGGCATAGGAGAAGGTTGCGACGCAGGCGATCTGTGATGACTTGGTCCATGGGCGGCCGGAGCTGCGGCTGAATGGCCGCCTGGAAGATCGTGTGTCTATGCCCACAAGCAAAAGTTACGTCTACATTCGTCTGATAGTTCGAGCCGACCATATTATCGACGAGCCATTCATTAGAACCAGAACCGGAACCAGAACCGGAACCGGAGCTAGGACCAGTACCGAAGAATGAACCGCGCCCGGGTTCTTGATTAGCCATCTCTGTTGCTGATTTTCAGTATATGTCGAGTAACTGTTAGTTATTGGAGCTGGTTATGTGTTTTTGTATGCTGTTAAGGTTACCTTTCGAGGCATATGATCTTGTAACTTCGTGTATCCATCCCACATGAGGATATATATATTACAAATTTACAGCAATGGAAATGGGTAACAATGTGCCTTTGTTGTGCTGTATTACTTTGTTACGGATAAAGGCCCTTTCAGGCCTGGTCCTATATGACTCCTTTATGGTAAAGAACTTTGTTTGCTGCGGTTATGATCCCCCTTATCGTATGCACATATGGCAACCTAGAATCGATTCAGGGGTTCATGATTTCAAGGTTCGTATTGACCGGTAGGCTTGCCGGAAGAACTGGACAGTGGCAGATGAGCGTTTTATAAGAACTAATAGTTTTTGATAACAGCCAACGCATGAAACGCACTTTGAGAGCAATTCAAAAAGTTCGTGGCCGTCTCAATCATCCTAGGTCAGCATATGTGGTTTTACTCTGATTGTGTATACATGTGCCTGCCATAAGTCCAAATCGTCGATTAAACACAGTCCCCTTGGCCGAATCCTGGCAGTATTATCATTATATTGTCAAATTCCTGTGGACATCTAATCAAGCAACATCCAAGGCCGAGGTCCGAGGAGTAGCGACCACGATATCTGATTTGAAACCCGGGTCTTCCAAAACCGGCACTTTACAGCATGTCAGCTATGACCAACAAAGAGAGTAAGTGTACCTATGGCGACATCGTTTGTAGTAGTTAATATCGCGCTACGGACTATAGCAGAGTCTCATGAAGGACAATCCTGGAAGTTAGTACTCCAGTCCAGACTTTCACCCCTTAATGCTTAACTGACATCCCAACAATCCAAATTCTAAAAGGATGGCATACATGTTAACCTGATATACCACACCAATTTGAAGTCATTGGTATTGAATGGCTTGCCATGTAAAGCCCAATCTCTGATACGCAAATCTTCTTACACGGAAATGGTCAAAATATGAGTTGACACTTTCTCACCACTCCCCTATGTCCTGTTGCCGCCCATCCTACGAGAGCTGGTCAAACCACCCCTATTCACACCGTATCACCCGACCTATCGCCAAACATGACGATACTCTGAGCGGCCCCGACCCTGGCATCCACCACTGTTTGGCTCACAACACTTGATAGCCATCCAATTGATAATGCTCGTGGTAGTGGCCACCCTTGCGAAACAGCTGATACCAATAACAGGCTCTTCGACGTCCACGGCAGCACCAGGGGCTTTGCATATGCAGCGCAATAGGTAGTCTGCATGGCACTATACACTCAGCCCGTTAAGGGGGTTTCTAGGGAAGATCGGCGATATTGTGGTGGCCAAGCAAAGGCACGGAATACCCAGCGGATGGTGGGTTAGGAGGAAAGAATGTGGAGATTCGCTCATTTTCCTGACAAGGCATTTCGGATTCCGGCGAAGTTGAGAAAGAATCCCCCCTTTTTCATTCACCACCACATGGCTAGTTAAGCAGGGAGGGGGAGAAGGCTCGCTTCGACCGCGTAGACCCGAGATTGAGAACCTCATTTTCCACGAAAGCCCAATCAGACCGAGCAGGCCCAGCTTTGCTCTTGGCGGCAGGAACTACCTAGCTACGGAGTGCTCGCCCACATTCACATGGATTGCCCGGTGGATATAGCCAGAGAAGCTTTTACTTTGGAAACTGGCGGGAGGTCTAGTGAAAGTGAGCCTCTCCGTTGGGTGGGTAAGTCGCATAATTAATTGGCTTGTATAATAATTGCTACGATTATGTTCCCCCTTCGAGCCTAGAGTGCACGGGTACGCACGTTGCCGGTTCGTCAAAGAGTGACGAACAAACTACCTACTCCATGTTGACCATGAAGGTGTTGGAAACATTGCCGTGATGGAGGATCGCCACTTACACCTCGATTAGCATTTGCGAATAAGCGAAGGTGGGCTAAGCCACAGAAATAGAAGCGATCAGTATGGAAAGCTGCCCTTGCCAAGGATCAGCCTCATGTGGAGTACAGGGTGATCGGGTAGTTGAAGCGATCGACCTGCCGGGTGGCGATTCGTATCTTATCAGCCTATTGAAAGCAGCGTTTCTGTCTATACTTTCAGAACTGAGATATGTTTAGAAACAATTGCCTTGTCGATCGCGCGAAACAAGTTTTCTCTCTCTCTCTCTTCCAGCCTGCATAATCTAGGTAAGGTAGCTTTGGCGATGCAAGACCGTTTAGTAGCCTCAAACCAGCCGCTTGGCACTTCCAATAAACAGCCTCGAAAGCCCATATCGCGGCAACCCCAGGTTTCGTCACGTTAGCTCGCTTAGAGGGCATTGACACCACCCGTATCATCGAGTGGCGCCACATGTGCGGTTTCGTTTCAGAGGGCGGGAGGGCAGAGAAGCCTCACGAACCCCAGCTGACGCCCAATGGACCAGGTAGCATATAAGGCGTGCGGAACAGCCCCTGCATTACCGACGGCAGCTATAGGCTCCCGAATGGAGCGGCCAGCCGGAGGGTGGCATGTTGTTCAATGAGCTAGATAGATGCAATCAATATGAACGACTCTTCTCTGTCATTGAGCTAGGATGATCAGTTGGGAGTAAATCAAACCCCCCAGGCTGCTTTGCTTGTTGGGCCATACTGCCATATCCCAACTGGCCTAACATCATTCCGCATCGAATCTCTTGCGTTACAGCATCCATCTGATGGACGACGGGAGATTGTAATAATGCAATTGTGTGATGCTTGGTAAGCTGTCGTTCGTTTCGGCAGTCTGAGCCTGTCACTAACCACGTTAACGTGAGCTGGTCGGAGATTTTCAGCCGCCGCCCCTGCATCCATCAGCGCGATTGACGATGCAGTCTGGCAGGCTGACAAGGGGGGTTCTAAGGACGATAGTGTTGATATCCGACTAGGATGGGCATTGCACCAAGCGTCACTGGTGCCCTTTTTCTGATCCATTGGCACGGAGGTTTTCACCCGCCAAGGTTGCGTTACATTCAGCTACAGATTACAGTACCGAACTCTACGAGAACCAGCTGGGTATAATGATACGTGGGTTTGTTCGGAGCCCGTGGTTGTTGAAAATGACGTAGTCTTTGATTACTAGAAAAGCCAATTGGCCTAACGCCTAACGGCAGACGGCCTCTTCAAAGGAGAACCGAAGCAAGGTGGCAAGCGGTGTGTTCGTTTGTGATATATTGGACAGAAAATGAGGGACAGAAGTAGACGAAGACCTGCTCTGGTCAACTTAAACATTCAAGTAACCCAACGGTCGGTTGGCTGGCCTAGAACCAGCAAGAATGTGAGTTCCGAGTAAGCCGAGGAGGAGGAAAAAAAAAGAAAAAAAAGCATGGCGTCCAATGGAGATCTGGAGGTAAGCCGAATGGTAATTTCGTGAATATGCATCCCCCAAGGACTAGGGCAGCCCCTGCATAAGCGGGATAACTAATTCTGGATTGGAAGTAACCTCTGCCGGACCTGGCTGCCTTAGCTGTCTGTCTGTGTGCTGTTCTATCTAAAAATGCCTCTCTTCAAACAAGATTGATCACCTTCGACTATGTTGATCTACCCGATGTTACTGTGAAATCGACTTTGACCCTTTATTTTCATTGCGTGAGCGATTGCTTGCGCCGTCGGATTTAAGCAAGTACGGAGACCTGGGGCACGGAATCCTATGTGTGTCCGAACTCCGGACGCGCCCCCCTTGTGAAGTGATGGGGGTATTCGAGATGCTGAAAAAAACACATCGAATATTCCTTTAAGTACAGTACTTTACGTATGTCAGCTTTGGCCAGATGCACCCTGCACCGGGGAACTGGACACTCGCAGCCATTGGCACGCAGGCTCGAGTCAAGGCCTTGGACCGATGAGCAGATCTGCACTGCGGCTGTGTATGTTGACGGTACATTATAGCGATCAGCAAACTACTGCGCGTGTCTCTCTATCACGCAAGAATCACGTGTCTCAGTCGGGAATTGATCTGTTGATTGATGATGTGAATCTTGGCTGTATCGACTCTACTCCGTACTGTAAATAAATCCATTATAGAAACCACCTACATATCGCTACATATGCCATGCCGTCGGCTTTAGTTAGTCACATTTGTTATTTCAGCTAGCTCTATGTACCGACGGACTTTCAAGATGAAATACCTGGCAAGTACACACGTACCCTTTTTTATTTATTTAAATAGCGAGCGTGAGATCGATCAGATGCAAGGATTCTTTCCGTTCAAAGAATAGCAACATGATGCAGCTACCGGTAGTCTTCTCTTCTACTGATTAATGTATTGCCCATATTAGGTGCAGCAGACTACACGCAACAGTTTTTATGTATCTCTGGAATCATTCCACCTGGCAAGGTTAGGCAAGGCTTGCAAGGGGGGCGGGGAACCAGTACACGTAGAAGGAAAAAAGAATGTTTACCCGATTCTCTCCAATCCTAATTGGTACAGCAACGAAAAGCGCATCTCATGGTGCCACACTAACGGTCAAGGTGAATCCGTCAGTATGGGCAGTATGGGCCGATATAGAATTATGGGGATTGCTAGTTGTTCTTGGCTCGATCCCTGGTCGGGTTTCTAGGCAGCACTTCTTGGCATGTTCAGCATCCTAATCAGGTCATGCAGTCTGGCAGTATATCGAATACTTTCGAGTACACACTGTCCGTCCGTAGTGGTATTGTGAGATTGTCAAGGAGTTGACGATGCTGAAGGGCAGACATACATTTCTTCCCCTTACTCTTCTTATAAACCCACTCTACGGAGTATTCTTTGGGTTCTTTAGAGGAAGAGCCTCCGCCGGCAGGGAGTTCAGCATGGCAGTGTTTTGGTGCACCGGGTTTTAGCCCCCCGGTCATCTCGCCGCCAGTTCACGATACAACTCAACTGCGTCATCACTCCAGGCATGGGCATGGGAAGACCCGCACCAAAGGAACAACTCGAGTCAAACTCGACAAGCGTTTTCCGAGATTGGCCAAGCAGGGACCCCAGCTGGCTCCTCAAAGTGGCATATCAGACTTTGGATTACTGTATTGTAATGTACTTATATATGGACCTGGCCGACGGCTCGATTGATCCCATCTTGCCATTGGGGCCGATCAGAAAAAAACAGCATGGCAGCAAGGCAAGAAAGCCATCTGCCATCATCCGGCTTCTCGTGTAGAACCAATCTGGCCCGGTAATTGAGGAAATCCCATCTCTCAACATCAGCAACGAGAACAGGATCCCTGGGCGACGAACTCAGGAACAGGCAATTCACATAAGCACTGTCCTGCATCGACATGGATCACCAGCATCCGATAGGTAGGTATCCCGTATACATTGTCTTTGTACAGTACTATCACGATCTCAGACGAGGAGCCCTACCAGCCTACCTCTCTCTGTCTAATTTCCCCTTCCAAGTTTTCACCATGTGCAGCCGTTTTACCCCCCTCCTCCTCGGACGCCACCATATTCTACCCTACTGCCTGCCTAGCTGCCACCCTCGCTGGGCTGGGCTTTGTTGCCTTGTTCGGGTGTGCGTGCGCGATGCTACCCTACAAGTGATAATAAGTGATAACAAGTGATAATAAGTACTTGTACCTGCAATCAACGGCAATAGTTTTGGCAAGGTGCCCGACTCCGAACAAGCCGAACCACTTATGTATCCTAGAATCCAGCCGTGTCGGACAAGGACTTTATTTATTTTCAATTTTTCTCTCGGAGACAGTTCAATATCGGCTCGAACCCGGATAAGGCTGGGTCTTGATTGCGAAAGAAAATAACAGAGAGACAAAAAGAAACGCAGAGGTCAAAAGATTGCCCCTATAACCATCCATCAATATACATATGCACCAAAGTGTGCTCTGAGGGACATGCATACATACATGCAATAATCCCCCACACACCATGTAACCCAACTTTGACGCCGCGCCCATTCATCTTTTCCACACACGCTCGCGGGAACAACGGAGGTTTGCGGTTCGATTTTGTCTGTCTCGTAAAAGACACGCGTCTGCACAGTCGCATACTGAACACGACATTTCCTATGCACTTGATACGAAGGGCCTTCCTTGCAGAGGCGACACTTTGCCGGAAAGCGTAAGTCCATTGGCATTGGCATTGGCATTGGCATACAACCCTCAAAATTATCACTTGAAGGAAGAAGTCGTTATCTGGTTGCTGCGGCCCATTGCATGCTTGATGACGGATTTTGACTGTCGGCCAACAACACCAACAGCCCCTGTCAGGATGGCGAGTTTCTGGGCGAGTCAAATCGACAAGATCTTCAGACTTGCCAGGTAACTTTAGCCTACTGTCTTGCTCTGCCTCAAGTGATTTCGTGGTCAACCAACCACAGGTAATGCAGCACTCAGCTCATGTCTCTGACCATGGTTCCTGGCGGCATTCTGCGTGAACGAACTAGCCAGCTAGCCAGACTAGCCAGCTAATAGAATTTGCCTGGGCACCACCAACCTGCTGCCTGCCTTGTGCATCTTGACAATTGATTGATTGACAGGCAGGCCAGCGAACTTGAGATGGATACAAGTCTGCTCGGCCTGCCTGGTGAAGAAAGCTTATCAGACGACACCAATAACGGCTTCTGTTCATTTGCAGGACGGCCCCTTCGAAACCGTGCGCTGTAATATTTATTCCATTCAGCTTTGCATATTCCACCCACTCTTTTTGACCACCCACCACTACCACCACAGCCTCCCTCCGAGATGAGCATGATCTCGCTTCCGTCGAGCTCTCAGTATCCCTCCAAGCTAAACACCCTCACTCCCGTGGCGGATCATAACTTCTGGAGAACATTTGATGCTTCTCCGGCCGGGCTCCCACGCACGCACCCAGGACCATGAACCCACATCGAGAATCTCGTACGGGTACCCGGGGCACGGTGAGCTTGTTGATTTCAATGCGGTTGGGCGATTTACCGGACAGCGGACTCATATGTAAGTACTTGTATATTGTCAGATGGGTTGGGTGTGTCCTCACGTGGTACGAGTAAGAGATTTTGCCCCCTATTTCGGTTGCAAATCGAACAACTTTATTTCATACCTACATCAATCAACCGGTTCATCAATCCACGAGCTACAGGGGTATATACATAGTATTGCCGTTTTTGTAACCACCTGCATCTGGGGGACACTGGTGAACTGCAAGGGAGGTCCATTTGAGTCGATCGACAGTATGGCATCGCTGGTCAAATCGCGCCACGTCTGAACCTTTGAGAAACAAACGTACATGTCGAGATGTGCTTTGCCTAGGTTCGCGGCAATATTTTTTCTTAAACACGTCAAGTTTTGACAATCGGCATAGAGCGTACATTACAGACAGGCACATTGACAAGTTGTTGATACAGGTCTGACGTGTGTGAATTCTGATTGTGGCACAGGACCTCGCATGGAACGGACATACTGTACAAGTACTGTATGCTATATAACGCCATATACTGCCTACGATATGTACATGCGCGAGCGCGCATGCATGTCGGACTCGGCTCCCTCTCCCCTGAATCTGCACTACGATTCCAATATACAGTACAGTCTACGGTCAGGACTACGACCAGATCTGGTACTGACGACACCATGAGGATTCATGTAGCGGATGTGTGTGTCTGCTAGACACATGCCGCAGTGGTGAGTCGTCTCGTATCCGATCAAGACATCGCCAGATCAGTGCCGTGTCTACCTTTTATAGAGGTCTATTGCAGGCCAGGCCGGCTTAAGGGGTTCAAACTCTAATATGGGCGGTTTGTCCTGGAACGGAATGTCTTCCGACCAATTCTCTTCAAGATGCAACACATCTCCCTCAAGCCTTGACTGCAGACTATATGTTCTGGGCGTCCTGATTATTAAAGCTTATAAGGATGCATGCCTTTTGAGGTAGGTATCCGCAGGTTTTCTCAACGCCCCTCCCCCCGTCCTATGCACCTATTGAAACTCTTCGTATTTTATTATCCAGACGTTGCTCCGTGGATAGGCCAGGAGGTATGTATCAAGGAGCTTTCAGAAAGATTATACTACATCTGTCTGTCGGCCATTTCAGAGGAGCCATCGGTAGCAGTGCAACATAAAATCGGTTATACTCCATCCCGATGCCAACTAGGACCATGCAGTTTATGGGTTTCTTGCAGCGCAAACTTGTCTTTTGCGATGACCACAGTACAATACAGTCAGTGGATGGGCGGTTCATTAGCGGGCCGGCCTGGGTGGGTACTAACAAAACCAAGGACGAGCGAGCGAGCGAGCGAGCATTTGTTTTAGCCGCGCCGCTTACGTTTGTCCATCCCATAGCCTTTTGACCCCTGGCTCTGGCTCTGGCTCTGGCTTTTTGGCTTTCATTGTTGGCGTCCTGGCAGCCGGGGATTACAGTATGATAAGTAGTAAAATAGGTTAGGTCAAGTAAAAGTAGGTACATTGGGTACGTAGGCGTTCCGTGGCTTCCAGTACCGCACCTTACCCTGTCGCGGGTTCAATTGATGGTATCTCCTCTGCCCTGGGGCTCCCCTGGCTTCGGCCTGATTTCTTGGCACTTCCTGGCTTCCTGGGTCATTTCGGGCGACCTAAAATAGCTGGGGCGGGTCTAACCTTCTCTGGGTAATTGAACTGGATCGTAGTCTTTGTCCATTTCGTCAGAATCACGATGCTCGATACCAGCAACCCTCTTTTCTTCCATGGAAGCTTACCTCCTTAGGTGACAGTCAGCCTCAGCTTGCCCCGATACTGCTACGCTACACTACAGCACGATATACTCCGTACTGTTCCGGCTCTGATTACCTACTTTTTTAAGCTTCTATGAGTGTCGCGCTCAAGTAGAAAGAAACACACTGTGCAATAGAAAGGAGATATGGAGTTGGGAGGAGGGCAGAGAAGAAAGAAAGGGAAGAAAGAGACAGCGCATGCCACACGTCATCCGAACTGAAAAGTAGCCATTTCGGGCAGGATGGGACTGGTGAACGATCCCATCAAATGGTACCCATGAATTGATAATTTTTTTCTCTCTCCCTCTCTCTCTCTATCTCCTCCCAGTCAGGCGGTGCCGGTGCGTGTCTCGAACAACGCCCCTCCCGCAGACAGGCAGGCGGCTTACACCACAACACTCTCTCTCCTAGGTACATTCCGATACTTCCCTTACTGTACCGAATTCCTAATTGATCTCATCATCCCATCCCATCCGTCCATCCATCCATCCATCCATCAATCAATCCCCGGCCCCCGGCCCCGTCCCTCAGTTCATGTTCATCTGTCTCTTGTCTATCCACGGCGGCCAGGCTGCTACATACATACCAATCTACTTACCTTTGAGCGGGCGATCAACTGGTACATCCATCAATACCTCTTTATCTCACGCCCCCCTGTCATAGTCTCCCGCCTGTGCTAGTATATTCTGCTGCGCCCCCCTGGCTCTGACCTACGTATTTACCATACCACACAACGCGCGGGCGCACACGCCCTTAGCAGCCCCTCTACCCATTGAAGTATCTACATATGAAATATCTCCTGTCTTTGGTTTCGTCAGCCAGCGACCGACCTTACCTATGCATCAAATATCACGTACGCATCTAAACCTAAGTATAGTCGCAACTAAAGCGTATACTCGTAGTCTTTGTTATTGGCAGTGACTCAATGCGCTTGATCTGTCAGAAGGAGTGAAAGTGCGTGCGTAAGGTTGTATCATCCGTCTGCACAAGTCTCTTGGTACATACATACCTACATCTCTCAGTCGTCGAAGATTGTCGAAGAAGATGCACCCTGGCCTGGCCCTCCTGTACCTGTTGTCTGCTGCTAGTGCCTTGTTCATCAACGTCTAATAAGACCCGCTTCTTTGAGGAGACGCCGACCGACTCTCAACCCAGCTTACCTGATTTTACCCACCCTGGTACTGGTACTGCAACTTGATTGAAAGAGAGCAGAGACCAGAGGCCGGACAGAGTGACAGACCAGAAAGGAAAGCCTGCGTTTCGTTGATCCAACGGGACCCAGACGACTGACTGACTGACCCAGACCCAAGAGACGACCCAGACGACCCAGACTACCCAGGCTCCGGGGCTGCTGTCAAAAAATCAAAAAATAACCACTACTGATGCTGCCCTGCCCAGCACACTCTAAACCAACAAGGTCGGGCCTACACTACCACGACCTCTTACTTCATTCCACCCCCCGTTGAAACCACCACACGCAACTCTCTTCTTCTTCTCAACCCACTGTCTGTCAAAGAAAGAGACCAAACCCTTGGACTCAACCTTTGTATGCGCGTGGCTTCGTGTGGTCTTGGTTCTTGTGTTTCCTAAACCCATTTTACGCTCGTTACACTTTTCCTTTCCAACTCTCGCTTCTGCATCGTGTTGCACCTGCATTTGGGGTGGGAAGTTAGGTACAACAGCACATCCGTCCGGGCCTTTTTTTGGTTTGATCTACCTATCTACCTCCCTACAGCTAGCCACCGCAGCTCTCTTGTAACCTCCCTACTACTCCGTCCAACAAGAAGATTCGTCTCATCTCATCCAACCGTCACCAAATCTCCTGCATTCCAGCAACTAGACGCACCTACTCGCTCCTCCGAATGGACCTGTAACCTGCTTCGCCGAAACGTCCAAAGTCTATCCCATCCATCCCTCCGATCTGCAGCAGCTCCCGCTTCTCCTTAGCTCGACTGGATCTGGTAGCTCCTGGGACTTCCCTCCCGTTGCCTTGCGAAAGAAAGTCTGAATAGGAAAAAGAGAGTTCCAAGGGGAAAAGAAAAACGAAGAAGAAGGATAGTTGCATGCTGGGTTGCCCGTTACGAAGAGACGCGAACCATACCGAAGTACTCGCTTCTTGGACAACTCCCGTGAGACAGACAGCCCATCGATAAGGCGTCGCTCACTTTCCGCGCCTGTCCACCGTCACCCTGTGGCCTCCACAAGACTACTCTCGACGGGAGCACAAGGCTGCATCTCAGATCAGTCTTCATTCCGACAGCATCGCCGTCGTCATCTAGCGGCCGGGCATTCTTACAGATTTCGCCCTTGACCCGATCGTTCGAAACCCATCAAATCGCTTAGCCAGGCATTGGCTCCACCGTCGTTATCATGGCGCCTACGACACCACGACTCAAGATTCTCTCAGGTTCGTTGCTACTCTTTCCCCCCCGCCCGGTGTGTCGCTGGCTTTCGCATTGCACCATTTCGAATATACATTTTGCATGCAGCAGCTGCCAGCTGTTTGGTAGCGGTACTACGCGAGTTTGTGAACGGTCCCGACCCTGGCCACATTTCCATCCTTGCCGACAGCTGCTTGTATACATGACCCTCCCTGACGCGCGCTCTTGCTTATCTGTCTAACCTTCTGTACCACCATTTGGGGGGCAAGGGGCAGAAAGCGCTTGCCTTCGTTTCCTTGTCAAATCTCACCCGTTGCCCGCCACCTCCCTCTGAGTTTTCTTCCCCGTTGAACCCTCCCACTCTCGTTTACTATACCCCAGCTCTCCCTCGTGGAGACTAAACACCCCTATATGTGTCGCTTCTCTCGTTCGATTTCGCCATGGCCGAGTTTGATGAACTAATGAACATTTGTGCAGTGGGCGGCAACGCAGTTTCGGCTTTCCTGTCATGGAGACTACAAGCCACTAACGCTTGCGATGTGACGCTGGTGTGGAAGTCTGGGTTCGATAGTGTATACCAATACGGTATCTCGTTCAAGTCCGACTCATTTGGCAACGAACGCTTCAAGCCACGACAAGGTACGTCCTCCGAATCAATTCGACTCCAAGGAACCCTCATGACCGTGATGCTAACAACCTGTAGTTGTACGAACCCCCGAAGAGGCCGCGCAACTGAAGGAGGGTGCCTTTGACTACGTCATTCTCTGTATCAAGGCCCTTCCGGATGTCTACGACATTGCTTCAGTAATTGATTCCGTTGTCACACCGCAACACACATGCATCCTCATCAACACGACACATACGCTAGGCATCGAGAAGGCCATCGAGGATAGGTTCCCGACCAACGTTGTGCTTTCGCTTGTGTCGAACGCTCAAATCACCCAGCTCGGAGCTAGTGAGTTCGAGCACAGGGGGTCAACAGAAATCTGGGTTGGGCCCGCCAACCAGAACAACAACATCCCGGCGTCGATACAGGAAGATATGGCACAGGCCCTAGCGATGACCTTAAGTACCGGTCAAGTAGACTGCAAAGTGTCTCCCAATATCCGCCAACAACAATATGAGCGAGTTATCGGGTGAGTCATACCATTCTCTCATCCTTGATGTTATTCTGCTCTTACTAATTTTCTATAGACCCATCGCTTTCCACCCCGCCAGTGTCATCTTTGACACTGCGTCACACGCGGCCCTCCTTGAGAAGAAGGGGGTTCGCGAGCTAGTATATGGTGTGATTGATGAGCTTATGCAACTCGCAATTGCTCAGGGATGCAGCTTTACACCTAATTTCAAAGACAGCACTGTTAAGGAACAGTGCCAACCTTCAGAAAGCGGCAGTATTATGTGGCAAGATTATATCGCTCGGCGCCCAATGGAGGTTGAGACGTACCTGGGCTCCCCGCGCGACCTTGCTCGGGCAGCAGGTGTCAAGGTGCCAACCATCGATACACTATATGCTATCTTCCACCACGCAAATATTACAAATCAACAGAGGCCCAAGGAGGTTCCGGCTGCGTATCCGGCGCCGTCCGGCTCGCCATCGGCAGGAACTGGCCCAATGCCACGCATGTCGACCAATGGACCCCCACCACCGCGTCAAATGGCCAACGGCATGCCGAACGGAAACGGCATGGGTCGAGCCGGCCCGCGTCCAAGAAACTCATCCAACTTCACCGGTCCGCCTCCTGGCATGCGTCGCGGACCTCCGCCAAGCATGGGAAACGGCGGCCCGCCTAATGGCTACCGCGGCCCCCCCTAACGGTTATGCAGGATCGAGGCAGCCTTCTAGACGTGGGTCGATGGAGGAGACGGATTTGAACGAATTCAGCCATTTGATGCTTTACGACGATATCGCCGAAGCTGGCCCTGACGGAGCGTACCCAGGCGACAATTCAGAGATCGCACTGCGAGAGAGGGAATTGCAACTTCGCCAGCGTGAGCTTGCCCTCAAGGAACAGGAAATGCGCATGCGACGAGGTCCTCCTCCCGGTCCGCCTGGCCCACCTGGCCCGCGACGACGCCCTGGTCCCCCGCCATCCGTCCGCGGCGGCGCGTATGATGATGAGGATGAAGAGTTGGACGACTTCTTCGATCCTAACGCCGTTCCGATGACGCCGATGATTGATCCCGACAACTTCGACATGATGAGCGTTACCTCAAGGAAGGCCCGGATGAACGCCCCCAACCAGAAGCAGATACGACAAGATCCCGAGATGGGTAACGGAGGCGCGCAGATGCCTGCCCGGAACAGCCGTTTCCGCCCTAATTTTGGTAGAAACCGATCTAGTCAAATCGGTATGGCTGCCATTCCTGGCCTGCACGAAAACTTCCTCGACGATCAGCTCATGTCGTCGACATCAAACCGGTATGGCGGCGTAGACCGTGGACAAATGCAACAAAACTCCAGGGCCAACTCTCTTACAGCACAACATTTGGACCAAATCTCTGGACCAGGTGGCATGAATGGCATGAACGGCCCGTTTCCACGACGGGTTAGCCACTCGCCTGGAGGCCCTTACAGCCCTTCGATCCGCGGCGGCAATGGACGGCCTTCACCACCTAATGGAATGATGGGAGGACCTGGCATGAACGGTCGCCCGTCTCCTCCGGATGGCATGCGACAACCGGTTCCGCGATACCCCCCGGGTCACGGGAACGCGGTTGCGCCTCAGAAAGTGGAACAACGTGTCGGGGTGAGCGCCCTCCAACCACCGAAGCCCAAAAATATACGGAGTCTGACCGGCAGTGCGAGCGCCAGCGCGGGGAGTGGTGATTCCATCAACCTCGAATCCGAACCCTCTGCGCATAGTAGCCAGAGTAGCCTCGGCCCCCGACCGGCCGTCGGAGTCCATTAAGGGACACCGTTTTGAATATCGCCAGCGGCCCTGCGACGCGACCCTCCCAAACCCGACCGTAATAACGAGACGAATTTGAAGAGAGGCCATGCTCGCATTCGGCTCACGGTATGATTCGATCCCGGCTCATGTCGTCAACAACAACCTCGCACCCCTCAAGCGCGAGGACACGCACATCACCTTTTTAGAGCCCAAACGATTGGCTACGATTTTCCAAAGCATACATACGGCTCGTTCGAAGGTTATCTCTCAAGGGGTGGCATTCCCCAAACCACATAAGGCATCATTTTTTTTTGGCACGACGAAGCAGCAACTTTTTCATTTCTGGTGATATGCATTGGGTTGCGGGGTTTCGTGCTAGCAGTACACATCATTTTCCTGTTGTCAACATGGGCACACATTTCATTTTTTTATTATTATCCTCGGATCACGATGACACACGAACTAGAGGCATTTAAGGCAGTTAATGTCTAGTTTGCCGGACCCCCCGAATTCTGGAGATACTCGGACGTGCTTCAGCATTCTTCGTTCATGGACGGACCTAATACTTACTGATGGGACCTAATTCCGTCTCATGAAGATTGGGCACACAAAAGGGGATGGGACTGTATAAAATTCTGGTCATGAAACCGATCTTTGGGTGCGTCTTGTCGACTCTTTGCATCGTGTTTTTTGGCCAAGTCGCACGTTTTTCTAGGCGTATTTGTTTTCCGCGAAGGGAGTTGTGGCAGAAGGCATGTTTACGATTAGATCTGGATTCTAGCCTGCCTACCTACCTACCTTGGCTACCTGCTCCTACTGGACAATGCCTGCGGTGGGTGTAAAGGGGGCCCTGAGCAACTGCACATGGGCGGCGAGAGTTGAGAGGAGAGAGAGAGAGAAGAGTGCAGCAGTGGAGCAGTTTGGCTTTTCATGACTATGGCACACACGCAGCGGCCCGACACCCGCGATATTTCCCTTGTTCTACACACTTTTACTTCTATTTGAGTTCTAATATTCCACAAAAGCCTGCCAAGGGGGAACGATGGGGGCGAAGAAAAAGCCTATGGCTGGGTGACACAACATGGCACGTGGGGAGGGAGAGAAGCAGAGCAAGAGAGTGAGGGGGGAAGGGCCGGCTTTGTACAAAGAGACCAAGGAGCTTTGTCTCAACACCAGCAAGAAGGCGCCGGATTGCTACACAAAAGAGAGAGCAAGGCTTAATGAAGGCCGCTTTATGGCGACACAGTAGGAAAAGGCAAATACAATGAATTCGAGTGTGGAAAATAATAATCAAACCAGCAAGATGTACAAAACTGTGAGATGTATTATATGACATGATCCAATGGGCATCTTCGCCTAGGCACAGTTGAACCTCAGCGCCACTTGTGCTCCTGGAATAGGGGGAGGAGGGATTTCGCTGCAGATTTTAGCTTCGCATTTTGACCTGGCCCATGCCGTATCTTTCGGGTTGGTAGACTACGGCACTGTTGCACAGCATGCGTTTCATACTTAGTTTTCTTCCCTACCTGCATTCCTTACGGAAAGTCTGCTACCGTAGCAGCACGGAGGAGGAGGAAGAGGAAGAGGAAGAAGACATATCAGCCTCCTCCTCCCTTGCTTACTGCTGCCGGCATGTCATGATGTCCTTACAGCCCAGTGCAAGCGAGATGAGGGCGGCGGCTTTTGATTGGGCCTATTGTATACGTGGTGAGTTACGAGGAGGAACAGCCACCTGCTAAATGAAACTGTTACTCTTGTCAGTGTGGTGTGTGTGGCTTGGGTCATTCCCTGTACGATTCGTTGGATAGACAGATGTCACGGAAATATATTGACGGGTAAGTGCTGCTGAACGGGGGCAGGGGAATGGAGTTGTGTATCGCTGTTTTATTATGGCCATGTCCCCTTTTCCTACCCGGCGCAGGGGCCAGGGTCTGCTTCCTTAATTGCTACGATGGAATACGGCCTGTACCTGCATGCCTTGTAGGATGTATGTAGGCAAGTAATCGGGTGTATTAATCAATATGTTTGATATATGAATCAATCTGATGGATCAGGTTAGGTACCTCAGTGCTATACAGTCCATGACTGGGGAGAGGTACGTACCTTTTTATACACCGCACCGGCTGATCCATTGTCAATAAACGCGGCTTGTTAGTGGAGCCCCCGCATAAGTCAATTTCCATGTTGGACTTTCAACATCAACAACAACTCACAGCTCGCCTCACCCCTAACACAGCATAAAGACAACTTCTTCTTCAATCAGGGGGGAGGTCCAAGTCATTAAAACTCCCCGGTCGATTCTCTCAACTCAGCCGCAACCAAGAAGAGAATCACCCTGCCGAGCTCCGTTCATTCGCTCGCGATGGCCTCGAGAAACTTCAACACGGGCGGCGGCATGACCACCCGGCCCTCGATAGCGCCGCAGAGTTCGGGAGGCGCGGTCAAGGCGCGGCAACTCGTGAGTGGTTTTAGATCTTTCTTTTTTCATTGGGACATCCATCCATGCAAGACAAAGGCAGAGAAATGGATAGCTGACAAATGCTATCGCGGAATTAAAAGACCCATCTCCATTCGCAGCTGGAGCAACTGTCGTCCAACTTGGCCGATACCGAGAACTTGCTGCGCATGACGGCCGTGCAGGCCGAGGCCATGCGCGGGTTGGGGAGTTGGCACGGCGGCATGTAAGTCGTCTTGCTTTTCGTTTCTCTTTTGTTCTGCCCGTCGATTGGCTCTTATTGCCCATTGGTTATATGCAAGTTGAAGGCGTTGAGCTGGCAGTCCATTCGCTCATCTACGTGTCACAGGTTCATGGCGGCGAGTAAGGTGCTGGGCGAGGAATCGGTCAAGGATGCGCCGCAGCCGAAGTAGCTATGGAAAGGTAGCTACGAATATGAGCCTGCACATGCATTGCTGGGGTGTTGCTAGAGTTGCCCCTGTGTAGGGGCTGTCCACGCGAGCGCCTCAACCCGATGAAGGCTGCTTGAGTGGTAGTGTTAGGGGGGACGTCTGACAGTATCAGACGTTCAGCATGGGCCTAGGGATATCTTCTATACCGCATTTGAGCTTGAACAAGACAAGTATGGATCAGTCATAAACTCAACAATAAGGACACCTGGTGAGCATACTCGGAAGATATGGTCGTTTTGCATCTTCAGTTCAAGCATGCCTTGTTCATTATTCAGTGCGTCTAGACAGATTAAAGGAAAGCTCACTTAGCCGACATTCGTCTAGATAAATCAATAATTCCGTTACATGCAGCACTGTCTCGACGTTCTAGAGATGCCACGTGACTTGACACCCCCTAGCCCCTATCCCTTCTCAACATAACCTCCTGATCCTGCATCGTTCTTGACCGACAACGAGCCGCATCTCTCAGCCGCCCACCACCTCTGCTTGGGTTATCGCTTCAGAAGGTGATATCAGCGGAACTCGTCCTGCTCAACAGCATCCGCAGCTCGTCGACCCAGAGCCGCGCGCTGATGTACGACGAGTGGCCGAATGTGGCGTTGCTGATGGGCAGCGTGACGGCCCTGCCCAGCCCGGGCCGCATCTTCTCGGCCACGGCCCGCTCCAGGACGGGCACCCCGAGCTCGGGCGGGTTGACCCGGTCGTCGGCCGTGTTGACGGCGGTCAGGGGCGCGGCGATGTGGCCCAGCCCTGGCTCCGGGTCGTAGGTCCGCGACGCGTTCCAGGCGTAGATCTGGTCGTTGGCGTCGAAGATATCCGGGCGCTCCAGGTCGTGGTTCAGTTCAGCGACGAAGCTGTCCACGGCCGCTTGGGTGGGATACTGCTGCGCCATAGAGACGGGCGCCGAGAACAGGAGACGTGCTAGGTAGTACCCGGCGCGCAGCGCCATGGGGGGTTGTTGGTCCGGCTCGTAGTTGCCCCCCTTCCATGCTGGGTCCGCCATTACTAGGTCCTGTTGCGACATACCGGGCATCAGTATCGAGTGCTCTCCCAGAGTAGAAGCCCCTTATAGAATAAACAGGAAGGGAGGAATGAACGAATCCCAAAACCCTCTTAGGTCTAGCTTACCATGATCATCTTGCGGTACAGCCAGTTCTGCCCGCCCACGGCCACGGGCAGCGACGCCACGGGCATCAGCGCGTCGGCAAAGTCCGGGTACTCCTCGCCGAACATCCAGGCATGCATCCCGCCCATGGAGACGCCAAGCACGAGCCGCACGTGCGGGACGTTCAAGTGCTCCGTCAGCAGGCTGTGGTACGCGCGCACCATGTCCGAGTACTGGTACTTGGGGAACGCCATCCCGGCTGCCGCCTTGGAGCTGGCACGGCTGGGCTTGCTGGAATTGCCGTGCCCGATGCCGTCCGGCAGCACGAGGAAGTACTTGGAGGCGTCGAGGGTCTGACCGGGGTTGAAGAGCTGGGCCGCGAAGGGCGCCGAGAAGAACTGGTCGCTCGACTGCGTAGTGCCGTGCAGGAGCAGCACGGCGTTGGTGCGGCCGCTGCCGTCGGGCGCGGCGCGGAGCTGGCCCAGGGTCTGGTAGTGCAGCTCGAGCGGGCCGTCGAGCTTCTCGCCCGAGTCGAAGGTGAAGTCGGTCATATTGTACTGGCCGCGGGTTGGGGCGGGCCAGGTTGGGGCGGCGTTGAGGGGTGATACCATTGTTAGCAAGGCTTGGGTAGCCAGGAGAAGGCAGGTGTTTGTCTTCATATTGGAACAAGTTCAAATCGGTCAACTTTGAGACGGAGATTCAGTGAGGGGGTATAGAGATGTGAAATGCGTGCTTTCTAGAGGTGCTTATATCCTATATCTCTGAGTGTTCTGATGTTGTCTTTCTGCAACCCGATCCCTTGGATTCCGTCTTCTTTATATGTATACCACACACAACCCACCGTCGCCTTGACGACGAGGCCAATTTCAAGTCTTCAAGAGAGGCATAGCCTAGTCCAGCTTCTGTTTCCTCACCTTAGATCTCGGAGAATTGCAATCTTCTGCTTCTCATTTCTGACGCGCCAAGCTTCGCGACGTTCGGCAGCAAGGCCGCAGTTCGCAACATCAGAACTCAAGCCCTCGAACGGTCAAACTCCATCCCGACCGCTCGCTGCCAAGACGAGGAAGTTGCAAGAAAACGACCCCCATGTTGTCTTATATGTAATGCTTAAGAACGCGTCGTCGATAAGACACCAGTTAGAGAGCGAGCGACATGGTGGCTGATATGATGGCGTCCTGGCAATGCCACGATTTCTCGCTTCGCACTCGCTTAATGCGGCTCTACTAACATTGGTAACCACACATCAGCAAGCGAGCCCATGTACAAGTATTTGAGGAGAATGTGACTACTGACGCCACTCAGCAAGCCACTAAGACCGGTGAGAAAGATGCTCAGCATGCCCATTCGCCAATATGCAAGCTCTTTACGATTGCTGCATACTGAACAACAGGGACGCCTCTGGATAGCCACATTTGGCTTAGGCCGTGGACCAAATAGTAAGTATTGTCTGTATAACGTGCAAAAGCCCTGCCTTCTGAGTTGCTACTAAAGCAGGAAAGCATAACGTCTTGAGCAATTGGTATATAGTAGTCACAAAGGAGAAGAAACATACATGCATGCACTTGGGGGTTGAGTATCAGAAGGTATGAAGAGAAAAATAGTAGTAAAAGTGAAAAAAGTAGCCCCAAAGGGGATTGAAGAAGTAACCGCAGAAGGAGTCGAACCCTCTTGCCTCTAAGTATAGGAATAAGACTACTACCGCTAGGCTATCCCGACCCGGTCATAGGAAGAATGCTTAATTTAGATATATAAAGCCTTTGGGGAGCGTTATGCTGAATTCTTGATCTTCTGAGTATCCTGGATATGGATGAACCTAATAAACCGCGGCAGGTCGTATCTTGCACAGCCACTGCAGCCCCGGCTAGACGCCAAAGCCCAAGAGATGAAGTATGGCCGTTCAAGACATTAGAGGTTCAGGCCCGAATATAATTCAGCATGCAACAGATAATAATAATGCCTATTGTAAGATTCGTGGATGTCCCGGCAGCCTGCTGGGCAAATGTCAGAGGTACTGACTGCCAGATCCGAGCAAGATCGATACATAGCATTGGCCACTGCTCTGGTCATATGGCAGGGTACTGGGGTGCCACAGAAGATACCGGAATTTGCCCAGGTCAAGGCCCTGATTCGCGATGATTAATCGCCAGAGATATCCTGCTGTAGACGTCACTGGTGAAGCTTCGTCCCTAACAAAGGACTCTTTGTGTTGAATGCCAGGCAAATCAAATGCGGATAAAAAGACGGCATTGTCAATCGACAAATGCATTATGCATCAAGTCCTTTATCCGACCTATATATACCAGGGTTAGACTCCTCGTGTAATCGACTGAGTGGTCACATACCAGACACGAGGAAACATCTGAACCACCTTGAAGCCAGTCCATTCATCATACCATGTGCAAACGTTACCACTACGCCTATGTCTGCCTGCCATGTGGCACGACGTACAAACGACTAGCACCGGGCGCCATCGACGAGACAACGGGGAAGCGTAACACGGCTGGTTCGACTTGTTCTGACGTGGCTTTCGAACTCAGACTGGCCAGCGGCTTCAAGGAAGAACTAACACTTGACAGAGTACACCGGGCAAGAGAGCTGTGCTCAATTCGATCTGGTAAAACACCACCAGAGGTCGTCATCATGCCGGGATGGTGTAGTACTGCTTGCCGAGACAAGCAGAGAATCTGTCGAAAGCCGTTCAGATCTTCGCCGCTGAGGTCATCGATGGTAATGGCTCACTGAAAGGGGTTATGCTGGAAGATGTACATAACATGCACGGGTTGCATACAACATGAGAGCACTCGACTTGAATGATATAGATTTGTCAGACGACCGAAGACGGACCGTACGTATATAGAGCTAGAATTTGTATTCGACACTGATCCCACTTGGAAACAACTCAAACGTCGGTGAAGCGTGACCCATGATATATAGACCAACTTGATCACATATACATGAGTTTTGTTGATGTGCCCTCAAATAAGCTCTTCCATTTCTCATGGGCAACCATAATCCGCGTGTAGACGCGGAAGAGGCTGCCTGCAAATTTGGCTTTTTGGATACTTTGTCATCATCGGGCATCTTGTTTTTGTATCGTACCAACAAGAAAGTACTCTCCTCCCTCGCCTCTGTTCCACGCATACGACACCCCATCCCCGACCACTCGGCCGAGACGGGTTCGCAAATCGTCACCCTCGGCTCCGATTGAAAACTAATATGAAGCCTCACAAGATGAAGCTGCGTTTACAGCTCATCCTCGACCAGTTGCTAATTGTCGTCCTTGCCTAAGGCTAGCAACAAAGCCTGACGACGCCAAACCGAATGGCTGATGTGGAAAGGGAAGGGTATCTGCACACTGGTACGTCAGTTTGGGAGGATGTGGAACGACCAGTTGGTGCGCCTCGCTCAGATTTCTGTTCTTTGCATATTTTCGTCATGCACTGAAGACTAGAGTCGACAGCTCCATGTAGCTCGCAATTGAGGTTTTCTTCCCTGCAAGGCCAATTTCCAGAGGTTTGGTGTTTGGGAAAAGAGAGGAAGGGAGAGGCATCGTGCTGCGGCGATGCTCTGTCACAAATGCTAGTATGACAATCCGTATGTGAACAGGTCAGCTTTTCGGTGTCTTCCTTTGACAATAACTCTTGGCTGGACGCGAAAGTAGATATCGACGTGGATGTATCACCACTCCCCCAAGAGACAAGCCTGGTGGGCGCAAGTCATCGTTCAAATGGTGCCTGGGAGCAGTGGGATGCTATCAACCAGTGCATCACGAGACTGCTACCAGATGGCGTGGTGCATGCTTTACAGATGTCGCAAGTCAAGACATGCGTGAGCCCATCTTGAGAGAAATCGTAGATCGTAGATTGTGTATTGTTTGTTTGTTTGTTTGTTTGGTTTTTGAGTTGGAAGAATGAAACTGGAAAAAAGATAAAAAGATGAGAGTCTGGAAGTTAGGAGGGAACATTGCTGGTCGGGCGCGTTCTTCTGGCAGCAACAAGCGCGTTCTCCCCCCTTATGCCTTAGGTCCCTAGGTTTGGTTAGGTACCTAAGTAAGTAAGTATGTACCTAAGGTTCTGTCTGTCCTAAGCCACTTGACCTTCCACCTAGAGCCCCACCTTTAAGTCAAGCAATTGACGAGGCTGAGCTGGGACTTTTCCCATCTCGAAACTAGAAGCTTCAAAGCATCAGTCAACACTTTCCGAACGCAAACAGCCCGGCCATACACTCTCGCCTTCTCATTTCGGTTTTGCGAATACTTTGAGGCCATAGCCTCTCCCAATCTGGCAAGATGGTACGCAACCCTCCCACCCCTCGACCAGAAATTTGGTGTCCATTTTAGTCAAGCTAACCTAACCCCCTCTCATAGGCGCGAAACAGTGAGAAGGCCCAGTCGATGCTGTTTCGCTTCCGCGAAGCGCAAGCAGCCGACCTCGGCATCATCGACGCAGGCCGCACCCGGCGTCCCAAGGTCATCACCGAGGTGGACTCGATCCCGTCGTGCGAGAAATGGCGAGGGCAGACCCTCAAGGAGATCTCGCGCAAGGTGTCCAAGATCCAGGACCCGGCCCTGAGCGACTACCAGATCCGCGACGTCAACGACGAGATCAATAAGCTGATGCGCGAGAAACACATGTGGGAGGTGCAGATCCGGAACCTAGGCGGGCCCAACTACATGCGCGCCGGGGGCAAAGTCTACGACGAGACCGGAAGGGAAATACCAGGCGGCGGGAAAGGGTATCGATACTTTGGGCGTGCCAAAGAACTTCCCGGAGTCAAAGAACTCTTCGAGGCCGCCACGCAGAAGAACCAACGGGACGAGAAGCCCCTGGAGACCCGCGATGACCTGCGGAAGGCGGTCGATGCCAAGTACTACGGATATGCCCCTGACGAGGAGGACGAAGCGCTGCTGCAGTACGAAGCCGAGAAGGAGAAGGAGGCCTTCGACACATTATTCAACCAAGGCGGTGGGAAGGGGGAAGTCCCCAAGGGATGGGAGTCCCTACCCGGTGACAGTGGCGACGGGAAGGGCTGGGAACTGCCCAACCTACAAGAAGTCCAGGAAGAGCTGATGGACAGGAGGCGGAAGAGACTTCTGGATCAGCTTGATTAGTGTCAGGAAGAGAGCATGTCCAGGCGGCGGCGGCGGCGGCGGCATCGTGAGGCTTTCTTATGAGATTTTACACAGCGGGCCAAATTCAAGGGTCATCACTTTCGGTTGGGTGGCACTTCCTGTACTTGAAAGTTATTTGGGGATCTCAGGAGTTGGGTGGCGTTTTGGGGTGATTGCAACTGGTTTTGGTACGCATCATGGTGCATTTCTTTTCCGTGGTATAGTGATATTCAGGAACCCCTGGAAAGACCGAGGAAAAGGAGACATGGGTTAATGGAATTTCTGACTTTGCAGCTGAACATGTTGTTATTGTCGGCGGCGAATTGCTGCTATATCCGCAATATATTACAGATGTTCTACCTCCTTTCTGGTTTTGGTGCTCCGTAGCTGTACTGAACGGCGCCTCTTCTTTGACCACACCTGATACGCTTCAGTTTCCACGAACGTCTAGCCGAAGAGTAGACCATTATTTAATCTACTGGCTAGCTAACCCTTCGGGCCTGGGCATAATACCATTCCCCCCCTTACCGACGCTAGTACCCTCTCACCACAGATACAACTACCCCTTCCTCGTATAACCTCGAGTCGGATAACATATATTTCCATTCGGTGGCTCGGAATTCAGATATTGTACCCGTTTCTTTTATACGGAATCTCTATTATTACTATAGATTACTATAGATATATAAGAACTATATTGTACAATGCAATATTTCTGCTCGTACAAGACTGACAAGGAACATTATCGCCAATGTACCTATTAAATTGAGTGAGAACCTTGTCAGGTCGAACTGCCGTTTACAAGCATACCTAAGATGTATGCACCTGTAGCTGCAGCTGTAGCTGTAGCTGTCGTTGTAGGGCTGATGGGCTTGAATTGGCTTGGCTTAGGCCTGAGCTCTCAGCTGCTGCCCCACCATAAAGTCCCTATCGATTAGAGAGCTGCTGTAGCTTTCGGCATTGGAGCGCCAACCCAGTAACTATCATCACGCCGTCGCATTGTCAACCTGCCTGCCTGCCGCCCTCCTGGCCAAAATACTTATACCAACAAATCCCACACCCCATTCGAAAGGGCAACAACAATACGGTTCCGCAGCCAACCATCTTTATCTCTGGAACGAAAGAGTACACCCCAAAGCCTAAAGAGAAACATAAAAACACAATGGCCACCCACCGCGCCGACGCGCGCCAGTTCCTCGACGAGCGCGGCTCCGCCAACGTCGCCCTGACGCCCAACGGCCTGAACCCGTCGACGATCCTCGAAAAAGCCGTGCGCGAGCGCATCATCGAGTCCTTCTTCTTCAAGGACCAGTGTTTCGGCGTCAACGAGGCCGACATGGTGGACCGGGTGGTGCGCCACGTGCGCTTCGTGGGCGGCACGTACGGCAGCTCGCAGAAGCCGACGCCGTTCCTGTGCCTGGCCTTCAAGATGCTGCAGCTGGCGCCGTCGGACGCCGTGCTGCACGAGTACCTGAGCTTCGGCGGGGACAAGTTCAAGTACCTGCGCGCCCTCGCCGTCTTCTACGTGCGCATGACGCGCACGGGGCCCGAGGTCTACAAGGCGCTGGAGCCGTTCCTCGAGGACCGCCGGAAGCTCCGGCGCAAGGCCCGCGCCGGCACCTCCCTGACGTACGTTGACCAGTTCGTCGACGACCTGCTCACCAAGGACCGCGTGTGCGCCACGAGCCTGTGGCAGATGGGCAAGCGCGAGATGTACGAGGACCTGGACCAGCTGGAGCCGCGCGTCAGCCCCCTGGGCGATATCGAGGACCTGCTGGACGACGACGAAGAAGAGGACGAAAACAAAGACAATGATGAGGAAGAGGACGATGTCGAAATGTTGAATAATGGTGGTGATAGCGATGCCGCGCAAAACAGCGATGATGATGAAGGGGAAGTCAGGGAGGATGATGGTGACAGGAGGGACAGGAGGGACAGAAGGGGCAGCAGTGAGGATCGCCGCCGGAGGAGCGAAGATCGGGAGAGGTCAGATTCACGAAGCCCACGGAGATCGAGGAGTCGAGACGAAGATTCATAAAGATTCTTGAGAGGAATACAATTCTCAAGTTCTTCTGTACACTCCAAGCAAGCCCCATTCAGGGGGCAATATGATACCCCTTTAAATCAACCAGCCTTGTATAAATGCTCAAGCCAAAGACTGTCAAGAAGATTTTTGAGTGCCTTTTGATTACAATTGATTTAATTCCGTTGAAAGTCCTAATAATAGTCTATGACCAATCTCATTCTAGGCATTAAAGCCGGCCTAAAGAAAAATGTAATTCCCGTCCCGAAAGGCTCCTAAAAGATCAAAATCGCCCTCTTCCTACTTTATTGAAAGGCACACAATAACAACACTACCAATATCGGTTGAATGTTCCAACCACTCCTGTACTTCTCATTAATTAACATTTACCTTTCCAGTTCTCGCTAATCCATTTGACCATCATGTCCGTCATGCTGAGATCCGAGTATGGCTTGATATCGTCCGTGGAATAGTCGCCGCCGCTGTAGCGCAGCGCCTGCAAGACGTATGGCTGCGTATAGTCAACGAAAACGAGGTCGACCGTTGTGGGCTCGCTGCCATCTGTAGGGAGACCGATGGAGGATTGGATGCAGTTGGGCACCGCATAGAACTTGATCGGTGAGTGTTCTGTATCATCGCCATCGGTTCCAAGGTCATCTTGTGTAGTATAGCCGCCAATCAGGTCAGGCTTATTGTCGCTATCGACCAAAGGCTTTTGTCCCGCATCTTCCCCAAAGCGCATGCTTGTTCCATCGTCATTGGGAGTAGCAGTGGCTGCGTCAAATTGAGGACGATTCTGGAAAGACCACTGTTCAGGGCTGACGAGGTACTTGGTATCCAGGGCAGGGTCGGCTTCGAAGGCAACGACTTGGCCACCGCGGTTGAGCAGGTCAATAATCTTCTTCGCAACGTTGTAAGGCACGTCGGGGATGTAGTTCCACCGACTCAGGAACGGCGACACTATGAACGTCGAGTCGGTTGTGAACGCGCCCTTGAAGATATCGAAGCGAACCATTCCGGTGTTCGCGATAGCCAACCTCGGGACGTCTTTCCTATCCTTGTTGCTGACCATGTCAGGAATGACCTGGTCCTGAAGCCAGGTGAAGACGCTGGAATTACTGGGGAACTCGGCACGGCTCATCCACAAGTCTTGCGGGGCGCAACCGTAAGCGTTATCTAATTTCAACGACTTTCGACTCTCGGTAATGAGTTTCGTGACATTCCGGCCGTTCTCGGTGGGAAATGTGGTCTCGTTCAAGCCGGTATGGTAGTGGAGCCCGTATAGGTTGTTGTCGATATAACGTCTCTTCCAGGACACGGATGCTGCCGCCGCCGATACCTCTGCTGCGGGCGCTGGCGATTTCTTCTTAATACCATCCATAGACACCCAGCCAATAGTCTCCATGTATCGACCGCTGGCAATAGCATATGCCTTGTCGTCGAACTTTCGCGCATCTCGGACATGAGCATGGCCGCCGAAGAACGCAATAGGGGTGTACCAATTTTCGTCTCGGATGACTTTGAAGATCAAGTCGAACTCTTTCATGCGAAGCCCCACGTGTCCAGCGACAACGAAGAGGTCGGGCTTCTCTCGAACTGCCTTCAAGAACCAGTCCTGTTTCACCGTCTCCTCCACCTGCTGCACTACGCTGTTGTTGGCGCCCCGGTCGAAGTCGAAGATGAAGCCGAACGCCACGACGTTGAGCCCCTGGTTCTTGGTGGTGAACTTGCGATAGCGCTGCGCCTGCGGAATCTGGTTGCCGGTCTCGGGCTCTATGTAGTCTAGGTTGGACGCGAGATACGACTCCCTGTAGTTGGGCACTGTGGTCTCGTGCTCGCGCTCGACAGACGAGGCTTGGTACAGCTCGTGGTTGCCGGTGCAGAGGACGTCGAGGGGTTGTTGGCGAAACACGTCGGAGGTGTATTTGCCCTTGGGGTCCGAGGCGTCGTACAAGCCGTTGCCCTCTATCCGGTCGCCCGTGTCGATGATGAGGAGATCGACGCCTTGCTCATCGGCCTTCTTCTTCATGTGCTCGGCAAAGGAGATGTAGTCGCCCCAGTCGGCCGAATACTGCGGCCTGTCGATGCGATAGTAAGCATCATATCACATGGCGAGGGAAGGAGGGAGCACAGGAGAACCGAGGTATCATCAATAGAAAGGCAGTCTTACTCTTGCAGATGGCCGCCATGCCAGCCATGTGTATCTGTGGTGTGTAAGAAGTTGATTTGACCCCATTCCAGATCTCGCATGGGTGCGGCCACTGGTTTAGGAGCTCCAGGCTGGGCAGCTCTGGCTACCGTCGCCAGCGACGCAGCTACTAGTACGGTGTCGATGAACATGATGGATTTTGGAAAGCTGGAGTTGAATACGTCTAAGCCATCGAACTTTAAAAACCAACGAACGCTTCAACAACAAGATGAGCCGCTTTACTATGTACTAAAGAACAGTACCCAAAATGATCGGGTTTGGTTCAGAAAGAGAAGATGCAAGCCGCGTGTCACTGTGTATGGGATATGTAGCACGTAGCTAACCTTAGGTGTTTGGGATCTGGTTGACCTTGAGGGACCAGTGGAGGGACCCTTGATCAGCGGCAGCTTATCTCGCTGCAGGTGAATGACGCAGGAACCGTTGTCGGCTGACTTGGAGTGCTTCCAATCAATCAAATGCCCGATAAGTCTAGTGGACCGAGGCCCTTCTAGCAGGGGCTAGCAGCTGTGATAGACTTAGCGCTTGGAATAACGATGCATGCATAATGGCTATAATGCGTTTTAGCGAAGATATTATGCAGTACAATACTGAATAATTGGTTATGTCATACTATATTCAATATATACATATGTGACATTAAGTAATAACCACTCAGTTCCTTAATTATGCCACATTATGTTATTCTACAAATTTAATTCCGAGCACTAGCTTAGGTAGACTAGGTATTGGCTATTGGTACCAGGGACCTAGCGTCAATACCACTGTGGTAGGTACCAGGTATTGGGTGGGTGGAAGCTCAATTGCGAATTCTACGCCCGCGATTCGGCGAGTCTATTCAAGGAGCTCTCTTACATTTTAGAGCGACAAGCACATCTGAAGAGGGCTACATGTCTGCACATGTCAGGCATCTCCGCTCCAAGATCCCCTCGGGGGTCTTATCCTCCCTGAGGCTTAGAAGGTCGCCTCAGGTACGATTGGCATCATCGAGTCTGTCGCCGTCCAAGACAAATGCCTTCATCGCCGGAGGTGGGTACAATACCAATGCTATGAAGAAAAGAACCCCCCTTTTTGCACAGGACTAAACATCGAGGTTATAGTTGACGAAGCAAGCCCTCCCCCTTCGCCGGGAGCGAACGATGCGACCCGAATCCGACTCGCCGTGAAAGACAATATCGCAGCCCAGGGCCTGCCGACGACATGCGCCTCGCACATCCTAACGGGCCACGAGATCCCCTTCACCGCGACCATCGTGCAGCAGATCGAGCAACGCCTCGGCGCCGAGCTGTGGGGCAAGACCAACATGGATGAGTTCGGCATGGGCACGCACTCGACCAACACGGCCTTCGGCCCCGTCTCCAACAAGCTGCAAGGTCGCTCTGCGGGCGGTAGCTCGGGCGGCAGCGCCGTGGCCGTCAGTCTGGGCCACGCGACGGTGGCGCTGGGCACCGACACGGGCGGCTCGGTCCGCATGCCGGCTGCGTACACGGGCACGGTGGGCTTCAAGCCGTCGTACGGCATGCTCTCGCGCTGGGGCGTGGTGCCCTATGCCAACTCGCTCGACACCGTCGGGCTCCTCGCGAGGGAGGTGGCGCCCATCCAGGAGATCATCCACGCCGTGTGCATGGAGCACGACCCAAATGACCCGACGTCCCTACCGGCCACGGTACGAGAAAGATGCGTCTCGGAGCGCCAATACTACCCTTCTTCTCCTCGAAGCACGTCACCAGATCTTCAGACACAAGGTCTGCACGGTTTAACGTTCGGCCTGCCCATTGAGTACAACATCGAGGAGCTCAGTTCGCGTATCAAGGAGGGCTGGATGCAGGTCGCCGACCAGATCAAGGAGCAGGGAGGCCGCGTCGTCCCCGTATCTCTCCCTTCGACCAAGAGCGCGCTCTCGGCCTACTACGTCATCGCACCCGCCGAGGCGGCCTCGAACCTGTCCAAGTATGACGGCATTCGCTACGGAAAGCGGGCTTCGTCGGCGGAGGAAGCCAGTAGCGACGCCCTGAACGGCATCTTGTATGCCAAGACTCGAGGCGAAGGGTTCGGCCCCGAGGTGAAGCGGCGCATCCTCTTGGGTTCCTACACGCTCAGCTCCGAAGCTGTCGACAACTACTTCAAGCAGGCGCAGCGGGTGCGCCGGCTGGTGCGCCGCGACTTCGACCGGGTCTTCAAACTGAGTAACCCTTTACTTGAGAACGAGCACGAAAGCAGCGATGGCGGCAGTAACCAGCAACAACAATTTGACCTCAGCGACATGGACGAATCCGTCCCGCTTGAGTCCAAGCTCGGCCCTACCCAGATCGACTTCTTGCTCTGCCCGACGGCGCCTACGACGCCGCCCAAGCTAAGCGACATTGCGGAACAGACCCCCTTCGACTCGTACATGAACGACGTCTTCACGGTGCCTGCCAGTCTGGCGGGGCTTCCTGCCATTAGCATCCCCATGGCCCTTCCGAAGAGCGAGGAGGATCCGGTAGATTTCGGAGGTGTGCAGCTCATCGGACAGTTCTGGGACGATGCGAGGTTGTTGGCCATAGCAGGGCATATCCGGTCTAAACAGTAGTATAGTATATTAGTATATACAAGCATGTGTGCATACCCTTTCAGTAGGGAATGACAGCAAATACTGTAGCATAAAGATCAACTATACAATCGCCCAACAAGATGTGTAAAGCTACATTCAAAATACAATACCTCGAACGATGATTGACCCCTATACATGCCCGCTGTCTAGGTCCAGCGTGATGAGTGCAATTCAGAGAACGACACCCCCTTAATCACTGCAGTACCGTTAATCAAATTAAATATATGTTTTCGGATTCAATTCTCGCTCTATCAAACAGGTATGAGTGAAGAGAGAGAAAAATAAAAACTTAATAAACCAAATGAAACAATTACCCCTTTCAGTAGTACTCCGACAAACACCAAAAACTACAGCACAGCAACATCGAGCCTTGAAATCAATGTGCCTACTATCACCTACTGCTACTACTACACAACAACACCAACAATATGCAGCAACCACAACGACCGCCTGAACTCTCGCCATCGCCAACCGAACGCTCTTCGCCATGTGTTTGCATGCAGACATTCATTGAACAAGCAATGCACCGCAAAGCAAAATGCAGAGTGAAAAATTGAATAAAAATGAAATAAACCGACAGGTAACAACTTTATCCAGTTGAGACCCAAAATTCCAACAGAAAAATGTAGATGAAAACGCCTTTTGTTCTACGCCCCTTGTAGAACAAATCCCCCCCTTTCCTGAGAAACATGTCGTCGTTATAGTCAAGAACCCTTCCTTTATTTCCATTCTCCAGTGTGAATGATCCGCAATGATGAAGAGCCCCCAAAAGAGAAAACTCTCTTCGTCCAAGCCAGGTCCAGAAACGCGTCGGTTTCCCGTCCCTGTCCTTTCATGCAACCAAGCCGGTGGTACAAATGAAAAATGCGTCAAGTTGGGGCAGGTATTATGCCGAAAAGTGTTGTTTCGGTGGTATCTTGTATGTGAATTTGCCTTTGTACAGTGAAAAAAGAAAAATCCGATGATGCAATGAGTGGGAAATGATGATGCAGATATGCAAAATCACTTTTGGTTGTTGTGCTGCTGCTGTATGCTTTCGAAGCAGGTAAGCAAGCAACCTTGTTGGGTGTCTTAAAGCAGAAGAGTTTTCTTGCGTCGAGCCGCCTAGACTCGCACAATGTTCTTCCTACGCACCAGGAACGGGCTGGGCATGTCGTCCCGCTCCGGGTCCCAGATGGCCGGGGGCTCGAGGGCGCTGTCCTGACTCCGGTTGCCGATGCGGTCCTTAAACGCGCGCTTGGGGCTGATGTTCATGTTGCCGCCGCCGTTCTCGAGACCCCGGCCGCCGGCGCGGGCCTGCTGCAGCTCCACCAGAGTCCGACCCTTCAGGTTGTTCTTAGCCGTCACCTTGCTCAGGGCCGACTCGGACTGATGTTGCTGCTGCTGCTGGTCCTTCAGCGAGTTCTTGCGCTGCAGGAGGCCGTTCTCGCTGTTGTTGTTAAGCGAGTTCAGGTTCGCCGCGGAGGGGATCTTGCTGAGGCGACGGTTGGGCGAGTTGCCGCGGTCGCGCAGGGCGCCGTTGCTGGGCTTGGGCTGCAGCTCGGGAATGGACGAGGTACCACCCAGGGCGGCAATGGGTTTGTTGATTGTGAAACCACTTGCCTGGGTCCTTAGGCGATTAATAGGGGCCGTCTTAGTGGCGGGGAGGATTGGCCGCTTGGGGCCAAAGGGGTTCTTGTTAGATCGCACATTGCGAGTCGGCGAAGGCGCCAACGGTTCGTCGTCGTCTTCAGACTCCGAGAGGACCGGATCGACGTCTCGGTACTTTTCATTATCGGCCTCGGCAAAGATGGCTGGCACGTTTGACGAAGGCACCTTGGTAGCAGCGTTGCGGCGCGGTGATAGGGACAGGGCGGCAAGAGGAATGGGTGATGGGGATGCCATCTCGATGTCCATGGGGGTTCCGAGGGGACCAGCAAACATGGTCTGGGCGCGGCCGAAGGGAGTTCGGTTGGTCTTCTTGGGAGGCGCAGGCTCCGGAGAGTCGATCGAAAGCTCGGTGATGTCGGTCGTCGAAGGGAACTCACCATCCAAATCTGTGCTCGCTCCGCCAATCGAATGCGGGTAGTCGGACTTGGATGACGAGGTGAATTCTTGAGACTGTTGGACATTGGCGAAGGTGACGGCCTTCTTTTGCAGGTCCTCCTGAACTCGCGCTGATACTTCGGCTTCGAATCTTTGTCGGAGTTGCTCCATCTCTTCGCTGACCAGACGGTCGATCTCCAATCGAGCTTTCACCTCCCACTCTCTCCGTAAAGAGTTTTCGATTTCTTGTCTTGCGAAGGCCTTCTCGTTCTCTAGCTTGCGCTCGGCCTCCTTGAGCTTCCTCTCCAGCACATCCTCTTTAATTTTCACTAACTTGCCCATCTCTACTATTTCCCGCTCCTTGCGCATCAAACGCACAACTGGCATGTTGAGCAAGGAGGCCGTGTCCGGACGGCGGTCGGGGTTCGTCTTCAAGCAATCCCGGATCACTCCCATGAGCTCAGCCGAGTAGATGGAAGGCAAAGGCGCTATCTTTCCTTCCTTGATCTTCTGAACCAGTTGGAAGTGGGATTTCGCGTTGAAAGGGGGCTCCTTTGTGCACAGCTCGTACATGATGCAGCCCAGCGACCAGATATCCGACTTGAGGGTGTACCGCTCGGCGGCACAGATCTCGGGGGACATGTAAAACGGGGTGCCGACGTATGTCGAGGCGAAGTCGTGTGATTGCATCACTTTGGATAGACCGAAATCACCCAGCTTGACCGAGTTATCCTCTCCCAGGAAGACTATGGTCATGTCAGCAAAAGGTCCGCCGGCCTCGGCGGCAGTAATTGGTGAATATTTCTTTTACTTACCATTTTCAGGCTTCAGGTCACGATGGAGGATAGTCATTCCTCCTGGTGGTAACTTGGGCTTCGCAGTCGCGCCAAGTCCCAGAACGTGCTTGCCAACATCCGGGGGGTCGATGCCGTAATGACACCTGTAAAGGGCGGTGACGAGTTGGGAGAAGATGCTCCAGACGAAGGCCTCCTCGGCGTATTTGTTTTGCTGGGTGAGTTCCCGAATCACGCGGCCGAGATCGCCGTTGCCGCAGTATTCCATGTAAAGGTGAAGATCTTGGGAGATCTTCAAGTGTTCTCGGTGGTAGTATCCGACAATGTTGGGGTGTCGCAGGGACGATAGGATTTGAAATTCGGCGTGGAGCTGTTCCCTTTCCTTCTGGGACATCTTGAGGTAGCTGATCTCTTTCCGGCAGAGGACCATGCCGTCGGTCTTTCTCCTGACTTTGCGGATGATACCGAAGGAGCCATGGCCTGTGGTGTGGTGAAGGGCAGCGGTTAGCATTGGTCATGCCGTGATGGGCGCGAAGTACGTCAAGGGGGGTGGCGGTGTGGATGGTCTCTTACCTATCTTCTCCAGGCACTCATATTTATCTGATTCAGTCATGATGAACCGGCAACTTCACAACAAATGGGACTGGGGATGCAGCTGCTGTGATTGCTGTGCCATATGCTACCCTTAAGGATACAAGCCAGGGCAAGCGGGTTAGTAAAGTGGTCGTCGAGTCGACGTTTTGAAGGGGGTTTGCTAATAGCAAGAAGATTTTTTGCTTGGACGGTTAGAGGGTTGAATAGGATGTGCAACGAGAAAAGAAGATGGTGGTTGCTACCGGCAAGTTAAGGAAAGTACCATGTACACACAAGACCAGAAAATGTATGTCTCTGCTGCAGTGCTGTTTGTTCTTGTTTCTGGCGCAGCGTGAAAGTCAGGGCCAGAGTTGGGCTGAATCATTCACGAGCCGCCCCATGTTGACTTGGGGCTGCTGGTTGATACAGCAACAAGCAGTTTTCCCTCTTTAGGTCTCCAGGGTCAGGAGCTAGGGAGCTATTGGGGCGGGTCCAATTGGGCGGACCGCCCTATCAAGCCTATCACCTACTTGTATTCGCCCTATTCGCCCTATTTCTCTCGTCCCGAACCTCCGGCCAACCAACTGCCCCTAACCTTAAGTGCCAGTCACAAGCTTGGGCCAGTTTTGGGTTGGTTACCTGCATCATCACATCAAAGCAATACAACCCAGTCTGACGTAAATAAGACCCCTTCTTCCAGGTTGAGCAAGCAAAAAGGTCGTCGCACGTATCAAGAATGTATCATGATCGTCGATTGCGCAAAGCGGATTCTGTGCTCCATCAACGCGCGATCGAAAGATTTCCGTCGACGATGTTCCAAGTATAAAGAATGTCATTCCATTTGATGGATGGTATTTGCGTATTTGCTGCTGGAGGAAAGATTGACTTGACTGCTGGGTTGGAGCTGAGTGTGAGCTCCTTCTAGGCTTCTCCGTCTCCGACATGACTGGCCCAAAGCTACCAAAGCTACCAAAGCTATTACTCAATTGGCAATTGATTCATTCAATCCAACCAGCGACTAATCAACCCAACCCCACCATGAGATCGCCACACATCACAGCAAGCCAGCTAGCTATGGAAAGCTATGCAGGAAGGTAGGTAGTCGGTAGTTATCACCGAAGAGGGTCAGTCTTCACTTGACAAACCGTCCAGACGTCTCCTCTTATTTCTTCAGATTGAATATTACCACAGACGTTTCAGCCCCAATCTTCTTCCCGGCTGCCCTGTCTTATAGCATCGCTTATTCGCAACCATGGTCCTTCGCAAGTACGAGTTAGAGGCCAAGCTCAAAGACGATATGCAGCTGGTGAAAAGCGGTGTTCTCCGGGACGATAATCCTCTCGACGACAGCGATGGGTTCAAAGACCTTCTCTTGGCCTGCCGGAGAGGCGATCTCAAGCACACCCAGGAGCTCATTTCCGCCGGCGTTAATATCAACGGCAAGGATAAGTTTGATTACACCCCGCTCATCATAGTATGTCACATACAAAATACTGTGTTTTGCCCATTGCGCTTGATCGGAGTTAAGGGGGATAAAGCAAAAACGCTGACTCGTTCGTCATCATCACCGTCAACAGGCCAGTCTTTGCGGCCATTTCGAACTGGTCCAGCTGCTCTTGGAGTCGGGCGCTCTGGCCGAGCGAGATACTTTCCAAGGAGAGCGCTGCATATACAATGCGCTCAACGATAAGATACGGAACTTACTGCTGCGATATGACTACTCCAAATCCACAGATCCTTTGCAGCCATGGGCCGCTCATCTCACCTCCCTCTTAACCAAGGAGTCACCCAAGACTTCGGATATTGAGGTGACGTCTGCCACCGATGAGACAATCCAGCTGCACAAGTTCATACTCTCGGCCCGGTCCCCCTATTTCCAGCGGAAACTGGCCGACGCGCCCGAGACGACCACATGGAAGCTGCCGCATACCATTCCCGTGGAGTCCTTCCACATCGTCATGCGCTATGTGTACCTCGGCGACATCCCACGTGATCTTGTCCGACCATGGAGCTCGCATAGCGAGGAGGAGATCCTGACGGGCATCGACAAGATCAGCAAGCAGCTCGAGGTGACTAAGCTGTGGGAGGCCATCCTCGGGGCCAGCGATCGACGTCTCGCACGCCAGCGGCACCAGGACGAGGTGGCGCGGGCGGCGAGCCAAGTCGAGGATTACTTCTACGACAAGATCATCAAGCACAAGATGGTCGTCGATGTCTCCAAAGTTAAGGACGTTAAGTGGCGGCACGATAACTCAATTTTCGCAGACTGCCTCCTTCGAGCTGATGAGGGCGGCTCTGGTCCGGAGGAAGATGACGAGGATGGTGAGCCGGAGGAAGAAGTGGGCCTCTCGGACGGTCTCCCCATCGGACTCCCCGGAGTAACGGCGGCTCAGGCACAGCAGAACGGTGAGAAGAAGAGAAAGAGGAAAGCTACGCTATACCCAGTGCACAAGGCTATGCTCATCCGGTCCCCCTATTTCGAGACCATGTTCTCGTCGCAATTTATGGAAGCACAAAGGTCGGAGAACCTGCATGTTGTTAAGGTCGACTGCTCGCCCGAGGTGCTTGAGCTCATTCTCGCCTTCCTGTACATGGAGAAGGTCGAATGCCCGCTCGAGCTAGGCTTGGACTTATTGTACGCCTCGGACATGTTGTTCCTGGACAAACTGAAAACCAAGGCCGCCGTCGCCATCAGCGCTCTGGGCAGCGGCAACAACAACGCCTGGGTGGACCGGACCCGCGACGAGGACGGAGATCTTGACGCAGGGGAGGAGCCCGAGATGGAGCCCATCAACGTGTACGACGTCATCCACGCGGCGTGGGACCTGAAGGTGCAGCGCCTCGAGGAGTTCGCGGCGCGCTACATCGCGTACCGGCTCGAGGACTACATCGACGAGGGCGAGTTCGCTGAGCTGATCCAGGAGTCGGCCGCGCGCCTCACGCGCCGCGAGGAGACCGACACCATCGAGCTGCTCGACGACATTCGTTACTACCTGTCCGAACGCTTCCGCCTGCGCTTCGAGGACGCCGGGCTCGACGAGATGCTCGATGACGAGGGCGAGATCGACGCGGCGCGGGCCGAGTCGCTGGCGGACGCTGCGGCTGCGTCGCAGGGTGAGCCCCAGGCCCAGCAGCAGCAGAATGGTGAAACAACAGCTGGCCCCGTCACCAATGGCGATAAGGGTGACGGTGATGCTGGAAAATTGGTCGGAGAAGCCGGCGTCAATGGCGTCGTGCGCACACTAGATGGAGCATTGGTCGATGACGAATTCTCATCGGATGCGGTCAACTACCAACTCTTGCTACAGAAGATCGATGGCATGTTAGACAAGCTCAAGCTTGACGCATAGAGAGGGCAAATTCAAAAGAGAAAAGATTACCATTAGATCGCATACAAGCCGGAACTACTTCGACCGGACGAAACATCCTCATAGAACCATTCAGGGAAGCTAACGCGCTGGGCTGGGAGTGCATCTCGGACCAGTCATTTTATTAGGTATACAACAAATTATCATAAAGCTTCTCGGATCAAAGCAGCAGCGGGAATGGAATGATGATATCGCATTTCTCGTATTCTCTTATTTACATAGAGGGTCAATATATACAGTTTCGAATTGAGGCTGTGGTGCAGCGGGCTTTGCGTTATGTCTGCCCCCTTTTTCAGGGAGGAGCTTTTCAGCCAAGCGTAGCCGAGGACTCCAGCTGCGTAACAATGATTGACTGCACCACAACGCTCTTAAAAGTTTCTAGTCACAGGTAAACAGACACAGCACAGTTGGGTTTGCTGTGTCTAGGAGTACCAGCCGTTCGGTGCCCAGTTGACGACATCCGCCTCGATCTTCTTCAGGTCCGGCACGCCGAGGTTGGCCGAGTCGCCCGTGAGCTCGCTCTTGAGAATCTCGGCGACCTTCTCGACACCGGGCTGGCCGAAGGCGTTGGCGTACATGAAGGGGCGACCGACGCCGACGGCGCGCACGCCCAGGGCCAGCAGGCGGATGGCGTCGGTGCCGTAGCGGACGCCGCCGTCGGCGTAGACCTCGATCTTCTGGAACATGGTAGGGTCCTCCTGGTACATCTCGAGGGCGACCTCGAGGGCGGAGGGGGAGCCGTCGAGGTTGCGGCCGCCGTGGTTGGACAGGACGATGGCGGGGACCTTGTGCTCGATGGCGGCCTTGGCCACGGCGGCCGTCTGCACGCCCTTGAGCATGATGGGCAGCTTGGTCATGGTGCGGAACTTGTCCAGGTCCTCCCACGTGTTGCGTGTCAGCTCGACGTTAGAGGAGCCGACGTCGAAGCGCGCCGCGCGCTGCCGGCTGGCGTCGCCCGGCGAGTCGATGGTCCACACGATGGCCTTGTACCCGGCCTTTTCGGCCCGGTCGAAGTAGGCCTGCGTCTGCGTCTCGTTGTTGGGGATGTACAGCTGCGCGAACAGGGTCTGGCCGGGGGCGGCGTTTTGCGCAATGGTCTCCATCGACAAGGTCGAGTACAGAGAGGGCTACGAACGGCAATGATCAGCAACTTATACCCCTTGTACGACTACAAAAGAACTTGGTAACTCACGATGTACAGAATGCCGGCGGCGGCAGCTCCCTTGACCAGGTTTATTTCAGCGTTGGGATGCGCGTAATCCGCTCTCGCGCAGGGGCTGATGTAGAAAGGAGCCGAGAAGTTGTGGCCAAGGATCGAGGTGCTAAGACTGAATTAGACTTGATGGTGCATCAAGACAGGGGAAAGGGGTCATATAAGTCAACTTACGGCAAGCTCGCCTGGACCTTGGTGATGTCGACCATCATGCGCGGCTTGAAGCGGTAGCGGTTGTAGACCTCGAGGTTGTTCCGGTAGGACCACTCGCCGCCGGCACCGTTGCGGTAGTAGGTGTAGTTCTTGATGGGCAGGCCGTTGCGGGCGGCCCACTCGAAGTCGTTGAGGGCGACCATGTTCTTGATGTCGGGCAGGGAGCCGACGGGGAAGTTGGCGCCCAGGGCTTCGACGATGCCCGTGTCGGGCTCGTTGAGGAAGGGCCGGGCGGCGAAGACGCCCGACGACGCCAGGGTGGCGGTGATCAGGGAGTAGCGCATCGTGTAAGTGGTGGTGGTACTCGGGTTAGATTAGATCAGATCAGATGAGATGCAAGAGGTTCAAACGAAGGAATAGGGTTAAGATTGGAACGGCAGTTGTGTGAGCGGAAGGGCAACGGGGGGTAGCCGAGTAGGCGGTTTCAAAGAATGACAGCGGTAGGAGTCCCGAAGTTGCGAGTGCAGATCGATGGGGAGGTAGGGAAAGTAACGGCCGTCTTCCTTCTTATACAAGAGTACACAAGTACAACAGTCGTACCCTCGTTTACCTTCGTCCACCCTCGTCCACCCTCGTCCACCCTCTTACTGTGCCCCCAATCTTCTGGAAGGGGGGGGGGGGGGGGGGGGGGGGGGGGGTTGTTTAGTTGTTACCGGCATCCACTCTTGAGCCAGGTATCGTATCTTATGCCGCTTTCGTCATGCCCAGGGCCGCCACGATGACTGCGTAGTACCAAGATTTCGAAGGCCGATAACCACCGGAGCACGCAACCTACCTTAGCTAAGCCCCCCCTGGCGGCGTATGTCGGGGCCGAAACCATGCTGCCATGCCATGCACACAAGACAAACGTGCATGCAGGTATGACAGAGGATGACAAGGGACGACAAGGAGGCAGTCGCAAATAACTTACTTACTATGTAGTCATTTTACATCATCCAGCTCGTCTGGCCATGCGGCAAGAACGTAATACGGTATAAGTCAAAATACATGCTCTCTGAAACCCGGCCAATTTCCCTGTTGCGATTCCACCTATAAGGCCATTTTACACTTTCTTGGATGCGTGGATGACAGCTGCCAGACGAACCTCGTGCTTGGGAAAAGCAAGGAAAGAGAGAAACATTTTCCTTGGCTCTTCCTCAATTTCCAGAGCGCGAGAGTGCGGGAGACGGCAGAGGGTGGTAAGGAATATGACTCGTGAGCAGGCCGGAATAGGAAAATCATAGAAATAACCGAGCCCGTTCTGACGTTTCCAGTACCTGGCCGGCTGCTGCATGGCTGCATCTGCAGCATGTCAGAATGTGGCACATACTGACTACTGACTGCGGCGGATACAGACGAACATATACGCGCCAAGGACCCAGGAAGGACCCATGTCAACCAAAGCCCTGGGCGGCGTCTTGGGAAACGTCTTGGGTTGGGGTAGGTAGGGTTAGGTAGGGTTAGGTAGGGTAGGCAGTAAGGGTCATTTGCCTCATCTAGATAGTATGCCAAGGCCTATATGCAGGCTATAGCATTTTTCTTTTGCCGTCCCTTCTCGGTCATATCATCCTTGGAAGCGTTACAACCGTCCGCCTGCCAATCTCTGGGACCTGCGCGAACCCTTGCACAGATCCATATCACGATATATGCTAATGCGAAGCCGGCCAAGTACTTCAACGAGACAGGCACCAGGACCGAAGATACAAGTAGATTGCATGTGGTTGAGACAGGGCGTGAGTAGGCGTGAGACTACAGGCATAAGGTTTTCACTACTAGAAGCTAGTGCAACAAATAGAACAGAGCCTCTCCGTCTGTCTGACTTTCTGGAACGTCGTCATGCCCTGCGCACCACGCGGTAGCTGCGCAAAGTCTACAACTCTGGTTCGTTCCGTCGTTCGTCGAGGCGAGGCGAGGCGAAGCGAGGTGGGCGAGGGAAGGGAACGCGATACTACCCTGATATCTACGCGTACGGGATATGGGATGCCGGGTGACAAATCAGCCTGCATCGACTATAGTCGCGTAGGCGCGGTGTTAGAAGCCCGAACTAGGAACGTGGGATGCATGGCGTGATGGCATCCCGACAAGGGACATGGGACATGGGAACAAGGACCTACCTTCCACATTGGGTTGATCTTTTCCTTTTCCTTTTCCTTTTCCTTTTCCAGGCACAGTAATACGACGATTGATAAGACGGCAGTCGGGTTGAGTAATTGCTGCGAAATGCATCCAACTCAACTTCGTCGCAAAGAAAGCCGCCCGTCGCCTGCAAGAGAAACGCCAAGCGCATGCCATGCCCGGCGCCGCTAGAACTTGGACGCCGTTGGCGCCCATGGGGAAACTGGCAGACTGGGCTGTCTTTGTGTCTCCTGTTTTCCCAAGGTTTCATGATTATTACACGCTCCCCGGCTCCCTAGCTCCCTGGCTCCCTGGCTCTCTCTCTCACACACAATCCGCCAAAACGGTCAATGGGCCGTGCTGAAAGCAGTCGAGACCGTCGCCCTGGAACCGGGTCCCGTCTCCATGTGGGTTTCCGTCGCACTCCCAACCCTTTCCATCAATCGAGACGAGATTATCGGCTGGGCAAAGCAATGCCGGGTTCTCTTATCAATTTGATCAGTACGTTACAAGTACATGCGCGCGCACGCCGCACGCCGCACGGAACTTGCCAGTACCTACCTAGTGTGTATGTGTACAATTTCTCACCGATTACATAACCACTAATAACGAGCTTAGAAGCTTGGAAGCTTGGAAGCTTGGTATCACTCATATCTACTCTTACTCAGCTTAGAGGGATCAATACCTACTACAAGTAGATGAAAACTTCTTCTCATCACAAGGAAGAACAGTCCCACCAACCCGCTCGCCAACTCATCATTCTCCCAATCGAATGACACCAAGGCAACTGAACCCCATGCTCCATGCTCACTTCTCTTGACCCAGCGCCTGTGTCCCCTCGGGTTGACCGCCAGTCCGGACTCCGTACGTTACTCCCTTGGTCTCATCTCATTGCCGCAGCAGACATTGTGGCCCGTGTAATTTACCACCGCGAACTCCTGACTGGGAGAGAGTCATTATCCTTACCCTGATACAACTACTATCGGCCAGGAGCCTCCGAGGGCAACCGATCTGGACGCTTCTCGTTGCTTCGGTATAGCAGATTCTTGCAATTGGTGTAGAAACTGTGCTGTTACTCCGGCGAGGCTGCGAAGTTGTTCGGAGCCCTAAGGTTCCCTCCCCGTGGCCGTGGTAGCGAAAGAGAAGGGCGGAGAATCAGGTGATGGTGGTGACAGAGAGACAAGTTAGTCACCCAAGGCAGCGTGGTGGCACCATGCCACGAGAAGAGAAGACTAGTGCATGTGTGCTGCTGGCATCGAGTGCATCGGGTGCATCGGGTGCATCGGGTGCATCGTTAGCTGCCGCAGAGAGTCGTCGCCGGTAACGCTCTGGGTCCTGGGTAAAAGTTCTCTGGAGTTGGCGCCGCAATCGCTGCACTTGACCAGGCAGGGTAGGATAAGACAGGATAGAACAGGGGTAAAGTCTTGCTTCAGCTGATGAGCCATGAATATTTTGAAGTTGTACTTCTTTCTTCAGGGCTATCGAACTCATTCTCTTCTATTTCTTCTTCTAAGTTGTGTTTGGTATTGTTTACTGTCGATCACAAACTTGCGTGATCCAATGACTCGATGTATGGCTCCATGCACTCAACCCCTGCGGGCGACTTCTGATAAGTCCCTTTCGACGTCACTGGCGCATGGTTTTGTCCAATGGGAAGAAGTGCCACGTCCAAATCCGGATAATAACTTACTCATGCAGGCAACCGACTTCATAACTACCGCGCGACCGTTCTCGGCCCATTTATCGACTAACTGCGTATTATGGCGACCTTGTTGCTGCTATCCGCCCGCCCTCGTATCTGGTGGAAAGGAGTCCTATAATAACCCTTAAATATATAACCCAATTTAAGTAAATATCCAGGAGTCAGCTACAACGAATATTTGAGACTGATGGCTGAAGGTGGAAATGTTTTAAGCATCTACAGAAATCTACCGAATCAAGGCTTTCTATCAGCGATCAGATGTCCCGGACCATCCAATAGGGGACAGAGCAGTACTAGAGCCAGATTGCCAAGTGGACGGATAACATGTTTGGATAGACATCCTTAACATCAATGGAAATTGGTTTCACTTCGAGTTTACTATCTCATGTATTTATTGTTCATTGCTCTTTTTATATTTATGGTGGCTTGTTCCATTCTATAGCAATAGCCCAGCTTTCCTGGTCGCCAAGTTTCACCTGTCAACGTTGGTGAACATGTAGACGGGTCTGAACTTGATCGGGCCCAGGAACATCGACCGCATCTCCTGGCTGCGCCGCTTCTTCCCCTCGCTCCTCCCTGACACCTCGGTGACGTACTTGTGCCGCGCCTCGATCAGCGATTTCTCCAGCGACGCCTTGGTGCTGGCCCACCACTTGGCGCTGCAGTCCTCGACGAACTTCTCGAACTCGCGGCAGAGGTAGCGCATGAAGATCTTGGCCTGCCCGTCGTAGTGCGTCCACTTGCCCACCGCGCGCGGTTGCGTGTTCAGGATGGCCTTGACCCGCTCGATCTCCGCCGCGTCCTCGAGCTGGACTACGAGCACCCGCCGCCCGCCGAACAGCTCGGCCGAGAGGACCGGGTCCCAGGACCGGGTGAAGCCGGGCGTCGGCGTGGGGCCCACGGCGATGTCGATGTGGCGCAGGTTCGGCCAGCGCTTGGCGTCGGCGAGCACCTCCCGCAGCATGTTCTGGAGCGGCTTCTCCCGCGGGAGGGCCGCGAAGTCCTGCTCGTCCCAGAGGACGAGGCGGCTCATGGGGTGGAGGCCGTTCGGGCGGTGTTCGAACTGCTGGATCCGCTGGTAGGCGGCCTGGACTTTCTCGGTGTCCTTGAGGGCGTGGGAGGGGTGCGAGTACGGCCACCGCATGGGCGATCCCAGCAGCTCGCGAGCCGTTTGCTCGACGATGTAGTAGTCGATGTCATGGTTGAACCAAGTCTTATGCATGGTGCTGCTCACCGTCGGCAAGCTTGTCGATGACTGGTCCGGAGAAGTCGCAGCGGCAGCGATGGGCCTGAAGAGGAACGATCCATATCGCCGCGCGACGGCCAGCGATTCCTTGCATACGCAGCCGACGGCGGGCGGGCCATACCGAACCGTGACCCAGCCTTTTTGGCCGCCTTGGGTGTGGCATCGGGGCGTGATGGGTTGCAGGGCGTAATCCCAGATGAGCTCACGCACGTTGGTAGGCAAATCGGAGAACTGTACCCTCCCCATAGGCGATGGGAGTAGTGAATTGACCGTGCTCATGTTGCTTGTTGAGGACAGACGGTTTTCCGTTCTAGCTGGGTAGCTGGGAGGTTCTGCCATTGTTCCCAGGTCGGAGGTATGTGGTATGTTAAGGGTAGGTGGAGTGGGTAAAGGGAGACGTTGAGACACAGGATGGCAGCAGACAGCACCATGTGATTTCTTTTTTTTTCTGTCGAGCGAATGCAAGGGAGAGGCTAAGCTTGCGATCTTGCACTTTGATCTTGATCGTGTTACCAGAGCTGCAGCATCATTAGGTAAGAATGTATGCATCAATCGATGTGGTGTTCGCAGGCTAGGTAAGTAGGTGAGTTGGTGATTATACCCAAGGCTTTGTTTCTCTCGGGAAGGTTCGATTCATTGACGGATGCAGTTCCCCCATCACAATGGACCTCGATTACCTTACCTTTCAATGTTTTCCTTCAAATAGGTACTCGATTGTTAGACGCATGATGATGCAACTTAAGACATTGCTCGACGAGGAATGCTCTTCGCCTACTTATTCATCATGAAAAGCACAAAGGAGAGCCCCCCCCTCACAAACCGACAATGCCCGCCGGCGTACACCACATCGGACAACGGCCCATCTACCATCACCATCGAAGAATGGGATTATCTGAGGTACGGGTCACACTCATGGTCTTAATATTGGCCTCTTCGATATCAAGAGCCACCTTTGACAGCAGCTGCCCGGCGTGTATGTCATTGTACCGGGCGTTGAAATCGGAGCGTTCAGCGCTAGAAACCGGCCGGGATCTCAACGGAGCTGAAAACTGCGGGTGACGGATAAAATAGTGCAGCTCTGTGACACTTCAAGCAATTGCATTGAATACATGGATGCCACTGGAGCCACAGCCTATCACACACACCGACGCGCATGCCCACGATGTCCACGTTATTGTCTCAGGACGCCATGTGCATAATTGGCCCCCGGAAAGTGTTCATCTCCAGTATATCAGGGACGTTTTGCTTGGTGTGAACGCCCATGGCCGTGAACAGATACGTCGCCTTGATCACCTCAGTCCAATCGGCAGGAATCATCTCGGTTGAGAAGTGGATATGTTGGCGCAAATGATGCTTGTCCACAACATGATTCAAATATTCAATGACCTCGTCCCTGCCCAAATAGTTGTTCGGCCAGGAGTAACTCTGCAAATCCTCCTTGTCCCATGAGTAGCGGTAGCGGTAGCTCTCGGTGTCCGTAGTCACACCCAGATGATCATTCTAAACCCAGATTCCGCCAACTCCCTGAGCTTCCTCAATGGTTTTTTATTTTTATCTCGGGTTTAAGCAAAGAATCTAGTTGATAAACACCACCGAAGCCAGCGCCAACCACCAGGGTGTCTAGGTAATGGCTCATCCATATTAACAAAGACCAGGGGCCGAACAAGGACCGACGTAGATGGATTATATTGAAGTAATTGAATAAGTTTACGTAGATATTTCGTGATGGATTTCAAATATATGAAATGCTGGCCCGTTGCATGTAGGCAGAAGGCATTATATTACGTACCCCTGAGTTCCTCCACTGCAGGCAAAAAGAGCAAAAACATAGGTACATACAACACCGAGGATTCCCAGGTCGTCACCGACCCTAGTACTAATTCGGCTCTCTAAGCTCTTGTCTGGGGGGAGAGCGGACGCCGACCTTGTGCAACAAAGTGTCCCAGAAAAGGAAGACCCAGCACCGCTGCACAGACCATACAGAAAAAGCCGAATTGAAGCGAAACGGGCTAGAACGGTTTTTAGCACCGTATCGTTCCATTTACGGTTCATGGATTTTCCCACCGTGTTTGTTTGTACCTTCGCTTCATAGTCGTTGCTATTTCCAGTGGCCCAATCATGCTCAACTTTGAACCCGACACACTGATAAACATACCCCCAGCCTTTCAATGGCTCGCTCCCACCACATCGCTTGGCTGCTGCTCACAATACGGATGGTTACCTTTGGCATCCTAGAATTCTCTATTCTTAGAATGCGATTCCCGTTGAGTCGAGACTCAGATCAACCTAATCTCGACTTGTTACAGTACAACTTCTCCACGGTCATTTTGACTGCATTTGCACAACCCTCATGTGCCTCAACATCCCCCTGCAATAAGTGCATCACTTCGGCATTGGCGAGTCCAGCACCATTCTCAACTCATACAGTCTTTTTTTTCAGAGGCTCGTTCTGCCCACCTTTTGCAACACCGCTGGAGGCTACCTTTTCGGTGAATCTACTGACTTGCCGGATCGCCAAGTCTCACTGTGGCCATCTACTGACCTTGTTGCACTTGTCGTCGCGTTAGCTCGGCTAACTGGAGGGCTGGCAAGGCTCCCGGGCGAAGAGACTGGATCCAGTACTGGTGGCCACAGCTGGCATCGCCCTAGATCGGTGGCTCTTGTATTTCGCAGCGGGTGGTTGCGCAGAAGCACCTCCGACAGGTTTCCTGGCTAGTGTCGAGCTCATATCAGGGCTTCTACATGAAAAATGTTTCAGCAGATGGTGATAATGGAGCGTCCTAGGAGATGCAGCGTCGATGACATTGGCCCCCCTGATGACAAGCTGACGCCGACGAAAAGGTCGCATATACGAGGTGGCGCCCCCTGACTCTGCTTACGTGCCCTTAGCTCACATACAGCATAACATGGGCGGCGTAATCCAACCTCATACCGTCTATGCATGTATAAACGACAAAGAATGGCCCTCAGGCTCACCACGATTCTACGAAAGGCTGAGCTGGGCGAATTGGATGCCTCCCCGATGTCCATTCCGCCAGGGTGGGGTGTCGTTTCGAAAACGGCCAGAAATGGTCACTTCTGATTCCCTTGAAGTCTACCACATCCAGGCATCTGAGGTGAAACCCGGCCGCCAACTTCATATGGCCCCATCTTCTGGGATCTCAAGGAAGAAGCCTACTTGCAACGCGCAAAGGGTGATGGATGCTATACTTAGAGATGGAACCTGATACGCCCCACGTCATATATACGTGGCCCTTGCGGCCTAGCTCGTGGCGATGAGAACACCGGGAAGTAGAGATCGAGTCCTTCCTTCCTGGGGGAACTCTCAATCACCCTCCATAGTCAGCAAGCACCAACTGCCTACCTTTAGTAGGACAATAGGCCCCCATCCAGCTACAAGGACTTTCTGGGAAGTGGGCGGTGTTTATGTTTCCACCGGCTCGGCACCGCCTCTAGATAGATGAGCCTGTACGAAGTGTTTGCCAGGACATGATCGGCCCAGTATCCCTTAACAGCTGTTTGCCGCAAACTGTTCTGGCCAGGTTTCCAACAACCCAGAGCAAGCACCCTGCTTTCCCTCGTCGAACATCGAGAAGACCAACAAGCAAGTATTCCCTGTCTTCTTCCTCTCCGTATGTCGAACCACAACATGCGTTCCGTCTTGAAAGAAAACGATTTAACATATGATATTATACACATTCTTGCCTATGCAGACAATCAACATATCTCAAGAAAGCTAATTCAAAAGGCATCCAAGAACCGCCACCAACTAGATACGCAGCTGCAGAGAAGGGGCGGTAATAGCTGTAGCAGTAGTGGCGCTGAAGATAGCGGCGGCAATGATGAAAGCGTCGCAGATGCAATCACGCGACTTCGCGAGTTCTCGTTCCTTAGTATACGCGAGCTAGGCGCCAGCGCTTTACAGCATGCGTATGAGATGCACAAGCTGGTGCAAGAAGCTGCTCGGTATCGTTTAGAGAAAGACAAAGCAGCATACTTTGCATGGGCTGCCTTCAAAATTGTGTATAATCTCTTTCCTGATAGCCGGCAGGAGACTTGGTCAGAATGCGAGGAATATCTAGTTCACGCACAGAATACAGGCGAATGGGCCGCATTACATAAGGAGAAAAGGGAGTAGCGGCGCTGTTAACGTGGCTATCCAAGTACGTGTACGATAGAGGTAGATGGAGGGAGAGGGAGCCAGTAGATAAGACAGCATTGAGTCTTCGTACTAAGGTGCTAGGAGAGAAGCATCCGGACACAATCTCGAGCATGGCGGAACTCGCAACGACATATTATGCGTAGGGGAGGTCTGAAGAGGCGGAGAAGATCAAGGTGGGCCTACGGCGGGAAGTGCTAGGTGACAAGCACCCGGACACGGTCAGGAGCATGGCGAATCTGGCAAGGGCCAAGAGAATATGATTATAGATGAGAGCAAAGCAAGTAGGCAACCCGTCCGCAAGGAATAATAACGCAAAAATTGTCTAATATGGTGTTCCATTCTGGTGAGTTGGGTGAATCAACAAGAAATTTCGCTTGTCCTGTTCATGCGCCACCGTTCACTGCTTAAAGCACTGTTGAAGATATCTGACGGTCATGGTCTCGTATCTGAACCTCGTCTACTTGCGTCTGATCTTCGAGAAGAAAAGCATTGCGTGCGAAGAACGACATGATGCAAGATGATGGAGAGGGAATGAAGTACAATTTCACAAAAAGGGGCATAGAACGGAAGCCGCCCATCCCAGGCCAATGAGACCTACAGCTCACACAGCCTCCTACTGGTGCGTAGCGTAGCAGCCAGGAGACGCGGGAGCTGCCTCCGAGATTCGACTCGTCCTGTGCGCGATCGCAATGACACAACAATGCGCGGGTTTTGATAGTGCTTTCGCAGTAAGCAATTCCTGAATTTGGTCGTGGCAAGAGTCTGATGGGGAGGAATCCGAACCAACCTCCAATCGTCTTTTCTTAGGAGTTGGCGGTGATTGTGTGTTTCCTTGACGTTTGCAAGGGACTCTCCTAGAAATGGACCACAGGGCTTTCGCCTGCTCAGCAAGACGATGATATCGAGTCATGTCTTGCTCGATTGGATCCTATGGACGATGCGTTAACTGTAGGGGTAAAATGAGCTGCTGTTCGTACCATAGGGCTGAATCTGGTTCAATGCAGCATTAGGCGGCTGGTCCTGCATTAGTAATCAATACGGGATACCATTGAGGTGGGAGGAGGTTGAGTTGATTTTTGATTAGGCATCAAGTGATGATGTGTGGAATTTGTGAAACCGTTGTGTGGTGTCGGTCGACATTGAATTGTTGTCACCTCAGCGCTAGTAGTAGCGCACTACCAGCCCTACCAATGGGGTTAACCATAGTCATCCAATTAGGGACTCAACTAGGAGAAAACTATTGGTTACCACGCTGTGGCCTCGGGTTTTGCTAATCACAGCCAGATTGCCCCGCTGTACTTAGTTGGCCTACTCAGCTGCTAAGTACATTCCACCCACCTTTCCTTATCCCTTTTTATACATCCCTTCGCGAATCAGCCGCCCAAAGTAGGGATTGTCGCATTTGACTTGCCAAGTATACCATCCCACACCTCCTCGAAGACCTGCTCGTCAGTATGGCTTCTACGCCAGCATCGAGCTTCAGCAGTAAGGGAGATCAAGGTCATCCGTAACGCGCCACCCAGAAACAAGAGGCGCAGGCGTCGCCCCAGCAATCCGATTCGACATTGACACCACCACCAGTTCCCACATCGCCGTGGCCGATTTCAACCAAGATGAACATATCGAGAGGAGGCGGTCGAGCAAGCCTTTGAGGCAATCTGATGAAGAACAAGAATACGGTAACGGGCTAGCTGGTTGTGCGATTGATGGCACCCACCTTCGTCCATAGCATGTTCAGGTTCATGAACACCGTGACTGGTGGGAAGAGAGCAGGGCGCCGAGCAATGCCTAAGCCTGCTCAACCTCTGCGGCAGCACCGACCGGGTCACAGACCAGTTTTTGGACAATTGTCGTCGATTTCCTCCATCCTCGGCAGAGCGATGTTGTGCATCAGCTTAGCAGGCACGAGGGGCAAAGTACAAGATCGTTAAGGTAAAAGACGCGTAGCTCATAAACCATACTAGGCACTGCTTAGTACACATTTACTCCACTAGTGGTACATTACCTCCAGGACTCAATAAACGCGCTCCTCCTAATAGTCTCTAGACAGACCCACTACTGCGATATTGTGACAACAGCTTATATATATCTATAAAAGAGAAGCATGCCGTTCATCATCGGCCTTGGGACTGCCACCTGCATCATGAGGGATGCACGCCGCCGCCATAACAGCTTTTGCTGATTTCTCGTTGTCGAGAACCAAATAACTGGTCATCCCTCGTTGGGCCGCAGTCGCTTTAAAGTATTCGACTTATATACAGGCGTGCACCTGCCATATCGGATGTTGGACCAACTACCAAGGACGGCAATACGTAATAGGATAGATAGAGTTCACTGGGTCGCCCCGTAAGACACGCATACAGCAGGCTAGAGATGAGCTTAACGTGAAGCATGCAAGCGACACGACTCATCCGAGAGTAATCACGAATAGGCATTAACCAGGGTTTCCACTATGTACTTAGGTACTAGGCGGTCCGATCTCGGGTTTACTCCTCATTTTTCTTTTCTTCACATCTGAAGCCACCAGTCCTGCACGGCGCGGTTGACCTTGTCGAAATTCGAGGGGACCCAAAAGCTGTAGTCGTACTCGAGGTCGATGCGGTCGACGGCGTTGCCCGGGTCGAGCATGTCGCTGCCCTTGGACTAGGTCTTGGCCGCTTGCCGTTTGAGCATGGGCTGGAACGCCACAATGTCGTATAGGCCTGACGCAGGGAGCACCCGATAGGACCCCATGATCTCGACGGCGTGCTCTTTGCTGGGCAGCGAATTGGTCTTGATACCGATGACGTATGCTGCTGCGCAGTACGGCCCAGCTCTTACCCATGAGGACTTTCGCGTAGCTCTGCTTCGTGACGTTCTTGACGAAGTTACTGAAGATGCCGGCGGCGGGCCCGGGCCCGTTGTAGTAGACGAATAGGACCCAGGTGTCCAGCAGGCCGCCCACGGTGATCTTGGTCGTCAGGATAATCTCCGCCTTCTCATCCAGATAGTACTTGGTGAAGTCGCGGCCGGCGGCAAGCAGCTTCTTGTTGTTTTGCTCAGCCGCGTTGAAGGTGTAGCTGCCGCCGCAGACCTCGCCCTGGGGGTAGGCCTTGGCCACGTACGCTATTCTGGTGCCATAGGCGTTTCCGCTCCGCTGCGGCGCCTTGTGGATGCCCAGGTGACTTTCAGCCGTGGCCGTGATCATGGTCGGGCTGCTCAGCACCAGCTCCTCTGCGACCACGCTGTTGGCGGCCCAATCGTTCTCGATGCCCATGAAGCTGATGTCACCTATAATTGCGCAGGCAGTTAGCAACATGGCTCTGTTGGAACTAGAGACTACACTGCAATTATCAATGATGACTCACCTTCGAGGAGATAGCCACCGACACCGACATTACCGATACGCCCGTTCGCAGCGGAGTAACCCGCCCCGTCAAGGCTCTTGGCGACGCTCCCGGTCTCGGTTGCCCTATCAAAGATGACCTAGTTCAGGTGCTTGGTGGCGATGAGCCGGCCCGCGTCGACGTTGACGAAGTAGCGTTTGAGGGTTTGCCCGTCGGGCTTAACGGCGAAAGTCTCGATATCGCCGCACAGGATGGACACCAGGGCCTGATCCTCGTTCAGGCTCTTGGGGAAGAGGATGCACGATGGATGGAGCGAATTGGTGGAGTCTATGGAGAACCGCTTGCTGACCTGGATGCTGGTCGTGTCCTTGACCGTATCGCACGTATTGGCGGCGCTGGCGGCGAGCCCCACAGAACAATAATGATGGGAGACTGATTTGCCCCATAGCTCACCCCGGAGCTCATACAGCGAAGCGACTGCTCGAGCTTATCATGTCGGCGAGCTCAGTCTCCCAAACATAGAACTTTGGAAATGTTCGCATTCGTCATGTGGTGCCTGGCGGAGCCGCTCCATTGTTGAACACGCTCTACAATAAGCTATCAGACTCAATAATTATATCCTACCAATTCAATCCCACCACCTCGGCTTAGTGGCTGCTGTTGTAACAAAATGCGCGTCGGATCGATGCCACCGCTAGCAACGATTCTGACATGACTCGTTATCCGCAAGCTCACCCACACGCAAGATTATGCTGTTCGCCACGCCGGCTGTGGCCGAGGTGAGCTGCTGCCAGTCCATGCTTCCAGCCCCGAATATCGTCTCGTGCAAGACGGGGGTCGAACTGGCCCTAAGGCTATGGAGTTCGTCATCGCTCGCACCTCTAATCACTTACATAGCACCCCAGCCCAGAATGGCTCAAGTCCATTGCGGCGAGTTCCCCCGTCCCGGCCGCAACCAAACGCACACCCAATCATGCCCTAAAGAGCCGGTCGCTGAGCCGCTCCTCTGCTGCCAGGTCGCGCCATTGCCTCCTGCCGTTCGGTGCGTGAATAAAGAGTCCGTAGACATCGCACTAACGCCTTTGTTATCGCTACCCAGTACCCACGGCCTCCTATGGTCCACGATATGGTCACCGCCCGCGCCTTTGGTCCTCGGCTGTCCTGAGCCGTCTGGAGCACGCCCAGCCCCTTCATCTTAAAGTCGGTTCGGGCCCGCTGTTTCTCGAAATATAGGACCATGGTTCGTGCTTCTGTGCTTGCGCTCCGGCGCGGCAGTAGGCGCGGCAGAAGTGGCATCCAGCAGTGGCTCCAAGCGCCCCGCCAACCCTAGAACTGGCCATGCCGCATTCTTCCGGTATTGAATAGTGATATCGCCTGGATCACAGGGTTTGTCAGGACCACGGATTTGTTAGAATTAAGAAACCTAGCCAGAAGCGCATCAGGCACTGTTGCCTGTTGCCGTGTAGACGGAAAATGTGTCTTGCCCATCGCCCGTCGCGTGTTCTCTTGCGTGGATGTCGTGAGAACGTGTGCTTGCACCTTCGTGTCCTTCATTTTGACCTGTTGCGCATCACGGCCACGATGTAGGGCCTCGTCGGCATTCGGGGGGGGGGTGAGCAGCTCGTATCGCAGCTTGTTCCATTTGCAAACGGGTCCGTTGCTTGGTGCTCTGCGCACCTCGAATCGGTTGGCCCTCTGGTAATCGATGTGCTTCAGATCGACAAGGGCAAGAGGTACTTTGGCTACAGCGGAGTTCCCATAGGTCGTGGGCAAAAACGTCTGGCACCCGCCAAGGTTTTACGAACATTCACCGAAATAGAGCTTGAGCGTCGGTTGGCTGTAAAGGGAACAAGCTGGTGGGGATGCTGAGCGGGGTCGCGACCGGTCAGCTTTGGGGCCGTCGGATCTGGGACTGGAAACAACGCATTGAGGCCATTGAATATGCGCTGCTCGGGCGACGACGGTGTCGTAAAGGGTTCGACGAGGTCCGACTTTAGGTGTCTACTTAAACGACGACTCTACAAGGTGGCAGTGGGGAAATTGGGGCTGTTCCTTGGTCTAGTAGACAGGAGGGACAAATAGCGTTGAGTTGGGCAAATAATGGTTCGGCAGGATGCAGCTGTTAGTCTCGTAGGGGTCTCCGTAGAAGCTGACGCACTTGTAAACACCGGCCTCAGGCCCGAGGCGGGCGGCGGATGGCTGTGCGGGTGGGTGACCAAATGAAGCGTCAGCAACTGTGAATAAGGACAGAGGAGCGAGGCTGGGAGACGCTCTCCAGCTGGTCCGTGCAGAGAAGCATATGACCACCGCAGGGACTGGATGCAGCGGACAGTGCACCGGCAGGCAATGTCATCACCTGCCTCTGTCTGTGGGCTTGGATAACAGCTCGGCTCTGCATTGTACCCTCCGCGTACAGACTCCAGCGCGCATTGCAACGTGCGTAAATGCGCTGTCGATTTCACATGGCCGCGTTTCCTATCACGACACGAGGACCCAGCACGGTAACAAGCCGATACATGCGACGGACGCCGATATGACGCGAAGAAGAACGCGGCCGCGACTCATTCTATCCCAGCACGCAGAGAGCAGCAACTCCTTTCCATGGGCCAAGGGTCGTACACCCCCACAACCTAATCGTAATGTCCGCGACAAGAAGGAGTACCCGGCTCCAGGCTGAGACAGCAGCTTCTGCCTAGTCAAGACTGGTTTTGATTGGGTTCCGCGCGTGCCAACGAAATCCTGAAGATGGTGCCAAACAACATTGAGAAGGAACGCTCGATATTTACGTCGGACTGTTGGCGTCTTTACGTGATACGGATGCCGGCTCCATCAGCGCGTTATTCACATCACCACCTGAGAGCCGCCCTATATCCTCGATCCTCGAACTCCGACCCGGACCTGACTACCGCCCAGAAGAAGCGGCTCTGCACTAAGTGCGAGCGGATCCATTGTCCTGCGTCTAACGGAACGACCCGACCCCACTGTGCCCATTGTTCGAGACTCCGCTATGCGCATGTACGATAGTAAGTGTATTGACAAAACACCGGGCACGGTATATGGACGAGACCCTCAAGAAGCAACCTGGACGCAGTTGAGCTGCAGGAGGTCCACTAGCCTAAGATGAGGCGTTCATACATCGCTCACAGTCGCTGCATGCCCATTGCGCTCGGCATTGCGTCCTTGCCATACTCGAATCTCAAGATTTGGATCCGTCACCCTGGACGAGAGGGCCACCATGTTGCTACGTGTCGTGAATGGTCTGGAGCCCGTGTAATTGGAGAAGGATGGGTTTGCCCTTTGATCGCGTTGTGGTGCAATCCATGATCTGTAACTCGACCTCAACGCTGCGCAGCCTAGGCCTAACGGTTTAGACCCCATTTCCCCACACTAGCAAGGTACATCTGGGCAACTTGCGATCCTTGGGCCCCGTGGTTGAGGCTACTCGGAGCCGATGTCGAGGAGATTCTCGCGTCTGTTGACTTTCTCCAACAGACCAGTCTATTCACCTCTCCGCGCAGCACAGCCCACTTGTCGCACGCCTCGCGGGCCTATGTGGCAGTGCTATCCCGAGCCTGTGGGCCCTGCGTGCCAGCCTATTCGATGAGGTGGCCCGCTTCGTCGCCTGGTTCCATTCTTTGATGAGTCTCATCCTGGATCCTGAATCATGCAAAGCATCGGCCCCTGGGGGCGATGTGCCCGCTCGTGCCTCTACAGGGGACTTCGTCACCCAAGACGGAGACGCCTCGATGGCAAGCCGAGCCCCTCGAGGACGTCGCCTCGGAGGTAGACTACATAACCCGCTCCAAGAAGGCCGACGACGAGCTCAACAAGCTTACCCAGGAGAACACCGAGGGGCAAGAAGGTGGCGGATCCAAAGAAGGCAGTGGCCTGGATGGCATCCTTGGGGGTGTCGGCAAGGATTTTGGCAGTGCCACAGGTGCCAAGGACGCTACAGACATGATTAGTAACACCGTCAAGGGTACCATCAACACCGCGGGTGATGCTGCCGAGGGTGCTACTGGGGGCGTCGGCGATGCTGTTGTCGATACTGGCGAGGCCATCGGTGAGGCCGGCGACAAACTCGGCGAGATCGCTAGTGATGCCGACGAGACTGCCGAGGTGTCATAGACAAGGTCTGCGAGACCGTGAATGACGCCAAGGAGAGCATCGCCAAGAAGGTTGGTGATGCTACCAACAAGGGTGGCGAGGCTGCCGAAGGCGCAAAAGACAAGGTTGATGAAGCTGGTGACGGCGTTGAAGTACCCGAGGGTGCTGAAGACATCAATGAGGGTGCAGAAGGCGCTGTCGACGTGGCCGATGAGACTGTCGAGGGCGCTGAAGATCAAACTTGGCGAGAAGGCCCCGATCGAGGTCCCTGAGTTCGGCCCCTCCATAACGGTCAAGGTCGTCGACACAGTCGAAAGCCTCTTCGCCGTCTCTGATGATGGCCAAGACAAGGGTCAGAATGGCAACATCCTCGGCAAGCTGGCCGAGAGCCAGGACTTAATCTGCAAGTGGATCAACGTCATCAATGAGAAGGACGCGCTGCTGGGCGAGGACAATGCCATCCTGGACCAGGCCGACCTGGCACCCGAGCCCAAGGTCGACCACTCGGCCCTCGCCGGCAAGCGCATCAGTGAGGTCGGCAACGCCATCGACAGCCATGACAACGTCTACAATCGCGTCGTTAAGGAAGACCTCGCGCTCCCCATCGGGAAGATGTGCGACAAGCCTGGCGCCATCCGCAACGAGAGCGGCGATGTCATGGGCCGCGCCGAGCTCATTCATGAGACTGAGCGCGACAGCATGGAAGGTTCCTTCAACGAGTTGCCCGGCTGCACCGTCAATTTGGAGGGTCATATTGTGACGCTCGCGGTGATATCGTCGGTAGCCTCGCTTCTGGTGGCGCCAAGACACTCTTCGGCCGCACCGTCGACAACGATGGTGACATCCTTGACAAGAACGGCGACATTCAGAAGTGCGCTGGCAAAAAGATTGATGACGACGGCGACGCCGTTGACTAGAAGGGCGGCGTCCTGGGCCACGTGACCCTGCTCCATGACATCCCCGTACCGGAGCTCGAGACCAAGGAGGAGTCTGAGGAGGATAAGCAGAAGCGCCTGTGCATCGGGCAGGATCGTGAGAGCGCCAAGCGCATCTGCGTTTGTGTCGAGTACTCGCTCCACAAGATCCGCCCTACCTGCAAGATGTTCACGGAGGATATCGACCGCGTCGAGCGCCAGCTTGAGTACAACGAGGAGGAGCTTATCAAGACCGACAATCCTCTAATCGAGCAGGGCGGCAAGATTCTCACGGAAGCTAACGGCGTCATCCGCGGTCTTAACCAGACAGTCGCATCACGGGCAACGCCAAGGGTCGCGTCGCTGCCTACGAGGCTAGCGCCGAGAAGTACGACCTCGCGGATCTCCTGAAGGAGTTCATGGGCACCGTCACCAAGGCTATCGAAATCGTTAAGCGCAAGATCGAGGGCATGCAGTTGCCAAGAAGGAGCTCATCTCGCTTTAGGAACTCCTAGCGGAACCTTTGTTCTATATCGTCGCAGCTGTAATCTTGCTGCTCTTAGGTGTCTTGGGACTAGTTGGCAAGCTATTGAATGCCCTTGACCTCGGTGGGTCGGTGAATGACGTGCTCGACTGACTAGGTCTTCACAAAGACGGTCTTGGTCTGACTGGTGTTGTTGGCCAAGAAAAGAAGAGTGGTGGCAAGAAGTAGGTTTCTCACTTGTTCATGTTGAATGAATACTTGTCTATGGTTGGCAATCCTAGGGTATAGAGGGCTGATATGTCCCTCCATGATCTCCGGCGAAGCCACCGCCATCAGTCAAGTCTTGATGATAAAATCGCTTAGGACAGGTTATCCAATCGCTCTCAAATTCATTGCATACCTTGAACGAAGGAATCAAGCATTCCAATGCCCACAGGCCAGTCCAGATCTAAACAAGAAAGGCACGTCATGTTCCTATACTGAAATACTGGTGACTCATTCCAAATCACAGTCTGCCATAACCTCAGCCAACCTGGTTTTACCAAGAACCAATCAGATCGATACCAGACTAATGGGCAAGGGGGAGGGGTGATGAAGGGGCAGCCCACAGTCAGACACGTAGTCACCAAGTCGTACGTAACATATTATCGATGTGATCCACAAGAACTAGCTTAATCCTCTGAACACAAGTGGCACACATACCAGAAGTTCTTCGGTCATACTCTGGGCCGAATAGCCTAGCACGGTGGCAAATACCATAACCCGAAGTAAATGGTGAGCACTGATTTCCGAACTCAAAAGTTCGCATTGCTACCACATTACATTTTGAGGAGAGAAAGTGCAGGGAAATGACAGAGGAGAAAGGGATCAGAACACAGCACATACAAAATGCAACTAACCTTGCATACTGAGCGGCATAATAACCTGCCTGGATACAGCACTAACGAAAATTGGTTGCCTTTAAACCGGTTACAAAGAGGTACTCATTAAATTAAGAAATGTTTAGCTTCACAATATGACCTGCTTTTAATAGCGTTAGGTACTAAGCTGGTTACTGTTTTACGGGCTGTACATACCTTGAGATACAAAGCCAATAAGGCTGGAGTAGCTTTAGGTGCATGTATACGGACTTGCAGCTAAGACTACACACTCTATAGTTATGATATAGCAGGTTTATTGTTTCTTTCTTTATATAACTCTAGCTCAGCATATTTTCGAAACGTCCTTCTACCCCGATACTAGTTATACAGACTGCAGGCGACTCAGTAGACGACGCTTCAGAGGATGACTCTTATCAACCACATGTTTCCTCTTCGTCCCGGATGCCGTAAAGAGCTGCCGATGTTTAGGAGCCGGCCAGAGGACAGCGCGGTCAAAATCAATAAGCATGACACGGTGGCGCTGGTGCATCTCGACAACTTCGGAGCTACTATCCGACAGGCCCCTCTTCCGATTGCCCCGATTGCCCACCGGCCTCGTCCATTGTGGGGGTAGGTCACCGTCTGGCTCGTCCTCATCATCACTCTCATTATCCCGGCAAGGCAACGTCGGGGCCGCACATGATGACTTGGACCGCAATGGAATGTCCCGGCCGGTTCGGGTGGCCTTGGATGTAAAATCTTGATATGCTCCTTGCGTCGGTGATGACGATGGCGCCAGTGACGATTTCGTGTCCTCTACTGAGAAGAAATGCACAGCATCTTCATAAGGCTCTACCACTTCTTCAAGACTACGCCCACGCTCTCTAGAGATACTTCGAGCAAAGCTCCTTGAAGCGCATCGGATCGGAGGCTTAATAAGAAAAAGCTTGCCAGCTGGGCCACTGCTGTATAGATTATCTTCTCGGACCAGTCCTCGCCCGATACGCCACCCACGTCTTCATTCGGCATACACGGATGGCAAAATAGCGTCCGAGGATCGGCTCGGTCGATATGGAGCAGTAGCAGGGACTCGCCTGCTGCAACATAGCCGTAAGCGACCCGTAGTTGACCATATAATCAAAGACTTGTGTGAGCGCCATAGCAATCCTGGCTTCGGCTCTGAATTGATCTAGCTTGGTACCCGTCCTAGATTTGTTGCTATTGATCTGTTCGACGACTTCTATGAACAATGTTTCCTTGGCGACAGCCAGCTTGACATGCTCAACTGAAACCTTATGAGCTGCCTTGTAGTCGTAAACAAAAGCTACACTTCCATCTCCGCTAGGTCGTGTTCGGAGCCCGGCTCCGTTGGGGTTCGTTGGGGTTCGTTGGGGTTCGTTGGTCGGGGCTTAACTCTTTGCTCAGATGCCGCTCGCTTATTCGGTCCGGTCCTTGACCGCCGCTCTGGCTTTTCGTTATTCAGACCCTCATCTTCCGCTACTGGAATCCCACCGCTCGCCTGTGTGATTTGGCGGCTGTTATCGCTAAATCGTAGATCGCTGAATTTGTATCTCATACCTACTGCCGGTAGGCCAGCCAGATGTTGGAAGATGGCATAGGTAGGGTCTTCGACTGCGACTTTTTCGAATGAGCGATGGCGCTTTCGTTGCCCGCCAGCTTGTAGGAGATGGACCTTCTTATGTCTTGGGTAGTACTCTCTTGTTTGAAGAGTCGCTCGCATCCACAGGCTTCCTTGATCATGTTGGACTGTTGCTGGCAGAGTGAGTCTGCGAACTGGGTCCAAGGACGAAGCCATTTCGGATAGAACTTGCCATCGACTCTTGTAAATCCGGTTGAAGATACAGACTTTTCGGCAAGCTTAAAGTTCTTGTAAAGGTATATATAGCAGTTCCGCAGGTATTCCTCCAGTGTAGTCGGTTGGTTTTCGCGTATGAGTTGTTCCTTTTCAAGTCGTTCTTTTTCTTCTCGTGCCTCTGCCGCCTCTCTCTCGTGTGAGCTTTCGATCTCACGTCGGAGCTGTACAATCTCCGGACCAGAAATTCGGTGTAAGGCAGTAAAGTTGTGGGAGTTGATCGGTAAGCCCACGGTGTCAAGGATGACCGTTGTGGCGTGTGGGTATGGCGTAAGATGGCCAGAAGCTGTGGTAAAGTTGGAGGCGCAACTTGTGAGGTAGCTTGCCCGACTGTTGAATGATCGAAGCTCAATCTTCCACGAAATTAGAGGCCTGCACAGTTGCCTGAAGCGAGACTGTTGAAATTCCCGGGGATAACAGCGTATGATGAATTGCAACGGATGTTGCAGCATGTGATGGATGGTCCGTGAGAAATAGTTTGGCGGATGCGAAAGGGAAATTAGGGACGTGAGAAGGGCGATACGGGTTGGTCTGAGCGCTAGCATTTGCATTTCAACACCATAATGAGGCGTTACATGCACCAGCGTGACAGTCCGGCGGGTAGCAGCTGTTGGGCTGTACGAAATACCACCAAAGACCCTGCTCCTAACTACTTTCCCCTAGCTAACGAAAACTGTTTCTGATAGCAGGCTCTGTGATACTGCCCGTTTTTACAGCACTTAGCGTAGTTACAATACATATCAACACTAAGCGATTTGAACATTACGAAGTGCCCCCACCATGGCTTTCGATTCGCGAATCTTTGCAATTCAGAAATAAATACAGCGCAATATTTTGAGCTTACGGAAAGTACGTACTGAAATAAGCAGGCTGAATTTCGTTCTTTAGGGCCCTTATTGCACTACACTCTAATAATTGCATCCGCTTACTCCCGTGCGTACCTTCGATGGGCGTAAAGTACCACGCTTATCTCGTAAAGTATCTTTCAGCACCAAGACAGTGATGTGACCGAATTCAACTGTAGTGCATCCAGCCAGCAAGCTCAACGTCGTGCAACGCGTGTAATATCCTTGCATGGTCGTCCTTATAGGTCTTGGCGATTATATCTACTTGTAAGTTGGACTTGCTTACATTTACAACAAACCCTTCTTCCTGGGATCCCTTCCATTACATACATAAACGAATCTAGTTAGCCTACAGTACAGTAAAATCCAGGTTCAGCGTCCACCTTTCCGACGTTAAAGATAAGAACCTGAAGTACTGTGGGGCGCCTGCGCCGTGCGTAAGGGATATGGGAGAAGTACCAGTCATCGCCAAGCAGAAACTCCTGTAGGGCTGCATATTTGACGCTGACAGGTACCGCTACCGCTAAGGCCAGCGTAGTGTAATCAATCGGTGATCAGCCGCCGTGGTAGACATGGGTGCTGGAAAACCAGGGGTTATCGACGAACTCAACAACTTGTCCGTCGATCTTTTTATCGACGATTTCTGTGCTTGATGAGAATGCACCAGTACTAGTTGATGACTTTGGTCCCGCCAGTACCTGCATAGATTGGTAGAACCGCTCTATTGCTCTGAACAGTTACTTAGAACAGCCATCTCCATAGTTCCTTTTCGGACCGCTTATGCGATGACATGAATGAATGTCCATTTGTGGCTACTAGACTCTCAGAACATAATAAGATTGTCCGCTCCCTCCCTTCTATCCCATAACAGCCAGGAAAGATCTTTGACAAGATTACTTACTGTAGTACTTGCCGAAATGTCCACGCTACAAGCCCACGCCAGTCATCAATTTGGTCTGGCTTCCAATCACTCGCACCGGCGAGTCCATTGACATTCTCGGTCAACACTGTGTATTCATCCAGTTTCCAACTTCAGCATTCATCTTACATCAAAGAGCTGTCGGAACAAACATACTGCAGCGTGGAAATGCTCCAGTCTTCCGATGCATTGTTGCATGACTGGCATGTCCTTCCTCGCCAGGGTCTCTTTGTCCGCCGCATTGTGTAGAACCCACTCGCGGCAGCAATAGACGAGCATTCGATTTGAAGCCTCGGCCGACACCCGCGTCTCTTCACACAAGATGAAAACGCTCGAGTAGAGCAATGCGCCTCCGTCCCCGCCATCTTCTGACTGACTGACCTCGTTGTCGTAAATTCAAACTAGTTGTATTCATCATATACCGGTTTCCGTTGAAGTGCGTGGAGTCCTTGTAATTAATTGCAACCTCCGTTTTACATACCATAAACCCCACTGCTATTGAAAGGAGACCCGCCCATCAATTCATCTGATTTCTCGGGAAACACTTGATAATTGCATCCTAACAGTGTTAAACAACCCACATGTTTCGAATGATGAAGACAAGCATAGAAGCTGAATGTATCTCCTTCGTAGAATTTATCGCAACTATTGCAAGACCACGAAGACTTCGGCAGTGTCGAAATGAAGCCACTTGTCACAACGTACTTGTGATGGGCTTTTAATGCTACTTTCTTCTGTGACTTGGTGAAATGGTGGGTTATCACCTCCGAACCACCCCCCGGGGTCCCAGAGGACAAAAACCCACTCGAATGAATGATGCGAACTTTTGACCCGTACGGACACCCCAAAGGTGTCATCGTACCAGAACCCACAGCCCCCCTACCACGCAGCAAACCGCTAGGGCCGACTAATAATAAATTGTTAGAAGAAAGAAAAAAGAAGAAAGAAGGGGCCTCCCCTCCAGGAGGTCAGGCGGAAATTGAAGCTTCCCATGTCCCACGGCGGACGCGACACCATGCACTGCAGTACATAGCATATAGCCCTAGGAAGTAAGCAAACTCATCCTCCTCCAAACCACCCAAAACGAACTTCCGAACAGATGCCATGGTCGCCTTAATGTATTATATACCTGAGGTCTTCCAAGATACTCCTCAATCGTCCTGAATATTTCATTTGCTTGACCCTGTCCATCCTGGCTGTTAATGATACGATACGGCCGTCTGTATTGATTCATCTCTCCGAAGAAGTCTTTGTAGCATGACAACTTTTCCAGATTATTAGCCCATTCAATCTCCAAGAAAGGGAACATGCTTGACAGAGTTCGGATGTCGTTGAGACATACGAGTCGCGACCCGTAAGATAGCCCTGCTGGTAAGACCAGTTGCTCCGCACCCCAACTGAGTGGTCCGAGTAGTCTAGTTAACTCTAATGCAACTTCCACTCCCCAGTCTCATCAGAATGTGACGGAAGCACGACGAGAACAGAGTCGGATGATGAACAATCACGCACGGGGCGGTGACGCTCGAAACCGCTTCGTCGGGTTTCTCTTCCAATGCAGTGCCATACCCCGCAGCAGCGATGATTGACCGTCACCGGATGCAGGCACAACCGTGATAGCCGCTGAATGGGTTTCGACTACCTGGATCATAATTCCAGATCCAGCATCAGAATGCCACTATTGTTCCGGCTAGGCTCAGCGTGGCAGCATTCCAGCTTACCTTGGCACGAAAAAACCATGGCCGCCTCTACCGTTGGTTGGTTACGTACGGTCGGGAGAGAACAAAACTGGCACGAATCATGGAAATGAGACAACCGGAATGCCGCAAAGGTTGCTGGGTATCCTGTATCTTACCTAACACTTTCTTACTGACGCAGCCTAATAATTCACTGGCAGCGCTTATCACACCCTCCTGCATACAGCCAGGTGGGCGTGAAGGTGAAATCGGGGCTCTGTCGAAACAGAGGTAGGCGTTGTGGCAATTGCGATAAAGCAGGTCATAATTCAAGGAGTTGTAGACCTGTTATAGAATTAGGTCGCAAGTTGGATAGCGATTAATTTGAATTGATGAAAGGTGTTGGGGTTGAGGTATATTATTGTCTAGTAGGAATTGGGGGAAAGTGCGCAACTTAATGGTAAACCACGTTATAGATAATGCGCAGTCTATATCGGCTATCAATTCTGACGGATCCCCCTCCCTCCTCCCTCCCAAATGTATTTGTGGGGGATGGGTTGTTAATGTGGGCGGCGAACATCGTCATTAGCTCGATCAAAGGCCAGAGGTATACTGTGAGCAGCTAGCTGACTCGCAAGGCCAGATAAGCTTTCAACGCCACCGACACCGCGCAACAAAGCTGATAAATATAGTACTTTCTGACCAGTTTCTCCAAGTTTTAGCAGAGTCTGCAAGACAGGGCTCTTGAGTGATGCATTTGGACCAATCTCTATGATTATGTCTTCTCTATTCATGTCGCTGCCCATTTGGTCGTCCGCGAAAATTGCCTGGGATTCTGTGCGAGCTTCGTAGCTTTCATAGTTCGGGGAAAGTACGAGCTGCGTCAGAGCTTCTGAGAAGAGAACGGGGGACAACAGGTTCCGCGTCCAGTAATGTGCGCCGAGATTCTCAGCTTTGTCGATCACAGATCCTAGAACGCTCGAGAACATGACCGGAGATTCCTGAGTGGGTTGATTGACTCGAAGGCCTTCCAAAAGCTCCAAGTAAACAGCTGACGCGGCACTCATATGATGGGAATGATAGGCCACAGAAGTCCGAAGGGGTTGGCAAAAGACACCATCCGTCAACAACTGTCGAAACAACTTAGAGAGTCCAACAGTTTTACCAGACAAGGTGACGCTCTGTGGAGAATTAACACAGGCGACTGTGATCTGGTCTTCTTCCACCCGCCTAGTGTACTCGTTGGCCTTCTCTTGACAGCAGGCAACAGCCATCATTCCGCCTCCAGGTACGCCATCAACCTTGAGAAGTGTTTCATCCACAGCTCGGCCGCAAAAGTAGGCATTGGCGACGGCATCCTCGCGGCTTAGGAATCCAGCACAGTATGCTGCTGCGATCTCACCGGTCGAATGCCCGATAACTTTCGAGGGACGAACACCCCAGCTTGCGATTTCATCAACCAGTGATATCTGCAAGATTGTGCAGAGTGGTTGACCTATATGTGGCTCATAAACACGGCTCTCATTCTCAACCCGACGTAGCTCGGCTTCAAGGTCCCAGGTACATCCCAAAGTTGCTAAATGTACAGCACACGCTCGGAAACACCGGTGAAAAACAGTTCTGTCAAGAAGTTCAATACCCATGCGAGCCCACTGTGCGCCTTGGCCAGTGAAGACAAATATAATGAGAGGTCTTGGGCGATGATTTCCCACTGAACGTCGAGCTTGTGAAAGTGTTCCATCAGCAGATGCCAGAGGTCCAGGAGCGCCCTGCGAGGCCTCCATAGCTGTAAAGATTGGCTAAATTCTGGAATTAAAGAAGCTGGAAAAATAAATGTTTGGTTTTGTTGTGTCACGCAACACAAGGTTTTGATTTCAGTTAGGTGGAAGGGACGGCTAGCAACGGTTGGCTATTAGAGCAGACGGAGCTGGGTAAATAACTATATGAGGTTGACTGCGTTGGGATGAACTATTTAGGACTAATAAACTTTGTTGCTTTGTAACTACCACTTGCTATTGGTTCCAAGCCTATTAAGATGTTAAGCTATAGAGTAGATGTCATAGTGCGGGGCTGGGCCCTATCTATTGATTGGCTAGGAGGAAGGATAGGCTTTATATTCCTAGGGGTTGAGGGATTAATCTAATGCAGGAAATATAGAGCTCTCCGCTCCGTTTGGCCAGCAAGAAAATAGGCTGGGTCATAATGAAAGATTTTCGTCTAGCAGTCTAGTTCCCGCCTCACCTGCTTCCTGCTTTATCCGCCTTCTTACTTCGCTTTTACCATCACACCTAATTCCAAAACGTACTAGCCGGAAAAGGCCTGTGCATCAGCTCTCAGTTCGCCTAATCCACATACGCTTTTTAAACCCACCTATTCGCAGTGCCGCTTATATATCGGCTAGCGACAGCCGGCTCATAGAGCGGGGTTCATAAACGGAATGGGACGGTCCGCTTGTTTCCACTTAACTAATCCATTTCTCCTGCACCCGTCCGCAGGGGCGCAAAGTCTATCTTGTCTTCTAGCCAATAGGCAGAGCTCCGTGCCATCCAAGTGTCCATCGGCGGAAGCTGGACGTTGGCTGTCTTGCCGCTGCCCACTAACAGGGTGGCATTAGGAGGACATATTCGTGCTCTAATATTTATGTACGTTGCTTAATAAGGGCTTGTTCTTAAGTTAGGGTGTAAATTTAATACTATAATGTTTTATAATTAATTCGCTTAATAAACTATACTTAAGCTTAGCTAATAAAGGAGTATGAAATAACTGCTCGCCGCTTATTCTAACTTTCTTATAAGGTAGATAACTACTTTAAAGATTAAGCTAGATACGAGAGAGCTAAGAAGTTATAGCGGAACGGATACATAGCTAATGGAGACTTGTCTTCACGTTAATATATTACAGTTCTCACTTGCGCTAATCTCCAGCAAGTAGGAGTCTACTATATCGGAGCTTGCGTCGGGGTTTCATAATTGCGTGCTTTCCTAGCCGTTCTACCCGGGCCCCGGCCCCGGGCCCCGGACCCCGGGCGACCCGGCGGCGGACAAATCGGGTTATAAGTAGCGATTAAAATTAAAGTAGGTAGTAACGTGATGTATAGACACTACTCTTGAGGCATTTATCTACTACTAGAAGATGCAAGACTACGGAGATGTCCTCCTAATGCCACCCTGTTAGTGGGCAGCGGCAAGACAGCCAACGTCCAGCTTCCGCCGATGGACACTTGGATGGCACGGAGCTCTGCCTATTGGCTAGAAGACAAGATAGACTTTGCGGCCCTGGTGACGAGTACAGGAGAAATGGATTAGTTAAGTGGAAACAAGCGGACCGTCCCGTTCCATTTGCGATTCCCGCTTTATAGGTCGACTAAGATATGCTAGTTGTATAAGAATGCTTTTCAGGGTAGACGCTCGCGGAAGGCGTAGAGCACTGCCTATTGGTTAGAAGGTAAGATAGACTTTGCGTCCCTGCAGGATGGAAGGTTATTCTGAGCACTCCACCATAGGGTGGACTACGTTAGCGCTGTCCGTGCATCTAGGGAATGTTCAACCAGCCTCGTACATTAATCTATTTGTACCTCTTGTATTAGCCTACTAGTACAACTAACCTACTAGTAAAAATTACTTCGATCATATAAAACAGTAATGGAAGCAAATCATGTATTCGTTAAGTTAATACTGCTTAAAACGATAACTAAAGCTAAAGTGCGCACCCCTTTAATTTAGTTGTCGTTCGTTGTCGATTGCTCGCCGTTACAAGAGCATACCTTTGTTTGCGGTGTCACTACATCAACTATGTTGTTCTCATCCTGCGTCCAAGATGCCTCATTGGGCCCAACTGTGTCGGGCTGCCGGGATGACTTCGATTTCACCGTCAAATTTGAGACTATTGTCTTCTCCATCGTACCATCTTCTCTTTTCATATTCCTAGGACTATGGCGAACCCTTTTTCTTGCTAGCAAATCGGTGATTGTGGGTGGGCCGATATTACAATTTGTCAAATTAGTATGCAGTACCTTGGCATTCCTCCGGCTGAAGCGAGGCTAACATTCTGACACTTAGGGGTTTATCGCATCTTACGTCAGCCTAAAAATAACTACCTTGATTCTGGCTGGGATACACTCATCCAATGTCGCCGAGTTGAGTGTTGCATCGGCTATGCTACAGTTCCTTGCAGCACTATGCATGGTCCCTTTATCATTCCTAGACCACGGCAGGTCACCGCGACCGTCTATACTATTGAACATCTATCTGTCCCTGACTTTACTGCTCGACACTTCACAGGCCCGTACATTCTGGCTTGCATCGGGCACTACACCAGAGCGGACATACGCGACTGTTTTCACAGCCTCGACAGCTTTGAAAGCCGTCATTCTCCTCCTTGAGGCTCAATGCAAAACTCAGTTAGTGAAATGGGACTCTAAGGAGCACAGCCCGGAGGAAAGTTCGGGCATTTACAGTTTAGGAGTTTACTACTGGCTCAATAAACTCCTTCGTCGTGGTTATACACGGACCATGAAAATGGATGATCTTTACGCTCTGGACTCCTCAATACGCGGAAAGATACTGCACGACCAATTCGCACAACATGCCGACCTATCGCAAATGAAAGGCCGCAAATATGGCTTGCTCAAAATTATGTGTCGTGTCCTGGCGACCCCATTGATGCTCCCAGTTATTCCCAAGTTGGCGGCCGTAGGTTTCTCGTTCTGTCAGCCGTTCTTCATTGAAAGACTCGTGACGCACCTCGCCGAGCCCGATAGCTCGTCTATTGTTGCATACGGCTTTATCGGCACAGCCTTACTCATATACAGGTGAGTGTTCCGCACCATTTGGCGATAGTACTGGACAAGAGCTGACATTCAGTCTTGTACAGCGGCATGGCTGTCTCAATCTCGCTTTATTGGTACTTCCAGAATCGCATGCTATCGAAGCTGCGGGGAATACTAATCAGTGCCATATATAAGAAGGCTACCGAGGCTCAAGTTGGTGCATCCGACCCAGGCTCTTCCCTTACTCTTATGAGCACGGATATTGAGCGTATGGAAATTGGCTTCCGCCCCATTCATGATATCTGGGCCGCATTTCTTGAAGTCACCATCGCCGCCTACCTACTATACCAAAGACTTGGAGCAGTGTTTGTGGCGCCAATCATCATCATTCTCATATGCGCAATAGGTTTGGCAAGTATGGCACGTTGGACGGCGGCAGCAGCAAGGACATGGATGGCTTCGATCCAACGTCGAGTTGGCTTGACTTCTGCTGTAATAGCTGATATGAAGAACCTCAAGATGTCTGGTTTAACGGAGCCAGTACAAAACTTAGTCCAAGGGCTTAGAATTGAAGAGCTTGCCAGTGGGGCTCTGTCTCGAAAGTTCATGATCATCGCCGTTATGTTTAGCTTCGTGCCGACCCTTTACAGCCCGTTTACCACGTTTTCTATCGCACAGCACACCATGGATCCAGCAAAGACTTTCGCTTCCTTATCGTACCTGCTGCTCCTCTCAAATCCTCTGATTACTTTTTTTCAAGCGGTCCCATCTCTTATGTAAGGTCTCAGGGTTCACTTTCATACGCGGCAAATAATTACTGACTTAGTTGGCATAGCTCAGCCCTAGCCTGTCTCGGCCGTATACAAAAGTTTCTTGAGGTAGACAACCGCGAAGATTTCCGCAACATACATATTGGCAGTTTGCCTAGCCAGAGCAAGTCCGAAAAGAAAGCTCTGAGAGAGTCCGAGGGACAAGATCTCGGTTTAGACGTACACGCCATTACTACTGAAGCTGGGAAGTTCGGCTGGGTGCATGACAAGACAGTCCTACAGGACATCAGCATCAGAATTTCAACATCTGCGCTCACTATCGTATGCGGACCCGTGGGATCTGGAAAGACTTCGCTTTGCAAGGCTCTTCTGGGAGAGATACCGACACATTCTGGTACTGTGACTCTAAGCGCAGCGTTCCAGCGCGTCGGATTCTGCGATCAAGTCCCATTCCTGTTCAATGGTACCATCAGGGACAACATCATTGATTTTACACCATTCAACGAAGAGCGATATCAGGACGTCATCTCTGCAACAACTCTTAATCCTGATTTCGATATCCTAGCCTCAGGGGATATGACCAACGTGGGGAGCAATGGAATCATGCTCTCTGGCGGCCAAAAACAACGAGTCGCTCTAGCGCGAGCCCTATATCTGCACTCAGATCTTCTCATCCTCGACGATATATTCGCCGGATTGGACAAGGGTACTGAGGCCCAAATCTTCCGTCAGGTCTTTGGCGCGGAGGGAATCCTACGACGCCGGAAAGCAACAGTCCTCTTTTGTACACACTCGACAAAGTACCTTCCCAGAGCGGACTTCATTATTGCGTTGGGCGAAGACGGTAAGGTCAACGAGCAAGGAACATTCCAACAGCTAGTTGAGAGGGGTAGCTATGTGAAGGGTCTTGACGTGTTGCCGACAGAAATTGACAACTCCATGGAATCGGGTGACGGCAGCCATACGAACATACCGAGAAAACGATCATTCGAGTTGGTGCGAAACCTTTCGACAGTGTCTTCTACTGTTTCCAATACCGGAAATAGGCGAAAGGTTGGAGACAGGACGATATACCTGTACTACTTTAGGAGCTTGAGCTTTTGGATAGCCGGATCTCTCATTGTCACTGCACTTCTCTTTGGGTCTCTGCCAGCTTTCAGCAAAATATGGTTGAGTTACTGGGCCACAGCCGCAGTTGACAGTTCTCATATGCGTTCAAAGGCATACTACGCGGCCATTTATGCTATGTTAAATATTGTCGCCTTTATGTCCCTCTCAATTTGCTGCTGGATTTGCTTCATATCTATTGTTAACAAATCAGGAGCAAGTCTTCATCTCGATGCCCTTCGGACGCTTATGCAGGCACCTTTACGCTTTTTCACCACGACTGACAACGGACAAACTACGAATCTTTTCTCGCAGGACCTGGATCTTGTCGATAGTGACCTACCAGGTGCTCTTTTGAATACCCTTGGCAATCTGTTCAATACAATCAGCGTAGCTGCTGTGATCATGAGCGCTGCCCCCCAAGTCGGCATCGCATATCCGTTTATCGTCGTCTTGATATACTTCGTCCAGCGATTTTACCTCCGTACCTCGAGACAGATGCGACTTTTGGACCTTGAAGCCAAAAGTCCGCTTTAGTAAGTAGAGATAGTGCTATGTGCTACCTTATATCACCTAAGCAGCCTACTGATAACCGCCAGCACGCACTTCCGTGATACCACCCACGGCATTGAGACAATTCGGGCATTTGGATTCATTACGGAACATCGCGAAAAGAACTTCAAGCTCTTAGACGTCTCCCAAAGTAAGTTTTGATTTGGCTGCATCTGTGCTGAGCAGGCTATCCATTTCCAAAACCCATATAAAAGCCAAATGGCCAAATTCACAAGACCATCCATTGACTGACATAACTATCAAATATAGGACCTGCTTACCTGCTAAAAATGATTCAGCAGTGGCTGGCACTCGTCATGAATATGGTAGTGATGGTTCTTTCCGTCACTTTGACCACTTTGGCTGTCAGGCTGCGATCTAATGCGGGACTCACCGGTGCTAGCCTGGTTTCCCTCATGTCATTTGGAGATAGTATCGCCTGGTTGGTTTTATCGTATACACGGTTGGAGACCTCAATGTAAGTAATCATATTCACGGTTATTCACTTGCCCAATTCGACGAAAATATATCTCACGAGTTGCTTCTTGACTAAGCATATTAATACTGACCAATCATAGTGGCGCTGTCTCCAGACTTCGGGCATTTAATGAAAACATTAGGCCCGAGGACCGCGAAGAAGAAGATATCATACCTGTGGACTCCTGGCCGGAAAAAGGACTAATCGAACTGAAAGGCGTTTCCGCGAGCTACAAGTAAGAAATTACCCCTTTCCTCTCATTGCACGTTCTCCTGCTGACCACTCGGTAAGCCCCGAAACCAAAGAGGGCGAGGTGCCTGAACTTGCGCTATGTGACGTAAAACTGACCATCGCCCCAAGAGAGAAAATAGCCATTTGCGGGCGCACAGGTAGCGGCAAATCCAGTATGATTGCCTTTCTCCTCAAGCTCTTGGATCCACAAGCGGAAACTGCGACCAACGCTTTCATCGACAACACGCCCCTCCACCGTGTGAATCGGTCCGCACTCCGTCGCCGCATCATCGCTGTCCCCCAAGAGGCTGTTTTCCTTCTCGATGGGACATCTTTCCGCAAAAACCTGGACCCTTTCTGCCTCGCTGGTCCTGCCGACTGCCAATCTGTGCTTGAGGTCGTCAACTTGTGGGCCTTTGTGCAAGAGTGCGGCGGAATGGAGGCGGGCATGAGCCCGGGAGCAATGAGTCAGGGCCAAAAACAACTCTTTTCCTTGGCGCGAGCGGTACTACGGCGACGCCTGCGGTCCCAGAGTGCATGCGGCATGGGTAACGTAAAAGGTGGTGGTGTTCTGCTGTTGGACGAGTTCAGCTCGAACGTCGATCAAGAGACGGAAAGGGCTATGCAGGACATTATCCGAGTGGAATTCATGGAGTATACGGTTGTGGCGGTTAGCCACAGGCTGGGTATGGTCATGGACTTTGATCGGGTTGTAGTCATGTCGAAGGGAGAAATCGTCGAGGTTGGCCCACCAAAGGTGTTGGCTGATGCTGCCAATACTCGATTTGGGGAATTGTTCAAGGCGGGTGGAATTTAGGCCTTGTCCTTGCATTGCTTAACGCCCAGTGGGTGGGCTGTTGCGTTTTCCGAAGAAAATCGTTCTGGGCTGGCGTCCTGCCAAATGAAAACCTAGATTTCAATGCGTTAACGATTACCACTCCGTAACCAGCTGTGCCGGCGCTTTGGAGTGTAGCAAAAAGGCTCGGGGCGACAATGCTACCAATACTGCTTTGAGCGCTTGCAGCGTTGGACCCTGCGAAGAAGCTTGTATTAGACTTGTACAAAATGTCTTGAGGCGAAATCTAAGGGAAATTCAATTAGAAAGCACACCGAGAATGACGCCATTGCTCCTGAGCGCCGCTCAATTAGGACAATAGCTGGGCGCAGCAGCGATAAGGAGGCGGATACCGGCGGTGCCTCATGCTACCGCCGTGGCATCAAAAGCGACGCTAGGAATTCGGTCGCCTCGGTGGGCACCTATCCCTCTACGTAGTTCTTTTGGGGCACCGCCTGAACATGCCTGCAACCTTCAATCTCTTATCGAATTGAAAGTCAACATATCAGACGGCGTGGTGGATGGCCTCAAGTTGGATTACTTCCCGGGGAAAAAGGTTATGCTGCGTACGCCCTTTTCTGACTCTTTTGCTTTCACGCCGGCCGCAGGGCTTCCATAACATCTCATGCACTACGCGAGGCGGCAAATAGCTAACGATGAGCCGAAAGAGCAACTGTGCCTTCTGACGAGACCGAATATCGCGGACCTTTCTATGGGAATGAACGATATCCCCTCCATGGTAGGGGCAGAGCGATTTCTTCATATACAGGACGGATTCGAGGTGAATCAGTGTTGGCACATTTGTGCACAGCCGAAATTCCTAGGGTTTTCACCAGAGGAGTTACGATGGAAACATCAGTTCAGTGAGGAGAATTCCGAATAGAGTTCTGTTTCGTTCTCCGATCTTAATTGGAGAATTGCTTGGTGGCTGTCATTTCGAGTATGCAGAAGGCTATGGTTAGCGGATTGGTGAGGAGTGGGTCGAGTTATGCATGCCCAGCATGAGTTCCTGGTCTTCTATTTCTCCCCTGCTTCCACCAAGAATGCTGACCTATTAGCGCTGCGCCAGGTTTCAACCACCCTAGAGAAACGATTGGCCAGCGCCTGGAGGTGCGATGCGCCTCTGGGACACCGTGAGTCGACGCAGGGACGAGCAACCAGCCGATGCCAACATCAAAAAGCACAACGCTGAACTTCTTCCCGCCTTGTCGATGGATTGTATCAATGACCTTGGGTACTCATCCGTTTGTACTGCCCATTATGTCGATGTACCGGGCCCAGGCTCATCCCAGACCCCTCGTTCGCGCGTACACTTTAGTGTTTGGCTTGCAGCAATATCCGCGTGAGTGCGAGTCGCGGCTCGCGACCGCATCCGCTTGACGACAATTCCCGAACCGCATCCCACCGACGTCGATACCGCATAGGCTCCGCCTGCTGCAACGCAGAGCGCCGGCACGTTGCCTCGGTACGAGCTGTCAAGTCAGAACTTGTCACCGACCGTTTCGATCGACGGTCTCGCCGCTGCAACGAACCATGACCTGACAACAGACGACCGACCAAACAGCAACAAGCCTGGTACAGCACCAACCTCAATTTGCTCCTCCACTTCTATCCTGCGCCCAACGAGCTCTATTAAGGGTTTTAATTAAGCTCGCGTGCCCTGCTTTCGCTAGAATTGTTCTCTACGATCGCAACGCGAAGCAAATGTCCAGCGCCCACTGACAGTCCCGGCGATTGATCGCAAGCACGGATCTGTCTCCCTTGCTGATGAGCCCGGATACTCCTGGAAGTGAGAGCAGCGAAGACTGCAATAAACGCTGCGAAAGTCCAACTGTCCCATTTCAACGGCTGATGAAGATGACTCGAAGATGAAGAATGAGGGTTACTTGCAAGCAAGGAAAACGCGCCCCTGACTTCATCACGTGCTCGCATCGACAACACCTTGCATCATGATCCCGCGACACGGGCTACTACAACCTGCAGCGTCGATAAAGGTTAGCCACATGTGTTGTTAGGTCCTCGCTGATGCATATAATACCTGCGTTCCCTGGTTGGGTGGGTGATCGACTGGCCATCCCGTCAGGGGCGCACCGAATGTCGACTAAAACGGTCCGAATCGTATAGTGACAATGTCTTGTTAGCCCTACGTGGTTTTCGATAAGTTTCCTGGAACATGAAGGGGGATGCATCCGATACACGAATCATGTTCCACAGCCGATCGTGCAGCGCACCAGAACCAGACAGAGACAACCTCCTTGGTCCTCCTTCGCAACGCCTCGTTTCATTTGGTGGCTCTGCACTTACTGGCTTCTTGTCCCAGGCAGTGTTCAAACGCAAGTCAAAGCCAACGGTGCGTTCAAGGAATTTGGCGACCACAATGCTTGTTAGCGACACAACTTCATCCGTTAGTAAGCCAGCCCCAACCCCAGTAGTGGGGGAGTTCTTTATTGAGCTCTATTGCTTGTGCGGACTTGAAAGCCCGCCGTCGAATAGGGCGTTACCATTGGCGGCCCGGTTTACAGTTGCGCTACACCTTCCGTTCTATTTGCTAAACGGCCTTATACCCTACCTACCCGGCGTTTTGCTCTAGTCTCAGAAGCCAAATTTCACGGAACGTCGCGACAGCTTCTTTGGGAGGAGAACCAATTTCTTGTATTGCGCCGTATTTTACTACATCAAAGGTGAGCTGGGAATATTGCGATTGCTATATTGATAAAGAACGCCGAGTTCCAAGGCATGCAATGCAGGCAGCCGTCGGCATGACCAGACAGAGACCCGTACACACACTATGGAGGGCAAATAACGCAAAGGCCCAGAAGTGCGGCCACCGATCGCCAAACTCATGAATACCTAAGAGCTATTCATGGAATACTCACCATTGCCCAGCCCTCACAATGCTTTAGGGGTCAGCAGCTTCCTTTCTCAGTACGCCTGCGAGGATCACGAGGTGACATGGAACATAATCACGGCGCGGTCTCGAAAACATGGCTTGCATTCGTATTAGATGATGTTAATCAATTTCTGATATATTTCTAGGAATTTTACCTTTCCATCAAAGAAACATCATTAATGGCTTGTACCGGGGCTATATGAGTTGCTATCCAACTCGTACGGGAAGTTATCCGCAGGTCTCTTAAAACCCTTGTCTTGTGCCCAAACCGTCTTACCATGCAATTCTTGAGGTGCGGTGACTTGTTGCTGTGCTGGCACAGCCGGCCAGCTCGATGGCGCATATGCCATGCTGCTGCCGGCATAGCGGCTATTGTTGTCGTTGTTGTTATGGTTGATCATCATGCCGGTCGTGCTTCGGCTGCCCTCCCCTATCTCCGCTTGCGCACCAAGAATAGTCCCGCGAGACCCACTACTGTGCCCCCCCCCCCCCAACAGTGGCACCTATGGCTATGCCTGCAATAACCCCGGAAGAGAGGTGATCGTTATTGCTTTCGCTGGGTGGGCGGCGACACTGGTCAACGCCCTAGATACCCTTTGGATGATGGAGCTTCAAGATGAGTTCTTCCAGGCAGCGCAAGCTATGGTGGATGTAGATTTTGGCAAGACGGAAGAAGCAGGGGTCAATCTCTTTGAAACCACCATCCGCCATCTTCAACCTTAGGACTTGATTATAACCATCATTTAGTTTTGCTATGCCAAGCAACTTCCACTGCATACCCACGGCGATCAGCATAGACTTGACGGCATGCCTGTGCTATCTGTTGCTTCTTATTTCTCTTATCCTAGATATGTACCCGTAGTGGCCTGATAAAAATCGGCATACCCCAAGAATAGCGGCGAGCAATTATGTACCAATGATTATGATGACCTCTCTGGCGTAAGACCTGATGGAGAGAGCGAAGGGCACGAAGGTGGAATTGGAACTCACACAAACGACAGGGGCGAAGAGCAAAACACAATTACATGAGAACAAAATCCTTTCCTACTCATGTGCTGTTTCCCTACTTTCGAGCCGCATAGTAAGAAGTTGTTGCACCCCGGTTGTATTGCCGTACCTCTGCAATCAGATAGACAAATATGGTCAGCCGCTCATAGCTAAGGCGGTCGGGCTTGGGGGCAGCTCATGGCGAGGGGGTTGGAAAGAGCAGGGCGAAGAGAATGCGAGGTCGTCATGGATGGCCTTGCCTTGCTGTCAAAGCATGTTTCTACCGATTAATAGACGGGCAGCAAGTGGTCTATTGTCGTCATTGTTGGTTGTCATAAATGGCTGTGCCATCGTCCTGCTGCAAGATCTAGAGTGATATCGACGCGCGTTGAGTGGGCTTCTATCCTTCTCGTAGTCGACGCCGGTAGTCAAGATAGTCCCGATCTAGCTCGGCAGTTCGCTGCAATATTCGGATGTCTTTTCTAGTACGCTCTTCTCGGTCTGGCTATACCCGATCTCGTAGATAAAGTACGGGTGACGCTCTGGTCCATATTGCAATTGGCGGTCGGGCGACTTCTCGATGAACGGTGCTCGTTGTATCACCTTGCCCTTCTTGTTCCTATTTTGCACTCCCCCGTGACCATCGGAAATGAAACCGGTCTAAGGCGACATCACGCATCCTCGTCCGCGTCGCAACGGAGTGAGTGGCTGCCATCAATCGCCGAACCAGCTGGGTCGTAACCGCATTGTAAGCCTTCCTCAGCTCTTATACATCCCTCTTAGTCGGAATCGGCGATAGCGATGTGGGAACTGGTGGTGATGCCAGTGTTGTTTTCAGGCTGTTCCTAAGGCTGGCAAGGAGGTTTGGTGGTAGAGTGCGACCACACATTCAAGGCTGAGGGCTAAGGCATCGTTGATGATGGCCCAGGCCTTCTTCCGGTGGCCGGTGGGCTGCGCCTGTCTGTTTTTGTTTTTTTTGGTATTTCTAGCAGCGCTCCAAATACAGGCCCGACTGGAAGGCCATCGCGTTCCGTGGCGACGTGTCGAGGTAGTTCTGGCTAACGCGGATGCAGAGCCGTTTTGGCATTCTCAGATTGGCATAGGCCGCTGGCAGGATGCGCGGGTACGTCCAGTCGAGCTTGTCGCCGAAAGCCAGACTGACTTCCCCTTGGGGACTAGTGGGCTGCTGATCTAGTTGCAGGCCCTGAGGGTGACCGCAGCGTCCTCTGATTGGTACCTGGCCTTTTTTCCTGGCCCTCGGACGTCACTGGCCCGATGCTTTCCGGTTTCTTTGATGGTCCTCTACGAATTCTAGCCATCTTTTCTCTCCATCGTCAGCACCACACTCGTACCCCATTTAGTCCAACTCGGTCTGCCTCTTGGTGGAGGTCTCGTTTTGGGCTTCTGTAATACGCGGTCTCCTCACTCTCTACAACTCAATGCGTTCGCATCCATTCGCCTATGACGCAGACAACTGCAACGCAGTGACTACGGGTGAAGAGGAAAGGAAGGAAGTGCGGGGATGAGGTGAGAAAAAAGCAAACTTGGATTCCCTCTCGACCGTGCTCGTCGATGCAGGTAGCTACTGCCCTGCCGGTCGTGATCAAGCAAACAGACCTACAACCAGGCCTCCCAGTCGAAAATTTCCCTCTAGCGCTGCACGGCACCCCTATGAATCGTCGGTCTTCCCTCCTCTGGGCGGCCTGTTGCCGAAGTGCCAGTGGGCCAGCTAGTTTTGTGCACTTGGCACTGCTGCCGCCCGGTGCCCGTCATGTGCCACACTTTGGTGACATTGCTCTCCTCATCCATTCTTCCTCATTTGTCGGCGACCACAGTCCATCACCATCAATTATGCGGCGCCGAAGTTAACAGCGACAATGATGACCGACCGAGACCCCAAGGCCGTGGCCGCACGAACCGCGCGACGACTTACCGCATCGACGACCGACCGCACCCCAGCCGCCTACCCTACTTAGCGGGGAAGATGAAACATGCTTTTTTGAATATCTCCGGAACATCGCGGGCGATACAACGTACACTCCCTCGCCTCCGTTCCTGGCTGCTGGCGAGAATAAAACGCCAGTGGGAGCCAAAAATGCCCGTTTCCGCGGAGAGAACCACATCCAAATGCGAGGCACAAAAGGGTTCGAGAACGAAGAGGACAAAGCCACGGACGTCAAGAAGAACACCCAGCGAGTCGTCCAGGTCAAGCAAACCATTAGCATCATTGCCATCTCGGGCTCCATGTTTACGCAATACCTATCCCTTGAAGATACCGCCAAAACCCTGGGCGTCGGCTTGGAAGCGCTCTGCGTTTGCGAATCCGGTAAGTGGGCCGGGCAACTCAAACCGCATCAGGTTGTTGGTAAGTCAGCCCCCTAGCCCGGCGCGGACTTTCCGTAGAAGTTGCATTCTCCACGAACCGCTATTGGCAATCTGGGTCCATGCTATTACTTCTAAAAGTTAGTACTGTAGACATGGACGCCATGGTACACTTGTGCGCGAACATCTTAAAGCCATGACCTTGGCTAACGGATGCGGTACGGGCAGGACCGTGACTTACGTCGCCAAGCGGCAGGAATCTGAGTGCCAAAGTGGCGGGAAACTCCCCAAGGACCAGCCTGCCATCGTGCTCACCTTGTGCCAGCTGGCCGTCAGCACCTTCAAAGACCTCCACAGTCAATTCCGAGCCGAGCTCAAAGTGTTCGTATCGCAGGACCAGAAGGAAGAGTGCGATATTCAACTTCGCCGGCATATACTGGGATAGCAGGAACTGAAGCGAAAGCCGCGGGACCTGGGCTCCCTGACCTTCAAGGTACGTATGACCTTAGCTTTCTGGTGGGGTGCAGGCCGCCTGTTGCAGACCATGCTGGCACGTACCCTGTGCAGGCTGAGCGAGTGATGTTCGTTTCCTCCTCTACCTTCCACGCCAAGGTTCGCCAAGAACAGGAAGATGAAGGTCTGCGCCCAGGACCTCACTGCGGCGCAGTGCTGGCAGGTCGATTTGCCGTTTCCAGGGCCAAGGGCCAAAATGACAATGAGCTTTTCGAGGTGCTCGACCTCGGCTGGTGCCCATCTGCGACGAGGGCCACGTGTTAAAGAATGAGAACGGCGAAGCCTATCGTATGGTCGCCTGCCTGACGACGCCCGGCCCTTGTGCGACCCGGCATGCGGAAGCTGGTAGAAGCTTCTAACGTGGGCGTGCGACTCTGGAAACTCACTCCACCCTCTACAAGACTGCCGCCGACTACCACCAGTGGGATTACGACCAATGCAAGATTGCCATCCAAAATATGCTGCGGCTCATTTGCATGCGGCGCTCCATGGACACGCCACTAGACGAGGCGCGTGGCCGGCTGGAAACACAAGGCGACGACATCCGCGAACCCCGTTACGAAATACACTCCTTGCGCTTCAACCTCTTCGGCGCCTCGGACTACTCGGAGCTCCATCCTCTACTCTCAAACTACCAGAGATCTGTCACCCCGGAGCAGCAGGACGCCACCCTCAGCAAGGTCTATTCCACACAACGCACTGGGCAGGATCATACCCACGACGCCGAACTGAACGAGGCCGTGGCCTCGATAACCTATCTCAACCCCAGCGTCATGCGATTGCTGGGCATCCTGGCGTACAACCAAGGTCTCGTCAAAGGCCTCAACGTGCCTCAGGCGCTGCTCGACCTAGCCTGCAAGAACCACCAGCGCCAAAGACCGCAGACAAGCTAACTTTGGAAGAGCTTGACGTCTACTATCGGGCACCATACCGCTTCGAGCCGCGAGTCCTCTGCCAGCCTTACCTCTCCAACGTGGCCACGGAGGGAGAGACTATCAGCTTGGGCGTGGACCAGTCGGAAAAATGCCTGCAGAACGAATAGTGGGCTAGCCGCTGCCCGGCGCGCGACAAACGTAGACCCCCACCTGCATCCGTCGCCCATCCGCCTGGTCACACTAAAATGCATGGCCTTTCATAGTAGCCTGCTCGCCGTCGCCCTTCTGCAGATGTGCGAGCGGCGCGACTAGCCCCCCGAGACAGTCCATGCTAACCGCACCTTGATCATGGTAGACAACCCGTGGACCCAGATATAAGCCCCTCACCAAATCCCAAGACAAGTTTGTAGCTTCTACTGAACTCCCCGACCCTGCCCCTCCCTCCCCCCGGCTCCTGAAGGAGCTGCTGCTAACATGTCCGTAGGGATGTCAGCATGGCCATGCGGCTCGCCGGCTTCAGCGTGAACCTCCGCGCCACGCAGTCCTACACTGATCGAGCCGAGGTCGTGCATGATTTCAATAATCACCAGTCGAACTGCGAAGTACTCGGCAACAACATCCGGCTGGCCGCCTTGGGTTTGAACCTACATCACTGCTTCCGCCGCAGCATTCTCCTGGAATACCCCTGGAACGCCAACATGGTGCTGCAGATCTTTGGCCGCTTCGTGTGGATCGGCCAGCAAGGCGAGTTGATCTGGATCACCTTTACCATGCCCGGCACCATCTACGATAAATTCTAGGTCACCGTCCGGGGCAGGTACGCCATGCAGCTCGCCGACGAGGCCACCGTCGGTAACGTGAAGGGCCCGTGGGGTAGTGACGCCGTTATGTTCAAGATCATCCGGGTGCAGTTCGGCCAGCCCTTCAGCCGGCCTCGTCCCCGGTCACGCTGTCCAACCGGCCACGCATGAGTCCCGTACTCGCGTTCGCCTTTTCGTCTTCTGATGACGAGCCCGACTCGACCACCATAACTCTGGACTAGATTCCATCTCCGCTGTCCCGTTGTGGGTGGTTCAGGCGGGCCGTGGATCCGCCATGGCCAGATTCATGTCCTTGCTGTCGGCACCGCCAGACGACGTCCAAACCGCGGTGACTCATTCTGTAAATTAAGTAATTATCTCCCCAGGCCAGAGTTCGTTCCTTGATGTGCACTGCGTTCCATAGGTCCGTCTGCGCGTCATCGTATGTTGACCTGGGCCTAGTTGGTGCACCACTTGGTCTGTTTAATAGCTCAATTCACAGCCTCAAGATATATCTAGCTAGCGTGTTTTGGCCGTTCGTCACAATGTGGAAACGATTGTCCAACATATGGCCGTGTGTACAAGAAGTTTGCCGAATGGAAAAGCGCTGTTACCTACTCATTTGTTCATGGCGCCTAACTTTGAATAAATTGTGCATATTCTATAATACTCGTTTCCTCCGACTACCTGAGTTCCGTTACACAGGTTCATGGTAGAGGCCACGGTCAAATCATTCTGAGAAACTAGTTGAGCTGGTCGCTTGAAGCAAGAGGCTACGCAACTTGCGGGCCTCAATGACATAGAAATAGGCGATCAGCACGAATTGCGGCTATGAGCTAATGGAACTGCGAGAATCGCTGGCTATTCCACAGCGGCCCACGGCGTCCTTGCTGGATGTTGTAGATTTGCGTCCATCAGTCATGCTCCCGTCCTCGATTTTGGCATCTGCGAGACATGAACCAAGTGAATTCTCTTGCTCCGACAGCTTCAACTCTATTTCTCCCATCGAACGCTCATACTCTTCGGTGTCAATGCTCTGGTCATAGGCCTCCACGGCCCGTTCAATAAGATTTTCCTTCTGGAGCATCAAGTCCTTGTATGATTGAAGGCTACGAGCGACAGAGAGCCACACAGCTTGTTGTTGGAGTAATTGGCGCCTTCCCTCCTTCAAATTATTTCTTTCCATAACATTGTTCCTTCGGAGAGCCTGGTAAAAAGCATCTCGATTGTGCTTCATTTCTTCTTGCAAGACAAGTAAATTTCTCTGGGCTATTGATGGGTCCGTCAAAATACGGTCGACTGCTAGTTTCTTCATGTGATTCTTCCCATTAGGTATACATTCCTTCGCAACAAGCCGATATACGCTATGCGCGCTGAAGCTCGGCAAGTTATAAGGTGGGGGGGGCATTGCGGTAATATCGGATATGTGGGTTGTACCGCTTTTCGGATCAAGAAGCGCGCGTGCGGTTGTAAAAGACACTGTCTCGGGAGAGCGCATTGAGTCGACAGCAAAGCTTAAAGGTCTCCAATTTTGAGGGCGCTGCAATATATTGGTTTCGGACCGATGGACGCCAATGGACGTATCTTTGGGGTTGGCCATATCTTTAGTAGGTGAGGAGAGCATCTCCGAGGTTCGTGGTTCAAGGGCTTCGGTTTGCGAGAGCTCCTTGTTAAATGGTGTTGTAGGAGCATCTCGTATCTCAAGCTTCCGTTTCTTGGGGATGTTGGGTGTACTTTCCACCGAAACGTAATCCTCAGCCGAGAAGTTATTGTTCTGCGCAGGGCAGTGGCTAGGTCGACTAAGTTCGCATCCGTTGTGGCGCCTTTTCTTGATTCCGTTGTATTAGTGAATCGTCCTATTCTAGAGTTCATACACTCACTGTGGCTTCGGGACTACCAGTGGTGGGAATTGATGCGAGGAAGTCGTCGTCACAGCCAGTCAGATCAATGACTTCCAGAGAATCGTAGTCGTCTGTAGGCTTTTTCCAATGGCTAGTGGCATCCCGAAACTCGTTAGATCTCGTGGTAGTGCTTTCCCCTTGTGTATGCTTCGTCGAAGTCAATGCCGGCCGGTTATGGTGTACATTTCCTTGCATCAACACTAAATATTTTTTTTTCGATGTTGAACTTGGTACTAAGCGACCCATCTTCCTTCCTAAGTGACGTCTCCGATTCCGCTTCTAGCCAAATTTCTGTAAATGTGTTATAGAGATTGCCGATGCGTCAGCGTTTTCGCTTGGTTGGTACGATTGTCATTGCACGCGACGAGTAGATGGAAGGCTCACAAACCACTTGGGCGTAATGCTAGTAGATCATGTGACTGATCTGCTACTGGGTAGCTTCTGGGCGCCCAGTGTGTACCATGTATCCATTATCAAGCCATTGCAAAACGGTTAACGCTGATGCTTATTTCGACGTGCTCTGACAGGTATTGGATATGAATAATAATGAAACGGGTCAATTATATACTGGTGGTCTCGGCTGTCGGGTGGTGAATCGTCGGTGGGATGCGTCTATCGTGGGGTGATGCATGGAGGTCGGTCAAGCATGTCTGTCGGTTGATCTCGTGGAACAACGCGTGCCCGCGTGCTTATAATGCCTTCCGTGGCTTCCTATGTACTGGTCTTGCCCAGTGTACCCTTTTCGGGATTAGCGTTCTTTCCGCACCCAGACGCCCAGATTCGTTCTAGTACATCAGGCCCCACGACCATCCTTTTGCACACTTTTCGCAATCGCACAAGCTTTTGCGAAAGGCTTTCTATTCGCAAGGACTTCGCATTCGCATGCCTTTATTCTTTCAACCTTGATCAGTCGGTTTCCAAAGCCAGGACTTGCTTAGATTGGTTGGATCCAGGAACAGCTGACTAGATCCGAGCGCCCAAAAGCCCCGCAACTGACCGCTCAAGAACTCCAGCATTTCTGGACCATGTCGGATACGTGGTTCGGTGCTTTTTATCGCGCTCATGGAAATGCTACTCCAAGCTCATCACTGCAGTGGATGCGCGTACGCAGTTAGGGTGAGTCATGGTAGACGGTACAAATTGGATGAGTGCCCACGGTTACTGGGACGGCCCATCACGCCAAGGTCAGAAGGGAGCATTTGTATGATCTATTTCCGGCACTCGAGATCTGCTGGTAGGTTGTCAATCGCCTCCAATCACTCTCCGCTGAAACATGGCGTAGCGCTAGTCGGCCAGTGGTCTTGTGGACGTGAGGGTAGCTAGGCCGTTTCATGGGGCTGGTAGGAACAATCCTGTGGGATGATGATTCGGCTCGTTACTGGCGGATCCAGCCGCACCTACGAACTTGTGGCAGTCCCTACATCAATCAGCCTTCTGCATTTAACCACGCCCCGACGCGGCGACCGCTCAGCGTGACCACACCTACGAAGGGCTTCTCTCACATCCTCCTGCAAAGCTCGACGCGTAGAGGTCAATTCGGTGAATTGTTCAAGTCAACTTCGTTATCGTATACATATGAGTCAAATTCCAGCACACTAGAATGTTATCAGCGGCTTACTGCATATCCCGGCTCGTCTCCTACAGCGCAACCCTTTACAATGATCGTCCATGGTGCAACCACAGAAACGAAAGAGACAGCGTGTAGACGGCTGACCACAAGATCAAATCGCATCCGAAAAGACAGGCTCGAGCAGTTTGTTTGTCACCACCAACTCTCCACAAGATCGAATCCCATCGAAGAAGCCGAAATTGAGTCTTCGCCGACCTTCCAACCCCCGAATTCTACGGCAACATATCGAAGATCTGGCTTACAAGTGGTGCCTTGAAGTCATTCGATCGGCGGAACGAACAGGTCTCACCTTCGACGAAGCCCACAGCCCCTCCTCAACAGTTTGAGGATCTTGCTCTAGCCGCCGGGGCGGGTGGTTCTGAGTTCTGATCTTGCCCGCTTCGCGAGGACTGGTGGCGCAGATCTCCGCCTACGATGCGAATATCGCACAGCATCTCATCAATCGCAATATCTGCCCTCCGCTTTACGACTTCTCGGATGACCGTAGGCCTCCGAAGCTGACCAACTAGGATGAAACTCGACAAATTCTTAAGGTTCCCGGGGGTCTCTTTCACCTTCCGCAACTTTCGAATCAGCATTTGAAGACTTGGAGCGGAAAAATTAGACCAAGTCTTAGGGTACCGTTATGCGCAATGTGGGTCCACTTCTCGCTGGCAATGCCTAAACGCTTTCTTCAACGCTCATTGGTGGGACATCACTTTGTACAGTCGCCTTTCACCGCGCCTCTCACTCCCGAGGAGAGGGCAGATTATTCCACAACTCAACTCAAAGCCTACGCTTCAACGGGTGATAATGACGTTTGGTTGGGAGGCACTGGGGCCTTCAGGAATCTTAGGATGTTCGTAAAAGACTGTCGAAACCGGTTCATCAAAAGCGCTGATGCGAGAGCGCGTGGTCGAAGTACAGAGGTTCTGGACGAGGAAGGGAACAATTTTACAAGCGAAATCGAGGGACAGCAAGATGGGGGCTGGGCTCGGGCCCTCTCGAGTTTTATGATTGTCAGATATTCACCGGAACAGAAGACGACAACCAAGACACCCAGGAGACTGCGATTCTTGGTCAGACATGCAGTGGCGATGCGGACAATACCGAGATCTCCGCGGGCTCTGCAACGAGTTTTGCGTCTAGTTTTACCTCGATGAGTTGCGAGGATCTTTTGCGTTACCAGCGCCCCCTAAATTGCCACGCAGCCCTCCCTCTCCTGTAGCTCCCCGTCACTCTAAGAAGCGTGGACCAGTCTAACCTAGTTGGTCAGATGACACCATTCCTCTATCTCGTCTTGAAGCCTGTTTCGCGCGCTTCTATGGAAATCGGCGCTAACAAGACTATGCCTGTGAGACGAAGAGCCAAGCTGGGATGTACCTCTACCACGCAGCAGATGATAACGCAGAGAGAATATGCACTGGAGCTTTGTGTTAGCATACAACAAAACAAGATGAGCAAAGGGCATACCCTTTCGATAGGATCGCCACCCTAAAGTCGCAGTTGAGTTGGAAGCCTCGAAGACCCTGCTTGTTCCCTTCGTAGAATCAGAGATGTATCTGCCACATAATCTGCTGCTTCCTGGGCTTGTCTTGGGGGGCGAGATTGTGAAGCAAACGGCGCTATTAACCTGCCATTGAAGCAGTCATGTCGTGTTGTGTCCAGCTATATCCTCATATGCTGTCCCTTGCGTGCTGGATAGAACTCCAGCTTTTATGTTTGCTGCTGGTCACGCGAAGGCGGCTGTACGTTTGAGCCTGTCACTGGGCGTTCACTTTCTGGTGCCTGTTGCTGCACCGTGTTGGCGCTTCAGGCTGCCTGTGAAAATTTGGGAATACGCAGGTTCACAGGGAAAAAGCCGCCAGCCTTATTCTGTGACCCTTGGTTGTTTGAATCATTGGCCGATGCCAGCAAGGTGCGTCAATCTTGGGAGTTGTTCACGATACTAACATCCCAGCATGCCCAAACCTGTGCGAGCATGGTCGCTCAATCAACACTATGATGCAATAGATGCTGCGACCGACTTTGAATGTGCAAATGCAGTGCATAGTTATCGAATCAATCAGCTACTGACTGGTCATGAAGCCAGATTTGGTTAAACAATCCAAGTATTAGTGGGAGATACTGTCCATATCCAGGCACTCACTTACTTACTACTTAGTAGACGAGGGCTCCATGGTTTCGCTGAGCCACTAAAAGTCAGAACTTGTAGACTAGAAGAAAAAGGAAACCCAAGCTCCACAGGCACTGTGACTTCGGCTGACTTGTAGCAGTACATGTCAGCGCCAAAAATGCAGCCCTACCGAAGTCTTGCTGAGCGATCGCGTCTTGCTTCTCAGTAAACTCGTACTTCATCCTCCCATCGTGCTTCGTGATGGAGGTAATGGCAAGCCTTGTATGGAGAAGACAAACGGCAGAGATGCGCATGGCCATACTGCAGCATTTAGAGATCTCGACAAGCTAGCACGGAGACGTTCTCCATAGTATGGGGAGGAACTGTAGGACCTGCCGTACAATTGTTGGTAGAATATCGAACATGAAGGTTCACTACCTGGGTTGAAGGATTGTTGTGACTGTGACCATTACATGGAAGCTATTCGGCTCACATGCCAAAAGGGTATAAAATTGGAGGAGGCGAAAGAAGCGGGTTAAGGCGGTTGCTGTTTTGGTCAGCCGCAAGAGAAAAGCAGCTCTGCTACGTGAGGCCGAGCTTCTAGTCAGAGCTCGAAACCGCGACCATGCTATGGCTAACTTCTTATCCGACGAAATACCTAATCACGGTCAGCTTTTGGGATAGAGTATTTTTCCTTTATACTCAATACACGGAGCGTTCGCTCGACTCACCTGTATTCTATCCATCTATAACAGCTTTTCAGCGAATGCTTAGACTTGAAAGATTTCATGTAAAAATGTACCAAATTGCAAGTACGTTACCTATTTGCATAGAACAGTAATATTACAGCGCTCTCCAGAGTTGCTTCGCACCCGTGTAGGTCGCGGTCCACTTTCAGACTGGCCTTGTCGGGGCACCATCCTCGACAGGTGACATCCATCTGTCCGCTCACAGAGGAGTGATTTCCGGTCGCTTCACCTCATGCCCCTGGGTGTAGCTGGTGCACACATTTTCCCGTGTATTATTTCCATCGCAAGGACCGAGAAGTAAAAGTTTGTATTTAAGACGATCCGTTACTGTACGAAAATGTTGTAACGTTTGCTACTGGCCGGCATCGGTTCCTGCTCCCGCTGGCAGGCCTGGCAAATGATCCCTTGTTTCAAAGACCAATAATGAAGTGCAATGTAGCTTGGTCACGGGATGGATGTCCTCAGCAGCCAATAACGAATGCTCACTCAAGTTTGAAACCCCTTTGCTGAACTCTGTATGGATCCAGATGCAGCCTGGAAGCCTCCACCTACTATGTTCGCCCTGTTGACCAGACTAGGACACCACAAGCAAAGGCCACAAAAGAGTAAGCCTTCTGTTGGCAGCTGGAAACCTGAATTGAGGCCTCCCTCGTTATCGTGTGTCGTCAGAAGGATGATGCGACTGTAATTAAGAACTACATCTTTCGCATCTGTCTTCTAATCAAGCCCGAGGTTAGCATTCGCGAAGCTCTCAAGTCCACCATGAGATCGAGCCAGTAAAAGCAGATGCGGCCTTCCAGTTCTTAACAATGCCAACTCTTCAGTCTTCCAGTGTAATCTGACCCGTTGCCCAAGAGCACTATGCTTTCTTCTTCGGCAGGCGACGCTCGAGGGCTGGGTGGTGCCTGTGCACCTGGGCCTAATGCACCTGGATCGGGGGTACATACTGCCGGGCAGGAGGAGGGTGGTGCACATGATGCTCATGTCGTGGGGCGGCGAGACAGCGGCGGACGCAGACATGGACACGGCGGAGCTGGAGGCACAAATGCGTCGCTCGTCGTGGGCTGTGTGGGCGGCGGGGGCCGGCGCGATCCCAACGTGCTGTGGAACGTGGAACGCGGGCGTGTCGATGACTTTGACCAAGCCGTTCTCCGGCCAGCGCCCAAACATCGGCAGGTCTCTGCGGTCAGGAGGAAGAGGGAACATAGTGTGGATCGGCTCGAGGGTTGTTCTCGGAAGTGTGGCCTGTTCTACAATCGTCCACAGCCATGTTTCTTATGCTTCGCAGAAGGCTTCGGTGAGTGTGACCTATAAGTCACATAATTGGTTAGCCATAGCTACTCTTTTCATGCAACCCTCCAGTAGGGATCAGCGGGTTATCAAGACGAACCCGCGGGGTAATAATCTACAAACCATTTAAGTGCAGTGCCTCGAGCAATGAAACAACTCTAAACATATTGGCCACCACAATGTTGATTATACTTCGCGCCTTCGTGGCCTTTCTCCATACCACTGCCGTTGATATTTTGGGGAGGTTTGGGCCATTCCTAGACGAGGATGAACGTGAAAATGGACACCGAAGTGGGGAGATCTCTTCATGGGGCGTCCACAGAACGAGACAAGAACTGCTTCAGTGTTGCAGTCGCCGTTCACTAGGACCTGAGTTAGCCGCAAGACTTCCGTCTTCAGGTACGGCTCGCGCAACTCCAGCCTATGGGGATTATTTTGAAGGCCGCCCCGAGCAGAATTGCATCGACGACATTGTGACCAAGGACCGGAAATAGCCCTGAGGATGTTCAAGACCTTGAAGGACGGGACGAAGCAGCAAAGTCTCCCTCCCATCCTCTTGGTCCAGTTTTGGTGTACGTCAATACGACTTTTTCGCCTGCTCCAAAGTCACAGGTAAGTACGAACCGGGAGAGCAGCTCTGTAAATTTGCTGTACAGTGAGCCCATGGCTACTCTGAGAGTATTTGAGAGAAATGCCAGATGTGTTTCCGCTGTCAGACGCTGGGAACATGTCATGGCATGCAGATTGGCAATGGCGCACCAGCGGGACAAAACCCCGCGGCGCCATCAGAGAGCCAACTCCCCAGCACATCTGGACTGCGCAAGGATTCATCCTCGTCAAAAGGCGCTGAAGAAGGGGCCCGGCCAGGAATCCTTCTTGCCAACATGGGCTCTGGAACCAGAACAGCAGTTTCCCAGACAAGGTCATCTTCACCTGACTAGCACCTAGAATCACGCCCATAGGTGTAGCGTTAGGAGCGGTGCAGTCCTCCGGTTCCCACCCGAAAATCCAACTGTTTCCCATGTATTCTTTCTAGCGCAGTGATCCAATTCAACGTCGATCCGCAACCCATTTGGTGGCGTGTGTAGAAGCAAGGCAAAAGCCTCACGATAGAACATGGGTAAATCGCCCTCAAGCACCACTGCTGGCGATGGCGAGATAGTAGGTCTCGAAACTTGTATATAATGAACAGGATTTAAGCACCTTTGCCTACGTGACGGTATCACGCCGTCTTTGTGCAATAATTTTCGGTGATGCCCCCTCGCTCTGGACCAGGAAAGCAGCTCTGATGGCCATGATTGCAATATTATAAAGGACGATGAAAACGTAAAACATCCGACTCATGTTAACCACCAAGACGCGCTATGAACCTGTTCCGCAAGTTTAACACTGCGCATACCATTGGATGGTCAGCCGCCGAGCTCAAGCAGCAGGGCGCCATCGAGGCGGCCGGCAATCCGAACTCGAGAGTCTCCGCCGACGATGCCCAGAAAAAGATTGTGTAAGAGAGCAAGAATGTTGTGATAGCTGCTTTCACCTTTGGCTCAGACGCTAGTCCCGAGGAGAAACACCGCCAAGCTAAGGCTGTGAGTCTCCCAGCCTCTCTCGTCACTAACTGAGTTATGCATACTTTTCCACCGCAAGGCTGTGCCGGACGAGCTGCGACATCGTCGAAAACATAAGACCGTGGTTGTGGTCACCGACACCATTCAGTTGGAAATACGAACAAGTTACACATGGACCCATTTTGTGAGTAGAATCACTGGCCCAACCACTGGGGTTTCACCCATGGAGAGAATTTGAGAGAACCATAGGATTGTCACTTAATGGTCAATTTGTAGAAGAATGCCCGGGGGATATATGTTTACACTGGATAATGACTGCTTGCGTTAGATGCACACGGCAGGCTTTATTTTCAACCATTGGTAGGCATGGTTCGATGGCATGAACGAGTTATGTAGGTGTGGTTGGTTTGGTTGCGCTGAAGAATAATCTTTGTCCTTGGGATGACGCCGTTGAGTGCTATGTGCCAAGCTGGAGTGATCCGGGCTTGCGGGGCGCTCCTGATTTACTGAGAGTAGACAATCCGGTAAGGTCCGTCATTGATGGTTGTTGTCCAAATTTGGGCCACGTTCCATGTAGCTTATTTCGACCAGCTTATCGATGTACTTCAGCTGGAAATCTAGTTGCTTCTATCAGCCAGCTTATTCGATTGCCGATACCTTTCAAGACACCGGCGACGTCACCACAATCTCATCGGCCTCTTCCGTGTTGCTGTTGAAATAGAGTCAACGTTCGTCCGGAGCGACGAAGGACGGGCGAGACCGTGCGCCAGCAATCCCACACCCATACAAACCGGCCTCGAGAAGCTGGTAAACAGCTTACAAGCCGGCTGATTGGCTTCTACCGGCTAGAACCAGGTCCGTCAATGCGATTGGCTAGGTAAGGAACCGAAATCAGCCAGAAGTACCGACGATTTAGTCGAAATAAGCTGGGGAAATGGATGGAACACGAAGTTGAAATTGTTGCATATATGCGTCTAGCCGAAGAAGCCGGGAAAAAGAAGCTGGATGGAACACGCCCCAAAAGTTGGAGTGGTTTGTCAGGATGGACGGCGGCATTACGCTATGACCATGCGACAGACAATGAGGTAGTCATTAGTGAATAGAGATGGGGGTGGATGGGAGGTCAAACGCCATTTCCCAAAACATGGGCTTTTTCCAAGAAATGGATCAAATGAATAAATGCCACCTATTACGAACCGGCAGATGCGGTGTAGGTGCAGTGCGATACCGTTTGTAGAAAACCTCAACACTAGCCTTGTTTATTTACCTTTTTCCCACATGAAAATAGAAGCAAAACTTCGCAGATCCTGCCGCTATGCACCACTAAGTCAACTACTATGCCGCACGAAGAAGACTTAACCAATAGGTATGGGATAAGAGAGCCAAAGGAAAAGAAGAGAAGAGAAAGAAACGATATGATGGGAGAATGGGATTATGTTCAGAGCCTCATGCTCTTCTCCAATAGTCATACCCAATGTCCAGCTACTTGAGTCGCTAAGCCCACCTCAGTGTTACTTCGCGCTCTATCAGATGTCTGCAACCGAATCCTTGCAAAATCCCATACGGGACATGCTCCTCAATTGAACTCGATTGATTGACACCTTCTAGAGTCTTCGGCATCGAAGTCCAGGATCCCTAACTAGCAGCTGGTCGACCTATTATGGTTGCTAAATACCTTGAGGCAGTATGCTTTTCGTGAGGGGCTCTGCCGTACCTACGTACCTCATAGCATCGACTTGCTTGTTGAACAAGATGGTGAATTCCCAGGTTAAATAGTTACTTCGAGACGTGCAGACTGTATACTAGACGCTCGTGTGCAATCGGCCAGAATGGCTTCAGAGATCCACCGCTGTCGAACAGGTCGAGGATTGAAGGTCACTGAAGAAATTGGCATGAAGGAGGAGATGTATGAAGAGGAAGAAGACAACCTGCCGCGCCCACACCAAGAGGCAGAAAGACAAGGTTCGCAAGAGTGGCTTGTCGCTCCAGAACAAAACACGAGACCTCGGACGGTACTGCGACGTCTTCAGCACGCTTGCGTACTGGAACCCGACGCATAAGCGGATGGAAACGGGAATGCATGTCCCGCGCGGGTAGCGGGTGCCAGTCCTTAACAAGATTGTCTGCCCAACCCCTACTGCTCTTCCGTCGAGTTTATCCAACTCCGTTGCCTTCACCGCAAAGGCCGTAAGGTAATCATGGTCCTCGTCTATTGGCTGCATGATACTAAGCATGCTGCAGGCGGCTGAGGCTCCCGACAGGCGATGGAGGGGCAGCCCGCCCCACCGAGTCCAGCTCCACAACGAACACGATGCCGACCGCGGCGACGAATGCAGATGCCTGGCCAGCACACACAAGTTGCCCCGATCACGGCGAGATGGATGCGTCACTGCAGAGAGCTGTATGTTGGAACAGCCGGGTGCCGGCTAGAAGACCCTTGGCGCCGATTATGACGACACAGCCACGACAATACCCTCCCAGATTGGGGAGAAACGGCACGAAACTATCGCAGGCAGGCTATTGGGGGGGATTTGTGCATAATGCGGTGAGGTGCGCACCAGGTGGTTATATGAACTACATACTCAAGTTGCAGCGGGATACCCTGGTGAATAAGATGGCGGGGATGCTGGACGACCTTCGGACGAGTCTCAGCGGTATGCAGTTCGGTGAAGATATGGCACATGCTGATACGGACGATATCACAAACGCCAGCTCTGCCTATGCTTATCTCGAAGCATATTTCCAGTTCCAATCCACTAGCAAACACTCTAAGACTACTGTTGTCCCTTCTGCTCCCGTCACTCCCTGGTCCTAGCCTCCCTACACGGTGATTCTGGTGCAGAAAATTAGTTTGCGACGTACAGCCGACTTCCAATTCAAGTTGGGATGACTTGGAGAACATCCTTGCGGTGGATGGCAACAAAGGCATTCGTAAGAATTTCTCCAGATTGCCACCCATAGTTCTACACTGACTCGGTTTGCTGGCATAATTCCCTCATGTTATGACCTTGCGATTGGCCTAGATCCAAGGTGTGAGCTGGAAACATTCAATATACTCAGTCTACACTTCAACATACTCCGTCTACACTTCAACATATACCCTAGCATTCCTACATTAAAATATGACCAAGACTCATTTTTGCGTGTCTCTGTCAATGCCAACATAACTCTGTAGCATGGCCGCTTGCGTCCACCTTCGGTGCCAGGATCGTTGAGGAGGGCATATTTGGCATCTTTGCTGGGGAATCCACAGCGTCCCCATTTTGGTCATGCAGCCCCTCCATTTCCTGGTGCAAGCCGATTTCCTCCTCATTACTCGAGTCAGACACCTCGAATTCAGCATTTAGGGAAATTGTGCACTGCTGTCGCACATAGCCTGCTCTCCGCCAGCTGACTGGCACTGACCGGGTTCCAGTGTTGTAGGCTGCGAGCCCCCTGTCGTTGCTGCAATGTCCTGTCCTATTGGCTACATCTGTGCCTTCGAAGCCATTGCGACTCGTAGGCTCGTCGGTATATGCCACTACCATTAATAGAACCCCATGGCCGAATTAGCACCCGTGTTGTTGAGTCTTCGTTGCCGTCCGCACACATCCTTCTTCCCATTCGTAGCGTCGCGAGGGGCTACCAGTGCCCGTAAGTGAAGACACAGACCGTAGCACGACACATTTTGGGGGCTAACTAAGAGATATAACGTTGTGAATGCTACCGTGGCACGGTGCCTCCGAATGACTGTCTATTTTTTTCCTTTTTAAATCTAATGTTTATCTATTAAAAGAATAAGCGCGGAGATATTTCCTTTCAAAGTGGATAGAGCGGAAGCCTAAAACTGAGACTCAAAACCCCGAGCCTATCATGAGTGATGATGCAGGATGGACTGATGCGCTGTTGTCACCCCACTGCGCCAATGGGGACAAAAGACAGAAATGTCAATTGACCCAGGACAGATGGTGGTATATGAAGAGAGCAAACCGCAAACACCCGCCCTGTCGCCTCTATTTTGTGTCGATTCCGCGTGTTTGATTCTCCATAAAGTCGATGGGTCCCGGGGAGAGGGCCCCGAGCTGTGTGGCGCATTGGTAAAGCTCGATTTACGATATGGCACGGTCGGAACTATAGTTGAGGCCGTCCAGGGCGGGGCGCTTGCTGGCCTAAGTGGGTTTCCCCGCGATTGCCATCCATTTTGATGAATCGTACCTTCTTCACCATGGAATGCGCGCTCCATACTTCGCCGTAAATCGCACTAAAAGTGGTGTGGCAGACTTGAGGCGTCCGAAGAGACAGTACGTCGTTGTATATTATTTTGAACTAGCAATTCACTGTAAAGGACAGGTCATGATAAGCTTATCTGCTATCACTGACCAGTAGATTGCACAGGGCCGGCGGAAATATCTAAATCGGGTAGTTAACTTAAAGTTAACTGAAATGTTCTGCCTCAAAACTATAGATGTTTGTTCCGCAATAGAACGACTAGACTGGCCGGCCAATGCTGTGTTGGGACGCAGAGGTAACTCCAGTAACTGTGATGGCTAGGAGCACGCAGACGTCAGTGTATGCATCGGGCCTGGCTCTTGCTCAGTTCATTGAAAATTCCAGAACTAGCTTAGTACGGCTCTTCCGTCGTGGTTTTGGGATTAGGCCCTGATAACGTTCTAGCGCAACACGATTCAAGGCGCATATCTTGTTCCGGCTTGCGCTCGAATCGTCTCTGACACCACCCCAGTTCCGTTACATAACAGTTCCACTAACTAGCCCTCACGAACGGGCCAAATTGGCGCTATGTGGGACATCTTGACTTGAGTTGGTAAAGCCTCAATATTTCAAAGTCGGGATGCGAGCTATACACAGTCCACAATGTCAGAACATGATGCGGCAAATCTACTACATTGGTGAATAGACATTAGGAAACGGCCACCTTACGGATGAGGCTTGAGGACGAGGCAAACACCATGGACTGATATTGCGCGAGTTTCGTTGTGTATTAAAAGGGAGATATTCTCTCGATCTCAAAGGTTGTCAGGCACTCGCAGTGTTCGTCATGACATACCACCTTTGATCATACCACTCGTATACTATCATCTTGCATCCGCTATCAATATTGTACACGCCTGGCCTAACTGAGCAGATACTTGGATTGCCACCGTACCAATAACGCGATGGGTTATAAAGCAAGCAATGTTAGTAATCTCTGTGCCAGTCTCCTAATCAGAGGCCAACATTTTAGCGTGAAAAGGAGTGCACATTGTTTGCGTGGACATAAACCAACTGCGGTTGCAATATCTAGACTACATGGCTATGAGGTCGACCAGCCGTACCCGTCATGTCCTTTTCACTCTCAACTGACCCCGTTTTGTACAAAGCCGTTGCTTTGGACTCGCTCCTGAAGTCATTGCTCGCCTCTAATCTCTACCCATTCCCACAGCATCTTGCAGTTAAGGAGAGTGTCAATGAAATTATGCCGAAGCTGGGCAGCAGCCGAGTATCCGGTTACAGCGACATCCTTCCCACAAAGCACCGGAACTTCGAATGTTAGTGGACCGCAAGGTTAAGATCCACCCTATGGTGGAGTGCTCAGAATAGCCTTCCATCCCGCAGGGACGCAAAGTCTATCTTGCCTTCTAACCAATAGGCAGTGCTCTGCGCCTTCCGCGAGCGTCTGCCCTCAAAAGCATTCTTATACAACCAGCATATCTTGGTCGGCCTATAGAGCGGGATTCGCAAATAGAACGGGACGGTCCGCTTGTTTCCACTTAACTAATCCATTTCTCCTGTACTCGTCACCAGGGCCGCAAAGTCTATCTTGTCTTCTAGCCAATAGGCAGAGCTCCGTGCCATCCAAGTGTCCATCGGCGGAAGCTGGACGTTGGCTGTCTTGCCGCTGCCCACTAACAGGGTGGCATTAGGAGGACATATTCGTGCTCTAATATTTATGTACGTTGCTTAATAAGGGCTTGTTCTTAAGTTAGGGTGTAAATTTAATACTATAATGTTTTATAATTAATTCGCTTAATAAACTATACTTAAGCTTAGCTAATAAAGGAGTATGAAATAACTGCTCGCCGCTTATTCTAACTTTCTTATAAGGTAGATAACTACTTTAAAGATTAAGCTAGATACGAGAGAGCTAAGAAGTTATAGCGGAACGGATACATAGCTAATGGAGACTTGTCTTCACGTTAATATATTACAGTTCTCACTTGCGCTAATCTCCAGCAAGTAGGAGTCTACTATATCGGAGCTTGCGTCGGGGTTTCATAATTGCGTGCTTTCCTAGCCGTTCTACCCGGGCCCCGGCCCCGGGCCCCGGACCCCGGGCGACCCGGCGGCGGACAAATCGGGTTATAAGTAGCGATTAAAATTAAAGTAGGTAGTAACGTGATGTATAGACACTACTCTTGAGGCATTTATCTACTACTAGAAGATGCAAGACTACGGAGATGTCCTCCTAATGCCACCCTGTTAGTGGGCAGCGGCAAGACAGCCAACGTCCAGCTTCCGCCGATGGACACTTGGATGGCACGGAGCTCTGCCTATTGGCTAGAAGACAAGATAGACTTTGCGGCCCTGGTGACGAGTACAGGAGAAATGGATTAGTTAAGTGGAAACAAGCGGACCGTCCCGTTCTATTTGCGAATCCCGCTCTATAGGCCGACCAAGATATGCTGGTTGTATAAGAATGCTTTTGAGGGCAGACGCTCGCGGAAGGCGCAGAGCACTGCCTATTGGTTAGAAGGCAAGATAGACTTTGCGTCCCTGCGGGATGGAAGATGCGTTACGCATTGAAACAAGGTATTGCAACGCTTGTCTTCAGATGTATGCACCGTGTCAGCAAACAGGTCTGATCTGAGGGAATGGACGTAACTATATTTTAGACCGGTGGCACTATTAAAGTTGAGAATCTCGACACAAAAGTCCAAACAACTCCAGGACGAGCACCAACAGCATCAGAATACCGATTTTTTTTGGAGATTGGAAGACGCAAGTCTGTCAAATTTCTGTGGAATGAAAAGAAATGGGTTAAGACGAAGGGAAAAAACATCAGTAAGTATTCCAATCGTGATTTGAGTTCGGTTGACTTGTTTCTATTTGCAGGGTAAAAGATAAAACACAAAAACATACAAAAAACGATAAAACATGGAACAGATGAAGGCAATGGCAGATATCGAATCATTAACGGCGGAGGATGTGGCGCGGATCTGGGAGTGGAATCGGTCCGTGCCGGACGCCGTGGATCGACTGGTCCATGAGCTGGTAGGGGAGCAGGCCGCGGCGCGACCGGAGGCGCCGGCGGTGTGTGCGTGGGATGGCGAACTGACGTACGGCGAGCTGGACGAGAAGTCGACACGGTTGGCGCACCACCTCGCCGGGCTCGGGGTGGGCCCCGGGACGTTTGTGCCACTCTGTTTTGAAAAGTCGATGTGGGCGGTGGTGGCGATGCTCGCCGTGCTCAAGTCCGGTGCCGCCTTCGTTATGCTCGACGCAGCTCAGCCTGAGGCACGCCTTCGCTCCGTGGCCCAGCTCTGTGCCGGCCCAGCCATGTGCGTCTCTGTCGCCAACCAGCAGCTTGGATCCCATCTGTCGCTGGCTAGCGTTACCGTGGGCCCTGCGCAATACCAGGAAGAGTGGCCAAGCGGAGGCGCATGCCTAGGCCAACCAAGCCCGAATGAGCCAATGTATGTCTGTTTCACGTCGGGCAGCACGGGTGTGCCCAAAGGGGCCGTCCTGTCCCATGCCAACTTTGCCTCGTCTGTTCACTACCAGGCTCCGCTGCTTGGCCTAGAAAGAGACGCGCGGGTGTTCGGCTTCGCATCGCACAGTTTTGACATCGCCGTGCACGACGTATTTATTGCACTGTCGGTCGGCGCTTGCATTTGCATCCCGTCGGATGCAGCCATTAAGAAGAACCTGGGTCATGCTATTCACGAGATGAATGCGACGATTGTTGGCGTGATGCCTACTGTTGCGGGGTTATTAGACCCCGAACTATTCCCATCGCTCAAGACGTTGATACTGATGGGCAATTCGATCAACGGGCCCAACATGGAGCGATGGCGTGGCAAAGTTGATATTGTGATGGTGAATGGATTCGTCGAGTGCACGACCGTCAATATTATCGACTGTGACGCCAGTGGAGCTGCCGACGCCGCGAGGATCGGCAAGGGAGTTGGTGTTTTAACTTGGATCGTACATCCGGAGGACGACAGACGACTTGTGCTTCCTGGGCAAGTGGGAGAGCTGTTGCTGGAAGGCCCACTAGTGGGCCTGGGATATCTGAAGGATGAGGAGAAGACGCGGGAAGTGTTTATTGAGGACCCGCCCTGGCTGCTCTGCGGTGGCCCATGCCACCCTGGTCGGCGTGGTCGACTGTACAAGACGGGCAACCTGGTCCGGTACAGCGACGACGGCAGCCTGATTTTAGTTGGTCCTAAATATGGACAATCCACAAACACGTCCAAATTCAGCCTCCGCGCCCTATGGGCCGAAGCTTTGAACATCGACCCGGCCGCGATTGGGGTAGATGACAGCTTCTTCGCACTGGGTGGCGACTCCGTCGCCGCCATGCGCCTGGTTGCGGCAGCCCGTAGGGCTAACACTTTCATGTCCGTTAGCGATATCTTCCGGCAGCCTTTACTTGTCGAACAGGCTGCTGTGCTCGTACCGGATGCCTTGCCGAATGATGAGCCTGTACTGCCGTTCTCGTTACTTCCCGGGGACGCGCCGGTTCCGGAGATTCGCCAGGCCCTTTCCACGCTATGCGGTGTCGATGCGTCGCGTGTGGAGGACGCTTACCCCTGCACCTCCCTGCAGGAGGGCCTCCTGTCGCTCACAACCAAGCGGGAGAACGACTATGTCTTACAGATCGTGGCAGGCCTGCCTGAGGACACTTGCCTCGACAGGTTCCAAGCTGCCTGGGAGTCCGTAGCCAGGGCTATTGCGATCTTACGTACTAGGTTCGTTTACTATGGAAAGCATGGCCTCTTCCAGGTGGTGTGCGAGCAGCCCATTGAATGGGCACGTGCCACAGACCTGAGCGAGTATGTAGAAAGGGATCGATCAGCGCCCATGGGCCTGGGCGTGGGCTTGTCACGGTACGCTCTCGTTGGCGAGGACGCGCAGCGCCCGCGATGGTTCGTCTGGACTGTCCATCACGCTACATATGACGGGCACTCGCTCCCCTTGCTATGGAACTTGGTCGCGAGCGTCTACCGGGGGGGCGATGTTGGCACCCGGCCCGGGTTCAACACATTCATTAAGACCCTGACGGAGAGCGATGCCGACAGCCGGTCATTCTGGCAAACCTATCTCGCCCGCGGGGAGTATACTACGTTCCCCGCCCTCCCTGCGGAGGAGGTGGAACCCTCGGCGAACACGATCACACGGTACAGCCAGAACCTAGTGTTTGATAAGAAGAAAGGGGTCACATTGGCGATACTGCTCCGCGCTGCGCTGGCGCTGCTTATCAGCGACTACACCAGCTCGACAGATGTTATTTTTGGCGTGACCGGATCCGGCCGCAACGCCGCGGTAGCGGGGATTGAGGAGATTATTGGTCCGACGATTACGACATTCCCAGTCCGAGTCCGCCTGCAGAGAGAACAGCGCGTGTGCGACTTCCTAGGGATGGTCCAACGGGATGCCACGGAGATGATACCGCATGAGCAGATAGGTCTCCAGCGAATCGCGAGATTGGGGCAAGACTGCCGGAGGGGTTGCGAGTTCCAAACGCTTCTGGTCGTCCAGCAGGCGGACCCGGGGCTCGGGCTGGACGAGTCGATCGGGCGCTGGCAGCGTACGAGCGGGGACGCTTTCGTCACGACATATGCTTTGGCACTCGAATGCTTCCCTACAGCGGACGGTGTCGACTTTCAGGCGACGTTTGATGCGAACGTGGTAGAGGGACCGAAGGTGGAACAGCTGCTGCGGCAGCTCGGCCACGTGGCCAAGCAGCTCGCGAGCGCGCCAGAGACACAGACACTGGCGGAGGTGGAGACACTAACGGCGGAGGATGTGGCGCGGGTCTGGGAGTGGAATCGGTCCGTGCCGGACGCCGTGGATCGACTGGTCCATGAGCTGGTAGGGGAGCAGGCCGCGGCGCGACCGGAGGCGCCGGCGGTGTGTGCGTGGGATGGCGAACTGACGTACGGCGAGCTGGACGAGAAGTCGACACGGTTGGCGCACCACCTCGCCGGGCTCGGGGTGGGCCCCGGGACATTTGTGCCACTCTGTTTTGAAAAGTCGATGTGGGCGGTGGTGGCGATGCTCGCCGTGCTCAAGTCCGGTGCCGCCTTCGTTATGCTCGACGCAGCTCAGCCTGAGGCACGCCTTCGCTCCGTGGCCCAGCTCTGTGCCGGCCCAGCCATGTGCGTCTCTGTCGCCAACCAGCAGCTTGGATCCCATCTGTCGCTGGCTAGCGTTACCGTGGGCCCTGCGAAATACCAGGAAGAGTGGCCAAGCGGAGGCGCATGCCTAGGCCAACCAAGCCCGAATGAGCCAATGTATGTCTGTTTCACGTCGGGCAGCACGGGTGTGCCCAAAGGGGCCGTCCTGTCCCATGCCAACTTTGCCTCGTCTGTTCACTACCAGGCTCCGCTGCTTGGCCTAGAAAGAGACGCGCGGGTGTTCGGCTTCGCATCGCACAGTTTTGACATCGCCGTACAGGACGTGTTTGTTACACTGTCGGTCGGCGCTTGCATCTGTATCCCGTCGGACGATGACAGGAAACAAGACCTGGGGTACGCCATACGCCAGGCCCGAGCAACGATGGTTAGCGTAACGCCTACCGTGGCTCGCCTCCTGGATCCGACGTCCATTCCAAACATTCAGACCTTGGTACTTCTTGGTGAGCTCGTACAGCGGCCCGACACGGAGCGATGGTGGCGGCACGATATGCGCGTCATCGCGGCATACGGGCCCGCGGAATGTACGCCGATGAGCACTATTAACAGCGACGCAAGAAACCCTGCGGAGGCGACAAGGATTGGGAAGGGAGCGGGTGTTACCACGTGGGTCGTGCATCCAGAAGATGACAGGCGGCTCATGCTTCCTGGGCAAGTGGGAGAGCTTTTATTGGAAGGTCCGCTGGTGGGCCTGGGATACCTGAAGGACGAGGAGAAGACGCGGGCGGCCTTCATCGAGGACCCGCCCTGGCTGGTCTGCGGGAGCCCAGGCCACCCGGGCCGGCGTGGCCGACTTTACAAGACGGGCGACCTGGTTCGGTACAACGACGACGGCAGCCTGAGTTTCTTCGGGCGCAAGGACACGCAGGCCAAGATCCGTGGCCAGCGTCTCGAGCTCGGCGAGGTCGAGCACCACACGCAGCGGTGCCTCGGGGCCAGGGGCCAGTTGGTTGCGGAGGTAGTCATGCCCGGGGGCGAACAGGACAAGGCGCTCCTGGCCGTCTTCACGGCGGCGGATGGGGCCGAGGAGGGTGGCCAGGTTCCGATGCTGCAGTCACTTCCGGCGGTGCCGGTTGCTGCAGGACTGGAGCTCGTCAGCATCCCGGCGGCGGTGCAAACGGAGCTGTCGCACTGCCTGCCGGGCTATATGATCCCGACCCTGTTCTTCCGCACGGACAAGCTGCCGCTCACAGCGACGGGCAAGACCGACAGGAAGCGGCTGCGGGAGATGGTGTCAGCGGTGCCGGCCGGGCAGCTGGCCGTGCTGCGGACGTCGGCACAGGGCGAGAAGCGACAGCCCCAGAACGAGGGCGAGCGACGTCTGCGCGACCTGTGGGCCGACGTCTTGAACATCGACCCGGCCGCGATTGGGGTAGACGACAGCTTCTTCGCACTGGGTGGCGACTCCGTCGCCGCCATGCGCCTGGTTGCGGCAGCCCGTAGGGCTAACACTTTCATGTCCGTTAGCGATATCTTCCGGCAGCCTTTACTTGTCGAACAGGCTGCTGTGCTCGTACCGGATGCCTTGCCGAATGATGAGCCTGTACTGCCGTTCTCGTTACTTCCCGGGGACGCGCCGGTTCCGGAGATTCGCCAGGCCCTTTCCACGCTATGCGGTGTCGATGCGTCGCGTGTGGAGGACGCTTACCCCTGCACCTCCCTGCAGGAGGGCCTCCTGTCGCTCACAACCAAGCGGGAGAACGACTATGTCTTACAGATCGTGGCAGGCCTGCCTGAGGACACTTGCCTCGACAGGTTCCAAGCTGCCTGGGAGTCCGTAGCCAGGGCTATTGCGATCTTACGTACTAGGTTCGTTTACTATGGAAAGCATGGCCTCTTCCAGGTGGTGTGCGAGCAGCCCATTGAATGGGCACGTGCCACAGACCTGAGCGAGTATGTAGAAAGGGATCGATCAGCGCCCATGGGCCTGGGCGTGGGCTTGTCACGGTACGCTCTCGTTGGCGAGGACGCGCAGCGCCCGCGATGGTTCGTCTGGACTGTCCATCACGCTACATATGACGGGCACTCGCTCCCCTTGCTATGGAACTTGGTCGCGAGCGTCTACCGGGGGGGCGATGTTGGCACCCGGCCCGGGTTCAACACATTCATTAAGACCCTGACGGAGAGCGATGCCGACAGCCGGTCATTCTGGCAAACCTATCTCGCCCGCGGGGAGTATACTACGTTCCCCGCCCTCCCTGCGGAGGAGGTGGAACCCTCGGCGAACACGATCACACGGTACAGCCAGAACCTAGTGTTTGATAAGAAGAAAGGGGTCACATTGGCGATACTGCTCCGCGCTGCGCTGGCGCTGCTTATCAGCGACTACACCAGCTCGACAGATGTTATTTTTGGCGTGACCGGATCCGGCCGCAACGCCGCGGTAGCGGGGATTGAGGAGATTATTGGTCCGACGATTACGACATTCCCAGTCCGAGTCCGCCTGCAGAGAGAACAGCGCGTGTGCGACTTCCTAGGGATGGTCCAACGGGATGCCACGGAGATGATACCGCATGAGCAGATAGGTCTCCAGCGAATCGCGAGATTGGGGCAAGACTGCCGGAGGGGTTGCGAGTTCCAAACGCTTCTGGTCGTCCAGCAGGCGGACCCGGGGCTCGGGCTGGACGAGTCGATCGGGCGCTGGCAGCGTACGAGCGGGGACGCTTTCGTCACGACATATGCTTTGGCACTCGAATGCTTCCCTACAGCGGACGGTGTCGACTTTCAGGCGACGTTTGATGCGAACGTGGTAGAGGGACCGAAGGTGGAACAGCTGCTGCGGCAGCTCGGCCACGTGGCCAAGCAGCTCGCGAGCGCGCCAGAGACACAGACACTGGCGGAGGTGGAGACACTAACGGCGGAGGATGTGGCGCGGGTCTGGGAGTGGAATCGGTCCGTGCCGGACGCCGTGGATCGACTGGTCCATGAGCTGGTAGGGGAGCAGGCCGCGGCGCGACCGGAGGCGCCGGCGGTGTGTGCGTGGGATGGCGAACTGACGTACGGCGAGCTGGACGAGAAGTCGACACGGTTGGCGCACCACCTCGCCGGGCTCGGGGTGGGCCCCGGGACGTTTGTGCCACTCTGTTTTGAAAAGTCGATGTGGGCGGTGGTGGCGATGCTCGCCGTGCTCAAGTCCGGTGCTGCCTTCGTTCATTTGGATACAGGGCTGGCCGTGGATCGTCGTCGTCATATACTGGAGGCCATTCAAGCTCGCCTTATTTTGGTATCTTCATCACTTCGTGGCATGGTCTTCCCGCCGTCTTGCTCTGTTGTCGCCGTCGATTCCAATCTGCACGTCACATTGCCTTCAGTTGGTGTTAGTACTCAGACCCCCTGTTCAACGCAACAGGCTGCTTATATCATCTTCACTTCTGGAAGTACTGGACAACCCAAGGGGGCAATATTAGGCCACAGAGCGGTGTCAACAAGTTGCATATTGCATGGTCGATCTGCAGGGCTCACACAAAGTTCACGTGTTTTGCAGTTTGCGTCTTATTTCTTCGACAATAGCGTGTACGAGGTACTGACAACCTTAGTGCACGGAGCTTGCGTTTGTATAGCTACACAGGAGGAAACAACGAACAATCTGACGGCAGCAATCAATTCTATGAGGGTGGACTCCGCGCTGCTTGTCCCTACAGTCACGCGTACCCTTGTCCCAGCGGAAGTTCCAACTCTACAGAATCTCATGTTTGGAGGAGAACCGATAACTCAGGCCGACGATGACACCTGGGGAGGTGTACGAAGGCTTGTGCATGGCTATGGCCCAGCCGAGTGTGCTGTCCTCTCAGCTATGGGCACCTACAAACCAGGCGTGACAAGAAAGGAATATCTAGGTTGCACAGTAGGATGTACAGGATGGATCGTTGACCGCGATGATCACCATCGCCTCGTTCCGCTTGGTGTTGTTGGCGAGCTCCTGCTCGAAGGACATATTCTTGCCAAAGGATATCTGAAGGACGAGGAGAAGACGCGGGCGGCCTTCATCGAGGACCCGCCCTGGCTGGTCTGCGGGAGCCCAGGCCACCCGGGCCGGCGTGGCCGACTTTACAAGACGGGCGACCTGGTTCGGTACAACGACGACGGCAGCCTGAGTTTCTTCGGGCGCAAGGACACGCAGGCCAAGATCCGTGGCCAGCGTCTCGAGCTCGGCGAGGTCGAGCACCACACGCAGCGGTGCCTCGGGGCCAGGGGCCAGTTGGTTGCGGAGGTAGTCATGCCCGGGGGCGAACAGGACAAGGCGCTCCTGGCCGTCTTCGCGGCGGCGGATGGGGCCGAGGAGGGTGGCCAGGTTCCGATGCTGCAGTCACTTCCGGCGGTGCCGGTTGCTGCAGGACTGGAGCTCGTCAGCATCCCGGCGGCGGTGCAAACGGAGCTGTCGCACTGCCTGCCGGGCTATATGATCCCGACCCTGTTCTTCCGCACGGACAAGCTGCCGCTCACAGCGACGGGCAAGACCGACAGGAAGCGGCTGCGGGAGATGGTGTCAGCGGTGCCGGCCGGGCAGCTGGCCGTGCTGCGGACGTCGGCACAGGGCGAGAAGCGACAGCCCCAGAACGAGGGCGAGCGACGTCTGCGCGACCTGTGGGCCGACGTCTTGAACATCGACCCGGCCGCGATTGGGGTAGACGACAGCTTCTTCGCACTGGGTGGCGACTCCATCGCCGCCATGCAAGTTTCCTCTGCCGCAAGATCTCTAGGCATGCTTGTTTCTGTTTCCGATATCCTGCGGACACGCTCTCTGGCCGGGTTGTTTGCTGCCTCGTCAACTTCGTCAACTTCTACCGCCGTATTACCTTTACAAGGCCCCCGCGCCAACCCGTATGATCCATTCGGCCTGTCCCCGATTCAACAACTCTACGTCTCTCTCCAAGGGAGCAACAAACCCAACTTCACTCAGTCCTTCTATCTCCGAATCTCTAGGCCCGTCCCCGCCGATTCCATCTATGCCGCTATCTACAAGGTTGTGGAAAGACACCACAGCCTTCGTTCCCGGTTTGTTCCTAGCGAAGATGTGGGACAGTGGTTCCAGTTCGTCTCTACAGACATTTCCGAGTCATTCCATTTTGAGACTGTCCCAGCATCTCGCAGCGGTGAAATATCTGCCTATATGAACCTGTGTCAGGAAAGGCTAAACGTCGAGCGTGGGCCACTCCTTAGTGCAGCCCTATTCGAAGGTGCCGACGCGTCGACTCTGTTTCTCTCTATACACCACCTTGTTGTCGATCTGGTCTCCTGGAGAGTTATCCTGCGGGATCTCGCGGCACTCTTGTCCGGATCAAAGCTTCCCAATGCGCCTGTGGCGACCAGCTTTCGAGACTGGTGTCTCCGTCAGAAAGAATACTCGTCTCACCAACTTGACCCAAGTGCCCAGCTTAACTTCACAGTGCACCCGCCCAATCTAGCTTATTGGGAGATACAGAAGCACGAGAATACCTACGATAGCCTCACCGTTCAGGGATTCGAACTTGACGAGAATGTAACGCAAGCTTTACTTCGGGCGAGCAACACAGCCTTGAAAACCCGCCCGGTTGAGCTGATGCTTGCATCGCTTATGTGTTCGTTTCACCGCACTTTCCAAGACCGGGGTATTCCAGCGGTTTTCAACGAGAGCCACGGCCGGGAGCCGTGGGACAATACAACTGATATCTCGGATACGGTTGGTTGGTTCACGGTTTTCCATCCCGTGCAGATTGAAGCTCCACGGGGAAGTGACATTCTCGAATACATACGCCGCACTAAGGACTGCGTTCGTAGCTTTGAGCACAACGGCTGGGACTACTTCACGGCCTCCGTCCAAACATCCGAGCAAGCTAAAGAGCATGCGGCGACCTACCCGGTGGAAATCATGTTCAACTACCAAGGGATGTACCAGCAGCTGGAAACCCAGCAAGCTCTGCTGCAGCAGGCCTCTTTACCCGAAGGGGTAGATTTACCTTTGTCTCTGCAAGTCAAGAGGTTCGCGCTGTTTGACGTGTCCGTGGGCGTAACTAGAGGCCGTGCGCATGTGTCCTTCCTATATCCGCAGTCCATGAAGTACCAGGAGAGGATCGCGACCTGGATCACCGGATACAAAGCTGCATTACAGGAAGCCGTTGTCAGGCTCCAAGTTACGCCACCACAGTGGACGTTGGCGGATTTTCCGCATGTTTTCGATCGATACGCCGATTTAGCCTCGTTTCAAGACATGGCCTTCAAAGAACTGCGCATTCAACACCCGGAGGACATTGAGGACATATTCCCATGCTCGGCAATGCAGGAGGGGATGCTCATTCAGCAAGTCAAGGATCCAGCCGTTTACAGGCCGCAGCTCATCTTCCAGGTGGTGCCATCTGTTGACGAGGTCTCAGTCAACATCCCAAGGCTTCATAAGGCTTGGGAGTCTGTCGTTCAGAAGCATCCGTTGCTGCGTTCAGTGATCTTCGATGGAGTGGCGGGCCTATCCAGGCCTGTGAACGTTATACTTCGATCCCCCACGGCGAGCATCTCACACAAACGGTACAGAGGCGAGACAATCTCGCCGGAGGCTTTACGCGAGCATTATAATCCAGTGGAAGCCCAAAGAAGAGGTCTCCAGCACCATATCACGATCGCTGAGCTGGACAACGGAAAGATCTTTTTCTGTTTTGACATCAACCACGTCATTATGGATGGTCATTCCAAGATGGTACTCACCCGGGATATAGAAGCAGCATATAGTGGTGCTTTCAACACAAGCGTGGCTTCGTACCGCACGCTCGTCGCATATCTCAAACCAGAGCGGCTTGGTGCCGCTTACGAGTACTGGGAGCAGTACCTTTCTGGTGTTGAGCCTTGCTACTTGACATCCGAACAGGGCCATGCGGATTCTGATGGCTACCAAAGAGTATATGTCCCTACAATCTGCGGCGATGCGCTGGAAACGTTCTGTGCGAAATACGAGATAACGAAAGCTACCTTTGTCTCGGTGGCCTGGGGGTTGGCACTGAGGCTCTATGCCGGAGTCCAGAGACCGTGCTTTGGATACTTAGTGTCGAGGAGGGATCTGCCGGTGGACGACATCGAAAACATGGTGGGTCCTGTGATTGGGAATCTGCCATGCACTATAGCCTTCGAAGAGCTGGACACTGTGTTGGAAGTTCTGCAACGTCGACAAAAAGACTACATCGAAGGTCTAGCGCACCAGACTGTCTCGTTGGCCGGCCTGCACCATAGGCTTGGTATTGGGTCACGGGGTTTGTTCAACACCCTGTTCTCCTACCAAAAGGTTCAACAGCCAGGCCATGGTCAGGTGATCTCCCTAGAGGAGATTGGAGGAAGAGATCCGACAGAGGTATGAATTCCCAGAAGGGTGTGTGGACACAGAAGGGCAGTGCTAACATGCAGTTTGGGGGAGCAGTTCGACCTGAACTTCTCAGCCGCAGAGACAGACAACCGGGTCGATATGGCATTAACGTACAAGGGAATGGTTTTGCCCGCCGAGAGGGCTGAAGGGCTAGCAAGTATGATACACACGACGCTCAACGAGATGATGAGAAACCCAGACAAGAAGATGAAAGACATGAGCTCAATGCCTGAAAAGGACGCGAAGCGGGTCTGGGAGTGGAATCGGTCCGTGCCGGACGCCGTGGATCGACTGGTCCATGAGCTGGTAGGGGAGCAGGCCGCGGCGCGACCGGAGGCGCCGGCGGTGTGTGCGTGGGATGGCGAACTGACGTACGGCGAGCTGGACGAGAAGTCGACACGGTTGGCGCACCACCTCGCCGGGCTCGGGGTGGGCCCCGGGACGTTTGTGCCACTCTGTTTTGAAAAGTCGATGTGGGCGGTGGTGGCGATGCTCGCCGTGCTCAAGTCCGGTGCTGCCTTCGTTCATTTGGATACAGGGCTGGCCGTGGATCGTCGTCGTCATATACTGGAGGCCATTCAAGCTCGCCTTATTTTGGTATCTTCATCACTTCGTGGCATGGTCTTCCCGCCGTCTTGCTCTGTTGTCGCCGTCGATTCCAATCTGCACGTCACATTGCCTTCAGTTGGTGTTAGTACTCAGACCCCCTGTTCAACGCAACAGGCTGCTTATATCATCTTCACTTCTGGAAGTACTGGACAACCCAAGGGGGCAATATTAGGCCACAGAGCGGTGTCAACAAGTTGCATATTGCATGGTCGATCTGCAGGGCTCACACAAAGTTCACGTGTTTTGCAGTTTGCGTCTTATTTCTTCGACAATAGCGTGTACGAGGTACTGACAACCTTAGTGCACGGAGCTTGCGTTTGTATAGCTACACAGGAGGAAACAACGAACAATCTGACGGCAGCAATCAATTCTATGAGGGTGGACTCCGCGCTGCTTGTCCCTACAGTCACGCGTACCCTTGTCCCAGCGGAAGTTCCAACTCTACAGAATCTCATGTTTGGAGGAGAACCGATAACTCAGGCCGACGATGACACCTGGGGAGGTGTACGAAGGCTTGTGCATGGCTATGGCCCAGCCGAGTGTGCTGTCCTCTCAGCTATGGGCACCTACAAACCAGGCGTGACAAGAAAGGAATATCTAGGTTGCACAGTAGGATGTACAGGATGGATCGTTGACCGCGATGATCACCATCGCCTCGTTCCGCTTGGTGTTGTTGGCGAGCTCCTGCTCGAAGGACATATTCTTGCCAAAGGATATCTGAAGGACGAGGAGAAGACGCGGGCGGCCTTCATCGAGGACCCGCCCTGGCTGGTCTGCGGGAGCCCAGGCCACCCGGGCCGGCGTGGCCGACTTTACAAGACGGGCGACCTGGTTCGGTACAACGACGACGGCAGCCTGAGTTTCTTCGGGCGCAAGGACACGCAGGCCAAGATCCGTGGCCAGCGTCTCGAGCTCGGCGAGGTCGAGCACCACACGCAGCGGTGCCTCGGGGCCAGGGGCCAGTTGGTTGCGGAGGTAGTCATGCCCGGGGGCGAACAGGACAAGGCGCTCCTGGCCGTCTTCGCGGCGGCGGATGGGGCCGAGGAGGGTGGCCAGGTTCCGATGCTGCAGTCACTTCCGGCGGTGCCGGTTGCTGCAGGACTGGAGCTCGTCAGCATCCCGGCGGCGGTGCAAACGGAGCTGTCGCACTGCCTGCCGGGCTATATGATCCCGACCCTGTTCTTCCGCACGGACAAGCTGCCGCTCACAGCGACGGGCAAGACCGACAGGAAGCGGCTGCGGGAGATGGTGTCAGCGGTGCCGGCCGGGCAGCTGGCCGTGCTGCGGACGTCGGCACAGGGCGAGAAGCGACAGCCCCAGAACGAGGGCGAGCGACGTCTGCGCGACCTGTGGGCCGACGTCTTGAACATCGACCCGGCCGCGATTGGGGTAGACGACAGCTTCTTCGCACTGGGTGGCGACTCCATCGCCGCCATGCAAGTTTCCTCTGCCGCAAGATCTCTAGGCATGCTTGTTTCTGTTTCCGATATCCTGCGGACACGCTCTCTGGCCGGGTTGTTTGCTGCCTCGTCAACTTCGTCAACTTCTACCGCCGTATTACCTTTACAAGGCCCCCGCGCCAACCCGTATGATCCATTCGGCCTGTCCCCGATTCAACAACTCTACGTCTCTCTCCAAGGGAGCAACAAACCCAACTTCACTCAGTCCTTCTATCTCCGAATCTCTAGGCCCGTCCCCGCCGATTCCATCTATGCCGCTATCTACAAGGTTGTGGAAAGACACCACAGCCTTCGTTCCCGGTTTGTTCCTAGCGAAGATGTGGGACAGTGGTTCCAGTTCGTCTCTACAGACATTTCCGAGTCATTCCATTTTGAGACTGTCCCAGCATCTCGCAGCGGTGAAATATCTGCCTATATGAACCTGTGTCAGGAAAGGCTAAACGTCGAGCGTGGGCCACTCCTTAGTGCAGCCCTATTCGAAGGTGCCGACGCGTCGACTCTGTTTCTCTCTATACACCACCTTGTTGTCGATCTGGTCTCCTGGAGAGTTATCCTGCGGGATCTCGCGGCACTCTTGTCCGGATCAAAGCTTCCCAATGCGCCTGTGGCGACCAGCTTTCGAGACTGGTGTCTCCGTCAGAAAGAATACTCGTCTCACCAACTTGACCCAAGTGCCCAGCTTAACTTCACAGTGCACCCGCCCAATCTAGCTTATTGGGAGATACAGAAGCACGAGAATACCTACGATAGCCTCACCGTTCAGGGATTCGAACTTGACGAGAATGTAACGCAAGCTTTACTTCGGGCGAGCAACACAGCCTTGAAAACCCGCCCGGTTGAGCTGATGCTTGCATCGCTTATGTGTTCGTTTCACCGCACTTTCCAAGACCGGGGTATTCCAGCGGTTTTCAACGAGAGCCACGGCCGGGAGCCGTGGGACAATACAACTGATATCTCGGATACGGTTGGTTGGTTCACGGTTTTCCATCCCGTGCAGATTGAAGCTCCACGGGGAAGTGACATTCTCGAATACATACGCCGCACTAAGGACTGCGTTCGTAGCTTTGAGCACAACGGCTGGGACTACTTCACGGCCTCCGTCCAAACATCCGAGCAAGCTAAAGAGCATGCGGCGACCTACCCGGTGGAAATCATGTTCAACTACCAAGGGATGTACCAGCAGCTGGAAACCCAGCAAGCTCTGCTGCAGCAGGCCTCTTTACCCGAAGGGGTAGATTTACCTTTGTCTCTGCAAGTCAAGAGGTTCGCGCTGTTTGACGTGTCCGTGGGCGTAACTAGAGGCCGTGCGCATGTGTCCTTCCTATATCCGCAGTCCATGAAGTACCAGGAGAGGATCGCGACCTGGATCACCGGATACAAAGCTGCATTACAGGAAGCCGTTGTCAGGCTCCAAGTTACGCCACCACAGTGGACGTTGGCGGATTTTCCGCATGTTTTCGATCGATACGCCGATTTAGCCTCGTTTCAAGACATGGCCTTCAAAGAACTGCGCATTCAACACCCGGAGGACATTGAGGACATATTCCCATGCTCGGCAATGCAGGAGGGGATGCTCATTCAGCAAGTCAAGGATCCAGCCGTTTACAGGCCGCAGCTCATCTTCCAGGTGGTGCCATCTGTTGACGAGGTCTCAGTCAACATCCCAAGGCTTCATAAGGCTTGGGAGTCTGTCGTTCAGAAGCATCCGTTGCTGCGTTCAGTGATCTTCGATGGAGTGGCGGGCCTATCCAGGCCTGTGAACGTTATACTTCGATCCCCCACGGCGAGCATCTCACACAAACGGTACAGAGGCGAGACAATCTCGCCGGAGGCTTTACGCGAGCATTATAATCCAGTGGAAGCCCAAAGAAGAGGTCTCCAGCACCATATCACGATCGCTGAGCTGGACAACGGAAAGATCTTTTTCTGTTTTGACATCAACCACGTCATTATGGATGGTCATTCCAAGATGGTACTCACCCGGGATATAGAAGCAGCATATAGTGGTGCTTTCAACACAAGCGTGGCTTCGTACCGCACGCTCGTCGCATATCTCAAACCAGAGCGGCTTGGTGCCGCTTACGAGTACTGGGAGCAGTACCTTTCTGGTGTTGAGCCTTGCTACTTGACATCCGAACAGGGCCATGCGGATTCTGATGGCTACCAAAGAGTATATGTCCCTACAATCTGCGGCGATGCGCTGGAAACGTTCTGTGCGAAATACGAGATAACGAAAGCTACCTTTGTCTCGGTGGCCTGGGGGTTGGCACTGAGGCTCTATGCCGGAGTCCAGAGACCGTGCTTTGGATACTTAGTGTCGAGGAGGGATCTGCCGGTGGACGACATCGAAAACATGGTGGGTCCTGTGATTGGGAATCTGCCATGCACTATAGCCTTCGAAGAGCTGGACACTGTGTTGGAAGTTCTGCAACGTCGACAAAAAGACTACATCGAAGGTCTAGCGCACCAGACTGTCTCGTTGGCCGGCCTGCACCATAGGCTTGGTATTGGGTCACGGGGTTTGTTCAACACCCTGTTCTCCTACCAAAAGGTTCAACAGCCAGGCCATGGTCAGGTGATCTCCCTAGAGGAGATTGGAGGAAGAGATCCGACAGAGGTATGAATTCCCAGAAGGGTGTGTGGACACAGAAGGGCAGTGCTAACATGCAGTTTGGGGGAGCAGTTCGACCTGAACTTCTCAGCCGCAGAGACAGACAACCGGGTCGATATGGCATTAACGTACAAGGGAATGGTTTTGCCCGCCGAGAGGGCTGAAGGGCTAGCAAGTATGATACACACGACGCTCAACGAGATGATGAGAAACCCAGACAAGAAGATGAAAGACATGAGCTCAATGCCTGAAAAGGACGCGAAGCGGGTCTGGGAGTGGAATCGGTCCGTGCCGGACGCCGTGGATCGACTGGTCCATGAGCTGGTAGGGGAGCAGGCCGCGGCGCGACCGGAGGCGCCGGCGGTGTGTGCGTGGGATGGCGAACTGACGTACGGCGAGCTGGACGAGAAGTCGACACGGTTGGCGCACCACCTCGCCGGGCTCGGGGTGGGCCCCGGGACATTTGTGCCACTCTGTTTTGAAAAGTCGATGTGGGCGGTGGTGGCGATGCTCGCCGTGCTCAAGTCCGGTGCCGCCTTCGTTATGCTCGACGCAGCTCAGCCTGAGGCACGCCTTCGCTCCGTGGCCCAGCTCTGTGCCGGCCCAGCCATGTGCGTCTCTGTCGCCAACCAGCAGCTTGGATCCCATCTGTCGCTGGCTAGCGTTACCGTGGGCCCTGCGCAATACCAGGAAGAGTGGCCAAGCGGAGGCGCATGCCTAGGCCAACCAAGCCCGAATGAGCCAATGTATGTCTGTTTCACGTCGGGCAGCACGGGTGTGCCCAAAGGGGCCGTCCTGTCCCATGCCAACTTTGCCTCGTCTGTTCACTACCAGGCTCCGCTGCTTGGCCTAGAAAGAGACGCGCGGGTTTTCAGCTTCGCATCGCACAGTTTCGACGTCGCCGTACAGGACGTGTTTGTTACACTGTCGGTCGGCGCTTGCATCTGTATCCCGTCGAACGATGACAGGAAACAAGACCTGGGGCACGCCATACGCCAGGTCCGAGCAACGATGATTAACGTAACGCCCACCGTGGCTCGCCTCCTAGATCCGACGTCCATTCCAAACATTAAGACCTTGATACTTCTTGGCGAGCTCGTACAGCGGCCCGACACGGAGCGATGGTGGCGGCACGGTATGCGCGTCATCGCGACATACGGGCCCGCGGAATGTACGCCGATGAGCACTATTAACAGCGACGCAAGAAACCCTGCGGAGGCGACAAGGATTGGGAAGGGAGCGGGTGTTACCACGTGGGTCGTGCATCCAGAAGATGACAGGCGGCTCATGCTTCCTGGGCAAGTGGGAGAGCTTTTATTGGAAGGTCCGCTGGTGGGCCTGGGATACCTGAAGGACGAGGAGAAGACGCGGGCGGCCTTCATCGAGGACCCGCCCTGGCTGGTCTGCGGGAGCCCAGGCCACCCGGGCCGGCGTGGCCGACTTTACAAGACGGGCGACCTGGTTCGGTACAACGACGACGGCAGCCTGAGTTTCTTCGGGCGCAAGGACACGCAGGCCAAGATCCGTGGCCAGCGTCTCGAGCTCGGCGAGGTCGAGCACCACACGCAGCGGTGCCTCGGGGCCAGGGGCCAGTTGGTTGCGGAGGTAGTCATGCCCGGGGGCGAACAGGACAAGGCGCTCCTGGCCGTCTTCGCGGCGGCGGATGGGGCCGAGGAGGGTGGCCAGGTTCCGATGCTGCAGTCACTTCCGGCGGTGCCGGTTGCTGCAGGACTGGAGCTCGTCAGCATCCCGGCGGCGGTGCAAACGGAGCTGTCGCACTGCCTGCCGGGCTATATGATCCCGACCCTGTTCTTCCGCACGGACAAGCTGCCGCTCACAGCGACGGGCAAGACCGACAGGAAGCGGCTGCGGGAGATGGTGTCAGCGGTGCCGGCCGGGCAGCTGGCCGTGCTGCGGACGTCGGCACAGGGCGAGAAGCGACAGCCCCAGAACGAGGGCGAGCGACGTCTGCGCGACCTGTGGGCCGACGTCTTGAACATCGACCCGGCCGCGATTGGGGTAGACGACAGCTTCTTCGCACTGGGTGGCGACTCCGTCGCCGCCATGCGCCTGGTTGCGGCAGCCCGTAGGGCTAACACTTTCATGTCCGTTAGCGATATCTTCCGGCAGCCTTTACTTGTCGAACAGGCTGCTGTGCTCGTACCGGATGCCTTGCCGAATGATGAGCCTGTACTGCCGTTCTCGTTACTTCCCGGGGACGCGCCGGTTCCGGAGATTCGCCAGGCCCTTTCCACGCTATGCGGTGTCGATGCGTCGCGTGTGGAGGACGCTTACCCCTGCACCTCCCTGCAGGAGGGCCTCCTGTCGCTCACAACCAAGCGGGAGAACGACTATGTCTTACAGATCGTGGCAGGCCTGCCTGAGGACACTTGCCTCGACAGGTTCCAAGCTGCCTGGGAGTCCGTAGCCAGGGCTATTGCGATCTTACGTACTAGGTTCGTTTACTATGGAAAGCATGGCCTCTTCCAGGTGGTGTGCGAGCAGCCCATTGAATGGGCACGTGCCACAGACCTGAGCGAGTATGTAGAAAGGGATCGATCAGCGCCCATGGGCCTGGGCGTGGGCTTGTCACGGTACGCTCTCGTTGGCGAGGACGCGCAGCGCCCGCGATGGTTCGTCTGGACTGTCCATCACGCTACATATGACGGGCACTCGCTCCCCTTGCTATGGAACTTGGTCGCGAGCGTCTACCGGGGGGGCGATGTTGGCACCCGGCCCGGGTTCAACACATTCATTAAGACCCTGACGGAGAGCGATGCCGACAGCCGGTCATTCTGGCAAACCTATCTCGCCCGCGGGGAGTATACTACGTTCCCCGCCCTCCCTGCGGAGGAGGTGGAACCCTCGGCGAACACGATCACACGGTACAGCCAGAACCTAGTGTTTGATAAGAAGAAAGGGGTCACATTGGCGATACTGCTCCGCGCTGCGCTGGCGCTGCTTATCAGCGACTACACCAGCTCGACAGATGTTATTTTTGGCGTGACCGGATCCGGCCGCAACGCCGCGGTAGCGGGGATTGAGGAGATTATTGGTCCGACGATTACGACATTCCCAGTCCGAGTCCGCCTGCAGAGAGAACAGCGCGTGTGCGACTTCCTAGGGATGGTCCAACGGGATGCCACGGAGATGATACCGCATGAGCAGATAGGTCTCCAGCGAATCGCGAGATTGGGGCAAGACTGCCGGAGGGGTTGCGAGTTCCAAACGCTTCTGGTCGTCCAGCAGGCGGACCCGGGGCTCGGGCTGGACGAGTCGATCGGGCGCTGGCAGCGTACGAGCGGGGACGCTTTCGTCACGACATATGCTTTGGCACTCGAATGCTTCCCTACAGCGGACGGTGTCGACTTTCAGGCGACGTTTGATGCGAACGTGGTAGAGGGACCGAAGGTGGAACAGCTGCTGCGGCAGCTCGGCCACGTGGCCAAGCAGCTCGCGAGCGCGCCAGAGACACAGACACTGGCGGAGGTGGAGACACTAACGGCGGAGGATGTGGCGCGGGTCTGGGAGTGGAATCGGTCCGTGCCGGACGCCGTGGATCGACTGGTCCATGAGCTGGTAGGGGAGCAGGCCGCGGCGCGACCGGAGGCGCCGGCGGTGTGTGCGTGGGATGGCGAACTGACGTACGGCGAGCTGGACGAGAAGTCGACACGGTTGGCGCACCACCTCGCCGGGCTCGGGGTGGGCCCCGGGACGTTTGTGCCACTCTGTTTTGAAAAGTCGATGTGGGCGGTGGTGGCGATGCTCGCCGTGCTCAAGTCCGGTGCCGCCTTCGTTCCTCTTGACTCCAACATTCCTGAGTATCGGAAACTATTCATCCTGAAGCAGCTCAACGCACACATTCTTCTTGTTTCGCCTGCATTAGCTGGTGCCGAGTTGACGTCTATTTGCACCTTCATCGTCGTGGACCCTGGTCTGATTGCTCAGACACCCGGAAGCTTAACCCCATTTACTTCCATTGATTTCGCCCCTATTACTTCGGATGCTGGTTCAATTGCGTATGTTCTATACACATCCGGCACCACCGGTGAGCCTAAAGGCGTGGTTTTGAGCCATGCCGCTGTTTCCTCAAGTTGTTCTTACCACGGCTTTGCGCTCGGCATGGAAAGAAGCACGCGGACCCTGCAATTCAGTTCCTACGGGTTTGATGGTTGCATTTTCGATATATTCACTACACTGCTTTTCGGTGGATGTATATGCGTACCGTCAGAGGCCGATCGACTTGGGCGACTGGACCAAGCTTCAAGAGATCTACGTCCTAATTTTGCCTTCCTAACACCTTCGGTCGCAAGAACACTTCGTCCAACCGACCTACCTACGGTGGATACATTACTCCTTGGCGGGGAACCTGTGACAACCGCTGATCTGGAATATTGGTCTCATAAACCCCGTGTATTCGACGGATATGGTCCCACAGAGTGCGCTATGTGTTGCGTCGTCACTACTTGCATCTCTATTGAAACAACTACAATTCACGGAGGGAGAGCGGTGGGTTGTGTTGGATGGATCGTTGACCGCGATGATCACCATCGCCTCGTTCCGCTTGGTGTTGTTGGCGAGCTCCTGCTCGAAGGACATATTCTTGCCAAAGGATATCTGAAGGACGAGGAGAAGACGCGGGCGGCCTTCATCGAGGACCCGCCCTGGCTGGTCTGCGGGAGCCCAGGCCACCCGGGCCGGCGTGGCCGACTTTACAAGACGGGCGACCTGGTTCGGTACAACGACGACGGCAGCCTGAGTTTCTTCGGGCGCAAGGACACGCAGGCCAAGATCCGTGGCCAGCGTCTCGAGCTCGGCGAGGTCGAGCACCACACGCAGCGGTGCCTCGGGGCCAGGGGCCAGTTGGTTGCGGAGGTAGTCATGCCCGGGGGCGAACAGGACAAGGCGCTCCTGGCCGTCTTCGCGGCGGCGGATGGGGCCGAGGAGGGTGGCCAGGTTCCGATGCTGCAGTCACTTCCGGCGGTGCCGGTTGCTGCAGGACTGGAGCTCGTCAGCATCCCGGCGGCGGTGCAAACGGAGCTGTCGCACTGCCTGCCGGGCTATATGATCCCGACCCTGTTCTTCCGCACGGACAAGCTGCCGCTCACAGCGACGGGCAAGACCGACAGGAAGCGGCTGCGGGAGATGGTGTCAGCGGTGCCGGCCGGGCAGCTGGCCGTGCTGCGGACGTCGGCACAGGGCGAGAAGCGACAGCCCCAGAACGAGGGCGAGCGACGTCTGCGCGACCTGTGGGCCGACGTCTTGAACATCGACCCGGCCGCGATTGGGGTAGACGACAGCTTCTTCGCACTGGGTGGCGACTCCATCGCCGCCATGCAAGTTTCCTCTGCCGCAAGATCTCTAGGCATGCTTGTTTCTGTTTCCGATATCCTGCGGACACGCTCTCTGGCCGGGTTGTTTGCTGCCTCGTCAACTTCGTCAACTTCTACCGCCGTATTACCTTTACAAGGCCCCCGCGCCAACCCGTATGATCCATTCGGCCTGTCCCCGATTCAACAACTCTACGTCTCTCTCCAAGGGAGCAACAAACCCAACTTCACTCAGTCCTTCTATCTCCGAATCTCTAGGCCCGTCCCCGCCGATTCCATCTATGCCGCTATCTACAAGGTTGTGGAAAGACACCACAGCCTTCGTTCCCGGTTTGTTCCTAGCGAAGATGTGGGACAGTGGTTCCAGTTCGTCTCTACAGACATTTCCGAGTCATTCCATTTTGAGACTGTCCCAGCATCTCGCAGCGGTGAAATATCTGCCTATATGAACCTGTGTCAGGAAAGGCTAAACGTCGAGCGTGGGCCACTCCTTAGTGCAGCCCTATTCGAAGGTGCCGACGCGTCGACTCTGTTTCTCTCTATACACCACCTTGTTGTCGATCTGGTCTCCTGGAGAGTTATCCTGCGGGATCTCGCGGCACTCTTGTCCGGATCAAAGCTTCCCAATGCGCCTGTGGCGACCAGCTTTCGAGACTGGTGTCTCCGTCAGAAAGAATACTCGTCTCACCAACTTGACCCAAGTGCCCAGCTTAACTTCACAGTGCACCCGCCCAATCTAGCTTATTGGGAGATACAGAAGCACGAGAATACCTACGATAGCCTCACCGTTCAGGGATTCGAACTTGACGAGAATGTAACGCAAGCTTTACTTCGGGCGAGCAACACAACCTTGAAAACCCGCCCGGTTGAGCTGATGCTTGCATCGCTTATGTGTTCGTTTCACCGCACTTTCCAAGACCGGGGTATTCCAGCGGTTTTCAACGAGAGCCACGGCCGGGAGCCGTGGGACAATACAACTGATATCTCGGATACGGTTGGTTGGTTCACGGTTTTCCATCCCGTGCAGATTGAAGCTCCACGGGGAAGTGACATTCTCGAATACATACGCCGCACTAAGGACTGCGTTCGTAGCTTTGAGCACAACGGCTGGGACTACTTCACGGCCTCCGTCCAAACATCCGAGCAAGCTAAAGAGCATGCGGCGACCTACCCGGTGGAAATCATGTTCAACTACCAAGGGATGTACCAGCAGCTGGAAACCCAGCAAGCTCTGCTGCAGCAGGCCTCTTTACCCGAAGGGGTAGATTTACCTTTGTCTCTGCAAGTCAAGAGGTTCGCGCTGTTTGACGTGTCCGTGGGCGTAACTAGAGGCCGTGCGCATGTGTCCTTCCTATATCCGCAGTCCATGAAGTACCAGGAGAGGATCGCGACCTGGATCACCGGATACAAAGCTGCATTACAGGAAGCCGTTGTCAGGCTCCAAGTTACGCCACCACAGTGGACGTTGGCGGATTTTCCGCATGTTTTCGATCGATACGCCGATTTAGCCTCGTTTCAAGACATGGCCTTCAAAGAACTGCGCATTCAACACCCGGAGGACATTGAGGACATATTCCCATGCTCGGCAATGCAGGAGGGGATGCTCATTCAGCAAGTCAAGGATCCAGCCGTTTACAGGCCGCAGCTCATCTTCCAGGTGGTGCCATCTGTTGACGAGGTCTCAGTCAACATCCCAAGGCTTCATAAGGCTTGGGAGTCTGTCGTTCAGAAGCATCCGTTGCTGCGTTCAGTGATCTTCGATGGAGTGGCGGGCCTATCCAGGCCTGTGAACGTTATACTTCGATCCCCCACGGCGAGCATCTCACACAAACGGTACAGAGGCGAGACAATCTCGCCGGAGGCTTTACGCGAGCATTATAATCCAGTGGAAGCCCAAAGAAGAGGTCTCCAGCACCATATCACGATCGCTGAGCTGGACAACGGAAAGATCTTTTTCTGTTTTGACATCAACCACGTCATTATGGATGGTCATTCCAAGATGGTACTCACCCGGGATATAGAAGCAGCATATAGTGGTGCTTTCAACACAAGCGTGGCTTCGTACCGCACGCTCGTCGCATATCTCAAACCAGAGCGGCTTGGTGCCGCTTACGAGTACTGGGAGCAGTACCTTTCTGGTGTTGAGCCTTGCTACTTGACATCCGAACAGGGCCATGCGGATTCTGATGGCTACCAAAGAGTATATGTCCCTACAATCTGCGGCGATGCGCTGGAAACGTTCTGTGCGAAATACGAGATAACGAAAGCTACCTTTGTCTCGGTGGCCTGGGGGTTGGCACTGAGGCTCTATGCCGGAGTCCAGAGACCGTGCTTTGGATACTTAGTGTCGAGGAGGGATCTGCCGGTGGACGACATCGAAAACATGGTGGGTCCTGTGATTGGGAATCTGCCATGCACTATAGCCTTCGAAGAGCTGGACACTGTGTTGGAAGTTCTGCAACGTCGACAAAAAGACTACATCGAAGGTCTAGCGCACCAGACTGTCTCGTTGGCCGGCCTGCACCATAGGCTTGGTATTGGGTCACGGGGTTTGTTCAACACCCTGTTCTCCTACCAAAAGGTTCAACAGCCAGGCCATGGTCAGGTGATCTCCCTAGAGGAGATTGGAGGAAGAGATCCGACAGAGGTATGAATTCCCAGAAGGGTGTGTGGACACAGAAGGGCAGTGCTAACATGCAGTTTGGGGGAGCAGTTCGACCTGAACTTCTCAGCCGCAGAGACAGACAACCGGGTCGATATGGCATTAACGTACAAGGGAATGGTTTTGCCCGCCGAGAGGGCTGAAGGGCTAGCAAGTATGATACACACGACGCTCAACGAGATGATGAGAAACCCAGACAAGAAGATGAAAGACATGAGCTCAATGCCTGAAAAGGACGCGAAGCGGGTCTGGGAGTGGAATCGGTCCGTGCCGGACGCCGTGGATCGACTGGTCCATGAGCTGGTAGGGGAGCAGGCCGCGGCGCGACCGGAGGCGCCGGCGGTGTGTGCGTGGGATGGCGAACTGACGTACGGCGAGCTGGACGAGAAGTCGACACGGTTGGCGCACCACCTCGCCGGGCTCGGGGTGGGCCCCGGGACATTTGTGCCACTCTGTTTTGAAAAGTCGATGTGGGCGGTGGTGGCGATGCTCGCCGTGCTCAAGTCCGGTGCCGCCTTCGTTATGCTCGACGCAGCTCAGCCTGAGGCACGCCTTCGCTCCGTGGCCCAGCTCTGTGCCGGCCCAGCCATGTGCGTCTCTGTCGCCAACCAGCAGCTTGGATCCCATCTGTCGCTGGCTAGCGTTACCGTGGGCCCTGCGCAATACCAGGAAGAGTGGCCAAGCGGAGGCGCATGCCTAGGCCAACCAAGCCCGAATGAGCCAATGTATGTCTGTTTCACGTCGGGCAGCACGGGTGTGCCCAAAGGGGCCGTCCTGTCCCATGCCAACTTTGCCTCGTCTGTTCACTACCAGGCTCCGCTGCTTGGCCTAGAAAGAGACGCGCGGGTTTTCAGCTTCGCATCGCACAGTTTCGACGTCGCCGTACAGGACGTGTTTGTTACACTGTCGGTCGGCGCTTGCATCTGTATCCCGTCGGACGATGGTAGGAAACAAGACCTGGGGCACGCCATACGCCAGGTCCGAGCAACGATGATTAGCGTAACGCCCACCGTTGCTCGCCTCCTAGATCCGACGTCCATTCCAAACATTAAGACCTTGGTACTTCTTGGCGAGCTCGTACGGCGGCCCGACACGGAGCGATGGTGGCGGCACGGTATGCGCGTCATCGCGACATACGGGCCCGCGGAATGTACGCCGACGAGCACTATTAACAGCGACGCAAGAAACCCTGCGGAGGCGACAAGGATTGGGAAGGGAGCAGGTGTTACCACGTGGGTCGTGCATCCAGAAGATGGCGGGCGGCTCATGCTTCCTGGGCAAGTGGGAGAGCTCGTATTGGAAGGTCCGCTGGTGGGCCTGGGATACCTGAAGGACGAGGAGAAGACGCGGGCGGCCTTCATCGAGGACCCGCCCTGGCTGGTCTGCGGGAGCCCAGGCCACCCGGGCCGGCGTGGCCGACTTTACAAGACGGGCGACCTGGTTCGATACAACGACGACGGCAGCCTGAGTTTCTTCGGGCGCAAGGACACGCAGGCCAAGATCCGTGGCCAGCGTCTCGAGCTCGGCGAGGTCGAGCACCACACGCAGCGGTGCCTCGGGGCCAGGGGCCAGTTGGTTGCGGAGGTAGTCATGCCCGGGGGCGAACAGGACAAGGCGCTCCTGGCCGTCTTCGCGGCGGCGGATGGGGCCGAGGAGGGTGGCCAGGTTCCGATGCTGCAGTCACTTCCGGCGGTGCCGGTTGCTGCAGGACTGGAGCTCGTCAGCATCCCGGCGGCGGTGCAAACGGAGCTGTCGCACTGCCTGCCGGGCTATATGATCCCGACCCTGTTCTTCCGCACGGACAAGCTGCCGCTCACAGCGACGGGCAAGACCGACAGGAAGCGGCTGCGGGAGATGGTGTCAGCGGTGCCGGCCGGGCAGCTGGCCGTGCTGCGGACGTCGGCACAGGGCGAGAAGCGACAGCCCCAGAACGAGGGCGAGCGACGTCTGCGCGACCTGTGGGCCGACGTCTTGAACATCGACCCGGCCGCGATTGGGGTAGACGACAGCTTCTTCGCACTGGGTGGCGACTCTATATCGGCGATGAAGCTTGCCGTGGCAACTCGCAAGACTGGTATGGCTCTTACAGTGTCGGACATTTTCCAGTCCCCTCTTCTTTCAGATGCTGCCATTCGTTTCAGCACTACGAAATCACTTCCCTCTCCAGACCCTTTCGCTCTGGTCGATTCTCATGTGTTGCCCGAAATCCTCCAGGCTTCAAGCGCGTTCGCTGATACATCCAATATCGCGGATATCTATCCCACCACTGGGTTTCAGCAAGAATGGCTTGAACAACACCTAAAACATCCCCGGTCTGTTTTGAGCTACTTTTACATTGATCTGGGGCTATCTATCAACACCGAACGTCTTTCCCATTCTTGCAATCTTCTTGTCAACCACATTCCTGCTCTACGGACAATCTTCTTCTCTTCGAATGGACTCTTCTGGCAGGTCGTACTTCGAGAACATTCACCATTACTGGAAATCATCGACGCACCTGACGACCTACTATCGGCAACCCGAAGAACGTGTTCTGAGAACTCAAAGGAGTTTCGGCTTGGGGCCTCTCCAACCGCTTTCACAATCATTCGCAACAAATTCGAGGGCACCCGCCTACTGCTTCAAATGTCGCATGCTCAGTATGATGGATTCTGCCTTCCCATCATATTCCGTTCATTGATCGCAATATATCGTCAGAAGCTCCCTGAGCCCGTCATGGAGATTTCTATATTCATAAGATATGTGCAAAGCTGCCAATCGATCGCCACTGCCTACTGGAGAGGTCTTCTCCGCAAATCAAGTGTCACTCAGATCTCTTCAAATCTACAAGAAAGCTCTTCCCTGGTAACAAACGATGTTCCTCTGGGAATATTTGTGGAAGATACCATTGACCTTCCTCAGCTTCGGGGTAACACTACGCTGGCCACATTACTTTGTTCCGCTTGGGCAATAGTGCTCTCAGCTATAACCGGCCAAGATGATGTTGTATTCTTGTCAATTGTCTCCTGTCGGGATGTTCCTCTTCCGGGAATTGAAGACGTTGTGGGCACCTGCGTCAATAGCTTCCCAGTTCGCGCTCAGCTACACGCCAGCCAATCCAAACAGGGTCTTTTCCATTCGATACAAGAACAGTACCAATGCGCTGGCCTGCATTCCGCACTTGGCCTGGGCACAATTGTGAAAGAGTGTACCCAATGGCCTCAGACGGCAATTCCTGATTGCGTGTTCGAGCACCAAAATCTGGATCCGAAACCCCAGCTTCCACTTTTGGGCACGTTAACCACTATGGTCAACTTTCCGAACCCATTCTACGTGCCTCAGCAGACTACCGCATCCACTCATCCTTTTGACGATAAATTATTGATGAAGATCACAACCAACGACCAGATTATGAGTCATACGACTGGGAAGGAATTGCTGGCTTATTGGAAAAAAACCATTCTGCATCTTCTCACAAGGCCCTCTTTACTGCCAACCCCTCCATTTTCAACCATTCCTAAAACAAATACCTAAAGTCTTAGCGTATTTTTCTACCTCTAAGAGGATATCATCAATTCAAGTTATAAATAACCCAAAAATTATATTACATTAAGGTGTGATGGAATGCAATGCATAATATAATCTAACGTGCCCCACGGTTCATGTTACCACTTTTCCGCAATTCTAAAGATTGAGTAGTTCCTTCCTTATATTTTATAATGGTAGGCCAATGAGAAGAAACTAGTATGCAATTGACGCTCGAAGCGCTTCGAAAAGATCATAAATTAAGCCTACGATTCGCGATATAGTTCTATAAAGTCCCCTGTCGACCTTATGATTCTGCATTACGATGGTACTTCTCAACAAGATGTACGATCGCCAACGCAGAAGCTTACAGATTCCGAAGAAGGAGCGATCGTACAATACATTATCAACTTAGATACACGATCATTTTCTCCCTGGATAAGTGGTGTTAAAGACACAGCGAATCGACTACTCTGCTAACTCGATACGGGACGCGTTTTAATTGAAGAATTGATTATTAAAAGGGCCCATTGCGAAGACCCGACGCGTATCTGTTACGACCTGACCCGACAATGCGGCCAGTATCCACCTTCGGGACGGAACCACAGTGACCCGAAGTGCCTACGAACTATTGGACAGGAATCTACCCCACCAGTCGGCACCTACGACCCCACCTACGATGACAAGAGTCCACCGTACCAGCCACGATGACCGACACCACGATGACCAACACCACGATGACAGACACCACCCAGCGCAGCCACTCCGGGATGACGCTCAGAAGGTGGCACGAACTGGACAGACAGAGGTGGACAATACACCAGGTCACGTGACGGGATCACGACGCCTCCAGTGAGCCAGGAGCCGACGGATCACGGTGATCCAAGTGAGCCAGTTGGAATGGATCACGAACCAACAGTACGATCCAAGGAATCAGTGGAGGAGAGATTGGACATATAACCACGGACGTTTCCTATGTATTTCATATAAACACTCTCTACTTCAGTGATCAATCTAAGCATCAATCTTACCCCATTGGTGAGGCACATTGCCTTAACGACTCTATTGTGAATACTTCCTGTTACACGTTGTTCTACGATTCAAGTTACGGTTATTGCTCTTTGTATCAACAAGACCCGTCTTGTTGCACGTCTGGATACTCTCTCGTATTGCCAAACATAAACCCTTCGGTACGTCTTACCAGGTTTCCATTTGGACCCCTGATAACATTCGTTACATTTTGATCACTTTTGTTCTTGCGAGTCACTACCTGGTAAGACGTACCGAAGGGTTTATGTTTGGCAATACGAGAGAGTATCCAGACGTGCAACAAGACGGGTCTTGTTGATACAAAGAGCAATAACCGTAACTTGAATCGTAGAACAACGTGTAACAGGAAGTATTCACAATAGAGTCGTTAAGGCAATGTGCCTCACCAATGGGGTAAGATTGATGCTTAGATTGATCACTGAAGTAGAGAGTGTTTATATGAAATACATAGGAAACGTCCGTGGTTATATGTCCAATCTCTCCTACAAACCAATTGAGGACCAACCTCAAACCGAATACGTCAAGAACCGAATCGTACATCATCGAAATAGCTCTCCGATATCAATTTTGGCTGGCCTTGACCGGATTGCGAAAGGTACGACGTAGGTTATGCATCGACTCGATCTGTTAGAGGGTCACTGCTTTACGAAAGACAAATGAGATGCTTAGCCGGCGTCGTCGTACGAAAAGAAAACGGCTACAGGATGTAGGATCACTTCGTACACAAGTTGGAGAAGGCCTGCAGTCTCAAATGGACAAATTGCGTAGGAATAGCGGTCGCACAAGAGCGTCCGGGACTCACAACGCTGTAGAATTTGTGGAGAGCCCGGGTATAATGCACGTACTTGTCAGAATGATGTAGTGGAGACGAGAAGTCCGATTGATTATAATAAATAATACATGTGTTACATTATAATGTACTTATATGTAATTGTAGAAGGTTAGCGAAAGTGGTAATAATATTTGGACCGTGGGGTACGTTACATCCTGTTGTGGTATTTCGATTGTACATGATATAGCCGCATCCCTTGTGGCTGACGGAGAAGTCACCCTTATCCCGCCTCTTTCATATCCCTCCAATATTTATACTCTTTTGGCACAGGGCCGAGCGACAATGACTTCCATGAAATGATTGCCTCGGTGCTCATAATCATAATATGTACGTTTTGCTTGATGAAGGAGCTAGGCCACCCAGTGCTCATCGGTCGTCTGCGCTTGCTTCCTGGTCTCCAATGTCTCGTACAGAGTCACCCAATCGACAGAGCGGCATCACCAGGACTTCCTGAGGTTATCCCATCGATGGATCACGGCAGGTAGGCTGGCCTTGTCAGATTCACTCATCTTTTGAGCTTCGATAATGGGTGCGATAATCTTTCTCAGCACACTTGAATTTTGTCAGAAAGGAACGTTGTTTTAAGATCTATTAACTAATGAACGAATGCTGTGGTATATCGGTCGGCAATAACGTCAGGTCGTTCGAGGTAGGCGTCGATTGCCGGTCGGTATCGTAAGGCGGAAAGGATGATGCGTTGAACTGAACCCCAACGTGTGGCATAACTTCAGAAATATTAGGTTAAGTTACCAATTAGGTATAAAACTAGTGGAAAACGTATCTGATGACCTACGTGCGAAGAGGTGTAATTTTCTGACCGGTTTTCTGTTTAAAGGCCGTCCTTATCTTTCGACACTGTTCAGTTACGTTTCGGAATTTGTTGGCGAAGTCTCGGCCATAGAGAACGTCGGCTTCCAATCTTCTGATACACATCCAATACCAATAACTGAAGACCGTGGGAATTACAGAGAATGGCAAAAGTATGAGATAAACCCCGGTCGTTGATCAAACGGTGAACCGACCGCATCGTGGAACAGGGTGTCTGTACAAACCAAGTTGATCCTTCGCGGGTTGCCACCAGAGATCTCCTTCATATACAGCTTGACCAGGGCAAGCTCGTTACCAGCATTCATCTCCAGATCACCTTGGCCGATGGGTTTCCAACAAAAATCATGCTACCGATCACACTGGAAAGAGACGTCGGTGATGCTGTTTTTATTGTAGTCTCCCGATTCATCGAAACAGACGTTGATGTATTTGGCTTGAGAAACAACTTGAAAGATTTCAGGCTCCATTTTCCGATGCAAGTAAGTGAAATACGAGCCGCCGACCTGCCTTCTTTTAGGTATTGCGTTCGGGCCTGGTACTTGTCCCACGATCCATTTACCAACGGGATTATGGAAGGAGTTGAAAGACCAGTCGGCCTCCAGTGCAGCGTTGCCAAGATCACGTTGAAGGGCGGTAAAATATTGATGTGTTGTTACTGACTGACTGGTTCCAGGATCACGGTTCTCCTTCTCTGCCTCACCCAACAACGCCTGCAATCGGCGGGTTGTCTTGTGGTATGCTACACATGCAGCGAGGTGGTCCCGAAGTCTCGTCGATCCCGCGTCGGCATAACAATCCTTCTTACAATGCAACGCTTCTCGTACCATTCCTATATACCTTGATACCGACTTGGAACTGATCCCAAGTCTTCTTGTCCTTCATCATGACCGATCTTTCGAAAGAGCCGAAAACTGAGGAAAGAGGAAGTTGGAACAACATGCTGATCAGATCGTTCTGCAGTGACTCTGACGCTGTTGTACGGCATGATCGGCGGTCGGGCCATTTCCCGATTACATAAGTATACACAATATCCTTCTAGAACCTCAATTAATTGTACGGCATATTCACTATTCAGGGGGTATGGAAGGGTATATGCGTACTCGTCAGCTTGCCTCTTCGACCGTCTTTCGGCATTTGCTGGCTGTTTCTGCCTGATGCACAGCCCCTAAACATAGCCATCAACTATTCTTCGCGGCTCCCAATCCTCTATTCATTCGTTACCTATTTCAGGCAGTCTAAAACACGCCAGCTTTCAGTTGGATGCATGACCAGAGCCTGGCGCGATATTCATAAAGGCCGTTGGCTTCCTCTTTCTCAATTTCCCCACCTTTTGCCACTCTACAAAAAAACAAGGCGATTGCAGCTCAACACAGAAAACAAAATGTCGACAGTCTTGGAAGTAACGAGGAGTGAGCATCCTGAGTGCGATGGCATCGGAAAACGACCAATTTCAGATTCACTCAATAACGCTTTGGATATTGGAAGTGTGGCCGTAGTCCCCGACGAATCCCTTTGCGAGTTCTGCACTACGACCAACCTCGAGTTCCTGAAGAGACCCACCGCCACGAGGAAGGAAAATTGTCTTGGCCTCCATACCTATCGATAAGCAACCGCATGAGCACTCCGAATGCATTTTCTGCCCAGTACTTCACCATTTGCTGACCGAAAAGGAAACGCTCAAAGAGCTGCCCTTTATTTCTACCTAAGCCATTCGCTTGACCTACGAGCGTGATATTGACAAATCACGATGGCTTCTGATGCTCAAAAATGCCTATGGTGTCCTACTTCGGATATATGGAAGATTTGACGATGTTCTGCCGTCTTTCAGAAGATACGTGGCAATGGACGAGCCTTCTGAGAACCAGGAAAATGGACGGGTGGGAATACCTGACTGCGACTTTCCTACTTTGCGCAAGACTTTGGAAAGCTTGAACGATGGGATAGAAACTACCACACCATAACGCATTGAAACCAGGGTTTCGATCCATTACACCATATACACTTATTGATGTAGGTGTATGCTACACGCACATCCACGTACAATCCATGAGATTATGTTGTATGTTAATACACTCAATTTCAGATGTCCATTGATGCAATTGATGTAACTAGGTGTATCAAGTTCGACTTGTTTCCAGGCTTCCGGAAGGGTTACAGGGTAAGACGCCACCACTGCCACACTTGACAACAAGGATGGAGACGCGTGTAATCTGAGACGCGCCTGGCGAGACTTATAAATAAACAAGTAAATAGTAATTCAATTCATTCAAGACTGGTGTTTTTAGTTGCAGTCAGCCACATCACAGCCACCCACACTGATCATGTTCAGCCACATCGCAATTACCGATTCAACATGATCTTGATCTGGAGACGGTCACTAGCCAAAGTGACGGTCTTGGCAGAATATCATCTTAAATTTAAAAGACTATCTGCATTTGGACCTGGTCATACTACAGTATGATCATCTCCGTATAAAATGATGTCAGGTCCAAAATAAGCATAGCACCATTTGAATTCTGAGATAATCTCCAGAGATCATTGGTGTGATTATCTACAGACCCACCCCCCCTCCACCATACGGAGAGTTTGGCTTAATCAAATAACTCATTACTTCGTAGATGCTCCATGGTCTAGCGACTCAGCCGCTAAAAGCCAGGCCTTGGTGCACTAAAAGAGAGAAAACTAAAGCTCTACAGGCACGCACTGTGACTTCAATTAATGACCTAACTGCGGCACTCTGGTAGCGCTATTTCCAACCTACGAACGACCCTTCACATTTCGTTTCCCGACAAGCCCCCCGAGCAAGACTTTCGATATTGTCGTGATTATCCAAATCTCGGCATAACTATATTCTTTCGATGATCACTTGAGGTTCGACGAATAATGAGATTGCCGAAGCCGTCCCTTGCAGGCAACATGTCGTTCACTGACGTAAGATTGTAAGGTGAGGTGGAAACCTAGATAGCCTTCCACAGTAGCCTACTAGGCATGATACTGGATTAGCTTGCCACACCCATGTCAACGGATGGGGTCATTGATCCCAGCTAAAAGTATCGATTCCTTCGCTCGTTGTATCTTTGCATAAACGGCCATAGTGACGCATGATATCAAGGGGCTGCCCAGATTGAGGAACGAGCCGAGGCAGCCAGCACTGGCAAGGAATCTCGGAGTGTAGAGTAAGCTACCACCAGCGGTACGTAGAGTGTACTTGCTGAGCCTCACCTCTCGGCACGCGGTCTGCTTTCGTGCTCCTAGTTCTACAGTGTTGTCTGCAAATGAGCTGTGACTCTAAAGCAATGCTAGACGTAGATAAAGCAGGGTAGAATCTGACCTGTTTGATGGTCATCTGTTCGTGAAGTGCAGGCTGTAAACGAAAGTCACAACTGATTTGATGGTAGCACATCCAACGAAGCCACGCCGCCTCGGGGACAGCCGTCACCGCACAGCCTTGTTGCGTTCACCGCGGTTTAGCAGACCTCAACATAAACATTGCTACTGCAGATAGTTTGTTGGCAGTCGACTCACATCCACCGACTCACATCCACATGAATTAACACGTCCAAGTCGAGGCTAAGATGACCCCCACCAAGTTCGTTTGGGCCGATTGCTGCCCGTCACTCCCTAGCGGGGAACGAATTCTCCGGCCCTACAAACATTCATTTCAATGGAGTGAAAGGTGACCGCGCCATCACGCAACGTGGAATGCAAAGGCTAACCTGAGAGAGACCCCGTCCAACCCGACCAACCCCCCAACGATGACCTTGTGCATCGGAGCGACATCACCGACGCGCTCACGCGACTCCTCCCGGCGTCTGCTGCGTACCAAAGCGCTGCCCTTTGGGGCCTAGGCGGGTCCGGGTATGGCTGATCCTTCCTCACGGAACGCCTGCGACTAACGAATGCAGCAAAACCCAGATCGCTCTTGCCTACGCGTATAGCCGATGTCGCGACCCGAACTACTCTGTCTTCTGGGTACACGCAGATACCGAGACCTCGCTCGCACAAGACTATCAATCGATCTCAGCCAGGCTTGGCCTGCCGAACGATTTGGAAGGCGAAGACCTCTTGCAGGCCGTGCGCCAGCAGATCGAAGCGGGCACAAACTGGGTCCTCGTCCTCGATAACGCCGATGACCTAGCGCTATTCAACGTTGGACGCGCGACGCAGCAAAGCCATACAGCACAGGCGTCTACATCTGCATCAAGTCTCCACGGTGCTGTACCGCGCGGCCCTCATGGAACGATATTATGGACAAGTCACGACCAGCAGATCGCCGGCAGCCTCGTGGGCGCACGGCAAGCTTTTCACGTCGTGTAGATGACGTCGCAAGAAGCGACAACGTTACTGGAAACAGTCAGGAATGAAGAAACAAAGGAAGAGGAGCGAGAAGACGTCCAGAGGTTGTTAGATGAGCTGGGTTGTCTCCCGCTTGCCATTTCGCAGGCTGCAGCATATATCCGGCGGACGTCAACTTCCATTGCAGCATATTTATCGGAAATTCAGAAGCGAAAGAAGCGGCGAAAGCTGCTGAGGAGGTCCGAATACGACCGACACCGACGGCCAGAAGTGTCCAACAGTGTTCTCGAAACGTGGGATATCTCGGTCGATCATCTTCGGGGGGAGAACAAGATGACGTACGATATGTTGCACGTTCTTGCTTATCTCGATAACCAACAGATCCCCTTGCAGCTGATTCGAGAAGCAGTTCGGCTTGCGGAAAGAACACCTGTAGAACTCCCACGCAGTGGTGGGGATGGCACTAGCTCTAGTGAGAGCGAGGAAGAGGAAGATGGCGACAGCGACAGCGACGACGATGATTATATTCTTGAAGCCATCACGCGACTCCGCGAGTTCTCTTTCCTAAGTATACGTGAGCCAGGCCCCAGTGCTTCACAGCGTGCGTATGAGATGCACAAGCTGGTGCAAGAAGCTGCCCGGTATCGTTTAGAGAAAGACAAAGCAGCGTACTTTGCACAGGCTGCATTCGAGGTTGTTAATAACCTCTTTCCCGATAGCCGGCGGGAGACTTGGCCGGAATGCGAAGAATATCTGGTTCATGCACAACATGCAGGCGAATGGGCCACATTACATAAGGGAGAAGAGAATGTAGCAGCGCTGCTAACGCGGGTATCCAAATACCTGTACGACAGAGGTAGATGGAGGGAGAAGGAGCCAGTAGATAAAACAGCATTGCGTCTCCGTACTAAGGTGCTAGGGGAGAAGCATTCGGACACGATTAGGAGCATGGCGGAACTTGCAGCGACATACCACAACCAAGGAAGGTATGACGAGGCGGAGAAGATCAAGGTGGAAGTGCTGGGGCTACGGCGGGAGGTGCTAGGCGAGAAGCATCCGGACACGATCTCGAGCATGGCGTCACTCGCAACGACATACCATGCGCAGGGGAGGTCTGAAGAGGATGAGAAGATCTCGGTGGAAGTGCTGGGGCTACGGCGGGAGGTGCTAGGCGAGAAGCATCCGGACGCGATCAGGAGCATGGCGGGCCTAACAAGGACCAAGGGTACATGATCATAGACGAGAGTAAAACAATCAGGCAAGCCCCCCACAAGGAATAATAACGCGAAGATCGTCTAACATGCTGTTCCATTCTGGTGAGTTGGGTAAATCAACGAGAAGTTTTCGTTTGCCCTATTTATACAAGCGGCCATCGTACCTGCAGATAATGAGAGAACAAAAACACCGTAGGGGCTGAAAGTGCCGCGATGAGAACAACGCGTCGTGTATGCAAACTTTGGAGGAGCCGGTGAGCGTTGCCTTTAGCGCTCCGTGTGCGACGGGGGAATGGCCTGAGGATATTCTTATATCAAGGGGTTGGTACAGGAAACCAATCTTTAGGTTGATGATTGAAATCCTGTAGAGCAAACCCATAGTTTCCACCGAGCCAGACCAGAAGGCAGAAGAACGTGAAATTGTCTCAATGCTTGTGCGCATAGAATAAATAAACATTGTCGTTGGTGAGCTGACAATGCCAGCTGAGCGCTGACGGAATTTGCGGGAGAAAAAAAAGAGGGCGCACTCCAGGTACCGGCTAGAAAGCAGTTTGCAATCTTACCAAAAGCCACTCACCAAGCAATTCGAGTGTACAAGGGACGCTGCATATCACGATCTATGGTCGTCTGGGTTATAAACAACCGAGGCTACCAGCAATCTCGGTAACTAAGGGCTGACGTCGAGAAAATAAGAGCTTACTACCCCGTGTTAACCCATTCTATCGGGACGGAGTCGGTAAATAGAGAATGTTATTGACACAGGCGCGCCTCCCAGAACCGCCATCCACCACCCCAGGGTTAGGTTAGGCGCGAGACAGACCTGTTTAGACACTGCGAAGATGATGCAGGCTGCTGCAAAGCTTCTGAATCGTGCCAAATGGCCGAACTACTTGACTGTGCTGCGGAAGGCTCTCTGGTCACGAGCCCATCGAGTATTGCTTGGGCTGTATGCCGAGCCCCATTTGTATGTCAGCTGGCAATTGTAACGTAATGGACGGCGTTAGAGGTCCTTCGATTGTATGAGGGAATGGGATGTGTATCATTGACTAGGACTGAAACACGTATCGTGGCACCGTACCGATAATATCATGAGCTAGGAAGCAAGCGGCGTCGTTGCGCCAGTCCTCCCATCGAAAGTGCCATAGGTGCTTTGTATGTACATATGCTCCAGGACCAGGCCGGGTTGTCTAGCAAGCTCTTCCGCCCATCTAAATTGCTTGCTGTAGCCCCTCACATGTACTCAGCCCACTACGTGGTAGCTGGGAAGCGCCCTCATGGTACTGTATGGCAATTGCCTCTGATGGCCTGCACGAAAGGCAAGCCAGGTCCAATCCATCAACCACATATTATACCGTAAACTGAAATACAAGTCCATGGCGTACCGAATGGCTCATAGTAAGCCTGCCGTGGAAGTACTTCGTTGAATATGCTATACCCAAGCTCCCGCTTCTATTCATGTCTCCGGCACCAATGAAATACCCTTGCCTATTAGCCACGCAGAGAGGAAAGGGGGTCGGGTATTTGAAGTGCCTTCGGTGATAGAGCATCAATAGACCTGTCTCCTATGTTCTGGCAAACACTCATCGACTGAAGCTCATGTCAGGTAGCAATCATGACGAACGATTGTCGCAACGACAGCTTCCACATGCCGTAAGTCGGGGGGCCAATCGGCTTCGGTTCGCTTGTAGTCGATGAACTCCTCCCATGAAAAACTCTCTTGCTGCTGGCTAGCACTATCTGGCGACAACTTGATGATAGCACAGCACCGGTGGGTCTGCGATCCCAACTTCGAGCTTCCAACCAGCAAAAGCCTAGTCATGCTTTTGAAGTGACCCGAATGCGTGAGTTCATGCCAGTAGTATTCCAGGTCGTCACGGGGGATAGCTATCGACTCAACTTCTCTGATATCGGGATATTCTTCGGCGAAGTCGGCTATCGCATTCAGGCTTAAATGGAGAATGTCGAACTTAGGGCGGAAGTACACCGGTCTGGATACTTCGGTTTCGAATAATGGTTTGAAGTGCGCGAGAGCTATGTCGCGCGATTCTCTACACACATGGAAGAGTACCGGCGCGCGAGCAAAGCAAAAGAACGGGTGGGTATTATACAGGTCTGTACAGTAGTCAACAATACGAAGAACACGCCGGTCAGGCAACGCTTGCTCCCAAATATGATTTCGTAGTTCGGGCGGGAGGCCCATGAAATTGAAACGTGTTTGTTGCTGGCGCAGTAGCTGTCGATTCTCGTCTTTTAGTGCGTAAATCTGGTCTTCTAGATCTTTGATTTGCGCCTGCAGCCTACAGATTTCAGGTGAGACATAGTGAGTGGCCATGTTGATAACTGGTGATTTGGGCTGATTACGGGAGTGGAGGGCCGAGATGTTGTTTATCGACGCGAGGAAGAAGAGAGCTATGTGAAAGCAGATGCCGTGGGATTGTATGTTATTTACGATGGTCTGCCGAAGGAGGCTGAGTGCCTTCTTCACTGCCACCACAATAAGAGAGACCTTTCGAATCTTTCGCGCCCGGTGTTCTCACTTCCGGAGCTGATAGGTTTGCTTGTGTACCCCTGCTCTACTTACTATACTGTATTGCACAGCCCCTAGCTCTATTCCCTGGGCATGGATAGCTTGCAGTGGTTGTCAGCGCTGACCGGGCATAACCTAGGAGACTTCCACCCAGTGTAACCTTTTAAGCGACCAAAAGCGCGTCTCAGGCTCGTTTGTTTGCTCAAAACCAACAATACAGTGCAAGAATCCCCTCAAATAATGGGATTGGTGTTATGTTTAGGATTCAAAAGCCGGGTTTAAGGGCCATCCAGGTCTTCATTTGGATTTCCAACCCAAGGCCTTGCGAGTACTATAGGTCTTATTATAACCAAAGTGATATGCAAGCTAGATTCGTTTCGCTAAGCTTTATAAAGTGCTCGTCGCCGACGGTGTCTGGGATATCAACATGCACCCGCAACGTGTCGCTTTCACTGCTAACGATATAAATTGACTCTCTAACTATCAACAGAACTTTCTTCGCAATGGTGGCCCTTCCAAATGAGATATGGGGCAACGTCTTGCAGTATCTTCCTCCTTTAGATCGCCAAGCTTTTTAGCTAATTACCAAGAATGCCTTTCACATCCTCACATCTTCCCAGATTCGAAACTCGGGGATATGGGCCAAGATCATTTATAATAATCGTGCCGCCTCCAACGCCCTGAAGCATGGAGTCGACCTAGCACTGATAGGCCGCGTACATGACATAGGAAACAAGCATGCCGAGAAGCCGTACTTGTTTCTGGTCACTCTTCCAATAAACGTTGATAGACGGATAGAGGATGCTGCCAATATTCTTCCTTTCTTGCGAGGTAAGATGGAAAGAGATTGGCAGACGGGGGCATGGACATTGGATTTCCCGGAGTTTACACTAAATATCAACGGGGTGTATAGCCAAGGGAGGAGTATTCCTCTCCCGCCGGCACATTTATCACAATTTACAGAGGAGAAGACCTGCGTTTTATACTACACCAGAGATCGCCCTCAAGATGTGGCGTTAACGCGGCACGATGCTACCTACCTTGGACAAGACATTCTTCTATGGTTAGAAGATGCGCAGACGATCCACCTGCGTTGCCCCACTCCACTAAATTGATGGGCGCGTCAGAGCGCTTTGATGGCTTCGTAACCGGGGGTGTCATGCTTTTCTATGCCACTAGTTCATTCTAAATAAATCTATTGCCCAAGTCTAGACGATCACGAGGTACCGACGAGGTGAATTGATGCACTGGTTCTTTCGGGGAAGCCGTTTCAATGTGCGTCTGATCCAGAGTTTTTCACTTACACAGCCGAATGCAGGAGACGGGAGCCCTCTTGATTTGAGTCTGCCCCTACAAGTCGGGTTTCCTTCGCTCCTCCGAATGACCGTCCTCCAAGTGTTAAAAACACACAACGATGGGAGGCAGCATGATGGTTTGAAGTCTCGTTACTACTCGGCTTCCTTTGGTGAATCGCCTCCGACTGGTTTTGGCGCTGGTTGGCCAGGCGCAAGACCTCTCGGACTCCGTGACCTCTATTCTCGCAAGGTGTGGAGGCATGCATCCTCGTGTCGCCTGCATAACCGGTGGAAACGGATTCGCAAAATTGGACATAAACGCGGGCACAGGTGGCCCGACCGTGGCAGTACATATGCTCTGTAAATCAGAAACAGGATGCCAGCGGTCTGCTACCGACATAGGCGCTCTCCGAGCCAGGCACAGTGTCGTTGGACTGTACCTCTGGCGCGAGGCAACGCCCCGCGACGGAGACAAGCGTTGAGTAAACAACGCGAACCGACCCGCCGCGGCAGTCGATCGAGCTTGCGTAGTGGGAGTTCGCGCTAGACTTGCAGCCCTAAAACTGGCACCAGTGACGTTTGGACCTGGCAGATGGCGCTCGCCCACGTTCTAATCTGGGACAAGACAGGTTAGGGCTGGCTGGCATGGAAGGTCCGTGAGCAACCTCTCAGTAGGGCTTATTGACACGAATTGTCCTCCCGTAGTAGGACTCCCCGCCATTCGCTAGAATTGTGACCGTCTAAATGTAGACAAGCGGTCTTCGGGGTCCGTACAAATGAGCCTAACGTGAGCCTAACCTTATTCAATGGGGTTACAAGGCTTCAGTCGGCCGAGCTGGGATATCTACACCTTCCACCTCCCAGTCTTTCTCTTCCCAAGCAGGCCACAAACTCCACCTCACCCAAAAAAAAATCCCGACTATGCCTTCGACTTACGTTGCGAGGTCTTGATCGGTGGAAAGCCCCTACTACAATCGAAACTCACCCCGACCGCCCCTCCATGGACGTCCATCGCACACCCCACCGAGCGGCACCAACTTCGGTTGTACCTGTCAGGAAGACATCTTGCCAGGCGACCAAACCACGAAGCTGCCTCGTGGCACGACTTCCACGTCCCATCCACTAGATTCTGTCCATGGGATGTGTCGAGAGCAATGAATGGGCCGGGACGTGCACCGCCTCCTGGCTGCACCCTCGACGGCCGAGATACAGAAGTGGCAGTTGACTACTGGATATCACAATGAGGATTTTACGCTTCGGGGAACAGGCTGGTCGGTCCTCTGGAGGCCTTCAGGCACGAGGGGGCAAGGGTTGGAGGGCCTACAAATAGAGCTGCCACCCCCCAACGAATTCGGAGGACCTTCCTCTCCTCAAACCCTTTTCGAGATCCGACAGCCTTCATTCGATTCCTAGACCATTCGCTCTCTTGTCCCGCCCACCGCTTGCTACCATGGGAAATGAATCGAGCCCTGCCGCGAGGGGCGACGATCTGGACAGAGCGATTCGATCCCTCACGCTGCTCCTCTCAGACATCCAAAGCGCGGACCTTCCTCCAGTATGTCGAGATTTTGCCGTTCGCGAGACAAGCTAATCGTAGCAAAGTGCATAGATTCAATGCGCGACCTTTGCACCACGGCTCCAGAGGGGGCGCGCTGGCTTTCCACGCAGATATCGTGTGAGTTGGCGCGGGTCGACGCGACGCCCACGGATCGAGCCTCGGATCATGTGTTGCCGAAGACGCTGAAACGAACAAGAGACTCGGATCGATCGTACCAACCTTCTAAGCGGACGCGTATGACAGAAGAGCCTCCCCGGACGCCTGCTGATGTGCCTCATAACGGTGACGGATTGTCATTCGAACAGGATTCTCCCACTGGAGAGCGCCAGATCAAGCGATTGCGTAGCGAGAACATCACGCTAGTCGGCCGTCTCCATGAAGTTCTCCAGGAAGTGGATGAGCTACATCATTGCGCCAGAGCGGCAGACCCGACTCAGACGCTCACCCTCAGCCAGGAGAATACCTTCCTCAAGAAACAGCTGCTTGCTATCGTGACTGCTCGCAAGGATTCTGGTCTTATCAAAACCGGCAGTCTCGGTCCTAGTAAGGAGGATATCAGCGCAGAGCTCGAAGTGATCGAGGAGTCGATTGCTGACGCGTGCGCTTCGCTTAGCTGGTGTAGTCAGGTGCTGGACCAGCCAAAAGAAACTACGAATTCAGTGCTTTCCCAGTGGGCCAGCACTCTCTGTGGCTTGGATTTCGAATCCTTCGTGGCACACTGCAAGGAGCATCGCATTGGCATGGTCGACGTCCTCAGGTCGCTTGTGGCCACGGCACTTTGGGCTCTTGTATGGAGACACCCCCTTGAAGAGACAGTGGCCGAAGAATCCCCGATTCTACGTCATTACAAAAAGCAGGTATCGGCAATATGTAGGTCCTGGCTCGAACTCCAATGCGATAAACACTGGGCTGACAATCCAGACGGGCCTCATGCTCTCCACAGGGTTGAGCTCCTTGCCTACAATTCCTTGGTATCGGAGCCTCATTTCGATATTCACTTCGTGGCCGGCCATACCGAGAGCTTATTGGGTTACATGTGCCATATACTCGAGCCGCTACTAGACCCTGAGCCAAAACAACCGGACGGCAATGAACTAGGGATATCCGACTCAGCACCACCAGCTCTCTTCGAGGATGTCATGACACGCACCATTGAACTGGCAGCGAAGCTTCACCTGACCGATAGGCGCTGCATTTGGATATTCTTCCAGCCTGGGAGCAACTTCGACCCGCAGACGATGAAGCCTGTGGAGTGGACCCCTGTCGACACAGCATCATCCGGGACAAGCCATCGGGCAAGGCAAGCCCCCAGCGGAGACGTTGAGACGGTCCAGCTGTGTGTCTTTCCTGCCTTCTATATGAGCAAAACCCTGGGAGGTCGTACCAGTTCATATGGGAGTGAAGGCACAACCATGAGCGCTTCAGACGACTTGAGTGACTACCGACTCGTTGCCAAGGGTCTAGTACTAGCTCAATGAGGTTTCGTGGACTACTAGGTGAAAAGGAGGAAGATCGAGGTCGATAGTTAACCCTAGCAATCAATCAAGCTGAACCTAAACAACGCAAGGACAATACCAGTTGACGCAAGCCTTGTAGCTGTGCCCCTGTGGCTGTCTGTAATGGCATTATTTTTGAAACTCTGCCGCGTAGACGCGATTAGGCGTAAACAATACAAAGATAAACATAGACACCCCACCGTGATGGAGAAGCCACACCACAAAATATATTGGTGTAGTCTCCACGGCAAGGTTCACTTAATCAAAGCGCCAAGCGCAGTACCAGTGTTCATCCGAAACCAGATGCGCTGAACCGGTCAGCAAATGCATCACCGTAACGAATATACCCTGCCCGGACAGCACCATTGCATTGGCTAGCATCACAACGCAACCCGCCCACCCTAGTTCCAAAGGCAACCAGCCATACCAGGGGATTGACTCTACGTGGAACCCATAAGTACGATGGATCTCGATAAGCCCGATCGAGGCGGCTAATAGCGGATCCAGCCGCGCTCACTAAGTAGTCCCAACGCCAATCGGGTTGACAGCCGCTGCTAGCACAATAGTCCTTGGCTGCGCTCACAACCCACCAAGAAAATGGCATGCTGCGGAGTCATGCATGGGCCATGCGGTCTCGTGGGGCCGTGCTACTCACACTAGCCAACAAAAGCTGTAGTAAGCGACAACACCCATGAATTCAAGTCAGATCAGGGAGATTGCCCCAGATCGTCAGGAAAGCTCCAATGAGCCAAAGCTAAAGAAGCTTGCTAAATCTTCAACCTACAATGCCGTACAGGACTTGCACGAAGACTGGCACGCTTGTGCATATGCCCGTCCTAACCACCCAATACCCAGAAGATGAGATTGACTGCCCCATGAACAGCTTGCAAGAACGGGCATCCACCATGTCTGCCTGCACAATCTAGTACCACCCGTACTGCTGTGTCATGCCAAAAAGAGTACGCAATATTTGCCGTGATTGGAGTGTCCTTGCTAACCACGAAATTCGCGATAACGAGCAAACCACTCAACATTGGCGCCGCTGCCGGATTGTACGCTGGCTAAGGAATTATAAGAAGGGAATAGTCGATTGGCGGTTTTCTACGAGCAGAAACCCATCGCGCGTAGCTGGAAACAACCCCAGGAGGCGTCTCGCCCCAGCCTTCACTAAAAATGATGTCCAAATAGCGCTACGCCAGGTTTCAAACCCCCCGAAAAACAAACGATCGGCCAACGCCTGGAGGCGCGACGTGGCACTGGACATGGACATAGTGAGCCGACGGAAAATGATTGGTGGGCAACTGTCGAGCACAAGACAAACAACACATCAGCAGATAACCAACATTGAAAAGTAGGTCGTACACAACGCTGGGTCTTTTCCGGCCTTGTCGTTCTGGGCCATGTCAATGGCCTTGGAACTCGACCATTTATACCACCCATTACGTCGATGTCCCTGGCTCCTCCTTCGCGCGTACACTTCAGTGCTGGACTTGGTAGTAACATCCTCATGAGCGCGAGTCGCCGCTCTGGACCGCATGCGCTCGATGACAAACACCAGTCACACATTACTGACGTCGATTGACGGTGACCCGACGACAGACCGACCAAACAAACAGCAAATTGAGGCCGCCCGGGCATCGAGAAGTTGTGTGAGTGTGGTAAGTGTGTACATACGGTATGGCACACCCACCCATTTGAGATTTGCGAATAGAAAACAGGCTGGGTCAAATCCCACAGGCTTTTGCTTTACTTACAAGGATGACCTGCAGCATCTCGTTTTACCCCTACGGCCTCCGCATCCACGATATCCAACTAGGCAAAGCATGACTCGATATCATCGTCTTGTCGAGGAGGCGAAAGCCCTGTCGTCCATTTCTAGGAGAATTACTTACAGACCCTACGGAAACACATCGTCAACCCCAATTTCTAAGAGAAGGCGCTTAGAGGGTACCCCACACTCCCCATCAGACTCCCACCACAACCAAATTCGAGGACTGCTTGCTGCAAAAACATCATCAATAGCCGTGATAACCCCGTCTGATCGTGCACTTGGATTAGCAAATCGATCTTCCATATGTGCACCGGGAAGCCTCCTTACGCAAAGTGAAGAAACCTGCGATGGCGGTCAAGAAAGCTCCATTCCCCATTTTGGTAAAGGCTCGCCCCCGGCTTCTCCAGAGAACGGGCTTGGTAGCCACGCTGTGGAGAAAGCCCTGTTTGAACGTCTGCCTCTACTTCCGTCTCCTCCACCGGAGCCGGTCCTTTGTCCTGAGCAAGCCGCTTTGGTGGACCTCATCTGCGCTGGACATAATGTCTTCTACACGGGATCTGCTGGATGCGGAAAATCGACGGTTCTAAAGACCTTTACCAAGCGCCTGGACGAGATGGGAAAGAAGGTACATGTTCTCGCCCCAACTGGCCGTGCTGCTTTGCAGGTCAACGGAACTACCACATGGACGTATGCAAGGTGGACGCCAGATTCTCATAGGAAACCCCTAGAAGAACTCCAGGAAAAGGCGCTTGGCAAGTTCGTGAGGAAGAGATTCAGTAAAACCGATGTACTGGTCATTGATGAGATCAGCATGGTCGAAAACTTGCATTTCGAAAGGCTGAATAAAGTAATGCAGGAGGCACGTTATGATCCGAGCTTGACTACTCAGAAGGCATTCGGAGGCGTTCAAATCGTTGTAACCGGAGACTTCTGCCAGCTACCACCAGTTCGACCCTTCCAACACTGTATGGAATGCGGTAAAGAGCTCGTTCAAAGTTATCATAAAAGGGAACTGTCCTATTCATGCCCGACCACTCACCATCCCATCTGGCGCGACGAGGACAAGTGGGCGTTCGCTAGCGATGCATGGGAGCAGTGCGATTTTGTTCATGTCAATCTCAAGACAATCCACCGTCAAAACGATCTTACGTTCATCCGTATATTGAACAAATGTCGAATCGGCGAAGCGCTTACTAAGAGCGATATGCGGCTCTTAATGGATCACCCCTGCAAAACACGCCACGCGACCAAACTCTTCGCCACTCGTGATGAAGTTGCATTGGTGAATCAACAGCAGTTCGAAAAGCTCAAAGCCGTCAAGCATACCTACTGGGCTCGCGATACGTTCATGTGGCGGAAGAAGAAGCATCCACTCTTGAGTCACAAAGCCATTCGAAAAGCCGTTGGGCCCAATGGCCATCAGCCCCTCTTGGCTCTGAATGATCACCGGTTTGACCAATATGTTGAGCTCAAGAAGGGCATGCTAGTGGTGCTCCTAACAAATCTCGACTTGCCTCTCGGACTCTGCAACGGCAGCCAGGGCATCATCTGTGGCTTTGTGACGTACGAGGAAGACGAATTGCCCGCCGTATACGGTGAATACGGCTACATAAAGGAAAGAGAGGTTAAATCTTACATTGAAGGGCCCGGCGCCGAATCCAAAGTGTGGCCCGTTGTCAAGTTCCACAACGGTATCCGACGGGTCATCCACGCCGAGTGCTCTATGAACGAGCTGGGTGACGAAAAGCCGTATTCGCTGTTGTCGCGGACGCAGATTCCCCTGGCGCCGGCGTGGGCTATGACAATTCACAAGAGCCAGGGCCTAACCTTGGATCGCGCCATCGTCAACCTATCAAAGGCTTTCGAGATTGGTCAGGTCTATGTGGCGCTGTCTCGAGTCAAGGGGCTCGAGGGGCTTAAGATCGAGGGAGACGCCGCAGGGCTAGAGGCAGGAATAGAAGGGGATAGGAGGGTTCAGCGGTTCTTAAGGGAGCGTTTTGGCACCTGGACAGAGTGAGTGGGTTGATTGTTTTTTTCTTTGTTTTTCTTTGTATTCTTTTTGGTTTTTTTTTATGCTTTTGGCTACGAAGATACACACATACGATTTCATTGAGGCCCGGCGGCGAAGCTGAAAGAATAACTATCTCTAATCTAAGGTCCATTCCCGCATTGTTTCCATGCTAGCGAAAGGCCTCACATTATGCAGAAGGGGGACAAGGGTCAACTCGCGCGAGGGCCAATTAAGCTCCCGCATCTGGATTAGCCCTGGCGCATCGGATACCGCAAGGGGTTCATGAAATTATTCTTCTATCCTGGGATTTGTTAGGCCCACAGCCGGATCACGATAGTTATTGGCCTGGCGTTCCAAATCAAAGTCTCCGTGCAGTGTATATTATAGGTACTTTTCGCTGCATGCGACTGGGTGGTCCAAACGTGCTACTAGGGTGCTGGCAATGCTCTCGATGGCCCGGGTGCGTTGACTACGTGACGGCCGGTCGGTCGGATTTGATACACAGCGGCTGTCACACCTCGAGGAAGTTGTAGGGACCGATTGCCGCCAAATTTCGACGGGGAAATCCACATCGGGCAGTGGGCATGGCTGAGCAGCTCGTGTGATGGCGGCCATATCTCGTTGATTGACGCTGCATGGCTGGCACGGGTCTTTGTATCTACTCCCGACTCAAGCAGTATGCCGTGCTGTCTGTCGCTGGCGCCGAATTGGATGGAACAGCGTGGACTTTCATTAATTGAAAGGCGAGGTAGCGTTGTTCAGGAGTGCGCTATAACGAGGAAATCAGGCTCGGCTGTTGACCTACAGGTGGTCGGTCGTTCAGAGCCTCGAATGACATGGGGTGCGCTACGCCATAGCTTCATGTCAATTGCTGGTCCGCCAACGACCGTGTACATCCACTGTAATCTTTTTCGTTTCTCGATCCAGCGGTACCGGTACCCACTTTAGCAACTCGATCCGCTACCCAGCCCTCCCAGTCTTAGGTCAGAGAGAAAGTAAACCCTCCTCAGGGCTACCATTGTCTTCATGTCTGTCATAGCTAGGTAGCTGCCCGAACAATACATTTGATTCGGAAAAACATATAGTCGAAAGGGTGTCCCAGTGATATGTGCTTGGCTAGTGGCGTGCGGGGTACACATAGGAAGAATTGGAATACCAAATTCACTCAACATGTACAGTACGGTGAGTGACGATCGCCGTATGCGACAAACTCATGTATTAAAGCCTGGCGATCACGACAAGTTGCCAGGAATCTGGTGAGATCCAGTGACTATGTTAGTTCCCGATGCAGCGTGTAGCGGGCGTGGTGGCCCACGCGATGATATCCCCATCCCAAGCCGCCAACGGCCACAGCCAACCTTGCTGGCCATCAAATTGAATGTTATGATAGGCGGTTTAGAGTATCCTCGTATTCAATAGTGCATTGGGCGACGACGGTGATGTCTGAGGGACGATCTTTCGAAACCCCGGTAAAGGAGGGATGGGAGATGGGACATTCCCGGGATTGGTGTTGGTCTACGTGACACGAGCGACGGACGAGATATAGGAGGCGGTCTTAATGCCAATACCAAAAGCGCAGATGTGAGCTGAAGGAATCTTTGCATAGTTGTTGGGTCTCGAGCATGCATCACGTCAGTCCAAAGCCACCCCCGCCATGAACGAATGAAGCTCTAACTCAGCCTTTTCCTCGTCTATATCTTCGATCCCATCATATTCGCTTGCTGACTCTCAAGTGTTCCTCATTTTGAACATCATCGATTGCTTAGACGATCGGATGCCATCATCGGTGTTCTAAGGACGAAAGACCCCTCAGTCTCCTGCCAATTTGCTTCACCTGTCCACGCTACCAACCTCCCATGTAAGGGCACTGCCTTTGCAGCCCCCTCCCACATCACATCGCAATATAGCCCGCCAAGAGGGTTCGGCCCCAGGTAAAAAATGCAGATGCAGGCTTCAGCCAGACCTCCACCATGGAAACCTTTTTATATGGTACCAGGACAATTAGTTTTAGGATTGGCTCTGACCATCCTTATATTGGCTATACCATCCGCCACACTCCTCAGTTCTACCAGCCCCGACAAGTCAGAACATCGGCCTGAATCTGAAAGGCGCCACACATCCCAGGAGAAAGTGTCCGCGACAGGACTGGCGAACCTAGAGGCTGGGGCTGTGAGAGAGAAGCCTCCTAAGGGGGACCAAGTTCCACAGAAAGTGAAACCACCCGAAAAGATAAAACATCCTCAAAAAGAGAAATCTCAAAAACAGAAGGGTACTTTGTGGCAGCGGGATAGACAGGTACAGAGCGACATCATTCCAGAACCCGGAATGCCAAAAGAGGAATTTGGTATGACCGGTAAACTCACAACGGTGACTGAAATGATGGGGTCAGAAAAAGGCAAAGCTACAAGCCAAGACCGCCACAGTAGCGACATACCCAATAACGAAGTGAGCAATGCTGTGATAGAAACTGCTCAGAGCACTTCGAAAGCAAAGCCTACTGCCACCCTGCCTCCACGACAGCCATTAGGCCCACCGGGGAAAGAGACCACGAAGGGCAGGGGAAAACCACATGCTTCCCACATGGATTTGGCTGAAGAGGATACCAAGATGAAGAATCAACCGTATCCGAGGGTAAAAATTGAAGAAGACCCCGAAGAATCAAAACTGTATGCGGAGCGTGCAATACGCTGCATAACGGGCAAAAGAATGTTTGTCTTCACGGATGGTGGGTCATGCTTCCAGGCCTCTTCAGCAGCATTCACCTATATATGCTTGCCAGAGGGACAGGCCGAGTGGCAGGGACATTGGCATGATGAATCATATGGTATCATTGGCGATATTCGGTCGCGAGAAGCCGAGATGATTGCCTTGACAAAGGCTCTCGAAGTTGTGGAGATGGAAGCAAAGCGGCAGGCGTTGGATGCGGAAAGTCCGTTGCGCGTCTTCGTCTTCACTGATTCTCGAGACAATCTTTATTTCTGTCAGGCCATATTAGGGAATGGAAAGGTGCCCACTGCATCTATGAGTCTGGCTAAAGACAATGTGAGTCGAGCCCTGGAAAGGATGATCAATCAGATGCTGTCTATGAAATCTACGGTCAAGCTCGAGCTTCATTGGGTGAAAGGCCATTCATCAATACATCACAACAAGCGGGCCGACAAACTTTCCACAAGTGCGTTACGTGCTGCAAAGGAATACATACAAAACACCAGGCATGACACCGCGAGGGACAGCAGAGGATATTATCTCATACCCTTCACAGACATGGAAAAACAACCCAAGAAAGTCATTGTCCAGCGAGCTCGTGACATTGGGCAAGAGCTTCAGAAGGAGATGAGGGTCGCTACTCAGCAACAGATCGATACCATGGTCGCTTTCCGGGCCAGGCTAGAGGCGCAGGCTAGAGCGGTGGAACCGATGATGGGTATTCTCAATCGATTCGTTGCCATCAAGGATTCTGGACTTGTCGACCTGCATCCAGAAACTGTTGCTGTGACAAGTAAACACTCGCCTAGAGGCACCGAAACCCCTGAGGAGAAACTAACTGATGTCGCCAGTGTGGTTCGGAGCCAGGCATCAGAACAAGATGCCCAGTGCATCATGACGGAGAAGCAGGGATGCCCGGGCGAGAGCCCAGAACTGATGGGCAAGGGAGAAATAAAGAAACTTGCAGACGAGAACATTGCACTGAGGTGGCTGTGTAGAAGGCGTCAGGCTGCTCTTATGTTTCTCAGGGTTAGCAAGTCATTGCGTGCTTGGTATCGGTAAAACTGGGAGAAATATCACAACAGCCGCCTGTAGCTGCGTTCAGTAGCGGCTACTCCTCAAATGGCTTAACCACTTTCTTGTCCATCCCGTGGGATTCCATCTTGGACGAGCCCCGACACAGTGAGAAAGAGCAGATTCTGCGACCTTTTCATTAATGTCGAACGACCTCGACTCTTCTGATGCGCGAGTTTTTGTTCTCGTCCTCTCAGTCTGCGCTCATAGTTTCATAGATTGGTTGGGTGTATTCGACTCAGAACTACACCGTATTGTCACTAGGAACTTCACCTGGCTTTTACGCAAGTAGTATATCCCAGTCCTGAGGCCACGTTAACGAATTCGTGCGGACCGGCGAGGTCTACGACGGCTTAATCGCAATTCCCAGTGATGTGCAATTCTGCGCCCTTTCGGATTCTGATAGGGTTCTTCGTAGAGGCCCTGCTCGGTCTGGTTCTGTATCCATTCTGCAAGTTTATCCAAATCCTGTTCGTGTTTCTGAAGCTCATCATCCTCGAAATTCTGCTCAAAGCTCTGCAGGGTCTTGACCGGGTGACACTCCTGCTCATTGATTTCGGCGGGCCATGTTAGTAGGCCCCTATACCGCGTTGAACTGGCGACAGAAGTCTGGGTGCCGGGCTCGGCAGGTTCCTGGTAATCCCCCATACACTCGGATGGGTCGGGCAGCTTGTTGGGGACAGCCTGCTCAGAACTATGGATTCGTAAGACAAGAAACCCATGGAAAAGATAAAATAGCTCACTTCATATCGTTCATTGGTGGCCAAGGTGCCGTGAAAGTTGCTGATAGCCGATAGCTGCAAGCGATTGTCGCAAAGATGCGTTGTCACGTATGGACAGCGTATATAAAGATGGAGAAAATGGGGAAGAATGGGGACATTCATTCACGTTCGCAAGGAGCCATTTTATACTACATCGAGAATCAGGTTGGCACTGGAAACCACGCGAAGGAAACAGACTGCTAGGGTTCAGGTTCTATGTTTGGCCATGCAAGCCTCCACCTCTGGTGAGCCCTTGCAACAGGTGCCCTAGTGGCCAAGGACAGCGTAGCTGTACATGGTTACGAAGCATATCCAAAACCTGTAAAGGAGGTTTCAAGAAACCACAAGGCTTGTGGCCTCCAGGAACACTCATAAACGCCCACAGGATGCCGATAAGCTGGATAGGGATTTCCGCCCCTGTAAGATATTGAAGAACTCCAACCAATCTACACCGGGATATAGGGCCGCCGCCCAAGACCTGATTACAACGGCTCAGTTCTTTTATGGTAAGCATGGTCTCCCCGAACTCCTGGAGTTGAGCGCCTCTCCCTATTAATAATGGCACTACCTCCAAGTCCATCACTTTCCTTCGAGACAGTGATTATGATGCAGCCTACAATGTTTCAGAAAGCGCCAATTCCCGCGGAACGATCGAGCACATGGACAAGGAGGGCTTTACAGATATATATACTCTGGTTACCAGCAAGAGTCTCGGTACCTAGCCTGGGAGGAATCGTCTTTGGGAAAGCGTGGAGCCACATAACATCGTTCCTTCAGGGTCTCTAGGTAGGGAGTGGCTATCTCATCAAGGCCAGTCTGAAGAAGATGCCAGCTGCCTAGATTGGATCCAAGTTCAGTAACAACCTGAATGATAGGCCTTGCTTTTGGGAATTCTTCCAGCCTGGGAGCAGCTTTGACCCGCAGACAATGAAGCCTGATGGCCATTGCAAAACGCCATGGCCACGGCAAAGACCCAGTGCTGATTGAAGATGGTCTCATTGCTTTTGTAATGTGAGCAGCTCTTAAATTACTGAGGTTTCCCGGAACTGCAGAAAAGCCTCCTACCATATTATACTCAGGGTATCGTGTACACTTCAGGATTGTTCCAGCTTCGACTATGAAGTTTGATGTCAACCGATAAGGCTTACGCACTCAGGAACTATGATTATGATACACCCTATGAAAGAAGCCTATTTCATGGAGCGGGCTCAGGCGCGTCTGTCAAGCCAAAAAGTCCCAGCCTCTGAGTGTGGTTTGTGAGCCTGAACTCCCCCCAAGTTTAATAACCATCTTAAGACCTCCATTGTTAAGTATATTTTCTAGAAAGTCTCGAATCGCGTGCGTTAAAGCCAAAGCCTTTGCTTGTCAGAATAACTTTCAAGATAAGTTGGAGTCAACTTACCAAAAGCGCATTAATAAGTGACCATGGAACCATGCATATTATGCTTGCCAGGGCTGCCAAAATGTGAATTGCCAGGTTCGTCTGTATTACCAACTTGTTCGTAACGGTCAACAAGTTGATTCGTACCCACTCCCAAATCATCCAGAGACGAAAGATGAGGACAGAAGCCCCAACCAGCACCCTGTCCCAAGGCTGAATATTCCCAGCAAGCACACTTCCAGCGATGAGTAGCGGGATCACAAAAGCCAGTATAACTCCTATGAGAAGTGGATTGAAACTAGGCCGTCCTCGCTGAGCCGTGCCAGCGGCCCATATACTCTGAACTTGTGAGGTTATCGAAGCGATTCGCAGTGCTATGTGGAACTCACCTCTTTTAAGATACTCGATAGTACGACTGAACCAGTAAACAGTAATGTCCATCGAATATTGGACGACCATGAAATAATTGTAAAGATAACCTGCGATGATGTAGCCACACTAAGTTGTATTCCAGCGAGAAACGAGAACGGAAGCGTATGCCGAGAACAGTAGGCATCTGAATCCGTAGAAAGCTGAAAATTTAGCTTCCATAGGCGGAATACCGGAAAAGGGATAATGATGAGACTCAAAGCAAGCGTAATGCTCATGGAAATACGTTGTGGGGTAGAAAGGTCCATAGTATCTGGGGGTTTTCTCATGGAGTTCAACATTCTCGGCATGAAGGATTTGCTGCTGCTTGCGTCCTTTTTATAGTTGTTTTTCGGCAACCCTTGTCCCCGAACTTGGGTATACAGGTATTGACTTACCCTTTATCCTGTTCACAAAGCTTATGGAGGAAACCCATTACCAACGTATCACGTTCTGGAATGCTTTCTTTCTTTTAAGATATTGTCCACTTCCACCTTAACTGCCTCTGCAATACAGGGTGATGCTAATTTGATCCGTGTTTTCTTATCGTGCCTGTGACGTCCTAGAATAACTTATGTTCGACTAGACAAATAAAACTGGAATAACGTGAGCGAATAGTTTTTCTAGCGCCGGCCACCTCGCACGTTCGATGGGACACAATTCCTGGCAAACCTTGGGTAGCCAGGGATAGACCTCGCCGGGGAACTACCATCTTGAGTCGTCGAAGCCAATATAATCACCAGGTATAGGGAGAAATGCGCCATGAGTGGTCAAGTCAGTCCGACTTGTCTCAAAAAGGGGTGTCTTAGTATCTTTCTCGAAAGTGAAATCGCATGCACCTACGACGGAAGTGATTGTTTCGGTTTAACATGCCCTCGGTCCGTAACGATGTGACTTGCCATAAGTGTAAGGCTCAGAATGCCAAGCCTAGTACTTCCTATGTCTGGTGGAATGTTATCTAATAAATATATCGGTCTAATTTTTTAATTTCCTATGTAGCTCAAGTGAAGTGCCTAAAGAAACAGCTGCTTCGATGCTCAGAGGCAATGAAGAAAATACTATATCCACCATGCTATTAAATCTACAAGCGTATTGCTCTATTTGCTCGGTTGGATTCTCATGAGCTGATTCCCTTTAGTTCTGCCAAATATTTCCTCCACAAGCTTCCTTGCGTCGTTCATCGTTTCAATGCCCACCAGATCTTTAAATTCCAGAGGAGAATTTGGGAAACATACTTGGAGAAGTAATGTTTCCTTTCCATCACACAACACCGCCTCCCAACCTTTGAAGGATTCGATGTCAAAAGCTGTGGCTGTCTTAGGAACAGCAGTATCCAGACGTGTATCGTAAGCTACCTTAGCTGCGATGGTAGACAGATGGGTGGCTATCTTCGCCAGTGGCCTCGCTTCGCCCCTAATTTGGGCGAAAGGTACGAAGACTGGCTTCCATGTAGCCTCGAATTTGAGCACTCCATCTACCTCGGTCGGCTTGTCAATCTTGGCAAGCAGGTAGGGGAAGTCTTGCGGAAGCACACAGTGCAATCCGGTGCCACTGAAGATCAGCTCTCCTCTCTGCATCGAACTGGTAGGCATTTTCATTGCCTCGTAAGAACCAACAGACGAAATCGCAGTAATCATGGAAGCTGATGTCTGAGACGGCAATGTTCCGTATGAGCCACTATCTTGGGCCACTATAAGATGGGGAGGCGACTGACCACCCATTCTTTGGCGCTTAGGCGGAGGAAGTCCTTTGGCGGTCTCATTCTGGGGACTCGCCTGAGCTTCTGTGCTATCACTTTTCGGCGCAGTTGGATTCTCTTGCAGCCAGGCTTTTCGTTTCTGGCCGATAAGATTCCTCCCATTCGGCACAAGGGGTTCAATACCAGGGCCTCTGCCAGGATTCAATGCCTTTTTAGTTGTGTTATTGGTAGTTGATAGGCTGTCGGGATACCGCTGGGAATGGCCAGGCTATAGGTGGTGACAAGCGGCCGCGTTGTCCTGGGAGACATCAGGTGCTCTCTGTACAAGATTTCCTCGCATTCTCTGCCAATTTACAGCCTCTGCCATCCAAGATTGGTACTTAGTTTGTACTTCCAAGGCTTTCTGGTCTGGAAACGGTTTGGCAGCGGAAGTGGATCTTGGTGCTCTCTCTGGTGGTCCCATATCAAACACAACCGTTTCATCTGCCTTGGTAAAGTGCGTCTCAATTAATGGCCCAATGGCAGGCCGATTAAGAGCAGAAAAAACTTGCAACCGAGGCAGGGTACTCGGAGTTGCTCGTACGTGGCTGGCGAGCCTCTGAGTCGTGCGGTTGTTGCTGGCGTTGCTTATGAGCAAATTCTTCGCAAGGTCTGTAACCATTTCGCCACCGGTAAAGATAGGAAGGTTGGGTTCAATTTGATTGTTGCATGAGTCCTGTGACCTGGCTGGCTCAGAGACGTAGCTCCCCAGAGCCCTAGTCTCATGGGCAGCGGTGTGTGTAGCTCTGCCAGCTGTATTGTTGCTGTGACGAGCCTCGTTGGGCTTCGACGGCGGCATATTGGGGGCTTGGATATGGGTTGGCGCCTGGCGGCGTGAAGTGTGCTTAGCGTAATGATACATAGTACTGGCAGCTAGTTGCGAAGCTCGATCGAACGAAATGGTGATGATAAACGGAGAATATTTTTTGCTCGACTTCTGTCTGCAGAGTAGAGGAGCTATAAATGAGGCAAATTTGAAAAGACAAGAGCAGATTATGTGGAGCAGAGATTGATTGGATTGTATTGATAAAAAGACAAATCGGCGAGGGAAGAAAGGGGTAAAAGCTCTATTTATACTTGATCTACCCCTGTCGAGTTTCGTGCTTGCTCCTGCCCACCTTTGAGATAGTCCTTGGTCCCTACACGGTCTTGGTGGACAGTGAGCTCAAGTCATAGCCCCTATCAGAGCCCGGCCACGAGAGAGCCAGCGCTTAAGGCTCAATAGTGATGGCCGTGGCGCTGTCAACTGACAGTGTGCATGGGCTGAGTCGAACCTGAAATGGCCAAGGGTTTCAGTCCTCGTTTTCCTTATTACGCCATGGGCTACTTAATCTGATGTCTAGTCTTGTACTACATTAATAATGGTTGTACTTGTTATATATTGGAACTCGAGGGCTAGCTACCGACTAGTTAATTGACCTTATGGTATGTTTCCATTTATAAGCAGATCTGACTGAAACAGGTGTCATGACATAGATTGTGTGCCTAGTATAGGGGCCAGATATCGTCCAAATTGGCACTGATACACAGGTAACGTCCGTAAGGGGGAGGCCGCCAGCTCGGGTTCAAAGATGGGCGAAGCGTCTGAGGCTTTTATCTGAAGTTAAATAAGATAAGTGAGCAATATTAGTACAGGTTTGTTGTTAGAAGCCTCCAAAAGACCCTCAACGGACTGTCTTAGTAGCACCTATCAACTAAGTTGCTTGACACTGGACCAAAACAAAATTACATGATACCAGCCTTGCAGGGGAGCAATGTGTGTCATGGTAAAATCTACAATACCAAAGCACCGCAGGAATCGTCTGAATATTCCCACGGTTAGCTATTCAGGGAGGTATATCGAATGACGTTTATGGAAGCTGATCTTTTAGCTACCAGACTGGCATCACGCTCTCCGACCCAAGTTGTATCACCTGGGAAATTTGGTAGAGGCACTGCTTAGTAGGACTAGTATAGGATAGCAGGCGTTTGGTAGTCCAAAGTCCAGGCAGGCGGCCTCCCCTTGATATTTGCCATCGTAAACGCTTACATCCTGCCCGTAGGTCAAATTAAATGCGGCCATGGGCTATAAAACCTTTGTTTCAGGGGTAGCAGACTCGAGTCTCTTCAGTGAGGCGTGACTTCGAGTAGGAAAGTAGAGGAGGCAGTTATCTTTAGGGCTATTTATATCTGTCCGAAGCCCACAAATCCAGAGACCGTCTTTCTTCATCCTCTCCCCAGTGCCACTCGCTTGTTCTACACTATGGACGTACATTTGACGAAGCTGCCAGTCGAAATGCTTCTTGAGATTTCAAAATACCTCGGGCCTAGGGACATCTGCTCTCTATGTCGCTGCTCAAAAGTTCTACTAGAGTTTTGGCGCAAAACGCTATACGAAAGTAATGTGAGGAATGGACGATCTTCCGCAGTCTCTCTTGCCATTAAATCATTAAGGCGTATCCCGACTACAAAGGACCTCGAATTTGCCCTTGGAACTATCAATCACTCGGTTCAGGCAAAGGCTGACTTAGAGATGAAACACCCTGTTGATCTCCCAGATTCAAGTCCATTACTACAATCTCGGAACAGGGTCAAACATTTCCTGCCACCGCTGTTTATGTCGATTGCTCTCGATCAGACGAAGATTTCAAAGAGGTTGATCGAAGCAGGGGCCCCATTGGTTCTCAGTAACCCTCTTGGTACTGCACTCCATCACGCTGCATATCATGGTTCTACGGCTATGGTGGAACACATCTTGAAGGAAAAGCTTATTGACATACATATGGAGGATAACTTCGGGTATACGGCTATATTCTCCGCCGTGATGGGAAATCGACCAACGAAAAAGCTGATGCAGCTTCTTTTCAAGCACGGCGCTGATGTGAACAAAACGATAACCCGTGTCGACAGGGATCTAGAGAGCCCGCTTTCCATCGCGTGCGATCGGGGTAAATGGATGATCGCAGAGTTACTGCTGGTGATGGGGGCGCCAACACGAAAACCAGATTGTTCGGATGTACGAAGCATGCCGAATGGGTTGAGCCCCTATTCGCGCACAGCCCTCACGGCTGCCGTGTTGCCTGCCACGAACCCTTCCACAGACGCCAGATCCCGGTATGCAAGACGAAGGATCATTTTAGAGTTACTAAAATCGGGCGAAGATCCAAATCAACGTTCCAACCACCGAGGCCCTGTACCCAGAACCTCCTCCCTTCTCTTCGCCCTAGTATGCCAAGGGCGCTACTGGGAAGCGGAAATGCTGCTAGAGAGTGACACTCTCAAAATTGATACGCCCACATCGGATGGTCAGACGACACTGAATTGGGCCTTGTCGCCTCACCATGGCGCCCCGGACTTTGCCGCTTTGCTTCTATGCAAGGGAGCGGCAATTCCACAGCGCCGAGCCCAAGAGATTCTGAAGCTTACGCAAGACGTGTGCAATACCACCGACATGAGGACCGTTGCGGGTGTGTTGTCCGAGAACCGATCGTTAGCACGATGCTTTCAGGTTCTGTATACTCACTGTCTATCAGGATTGCGGGAGCAGCAGAGCGAGATTGCCAATGCATTCGTCCAAAACGCTCCTGCCTTCATAGTCGACCTGGTAATAAAGAAAAACCAATACTATGCACACTTGGAAAACCAGAATCTAGAGGATGCCTTGCATCGGAGCACAATACACCAACCACTCGAGTCAGAGAGGAAGCGACGTCGTCTTCGTTAAGCATGGAAATGGTGGACTTGATGGCATACACATCGAGGTTGATGCTTTTCCCCAAGTTTGGCATGGAGGCGCAGGATGATGATGTGTTCTTCCAGTTGCGCCGCCATGTTCTGAAGAATACACTTTTTGAGAGAGCTCCAGATAACTTTCAATTACTATTTGCCACACATTCCCGATGTCTGGGGACGTTCTCATCCCTGACAGTTAGAAAGTTTTCTCTTCATTCCACCATCCCCCGTTTCGGACATGTATTGTCACCCTGTAGACGTAGAAACGAGTGACTGGAGGATCGTAGTTAACGTTGTGCTGTAACTGTCATCACTGTCCAAGAGTGGCCGGGGAAGCTCACTCGCTTTGTCCACCTTGCCCGTCCGCAAGAGGAAGTTTTGAATAGCCCAATCAGGCACACCTTGAATGCTGTCAGAATCATCGACTAGCCCACAAACAGAACAAGAGTCGAGTGTCAAAACATCTCGCATGCTGTCGAGTGTTGGAATCCAGGAACCCTCGTTGAGTGCAACAAGGTGGAGTACTAGCGTTCTCAGAGTTGCGCTGTGCTTCTCGACGAAGTCCAGGAGATGCTTTGCTTTGTTGTATTGAATGTTCGCTAGGGTCAATACTTTCAGCTTGGATATGTGAATCGATCGAAAGAAGAATTCAGGGCGCGACAGTTCGATGTTCTCGTCTGCTTCCATGTGCAGCTCTTCTAGTTCGTTTGCGGAGCCTATGAGCGTAGCCAGCCCTGCGTAATTGATTGCTTCGACGCGATCATCCCAGGACCAAGGCAGTGTGATTTGGAGACATTTCAAGCCGCGGAAGGCTCTTTGATAGAGCGTGGCATAAGCTGGAGAAAGGCCCTGAATGATTCCCACAGGACCGTGATCGTTTACAAAACCATAAGGGTAAAAACCAAGCACTAGTTCCTCCAATGTAACTGTAGAAGCCGCGAGAGCGGTCAGCAGAGCGGTAAAGATCCTATGCCCGACTGGAGACCTCGCATGACGCCTGGGGGGGCGTGAGACATCATCATGGGCATCAGAATCCCATGTTTTCGCAATTTGCACACATCGTAGCCTGTCGAAACGACCAAGGGCGGCGGCAAGAATTGAGGTGTCTTGTAAACTCTGCTCCAAATCCACTTCCCGCTGGTGTCCTGCACGATAGCCCGCCCATATGTCTTTGAGCCAGGACTTGTTATCGGCTTTGTGGGGGATTCCGCTGTCTTGCGAAAGCAACCAAGACTTAAACAATGCAGGGGATGCAGCGAGATTGGCGTCGAATCCCTCGAAAAGCCAGAAGAGGTTGGTGACATGTCTGCGTAGCGGGGATTCTGACATTTGAAGCAAGCGCGAGCAAGCGCCTTCTGATGGGTACGTAACGATGCGCCAAAATACAATGGGTTCCGCAATCCGTGCAAGCTTTTTACAAACAAAGCGGCAGGACGAGATGTCATCGCTCTTTTCACCCTCATCAACAAGCCTAAGAATCAAAAGTAGCAGCTCGTCCGGCATACCGAGAAGCATCCTGAGTAGGTTGATAGAAGTCAATACTGAGAGTACTCCAGTTTGTGTGTGTTCGATGCCTAAAGCGCGCAATCGATGAAGCAGCATTTTCCTCCGTGGTACGAAATGGCTGTTGGCTGTTGGCTGTTGGCTGTTGGCTGTTGGCCGCGGCGCTGGGTAAATGGGTAAATAGGTAAAGGTGTGCTAGCCCGCTGGCCAAAACGGGATGGATAGCCAAGGAACAGCGATCTTAGAACTGCATTGTATTTCTCCGTCACAACACGACCCAATCACTTCTGATCAATCACCATTGGTGACACATAACGGCAATCGAAGGCCAATCTGTACAGACACTGCAGGCCAGTATCTGATGCTTGGTATCCTCGGGATACTTGGAAGTAAGTGTAGGCAGTCAAGGGCAAAGACATCCCTTCAGCAGATGTAGCTAGTGGTGCCATAACGGCGACCTTGGGACGCCGGTGGGGCATGACTAGGGGTTGAGACCAGCCGTCACCGGCGCCGGATGGCGTGGATCCTTATGGCATTCATACACCCTCTATTGCTTCTCTCCTTCACGTCTTACCGGACTCTGGTAACCGTGTTCTTCAGCAACCCTCTATTTCTTCGCTTCAAACTAGGGTCCTAACTACGTAGAACTTGGCACATACCTCCAAGTCAATGCCTCGACCCTCTGAATTAACCAAGGTAAGGCACTTAGAGCAAGACCTCCTCGTCATATGCTAGCGGGTTTGATGTGAGGACAGCTACGACGGGGCTTGCGGGAGTTCTTAGACTATGCGGGGTTGGCATGAGCAAGCCTTGGGTGTCTGTGTTCTTACCGTAGTAAGCGCGCTGGACATGCCAACCCTTTGGTGGAGCGAAGGCGTGTAGCGGGGTTGCGAGTTTGGTGCTCATGGTGGCAGCCGATGGAGCGAAGTAGGGAGCTTATTACCGTGGGTCCACTAATACCGAGGCAGGGCTGGACAATTGCGGGCTGATTGGATTTTCTGGGGAATAGAAGAGTAACAAAGAACAAACTGTACAGCGTGAATTCGTGGGCTTAGATAAACCTGGAAGAGCCATTTGTTCATCCACGTTTAGTTAGTATTGTCAGTTAGAGCTCATGTTGGAGACTAGAAGTGGACCTAACCGATTGGTCCTGGTTCCGAAGCTGTGAACGATGCTTGTGGCTGGAGAGCTGGAGTGGCCACCAACGCCGAGAATGAACGACCCACGGGTCATGTAATCATGGGAAAGCTGGATTGAGCTCGTCGAGAAAGCAGTGCTGAAGGTACAAATAGCAAAACAGCAAGGGGGGTACATACACTGTGAAAGCCAGGCCTTCCTTACCAGGACGCGCTGCTTACCGGCAACCCTCGAAAGTCCGTCCATGCGTCGCGTCGCAAAGACTCGATACACAGCGGCCGTTGCTGGGGCCACTTAAAGAGCTGCAAGCTACTTTTTGAAGACTAGCACAGAGTGGAGCTTCGCGAAGCGAATCCGTCAACATCATCCATTCCTTTTCCTTTGTTTACATCTCGAAATCCCGAATTCACAATGCACCATGGATTCGACGGACGAAATAACGAAACTACGACGTTTGCTAAAGGACGCTGAAAACCGTGCCTCGGATGAGAAATCCCGACGCGAAGAGGAACAACGCCGACGCGAAGAGGAACAACGCCGACGCGAAGAGGAACAACGCCGACGCGAAGAGGAACAGCGCCGCCGCGAAGAAGCCGAGGAACTCGCCAAGGAATCACAACCGCAAACGCTTTCGCAATACCTTGAGGCGTGCCACTCGTTGAGCCTTGCCATTCAGGTGGTGACCGACCGTTCGCTGACTACGCAAGGAGAGACGACCAATCCGACCGGCCGATTATACCCTCAGCGGATCATCCCATGGCAAGACTTCTCAGCAAGACAAGAACGCATATGGGAACGACTTGCCAGCGGCCGCTCCTTTCACTCCCAACCTAGCTTTCCGACCACCAATCAGCTCGCCTATGTCAGGTCCCTGCTCAACCCCATTAGTAGCGAGGTCGGGCTTCGGGACTTTGAGCGCGACACGGTGGAAAATGCGGTTCGGAAGCTGTTTACCGAGGCCTATCACGATCCTCAGTTGCGATCCGAATTCGGCCTGCACGGGAACATATCCTTCGAAAGCCACACGAACCTAGGCAGTGGCACCCTCTCCGAGCCCATGGAGCGCATCTCCATCCGCGACAAGAGCCCCGCCGCACAGCCGGCCGCACCAGCAAAGACTCGTCGCAGAGCCCGCGGGAAGGGCAACCGAGCAGACCAATTCTGTATATCTCGGAATGAACACGGGCAGAACGCGCCTGCCGTCGCCATCGAGTACAAGCCGCCGCACAAGCTCACCCGGGAGGAAGTCGTGGTCGGCCTCGGGTCGGAGATCCAGCCGCAACGAGATGTCATCCACCAAACTGGCGAAAGCTTCGAGTTTGCCGCGAGGAGCCTCGCTGCTGCCGTCGTGACCCAATTGTTCTCGTATATGATTGGGAAGGGCGTGCAGTACGGGTACGTGTGCACAGGGGAAGTCTTTGTCTTCCTGTTTATTCCGCAGGACCCCACCACCGTCTATTATCATGTAGCGGTGCCCAATCTCGATGTCGTCGACAACGACGCCACCAGGCTCCACCGCACTGCCGTCGCGCAGGTCTTCGCCTTTATCCTGCAGGCCGTCTGTGTCGCGCCGCCGCCGGCCTCCTGGCACGACGCGACGGCAGACCTTGGTACCTGGGCAGTCGAGTACGACGATGTCCTGCGGGAAATCCCTGCGACGATACGCAAGGAGCGGCCCATGTCCGCGTATAAGCCGCAGCATTGGAAGGGCTTCGAGCGGTCGCCTATCAGGACTCGATCTCGCTGTAAACGGCCGCAGGATCCTCTTCCGCGCCAGAGTGACGACGAAGATGAGAGGGCGCCTTCTCCAACTCCTAATCGACGAAGCGGCCCGGCCAGGTCCACAGCAACGGCGGGGACGCAGAAGCCAAGTGCGAAGCAAGAGGGCGGAAACCAAGAGAAACGACCAGTCGAAAAGCAGAGGATACAAGACCGACCGTTTTGCACCCCGCAGTGTCTCTTAGGAATAGCCCTGGGTGGGCCAATGGACTCGGCATGCCCGAATGCCAAGGATCACAAGCGGGAACATGTGGATCGCTCCGAGTTCCTCCGTCTGATCCGCGACCAACTGGCCAAAGACCGCGGCTCCGACGCCGACTGCGCTCCGCTGTATCTGTCGGGTGCACTAGGGGCGCTTTTCAAGGTACGACTTTCCTCCCACGGCTACACACTGGTTGCGAAGGGCATGGAAAACTCGGACTTGCCTCGCTTGTGTCATGAAGAAAAGGTGTACAGCAAGATCCGGTCTATGCAGGGACGGGGTGTGCCCGTGTGTCTGGGATTGGTAGATCTGGTTCTGCCATACTATTACGACTGTGGTGTCTTCACGCACTTTATCTTTCTTAGCTGGGGGGGGAGGCCGCTGGTCGAGTACGCGAAACACCTCCAGAAGCCCGCGGCTCTTCACGCAATCACGGATATCTACGCCAGGCTACATCGCCTTGGCGTCCTCCACCGCGATGCAGAAGCACGAAACATACTATATGACTCCGAGAACCAGAGCTTCACGCTTGTCGACTTTGAGAGGGCGGCAATTCCCACCCGCGAGCCACTCACATCAATAAACCCAAACAGACAGGCACAGAAGAGAAAGCGGGGGATCAAGGGGCCAGTCAAGAACCCCTTTACGCAAGAACTGCAGCTTGCGCGTACGAATGTGTCAAGTATAGTAGATGAGCAGGGCTGCGCCGCCACTGTTGTGCCCACTGTGAAAGGGAAATGGCGGTACTCACGGCTAGAATGAATGCAGGGTAGTGTCAACCACGATATTCTATATATACCCCTTTCTTGGCGGTGAATGCACGGAAACTAGAATGGAGAAGGGCTATATACATAAGACTCCTCAAATAAGTTCCTTGCCCTTGTTACCGTCCCCAGTTGACCTAGGCTCATCAGATTTCGTTGTAGTTCCGAACTTGAAATTGGTCGACACAGACTCATCAGCTTTCGGTTTGACTTTAAACGGGTTGCTAAACGGGTTGCTTTTAGTCAACATAGACTTATCTGCCGTCGACTTAGCTTCCTCGGCCGCCGCTTTCTCGGCCGCCACTTTCTCGGCTGCTGCCTTGTCTAGCGTTTTTCTGAACTCGCTAGGAACACAGACTTCGTCATATTTTCCGTCTAGGTCAGGAATCATGCCGCCAAACTTGGCTCTTGTAAGGATAAATTTTCGAACCACAAGCCATTGTTTAGGTGTCAAGCCGGAGGGTAGGTTATCCTCAGGACGAGGCCTTCCGTGTTCAAACGCGTGGAAAGCATCGTCTGTAATGCGTTCCCACATAAAAAGCAAGGCAAGGATATGGCCTCTAATCTTTAGGTATTCGTCAAGGGGTCGTTCAATTGCGGAACAAAACGATGCGTACTCGTAGGCAGGTCCGAAGTGATACACAAGCCAGAGTGAGGATTTGTCTTCGTTAAGCTTTAGCTCCTCGTACGGTGAGTTCTTAGCGTCGATGTGGTCAAAGACTTGCTGTAGTAGAGATGGACGTGATTCGCCTAGAAACCGAAGGATCTGCTCGTGTTTTTCCATTTGAGGAAGTCCCATCGTAGCTTTGTTTCGTTAACTTCAATTTAGAGTAGTTTTGTAACAGGTGAAGTGGTGTGTCAATTGGTAGATGATGATCGCTTAACCAGAGAGCACTTCAATCTTTAAATACCACAGGATCTCATTATATGAACAATTATAAAAGCTTAGCCGGGCTGAAAGCAACCTTCTACCCTTACTTTAGGCCCCTGCTCTTCTCAGACCCTTTCGCTTCTTCTGGCAACGGTTCTGTTTTGGGCCTTTCCTGATACGAAGATATTGTTGCTGCCTTTGCCACTCTTTCTCTCCGAGCATGCCAATGATCAGACTCTTGCAGCTATCAAAACCTGTGATGAGATCATCCACCCGGACGACGGTGTTCTCCCAGTGTGCAGTGAGAAGCACCACACCATCTTCACCAACTCGTGGGTTTGTGAATTGTTTGACATCCCAAGACATGCCCTTCGCAGCACACTGGCAGATGCTAGATTTGGCCGTAGGCAGTCTCTCGTGTGACTCTTCAAGTGGTTGTTGATGTTGTATGGTTGGCAGGATGGGTGGGAGGTCATGAGTGTTCGTTTTGAATTCGTTTAGGTACTGGGTAAGGAAGACTTCAGAGAAAGACGGTAAGTTTTGCGACTTCATTGTAATTGCTATGTAGAGGTGCAGGTTGAGATGCAATCGGAGCTATACGGTTCACTGTGTACGGCTTACAGTGAACGACCACGGAATCAGGTCGTCCACTTTATAGCCCGTGGCCCGGAGCCGGGTGGGGTAACCGAGGTAGCACCCCACAGAAACACATGTTGGCGGCCGGGCGCAGCGGAGCCGGACAAGGTTGAAGATAGGCCGGCTAAGTGTTCCATATGCAATGTGATGACCTCTAAGCGCCGCGGTGATCTAGCGCCGTATTTGTCGGACTGTCACAATGACTCAAAATAAACCTGCCCAAAGACCGCAGCGACGAGGGTCAAAATTAGACCTAGCACAACTCTTCATAGGGCAATCACATGTACACAGATTGAAGAGGACAACGAATGATGCTGAAGATCGAGATATTAGGTAGGAAAAGTAAGGCTACACGGTGCTGCAAATTTCTACAATACGGTTCCTAATTTCGCAGAGATTATATGGCTGGCCTAGTCGTAACGACCATTCTGCCGTTTCGGCGAGGAATATGCAAGTGCGAAGAAGCTTTGGCGGCATATTTTGGTGAATATAGAAAGCAAGCAGCCGCAAAGAGCTCTCGTCAACAGTGGCAAAGTCCTTTCTTTTCTTCTCATTAGCGGTGCAGGAGAACGAATGCTCAGTACATACACTATCTTATCTGCTATATCGGTGTAAAGGAAAAGAATAATGGGTGACGGCCCCGCCAGCACTGCGTATCGCTTGATGGCACGTCTCTTCTCATGTAGTCGACACCTAGAAGCGCGGGTAGTCTGGGCATCCTGGTACAGATCGATCGCGATACTAAGATTCGTGAGTCCACGCCTTGCCCGAACAGATCCGGAGCTGCGGTCCGCAGCAACAAGATCCTCCAGGCTGTCAAAAACGCGAAGCAACTGGACATGAGCTAGTCTTGACAGATGTTTTCCTTCTGTGCCCGATATAAGTGCATCAAGTGTTTGGAATATAGTAGTCACTCTTTCGTCTGACGTACTTATATCGCTGGGCAATGTGGTTTTTTCTAGCAAGTTCATCCAGTCAATAAGTGCAGCCTCATAGTGCATCGTGAAGAATTCAATCGTATCACTTGTCACGATAGTTTGTGCTAGCGACATGGTTCTGTTTGGGGACTCGGTACAGGTGCGATCGAGTTGCAGCTCGTGCAAGGCATCCGCGAGCTCGTCGATTGGATCCTCGCTGTCCAGCACCATTCTATCTGTTGGACTGTCCATGATCGAAAGCTCTGTCTTCTTAGCGAGAGAAGCCAGGGGGTAGGCCTTCACTGACTATTTAAATCCATCACCAAGGCCTCGATTTCGGGTTTTAGGACCATGCAAGTCTTGATTTAGAACGGGAGAATGCCTGTTTAAGTCTTCGAGTCAACCCACATGCTCTTTCCTTTCGTCGACAGCTGGTGCAATGACTTTACACATTCTTGCGCGGCTGCTCAGTCTGAGTGCTGCGAGCTACCAACTTGCCGCAGCACTGCACGGCTATGTTTGGCCCAAAATATTTTGGGACTTTGCAACGAAGTCACTGGACCCCCTCGTAAGACCAGTGCCTGTTCTCCAAACCGCCAACTTCCTAAGTGCACTAGCGGTTTTTCTCTGGGAATGGCCGCATCCCATAGCTGCCAGACTTCGCTGCCACCAACTTGATCTTTTCCATGTAGTAGGGCTCCTCTCAGCTGCTGTACCGGCATTGCTTCTGTACCAGGGCACGAACGCAGCAGTCTATTACGTTATTGCAGCTGTTGTGTATACCAAAGCTTCAAGGGGAGAGCCCAAGCCACCAGGACCCCGTGCTGGAAGGTTAAACCGGCCCGGTCCTCCCATTCTCATCCCGGTAGGCCGACGTCGGGGGGTTCTCCGCGGAATGTCCCCCAGGCCCCCGTCCCGTGTATATATAATGCTACGGACCGCCCGGAACTCATCGCATACAACCTGAATCACAACGCAAACGCACAATCCAATGCAAGATCACACCATGGAAGCCTCACCACCAATAACTAGCAATCTGCCTCCAACACCTGCGACAATAGGGTTCCTCCGTGCCCAAGTGAAACACTACCAGGCAATGGCACAACACTGGCAACAGGCCTACGCTCAAGCCTACTCGGATGTTTATGAGCTGGCTGGTCAGATTCAAATCCTCTCAAACCACATCAAAGCCATGGATACCGCAACTGGTAGCAACATGCAAAAGGTGTGCATCACATTTCATAAAGCTTCAGAGCACACTGACGCCGAAGTAGAGAGCCACTTCGTTTTCCCCGGAGAGTCCGAAAACACCACAAGCTATGCTAGAGGTAGAGAAGCGGGGTTGAAGGGATAAGGAAGGAGATGGGTTGTAGCTAATAATACCAACCGTGTTCACCCCAACGTGATCGCTTCTGTCCGGCTCCGTGTGACCCACAAATGGCGGCGCTAGGCGCGGCCCCGGTGTATAAAATCGGGCTGACTGCCGGTCTCAAAATGCAAATGTTCGCTCTGGCCTAAGCAATCATGACTTCCCAGCTTCCACCTACCCCTCCATCGTCTCCCTTGCCAGGGAATGTTTCGTCTCAAGAAGCCTCGTCCGCCGATCCTCGTTGGAAGCGGCCATTCAAGTTGCGGCTTGTCCAAAATGACCCGTCGTCCCTGCTAGAACATTACCGGGCCAGCTCTCGGTTTTGGCATTCTGCTTACGTGAAGCTATGCGAACAAGTAGTAAAGAAGAGCGGAGCAAGTCCTCCGCCATCACCCCTCCGCCTCGCCGATGAATCGTATTCCTTAGAGCAGCACCGTTTCAGCTCTCGGCATTGGCAGGATGCATACATGCAACTGTATTTACAGCTGCAAACTCCAACAGAGAACGGGGTAAGACCAACACTGTCCCCTTCTGGCTTCTGGTATGCTAACCCGTAAAAGGCAATCAGAAAGTACAAGGGTATCGAGCCTGCATGGTTGAGATAGGAGATGGGTATTCTATGAACTAAGGATTTTGGGGTATGTGGCCTAGATGACTGCTCGAATCAGAAGTTGCTATCATGAAAGGCGGCGGTTTTACCAAGTATTACTAAGAGTCCCGGATTTACCTCAAAGTCCTCTAAATTGTTTCAAGCACGAGATGCAAAGTCACGGTGTTTTCAAGTCCGATGGTTTGGGTCAAAATCCAAATTAAGACCCGGATGATCCTCAGACCTGATTCTAGACCCTGAGGACGGATTTGATTTAAACTAAAGGCACTCCTGTCTCGCAGATACTTTGCGGCTCGGTCGCTCTGATGCAGCGGGATCGAACATTCCATGTTTACCAGTGGTTGGTCGCGCTGAACGTCCTCTTGCATTGGCATCCGTTGTTGGCGGGCTGTTGATTCCAATTTGTAGACAAGCCATGGTGCGTGTCATTGATTATGGACAGGTCCTTGTTGGTAGGTCGCGATTGCATTGTTGGATATGTTCTTGTTGGTCTCATTCAAGGGCATGTTATTGTGGGTACGTCTTCGTTGGTTCTATTTGTGGACATGTCGTTGTGGCTGCCACTGCGAGCATGTTATTGTGGACCTGTAGTCCAATTATTGATATGTTAATGTTGGATACGCCCTCGGTGGGCACGTCCTTGTTGGTTCTATTTGCAGACATGTCATTGTGGACTGCCGATTTCAAATCTGTTGCTGTATCGAGGGGTTGAAGGCCTAAATTTGGAATATGTGGAGCAAGCGTGCAAATGCACGCCTGCCTAAATGAGCGAACAGCTGCGACATCCATAACAAACCTCCCCGCCGAGCAGACGTCCAGAATTACCGGACGAGCTGTGCTAAAGCTCACGAAAGGTGGACCGACGCCAAAAATGGTTATGATATTGAATGCAGCCGCACAAGATGGGCCAGGTTTTAGCTTTATCCCTTTCACTCCTTGCATCACGGCCGATATAGCTGCATCCCAAGCTGGAAATATCGGCGTTCGAATTGAGGCCGAGGTCCTGAAAAGGGGAAATGGAAAAGGCAGCAATGATTGTAATTCAAGAACGGTTTAAAACGAGGTCGTTCGTTGCCTTAAAGATATTTTGGTTAATTCTAGCCTCATGAATCTTATTTTAAACAATCGCTAAGTCTTATAATAAGCTTCACTTACATATAAATTTATTCTCATTTACTCGGATCTCATTACTAATGTTCTCTACACTTCTCTACACTTCTAGAAAAACCCCAAGTATACTACTCCAGCTACCATGACACCAAAAGCTACCCTCCCAATACAGAGATACGAAAAGATACTTGATCTATTAGTTGAAAGACGCCATGATTTACCAGAGCTAGTCTACGACCACCTAGTCTCTAAGAACACACCCAATGAAAATCTCAAGCTTGGGGAAGATAAATCGTCAGGCTGGCTGGTATATGATTTTGGGCCTGAATCGACCTTCAGATCATACGTTTTGGCCCTTAAGAGCCCCTTGGAATGGTTTTTAAAGATCAGAGGCGACATTCTTGCCTTGCTCGTTATATGGGAGTATCTTATAGCAGATGTTCAACACTATCAGAGTCACGAAGACCCCAGCCCAGGGGATAAACCGCCGTCCGGCTTATCACCTATCCAATGGCTTGTACTTCAAAACTTTGTTAAAACGCGCACTAAGTTCGGCGATATTATCCCCGATCCAGATTACAATTACCGCGATGTCTGTCGCCAACAAGAACTCGGCAATTCTGGCATTCCGATATATAAGCCTAAGGCAACTAATAGGATATTTATACCCCACACAGAGTCTGCTTACTTCTCCTGGAAGAAGACCGGGTCGACAGAAGAGTCCGGAAAGCAATAAGGACAAGGAGTTTATTTAGGGAACCCCATTCATGTACCCCTTAGTCTGTTGCTCTAGTCGATAGCCTTATTCACTACCCTCTCCCATGAAATTCGTGACAGCTGTGACCTTCAATGGACTAGCGAAACCTGTAAGATGCTTGACTGGCGTGGGCGAATAGGATTTGGCACATAAGTACATTTGCATAACCTTTAATTTTATGCTTCGGTGTTAAGGTCCTGGTGACCGCTTGGGAGATCAAGAGAACATTAACGCCGAAGCAAAGTCTTTATCTGAAATGTCTTACATTTCAGGCTCCCGTCAGTGGCAGCTATCGGGTTACGCGTTGGCTGAGCAGTGCCTGCTGACCCTTATGCTGTCTCGAACTTGAACATCGTCAGAGTTCTGTCAGCCATGTGTCCTCTTAGCTCCACCGGATCGGCTCCCTTCCATCTCAAGTTGGAACACGCTTCTTTTATTAAGAGACTGCTTAATATTAATGTTGCAGCATCTGATACACTCACCAATAATCTCAATTATTTGATAGGTTTGAAACATACAGGGAGCTTCTCTCATCGAGATGGTTAAAATGTAGCTCCTTCTTTATAAGGCCGAATCGTGTACGCGAAAGTTCGACCCGTTTCAGTAATACCCCGAACTGTGCTGCGTGGTCTACTCGAGCGCCAGCTGAGCTGTTTTCTATGCCGGCTACCGGGATCAACTTGGATACTGATGAGTCTTGAAAAGGATTCAGTGGCACAGAATAATTACATATCGATTTAGTAGTCTGCATAGCTCAATCTCATCGGTCTGACTTCTAATACATTGATAAACATTTGTGTAACCAAATCGATCTGTTCCGTAAACCCTACGGATGATTGGAGTATTTGAACCACACGATTTGTAAGACATGATTTCAATGCCCCGTCCTAACGTTTAGTCATGGGAAACACATTTGGGGAGTGGACTATGTACCTTACCGGAAGATATCGCTATGTCCATTCACCATAAAAATATAAAACGAGAGCACCTGCTACTAGCCTCCCTCGTTGCATCGTCTAAAGTATTTACTAAAGACTGCACCGTACGATTGTTACAAACACCCTCTAATCTCTCTCACCTCATTCCAGTCACGCAACTTCAGAATGAAGTCTATTGTCGCTCTTACGATTATGCTCGGAGTAGCAACAAGTATGGCGATCGCTCGGGATCCTCATGTTGAAGAAAGAGTAAGTAAAGACCCGGGGTAGCTGGGTCACAAGATCATCGGAGTTTTTGTACTTGAGATGGTAATGCTAATATTCGCGATACTAATAGCAAGTGAGTGACCTGTTGGCGTTAGCGAATAAGATGATGCTTTCTTCCATGCTAATATAGGCGAGACTCCAGACTGTAAGTAACTCCCTTCTATAGAAGAGTACTCCTGCTGGCGGCATTGTACTGATACAGGCGATACTATAGAAAGTAAAGGGCTCTCTCTTCCAGGCATAAAGGCTTACTTATGGCGATGTATTAATGCGCGATGCTCTAGGCAGTAAGAAGCTCCCTTGTTTAGAGGTGCTGGTGGCTATTTACTGACACACAATACTCTAGGGAGTAAGAAGCTCTCTCGTCTAAACGAACGGTTTTACTAGTGGCAGTGTGCTAATACAGACAATACCCAAGACTGTAAGCTCCATCTTCTAGACGAATAGGCTTGCTGGTAGCAGTGTATTAACATAGGTCACACTCTAGCCCGTGAGTAACTCCCTCTTCTCTTACTAGTGGTAGTGCGCTGATGTATACGACGCTCTAGATTGTAAGAATCTTCCGATTCCAGACGAGCAGGTTGGTAGCAATATATTGATATAGGTCCTCTAGGTTGTGAGAAGATCCATCCTGTAGACGAACAGGCTTAATTGTGGCTATACACTGATACACGATGCATTAGAGCGTAAGTAGTTCCCTTTTCTAGACAACTAGGCTTATTGGTGATACTTTACTGATATAGACGATACTCTAGGTTGTAAGAAGCTCCATTTTCTGGGCAACAGTCTTATCGGTAGCAGTTTATTAACATAGTCAATACTTTAGCAAGTAAGATACCCCTCCTTTTAGATGAACAAGCTTATTGGTGGTAGTATGCTAATATAGATGATATTCTAGGTTGTAAGAGGCTCGCTTTTTAGACGAAGAGACCTACTAGTGGCAGCGTGCTAATACAGACTATACTATAGATTGTAAGAAGCTCCTTCTTCTGAACGAACAACCTTACTTGTGGCAGTGTGTTAACATAGGCGATATGCTAGCCCGTGAGTAGCTTCTTCATCTAGACGAGTGGTTTTGCTAGTGGCTATGTATTAACATGCAATGCTCTAGGGAGTAAGAAGCTCCTAGATGAACAGGCTTACTGTTGGCAGCATATTAACACAGGCGGTATTATAGCCAGTGAGTAGCTTCTTTATCTTGACGAGCAGTATTACCAGTGGCTATGTACTAATATGCGATGCTCTAGGCAGTAAGAGGCTCCCTCTTCCAGACGAACAGGCTTATTGGTGGCAGTGCACTCATACAAACTATACTCTAGAATGTAGGAAGCTCCCCGTTACAGACGAGCAGACTTACTAGTGGATGTGTACTGATACCGATACTCTAGGGAGTAAGAAGCTCCCTCTTCTAGACGAACAGGTTTACTGGTAGCAGCGTATTAACACAGGTGACACTCAAGCCCGTGAGTACCTTCCTTGTCTAGACTATCAAACTTACTGATGGCAGTATGCTGATACATGCAATTCTGTAGATTGTAAGAAGCTCACTCTTCTAGACGAACAGGCTTATTAGTGGCAGTGTGCTAATACAGACTATAATTTAGACTGTAAGTAACTCCCTCTTCTAGTTGAGCAGGCTTACTTATGGCAGTATACTGATACGGACCATACTCTAGATTGTAAGAAGCTCCTTCTTGTGAACGAATAACCTTACTTGTAGCTATGTACTAAGATAATACTCTAGGAAGTGAGAAGCTCCCTTTTCTAGTGGAACAGGCTTACTGGTGGCAGGGTACTGATACGGACCATACTATAGATTGTAAGAAGCTCCTTCTAGATGAACAGGCTTACTGGTGGTAGTCTATTAACACAGATAACAATCCAGCGCGTGAGTAGTTCCCTCTTCAAGACGAGCATTCTTACTAGTGGCAGTGTGCTGATACATACGACGCTTCAGATTGTAAGCTCCCTCTTCTCGACGAACAGCCTTACTTATGGAAGTACTAAAAACTCGTTAGGGCAACTAACATATATATTCCCGTTTGTTCAACACATGTCGGGCGCGTGTATGCGATATGTCGTGGTATATTTGAGAGCCGCCAGTCGTTGTAAGGAGTTCTTCCAAGAAGTTTAAGCTCGGCCGACTGTCAGCGGGTTACGTTCTTTACGAGTTTCGAATAGGTGCGCAAACACAAATCGATGCACTTCCCTTAAAGGAAAGATTCGTTCTTCATATGATTGTGAGAGCTGTGGCGCAATACCATGTACACCCAGCTCGATAAATAACCACCCATAGTCATTACTTTGGGTAATCCACGAACTGTAATCCAGGAATCGTGATCCTGGAACCGTCTCTTCTTACACATTTCTGTGCCTCCACCCGACTACGCTGGAGACATAAAAGAGACGGAGTCCTCTTGAAATTCCTTCTGTTGGCATCGTATCCGAAAGTGAGGACCCGCATGGCCGGGAGCGTGGTTGGGAGAGGGGTCTTGGATCATCGATCGGATGCGTCTTGGGCGGTCCAGGTCTTCTCGCGATCGTCAGTCAGGCCGTCCGTGGACACAAAGAATGCTGCAAAGAAAACCAATTAGCCAACTGCCTTCGTGCATGAAGATCCTCTTACTCGACGGTACTTTCGGACGGCCAGTGCAGTAGCTTGATGTCGGGGGGAAACATCTGCTGGGCGTTGACGTGGAGCTTGCGCTTGCGCTTGCGACTGAGGATCCATGTGGGCCACCTGGGGCCCCGGGACGAGATAGCGACCCACGGTTCTCCACGAGCGCGTCTACGGCGCGTTTCCTACAGTGCCTGTCATCTTTCGCATAACAGACAGTACAGCAGACGTTTGGCGCGTTGGTACCTCTCGGAGTGACACGATCGACCCCTACGGATCGCCATGCAGGCTGCTAGATCACTGTCCTCTAGTCGCGCCGTGACCTCGACGCGTCAAAAGGAGCGAGCAGTGGAGCGGCCAGGGACAACATGCAGGGTTGTCTGGCTGTAGACTGATCGACGGGTCGCTTATGGAGGTGAGCTGCACTCGGCGGAGTCCAAGCCGCCATTTGGGGTGCCTTGGAGACCTGTCGCACAAGCCTATTGTATTGCGCACCTCGCCCCATTGGCTAGGAATCGGCCTGTTTTTGGCAGGCAGAAGCAGAGAAGCAGCACAGCGGTGCGTGGGCGAGCACGGGCCATTGACAGAACACTGCCCCTCCCGCTGGCAGTGGTCTTGACAGATGGCAACTCGTCCCAAACATGAGCGTCCCCGCCGATGCACTACTCGGTGATCAGGGGGAAAGAAACAAAATATTACCGTCACCCAATACACACGTTCGACTTCACGGCACTTGATGGTAGAGAGAAGTGGACGTCATATCAATTCACCAGGAAAGGTTATGACACATGGATGCCAAAACACTTAAAGATGATTCACTCCGCTATTGATCAGCTGGCGGAGAAGCTCGACTTTGATGTGCCGGCGTTGTCTGATTCAACTGGCCTATATCAAAGTCTGCAGTCATCGTCTAGAATAATGAACTTGATGACCAATACTCTTTACATAGTTACAAGTCCTTATAATAAGTGAGATGTAGATGACCAAAGATTTAGCTATAGCGAGACATCTATGACAGTTAAGGCTCGTCTAACAATTCAACAAGCTCAGGGAGCAACACATCATCCAAGAGGACTGACTGCAGCCCCGCACCGGGAGCAGACCACGACGCCAATTCAAAAGCGGGGTTAGATTCCTTACTCCTGCTACTTCCACAGGCCTTTCTAGAGACCAAGCTGCAATTACTACAGCCCTGCTCTCACTTTCAAGATGGAAAAGGAGAACTTGAATCTCTTTCAATCCTTATTACAGTTAAAGGAGACTCCACGAACAGGGTGGCGAAAGCGTGGCATCGATGATGGAGAGTCTGTCGCCGAGCATACCTTGGGCGTTGTCCTGCTTACGATGCAGGCGACGACGGACCTCTCCCCTAGTGATAGACTGAGAGCAATCGAGATGGCCGTTGCTCACGATCTTCCAGAAGTCATCATGGGTGACTATACTCCGGGAGACATTAGCCGCGAACGGAAACGCACGGAGGAGAACCTTGCAATGGAGTATTTCGCCACGCTGTCGCCGAACAACGAAACACTCAGCACGATCCGCGCGAGGCTTACGGAGTACAACGAAAACACCACCTCCGCTGCCGGGATTGTCCACAAGGCTGACAAGCTCGAAGCACTCATCCAAGCTTCCCGATATCGCAAGAGTCACCCCCATGCAGCTGGATTAGAGGACTTCAAGGCCCACACAAACTTCCTTGGTGATGGTACACTACGTGCCATTGGTGACGCAATTCTCGCTAATTGGGACCTTCCCAGACCGCGCGTCACTTATGTATTCCTCATCGGTAGGTTCTAACAATGATGTCGACTCTTAATATGCTGATCAGACCAGGCGGGCCTGGCGTCGGGAAGGGAACACAGTGCACCTACCTCGTCAAGGAACCGGCTGTCGCTTGTATATCACTTGGCGAGGAACTCCGAAAAGAAGCCGCGACTGAGGCCTGTCACGCAAACTTTATTTCCCGGAGCTTCGAAGAAAGAGTTCCAGTACCTGGAGAGCTGGCAATGCGCATTTTAGTGCAGAGAGTATCGGCCGCAGCTAGTAATGGCAAAACACTTATTGTGTTAGATGGATTTCCTCGCAGTACACAGCAGCTGAAGGCTTTTCGAACTGAGGTACGCCCGTTAACCGCTTTCTATTCATCTCTAAAAAGAAGCAGATGTCATCGGAATTCGCGACTATATATCTGCGATGCCCTTCAGCAGTCCTAGAGAACCGTCTTCAAGCGCGAGCGCAGTCATCAAACCGAGCCGATGATCTTGATGCAGAGAACCGCGCGCTGAGGGCGCTGGCTTTTGAGAAGGACAGCGAAGCACTGTTGGCCGAGTTGCGTGGAGCTCCGTTTTGGGAGGTAAGCATTTACACCTCACTTTGGAAGATAGATTAATCGCTTACCGCCACAGGTTGATGGAAGTGATCCGGAAGAGAAGGTTGCTCACTCAATGGGTCAATGCATGATGGAGTTGCAAAACAGCAAGAAGATATGATTTGGTTTGGTCACAATGGTTCTTTGATATTCCCGTTCGAAACACATTGTTGTTGTAATGAAGCCTATCAGCAATACATTGTGTTTTAAATTCATGCTCCTAAAATATCCTTGTCACTGAGTGTATGCCCCCCGTCTTGCAGCAACATTAGACGAGTAATGATGCCGTCGATACTTCGATCATCCGTTTCACGATACGACGAGTGAAGGCCAATAGAGCCATCTAAGGCGGTAAGCGACGCGTTGACCAGATAGGCTAAGACTCACCTCGGTTCCCGATCTCTACGAAGCGATCTGGTATGTATCCCACAATCCCTCTGATTGTCAGGAGGGTGTTTGCGTGGGCTATATCGTTCCGAATGAGGGTCTTCGGGGTCTCTGGATGCCGCCATTTGTAGGCCTAGAACAGGTTAGACAGTTAGACTGCGTCATGGTTTAGACATACCTCTTCCGGATGGCGCGTCCAGAACATAAGTCTCCATATGTCTTTCTCCAGAATCAACATCAGGATCATGAGAGTAGCGTAAACCTCAGGCCACTGATCTGCACGTTTGAACGAATCTTCCAGCTTGGCCAGCAATGTAGTCTCACACATAGCCATGTATCCCTCAATGATCGCATCTAGCTGATTCTGCATAACCCTTGGCGCAGGTCTCTTGCCATAATAGGGACTGCGCGGGTCGGAGACTGTACGTCCATCCAGCGTTTCCCAGCCTCTCATAAGAAGGTAATTCGCTGTCCAAAGTCGCAGCGCCATGGCCACAAGTCTGGATCCCCTAAGCTGCCACAAGGTATCCAGTAGTTCATTACTGTACTTCTGGTAACAGAGAGGTACGCATTCTTCGATGTAATTCGCAATCGCGGTACTCGAAGGAACTACTGGCAAGCCAACCGGAGACGTCGGGACTGCTTGCCAGCCGGCAGCCGTTTTCCCCCAGACAAGAACCTGATCATCGCTGAGGGGAATGAAGCTTTGAGTCGTCACACACATGTTAGGGCCACCCGAAAAGTGGTATACACTCTGATGAAATTTCTCCTCGGTCCATTGCAGAGAAACCCATCGCATACGCATTTGGTAGTCAGAATTGCACCCTATTCAGTATTAGGTAAAGGAAGTCGAAGCCTCATGATCATGCTCACATTTTGCAAACAGTGGCTGTTGCTCCAGCCGAAATTGAATACAACGGAGGGGAACCCGAGCGCGGGCACATTCGAGGCATGTTGCTTTGCCATCGCACTGTTGAATTGGTTAGCTCTATATGACGCAGATAGAACTGAAGCAATGCTAACCCTGCGTTTCTTTATGTAACAAAACAAGCAACGCGAAGCCCTACCCCTCTTCCTTGTTGATTTACGAGGAGCATGGCGTAACGCGGTGACAGGAGTTTCATCTTGATGTGGATATGGCGCGGAAGCAGATAGGGGAGACGCCTTGGCCGGAGAGGCGTCGTCCATAGTGATATCGTGAGGTGGCGTCTCAACAACGTGGGCGCGTGGTCGTTCCTCGACTTCGCGCTGTATCTCGGGACTTCCCATCTCGACTTCAACCGCTGGCACCTGAGACAGCGGAAGACTATCGCCAGCAGTATAGCTCAGTGGGGCGCTCTCATACTGAGTTTGATATGCGGCAATGCCATCTGAGAGCGTCAGACTATCCGAGTCAAGCCTCGAAGCACCAATAGAGGGCGTATGGCTGAACAGGGGGCTCTGCTCGAGCGGCGGATACAGCGAAGGGTTATTTGCGACGGCATGGTCAATTTGCTCGTTCCCATACAGAATGGGCTCGGGGGCAAGGAGTGTCCCAACAAACCTCGGGCTATGCTGCGATAAATCCAGTGCAGGCAAGTCCGCAAAGATCCAATGATGCTGATTGACATCGTTTGCAATGTTTGTGTAATGTAGAGGTAGTTCCTGGACCGCCTCATTTGACGTGACCGTATTCCATGTCCCAGCAATAGTGCTGTGATCCACTCCGGAGTTGAAGAAGTCTTCCGCGCGGAAGGGATCATGAGCATTATAGGCCACAAGGCTTTGACGGGACACGGTCGACAGGGGATAGGGGTACCAAAAGTCCGTGAAAGCTAAGCTCATAGCCGCAGGCTCAGACACGGCCTGGTCATTGGGGCCATAGGCTAAAGGCTCGCTCACATCCAAGGTAATCGCATCGCGTGCCACAGCGGCGTTGGCCATTAGACCAAGGATCTGGTCTTGTCTTGTGCCCAGGAAACTAGAGGCTGGCTCAACAGGGGAGTTTTCGCTATCCTGAGAGTCCATTGACCCAGAGCTTTGCGTCTTGTTACATGCCATAATGGGTATGTAGAAGCATCATGTTCATGGGGAGTCCTTAGGGATGGGAAACGAACCCTGAGAGTGTAGTTGGCAGCCACCTACGCCGCATTAAGGGCGCATTGTTTACCCCCCTGGAGTCTACGTAACATTAAGAACGTATCACGTTACCCCAAGGGTGTATGTAGCGCTAAAGACCTACCAACCGTCCTCGGTGTGCATTTGGCGAATGCACTGTCTCCGGGAAACCGCGGTCCACATTTATCGCAATCCTTACGATTGTTTGGCCGCCCCTTGTAAGTACATCCGGGGAAGGATCACCGAATACACTATTATTGCTTTCACATCTCCATTCCCATAAGCTCAGTTGAGATTACAATAGCTGTGGTACTTTGAAGATGATAGTGCTGTATTGCTTTTTGAAAAGTGACATGATGCGTCACTCACTTCCATGTACAACATATGCGTGCAGAGGTCTTATTCATGGCCTACTGACCAGGTAACAGGATCGTTCCACCTCGGTACTTTTTACCAGTCGAGTTAGTTCCCCTAAACGAATTCGGACGAGCTGTGACAGGAAATATATGCTCAAAGTTCGCAAATCTGAGATATGATGGCTATCTTAGGACAGAGCATGGGCTCTAGTCCCTAGTGTTTAGGTACCATGATAGGTTTGTTGGCGAGATAATTAGTTGTCACGGGAAGATGTACTGCATCGAGATCCCCTAGCTACCTTACCAGCAATCCCCAGACTTGAAGCTCCCTGCTTGGAGTGGTATATTCACTAGTGACCTGACAAGGACAGGTACGAATCCTTGCATCCCGCCACCTGAACAGCTCCTGGAGACAAGGGCCCAAACCGCCCACTGATACTCGGTAAATATTATTCAGCCAGAGTGTAGTCTTCAGTACAAAGTGCTGCCCTTGAGGTCTCTGCATACCCTCCTTCCTGCACTCCTTCGACTTACGAATGTAAGACCAACCGAGCGCAATCATTCGAGTGATTTCCCAGACTCTCTCCACAAAAAGACGATATGGAACAGCCCATCGCACCCAACGTATCCAACTGCACTCCAGTAGCATCCGCAGTTGCTTGTTCGCAGTCCTCCATCTCATACGAAGCACCAGGTCTACCGGTAAATTCTGCTGTATGGACTAGTCAACCACGAAACGATCACGCTCCTGGACTTGAGTCCATTCCAACGGGTGCTCCCCTGACCGAAACGTGTCCACCTAACAGTTGCCTTCAGCCTATATACCCTTCGTTCCAGCCCCGACTGGAATCTCAGGAAGCGAAACATTGCTGCTCAGAGCCTGGCTGCGAAGAAAAGTGCAGATCCCGGCACGAGTTGGATGAGCATGAGAACTCTCGCAAATGCTCATGTCTCTATCGTCATAAGTGCCCGTACTGCGAAGATAGCTCATTCAATACCCCGGAAGCTTTGTTGAGGTACGTGAGCTCTTTGTATAAGGGACCGAAAGCCTTGCATTAATACGATTGCAGACATCGTAAGAAGTATCACGATCTTACGAACATAGATGACAGCGTATTCCAAGAGGCGTTGAAAGTTGGGCAGGAAGTCAAACCGATACTCATGGAAGGCTATCTATGTCACTCATGTTCTAGAATATTTCCTATACACACAGCCCATTCTATGTACGTATATGCAAGCACTGTCTCTACGTTTGTAACTAATGTTCTAATAACACTGTATGAGTTAGACATATAGAAAAACATCATAACAATGGCCATTCCCTCTTCAAGACCTTCGAATTGTTCGGCAAATTCGTCGCCTTCAAGCAACAAGGAGAATGCTACTCACTGTTTGCGTGTCCCCATGGCCCTCCCAATAACTGGAATCGCCTGGTCCCTTTCCACGTTCTCGCACAAGCGAAGAGACTGAAAAAAGCATGAAGAGACCCGACGATCAATCTGTCTCGAGACCTGGCAAGCGCTAAGTATTGGGGTGTAGAGAAAGCTGTGTTTCCTTGTAAGGAAACTCAAGAAGGAGATGACGACGGGAAGTCTGAGCGCTGCCGCGTCCGCTGGCTGGGCGGCTCAAGTGGAGGGTTTACGAATGCTGTCCGCAGGCGGACGCAGTTTGTGGGGCGATATTCGAGATAAGCAGTGCACAGACGGAATTAAGAATATATTAAACGTGTGCTACCTGCGCGGCTACTTCTGTCCATTTACACATCCCTGGCGGCCGATTCTGGCCAGACACTAGAAACGACCCGCCCCCACGGTTGGGCCCCCGATTGATGTTGTACCGTACTGCAGTGATGTCTTGTTAAATGTATCCATGTCATTACCGACCTCGATACGGTTCCGTTTGCGTCTTATGCAGATCATGCATACACGGCTGACGTTGAAAGTGATGCTAACTGATGATATGCAATCGGATGGCACCCGGATACTCAGTCTCATTACCGGTATAGGTGAGGAGTAGCTGTAAGGGTGTATGATTATTGATGTAGTTGCACGAGGAACCAAAGGGAACCCCGATACCTATCTAACTAGAACTACCCTTAAATACCTGGGGACCGTGACAGTAGCATCCGAGATCTACGTCCCCGAACTTGGCGTAGTCTGAATTGAGAGTGGCCTTGGTCACCGGAAGGTACCTACCTCTCCAGGGAAACGTTTCCCATAGGCCATCACAGCTACAAATGGTTGGATATGCAAGCCATTACACCACAGGAGATGCTATTATCGAATACCCCCATCCATAACACTGTTGGGCTTGACGTAGGTCCTTGATTCAAGAGGCATCTTGGATGGCATGCACAGATTGGCACGACGTGGCTTATGATGTGGTTGCAGCTTACCAATAGGGAGGCTTGGTATGCATTGCTGAGGGTTGGGTTGAAGCAACGACCTGGCTCCTCTTCGCGGCAAGCTAGGATGCTCCATTCTACCCCTGAAAAGCATCAGAATGACCAGTCCCAACGTGCCGTACCTTTCACGTCAACTTCTTGCAGTAGTTTTGACTGGGTTAGGGGGCTTCATGACCACAAGGATAAGGTGTCTCGTCGACATACCCAGCTGGTGTACTTCAGTACTCTGCATGATTTGTCCATCAACTATAGGAATGCCCATTTCCCGGTCGATGATTACACGACTATAACCATGCATTCTTCTCTTACTTGAAGGATTTCATCTGCTCGTCATAATGTATGAAATAGGGTTACCTGGATCAACATCTTGTCGGCAACCCATCTCGAGCATCACGTAACCTGCTGGTCAGTTCCATTATTGTCGAACTTCCTCCCTGCTCTAGCACTCCTAGCTAACATATCTATACAGTACTACATTCTCCCACTCCAACGCGTCCGCTAGTCGTGAAACGGCAACAAGAACTCGGTGTGTTGAAAATGTGATCCTAACCCTTCTGTCACTGACGACCGGCCATTGATAGCTCTTGTCCTGCCAACGCGAGCAGCACAAAATGCCGAAACCTAATGGGGACAAAACACCACCGCCTCCTTCCACGCCAACGCCACCGCCACCGCTGTCTGAGGAAGAAGACAAGACTACCTCGATGGACGCGATTGTAGGAAAATCAAAGATAGTCAGGCTTGAGTGATCATCACGGCCATAGACGAGCTGGTAGATCCAGGAAGATGGGCCCTGTTGGCTTTTCCTCGAGAACTATAACGATGGATGGTCTATGTACCTTTATCGCTTTCGCAATTCTGATGTCCTGAGACGTCCATTCTCTTGGTATTACTTTGTATCTTCCGTTTATGATAGTGGTCGGCTTGAGCATCCAAATGGAAAGATTAACCAATTAGAGCTTGCCGCTTGTGCGATTTCACAAATGCGGGGCAGCCAGTGCAAAATCGTCATCGTCCCTCAAGCCTGATCAATACCCAATTCACAAGTCCTTCGACTTACTACCTTTCACATCCGCCTTTCGGAGCGGACGGACTTCTTGAAATCCCACATTGCCTCGCAAATCCCCGTCTGAACTACAGAAGATGAACCATTCTTACCAGCCTCTCGCGCTGTCCCCAGCAGCCCAACAACTTGTGCCAGAAGCCGGCCGTCAACTCAAACTCAAAAGTCGGTTGCCTCTGAAACATGATGGAACAGGTGCAAGGGGTAATCAGTATTATTGGGATACGCAACATCAACAGCTGTGGGATCAGATCCTTCAAGATCGTGTATGTTACAGATAATTGTTTTGTTGCTCGAAGCTGACTAACAAGGCGAGCGAACTTAAGGAATGGAGCAGAGACATCGGAGTTGCTACCAGCGTCGTCATGCTCGAGGAAGGTTCATCCTCCCGAACCCCCAAGGGCAAGATGTCCATGGTTGTTCCGATTGACGAGCGGACCTCCAAGATCGCTATTCGTACTGCGCAAGGAGAAATCATCGAGGATCTGGATTGGCGCCCCTATGTGCTGCAACAAGAGGTCTCGATCAGGGCTAGCAAGGGCAGCATTGTCTTCGCGTTGATTTTACTCTCTCGGGAGGTAAATATTGAAACTGCTACTTAGATTAAAACCGAACATAATTACGAACGCCCATAAACTCATCCATCTCAGTCTCTCCTAATTCCCAATTTTGTAGCACAGGATCTCCCAACATGACACTCCGATCAGCTGTCGCAACAAAAGCCTCACATGTCACGACCCGGCCTTGTTTGGAGCTATCGCCGCTGTCATTCGTGACGGTACCTAATTCTTCCGTTCCAGTCTTTTGTGTTACCTGATAGGTGGCTAACGAGACATGTGTTTGCTGGTCCATGGTTTCGGTCAGAGCTGTGCGCATGCTGTCGTTTGCAAAGAAAGATGCGCCAGGTTGCTGATTGGTTTGCAGGTCGTTCCAGGCTTGGGCTTCTTCATGCTGGGGGCGAGCTCCGGTGTGGTTGGGTCCTGAGGTGTTCCGTAAATTGAGTAGTGCCTGGGCACTTTCTGATTCCTGTAACCAGCTTGAACTTTGTGCTGCTGGACCAAGTGCTTGTTCAAGATGTCCAGTTGCTTGCGACATTGGGTGTGGAGTATGCCGTTCTGTTTCAGCCGGGTTCGATCTCGGAAGACCAATTGCCATGTCATTTATATATCCGGATCCTTCAGGGGAATTAGAGGACAGCGCGTTCGCTGATAGCAGACTCCAAGGCGAGCCCCCTGGAGGGAAAGGCTGTGATCCTCTGTCCGGTCTAGATAGGCCGACCTCGGTGTTCGTAGACGCCGCTAAGCTCACTCCTGTCCCTGCGTGGTGAACGGCGCTGTGTTGCGGCGAGCGGGATGGTCGGAGGTTGGTCGTCCCGAGATCTGGGGCAGCATTGCAGTCTGTCCTCCTACGCTTGTTGACTTTTTGCTGGAGATGCGGTAGCTCGGTTGTTCTTTTCCAGACAAGGAAGTGATTTGTTTTCCATCTCTTGACTGCCTCGCGCTGATATATATCGACCGCACGACTAACTTCCTGACATTTCGGTATCTCGCCCTTAATCCTCTCTTGGATTCTCTTTAAAAATTCGACACGCTCATCTCCAGTTTTCCTAAGTTCTTTCTCCCAGCTGTGGGCAATGAGCATCTTTCTACAGATTGAGGGCTGGCTCGACACTTACACGTTCTTTGGAATATCGTGAGGGAGGATGTAAAGGGCCTCCAACCCGCCCAACGCGTTTGCAATGGAACGATAACGTGATCCTGTATTGCACCATGTTCTTATATCCTTCTCCTTGACAGAGTAACCAGCATATAATAAATACTGGGCAATCGCATTGTGGTCGTTTAGCTCGTCTCTCAGATTCAGAAGTGCAACATGAGCGAGTCGTCGTTGCACCTGCAGGACGTCGTTCGTGTCATTCAGATCATGTAAATGCTGGCAAAGTGACACTGCGTAGTCATCGGACCTTTCTCGAGAAACCGCTAAAGGTTGCAGAGCCTTCTCTGGATTCAACGTCCATTGAGGTAGTCTTTCTTGGACAGCGTCGCTGAGCAAAATTTTCTCCGTGGATGAGGCCCCTCGCCCAAGGCGATTGCGTGTGTCGTCGATTACGTTTTGTCGTAAGTTGCATCTCACGGATTTAGGAATGCTTTCCCAAAGGGCTTTGGATAAATGAAGCAAAATCTTATCTTGGGTGAAGTCGTGGCCCAATTCAACATCGCTATCGTACGTTTGACACTTTTCGAGGAGGTGATATGCAAAGTTACGGCTCGCCGCAACACCCATAATGCCAGGGAGGACTTGTGTGAGCAGGATCAACAAAGCGAACGGAGGCAAAGTCCAATGAGTGAGAGTAGTAAGGCTAAGTGCTGTCTGTGCTATTCCTTTCCTGGAAAACTTTGTCGGCACCGAAAAGATTTTCCAGGATAGGAATAGCACGATTTATACACATCCTGGCGTGCGCCTTCATACCTTCAGTGGGATGTGTCCGGATGTGTCCGGATGTTGCAGGAGATTCCCTCTGCCAGATCTATCCTGACCCACTAGGGATGATCCCGTTCCTTTCCCTGCACATTGGAATCCGGACTGACTCCACATAGGGGAGGCATCTTGTATTCCACTTCCCCGGTGTTAGTGCAGGAATGCATACGTCGATCACACGGTTCGCAGGCGAGTACTGCTAGCTCTTCTTCAACAAGAGAACAGCCACCTATGGCTTCAATTTCCCCCTTACCAAAGGCCGGCGGCATGAGCTCTGGGATCGATGGTTCAGTCATGATATAAGCCCAGCTATCCCAGGGCCGCATGCAACAATGGCGCAAGTATACTCGCTTATCTTGTTTGCCTTGCTCGCCAGAACTGAAGCATCTGGTTGCCTTACTTGCCCTTGTCTTACTTCCCTTGCCAGCCACTCTTCTTGACTTGCTGCTCTTTGCCATTCAAGGCTTTCCCAATGGCTTTATCCTACAACACCGCCCAACTTATTGACGCAGCCGTTGCGTATGGAGCCGTGGTGGCCTTCCAGTGTATTTACAGCGGGTTGAAGTTCCGAGGTGTCCTGCATGCACCCGATCGCTCTCGACTCTGGGTCCTTGTTTGCCTGACTTGCTTGTTTTCGCTTATCGGGCTCGTATTCTCAATCCTGTCCTTCCATTTGACCCCAGATACCGCAGGGGCTATGATTACAGCCTGGAAGATCAGCTCTGTAATTTCCATCTGTTCTACTGAGGTAATTCGGCTACCCTCTTATCACGATCGCATCTCACATACTTATAGGTTCTCGAAGTTTCACTCCCCATGTTGGATCCCATCATTTACAGCTGCCCATGGAGTCACGAGCGACCAAAGGTTGCGAAATGGATTTTCTGGATCCTCCAAGTTGTTTCTCTCATAGCTCTCGTGGGGATGGGACTTTGGCTGCTGGAGGCACGCCAGTTTGAGCTTCAGTTGGCGGCTGCTGCCGTATCCCACATGACATTTACGGTGATGGCGATCTACAGCTATATGAACAAGCTTGATGATGAGTTGCTTCCACTGTGGCTACCTTGGGTCGAGATCGTTCTTGGTTTCTGTGGGTTTGCTATGTCCATTACGTTCGTTTGGCTGCCACACAAAGTATCTGCTCAGTGCCTAGTTTGCATGGTGCTCATTCTCCCGCGAGGATATCGAGACAGGTGTAAAGCTTGCGATCATGACCTGGTGCGTTTCTGATTTGACCCTTTTGACAGTGACTCATGCTGTTTAGGACGAAATTTGGTGTTATAACGACGACGGTAGCCTGTTAACATCCCTCTCGGACCCAAGACAGGCTACATCCAGACCTGAACCTGAACCCACTGCTGCTTCAATCAACCAAAGTTACATTATGGAAACTTTCAACGAGGTATTATCATTCAGAGTACTTTTATTTTGGATACAAGACTTATATCTACTAGACGAGCGCTTAAATATCGACTGAACTGTCCACGGCGCCAGGGGAGGATGAGGAGTGGACAGGCTTCCTTGTTCCAATCAAGGAAATTGACGACATTAGCAAGTCCATCAAGCTCATTAATCACTTACGTATCATTGAGACCAGAGAAAAGGTGTATTATGAGGCCGAGATGACTCAGAGTTGTATGTGATGGCTCGAAGAGGTTTCTATCACATTCTTGCCCGCAAACAGCCGTAGCCGCTCGCTTAGTAGCACTTTCGCCCAACCAGTATAAATGCATGCACACGGTGGCCTAAAGCACTCTGATGTATTGTTGAGGCAGAGGCTCCCCATAGGATTCAGGTGGCAATGAATACTGTATGTACATATATGTCTCTCCCGGGACGGCCTTTGCGGTCAATTTACTTTGTTACCTAGCAGCCAGCATATGGCCGGATCTACCACAATTTTCGCTTGTTATTACATTGTTTTGCGACCACTCCAACATATTTCTTTATCGCTTTCCCAGGGTGAAGCGGCTATATGTTGCGTTTGCGATGTTCTATCTATTTGAACCTACATCGAAGAGTAAGTTGTCCCGTCAGATCCTCCTACACCCTTCTCAAACTCATCATCCTGGGTCACTTCCTCCCGTTGCCGTATAGTTTTTTATTGTTTTTTTAGGTGGCGGAGGTGGCGTCCATAGTACCAATTTTCTTCCTTTACTTTTTTCTCTTTCTCTCTTCCTATGATATATATGTGCTGGTTTGTCTAGCATATGGATTAGATGCGAGAACAAGAATACCTATCCTCCTATCTACATAAGCCGAAACACCAAACAACTCTACAACCGATCCCCAGGCATCTTCAGAGATTTTATTCTCCTTTATCTAATAACACATTTCAATGGGTAGACTTCGAAATTTACGACCGGCTAGCAAATTAGATGCTACCGAAGTCAGTCGGCCACCGCAGAAACGTCAGGTCGGAGCCTGTGATGAATGCCGGCGATTGAAAGTTAAGGCGAGATAATCTATTCGAACCCTCTAGCCTTACAACAGTGTGCATGCTAATCAACTACCACCTATAGTGTGATGGTAAAACACCAAATTGTAACCAGTGTATCGCGAAGCGCCGGACCTGTATGTACCATACCAATCCAAGAAATCTCCTTGGCCTCTTAAGAGATCTGCCCCAAGAGCAGGCCTATCAACTATTAAACAAATGGCGAGAGAGCGGTGGTCAAACCGGCTTGACCTCAAGCACGTCAGACGTTCCAGAGGAGTCCGAAAATGCCCCCATTGGCTCTCTTCTATGTCAGGACTCTGTATGGTTTCCCACACTCGAGTTGACAGCACCATTCACGGATACCTTCTTCAGTAACAGTGCCGAATTGTTCCACGTCTTCTCCAAGAATCATATTTCAAAGTTCCTCGAGGCTAGCCACCAAGCCCCCCGAAATAGCAGCTTGGAGCGCCAAGCAGACATTTGTTGCTTGATGGCTGTAGCTGCCATTGGCGCCCAATATCGATGTGAAGCTCCTGCTATGGAGTCATCGCTTTCGCGTGCATTCTACGGCCTCGCCTGCCATTATCTCGAAGCAGTCTTGCAAGTGCGGCCTATTGATGAGATCAAAGCCTTGGCTTTGCTCTGCTTGTACAACATTACAAGCAACACAAATGAGGCTGCTCGGTATGCTGGTGCGTAACTCCCATCATTCTCCTGAACCCCAAACTCTTAAATGAGCTATTCTCAACTCACTTTCAGAGCGGGGCCTTACGGCTTGTGAACGGCATAGCAGGGAACGAGAGAACGCATCAGGCTCGGGAGGTTCAGAAGCTGATAGGGCTGAATGTTACAAGACATGGTGTACCTTAGCAGTCATGTCAAGGTAATTAGCTGGTTTGAAATCGAGTTGATCGATCTCTAACAGCTTTTAGTTGGCTACCTGTTTCTTTCGGTATTTTGCTGAGTGTCAAGCTCCCGGGGTCCAAAGGAAGCCTCCATATCGAAGAAGGTAAGTGCTGCCTTGAGTACAGCAGATACATTAATGCAGATAACTCGCAGGTGTTCGAACCGAAATGGCCGAGGTTGCCCTTCTGAACGTTCAAGCAAAGAAGACACTTCAGAACGTCAAGCAACTGACACCAGACTCTTTACAATCCGTTATGGGAAGTATTGAGGCTTGGTATAAGCGGCTGCCTTCGGAAATGGGACTTATGGATGCCAATGCACATGATGCAAACATTCGACAGTGGCTATATCACCTTCACCTTCTACATCTTGCTGGCTTGATGTTATACTACCGCCGTATAGCCATCTCGAACAAAAGCAGCAGGATAATTTTATCACAAGAACAGGGTGTGACTGCGGCAAAGACTTCTGCAAGGATACTGCGTCTGCTCTTCGATGACGAAAGTATACTCGCGCAATGCTGGCTCACTACGTACGAGGAACCTTCTCTCTTGCTCGACCTGGCTGGCTCTAACTATATAATTCAGCTTGCATGCCCGTCGTTCATGTGTACTGTTGTTACACTTTATCGTACAAAAGCGGATTCATAAACAGATGGGATGGGAAGCGGAGCTCAAAGGTGTCAGAGACTGTCTAGACGTACTTCGGTTCTGCAGCACCCACAACACTGTCGCGGCTCGATTCTGCAAGCAACTGTCATCGATTCATGATTTGATGGTCGATAAGCATTCACTGAGACCGAGCTGGATAGACCTCGGCGATGCCTTGCTCCATATGCTGGACTGATAACCAACCACGGGCTGTAACGCGGGAGCGTTCCGAGATAGGGTGGAAAGTGGGTTTTCGATAGACCTCTGCTTGTTTTTGCTGCTAAATCAAGCCTATTCGTAGATATAACTTCCAGCCACAGTAGAACAGTGCGGGACGAACAGATGGGATTTCGTTTGCAGACTATCCTCTGGGGGTGTATCGAGGCAAGGCATTGTTTAATGACATGTTACTGTTGCGCTCCTTCGACATCTTCTCTAGCGAAATGCAGTTGCCAGCAATATTCATCGGGGCATAGTCGATCGCGATGGAGCTCACGTAAGAAAAAGAGAAATAATAATAGGAGATCACTTCAGCAGTCTAGTATCCCAGGACATGTTGCCTTATAGGCTATAATAAAGGTAAATCTAGAGCAACTCCGTTAACTGTGGCAGTGTGGGCTTCAGAGCCGGGCGGTTGCGTGTGACTGTTACGGTTTGGCGGACGCCTTTTAAGTGTTGCTGACACTCAAGTTTCGATTCTTGGTGAGACAAGCGTTGTAGTGTTGATCGCGTACGTCACTTCGGTGATATTTACGTCCGCATAACTTGCACCCGTAAAGGCGCTCTCTATCTGATTGCATTGTCAGTGGCTTGCTTTCCGGTGAATGAGAATCACGAGGTTTCAACTAACGGTTTCGCCAATGGCGGTCGAGATGTTTCTTCTGAGAATAAGATTTATGGCATTTTGAGCAAGGAAAATTCTGAACGGTGACTTGAGAGGCTACGTTCTCTGCAGGAACGACGGGTTGTGGCACCGACGGGGCCATGTCACCATGGGGCATAGCACTGCTGGCAGACATGGGGCAAGAGTCGGGCGGCGATGCAGAAGCTGGCGCCATCGGTACCAACAGCGTAGATAGAGTGGTTTCATAGATCGCCTCAGGTAACAGCATAGCAGAAGGAATTCCACGGGCATCGTCATGTGACGGTGGCTCAGGCTGAACGATGTCGCCTGAGTGAAAGGGGCTCCCAAAGTACTCTGGCGGCAAGAAAGGCTGCCGATATCGTTGGTGAATGTCGAGCCTTAGAGCTGTGTCATGTTATTAGTAGTTGTTATCCGGTAAACAGAAGCTAGGAGATTCTAACTTATGGCCCTGGTTTTGGGGTGGTTTATTTTTTGATGGGTTAGGGGCATAAGGTGCAGTGTTACCTTCGGGTATAGTGCCTTCGGTAGGCAGGGCTTTAGGAGAAGGCGTGGGAGAAAACGTTGCAGAATCCGGTACAGGAGTCGGGCATATCGGTAAAAGGTGCGACATGAAATAAGGATGTTCGTGTACCGCATTAGACGAGGGTGGGTCAGGATAACGGTCCCCGTGGTGACTGGCTGACATACTATCAATGTCGTCGTCACAATTCCCTGAGACTCATTAGTGAAACTATTCCAAGAGTAGAGTCATTTTCCCACTTACCAATCTCAAAGTACGGCATGGCTGTTCTGGCTGCCTTGCCCTCATCCACTTTTGATGTCTGGTGGAGGCCTTTGTCAGATATATTATTTGGTGGCCCGTCCTTGTTGGGCAGTGTGCACTCCGTGGAACGTCTTGTTCTCAGGCCACATGGGAGTCGACAAGCGGAAAACTCGTGTACCAGATAAACCCTCTCAGGCCGCTTCTTGTACTCTAGATTGTAAACAACCTGTCACGGGAAAAGGAAAGGTTGCGGGACGAAGATAGCGGCAAGTGTGATATCAAGCAAGTAAAACGAAAGAGCAAATGGTGCGTAGGTGAACAACCCACAGTGCATCTGTGTCTCTTGATTAAATAAGGGGGATCATTCGACAAACAAGCTACAGAGTCAAGCTCGGTATTTGCGCCATCAGTTTCACATCGAGGTGGATGCAATACCGGAGGAAGCGAGATAAGCACCCATGCGAGGGAACATCACCCTTCATCTGATAGAGCAGTCCCCAGCCTGTACCAAAACGCCGATTGCGCATCTTGTTGGTATGGTTTACCTCAAAAAGCGGCAGCAATCGTATGTATATGTATCACATTGTTGGCATCGGTAATTGCAATGGGCTTCGGCTAGGGAAGCCCAAGGGTAAGTAGCTATGCAACCTCGCCGAGCCAAGCCATAGTTACATCTCTGCACATCCATGTTTGGCGATAGCCCCTGTAAGCCAGGGTTCCGTGTACATACAGGTACTTGATTGTCATAATAAGGAGGTTTGTCACTACCCACGGTACATTTGTGAACGTCGATTTCCTGTCCCTTTTGATTGTCGTGCCGAGATACACCCTTTTTACCCATCCTGATCTTTCAATTCACTCGCCATGTAACCATCCCTGCTGGTTACAGCTTCCCCTATCTGCATACGATACTATGATCTTGAGTAGCTGAAGAGTTAGTGCATGCAATTCCGGCACATGATACGACTTACTGGGGTTTTCGTCATCCACTGGGAGCTCTTGCACCGTAAACTCGCGACTCACCACCGATGCTTTGTGCGTGCTGATAGGGTCATCGGATTTTGCGTAGTCTACCGTATATGCATCGACGCGGATTTCGTACCGTCCAACACAAGAGACAGTGAGGTTAAGGAAGGAGGCTCCGCCGTCATTGGGGGATGTGACGGATTGACTTATGCCCGTGACGACTTTGCTTGGAAGATCCACAAGCACGGCGTGAAGGAAGTCGTATTGTGCGTCGCTGACAGCCAATGGCTGCTTTATGGTCACCCCAGCTTGCAACAGGGTGGGTGGCTCGACCTCGATCTTCATATTGCAACAAGGATGGGAAAGTGTCATTTGTGATGGTTACTTCACATAAGCACCGTCACGGTCAGCGCCTTTCTTATACCCATTCTCCGCGACAAAGCAAAGCCACCTGCGTTATCATGACATGCAAAACGGGTGGTGGTTCCCCGCTACCGTCTGAACATCCGCGTAGGAGCACTATACGTATGGGCCAGCTCGGATAGTTCATTTGATCATGTGCCATGGAGCGGGTTTGTGAGGTCAACAATCGGCTGGAGGCTGTTAGTTGAGGACGACCGCACGCGCCAGATCACTGACTGCATAACTCATGACCCCTGGGAAGCTGTCAGCGTTGTGTCGAAGCGCCACCCCGGTTATCATTTCAGCCACCTCGACTCGCCTGTGGTAATGATGGGTGGACACGCGGTGTATACGCTCGTACGGAGAGCACCATCGATACGCACAAAAGCGGAAGTGGCGGCACGAGTACTCGACTCGAGGAAGATCAGTCTCAGCCTATCTCGAGGTCGTATCACAAGCCAGGGCTGGGGCCGGAGCCACCTGAGTGTAGTCGCACATGATGAGCAGGGGAAATTGCAGGCTGCCGATACCCGAGAAAGAAGAGTCAGAGAACTAGATGCTACATTGAGTGGGCTGTGAGATGGAATTTCAAGCATCCCTATATGTACAACGCGCCATCTGGGCGCTTTGCTGGTCTCTGGAGGAGGAGAGCAAGCCCAGCTCTCCTGAAAGTGGCCGGACAAGGTGCTTCCCGAGAATGGCTCGCCAAGGAAAGGAGGTTGAGAATCGGCGCTAGTGAGTGCGACCCACACGGGACAGGGAGTGGAGTGCATCCGCAACCCGGCCGCTACGTGATCCGGTAGCTGTCAGATTCATGACGGCACTGTGTGAAATGGAGAAGGAGCTCGATTGTGGTTGATTCTACTGGAACTAGCTAAGGAGGTGTGTAGAGAGCAGCGAAGTGGTTGCTACTACTCGGCATGCAATTGGCTAATCGGCAGGAAGAGGTCGGGCTATTTGTCGTGGCCTGCAAGAGTGAGTCTTTTAAGCTGCGGCGTGATACAATCGTCGACATTAGGCTGATCCTCGCCAGCAGAAGACAAGGCTGGTGCTTGTGATGGGTTCAGGATGTTGGCTACGTCGGTGCTGACACTCATGCTGGTATCGATCTTTTGTTCAAATCTGGAAGGAACCGAGAATTGATGGCTCTTTTCGTCGTAGAGCAGCCATTGTCCATGCTGCGCAATAGAAACACCCAGCCAAAGAATTCTTTCTTTCCGCTCATCCGTCATCGAGGCGACTTCATGGTACTTTTCCTCGTCGTCGATACTGTCGTTGGAGAACCAGTCCAACGGAAAGTACTTGTCCGCCCAGAATAGACCCCGGAGGGCGAAGTCTTCCGGGAGTGGTCTGGGTGATTGTTTGTCTGGCCGCGGAAACTCACCGCTCTGGATCCTCTCGTACGCACGGCACGAAAGGAGAAGGGAGTTCAGAAGCGTTGCGACCATTTTCCAAGGGAATGTAGCTTCGAGTAGACCCATAGCCTCGGGGTAGAGGATCAGGTAGCGATGGAATACGAGTATGGTATGAAGGTAGGGCAAAATGTTAGGATCGGCAAATCTGGGGAAAACCTTGTTGTATGTCCCTTCGACAAGATAACGAGCTTGCTCCAGGGCCTTTGCATTCTGATGGTTGTTCGGGTCGGGAATGGATCTAGTCTTGTAATCCACCTCCGACTCCTTAATGTCTGGCTTTTTGGGCCGAATTGTCTGATAGATGAAGCTACTCTCTCTGCCCCAGTATAACAAAGCGCAGCAATTGGAGATTCCAATATAGTAACTGTTCACTGTCAACCATTGCACAGCGCTCAAAGTGTATAATTCACTTACCCGCTTTCCATCCATCTTCGAGTCGTTTTACTGATGTGGTTATCAAGGCTATCAAGGAACCTTGCCACTGTCGCCTGGTACTTCTCGCTATGTTTGCCGCTGAACATAATACCTTGAGCCTTAATAAAATCGAAGTCAATGGGCAGGAGACGCAAGCGTTGGCTATCAGAACCTAGCAACGGATCAAAGAGAGTCATGATCGATTCCCAGGTCGATTCAAAGGGTTCCGAAGTGCAAAGGGCCTTTGAATAGAAAAATAGCTGCTGGAGCGCGTTCGGGCGTGCTAGAATGGCGAGGTGATGGTATAACCGACCAGTATGTGGGACGACATCGGAGGCTTTCGAGTACCAACGTTTTGACACCCAAGTCCAGACCTCTCGGTCTCGTATATCATCGTCTTCGATCGCCATCCTGTACCGACCCAGGTCACCCAGGCATTCCATCCACGTCGCTTCAAAAGCCGGGACGGTCTCATAGAGGAGTGCCATCATCGAGTATGCGAGGTAAATAAACGTCAACATATGCTCCATGGAGTCAGGCAAACGATGCCTCAGCAACTCAAGGAAGGCATGGATCGCGTGCTTCCACATCCTCCCTGGCATATGATATTTGGCCCCGAGTTTTTTCAACGATGAGCTCGCTGTCGGATGCTGACAGGCCAAAAAGAAATCATGGTGCTCATGAAGTAAGGTGCGGTGCAAAGCGATAAGAGCCTGCCACTGCTCGTTATTCAGCTTGGCATCCTTCTGGTCCTGTTGCGCTTTGTCCACTTCGATGCACTTGGATTCCACCATAACCAAGCCAGCATAGATCCCTTTCACTTCGGCTACCAGCTGAAGGTGATCGATGGGACGGGTCTTGAGCTGTGGAACGTAAGTCTCATTCTCGTCTGGAGGCTGTGGGTCGGTCCTTTTTTTTTCCCACGGGTGCGTGATGAGGTAGGAGCTTGGTCATGGGGATTCCATATCTTCCCGACCTGCGGCATCCTGTTGAAGTTGGTATTATGTTTAGGTTTCACAGCTCTTGAGCGTAGAGCGCCACCCGACTTGCGAGATGTAAACTTCTCTTTCTAGATGAGAGACTGCGGAGATGGCTCCTTGGTCGCAGCTTGCTTTAGGGTTTGGGCGTCCTGTGCCCCTAAGTCATGAGGAGGTGATCGCTGGCTACAATAGGAGATCAGTATTAGTCAGTTCGGGAACAGCTAGCAGGAGTTCGTACGTTTTGGAGAGCGGTGAGGGCAGGTTAGTATGGTGCTCTGGTATGCGTTTTCCAACTTTTTTCTCCTCGGGCTCAGTCTCTTCATCGCACCCAAGAACATAGAGGGGACCTTTGGCCATCGTGCGGAGCTTCTCTTGATCATGCATGTTGGCTAGGGTATTGGGATAGATAATAGAAGCTCCAAGGGCTGACCACAGTAGTGCTGTCACGCTTCCACGGGTTGGTTATGATTATAATCATAGAGGGAGTGAAATCTCTGGTCGGAGTAGTGGGAGAAGGAAGGCTTTTGAGGAGGAGTTGGATGCGGCTCTTGCAGGCGATGTGGTTCGCCTCCCCTAGGGCGGCTTCGCTAAGTAGGCAACCATGAGGCAAATGCACTACTGCGGGTGAGGTTTCGCATGCAGGGCTTGGGAGTGAGGGGGAGACAGACCACCAGAGAGCACCTCGTACATGGACAGCTCATGCTGGTAATACAAGGCCGTGACCGCAACGAATAACATGAGACTATTATTGGGTGCCGACTGAACTATCCTACACCGAAACGTGAAGCAAATTCAGCGGGAAAGGGATTGAGAAAAGTACTTGGATTTGTAGTAAATACAGAATGAACAAGCAGACCCAGAAGCATTACGCAACGTTGGAAACATCATGACTGGCCATAATCGCCTTGTGGAAAGCCACTCTAACCGAGTCGCCTTGAACGCAATATCGCCAGAAGTCTGCCAGAACGGGTTCCACGTCATCGCCCTCCAACTGTTTCCACGTGCCGCAACTCTGCAAGAACTCGGAAACTTCAGGGACCTGCGAACTGAAAGCACGAAGATGCTTTGCGACAACCCATTGCGCATTTGGGATTTCATCACCATGTAGCAGCGAATGAAACTTTTTGAGGCAGTCAACACCTGAGCGTATCTCTCCATCATGATTATCAGTTCCGTGTAGTCGGAAAAACCAATGCATCACGAGCAAAGAGATCGCAAGCAGACCGACATCAAACTTTCCGTGGCGAATGTGGAGGTGAGGCTGGAGGATTTCCCGTCCTTCTGGAGACCTCACGTAGCCAATAAGCTCGACGGATGGATCAAAGCCGGATCTCCAACAGAGGAAGAAGCTGGTGCTTGTGATTAGATCACCAAGCATCGGAACTTTGAGCCTAGTCTCCATCTTGTAGATACGAAACTCAGCACACTGGGTGCGAGACAGATCCACCAAACAGGCTACTGGGAGGTCCTGGGCTAGATTAGTCAAAGAACGGGAAATCGGAAGGGACTTCTCACAACCGGCGGCAGATGGATAGGTAGTCCTGCAATCAGTTCAGTCCTTTGCTCGAGGGCTTCTTCTGTCAGATGTTCACCCTCGAAAGCTCTGCAGCTGGACAGTAACTGAAGCGTCTTGGTCGTTCCAAAATTTTGCAAATGAGAAGATTCGGAGGCACCGACGAACAAGCCCAGAAGAATAAGACCCCTGGCAGGCGCGTAATCACGCTGAAGGCATATCCGGTACTGCCATGTATCTTCCCGGCCTCCGGCCAGCTCGAAAAGACGACGGACCAAGGCGAACAGGTGAAGCTTAGATCGGTCTCCTTCTTCGTCGCGCGTCTCCAACCCTCCGCTAAAAAGGGTTTGGCAATGCTCGGTAATGTGTCCAGTCGTTAAGCGATGGATATTGCATGATTGGTCTTTCAAAGGCAGGCAGGCCAGGACCACGAGCTGAGCGAATAGTTTCTGTGTTTCTTTTGATGACTCCTATCAAAAATAAGCGTTCGGCTGACAAGAAGGCCGCGACGGTGGATTACCTTGATATCACTGACCAAGATGCCGCCCTCAACCTGGACCCAAACGGACTGGTACTCATGGTAGTTTCGGTAGACCGACCCTATCAGATTGCCATGAACTTCGGTGCCGCCGATTGAATTCTGTCGGAATTTGAGTAATGCTTGTTTCCTTGACTCGACTTTTCCCCGGACATTTTCAGCATTCTTTGACGGTGTTGCCACCTGTATGTGGTCAGTTTTCCATTCCACCGGCACTTGTACTTGCCTGATCTCCTCTGATGCTTCGAGGGTCACTGCTAGTAGGTGGAATTTGGGGTCAGATGTGGGCCACCCATGACATGTATTTCATTTCGTGAGACATTGGTCATCAGTGTCCCCATGGACTCAGTAGGATACAAGCAGCACACCCAACTTGGGTCGCCGACCACAGAGGATGAGCGGTCCTGCAGGCGCTGGCTTGGTGGCAACGCCATGGCTCGAGGCAATCTGGGAGATGTGGAGCGAGAAGGCCAAATAGGCCGGGCGAGGGTAACGGGGCATCATATAAGTTTTCGTTCAGTTCATACTCCACATGAGACATAAGATATCATTTAGTTTCCCCACGATCATATAGTGACTTGATAAGAGGCTTGTACAAGTTCCTTTAGCGCCGTGTACCTTATTGCGGCCTCAAGCCACCTGTTCCGTAAACTCTAACCAGGGAGGAACATGCCCAGGGGAAACTCAGAGCTACTACAGTGTACCAGCTTCTAGTAGTGCCCGAGGTACTGTACCCTGCTGCAACCACAGCCTCCAAGGAAAGGATGCATAACGACCAGCCACTGACGTAGAGCCGACTCCATGCAGTAAGTGCGAGCTCTGCTCCACACCGTGAGCTTCTACTTGATAGGAAAAGTGAATCGGCGAAACCCCACTGTGGCTTGTATGCTGAGGGTGCTGGCGAGAGGACAGGGGTTACCAATAATCCCAACAGCCACCACAGGTTGCCTGCCGCCCAACTCATCACTTGCCAACCTCCTTTTGGTCATGGCAAAGTCAGCGTGTTTCGTATAGCTAGCGGTTGGGTTCTGTTTCTCTAATTGGAGGGGGAAGGCACCCACTGTTTTTAGCCCTTTGGAAGAGCTCACTCCCGCTGTTTGGTTGACGACATGAGATACGTTTCACATATCGGTTGTCTTAAGACAGCGAATTGAGATCTAGGTAGTTGATAATGGGCAATTTCAAGGCGAGTATATTCTCTGTTGATTCACCAAGGAGTCCAACGACATGGAACGGAAATAGTTGTATCCATTCTGATACCCATACGCACAGTTTTGTCTACCAACTTCTTCAAGTGCCGATCCTCAAACTGATCGCCCAGGCTGATTCGTCATTTTGGCGTTCAACACCGCCAGTGCTTGCCAGACGGCTGCAGCGACATGGACCCTTTGGCCAAAAAGAAATGGTAGAATGAGGAAGAGGAGCTCTAGGCCGACGAGGCAAAGAATGAGCCAAAGGTCGGGTTAGCTCTTGCGGTGGAGAGCACGAACGAATCGATAGACTATTGGACTTGCCGGAAACTGCAAAGCGTATGTGGACTGTGAATTTCAGCCTGTTCAACGGGAAGGATCGAGCCACTTACATCGAACAGGATGGCGCAGACAGCCCATTTCCAAAGCCGGCCGGTCCATACGACATCGTCCTGAACCGCCCGCCAGAAAAGTAGGCAGCCGCCAACGAGGTAGATCAGGTTTAAGATGCAGCCAATAATGAAAAGGAGGCACTGCGCCCTGTGCTGTCGGTGAGCTAACCAAAGCCGAAGAAGGCAACCAGCAAAGAGAACCACAACCAACAGCAAGAGGCCAAGTGCTAAAGCAGGGCTACGTAGTGGATCACCCATAATTACATTCAAGAGAAAACGTGATGAGTAGACAAAAGGCAATCAACCACCTGTGGGTCTTGCAGGAAAGCTCTGGGACTTATATCAAGACAGCATCACTCTTCCTAGCATGAACTTGCTGATTGCGGTCTTAATTTCCACCAAATATAGAGATGAGAATCAACTGAGTGGCTTTACATAATGCTCTTGAGCCAAGTGAGTGGATTGGTATTATCTGATGTGGATGGGTCAAGTAAAGGTAGATCGGCGGCGGCATACATATGGGGTCGGCCGGTCATTCGACAGGGGCATGAGATGAATAGATGACTCGAGGCGTCCTGGGAGTAGTAATACAGGGGGACTTATGCCTTTCGAGCCCCATCTAGTTCGATTCGAGACAGCGTAGTCCTCACCCTCGAGCTGCAACTATTAGTGGCTTGCATAAAGGCGGTTTGTATTCACATATGGCCATCCTCCGGCCTGACCTAATAAGAACAATAATAGGACCATCCATCACATTGTACTCTTATCGCCAGGGGTGCTGAGCGAGCCGCTGCATGCTGGCCCGGATGCAAGGAATGGTATCGCGTCGTTGACAAGCCATCCATAAGGGTAGTACCAAAGAATACGGAGGCCCGATGCAGGATCGAACGTCAACAATCTGCAAGTCAACGAGGTCGGCGAACAACCAAGTAAACATGCTTTTTGGTCCTCGACAACGGCCATCCTAAACAACATACAGTCTACTCAGTATAGCTTAGCAACAATTTCTACAATAGCCCCTGCTGCAAATATCCAAAATAGTCAACACCATCGCCCACAGGCCATTTTACAGGTGCGCTATTGAAGTTTACTGATTATCGTCAAGCTTGCCCTGACGTGCAGCTTCTAGGATGGCGTGGAACCATGCTTATACCATTGATATAGCCTATGCAAACCAAGAGATATGATTTTTTATTTATAGCTGGTGGTGATACCTATAATACAAGTATATGTTACCCAGTGGTCGGCTTAGTATCATCACGCCTTGACGGCCACCACAAGGGTGGGATCTACCCTCGGATCGACCCCGTGTAGAATTAAAGAATAGTCCCGCGGTTATAATATTAGCCAGAGGTGACAGCTTCAACATTAAAGTGTCATTATGCAAGCCATGGCAAGAGAGGTTGTAGCTCAGCGAATCACTTCCCAACCCGGATCAAGGTCAAGATCGGCAATAGTGCAGGAAGATATCCCGGTGGCCCGATAGCTTGCATCAGTCACCATTATTTCGGACTGCACTGCCAAGTTGCCAATTTTACCTGTCCTGTGCCAAACATCATTGAGCGTCTGGGCGACACGTCATGGGTTCTGCCATGGAGCTATCCCTAGAGCTTTTCGAAGTCCGGATTTGATAAGCTTGGTACGTGCGTGGGAGGCACCTTATCTCATTCTAAGAGATTTTTCACTCTGTCTATCGATATGGCAACGGCTTTAGATTGCATAGGTGCCTCTTCAACTTATTCGACGTAGCAAGCCATACTCTTGAACCACTCTGTATCAGTAAGTAAAGCCAGCTTTCAAGTTAAAAGGGACCTATTACATCTCTATGCATATATGGATGAGGTAGACTGTACTATCGTTGAGAACTACAAGAAGATTTGCCCGTACGCCATCGGGTTTGACAATCCTAAGGGTGGCATCCAACTTGTCGCTTGCGAGGTCGACAGTTTTGGAAACCCACCGGTGTGGCTTGCATCCGCTAACCGGTGAGCCTAGCTAATAGATTACCGAAACGGCAAGGTGGGTTCATTGTGCCCGTCGTTACCCCGCGAAATGGTGAGGTACTTTACTAATGTTCCCTTTGAAAGTAGTTGATGGGCCGGTTTGGGTGTATATCGGATCGAAATTGCTAGGTTGTTCGCCCATCAAGTACTTTTGCAACACTACGCAAGGACGTTCCTAGGAAAGGTGGGCGTGCCCCTTTTAATACCGGGCGAGTTCCCCGTCAAATATCCATACCTATCTCCGCTTTATTACAGTCTTTATTCGAACCAGCTTGTCAAACTAACACCATCGTCTAAAATGACTCCAACTCTAGAGGATGACCTTGACACGATCCTTTCTATCCTTTCCACCAAAGATGCTAGGGAAGTTCGGGATTGTTACGCAACTGGGAAGACGCTCAGCGTAAAGGATAAGAACAAACACTATCAGCAAACATGTTCTAATTTGATAGAAGAAGACAACAAGCGTAATCTAGTTCATACCTGTTATGCGCTGGTTTTCGATATAGAGGGGTACTGTCATGGTAAGGAGTTCAAAGCCCAGGAACACCGCAAACGCCTTGCGAGTGTTGTCACCGTCACCCGACGTTGGGGCGCAGACATCGTCCAGCATTACGGATTCTCCTCCAAAAAGAGATTATATTGGGACAAACTCCGAAAAATCGCAATTCTTCACAATTGGCAGGAGGCTGTGGTGTTATTTAACGCAGCAATCTACCGCAAGTCACTCCAACACAGATGCTCGAAAGAAGTGGAGAGGTGCGTGAATCCAATTACGGATTGGATTTTGACATCTGCCATTCAACATAGTGGACCAGTTGAAGACCCTATCCCCTTACCACATGACTGTGGTAAGGACCTCTACGGGCTTATTGTTCGCAAGCGGTTTGCGAAGTCGCCACTACCGGCTACTCAAACTCGAGATTGCTACGATGGCCCGACACTTTTACCGACGTCGCCATCGAAAACGCACATTACCATCAAGTCCAACGAACTGATCTCGCCAACGCCGACCCAACACGATAACTCTAATGCCTCGACTACCATCGCCCGAGAGCAGACAACGACTCCCTCACCTCGATCCTCATCATGCCTACCAGGGATACCATTGCCGCAATCATTGCCAGTACCCCCCGCTATGCAGCTAGTTGACAATGGCGATGTGGCTATGGGAGACGATGGAAGGGACGATACTCACTCTACAGTAAACGGACCAACTGTGCCATCCTCGGCTCGGCCGACTGGATACAACGCGATCCGTTCACGCAGCCCGTCGATATCCTCGCACCATCTTTCCCCCACGTCGCCCTCATCTTTATCCTCAGATGTGGCCGCTTCACAATCATCGCCATCGCCACTTTCAATTACTAGAACTTCCTCTGAAGCCGACACCACCACCACCATCTGCAGTTCACCGCTGTCCCCCTTTCCAGAACTGAGCTCGACATCCTCGCAACGTGGACCATCAAAGTCAGACTCAGCCTCCCAGAATGACGACTATAGCGACGTGCCCATAAGCTGGGAGGAAAGGGGTGACCCCCCCACCGCCAACAACTCCACGATAACGATATCGTCCCTACTTTCACCATCTTCACCGCTGCCGACATGCTCGAAACAACAATCATACTACCCCCCGGATACTGCTGAAGGATCAGTGTCACCGTCGCCAGCCCAGCTAGTACAAGGATCAACGCTACTACCCTTGCCATTACCAGAAAACGCCGCCAGTAGTCTTCTTGAAGAGCCTGAGGATTGTCCGAGTCAGGATGGCAACATGCACATAATCAATCCAGCCGCAATCCCATACTCGTACTCAGCAGCGCCGCCTTTGCCATCCTCTTCATTGTTACATTCCCGGACCGAGACACTCAGCATCGACTCTTACCCGTCTTCGCCACTTCTTGTAGGTCTAACGACACCGAAGTCCGCCTGGCTGAGGGACTTATCATCTTCTATACATCGGCTTGATGAAAAGGGATGGCTCAACGACACCATAGTCAACGGATACATTCACCTCATCACCGGAAATCATGATGCCTGTTTCCTCAGCAGTCATTTCCTTGAGCGGTTTGATCCCAATATGAGGTGGCGGTCCGAGAATGGAAAATGTCCCTTGGAATCGGAGTTCGTTCTGATGCCCATCAATGAAAATTCTCACTGGTACCTCCTTGTCATGTACAAGCGATACTTCCCCGCCATCGACTACCATGATCGGGTTGTCTGCTTTCTCGATTCGTTAGGTGGATCGATGCACAGCAGCTCCTTTGAACACTGGACGAAGTACCTCAAAGCTCGTGGAGACAGACGGACGGTGCAGGAAAAAGAAATCCAAGTTCCCCAACAGAAGAATACTTCCGACTGTGGAGTCTTTGTTCTCGGGTTCGTTGAGATGATTCTCCAAAACGTTCCGGGATTCATTGAAGCAATCGATGGTGGAAAGGAGCTTGGCTGGGATTTCGACGGACAGACACTACGTGACCACATTAGAGACAACCTTACCCTAGCGGCGGACGCTGAAGAGCTTATCGGTAGGTTATTTTTGTCCCTACGTATGCAATCACAATCAACTAACACTATACAAGGTGAAATAGCTAAACTCCAAGCTCGAGGCTCACCCTTAGCCGATAAGCTGGAGACTTTGGAATACAAAGAGTTCCTTGGAGGACTTGAATTGCCGCTTATGCAACAAAAAGTCAAGACGCCGCATGATGAAGTCGCTATTGGTATTGAGCCATCAACAAGCCTATCAGACGCCAGAGAGGTCACAAGTGACAGCTGCAAGCCAGGTATCATTGCCGCAGGTAGAAGCTACGAGGCAAAGTTTAATTATGACCTGCCGGCGGTCCACCAACGCCAGCCTGCACATATTCCTGGACAGGTGATTCCCATGAAAAATGTCTTGGTGGAATGGCCCATCTCTGATTCGCCGAGGAAACGGAGGCGACAGATCGTAGGTATGTCATACCCCTGGCCTATACCCCAGCAATGAGACTGATATAATGAGAGGCTAGACCAACAAGATAACCTCGACAGCTTATCTTTGGTTCAAACACACACAATCCTGCATTCCGAGCAGGCTGCCGTACTTATGGCTTCAGAGGGCTACGTCGGAGTGTCTAAAGTTGAACGTGACTCTTACATTCTCAATGAAGCGCAGGCTAAATGGGCTACCGAGCGCCACGGCCTTAAACTCTTCAATATAATCAACCTCGAGACAGCTCTTGATTGTGATGGTAGGTATGGATCGTGTATTACATTTACCATTTCCGAGGGAGCCGCCAAAGATCTAGCTACATGCCATGGTAAGGGACCCAAAGAAACATCCATGGGAAGAGGGTTCCTTACTGAGATCACCGAAGAAGGCGTCCAATTCGCACTGAAAGACTTATCATCTTGCCATATGATAATTCCTTCAGGTCATTATCCACCATTTATCACACTCTGGATGACCTTGGATTTGGGAAAAGATATTGCGATGAAGTATGGTATAACTAACTAAAACCTTGTTCATTACGTATAATTATCAACGCATCCGAGTAATCCCGTGGCGTGGTGATAATAACATGACCCTTAGGACCAGCAGCATGATGTTGCTTCCCGTCTTGATGAACACGTGCATTACCACCCTCGGCTGTGAATGTCCAGCCAGTTTGCCGGAACATGTTGAATCCTTGCAGATGAGATGAGTTCATCATCACTGTTGCATTGCTAAAGACAATCTCCATCATATTCTGCTGCGGGTCATCAAGGACCTCGAGCGCGACGACATCGCGTAGCTCGTTTCGCTCAATGAAATTGGCCAATGCAGGGAGGAACTTGAGGTCGACACTTGCCAAATCAGGAAGGCAGCCGGCCTGATACTCGTATGGGTGAAAACCAGTGTCGGTCAAAATAAACACATGTCCGTGTATGTTGGTCGGATCCGAGTCGATCGCGGTGGGTACAGTCCATCGTCCACCTTCGGGAGGCTTGTTTCCGATTAGGACAGTTTGATCTCGAATGGCAAAGTGGCCATGAGCCAGATGTATGCCGAAGACCTTGTCAGCCTGGTATTCGACGAAGAGTTCGGCGAGTTCATTAATATGTCCCTCAATATCGGGTTGTTCTCCATCAGAGGGGAGCCGGTTGTAACTATGTATGTCAGCTACGGATAAATGCATAGGAGATTTGTTCCATACATTTGTCCACTGCGAATCATGTCCTCCATTGTTGGAATCCGATGAAGGCCAGGGATTCGCGATTGGTAATCCATAGTACACATCGTTCTGTTCGTACTGAAGGAAAATGGCCAGGAAAGACAAGTACGGCGACAGCGTTAAGGTAAGTTTTGCTGGAGTCCAGTTAAATATACGTTGGAGCCGACTTCTGCTTGCCTAGTGATGGTGAGCGTGTGATCATTTGTACCCCGCGCAGGAAAATATTAATAACATACAGCCCCGCACTATCAGGCGTTAATGGGCGTTTGTCAATACGCCCCAGAGACGAATAAAAGCACTATACGGAATTAACAGATGGTGGTACGATGGCAAGGGGGACGGGCAGAATCTCCCTTAACATAAAAAAGGCAACTGCAGCTAGCATATTCATGTTGAACACCCACTTCAGGCTTGAAATTTGCACCGTATTTCGTAGACGCGTGTCAATCGGCATGGTGTAGGAGCAAAAGGCAATCGCGATCAGCCGGTCGCTTAGTGTGGCACATGTGATCCCACTTTAGCCTGGAATCGGCAGTTTGAATCCCAATGAAGGCCAAAAGCCAGTTTCAACTCGTAGCCTAATGCACATTTTAGAAGCCTGCCTTGAACTTGGTTGGTGTTGGAGAACGCTGAAGATTGGATGTGGCATTCTAATAGGGAGAATACGACATTTCACGAAGTAGCATTTGACGGATGATGGTAAATTGTAGGGAGGTGTCAAGGATCGGGGACAAGCTGGAGGCGATCAGTACAATGACTGTTTAGTGAAGTGCAGCATCCGTCGCATGGTGGGGTTGGAGTACCCACCGTGGTGTACATGATCAAGGGGCGGCGTGCCAAGGCATTCTGAACCTCCTGGAAGCTGAAGTCGGTTCAAAAGACCCAACATGCTTAAACGAGGCGTCTTATAGCTATTGACTGGTGGAACACATGCCGATAAGTAAAAATTCGAGCAAAAGGGTTTGTGTTACTATTGCTCGAAGGCTGCCAGAATAGGTGAGCAAGAGTCAAGGCAGACACATGCCCGAACTCAGCGGACCGAGCGCCTTTGTTGTGCCTCGGGCTTACGGCAAGCGAAAGAAAATTCTTTGGCTTTACAACCATCCTCAGTTCACCTCACACATATTGATGCAACATTACAATGGAGATCATCGAGCAAGGTGAAGTGTGGGTTGGAGACGATGACGACCCTCAGTTTGATCACACGTTCCTTGATGTTCGATGCGGCAATGGGTATTTTTATGCCAAACGCTTGGGACGACTGCAGCCTACATCCGAGATCGATGTCAACAAGTTAGAGCTTCATACGATACCCTCCAACGAGATATGGCCTAGCTACGACAAGAATCTTGATCAAGTACCAACGGAACGTTTCGAAAGCGCCTATATCAAAACGATGAAGATAATCTTGGCATTTTTTCGATCTGCCTTTTGTGCTATGAATATACTCCTGACGTGTAGTTGCACATGGACTGTGCGGTTGGGCGTTCTAGGCCTGAGTTGATGCTGAGAATGGCTGAAAGTGGGGCTTACTGTTAGTTGATCGCGAAGGAGCTCATTCGTGTACCTAGGCCCTAGAGGATAGCAGTTCCACTTGTTACACCTTAGTCATCCCTGGCAATCTGTGAAAGCTGGTAGCCAATCAATTAACACGGATGTCACTGGCAGTGATAGTACTGATGTGAGGGTAGTCATCGCAACCACAACTTGCAGAACCGATTGTTAGTCGATTGCGATAGAGCTCGTCAGTGGAATTGGGCCCTGAAGAACATGGTAGTTTCACTCATCACGCCCTTCTACATGAACCCATAAGCTGTACTCTGCAGCATGGCTTAAAAGCACCCTGGGGATGCCCCAAGTTCTTCCCTAGTCAGTGGCATGTACGCTCCCTGGAAGCTTTAATGGCTACTTCTCAGGCCAGACAGACAGCACAGATCCTCGCAAAGGCATTTGTCGATCTGCCGACCATCCATTGCCGACCTGAGCTCCAAGAACTCACCCCTTGGCCGTACGACCAACCAATTAACTTGCAACAAAGCGAGGGCAAGCTGTATACCTATACGAAGCTTCGTGAGGGAAGTGAATGTTACGCATCATCTATTGGAAAGTACACAAACCCAAACCATCCCTAGACCGCCTTCTATTTTCCATTTGGCTTTACTTGACACCCAGAAGAAATCACCGTTTTCTTAAGCTGCGGTTTCGTAGAAGTAAAGTCCGCCGGTCTCTTTGGAGCTCCTGGTGCAGCCTCCTTTTTCTTCTTAGACCTCGACTGAACGGAGTCGTATATACTATTAGGCTTAATTAGCGTGTGGAAGTCAGGAAGGTCAGTGAGTAAAAGTTACAATTTTCCGAGGGAGGGAGGAGTGCTCTATTGCGTCCCAGTCATTTTGCAGTGCTTTAAAGAGAATGCTTCACTTGAAGGCGTATGGCTAGAGTCCTCAATGCCCCTGTTTCACTGGCGACTCGAGTCCAGAGCTCCTATGCATGCAATCAGCAGGTAGTACTTCATCTCCTCAAGGGTGTATGTCTAAAGGATGGTCTCAATACCCCCGATGAGAGGTGACCCAGGTAAATTAAGAAGCTGAGAACGTTCATGGCTAGCTCAGTTGGTAACTGCAGGAAAGCGAGGACGCCCCCGGGAGCCGCCCCGAAAGGTGTTTCTTGTGGATGTGAACCTATAACGACGTTGTAAATACTGGTCAGGAGCAATGACTGCTGCGCGTAAGCGAGTGTTGCATTACCAGATTGCGTGTGATTTTCTTTTACTTAATGGGTGAAAAAGCAACTAGTTCAAGGTGGATGATCAGGCCCTTGAATCCGACAACCCCCAGTCCTGTCCATTCTCTTTCCTATTCGGTGCCATTGAGCACCCCTGGATCTAGGCTCAGTTAGATACGTAACACTTGGGGAATATCACCGTTCATCGCCGGTCTTTGTATTTAATGGTGCTATTTTGGGGCTCTTACTACATGGCTTGGACCTTCCAACTGGGACTCGCAATGCCTGCCACCATTCGATGATATTAAGGCTCGCTTAGCGCCAGGATGCTTCTAAGAGGGGTTTAATAGGCAGCTTGGCCTCCCCTTTCGCGCATTTCTCTCCTGACGCTGTTCATTAAAGCTGCTTTCCTAACGCTCAGAGATGAGCGGAATTCAATGGACTGAAGAGGAGGACCAGCTACTACACAATGAGTGCGTAAAGTATGGTCCTAATCGTATTAAATTTATCGAGGTTTCGAAAGCTTTCGAGTCACGGACAGTGCCGCGATCTATAAGTGCGTGTCGCGGTCGCTGGGATCGTGTGCTCGCACAAAGTGGACAAGCACCACGAAATAAAACCCCACATCGAAAATGGGAGGACAAGGAGCGTCAACAGCTGTTAATGACAGTGGAGGAGCATGGCAAGAATTGGAAGGAAGTAAGCAAAGCAATCGGCGGCGGCCGAACGTCAATAGGTAAGATGGTCGACCCCCTGGCTGCCGTGCATTAAGCTAATGCTCACCACAGAGTGCGCTTCTAAATGGAAGCACCTCCAGACAAAGGTCGCCGGACTTTGGACTCTAGAGGAAGACAAGACATTGCTGAGATTAGCCCCTGAACTCCAGGGATGGGACTTGGTGGCTGGGAATTTCCCCGGCCGGTCAGATACAGGTAAGGAAAAATATTTAAATCCACCTTCATTAGCTAATTCAAAGACATAGCTTGCAGGAAGCGGTACAAAAGACTCACCCAGCAACCAAAGCTCATGCTCGACGAGAGAGAACGGCATATTGACACCAACGTGTTTCCACCCCCAGGAGATTGTTCAGAAGAGGATTGTGATTTTGACTGGGAATGATCAACGCACGAAAAGGTCTCAAAGACCGCAGGATATACTACGAGGATTAACTTAGAGAGGTCCTCGAAAGTCTCCCTAATATTTCTTCTAGACTTTCTGGACGGGCAGTATACAACCGAGGGAATAGTTATTGTACCGATATAAATGATCTCGACCTTCCTGGCCATGCTCTTACACATGAGCAGAGTTGGGCATATCAAGGTCGCACAGCCCATGGAAGAAGACATGGTCCCGAAACTCATGGAACTCAATCTGCATACTCCTTTATCGTCATCCGGTTCTCTGAGAAAGCGATTGGTGAGCTGGGTGGGCAAAGGGTCTGGTATCGCTCAAATTTGCTGCCTCCTCGAAGCCATGAAGAGCAGGGGCTGTGTCGAACTCGCAACACTGTTCGAGCGGGTTGGCATATCTTCTCCATAGCATTATCACGGTACCGGCAGGAAAGGCGTGGCCTGGTGCGTTGCTCCCATATCAAGAAATCCAATGGTCGCCTGCAGCCGAAGGGGACAGGGCCGGAAATGGGCGGCGTCGCACAGCCTACCGGAAAAGAAAGTTGAGACTAGTGTACGTAAACATGGTGCTTCTCGCCTTGCACCAGGTTCACGGGGAGTATATGTATGGGATCAGAGATACTTATCAATGGGCTGGCTCAAGCTGTGCGATCGAGACTCCCCTTGAAAAAGGCAGGTTCCTCCAGTTAATCAATTTCATCGCCGACCTTCCTAGTGATGCTCGAAGTTGAGGATGTACATACTGCAGAATGATTCTTGATGTGCAAGGTAATCTGTGCGATATGCGTAATTATCTGGGTTTACTTGCACCTGCCAAAGTGGGTCATGATTCTCATTCGTAAATCATTTTGAGAAAATACCGTTTTGTTTCTCAATCAACAAATCGCTCCCATGCGTTAAGCTAATACAGGGCGTCGGCGCGTTTCAATCGATTTCGAACAAGATCCTCGATCACCGGAAACCACTTGCAGGCATCCGTCATATCCTCGTTCGTACTGTTCGGAGCCTCGGCCTGTTTGCGCACCACATCGATCCACTGCTCAAGACCGGACCATTGAAGTATATGACCCCCGAGCCCGAGTGTCTGCGTTTGCCGAATCCGGAATACGCTGTGGATCGTACCAGAAGGGAAGAAGACGGTCTGCCCGGGCTTGAGCACCCAGTAGCGCCATTTTTGTTCCTGATCGTAATACTCGGTGTCGTCCATCCAGTCCTGACGCTGCTTGGTAGTCGGGCGCGACATCCATGCGAAACCGAAATGGCCTTCTTGAATCGTTATCCAGGTAGCGAGACCATGACTATCCATATGGGCAGCTGTGCAATGTCCCCCCTCGGATAAGAGCGCCCAGCGTTCGATGTCTCTCCATTCTGCCCATTCTTCTCTAGTTGCTACCGTCCTTCCGGCGCTGTTTCCGTTTGTGTCTAATACTGCTCTGCGTATTTGGGCCAGTAGCTGGCAATTCCGCCCCGTTAAGAAGTCGGGCAGTGTAGAAGGCACGGGACAGCTGCAATCGAGAACATTCCACGGATCGTCCGATTCTTCCGGGGAAAGAAATCGCTCGTAAACCTGCCGTATACTCCGTGGCTCGCACGAGCTTTCGTTGGCTTGTAGCGAGGGTATCTGTACTGACACCATACGGCCGTGGTCCTCCATCCAATCGAAAAACTCGGGAATGGGCCTGGCTGGATCGTCCCACTGAAAGGGCTGCTGCCACTCCGTGATGATTGGTATATCGGGGGTGATCTTGTCAAGAAGCGTCTTGGCCTGGTGTCCATCCAAGAGATATAACTCAGGCATCGCGTCCTTGGCGCCTGTCGCCGGCTTGTCGTCGGTAGTAGGGTGCTTGCAGTTTTGCAGAATTGGAAGCAGGCATCTGGCAGTTTGAGAGCCCCGGCTGCTCAAATCTTTCTGGGCATCTTGGCGTATTTCGGTGATGGCTTGAGCATGATACGCCTCATCGAACTGCCAGTCGCACACAGGACGCGCGCCAGGATCATAGCCGCCATGCACCGCACCCACGGTCGGGTGTCCTCTCGGCACTTTGAGCTGCAGAATAGCTGGCGACGGCGAAGTGGCGCGCCGTCGCTTCAAAGGAATCACCGAACTCCCCAACAGTGCCGACGTACTGCTTCCTGCCAATGCGGACAATCTGTTGGCCAATGTTTCCAGTCGTCCTGTGCCTATCTCGTGCTTCGTCAGGATAGAAGCAGCTCTCTTCTTCCGCGGTGTTCTGAGGCTATTCTTACTTCCCGTAGAGGACAAGGAAGACCTCGTCTCGGGCGCGTGTGGTTGGCTGTGTCCGGTTCGGTCGCGAAGACTTTTCCGTGGTGTGACACGGTCTGGGGCGGAACTGGTTCCCAAGGCGCCTGTGGGTCCACTTCGACTTGGGTCTTGACCGTCCGCCTCATCGCCGCTTGCTTCTCCTTCACTTTCTGTGGTCGGGGCCGTCTCGGCGGTGCCTTCCCGAGTGTCTGGGCCGGTGCCGCTTCCGATACTACTGCAGTTTGTGTTCATATGATCTGTGGTGCTTCCGCGCGTGTTGCTCGGAGAGCCCGTATCGCCCGCCTTGGTGGTCTGGGTGGCCTCCCCGCTCGGGCGGCTGCTTGCCGTGCAAAGAAATTGGATGCTATGTCGAGAATGGCTGGGCTCGTGCACGGCTGCGTCTCTCGGGACAATGAGTCCATACGGATCAAAGGTGTAACCGACTGGAAGTTCTTCCGCACTCACTTTCCGGAAGGGAAGCTCCAACTTATCGGGGCCCTTCGTTTTCACGAAGGGGCCTTGTTTTTCCCATGCACTCGCATTAATCAAATCGATCGGTTCGAGGGAGGAAGCGAAGCAGCGAGCGGATATCTGAAGACGTCGAAGGACAAGTTGCTGCAATCTGGGCAATGCTTCTTTCTCCCAGTCCCGGTGCTGTCTTGCCACTGAGGCGAATTTGATGGCAAAACCTATCCCTCGCTGCCCAACGGCCAAGTGCTGAACCAGGTCGTCCCCCCAATGTTTTGTTGCACTTCGTAACCTGTTTTCTAGTCTTTCTCGGCTCTTCGCTCCCTTATTCGCGGTTTGCGTAAAGTCTTGCCATTTTATATCGGTGTTCTTGTCGGTATTATACGTACTCGAGTTGGAAAATATCGGTTCGTAGATTGAGAATTCGATTTCCAGGCAGGCTTTGTCTCTGAGCAATTGATCGCGCTTATCCAGACACAAGCTGTATCTCTCCTCTTCGTCGTGACAGGCGTGGAGGGATCGCACGAATTCTATCACTTGGCTCCTTCTATTCGCATCGAGGAACGGTGATCCCTCAGTCTCCGTAGGCGTAGGCTCCATCGTGCGTGGTCCTCCCAGCGCTTGGCCTGGAAGCGTGGAGCAGTAAATGATGTCGTTGTTGTTTCAGGGGAGAAGTCGGTCGCCGCTGACTCAAGCGACTCGTGCGCACTAGTCCACCTACGGCAGGCGTGCATTTGCACGCTTGCTCCACAGTACGTAAGCCCACTTATAGCCGCCACTACGAGCCGCTGTAACAAGGTACCTGGCTGACTTAGGTACTAAACCTGGCACACGCTGGTTGTTTTCGGACATTGAACGCGGAGAACGGTACTTAATGTCAGGCTTTTGGCAGTTGCCGTGCGGGTTGCTGGCTGTAATTGAAGTGTTGATCAGCATGACTACCCATCCTCCCGAAATGGCCCATTTAACTACTATGAAGCAGCGAAGCAGGCTCGAAGATGCCTGTGTACGGTGTTACCCCGTTCTGAGAGGCATACTGGCGCACCTGTCCGGCTCGGACGCGGCCGTGCTTCTAGCGGTTGTTGGTCTTTTTGACAAGCCCGATTGGGCCGGTATCAAAGCCAGGTTCGTCCAGTTACAGCGAGATATACCTGAGCATTCCCACTGGATCAATCAAATGGTTTCGCAGGGTCATAAAGTTCTATTGGTAGGCAGCGATCTGGACGCTTGGCTCGCCAGGCTTCGCGATCCCCTCCGGTGCAAGCGGCGCTCAACGCTACGGGTGTGGCTGGCGGTTAGAGTACGGTACGGGGTCGACCGCGAGTTCAACACGAGACGGCAGGCCAACGAAAGGGCACACTTTCTAGTTACAAGGGAAGGCGATGTCATCTGGGGCCCGTCACGCGCCTCTCGGCAAGCCAAGGAGAACGTAGGCTGGACCGAGAACAATGTGATTCCTCTCCCTCATAGTGTCGCGTATAAAGAGCCGCTCCTCCCTCAAGTACTATGGAGGCGAACCGATATACCCAACGAAAACGGGATCGAACTCGTCTGGGCTCAGACTGTGACCACCGGAAGGCTCCCGATCATCGATATGTGCCCTACGCAATGGCGCGACCAAGAACAAGATCAGGGCCAGGAGGGTTGGCACCGCGTCACGCTGGCCTGGACGGAAGAATGTGACCGTATGGCGCCAGGGGCGGTATATCGGGAGTTGAGTTATGGAGGATCTATTTTCAGGCTGCCATACCTAGACTTGTCCACCTCAGAGTACTTAGAGACGGTGCATCTTCAAGAGATCACTCAGCCAGAACGACTTGCGTTTGTTGTTAAGTTGGATTGTACGTTCGGGCCCACGGACGTTATGAATAAGCTTCATGGAATAGTTTGGTAGTACTCCGAATTTCAAATCGTCTTCTAGGGCGTGGTTGTTCCCTATCAGCTCCGTGCTGTTGATTGCCTTGTGCCGTGACTTCTCGGCCAATTCCATGCTGAATGGTCGGAGTGGGAGACGACGCCGGATGTGTACCGAGAATAATCATTAGAGGCGTTAAGCCCCACTAATGGCCTGAATCATGCAGTGTTATTATTTCGGCTTTCTCGCGTAAGGGCTCTGCGGGCTGCCGGCTATAGTTAGCAGCGTACCAGCCTGCTCGTGGGGCTAGACACGCTAGAGTGACGTTGGCATCGGCTGCAGTGGGACCCTCGGGAGCACAGTTGAAGCTACGCATTTGTAACTAGTTCTTACGTAGTCCAATCGAATCAATACTGTACCTTATCACGGCTGGGGTTCGCTACAGTTTGAGAAGTAGTACCAATATAATATATTAAATCATGAGCGATCTGTTAAGTTGACACGAACCCTCGCTCCCTTCCATCTACCCCACGACGGGTTAACTAGACCATGAGAAGATCGTTTGGAATGCCTAAATCGTACTTGCCAAACGCGTCCTTGACGTACTCCGCGCCTCCTTCCACGACTTTTAGTCTTTGAGACCGCGTCGATAGTGCCTGGCCAACCCTTTTGCGTTGCACGTTGATGATCATATCTGTGGCATTTCGACCAAATGCAGTGTCTAAGGTCGATCGAGAAAAGAGGCCATTTTCCGTCGCGTTTTCCGGACGGCCCAGTATATACCAGGTTTTACCGTCGGTTCCGGTTGCAATAGGTTGAAACTTTTTCCAGTCAGTGCCCCGTAGTGCAGTGACGGTTTTCGAAGACATTGGTAATGGGTGCACAGCGAGGAATGCTTCCTTCTCAAATGGGTAGTCTGCACCATGTACGAGGCAACCTCGTGCTAGTTTCTTTGTTCCCGATTCTAGCGATGGGAGGGCCACGAACAAAAGTCCTCGAAACTTCAGTACGCCAAGAATTTTACCTCTTATCGGCTTCATTCCCTGATCTGAACCAGTGTCGGGATCGCGGGTCAGTTTTATGTGATTGTAATTCTCCGTTTTTTCCTTTGGTGTGTTATATGGGAGTTCGTCATGCAACCTCAGCGTGTCCTCCCCAAACTCCCAGCCGTCAGTTTCTTCCGAAAGTCCACGGTTATTTGATGTCTCAGGAAGAGGGTCAAAGTTTTCGTCGTCATCCTCTAGTTTAATACGTTTCTTCTTCTGATCGGCAGCGTCCTTGGCGGCAGCTTCCTTGGCGGCAGCTTCCTTGGCGGCAGCTTCCTTGGCGGCGGCTTCCTTGGCGGCGGCTTCAGCGGCGGCAGCTTCAGCGGCGGCGGCTTCGGGGGTGGTAGCAGCTGTATCTTTCATTTCTTGGTCTGCCATTATAGTGATATAGATAGTAACTGTGAAAGAAGAATATAGATTCGTCGATGTTTGGTTTGGAGTAAGTTATTACAGTAGGACTTGTCGGGAAACCCAAAGATTATATGTGCATAAAGATTAATGTGGACAGTATTCGTTTGAAGCAAGTCTATCTTTGGCCTCCTTGTGCTCCAGTCTGCGCTTGCTTAAAACTAGCATTTGATAATACAGAAAACCTTATTTGAGACCTGCTCTTAATTTGGGTCTCATCCATTTCCGTCGAGACTAACTTTACAGTGGAAGTCGGGCAAACCGGACGGGATAGCCCTTCTGCCATACTCGCAGCACACTTTTTCGGGCAACGTCTGTGAACTCAGTCGAGCCACAGGCTAGTCATGTCAGCTAAAATATTGTAGTACAATGGGGCTCTTACCAATAAGAATCGTATCGCCAGCTGTCATGGCTTCTTCTTCCACCTTTTCTTCCAGGAACAGTTCGTTGAACTGGTGCGGATCCGACGGGTAAGAACACCGGAAGTGGTCCGTGGTAGGGAACGGCACTTCAGCGGTTCTCTCGCTTGGGTAAAAGCACCAAAGAAAGAGGAGAGCCTTCCAATCAGCATCAATTTGTAGGAGGGGTTTACTTGAACTCACTCTGTCCGCATCCAGCATCTGCAACCGTGATATCTGTGCTGCAAGCCAGTTCTCATCGGAGTTAGAATCCAGAATCCAGTAGATGTCGATTTTTCGCGTGAGGTCACGAAAAAGCCGCCTAGGCATTTCATCCATCCGTCTGGTCTCTGATCCTGGATCTGCTGAGGTTTGCATGTTCGATCCTCCCTGTACCTGAAGCAGACGAGACTGACTAAGGCTGTCGCATCTCTTGCGTGCGGCGATGAACATAGCCATGGGTAGGGCCGTAAGGATACCAGGGCCCTGAGCCGCCAGAATAACATTTTCGAAGGACCCCAGGGGCGGAGGTTGACCGTACGGGCCATCAAGAATCAAGCGCTTTCCTTTGCGTAACTGTTTGACCAAGCGTGGGCTCGATCCGATCGGTACAATAAAAGTTAAGGACAGAGCGCCGTTCAGTGCCGCATCGACATCGTCGCCTGCTGGTATAGCCATCAAAGGCTTACCTTGAGATATGTCATGGACACAGAGGGTGCCCCAGCAGAAGAGATAGAAGTAAGACCCGGGCGTGATAAGGATGCGGCGCTTGATATCAACCTGAATCTGCACCATGTCTCCGTTTTGTGACTGCGCAGCTACCCTGGCAGATGTCCCAAGATGCATGATCCTGAAAACTCGGGCCAAGGTCAAGATGGCCCACAGGCTGCAAGTGAATAGGACACTTCCTTTGGTCGCTGGCGAGGTCTGGGGAAGCAAGGTGACATGCCAGAATGCACTGGATAAAGCACCTAGTGCGATGATCGTGTGCATCCGAGGTCGCAGTACGGGTTGGGTCCCCTTGGATGTGCGAATTCCCAACCTCATCAGGAGGTACTTGGTCACAGGCAGGCTGAAGAGAAGGGCCACACACACCCCTGCCTGCTAAAACGTTAGTGAATGAATAATGGCTTTGGGGTGATTTGGGGACGAACGGAAGCACCAGAAGTAAGAATACGGCCGGCGCGAGGGCGGAGAGTAAGAGTGAGTATAGAATGTAAGATCGCATGAAATGCGGCCGTTCCACCGAAGCAGCGGTGCATGATCTGATACAGTGGCATGGATAGCCCAAGCCAATCAGCAATCGAATGTGTCTGGCCGCTGAAAAACAGTGGACTGAGATTTGTGAGTGCTAGGATGGCTGCTCTCTTTTCGATGTCTCGGATGTCTCCGTAGAATAATAACAATGCCAGAAAGTTGCCTGATAAGTAAACGGACAACAAGATTGCCTCAAGACGAGTTATACCTAGCCAGTTTTGGGGAAGATAACGATGCTGAAGATGACGGAGCAAAAGGATATGCAGTCTAGAACCGGCGTACGAGGTGCCGAGCTTCTCCAGTCTGGAGACCACCAACACGAAGAAAATCGCACCAAGAGCAACCGCATACCACTGGGTGCTATCCATTGCTGTACGATTTACCACAAGAATACGGGCTGGGTCGGGCATGTCACAGGCTCAGACCTTGGGAGTTGGATGTCGGGTCTTCCATTCTTAAGATACCGCGAGGCCGACCGAACCGGCCTTATGATAAGCGCCCTGACGGCAACAAGTGGGGCGGGCACGGCACGGAGGCAACACCATTGGCAGTCCTAGAAATAGACAGTCCGGCGCTTGCGACCGCATGTCCGCTTTTAGACCATCCGGCGCGCTTGCAAATGGACTAGTCCGGGGACGCTTGACGGCGTTTTCGTCCGTTTATATTCACAAAGATCGCCATGATGCGACAGTTTTGAATTTAGGACCCTCAACTCTTCCTTGTTCATATATCAACGTGACATTTTGTTAAACGCTTGTTCATCATTCACTTTGTCTACAAAATGGTTCGCCGCTCAAGACCCAATAAAAACCGGGCTCGCGGCATCGCGAATACCCGAAGGGGTATTTTCAAAAAGGCAAATACGGGTCACAAGTACTACGGGTACGAAGTCGCGGCTGTTATTCGAGCCAATGGCCAGGTTAGCACCTATGAATCTCGACCTGGAATACTTCTTGATCAAACTACGTGGGATGCCCATTATACCTGCGGACCCGACGACTTCAAGCTTGAAGGTTGGACTGATAACCCGCATGAGAGGACGGACTCAGCCACCGATCAATCCAGTCCAGACAGATCTACCACATCGAGATCGGATACGCCGAGCAGCCTAGGTGATCTTTTGGCACTCGACTTTACAAGCCCTCCATCAGTCCATTCGAGAACTTCTTCAAAAGGCTCGCCACCCTCCACCTCTCCAGCGCTCGCCGGCCAGAGCCTCGCACCAGAAACGCCGATGCCATTCCCCCTTGGAGAGCCAGAGAGCAGCCCCCTCGAGAGCAGACCAGGACCTTCGGCAAACTACATATACCCTTCTAGCCTTATACGTAGAGATCCTGATCAGGATAAAACGTCTGCTGCAGCCATTTATGAGTTCAAGAGTTCCCAGAAAAGGGGTGCCAGGCAGCGAGTTCTCTTATCAAGCGAGAAGAGACATTCTCTTTTAGCTTTAGCACACGACATCTTTGGGGATGGTACGTCACTATCAGGGATCAAGACGATCAGGTTATAATAGCTATGATGTAGTATTAAATTCGTATTATACTATTTTAGTTCGGATCACCTAATCTCTTATGTATTATGCAGCCTTTATCCCGCTCGATAACTAACGTTAAGTTAATAGAGTATTAAACTAAGACAGTCTTCTGCGTAACTATTAAACGGACAAAGAGAAAGGGCCTACTTTGTTATCTTTACTTCTACGAGGTATATATAATATTGAAGATAATTATGATTAAGTATATCTTCTTTAGAAGTTACTTATTAAAGCTCCGACTCGTCGCTGATAGGTGATATAGACTCGGTGGGCTCATCCTGATCATTCGTGGGGCTACCTTCCAAGAACAGGTCGTATTCAGACTGCACCTGGAGCGTGGCTGTTGTTCCCGACTCGTTTATTTCCGCTCCTTGATTTCTACTGGAAAGTGTGATACTTGGTTGGTTGAGTGCATAGTCACCGAAGAAACCACCTGCTCTGCGATTTGAAACGGATGTTGTGAGCTCCTCCGCGGAAGGACGATGTGCAGGCTGCGGGTTATCATCCTCAGTGTGCATGGCGTCTCTTGATGGTGAACGGCTCCTGTTTTGAGATGGACCGTTCCCTTGGGGCTCGGTAGTTCCTCCGTCCTGCCCGGTAACAGAGCTGACTACTGCTGTTGGCTCGTCACCACTGACCCTCCCCGAGGGGTCTCCAGAAGTTGCGCCAGGGTGCAACGAGATACTTCCTGGATGCATGTTGGCGACTGGGGTTCCCGTGTGACCTGAGATTCGTGGTATTCGTCGCGCAGGCACGGGGCGCACGGCTTCTCTCGATGGCAAATGACTCATGTCCTCTATGAGACTGTCGTCCTGGGCTCCGGTGACTTCATGTTTTCTAGTATCTTGTCCGTCTTGGTGTATCGTTTTATTACTTGACGTATTTAGCCTCATACGTTTTTGACGCGAACGGCGATCCAGTTCAGCGGGCCGTATCCCTACCTTGTGAGAGTTAACACTGTCTTGTCGCCGCTTGGTCCCTGGTTTGAGCGTAATTTGTGAATCTTCAGCTTGCAGTGAAGGATTGGGCCTGCATTGTGGTTGCTGTGGAGCCAGTAACCGCTTTGGTTCCTGCGGAGTTGGCCTAGCAATCTCTCGACTTGGCAAATCGTGTGATACACTCAGGCCATTGTTTATAATGTTGGAGGATTCTGGGGCAGCTTGCGGGTGGTCCGTTTTCGCTGTCGTATCAATGCTGGACTCCGGTTTCCGTGGAGTTGGCCTAGCGGCCTGTCGATTTGGTAACTTAAATGACTTAACTAGGCCGGGGTCCATGATCGATGTCTGCTCACGAACGATCTCAGGCAGCTTTAGCGTTCGTTGCTTTCCGGAAAGAACAGTGGACACTCTTCGGCTAGAGTTCATCTTCTGTTGCTTTTTGGTGACGCCAGCTCGCGCTTGTGGTACTTTTGGGAAGTCCATCTTCAGCAGCTTACTAGAGGGTATTGCTGGGTCAAAAGTGGAGTAAGGAAACCTGTTAGGCGGATGCTGGTCACTTTTGGCGTGTCTTATCTCAGCTAATTTGTCGCCTTGAACTTCGGCCATATCAAGGTCCATTGGTGGCGGAGTCTGTTCATCGAAAGTCGAGAGTTCCACTACCGTGGGCATATCGATATCCGTAGACACTTGCTTCGGTGTGATATCGCACGTGCCAAAGAATGAGTTCATAAAATCGTTTTGAATAAATAAAGCATGGGGTGTGGTGGACTTGGACCGACATTCATAAAGCCTAGGCAAGAAGGAAGATTGCCGAAGTTCCTGAAAAGCAGAAATCGACGGCTTCCCCCCACGCCAATCTTCACGCCCTCCATAAAACAGGTCTTCCTCGTCAGGAACAACACCGACTTGAGCGGGTTGGTCAAGCTTTGAATTACAAAAACCCAACTGTCTAGCGCCATCGCAAAATCGCTTGAGTTGCTCCTTGCCGAGCTTTGCGTACATTGCTTCACCGCGCTTGTCCTGCAGGGGCGATTCGTTGCTGAGTCTCGGAAAGTGACGTAATGCTGACAGAAATAGCTGCTTGTAAGCGAGTTGCTCGGTCATTGGGCCCTCGGTTAGGTAGTAGTGACCTTCACCATCCTCGACCTTGCCAGCAGTCTGGCGCCAATCACGGAGAACACTTCGCATGAGAGTGAGTCGTGGTCCACTGCGGCTCGATACATGATTATCCCCCACGTGCTCCTGTATAATCTTTGCACCGATGGAGAAGTACTTCATGTCCTCATGCAATGTTTTGATGCTGGGAATCACGATAGTAAGTGAGAGAATATTGTGCAAAAGTCTTTCGCGATGTTGAGCTTTTGTGATGAGTGGGAAAAGCTGGCCATCAGACATAGCTTTACTGATAAGCTCTCTGTCGTTTCGACTCACAGAGGGGGTTTTGAACTGTAGAATACGCGTACTTTGGATGTCTAACAACCCACGTATAGCCTCGAGGCCTTTGAAGATGTGTTCCCACGCATGATAGATGTCATGGAGTTTGTGAATGAACTGCTCGTCGCAATGCAATGAGAGGTGCTTGTGGATATTTCCAAGTTCCAAGCCATCCCAGAGCCCGGTGAATGGAAGCAAGAGGTCGAAAGCCTTGACTATCGATTGCTTTTTCTGCTTTTTCTGCTCGTCCTGCAGAGGTTGTCTAAAAAGTTGCAAAAGGTTTTTCTGTTTGCAAGTAGAAAGCCGCCGAACCCATTTATAACATTGTGCGTAGTCCTTTTTACCGGCGTAGTATCTGACCTTGCGGTAGATGGCGCCATCTGAGAACGAGACCTCTTGGAGAAACGCCTCGCTTTCGTTGCGGATGAATATGTCTCGATCGGGCCCTAGCAATTATTCAGCCTGCAGCCTGCAGCCCTACCGTTCAGGCACTTCTCTTACCTGCGGGCTTACAGAACAGCCTCACTACCCAACAAGCCTTCTCCTGAAAAACCTTCTTTGCAGCAAGAGCCCGCCGCAGACCTTGGATGCACCAAATTCGGAAGTTCCCCGAGACAAAGGGGTATTGCTCTTTGACGGACTTATGGATCAACTCGTCCTGCGACAGCCCTAGAGACAGGAGAATGACATTCAAAAGCTCTGGGGTGACAATACCTCGCATGTGATGGTCTGGTTTGGCTGGAGAACAGTGACCCGCGCGGAACGTGTCGGCAAGCTTCAGAATGGCACCCCAATCTAATCTAAGAAGCTGTTCTTGACTATGGTATTGCTGTATGGAGGCCTCAGGAAACTCAGGCGTGGGATTAAACGTGAGCAACGAGACGGGCACTTGGACTATGCCCACGCAATCGCTTTCCATATTTCGAAGAAGGAAAGAAACGGCCAGAAGAGGAAGATGAGAATCTTGCAGACGTCACATTTAGCACAGGCATCTGAGGGTCATAAGATATCATAGTTCGTTCGTTTTGAGCACCCCCACATTGTGCTTTATTTTAGGGATCGGCGCTTATTTGGCCATCCATCATTTATGCTGGCAGAGCCCGCATGCACTCCTTGGGTTTTCACCTTACCCTTGCCCCCTTATTCGGAATGGCCTGTCAAACTTGGCTCGAGCTCAAATCTGGTGCACCGGGCCTTGGTGGACCCTTCCTCATCGAGTCTACCGGTCCGTACAGGTACTTGTATCGGTCTCAGAAGAAATCGCCAGGCATCATTGTTGCCATCGGAGGCGCACAAAAGAGGCGATTCCTCTACGAGAATTTCTCTCTCCGATACGGAGATGGTAGCACGTCTGTTAGACTTACAGCGTTGCCGTTCACCACCGATGCGCTATTGGACTGCGAGATGCACAACGCGCATCAACTTCGTCGGATGAAGGCGGACCCGGCACCATGGCACTACGTCGCACATGAGCTAAGGCATCGAACACCCGATATATCACATATAGCTTTCTCACTCTACTGCAGTGTGCTCCTGCCATTTGCATCTTCTGTGCTGCTTTTCGTTCCGGACCTTGGTGGCTTGCCTGGTGTTATAGACTTCCTCGTCCTATGGACATCAATGTCCATGAGACAGGCACCGACCACTCTGGTTACTGTAATTTTGATTTTCGGCAACCAAAAGCGGTTGCCCGAGTCGAAGGAACTATATCTGTATACGTCTGCCAATCTCTTGAAGAAGCTCAGCGTATCAGAGCCCACAATACCATATACTCGTGCGCGAACCGACACTGCTGTTCGTCAATGCTTCGAAATCAAGTGTATGCCACTAGGCATGCAACGTATATCTATCCGGGATTTTGTCTTCGATGCGTTCCGCGCGGCGGCGTCGCATCGACGTCAAGATGGGCTGGACTTTCCAGCCCCGCACTTACAGCACTTCATGAAGGCCGCCATCAGTCACTACGCAAGCCACAGATTCGTGCCGTTTAACATCTACCACGCAGCAAGCATGGATCATCCAGTGAACCCACAAATGCACCAATACTTAGGTCTTCATCTTCGAGAATCGGAATTAACAAGTCTAGACGCGGTCGGCCTCACTGCCTCAGCTTTGCTTGTCGATGCTTATCGGGCCGAGGTCCACCGTAAGCCGTGCACCTCCACCGTTCATGACCCAGCTAATGCGATCCAGGCTTTCGCCCCGATGTTATTTTTGCCGAGCGGTACCGGGACGTCGTCGCTAAACTGGAAGAAACCATTCCTTTCAGTCAATTTGGCAAGTTAGTGCGGGAACGATTTGTTGACTTGGCCGCCACGCGTTACTCGTCTCCTGTGAGTGCGCATATCACATTGCTCCGAGCAAGTTGCTTGACATCGAGGCTGTCTCTTAAAACTTGTAGCATTTGCCTCGTACGGCATTTCAAGTATCCGCTTGAATGTGGCCATGGACTTTGCCAACTGTGCGTGGCAACCTGGGGACACAATGTAGGTACCTGGAACTTCAAGGTACAGACTTGCCCTATTTGCCGGCGTGAAAACACTGACGTGTTAACACTCAAACCTCCAACTGCTGGTGAGAGGCTCTTCTACGTCGGTGGAACAAGTCCTGACGATATATGGAATTTCCTCAACTGTCTGAGGAAAGAACTGAACATCTCCTCTCTAGGCCTAAGGGACTACTTTGATGGTGTCGTGGCGTCGGAAACCGGTTCGTTGATGTAGCCCATGCATGAGTGCGATAACTGATTTACATAGGCATCTACTTCGCGCTTACTGTCTTCATGGAGAGTTGGACTCTCTCAGACTGCAAATATCACGTTAGACATCTTAAGTCCGCGAAGGTTTCGAAGGCAGGTTTAGCTACGTTCGGGAAAGGGTTGGCGTGGGACCTGAACACGGTGGGAAACTCCAGCAGCATCAACTTCGTTTTCCAGACGAAGAGGGGGGCTTTCTCGAATTGCGTTGCGCATATAGAGACGTTGGTATCATTTCCCGCGTGCAAAGAAGTATCTAACAGATTACTAGCCTTGACGACTTTACAGAAATATGTTCAAACTCTTCAAACACGGACATTCTTGTACGCGCCGATCGGCATACACTCGACAATATGTCACTTCAGCTTTTATCTGTCGAGCTCATATGCTATCTGTTTTACATCGAACTCGGTACCAAGCCATCTACGTTTCCTCACGAATGCAGCGTGAGAGTATTATGTCGCATCCCCCCAGGGCCGGGGCTTATGGATCTACTCATGAAATGCAGACTCAGGAGCGCATGCTTCCTCTATCGGGGGGATGAAACTCAGTTTACCGAGACTGAGCTTTGCCCAACAGACCTATGGAATCGTTGCCGGAAGGGCCAGCCGTTCCAGCGGAATCTGATATTAGAAGCCATGTCTTTGGACTCTGTCATCGATGTCCAAGTTGATGGCTTCAGTAGTGGCCCACACAGTATAAGCAGGTGTCCTTACAGACTCGGCAGCTTAGTACACGACCAATTACTTCACTGTCGCCCGGAAGCTGAGAAGGGATCAGATGCCATTAATAAGGATACTACGGCGTTTACGGATATGCTCAGAGTGTTAGATGGACTTAAGAGATGAATGAATTCTGGCAGTGCACGTTCTATTTCCGCTTTCACAGCTTGACTATTGATTACACTCCTACCTGTTCGAAACTTGATTGTAGCAGAGTAGCCTACGCCCATGTGTACTTGATGAAAAAAGTTTTGTTCCCTTCGACTCTATCTTCGTACTCTCCTTCTACGTTTGAGTTGGTAGAAAACAAGCAAAGAAAGAGGGGGGGGCTGGAACGCTTGCTACTCGACTCATGTTTAATGCTATTTCGGGCTGCCGCGCGCATGTTTTCCGGTCGGTGGGGCGGGCGGTCCGGACTTGATCACTCGAATCGTTGTTGTTAATTCTAGTACCGGCGTGCCGGCCGCCTTGGCATGGGTTCAATCACGACTTGAAATACGGTAGACGATTGTACTATATTATTTGGGCCAGGATTTCCACGGACTCGTGTTGGATTCGCTAAACGCCTTATTATCCCACATTAATCTCAACATCCCCCATTCCATCCGAAAGCACATATACCAAGTCATTTCCATATCTGGCCATCATGTCTTCTATATCATGTCAAGTTCTTACTAGTGAGCGTATTGGTATTGAGGGCGTTCACATTATGGTCGAATACACCCATCAATGCAACGTTATCACAACCCGATATCAAGGCGTAACCGATGTGGATGGTATCCCTCGGTGGGAGTTCTGCGAAGACTTTTCAGAGCACGGCTTCACAGCAGGTGATGCGCGCGCTCGCATCTCGTTTATAACCGCTGGGATGAACGAATGGAGCACCGTATGCTGCTTAGAGCTCGCTTTAGCCATCTCAGGGTATCACTCCATTGCGTTATACATGGACGAGTTTTGTTGCAGTTACACAACTCGATACTTCCCCAAGCCGACAGGAATTCAAGCGCTCATGTCTGCTTATACCTACCGAGACTCAGAAAGGCAGGCTCAATCCTCGCTATGCCTACCCAAGCTTCTCTTGCATTGCCGCTGTACGCAATCTGCACCCCCGATGGTATCGTGGACATACCTTGAACCATCTCCTCTCGCTCTACCGTCGCCAGTGGTTCCAATACGGCCAGCCTCACAGCCCGACAATGAGTTGGAAGCAGAATCTTATGGAATATAGATATTTGGGGCTACTGAGCTCTCAAAGCAGAACTTTACGTATATGAGGATTTGTACAGCGCAGTAATCAATGGCATGAAATATATCTTATTCCTATCGAATAAATCGAGCTAGTGCTATTACTCAATCATACACGCCCTGCGACCCCGGCAGATCAAAAGAAGGAAACTCCTGGCATGTCCAATCCATCCTCCCCTTGGTCCGAGTTGGGTCAAGACCACATTGCATTCTGGACGTTGGCAGCCTGAACCACAAGCTGCTTTGATGGGTGACAAGGGTCATTGGTCAAGTCCGTAAGAGCACAGATTGGTGCATCACTCTTGTCAACCGATAAAAACTCTTTGTTGGTTTGACTAAGGAATCCATAGACTCTGAACTCGCCGCGTTTGAGGCCTAGAATGGTGTTAGTACCTGTGTAGATTATGGATCCAGCTTCAGCACCTGATGAGTTTACAAAGACAAAGGTGATCTCGTGCTGCATGTTGCGCTTCATTAAGGGCAGCAAACCTTTCATTCAGCGACTCACTTTCTCTGAGTCTGGCTCATTCGGCTCAGCCCCAAAACTGGATAGGTCATGCCCTAATGCTTCTGCGGCCGATAGTTTGACGACGTTTGGTCAAGTATCGCACAATCGGCAAGCAAGCTCCCTCTACGCTTCCAAGTTGCTGATGATGTATTAGTAAGAATCGTTACAAGTCGAGGGTGTATTTAGGCAATATCACTCACTGTTTGGTTCGATTTCCGTCGATGAACAATCTCTCATTGATGTTATCAGTGCTTTTGAGAAGCATGCGTATGATATGTACAAGGGCTACACACGTGGGGAGGGGTATCTAATGGGACGGCTGTTCACCGTGCCCTGCTTCCTTTACTACACAACTCGAAAAAGACGATACTCTCACTCCTAGAATTGCTTTCTTAATAGATGTTATGTTTAACTAGTAGTCATACTAATACTTAGTGCTGAAAGAAGCTGCGGGCGACGCTGTTATTTGAGCTGATTGGACTGATAATGTGGAGGTACTAGGGCCGACAGGCTTGGCCATGCACCTTACAGTGCCATTCTTCGATGTAGCTAAATTTAGGTCACTACGCCCATTATAAATCATGACTTGATTGCAGCCCATGACCCCAGCCTTGGCGCACCTCCTGTATCATGTTAGTGGGCATTGGGACAGAGCTGGGAGAACGACAGACCAAGTGATCAAGGCGGCTCCGTTGGGTGCATCTTGGGGTGTAACCAGAGTCAAAAGCTGCAGTCCTGGACAGCTGGCTGTCTCGTACGAGTAGACGATTGGGAGAAATTGGATATCTGCGAACTCGAGAGTGGCGCTGCAGCTCTCTTGGAAAGGGTGACTAATGCTAGATTCAAGTCAGCTTTTGTCGTTTGATAAGAATGGTTGTCTAACTGTGCAGCAACCGTGGAGATTCCAGCTTCAAGAGGAATTGCAGGGCTGGATACGCATAAAGCAACATTATTATCGCCTTGTGCTAACACGAGAGACGAGCCCCAGTACATCAGAGAAGCAGTTGATATAAGGGTTGCTTTCATTGTGAAGGGTTTGGACTCTTCTGTTCTCTTGTCAAGCTCACATTTATCAAGTAGAGAAACATGGTTACAGGAAACACTGTCTTTTGGTATCGCAAGAAAGTAGGACAAAGATATGGATGAATGTGAAAAGGTTTATTCTGGCACTTACCAAGCGCTCAGATCTGTGCCAAACAAAAGCGCGCGGAAGTTTCAAACAAACACATGGTTAAAGATAAACCATTTATAGACGATAGAGTGCTTATTACACCTCCTGTCCGATACTAAGGGTTTTTAAGATAGGTTCAATGATGTGTGCTTCTTTGGCCCTACAATTTCTCAGCAATACCTCATCGTTTTACCGTTTCATCCAGGCCAAACTACAAGACAGACACAATGGCACCAATAAGATTCCAAGTCCTCAACGAGCACTACCAACCACTCCTTGGACTCCAGGTAAAGCTTGAAGTCAAGGGGTCCCCGCTTTCGTACGAGGCCGAAACCTCTTACGACCCCATCACAATCTGGTGTCCCAGGTCGCCAGAAGATACGAGGAACACAGCGCTTGCGGTTGATCTCACTCCAAATCACAAGTATCGCATCAGCGTTGACGCTACACCGGCATTCATGTCGCGCTGGTCATCTATTCCCATTGAACTCCAGGGCGAGTCCAAAATGGTTACCCTTCTTTGTTATCCCCTTAGCTATCGTGTCAAGATCACGGAGATGGATCCACTTCCACTTTCTACCGAACCGTACACACTTCTCCCTTATGTGGATAGCACCGTATCACCCGTGTCAAGCGATGATTCTGCGACCGCCTCGTACGTTCCGGATGATTCGTCGAGCAGCAGTGATAGTGACATAGAGCCGCTATCATTTGATCAGGATGAAAAGATGCAAAACCTAACTCAACGTAAACCTCGTCCACCACCCCGCAAGCAGGCGAAGAAACGCAATGGAGTTCAGGTACACGAATTGAGAAAACCGTTCAAGATAGTTAAAAGGCGGATAGCATAATGTCTCTTTCGAGTAATGACATTTAGGTTATAGCTCGTTGAATAAGACACATTACATACACACGTTTGTCATAGTACTTGTTGGGCTTGAAGCGTTTCTAATAAGCCTGGCTGGCGGCTTTCCTTCGTGATTTATGCGCATGATTAGGTGATGAAATAGGAAATGTTGATTCGACATAGACTAATTAACTAGGGCAACTTTTCTGTGAAATAACCTGCAGTACAGTAGAAAGCGATTAAACAACTGGCCTAGCTATCCCACTTGATGAGTCGCTTCTTTCGTGAAGGCTCGTCACGATGCTCGCACTCCACCTTCCTCTTTCTCGGTAATATACCTAAGACAGGAAATACCAAGTCACTTGGTTCTTCCATAGTAGAGTCCGACCTGGATCCTCGTAATTTAGCCGTCGGTAATGCTGTCTGCGGCGGATAAAGCGTAGAAGCGCAGTGTGTTCTCGGCGGTTGTTCCCAGAAATCTTTGCCGAAGCAGGACACGGGTATAGTAACGCATTTCAAACTGTACGTCGTGTTATAGGGGCCAAATTGTAAAGTAACTGAATGAATAGCTTTGACCGAATCAAGATGGGCTCGAACAGTAGTCCATGGGGTACTGTTCTGTCCGAAGAATGTACCCGTCGCAAAGGTAAAGTGGACTACTGAGTACTGAGAAGTATTAACAATGACCTCAGTATCGAGTGTATCAATCCCGGCGGCGACTAAAGGCTTCCACTTCGTGATTCGGCCATCGGTATCAGTGGATGCCTCGAACGATTCTTGATTCCCTGTCGTGGTGCAACTGCATAGAAGCGAGACATGCATGCCCGCCAGTCCCAAATATTCGAAATCGATGGCACTGCAGATGATTGAAGCCATCTTCAAGGGTAGGGCAAATAGGTTGTCCTGAGCCGTTGGAAAGGCCGACGGACAGGTATGGGACTCAGTTATATCATCACCCCCCGGATGTTCAATTTGAGCCAGGGCTCCAGGCGGCTCGGGTTCCGAATTTAGATACTCGGATACTCGGCCTTTGACTTAACCGCCGAACTTTCGGGCTTCTAGGACGGAACATCAACACCAATCGCTTCCTATTTCGAGCCCCGCGCCCAGTGTTGCGGTGTCATCAGGCTACCGGCATTACTCTGTGGGCAGGCCAGTACCCATGATTATCACATGTATATCTCGATCGGGGTTCGAGCTAGACCACTGAGAACACGAATTCAGAGGCAATCGCTCTACGCTGTTCGTACTAATGAAACACTATGCTAACTATAGAGTCTCCTCTACCCTTGCTACCGGTTTCTTCTCCTTGCACTGGTGAGGCAACTGGCCGTTCAATCAACCCTTGAGCGCGTAGTGCGTGTAGTAGTCGAGCTGTGTCCGCTCTCGTAGTGGTGTGAATTCCGGCGCCGCGGTTTGCCATGACTTTTCTTTCGTTGGGTTTCCTCAATCTTCCGATCAATACTTGACAGCATTAGTTACCTCCACTCAACGATTGCTAGCTTTCCGCCTACACTTACGACTGAGAAACCACATAAGCACAAATAACAGCAATACCGAATTTGATGGGCCCCATTGTTTCAGGACGATTTCGCCTTTCTTGTGGTCTTGGAGAATATATATGATACTAGGGTGTTCAAGAGTTGTTGCGAGAGTAGGGGCATGAGCTGGAAACGCAGGTACTCAAGAATGAGAAGAGGCAGATTACGTATATATTTAAGCATCCTAAACATGACCTCCAATTAAGACCATGGAGCTTAGGTTCTATTCTAGAGACGAGTCACTCCAGGCGCTTATCACATCGGCGTACGTAATGGGTATCTCGCCAACTGTATTTGGCTGCTGCGCTACCTCGTTCGGAGGCTGCCCTCCCGCGATCTCCTGGTAATCCCGGAAAGCAAGAGCAATCGTGTCGGCTATGTGTTCAACAGCCTTGTTTTGCTTGTCACACTGATCCCTATAGCGTGCGATATACGCCTCAAGGCGCTTAATATGGCGATCTTTTGTTTCGCATTGACTCTGAATGGCATCTAACTGTCGACATAGTTGCTGGTTTTCTTTTCGAAGATATCTCAACTGGTCCTCAGGCGACCTAAGTAGACGATGAGGAGTATTGCACGCCACAGCCATTTTTGGGGTGGTGGGGATAGGTGGGAGGATTTTCTCATTCCTACTGACAGACATGGTTATAAATCAGAGTGTCGGAAGCGGCGCAAACAAGAACAAAGATAGGGCTCGGTCATGTTCTTGGGTTTGGGCTTTCATTACGTTATATCTACTTTGAAATAGAATAAGGTCCATGCCATCTGAGCACATGTCCTTGAATTAGACTCAACCAGTTCCTGCCGCCACGCCCGAGTTCGACTCCTCCCCACCATCCGAGACCCCTATACTTTTCAAGAACATCATAGTGTAATAGCGTAGACCCTCCCGAAGCTTGCCGATGGACTGCATGACTTCGCTCGCGGAATGAGTTAGACACTCAAATCCGTAATCGACTCTTGTAGCAACTTGGTCAAGCTGGTCTTTGGTCGTCATCCCCTCTTCTATTCGGCTAAGGCGAGCATCGATGTTGTCTAACTTTCTTCTCTGGCTGTTAGTTTTAATGCCACTTAGCTAGCTCTGTGCAACGAACCTGTCAAGACTGGCAGTCGTAACCTCAGCAGTGGAATCAGGATGAAAGTTGTTGAAGGTATCTGGGTTGAGCATGTGCTGGTTGCCGTAATTTCCGAAGAGATCGAAGTAGTCCATGTCAGGATTTTTTGGGAAGGATGGGAGATCGAGTTCGGAGAAAGCAGAGAAATCCATGGTAGTGCTATTGCGTCCTTGCCTGTTCATCATGTTGGATCAGGGTTCTGAAGTGGGTTTGATGGCGAGGAAGGGAACATGCTCTCCGTATATTCTTATAAGCCCAGTCAGCAGGTTACGCGGGCGCTTCGTGCTAGAGTCTTATTTTGGAAAATAGCACATCGCTTGCTGGTATATAAGCGCTTGATTGGATCCAGGAATGCCATTCGCTCTTCACAACTTGCGCCTCGGTAAATACAATGATGAAAAAAACCTTACTCGTAGCAATGTCTGTCTGGGCCGAAATACCGGCGGTATCACCAAGTGTGTGCCTCTCGGAACCCCCGATGGCGTTGGAGGCCGGCATCTCTACTGTAGCTGCGGTGTTGGTGGCGTTCCGATCCCTTTCGTCGTCTCGCACTAATGCAACGTGATAGGAGCAACGGCGAGCGTTGCGTTTCCCTGATGTCGTTCTCGAACCCGGACTTCCTCCAATTGTCGTACTCGTTTCCGCCAATCGACTGTTCGGGTCAACACTCCATGAGCTTCGTCGTGCCCCCCGGCGTGCCCAATGGGGAAGCATCCGTCACATGGTTTGTTTGTCCCTGCGCCCCACCCCTCCATCAGTTCGTGCTGTGTGATGTCGCTAATCTCATGAAGGCAATGCTCTGGGAAAACCCCGCTTTGCTTCTTGGCCAACGTATCCAGGGGGCTTAATGACCCGGCTATGGATTTGCAGCTGCCAGGGACCGTTGGTTGTGTGGTCAATGCAGTGCAGACCACCACCAGCATTGTTACGGCTACGAGCTCGTCCAGTATATTCACAACGACTCTAGCAAAAACACTCAGGACGACTTCGACAAGCCACGCATTCGGTCGCACAGTCCAATCGACCAGTTTGAGAGCCGACCAGCCTAGCTCAACGATGCTTAGCTCACAGCTGACTGGCAAGTCCCCTCCAGCGGCTGCAACGAGAAGCATGCAGGTGGTAGTAAGTACAACCCAAATTCCGACCCCCGCTAGTGAAGTAGTGAGCTCGACTGTTCCTTCTTCTGTGAAGGCGATCAGTGGAACGCTTAGCACCAGTACCGGTACTGCTACGACAGGTACCGACACCGGCACTACGTCGACGCGGGCCGATAGCAGTAGTATGATCCTTCACACAGACCAAACAACTAGCACACCCGGTACAAGAAACGATGCAACTCGTACTTCGGCGACGAGTACCGCCCCCGAGGCCAAGGGCGCCGCCTCCCTGTTTGAGGTGAGCCGTGGGACAAGGATCAGCACCAACATAGCTGCTATATCTGTCATCACGACCCTGACAATCATTCAGACAGTGCAGTCGTGTACTATGCGTATCTAGGCCTTTGGGAATTGTCTTTACAGTAGGAGGCGAGGGCGAGGGGGGAGGGTGTGTCTGTCTTCGGCTTGCTGGGAACAAATTGTATGAATGTGTTAGTGTTGAGTACGGTGGTCTGATCTGTTCTTGCAATTACAAATACCACTTCCCAACCTCTGTCCTCTCCATGTTATGCTCTCTTGCCCGTCCCACTTCTCGTATACTGTTTTATCAATACATCATAGGCACAGTTTGTCTATTTAATTCAAGGAGTGATCGCTGCCGCAATCTTGACACCATGAACACCAGCCGTCTTCCGCCCCTTCGAGTCACCGCCCCTCGCCATAGGCCATCGCGGCGCTTCCGGCCATACCTGAGACCTCTGGACATTGAGCGCGCTCAACATACCGCGGAGCATTTCGCTCGTGTCTCCCTCCTCCTCGAGGAGTGCCGCCAGATACAATGCAAGCTGGAGAAAATCCAGGAGCTGCTGGCAGACAGCATTCGCGTGAGTCTACTGTAGCCCTGTGGTTCTGCCTCCTATTTACGAGTTCGCCCTAGTATAACACTCCAGTTCATGAGAACGAGCATACTTCCACCTATACTTCCGACTAAGCATTCATAGCACTGGGGCTAGTTGACAACGAAGCATCAACTGAGAGACTTGGGAATGGTACCATGCAATTCATCAAGTAGCATATGAAACTTGGCATCTATTCTACGCAGTACTACTCATATGTGACACGTCCATTCCTGTGCCTATTCATCTTCAACGCCATTTCTACTTATCTCGAAGTCCGCCGCTGTGTGTACCACTGGCACAGGATACGCTCGCAACTACATGTGTGTCAATGTTGATTTCTTCATGACCAGGGACTGGAGTCGTACAATTTCCGCGTAACTTGGGGGCCAGGCGGCATCTTGAGGCGCCGAGTTATAGACCCAAAACCTGTTGTTCTTCTTAACCAACGTGAACACCTGAGCGTCGCAATCTTTCGACAGCTTATGGCTTCCATTGATGTATGTTCTACGGCGCTTGGAGAACCTCGTTGAGTCGCGCCTTCGCGCTCGACGTAGCGCCGCTCTGTTCGCGATATTTATGACGGAAGGGCGGCTGCTAGAAACCGAGCAGTCGGGGTGGGCCGTGAATACCTGTGCCTGTCCTGTACCAACGAAGGGAGCGAACAGGGCGGTGCAACTAGCATCTCGGTCAGCTTGTTTCTGTTTGCCAAGAAATATTACTAACCGGGGACATGGGGGTTGGGAGGCCATGGTGGACATTGTTTTGGGGGTCTGAATAGAATAGCAGACTTCGAAAGCACGTCGCTACTTCTTGGAGTCATGGTAGTCTGCATTCATATGCGGAATGGATCTTGCTGTCTAGAATCAGCGTGGCTAATTCGAGGCACGTCCATGATCACGGCGGCTTCTTGCCGCCGGTGCTTATTCTCGACTTCGATGGTAAACGCACGATTTTCGTACGTACTCCGAGTTACATCTTGCTCGATAAATGGCAATTCCACCACCGGCGGTGGTGGTTGTGCACCACTTTCTACCTATGTTCTCTATATCCCGTGCTATAATTCGATTACCAGCTGCCTTTCGAGATTTCTAGTGTTGTGATCCTCAAAGACATTCGCGTAGCTTCATCCACGATATTCAACAAAATGCAGCAAAGGTCTGATTATTGGGCCTGCGCCGGTATTCTCCGGAGCCCGCCTCATGGTACCTTTCTTTTCGACGAAGAGAGTGGTATTCCGAAAGAATAGGTGACTCCAGCTTTCAAAGGAGCAGTTCTTTCAGGTTCCCCAAACCAACTATGAAGATATCAGGAACCGGCTTCTCTGCCTTGTAGTGTGCTGGGAAGACGTAATGGCAGAAAAGGCAATTTCTTACGAGTGGGAAGAGGGTGAGGGATTTCATGATGGCATGACACCTAGAAACTGTGCATTGCTGTACCGAGTTATCTTCCGGCGCGTGCGGTCGTTGACTGTCCTAGAATGCATGGTGTGTGGTGAGCACGCTCCGAGGCATACGGGCCCATACGACGTGAGTGTTAGCGAAAAGTAGAAGACGAATAGGTAATAATGTATGCAATGCAACCCTTCTACTGAAAGCTGGTATACATGAACCGTGGAGCTTTCTAGGCACCGCATAAGCGTGTGGTTGCTTGTGCGTAGCACCGAGCTAGCGCGGCAAGGGCGTACCAGACTGTCGGGTCCGATGCACTTCTCCGGCTACCACTCTTCTCCACTTCTCTATTACTGCCCTTGTGATGTACGCAAACCTTACGAGTAGCCAACCAGGCGGTGGGCCGTGAAAACCTGCGCTTGTTCAGTCAATGAAGGGGTCAACAGTCCTCGACGCGGTTCTGCTTGCCAGGAGAGAGCCCTGATGGGGGACTTCGAGGCTGTGGGAAGATCGGCAATGCTACCTGGAGAAGGTCTTCGGTTGAACGGTTCAACTTTGGGAGCACGTGTCTCTTCAACGTCTTGCAGTTCTGTTGTCACATTGTCACATTTGGAACAACTCTGTTCTAAACATGGCTAATCTAAGACGCTGTCCTAGGTATACGATCTTTTTGCCGCCGATCGTCGTATGTGTGTTATAATAAGCGTGATGGTTCTATAAAGTGGCAGAATTCGCGGCTGTTCACTACTGGCTGTGTGACTTGAGCGCCACCATTCCTTCCTGTAGTATCTTGAACAACAACTGCCATCTGACCCTTATATTTCCAACATGGCAGAACAAATCGCAGCCATCTCATCAGTAGTGCTAGACAACATGCGGCTGAGAAGTCGTCCTACTGATTGTCTTCGCATCATCTTAGACCCTCCTTACCCATCATTTATTTTCGACGAGGAGACGGCCATGCTTAAGGCAGAAAAGGAGCAAGACGACGGATCAGCACAGGCCGAGCTAAAAACATACCTGATGTCGAACAAATCTTGCTACGAAAACATCAGGAGACGCCTTGCCCATCTCTTAGTATGCTGGGAAAAGTTGATGTTGGAGAAGGACACGTTTGATAAGAATGACCAAAGCCTAGGGGATTCTCTCGTAACCGGTCTGACGACCAGGGAATTCGTGACGCTGTACAAAGTCATCTCCAAGCGTGCGGTCGTCGGTTGCCCCCGAATTCCGGATAGCGATGGCCAAGCAACGACCTCGGGTCCGCCATCGTTGAAGCGTGACAGGTCGGACGACGCCAGTGGGGAGGACAGCAAGAAGCCGAAGGGGGATGCGTGATGGTGGATGCAAGGCAACATGTGGTAGCAAACAGCTGGATGGAGTATGTAGGCCCAATTAAATTCCCTATGCTTTGCCTATGTCCATCGCAAACGCGTGACTGCCCTTGCTCGTACAAGCACAAAGGGGACATACAGCCACTGGATCCTGGTAGCGTGGTGGGGCGCTACTGACCAGGGTCTCCGAGTAGATCCGGGAGGCAGCGTCTGCTTGTGTGCGTCTCCCAATGGCCGAGAACGCGCAGGGCGAAGTTACTGGTACCCGTAAGCGCCCTGGCCTTGGAGAGACCAGTAGCGAAGGCGGGGTGTTGACTAGTAACCCTAGAGCAGAAGCCGGGGCTACTGGGAACTGCGTGGTGGAGCCCATCGCTACCAGTCACGTAGAGCAGGAAGTGACTGGTAGACTGCCGCGTGGACACAACGTTACCAGGAAGAGCCAGCGACCGGATCCTGGTATCTCGTCATTTCCAATGGCGCAGCGTAGTCGGCTACCAGTAATCTTTACGTAAATTAAAGGTGCATGAGGACCCGACAGTTTGGCTCGCCCCTGCCAGCTACCTTAGTGGAGGTCCACCAACGCCAATCACACCAAATACTAGCACCGAGGTCGTCGCAGACGGTGGTTTGCAGCTACACACCATTTCAACTACAATCACGTTTTCCTTCATGGGAGCTCCGCTCGCCGCTTGGGCAAGCCTGAAAAGATGGGTTCAGTACGAATCGATTCATCTACCCTATGCTTCTATGATGTACTTGGGGACTAGAGGTGAGACCAGCTCGTGACGCACTCGGCATTGGGAGCATTCGTCCTTTGATCCGCTGGTGGGAAACGGATGGTGCAGGGATTGGAAGTGCCAGGGGCGATTGCATCCGTCGGCAACTCAACCAACGAGACATTATTGGCAGGATGCGCGACATGATCTGTTCGCGCAGGCTGCTGTGCCTGACGCGATGCTGGATGCACTGTTTGGTAAGCTTGGTGCCCAGCATTTGGAGATGTCATCTCACCTTCGTCAGCATTGTTCGTACACATCACAAAGGTGGTATCGTCGACGTGCTGTCGCCGTCTCATCCAGAACCATAACGCGAAACAACTCAAAAGAAGAAGAAGAAGCATGCCTGTTCCAACACCCACGCCAACGAATATTGTTCGATGGTTTGTATGGTCTTGGGGTTGGTTGTTTGGGGAAAGATCTGCATTCCGTCCAGCTGACGGGCTTGGTAGGGTGGTAGTGAGCGTTGGGGATTCTTTTCCCGATGTAGAGATTGGAGACACTGTCGCTGATGTAGGAACTGATGAGATAGACGAGATAGACGAGATAGACGAAGTGAGGGAGATTCCATGCGGCGAAGGCTGTTTGGTACAACCAGCTACGTCGCTGCATGGATCCCATGGACAGCAACCACGGAACTGGTTGATATTGCAGACGTAGAACAGCTCACCCTTTGGGCAATCCGTTGGTGGGCTAGCCATTTCTCTTTCCAATATTTCCAAAACTACGAGAGAGTTCCCAGGTGCCTAGATTAAGTAGCCATGTTACTTCGAGCTACCGCGCGCATGCCAGCACCGGAGGGTGGGGTTCGGCCGTATGCCGCCGAGGTTGCTACTTTTAGACTTTTTCGGGGGTTCAAACCCCGCAGCCGCCGTGCTTACGTCTCCCAGGTTCTATTGGAGACCGGCCGTGCCGAAGACCATCCCGGCATGAGCAGGATACGAGGCATCTAAATCAAGACTCGGTGGGCTGAAATGAAACCCATGCATATGTATAGTGTCGGTCAATGCAAATATCCCTTCCCAGTTGGCAGACACATCAGACATGTTTATGCTCTTGCCCTTGCATCCCTGAATGCAGTCATCATGGCCTCGTCATATCACGCGATGGTGCTTGCATCGAGAGAAATCGGGAACAGGTTCAATCTGCTTGCGGCGATTTTCACTTGGCTTCTTTTAGCAGGCTTTGTTATTCTTCCCGGGACCTTTTCTTTTCTACGCCAGTCACAGGCACTGAAAACCGTGGAAACTATGCCTTTGGCACATCTTATTACTTTGGAAAGGTCGCTTATCCCCGTTTCGGTGGTCTGTTTTATGATCGGTGGCGCGGGGACCATGTGGCTCTGGTACAAATTTAGAGGAAACTACGATTGGCTACTCAGCCATCTCATTCTGTGCGTCGGTCTCCTGGATCTCTTGACAGAACATGAGCTCATGTGGAATAGGCCCGGGCTTCTCAACTCGATGAGCTGTCTTTTCACTATCGTTATTAATATTTACACGGCTCAGCATGGGCGGTGGCCTTTGGTGGGAAAGGTCGCTTTAGCTATAACTGTATTGGATCTATCCTCCATGGCGGCTGCCTTGTGTGTATACCAGTTCTGGTACATTAGGAAACTGAAAAAGGGGCCAAATCACAGGTCGTAGCTGTCCAGCTTTAGTATATATAACTTACCTAAAAGACTCGGAAAGACTCCGCACAAATGTCAACAGAACCTTCACAGCATACAAATTGACATAATGACCTTCTAGCATTTGGCTTCTCCCTAGCCAATACTGCTCCCTCTGTTTCTCAATAGAACATTCACTCATCACCTACTAGACCGACAGTTACTCATTATTGCCGTTGGCTCCGCATGCCCTGGTGAAAAGGGGTACCCAGCCCAGACGCAAAAAAGACATGCTCCCCCTTACGTTCTTACTAGTTGTCGTCGAAAGCTTACTGCGAAGTATTGCGTTTTCGCCATGACAGATCAGGGGTGCTTCTGGGAGGCTGAGTAGGTTCATGTCCAACTATCGTCCTGAGCCTAGGCCAGTCACTTTGAATGAATACACAGTTGGAGCTGGTTTCGCGTCCATTGTAGGCTGTTGATGACTTCGTTAGAGTTCCGTGTGCGGAGTACTCTGTGCTGCAGGAGTGAACCCTCTTCAGCTGTATGGTCGCAAAACACACACCTGAGCTGCCGCTGGAGGGGGCATAAATCAGGGGAAGAGATGGTAGGCAGTTGTACAAGAAGCATTCTGTCTTACAAGGCTGTCACGGAAAACCACTATCCATCCGTCGGGGTCTAAGTATGTGCTCCAACTCTGGCTAAGCACCGTTAGAATGACAACAAGCCCTACGAGCCCTTGAACAGTTGCTTCAAAGCAAACGAGCCAGCAACAAGGATGCATCGGAGTCAAATAGTTTGCCCGTTCACTGACTGGAGATAGCTACCTCGATAGTCTTTACATGTTTCTCTCAAATTTCCGCTTGTAGCATAGCTGTCGCTTCCAGATCCTTTCCCCTCTTCTTTTCCCCCATTTCTTGATGACGAGTTTCTCTGCGTATTTTAGCCAGTGCTCACCGAGGTCCTTCACTTCGACCATACTATCACAAAAACTGACTAGAAGGACTTTCCTTCCTTCATGCTTCCTGCGACCATTGATAGAGGCAAGTTCGAAACTGCCAACGGTGTCCGTCGCAAAGTCCGCGAGGTCGTGCTTCCTGGCCAAGTCACGCCATATAGCGCCGTTTTCCCACGTAGCCTTGACGCTGACAATTCCGTTGATGAGAATCGGGCTAGTAATGTTTTTGACTGCCCAGTCTTCGTTTCGGGGGGCGAGACAATACCGACGAGGGATACGTGGTGCAGATTCACTAGGTGTGGGTGTTAAGTCTGGTCCAAGATGGTCGCTAGCAGACTCGTTGCTTGTATTGGTGTTGTTTGGTGACATGTTCCACAGTGAGGGTTGGTAATGAGGGAAGGTTTGATGATGGCCTGGAAAGAAGAAGTGTGATGGAGGCGTGCTGGACCGGGGAGAAAAAGTGTGATGAAGGAGGGAAAGTTCGAAAGGTATCGACAAGAGGGAATCGAGAGTTTAAATAGCCAGCTCCTTCCCCATGTACCGCACTCTTATGACCGCCTAGCTGTCGTGTGCGTGACTGGCCCGTCCACCCGAAATTGCTTGCCAGCCAACCCTGACGATTGTAGCCACCACTGGAACCGTCCCAGCTTGCAGGCCTTGATCAGTATCGCCAGGCCAACAGGGGCCGCCTCTGGATGCTTGGGTCTTGATACGAAGCAGACAAGGGGTTTAGAGACCATGGATTGAGTTGGAGGCGGCAATATTGGACTTGTAGCTGAATTCTCCTTCTGACCTACAGTAGACTAACAACACTCTGCCTCTTCGCGGCTCCGTTCTGCTCTTAAACTATAGCAAGGTGTGCGGCCGTATATACCGGTATTCGTTATCAGCTGCTAACAGTGAGATCTCGTTCCCCGGACCAGCACTCCCCTCGACAGCTTACACTGGGCTAAGCAGGCTGTCGCCCCGTTTATGCTTTGGTAGAAGCAACGAACCGAACACAAACTGGCCAGACCTGAAACAGGTCGCTTCTCGTCTGGGATTTCGGCTTCGATGCCACTCTCATAACCCCCAGCTTGGGATGATGCAAGTAGTGGAGTGATGGAGCGTCAAATTTGTGTAGTCGTAGAGATATTCATGTGTAAATATTAAATATGCCACGTCCTTGTACGGTGGGTGGAGGATCGTACTTGAATATAAGGACTTGATAAGCTCTTTCGTTTGATACACTTGGCACAGGTAATGTCACATGGAACATTCAAGAATTGACCGTTAGGCTATTTTAGAGATGGTATTAGTCAACGGCCATGGCATCATCTACCACCCGTGCCTAGCACCCGAACACGCACAGAACACGATATTATACTGTATACCAAGGACATTAATCAAGAACAAAGGTAAAATAGTCTCTCTACGTCAACTGAAATCCCGGTGATGGAGTTATGGGACAAGTGATGTTGGATTTAACAGTGTTTCCTATGATACATATACTGAACAATGGTTCCATCCTTACCACCGCCTCCAAGCTCATTCTCACGAACTCCTAGGCCAAGCGATGTTGAGCTCATCTAGGTCTGATTGAGACATGTTACAAAACTCTTCAAGGGAAGGTATTATCAAATATCCTTCCTCGTCCAAGAATCTATTCGCCTTGGGCTCTGCATTTGATTGGTATGTCTCCTGCGAACCAGAGCTTCGTTCTGTCAAAACATTAGCTTTTGCGACGTTTTCTTCATCGATTCGACTGACTAGTGTTCTTGGGACGTGCTTTCCGACGCTTATATCGCCTTTGGCTGGAGGGACGTGCTTGTGACAAGAGTTCCTTCCAAGATCCGGCGGCCTTAACCTTTGGCGTTTGTTTTATCGGTCGACAGGAACGTCTGTATGACTTGCCGTCGACATTCAGATTTCGATGCTCCTTGCTTCTTTCTTCAGGTGAAGAGGGGGTTCGCATGCTGTCGTCCATGTTCATACTATCTGAGGTATGGTAGTAGGGCAGGCGGTATCTTCGAAGACTATACCGATTGGAAGTTCGACAGTGTTTGCTGGGACGAAAGGAGGGTCAAATTGAATGGATGAAGATGGAAGAAAACAAGGAAGGGGAAGATATCAGGTCGACGTACTTATAGAGGATCGAGCTGTACGTTGCGGTAGGCACCAGGCCTCTAAATTTCAGGAGTGTAAGGCTGTGGTCTGTGGTCATCTTCTCGACGACAAATCACCCATCAGCTGGAAGCGCCTTCAGTTGGGGAATAGGGTCCGCTGGAACAGGAACACGGGGGTCCAGAAATGGAAGTGAGCACCATGTTACAGGTCTACAACAGAGACTTGGGTTGAGGTCTAACGATTGGATGTTGACCTTTGCGCAAGAGAAGAAGCGCCGAATGTGCCTAGCTCCCACAAGTCGAAATAGCTCTCAGGCTGACGGATAACCCCTTTTCCGGATGCATCGAACTGGCCCAACCTAAGGCCTCGGCGGCCAGTGCTACTTTCATTCGTTGGAGACTCCGTGTACGAGAGTGGAACAGCGTCATCCTACTGGACGGTGTTGTTGCTAGCCATGAGAAGAACATCTTCTTCACACCGTTGCGACGGGCTGTGGTAGGGTGGGCGGTTTCAGGCCTGCCCATCAGTACGGCCTTAGTGGTGGGCAGAGGCTACTTATTGGTGAATATATATAATACTGACATCCGAGCCGCAGATAAGACTGGCTGCGATAGGATGGGCAGTCTCAGGCTCGCCCGCCAACGCGGCCTTTGAGGGGTACGGACATTACTCATTTGTGAGTATAGGAGGCTGCGCCTGGATCCTAACTGAGACAGGCTATGCTGGCCGTGTTGGCCGTTCCGGGGAGACGATTATGGGCGAGCCCCAAGAGGGCTTCGATAGATCTTAGAGACGCTGATTGGCATGCTGTTGCTGCCACGGCGGTTAGCCCCTGAATGTGGTGGTCTATGAAGAGTGGCCGCTCACCCCTTTCATCAGCCTCGTTGGCTTTTGGTCTTCAGACAAGGCGGGCTTGAATGACATCGACGATCACGAGTCTCCCCCTACACAACCTTGCTTCCGCGAGCCAAAATAGTTTGCACGACGAAAAGTAGCCCCTTTTCCAGACGCATTGAACTGGCCCGGCCTAAGAGGTCTCGGCGGCCAGGGTGACTTTAATGGGTTTGAAACTCCTTGGTTCAGAGCAAGGTGGGGTTATCTTACTGGAAGACGCTGCGGTTAGCTATTATAAAGATATCTTGTTAATACTGCTGAGATGGTCTGTGATGGGGTGGGCGGCTCCAAGTCCACCAGCTAAACGATCTTGGGGGTATCTAGAGTTACTCATTGGTGAGGATATAAGAGACCGACATCTGAATCCTAGCTGAGACGGGCTATGCTGGTCGTGTTGGCCATACTGGGCTGGCAGTCATCAGACAGCATCTTTGGAAGGCTTTGTTGGTTCCCGGAGATGTTGATCCGTATACCCTGTTGTCCCAGCGGTTAACCCCCTGAGGGAGGGATGCTATAATGGTGCGGTCGCTCACCTCCTTTCTTCTGCTTCTTTGGCGCTTGGTCTTCAAGCCAGGCCGGCTTGAGAACACCGAGGATGAGGCCACCCAGACCCTTGGCTATCCTTATTCTGCTAGACTCATTGGTTGTGAGTAGAGGTCTGTGGCTTTGGGTTGTGAGGTAACCGACTGAGCCGTCGAGGGTAGTACCTAGGAGGCAAGACGTCATGATTTATAAGACTCTAGGAATCCCAACTTGATGGACTATCATAGGTAGAGGGATACAAATATATATCACCAGGCTTGTTCCTCTGATCTCTCCTTCTATCACATCACACTCTACTCCTTTTCCCATATCTATTTCTCCAACCCACTACAAATAACCACTACGAATCATGAGTACTTCGTCTACAGGGCCAGTGGATTTGTCTTACGTCACTCTTGACGAGGTCGGCCAATCCATCCTTGACTCCATACTCCAATCTGATGACGAGGTCCTCCCACACTGTATTCCAGAAGACAGTTCCACGTGCTTCAGTAGCTCGTCTCATACCACTCTCACGACTGGATGGATTCCTACTACCGACGATCCATATTTCGACTTCATTGGCTGGCCTAATGAATTTTCTCTCGACTCCAATAGCTGGCTCCATGGTGTTATCAAACCTGATGACTGGCGTTTCAACTTGGCGACTTCGCCTTTCAGCTGCATTGACACACCTTTCAACTTTCAGGCTTCACCTTCCTGTTTCGCCTATTGGCCCATCGACTTCACAGACATCGGCAACTGGCCTTTGAGTCTCGTCGATGGCGATGGCGATGATACACAGACTTGCTCCAAGGAAGCATGGCGCAATGATGTGACCCTGGAGTCGATCCTGGATTCATCCTACGGGGAGCACTCTGACCTGGGCCATCCTGAACGGGAGATGATCAGCTACCAGAAGGGTCCCAACAAGCTCCGAAAGAGACGTGCACACACCTTACAATCTCGGAGCCAAATTCAAGGTCGTAAGAAAAGGAGAAAGGCCAGCTCGGCAACAACTCCAAGGAAGAAGGAGGAGTCCCCGGGATTTAACTTCTCAGTCGAAATAGTTGAATGGAAGTCTCAGAAATATACTCCGGTTTCGAACCGGGGTGGCAACATCGGCCGGTGGAAGGGTGGCTCAGGCGATATTTTGGATGGGAAAGATCTTTTCACCCCTGGATCGGAGGTGTCATTTCATATTCGCCCCAATCTCGATCATTTGCCAGTGTGGATGTGTTGGGACGAGGGAAAGAAACAGTTTCGAGGACGAGACCCCCTCGACGGAAACGTGCTGGTAATTCACCACGAAGTTATGGTTGCAGCCGTCTCTGACAGGAATGGATGCTATGCTGGCGAATTCTTGGAGATTCCAGGACCATGCTCGAGTACATAGTCTCAATTTATCATTCGTATGTGAACACTTGCGCTGTCAGAAATCGACCCGAACTCTATCTCGCTTCCCGGGGTTTTCGAATGCACTTCTGAGCGACTAGCCTGCTTGGATAATCCGCTCAAGTCGACATTAAACCAGTCTCTGAGATGCACACTATCATCGGCCAGTTTTATACTCCTAAAAGAGATTTTGTTCCTATGTAGCTAAAACCAGAGACCTCTGTTAAACAACACAATCTCAAGAAGACAAAGACTGTGGATATCCCCAACCCCTGTGGGTGTACATTCCACGCGAGCCTCTAGGCTGTGACGAGGAAGAGATGAGCGTGTTAGTGTGAGTGAATACCAGGAGAATACTTGCTCCCCTGTATCGTAGAGCCGCTTCGTGTGGAGAAGTGTTGCAGCCGCGTCGCTGGAGGCTGGTCGCCTAGCCGCTGTGGCACTTACATCTCAAGTTTTGTTATGGAGTTCCCTCGCGCACGCCTGCAACCCCGTCGATCACGACACCTTCCATCTCCGGAAGTGATATGAACGGAGTCCCTGACCTAGAGCTCAACCTTTGTCAGCCTGATTAGTGCTCGAAATGACCGTCCTCAACGCAAGGGCCTCCTCGCCGACTATCTGGAGTTCACATGCTAAAACTCCTCCACCACTTAGAACAACTCTACACCTGCTCCTTTCACTGCGGTCATCACTCTCCGACTCATCCACAGCCCGTCGGCCATGGAGTCATTGCTAGCAGGAACGTGGCACAGAACCACTACATCGAGACCTTGCACTTACCATGCCTCCGTACCCTTCTGCATGGTGTTCGCCGGTTTCTTGCAACGGACCTGTGCCGATCGTCACAGCATAGGTGTACGTCCTAACTACCACCCGAAACCGCTCTTTTCCGCCGTCATCCGACGTTAGTCTTATCCTTATACCTTTCCAGCCCACTCTAGATATCTTTCTGATATTATCTACAGAACGAAATTGATTGGGCACGGAGGCTGGACGGCTGGTACAGCGGTTGTGGTGACTGCTGAACTGGGGGGTTATATGGCAAAAGTGCTGTCGATAGCCGTGCAACCTGAATAAAAGCGCTTTAACCTGCCTTCCACCGTCACCAAATCCAGATCTACCCTGACAGGGCTCTGCCACTTGTGTTCTATTCGCCAACACCTGGCGACATCTTCCAGATTCTGTGGCCGGCGCGCAGCGTCTGGTGCCTCTGTTGGCCTGAATCCCTTCATGCTGTATGGAGTTTCACTGACTGATATTACAAATGTTGGGCAGTGCGCTCCCCATACAAAAATGAGAACAATTCACACTCGGTAACTCGAGTGACAAAACCTGTTAGCACCAACTAGCGAATTAACAAAACGACTGTCTTCTATTTGGCATGTCTCAATTGCCGTCGGATACGCCAATGGCGACCTGCCGCGTAGCTGCACAGTAGCTTGTGCTACAACGAATTATGCCTTGTAGGCTGCCTGCCCCTCCGTCAGCTTGATATTTATTATGGTGTACCGACGCACTTCAATTGCGCGCCCTTCGTAAAACATCACAACAAGTAATCTACGAAAATGAGTTTCGGTTTCGGCATCGGCGACTTCCTAGCGGTAATTAAGCTTGCTAACAAGGTCCGAAAAGACTTTGTAGGCGCTCCGAAACAATTTCAAGAGATCTCTACTGAGTGCGCACTGTTCACAATCTCTTACATAGGCTATGCTAACTATGGTTGGATTCTAGAATTAGGAACCTAGATTACGCCATTCAAGATATCGAGGTTTTCATCTCCGGAGACGACACATTAACCGAAGCCCAAAAGAAAGAACTCGGCGGTATTCGCGATAGCTGCCAGCATGTCTTGAAAGATTGCCAGCACCTGCTGTCCAAATACTCGGCTCTCGAATCGCCAGGGAAGGACCTGAAAGGGCGGATAACAAGAGCATCACAACGATTAACGTCGGAGCCTGAAGACGTTCGCGACCTTCGAGGCCGCATCACGTCAAACATCACTCAATTAAACCGCTTTAATGAGGGCTTTACCAGAGACAATGTCGTCAGGTTGGTGAAAGGACAGGACGAACTCACCAATCGCCAAGGCCAACAGGACCATCAAGAAATCCTTGACTGGCTAACACCGGTCGACTTCTCCGCCCAGCAGTCAGACTTCATCCGCCGTCGGCAGCCAGGAACAGGTCAATGGCTCTTGGATTCCCCAGAATACAGGAAATGGGTAGGAGTGGGAAGCGAAGCATTGTTCTGCCCAGGTATTCCTGGCGCAGGGAAGACAATTCTTTCATCTATCGTCGTAGAGAACCTGCAGGACACTTTTCACGGCGACAGCTCTATCGGGATATGCTATGTATACTGCAATTTCCGACGGAACGATGAACAGAAGCTCGACGACCTCTTAGCCAGTCTTCTGAAACAGCTGGCGCGGGGCCAGTCTCCATTCCCCGGCAGTGTGAAGGATCTCCATGATCGACACAAGGAAAGACGGAGCAGGCCATCGACCGACGAGTTTTGCCGGACTCTCTATTCAGTAGCTGCAGCATGTTCTCGAGTTTTCATCTCTGTCGATGCACTTGATGAGTGCACAGCCTCTGATGGTTGCCGGCCACGGCTTATATCAGAGCTTCAAGAACTACAGGCCAGTCTTGGTGCCAATATCCTCGCCACTTCACGTTTCATACCGGAAATCACCGCCAAATTCAAGGAGGCAGTACAGTTAGAGATTCGTGCTAGTGAAAGCGATATTGGTACGTATCTAAATGGCAACCTCTCCCACCTTCCGGGCTTCGTTTCACGTAATCACGAGCTCCAGGACGAAATCAAGCAGAGCATTATGAAATGTGTAGACGGAATGTTAGTAGATTCCCCTTTGCCAATCTACTCGGATGTCTCAATGTTAACTAGTTCTAGGTTCCTCCTTGCTAAACTGCACCTCGATTCTCTACGAGGCAAGCGTTCGCCGAAAGCTGTTCGTACCGCTTTAGAGAAGCTGGCGAAGGGCTCGGACGCTTACGATATTGCATACCACGACGCAATGACTCGGATTGATGGCCAGATCCATGATCAGAAGACGCTGGCATACCAGACTTTGTCGTGGATTACTTGTGCAAAGAGGCCGCTAAGAACGATAGAGCTCCGACATGCGCTAGGCGTCGAACCAGACGAGCCAGACCTTGACGAGGACAATCTCCCTGATCTCCAGGACTTGGTCTCTAACTGCTGCGGGTTGATTACTATTGACGAAGAAAGTGACGTTGTACGACTGATCCATTACACAACGCAGGAGTACTTCGAACGGACCCAGATAGACTGGTTTCCTAACGCCCAATCAGAAATTACTGCAACATGTACTACATACCTTGCACTGGACGTCTTTGAGAATGGCGTATGCCAAAAGGACCTCAACTTCGAAGAGCGACTCTCTACCTACCCATTGTACGATTACGCAAGCCATCACTGGGGAAACCATGCACACTCAATCTCAGACTACCCATACTGGTCCACATTCTTAGTCAAGCTTTCTCAAGTCGAGGCAGCAGCTCAAGGATTGATGGTGAAACAGATATGGCCGGGTGACTCTGGGTATAGCCAGAGGTTTCCAAGGCAAATGAACGGGCTGCATCTTGGCGCTTTTTTTGGTCTTTACAATGGGGTCAGTGCTCTAATTCAGCATGAAAATATAAATGGCTCGAACAGTAACGGCAGGACACCGCTCTCGTTTGCCGCTGAGAATGGGCGTGAGGCTGTGGTGCGGTTACTCCTTGAGCACAAGACCGAGGCCGACTCGAAGGATGGGGACGGCAGGACACCGCTCTCGTTTGCCGCTGAGAATGGGCATGAGGCTGTGGTGCGGTTACTCCTTGAGCACAAGGCCGAGGCCGACTCGAAGGATAAGGACGGCAGGAAACCGCTCTTGTTTGCCGCTGCGAATGGGCATGAGGCTGCGGTACGGCTACTCCTTGAGCACAAAGCTGAAGTCGACTCGAAGAATAAGGGCGGTAGGACACCGCTCTTGTTTGCCGCTGAGAATGGGCATGAGGCTGTGGTGTGGCTGCTCCTTGAGCACAAGGCCGAGGCCGACTCGAAGAATGAGGACGGCAGGAAACCGCTCTTGTTTGCCGCTGCGAATGGGCATGAGGCTGCGGTACGGCTACTCCTTGAGCACAAAGCTGAAGTCGACTCGAAGAATAAGGGCGGTAGGACACCGCTCTCGTTTGCCGCTCAGTACGGGTATGAGGCCGTGGTACGGCTGCTCCTTGAGCACAAGGCCGAGCCTTTCCGTCACGATAACTGCAAACGACCACCCTTATTTTACGCCATTAAACAGGACTCAGTCGCGGTGTTTGAGCTGCTAATTCGACAACATGGCGATATCAACATGAGAGACCACTTTGGCTCTACTCCGCTATCGATCGCCGCTCGTTTCGGTCACAGCGATATCGTGGCGCATATTCTAGGCGTTACTGACGTCGATATCAGAATTATTGACAACTTCGGCCGCTCTCCCTTGTGGTGGGCTCAGAAACAGGGTCATGCTACGATTTCCGAGCGTCTATTCGAACATGATGGAGGCCTACGCTTAGACACATTTAGGCTTGGGTTAGTAGACGAGACCCCTCAAACATTTGATCCTAAAAACAATTATTGTGACGTATGCTGGGGTAACTGGGGAGAAACACATTACCATTGCGCAAAATGCAATGACGGCGATTTCAATATCTGTTCGGGGTGTCGAGACAAAGGGGCCGTTTGTCTGGACGAGTTTCATGAACTATCACTTAGGTCATAACTTATGTCATACCATGCGAAACTGTACAATGTATGGACGTAAGAATGCCCGAACGACCCTCAGAGAGCGTGGTTCTTCTTGGTTTGAGTAGCCACCCCGCTAACTCATCGGCTTTTCTCTATTGGCCTTAAGATTGGCATATTCCGGCTGTAATCGTAGAAGCGAGTGATTTAGAACCACCTTCACCTAAGGTTACTTTCATTTTTATGTGTCTGACTAAGGAGCACATAACTCTCGATACCACACCAGGTTGCAACAAACTGCCTGCATCCCACGAGGATGAGACTTTGGATGGTTGTTTCCCCAGGTCCTCCCGCCTCATCTACAGGACTCTCAACCCAGTGACTTTGTCGTCCAGGGTTGTGGAGAGATGTGCACGAGCATTGGCGGATGTCTACGGTTCGCGCCACATCGCTTTTATCCCTTGGATCAAAATCAATACGACCAGCCGTATCCCAAAGCCGTGGCATACGTCGGGCGGGAAATAGTGGCGTTAGGATCGGGGCTGAGATCCTGAACATGAAGCCAACTGTCTCGGTGTCGTCCTAGGGCTGTCTGTCCATCACCCGCCCAGTGCGATATGCTCTCCGTAAGCGGAGGCATCATCATCACCCTGCCATGTTCCTCTACGGCGAGTCAGGCATTGCTGGCATACCGTGGACTGGCTTGCTCCTGTAGGGAGCAGCCGTCCGCACCCAGCTGTTGATGGCGAGGAGGCACGCCGCGTCCGCTCCCTTGAGAAACCGCCCCACCACGAGTGGTGCCGCACGAGCAACGGAACGAACGCTTGTGGGACGTCTCTAGTGCTATGCTCGAAGCTCCATGCTTCTACAATTGGCCAAAGAAAAAGGACACAAGTGTGGCACAAGGGACGGAATGGATCCAAAGATGAATATAGCGTCTTTCGTGTTACTGTTGACGACCCTACCTGCACACAGCCGGGCCTCTTGACGGTTGTCGACTCTGTTCCGTGCCATGCTCACTCTTCGGCATCTCTCTTCCAAGAGCCACGCCCTGCGTCCGCGTCGTGGCGCGGGCTGAAGTACTTGTGGCACGCTTTGAGTTGCGAAGAGTTGCGAAGCGCGTATGTCGGCAAGAAGGCCATGCCGATGCGTACAGTATCGGAACGCGCGGTTGGATCGCTGGCGTTGAGCAGTATGCTGCTCTCGGTCGTACTAGGGGCGACAATTCGGCGCACGGGTCATCGTCAACCCAGGAGTCTCCACCGCCCGTCTATCTTGAACGGTGGTCGACGTCGACGTCGACGATGGGTGCTTTGGCCCGGTCGCGATGGTTGTGGGTGCCCAGGGCGCATACCGCTCTGCCAGACCAGCTGCGCAGCACTTCGCGGTCGAGGTGCACCGCCTGATGGCCTGGTAGAAGCGGTTCAATTGAGGAGTGTCGTAGGCGCAATATTTTCTAGAGTGGCGGCAGTCGCTGTTAGAGCAGAGGATCCGGCGAGGCTGTGGTCACGACGAGCGGCGACAGCTGAAGCACACCGGCTTCCGCGGGAAGTCGAACGAAGAGGTACCCACCAGGGAAGCCCTTCTCGCGCCACGTACGAAGCGGAAAGGATCGCTGGACGTGCAACAGAAGTACTTTCCTGCACAGTGGGAACGGAGGCAGCAGCTTGGGCCCAGCTGGCTGTTGATCGAATGGAAGCGCCATGACTCGAGATGGGAAGCTGGACGAGCTGAAAGTCGCGGCCCGTCGCGTCGCGTAGCGTGTTCTACCGGGTGGCCGCATTTCGGATGAGTGGCTGCCCTTCGCCTCGAATACCCCACCCCCACTGCGTTACTGCCAGAACTGGTGGGCGGCACCCTGCGCGCCTTGCCTCCTTGGTACGTCTGCGGCACGCACGGCGCGACCCAAACCAGCCATAGACATACGAAGGCACGGCAGACCTGAGCGAACGCATTCGTCGGGGAGCGTGGTCCGTTGGAGTAAGTCAAGGCCTTCGGATCGAAGTTGATTCATGTTAAGCCAAGCTGTTCGCGCTGTGTAGGTTAGACCCTCTCAATCAGATTTCCGAGAAAGATTCATCCCAAAACATTGCCCGTCGCTCCCGTGCTCACCACCCAAGCCAACAACAATCGGTGTCATATATACTAATTCAAGCGGGAGTCATAGTACTTCAACATTCACTATTTACTAGGTTACCCTCTTGGTACTCCATGACGTGGGTCTGATGGAGAAACTACTTTGCTGCTCAATGCAGTGTTCATTCCACTAGGACGACGATTGCCTGATGCTCGATAGTTTCTAGCTACTGCCCAAAGCTAGGGGTAAAGCAATACACCATTGTCGATTACTTAGCCGCATTTGAATCCCTTCGAAGGGTATGTCTTACTTTTCTATATCGACTCCGCTATGGATTTGTAGGTTACTAAATACTTCTGCCAGGATGTCCATACTGACGGGTGTGCGAGGACAATCCTCTCTTAATGTATCGTTACAACTGTCAAGTACTTGGCCCTGCTGCTGTGCTTCCTCTTCGGGGTTTCCTTGGTTATTAAGCACATTCGCAAGGGCATTTATACTTGCGATTGTGGAGGGATGCTCGCGGCCCCGAATCTTCTCACATAGCCGTAGTTCTTCCCGATGTAACTTCTCAGCCTCTTCGTACTGTCCCATATTCGTAAGCACCAGTGCCAGGTTATATATACTGTCGAGTGTGTCGGGATGCTCGCGGCCTAGCACCGTCTCCTTCAGCGCCAGTGTCTCCCGATGCATCTCCTCCGCCTCCGAGTACTTTCCCTGGCTGCTGAGCACGAGGGCCAGGTTGTTCATGCTGGCGAGTGTGGAGGGATGCTCTCGGCCCAGCACCTTCTCCTTCAATTCCAGTGTCTGCCGGTGCATCTGCTCCGCCTCCGAGTACTTCCCCTGACTGTCGAGCACGAGGGCCAGGTTGTTCATGCTAAAGAATGTGGAGGGATGCTCGCGGCCCAGCATCATCTCCCTCAGCGCCAGTGTCTCCCGATGCATCTCCTCCGCCTCCGAGTACTTCCCCTGACTGTCGAGCACGTTGGCCAGGTTGTTCATGCTGGCGAGTGTGGAGGGATGCTCTCGGCCCAGCACCTTCTCCTTCAATTCCAGTGTCTGCCGGTGCATCTGCTCCGCCTCCGAGTACTTCCCCTGACTGTCGAGCACGAGTGCCAGGTTGTTCATACTGTCGAGTGTGGAGGGATGCTCGCCGCCCAGCACCGTCTCCTTCAGCGCCAGTGTCGCCCGATGCATCTCCTCCGCCTCCGCGTACTTCCCCTGGCTGTCTAGCACGTTCCCTATATTCATCATGCTCGTGAGTGTGGAAGGATGCTCGCGGCCCAGCACCGTCTCACATAGCCGTAGTTCTTCCCGATGCATCTCCTCCGCCTCCGCGTACTTCCCCTGGTTCTTAAGCACGAGTGCCAGGTTGTTCATGCTAAAGAATGTGGAGGGATGCTCGCGGCCCAGCATCATCTCCCTCAGCGCCAGTGTCTCCCGATGCATCTCCTCCGCCTCCGAGTACTTCCCCTGACTGTCGAGCACGAGTGCTAGGTTGTTCATGCTGTCGAGTGTCTCAGGATGCTCGCCGTCCAGCACCGCCTCCTTCAGCGCCAGTGTCGCCCGATGCATCTCCTCCGCCTCCGCGTACTTCCCCTGGCTGCTGAGCACGTTGGCCAGGTTGTTCATGCTGTCGAGTGTGGAGGGATGCTCGCCGCCCAGCACCGTCTCCTTCAGCGCCAGTGTCGCCCGATGCATCTCCTCCGCCTCCGCGTACTTCCCCTGGCTGTCTAGCACGAGGGCCAGGTTGTTCATGCTGGAGAGTGTGTCGGGGTGCTCGCGGCCCAGCACCGTCTCCCTCAGCGCCAGTGTCTCCCGATGCATCTCCTCCGCCTCCGAGTACTTCCCCTGACTGTCGAGCACGTTGGCCAGGTTGTTCATGCTGGAGAGTGTGTCGGGGTGCTCGCGGCCCAGCACCGTCTCCCTCAGCGCCAGTGTCGCCCGATGCATCTCCTCCGCCTCCGCGTACTTCCCCTGGCTGTCTAGCACGTTCCCTATATTCATCATGCTCGTGAGTGTGGAAGGATGCTCGCGGCCCAGCACCGTCTCACATAGCCGTAGTTCTTCCCGATGCATCTCCTCCGCCTCCGCGTACTTCCCCTGGTTCTTAAGCACGAGTGCCAGGTTGTTCATGCTGGAGAGTGTGGAGGGATGCTCGCGGCCCAGCACCGCCTCCCTCAGCACCAGTGTCTGCCGATGCATATTCTCCACCTCCGTGTACTTCCCCTGACTGTCGAGCACGAGGGCCAGGTTGTTCATGCTGGAGAGTGTGTCGGGGTGCTCGCGGCCCAGCACCGTCTCCCTCAGCGCCAGTGTCTCCCGATGCATCTCCTCCGCCTCCGAGTACTTCCCCTGACTGTCGAGCACGTTGGCCAGGTTGTTCATGCTGGAGAGTGTGTCGGGGTGCTCGCGGCCCAGCACCGTCTCCCTCAGCGCCAGTGTCTTCCGATGCATCTCCTCCGCCTTCACGTACTTCCCCTGCTGCCGAAGTGATTCACCCAGACTGTTCATGCTCTTAAATGTGTCAGAATGCCCATGACCTAGAACCTTCTCCCTCAACGCCAGTGTCTCCCGATGCAGCTGTTCCGCCTCCGAGTACCTTCCAAGCAAGTCGTAACATTCTGCAACGTTGTGCTGTAACGATCCTAACATCTCCCTTTCGCTACATTCGACCCTAAACCCTAATACCGATTGCGCATGAGGTAAATACCATGTCCACATGTCTCGGTTTTCGTGCATCGGCCATGGAAATTCCCCAGAAAGCTGCCATATTATGTCCGTAACTTGCTGGCCCTGCTCTCCCTGTGTTTGGACCCAGTTTCGCATGACAAGACGCACAAGTCGGTGGACATCAAACCGATCGGGCATGCCACGATCTAAAATAAATGCATAAGCCCTTAAAGTGCTGATTGCCTCGTCCCGCTCTAGCTTGTCCACTCCGGTAGGCAACAAAGTTACAGGGATATCCTTTTCCTCAAAGTAGCAAATACACCGAAGACAGTCCGCCGCGAGCGCATCGTCCCGTGAGATTTGCTCAAAGGAGATGAGCCATGTGGTAGCTACTGGGTTCCGGATCGCTTGATATCGATCTTGGTCGTCGAAGTCCTTGCTCAGCATCTTGATCATCGTCTGGTCGCTGGATGTGCAGTATTCTAAATACTTTGCAACTGTCACGTTCATTTGACGCGCCATATAGGCCGAAGCCTGCCTGATCGCCAAAGGCAGATAGCCGAGGTAGTTCAGCAGCTCGGTCGTCCTTTGGGGGTCGCCTATCTGGTTCGGCTGGAGGCCCTGATGCAGTAACTGCACGGACTCGGGATCGCTTAGTTGATCCAGCCCGAATGTACCCTGCCGAGCCTCGAAGCAGGCCGCCACTTGGTGGTTCCGGGTCGTGAAGAGGATCGATCCCACCCGGCTGAAGGGCAGGTGAGACACCAGTTGCCCCTGGGTCAGCAGCAGTGTATCATCGGCGTTGTCAATAATGAGGAGCCATGGCCCTTCCTCCTCTCGAACCAGAGCCGCCTTCACGAGCGCCTTCACGTCCGCTTTATCGTCTTCTATTCCTTTCACCTCCAGAGCTCGGCCGATCTCTCGGTAGGCGTTCTCGAACATGGTCATGTCCACCGCCGGCACCCAGAAGACGGAGCAGTCGGCATGCGCCTGACGGACACGGTACGCCGCCTCGATCGCCACCTGCGTCTTTCCGATGCCGCCCAGGCCCTCGACCACCGTCCGCTGGCACGCGTTTGGCTGCGCACTGGGGGGCAGCCTTTCCAGAAGCTTGCTCAGGATGTCTTCACGGCCTACAAAGTGTTCGTTCTTGCTGAACGGGACAAGAAAATGTGGTTTCCGACGAGCTGAGAAGTATTAGACTCTTCATTAACTATGGCTTTCCGCGTCTTATGTCTCTAGCTTACAGTTCTCAAGGCCATTCAAATCGCCTGGTGCTAGCGGTGGAATAGTAGACAGCAGCTCTTTGGCATAGGCTGCCGCCGTTGCTGCTGCGTATGGCTGCCACCGCTTGTTCTTGTGCGCGTCCGCGTAGTCGCAGATCCCACGTACCACCAGGCAGGGGAAGCTGTTCATCAGCCCGGCGGCCTCCATCTCGAAGCACAGGACCCCTCCCAGTTCCCGGCTGTACCTGTCGCGTGTCGGCCCGTCCTTCATCACTTGGTTGCCGGACGCGATCGTACCGAAGAAGAGGACCGGATCGGCCGTCGCGCGGGTCTCCCTATCGAGCACATCGTCCGGGCGGCACTTTACACAGGTTGCCCCAACCACATGAGCCGACGATGCATTGTACAGGGTATCTTGACCAGGGCCCGGCGACGCGAAGTTCGGTCGACATGTAAGCTTGGAGAGATACGGAAGGACTTGGGTCTTGCCCCGCAGATCATTAGCGCGGAGCTTAGCCAGAGCGTGTAGAAGAATCGTGGGTGGTGCATTGAGACTGCCCGTGCGCGCGATGCGACCGTCGGCCCCCGTCTTCCCGAAATCATATTGGACGACTCCACCGTATTGCCCGGTCGGTTGGCTGATGACGACGTCACCGAGCCGGATATCGATCTCGTCGTCGAGACGCGGGACGCCGCCACCGATGCCGACGAGGACGCCGAAGCGCAGCGAAGGGAAGCTCTGCTGCATCTGGTTGGCGACCGTGGCGGCCGAGTTGGTGCCCATCTGGCCGGCCGGCAGACAGGCCGCCACGACGTTATGGACGCCGATGCGGCCGAAGGAGTAGAGGTTCGAATCGGTCGGTCGGGAGGGGAGGTCGGCGAGTTCCTGGTCCATCATCTCGTCGGCCGCCGCCAGCTCGACGGGGAGGGCGCAGACCCAGCCGACGGTGAAGTCGCAGGCGGGAACGGACTTGGGCTCGGGCATAGCGCCGCGGCGGTTTAAATGGTGGCATGCGAAGCAAGCGGTCGCGGACCGGCATCTGCATCTACAGATCGCCACGCTGGGTTGCAGAAAGGCAGGAGGGGTGGTCTGCGAACCTCTCTGAGGGGTCGGCCAGGGTGCTTTTTGTTCAAGGCTCTGCACAGTTCGGGACATCAGCCCGTGATCGACAGTGTAAGCACCAGCCGCCCTGAGCCTCCTCGTATTTTTTTAAATAACCAAGGCTGACACCAGTCACGCAGTTTCACGGGAAATGCCACATTTCCAGCGGAGGCAGCCTGAGAGACTCTCATGGTTGATCTAATTACAACGTGGACGATTCTCTGGTTGCTGATAGTATGGTGCTTGTCATGCGCTGTGAGGCTCAATGACGGTCAAGCAGCTGATAAGCGGCTACAAGACCTTCTATGTAGTGCATCGCATGCACTTTCTGTCAGTAGACGGCGTGAGACATCCGCGCATAGCGTAAACGTGTCCATCCTCATAGACTGTCATGAACTGTTGCAGTACCAGCCGTGGTCTTGAGATACACGTGGGTATGTGCGGGTCTACTGTAGCAGCACTTGTCGCTCGCGGAATCGAAACCAGAATGCTAGTGGTCCTACTAGCGACATGGAGACATTCCAAGCCGGGCACAGTGTCGGCGCAGATCAACTTGAATGCACCCCTGGCGCGCAAACAACGTCCTCCCCGTCAAGACAGCGTTGGTAAACAACACGAAACTAGCCCGGCAATGGAGCGCGTGTAATCGGAAGGTTCGCGCTAGGTTCGAAGCCTTGGGGCCCTCCTCTTTCGTAATTTTGCTACGTTTCATTTCAGCCATTTCCAGAGACGGCTTACTGGCTCTCCGTTTCCTCCACCCTGACCCATCCCTCGTTTCTAGCTGCCCAGATGAGGACATGCCAGGAACCGCGATCTGCTCAAGCGTCATTGGGCAAGGTGCACTCGGTTGGCGTAGCTTGGAGACAAGCAGCACAGATGTATGTACACGGCAGATGTGGGCCGGGTGACGGCCAACAGCGGGTTCAAGCACTGTTAGCCACCCCACCGACAGGCAGTTCTGGCAACACTAGCAAGCTGTATTAGAATTATCAGCAGCTTCTTACCTTGGCCACCCACCAATCCTCTTCTACTTGCCGCTTCATCAAGTCTGTACTAAACAACAGCAAGTTATCTAACCATTATCTCTATTTACCCTCAATATTTCTATGCAAGAAGACGTAACCGTCTTTTCTTGTATCTTGGGTTCCTGGCCATATCAGCTCTGTATAATCCCACGTTAAACCTGATGGGTACCGGTGTAGATACACCCCACTATACGTCCTGCCCGTTGTACAACCAGACTTATCCTAGCCTACGACTTCCCAGGCTATCGGATCAACTACACCGTCATTCTCAACTAGATGAAGGTGTTAGAAATATTTGCTTCTTTGCTATCGGACTCGGCAGTAGGAGCGCAGCCGAGGGCTCGCGATAGGCTCGCTCGTCCCTCGGAACTACCTCTGAGCAGAGTGCTCGGAGTGCAGCTGAGGGTCAATCGGAGTCATATCACCGACGATTTCCTCCTTTCCCAAACATTCAGCAGACGTCACTTCGCGACCGCGTTGTAACGCTGAAGGCCGCGTTCGCCGCCTGCCGCGCTGTTGTTGAAGTTTCTGGGCCAGAGCCGAGCGCTCCTGCTCCGCGCGAGATCTTTTCTTCGGGACGCATTCGGGATGCTGAAGTCGACCGAAGGGGCCACCGCCCTCGTGCGCTTCGACCAGATGGCTGTACCAAGCTTCGGCCCCGTCTATAAGAACTGCCTGGTTCTTTTCACGGAGGCACTCAGGACAGGGGAAAGACTGCTGGAAAATCACCGCCTTATGTTTGGCCCAGTGATTATAGAAGCCGCCTGCCTGCGAGAACTCGTTGAGACAGATATAGCACATGCCATTACCGAGTTTCATGCCCCCACGACCCGGGGGGCTGTTTTCAGTGCCAGGCGCGCACTTCGCCAGCCAGGCCCTATTCTCGTCGCTAGCGCCAGCAGGCGGGATGGGGGAGCACTTCGTGCCGTGAAATGATTCTGTATGGTTGCTCCAATGCATGACATTCTCAATCCAAACGTCTTTCCGTGCCATAGATCGACACTCCGGGCAACGGAAGCGTGAGGTGAACTGGTTTCCGGACTTTCCTTTGCGATAATGAATGTTCGTGTTGTGTCTGCTAAGGGTGTACCGCGAAAAGAACCACCCGTTGCACAGGAGGCATCTGCAGTCCTTTGCGAGAGGCGCTTTCGCTACTGTGCTTTCTTCGGCTGCTCTAGCAGGCCGAGCCTCTGCTAGGAGCAGTTCCACGTCTCTCCCACGGCCGCCAAGGTACAGATCGAGGACCTCGGTTAACGAGACGGAGCTACGCCAATCCTTTTCTTCCAGATTCTCCACCTGAAGAGATAGTTCGAAGAGTTTCCCAATCTCCTCAGCTGCAGTGCCGCCCCGCATAGAGCTCGATCTACCAGAGCACTGCTGGGGTTGCACCAAGGCAGCGGTAGATAGACCCTGGGCGCGTAACCGATCCGCCTCATGGAAATACTCCTGCCTGCGCTGCTCAACGACCAAAGAAGCGAGTTTCGCCCGGACCCACTGGATCTTGGACGCAATCGATCTGGCCTCGTCGCTATCCCACCCACCAGGACCTTGTCCTACCTTGGAATGGAGCTTGCGGAGCGCAGTGAGGTCTCGGCGCTTCTCGAATGCGTCGTAGTCTTCAACCGTGGCATCGAGCGGTGCATTCGGGTCTCTTTCCAGGGAAGAGTTCTGTATCACCTTAAACAGAGCCGTGTGGTCCCCTACCTGTTCTCCGAAACAGAGGCGAGTCACGTCATCCCGGAAGTGCCGTGGTTGGTAGCTCTGCTCGAACACCCTCGTAGAATGCGAAAGCAGGTAGTTTCGCATAGCGGAGGTAAGAGTGCCATCCACTGCCCTGATAGTTAGCTGACGAAGGAGAACGGAGCGAACACCATTGAACCAATAGGCCAGCCCAGAGGGAAATGTTGAAGCTTACACTGTCCTTGATCCAATCTCCCCCCTGCGCCGACGCGCAGTGAGTATGGTCGCTGGTGGGCATCTCGTGCTCCAGTGACCAAGACAGTGCGCTTCCAGATAGTCCAGAATTGATGATAAGCTAGCGGGATGATGCAGCGCCCCTGGTGTGACGCTTTCCAGGGCAGGTGAATCTTTTCTACGTGTTCAAACTTCGCCTGGGATAACAACTGCTCCAGAGAATCAAACTCGTCTTTGAACGCCTTATCGGAAAGAGCCCGGGCAAAGAGTAACCGAGCAAGGCAGAGCATCCTACTCGGTACAATAGTCACCGCGAACGTGAGCCTGGGGAAAGGGTTGTTAACTTAGGAACAAGAGACTGGGACGCAGCGGACTGCCTACATATGTTTCTGATCCTTACGGATAATATTGGTCGCCTGCTTATTCTGGTTGATGGTGATATACGCGACAAGCTTCGCTTCCGAACGGTCTTGAGGATCACGCACGAGTACAAATTCGACATTTCGATAGGGCATTTGAAGCGTGGTCCCACTGCGAAAGCCGCCGCACGCGAGTACGAGTACTGCCGTGTGATAGGCCACGCGGTCACTTGGGCTGCAAGGGATATCGGAGGCGCGACACCAGAGAGTATGCAGATGCAGGATAACGTCCTCGGCGGTCATCTCCTTTTTCACAAACGTCTGCTCCCGTGTCAAGTTTTCTAACTCGGGCAACGTATCGGAGATCCACTAAGAACAGAACAATGTCAGCGAAAATGAGGGCTTGCCAGCGAAGGCAGCCGCGTACCTTGGTGATTTTCCAAGTGGGCATATCAGTACGGTCGCCAGACTTTCCAGTTATACTATACAGGTAGCGGCGACCAGGAAACTGTTTCACCAGCGGATCAAACACCTTAAACTTCGCAACCCCACGTAACGTCTTCCAAAGGCCGCTGATTGTTCTAGCGGAGTGAATTCTGGGTTCTTCGATGAACTCTTCCGGGCCGAGTGTGAGTCTCTTCACTATCGAATCTTTAGCTATCGTTTTGAGGAAGCGAGTGAAGATTTGATCGGCTGGTGCGTTTCTGATCGGCTGGTTTTCCACTAAGGCAACCCATGGCCTACCAGGTTTGAGACGAATCTTCTCGCAGTAACTTCAACGCGCTTTTAGTAACTGCAAAAATCGTACAGAGGGATTTAACCTACGCCTCCCATCGAGCCCAGGCTCTCGCACGTTCCCTGTCAGTGGAGGTGACCACCTCTGACTCAGCCGTGAGCGGCTTCTGTGCACAGATCTCCTCCCACTCACGGCGCGCTTCCTCGTCCAGCTCTTCGTCGTCGTCGAAAGCATCCTTTACGCATTGTAAAACGGCCTGGTCCATCGTAGCACAAGAGGCGAGCGCAAACGGGAGGGAGGTAAGACGACGTCCGAAAGGTGACGGGCAATTGAAAACTATCAGAGTGGTAAGAAGGGCCGAGAAAGGCGCATAAGTGAAGGAGAGCGAAAGAAGAAAGCCAGATCAATTCGGGCAGCAGAGCGCAGCGTAATAACGGGCGCTTCGCACCAAGAAGATGGGGCCTGCCCGGGCGCGAGCAAAGGAGCTCGCAACCCAGGGACGCTCCAGGGATGGGCCAGCCCATCCCAGTGGGCGGCCAGGCAGCGGCAGGGGGCATTGCTACGTGCACGCCCGGACAGAGCGGGCCACACACCGGGGGAAGGCGACACGGGCAAGGCGGAGAGCGAGAGGTACAAGAAGCGGCCGACCGGCGAGGCCGGGAGAAGAAAACGGTAGGTGTTGGGGGCCGGGAGCCCCTCGACACCGTCCGGGCTCCGTCGTGGTGGTGCGAGGCCCGTGCGCCAACCCCCGCCAAAAGGTGGCGCGTCCGCTCTCCCATAGACAAGATAGCTCTCTGCTGCTTATATATGGGAGAGCGGACGGGATCCCTAGTATTCAGCAGGATGTGGTCGTATGTGAAGGTAACCCGCGTTTTGAAGCATTATGTTATAACCTATTAATCGCCTGGAATCTGTAGTCGCATCTTACTTGAGAGAGGCGTATCTCAAAGGCATACCATGCCAATATGACGTCTTAGCGATGCTTCATAAGCCATTAACTAATATTACAAGCATATACATATGTAGATAGCTATTACTATTGTTATATATCGGCTAAGTATATTAATTAATAATGAAGGAATCGTGAAGTAAGGGGTAAATACTAAAAGTCTGCCCCCTCCTTTCCCTCTCCCAACTTCCAACTTCGTTTCCCACTTCTCTATCCCCATCACGTCGCTAGAATAGGGGAGATCAATGGCTATTATTCCAGCTCTCACCCGCCGCACACCCACTCAGAAGCTTGCCTCTGGCAGTCAGCACCTTCACCACGTGGCATCTTCTTACACCTCTCGCACTCCCTGGAGGATTGCGGCTCTGACACCCCAGGCAGCGACGCGCGCCATTGCATCCTCGCCGATAAACACGTTTAAGCGGCGACTTGCCAGCAGGGCTGATCCCACATTCGTGATCGCGACGCGGTGGTCTTCCACTATGGTTAACAACAACACCTCGAAGGCCGCTTCAGACGCGGCGTGGCACCGCATGCTGGGAAAGCTGGAGTCCGACGTAGTCAAGTCATTCGATCTCTACGGCCGGAACGACCTGCTCCAACGTCACCAGTTGGTGGTTTTCGACGACGCGGCACTCGACGACGCCAAGCCGCGCGACGTGCGCGCACGCTTCACCCAGTGGGCGGCCAAGGAGATGCGGCGTGAATAGAGGCACGATAAATCGAAGCCGGATGAGGAGAGTGCGCGGAGGGGGCGGACCCGGACAGCCCGGGGTATTATTTCGGCGTCCGTTATAACTACTGCTTTGTAGTGGACGAGATTTGCCTCGAGTCGATGGACTACATGTCTCCAATAATAGAGCTGGTGCGGAAGGGTTGGAGGGGAGAGGAGGCATGGGCGGAAAACGCGGAAGAGGAGGAAGAAGACTATCAGGACGAACTGGATGTAGGCTGGATGTATACACATGTGGGTGACTATGTCGAATGCTGTAACCTGCTGCACGATGTTGGGTATTGGCACGACGTGTATTCCGTGCGTCCGCCTTTCATGTTTCTGCAAAACAATCGTGCAGAGGCGCCGGGTTTCTGGAGGAGACAAGAGGGCAATGCCTAAGCTGAATTATTTGTCGGATACACGGTGAGGCCTAGCATTCACGTGAACACGGATTTCTAAAATTATTATCCATCTTCTCAACTCTCCCATATTACCCACCCATTATCCAATTTGGAAGAGGGACTGTGTGGAAATAGTGGCAATTGTATGCAAGTATACCGGACTTAAGCTTATATCCTTCCCTGTGATTGGCCAGGCGGAATTAAGTACGGTGATAAAGCTGACTACGAGTCAAGAGTCTCCTTTTTGCATTGCTGCAACGCGCGCAACCACCCCCTACTAAGCAAATGGTGGAGGATCATCGTAAGTATTGAACAAGGCGTACGTGTGATTGAGTTAGAAATGATTGTAAGGATAAGAGATGAGTAGATATAAAAGTGAACGTTGCCGCGCTTCTGTTTCCGTTCTCCTTACGCTGAAGCTGTACACAACATCACCCGCAAGTCCCCTTTCCCCAAACCCGCAGGTATCGAAAGCCCATCATACTCCAAACTCGATTCATCTCTCTCTCTCTCTATCCCTCGTTAGTTGTGACCATGTCCCTAGTCTCCCATGATCCCTTCCAGCTCACCGGCCGCTACGCCGACCGCAACCGCTGGGAGAACCTAGCGGGGCCGGGGGACTCGCGCCCAACGGGCCTGCAAGTGATCGAGGACGAAGGACTTCTCGATGGATCGTGGGGCGCCGATAAAGTCTGCCTGGTGACGGGCGTGTCCTCGGGCATCGGGCCGGAGACGGTGCGGGTCCTGGCCGCGACGGGGGCCACCGTCTATGGCACCGCGCGCAACTTGGACAAGGCGCGGGCAGCGCTGGGGCCGGAGCTGCTGGCCACTGGCCGCGTGCACGTCCTGCTGATCGACCAGGCCGACTTGGCCAGTGTGCGGAGCTGCGCCGCCGAGTTCCGGAAGCGCAGCGATAAGCTGAACGTGATGGTCAACAATGCTGCTGTGAGAACCCCTATTTCTCCTCTTCCAGGGTTTCCGCCTTTTTTCCTGACTCTGGAGCATTACAGCTGACAACTGGGGATCTCAGGTCATGAACACACCCCATAGCTATACGAAGGACGGCTTCGAGCTCCAGTTCGGCACGAACCACCTCTCGCACTTCCTCCTCTTCCACGAGCTGCGCGACCTGCTCCTCGCGAGCTCGACCCCAGCCTTCCACTCGCGAGTGGTCAACGTCAGCTCCGCGGGCCACAAGTACGGCCGCGTGGACCTCGATGACATCAACTTCACCGCGTCCCCGTCGACCCGGCCCTACAACGGCTGGGCCGCGTACGGCGCGTCCAAGACGGCCAACATCTACATGACGACGCAAATCGAGCGACTTCTCGGCAACGGTGCCGGCTCGTCGTTTTCGTCTTCATCAGAGCAGCAGCAGCAACAAAAGGGACAAGGAAAGATCCATGGCTACGCGGTCCACCCCGGCGCCTTCGTGAGCCCCAACCTGCAGAAGCACAGCGCGGCGGAGATGGAGGCGTTCAGCGAGAGCCCGCGCATGCTGAAGTACCTCACCGACATCCACCAGGCGTGCGCGACGAGCATCTACGCGGCCGTGTCGGCGGACCTGGAAGGGAGGGGCGGCCTGTACCTAGAGGGCTGCTCCGTGGCCGGGCCGTCGCCCGTGGGCGACGTGGGCGACGGGATGGAAGACGCGCTGGAGTACGGGCACGGGACCTGGGCGTTCGACGAGGGGCTGGAGAAGCGGTTGTGGGAGAAGAGCCTGGAGTGGGTTGGAGCGACGAACCGCAGCAACGCTTCAGGGGGTCATTAGTAGATAGATGTTATTGTCCCATGTACGTTAGCATGTAGTGTTTCTAGCGAACAACATTCACCGCTCTTCGAACAAACAAAATAAGACATTATTATATCCAGCCGCGTGAACCTCCTCTTGAGGTTAAAGTTGTGTCTCCAACCCTCAAATACGGTTAGCCGCCAGAAACTGGAGGACTATTGCATATCGTTATTGTTTGAACATGCAGTATCTGGAATCCTGATCGATCGTATGACGATGATGAGTGTGGATAAGGGTAGTTGATATGACTGATGGATCGAATCTGTTTCGCCCAATATAGTGGGCTTCTCCAGCCAAGCCCGCATAAGCGTAGCATAATATTTGCGGTCCTTGACGCATGCTGGCAGGCTTGCTGCAGCTATCGTGGGGTTGCCCCTCAACAGCCAGACTGCAAAAGCCAAAGCGACAGCCCCATATGGCACGACACGAAATCGTCGTGCCACATTGTATACATAGAAGGTTGCTTCCGGAATAGTAAGCCGTTAAAGAAGCAGGGATAGTGAGTCCCCGAAGGTATACGATGGACGAGACCGTCACCATGCCTGACTCGTTGAAAGGTCAGTACGCGAGCGAAGTAGTCCCAGTAAGATGTTAGAGTGATTGACAACAGTTGTGCAAAGTGCAATATAAGGTAGATAATGATGTTGATGATTCATTTCATATCGTAATGGAGCTATTCAAGTGCTCATCATAATGACAGACACAGTCAGTATTGGTCTCCCAGTGACCAACCCGTAGTGTGTTGTATTTTCGAGAATAACGAAAGGACTGATTAAAAGCACATATAACCAATGCAGTCACCAGTTCAGTTTCGGTAGTTTTGGTTTACCCCTCTGATCCTTTGGGGCCGCTATGCTCAAAATTGTCATCCTCACCCTGGATGGATGGACAAGAGCCAGAAGAAACGTTGCAAAAATTGCCCGTTGAAAAAAACACCCTCGCACAAATTCAAACACGCGCTGTTCCCTCCCTCATTGCACCTTGCATGCGAACTATAGCAATTCATTTTGCTATATGTTCCTCAGGAATGCCTTGAGAGCCGAGAGCTTGCTCGATTCCTAGACGGCGAGCTTGCTTTTCTGCTTACTACTCTCGCCGAAGACATCGCCCATCAGGCCGTTCCACATACCCTTGATCATACCGCTGCCCTGTTCCGAGTACGACGACGACTCGGCCGACGAGGCCTGGTTCTCGTGTGCGAACTTGAGCTCGATGCCGTCCATGGTCATGCCCTCGACCTCGGTCAGGGCCGAGGGGGAGACTAGCTCGGGGTTGGCGGCGACGATGCTGATCTCGGGGGCGGCGAGGGGCTCGTCGGCCGCCTCCGGGGCGTACGTGACCGAGTAGTTATCGGGCAGGAGGGGCACGCGCAGGTGGCTGCCAGTGGCGGGCGACTCCATGAAGTTGAAGCTGGGCAGCACCGTCGCGTCCACAGTGGCAGTAGAGGCAACAGCTTGCGAATAAGAAGCGTTGGGGTTCAAAGTCTGCATCAGACGCATGCGCTTGGGAGCCGGGTGAGGGCGGTTGGCGGAGCGAGTGGTAAAATCACGACTGCGTCCCTATTGAGTTGAATTACATGTTAGTCTACTATTGACTTATACTTGATGATGATATGTATGGAGCATCGACGACATTTCGTCCAATGGTTGATTTGGCTAGGGCAATACTTCCTTTCACTAAACGAGGAAGGAGAAAGAGTGATTGGATCATAGACCCGGGAACATCATTTCACATTTACTTACATCCGACTCCAAATTCCTCTCCTTAAGGAGGTCTGCATATTTGCGCATCAACGGGGCCGTCGTCTTGGAGGATGTGATTAATGTCGTCGACTTGGGCACAGCCTGGGCATTGGTGGTGCTGATTGAGCGAACAAGCTGTCGCGCGACCGGGGCAGTAAGGCGGGGGCCAGCCATTTTCGGTTAGATGGGCCGGTGTATAAGATAGCTTATAGTTCCTAGGGATGCCTCGGCGATTTTGTAGGGCCTCTGAGGGTAACTTCTTCGGATTATATCGAGTCCGAAAAAGGGGCAATTAATCTGTTTTCCTTTTGTTTCCAATGAGATGGCACAGAAGGAGGATGAAGGATGAATAAAGGTAGACAATGGTCTTTGGGGGAGGGAGAGAGGGGGCGGGAAAGTAAAGAGGTGGTAAAATGGACGAAGAGTGTTGGGGCGTCCGGAAGTCCGGGGATGGGGGAGGGTAGATGTGTGAAGTATAAGTAGTACGTCGTAGGTAGTAGGCAAGTAAGTCTAGGTATAGCTCAGTTGCGCACCTGTACCAAGAGAGGGCCACGCACCACGACTACTTGATGCTAATACAAAGCACACAATATTACCCGAACGACGCCGGGATTCTCTCGTCCAAGTCGGGTCTTAGGTTATCTAGATGGGTGGATGGATGGAGGGATGGATGGATGGATACTGTACATGGCAGATGGAGTTGATGGAGATGGAGATGGAGCTGGAGCTGGAGAGCTGGAGCAATGGATGCTTATCCCTTCCCGTCCTCTCATAACCTAATTGATTCCCGCCAAACCAAACGGCAGATCCCAGTCCTGGACTCCTGCCCTGCTTGCCTGTTGGCCCTGCTGGCACACCATTCGATCATGGAGCCATCTTATGCAGCTGCTCAGAGCATGGAAGTGCGAAGCATGGCGACACATACTGCTGTAGACCTGCGGGTATTGCATCTATCACTCCCATTAAGCTTCAAGACTAAACCCCCTGCTCGTATCATGTCCAAGTCATTGTTCAACTGAAAAAGCAAGTACATTTTTGCACTGTCCCCGGCAGCCAGTTGTGCATGTTGAACTGCGCCTGGCGCCTGGAGTCGGGAGTCGGGGTACATAAGTGTGGTTGTCGCTAGTAGGGTGAGGCGTGTAGCGTACAGTATGTCTCGTGCGAATACCTACCTCTCAGTGATGGATATTCACCGGAAGGTGGCGTCCGACCCCCGACCATCAATCATAACCCCTCTCCTCCTCTCCTCTTGATACAGACTCACACTTTCAAGATAATTCGGCATTGCGTTATCTATTTTTATGTAAGAGGGCCGAGTCAGTATGACGATCCATGTCGAAGATGTGCGTCGATGGATGAGCAAGAATAACCGATAGATGGAGTCAGTCTCAGGAAACGTCTGAGGACTCCAACACTGATGCAAGACAGAAGACTGGTTGACGACGACAGACAGCGATTGAGCGATCTGGCTGGCTGGGTGGGGTATTGGATCAACGCCATGTTCTGTTCTCGTTTCGCACCGCCAGAGTCGCCAATTCGTTGAGCTTGGCCTTGCCGGCCCAATGCAGTAAAGCATCCTCAATAGCTTCAGAGGTCACCTGGACTCCTGGGCATCTCGGCAGGGGCCTGCACAGTATGGCACAGTATGCAGTCCAAGTACAGTGGGCTTCGTCAGCCAAACACGCTCCAATCGCGCTCTTTGTAATTGTCAATCCGCTGCCGCCGCCCTGTAAATTCGATGGCCTCCATGTTGTTTTGGTTTGGCGGTCAAGTAATTGTCCCAAGTCAACAAAAAAAAAGAACAGGGAAAGGCCAATCTCTGAACCTTGTGTACTCCCTGACCGCCAGCCAGCCCGCCCCAGGTCCACCAAGTAGCGCCTCGTCGTTGTTCTATTTATCGCCTTCGCGGCATTCTACTTGTTCTTCCGGTGGCACAAATGACCTTGTTTCCCCTGAAAGCCTTGAATGCTTGCCTCCCCAAAGGCTTCGAGAAGCTTTCCATGTTGGCAGCTGTCCCACCACATTACCACTGTTGTGCTCGGTTCGTATCGTTGATCGTTCGCTCCGTGGGTCTTTACCCTCTGCCAGACTTCTTTTTGTTCCAAATGGGGATGGAGAGAGGTTGTCGCGTTGTTACGATGACTGTTACATACATGGACTTGTCTATCTGCTGCTTGTCTCTCTTTCCAAGCCGCTCGCGCTTTGTTAGTGAGAGCAGCAGCCAATGTGCTGGTGGCACGAGACACACCACCTTCATGCGAAACGGCTGAGGGTCAACATGGGATTCGCGGTCATCATTAACGCGCAACTTGCAGCATGCAACATGGCAACCCTCAAGTTAGCTACATACCTGACCTCACGGCCCCGAGTAGCTGTGATTCCAACCATCTACTTGGCTACCTCTGACAACCTTGGTAGCATGTGACTGGAAGATGCGAATCTATCAGTGAGACGTGATGGCCATTCTCGGATTATCCTTGATTCTACATTGGTATGCAACGATGTTACCAGTGCATAACCCTACCTATAAACCATGCTGCGCAAACAATATTGCTTCTTGTCACCGGTCATCATGATGATACTGTATCTTGGAGACTATGGTCAAACAACAAAAGCTCGATCAATTTCTTGCTACTTGCGAAACTGACATCACCATTGGCCACGGTCCAGAGTGAGTGTTGGCATAAAGCGTCGAAACATTCAACCCGGTTTCGAACTACCGATGGTTGATCCTGTCCCGCCAAGGGCCTGCAGTATATTAAGTACGACATGCAACAGTGCAGTGCAATGTAGAACAATATGGTTTCCTGGTATAATGTAAGACATTGATTACCTGACGTGCCCTCTTCCTCTAGAAGCCAGAAGAGAAGTAACGAGTCATCATCAATTGCCCTTCACAGAGGTCCATTCATTTCATCTAAACACGATATCATCCTATCTCAAGATACTCATAGTACGCCATATCCTGCTCCGCAGTTGAATCAACCTGTGTCTCTAGCCATGGAGTGCGGCAGCGATTGCTTTTGTCTAATTCCATATGGTGGTTGACTAGATAGGTATACTGGGCAGTATCAAGATTCAATACGACATATAGCTTACACACTCAACACAAGCATCCTGTCACCGACCTGCCAGCGCTGCTATGCAGAAAGTAAGCTTACATACTCCAGACGTTAATCCAGGAACGAGGAGAAAAAGAGCGGAGCAGGACCCTTATTTTCCAACGGGGTGGGATGGGCGATAGCGATAACGATAACGATAGGGATAGGGGAGTTAAGAGTCGAGATCGGGGACAGAAGACGGGAAGACGGGGGGTTCCAGAGGCCAGACCGCTCAATTGGGACTCTTTACTCGCTGCTCAGCGTGTCAGCGTGTGCTAGGAGTCGCTAGCAACTAGAAGGAAACAGATTGACGGCCAAGACACGACAAACTCCACCTTGCTGCCAAATCGCCTGGAATTGCATTGAAACATGGCCCGACCATCTTCTGATGAATCTGATCAGATTGTCGCCACTTGCTACTGACAATTCTATTCCCCCTCCTTTGGTTCTTTAGCAGGAATCAAGACTGACTAGATTGAAGAAATAAAACCACAATTCGTTGCGGCTGTTGCCCAGAGTCTTTCCCAACCCCATAACAACAACACTCTTTATATTCTTTTTTCACTCACTCTGTGTGCAAGTCTTTCCCTAATGAGTATCTAAAGTAATTGCCCCCGACGCATCATCGACCCGAGTGTCGCAACGAAACCTAGAAATTTCACTCCTCCATCCGCGTCAGCCCCAAGCGACAATGGCGCCTCCCTCGTCTTCGTCCACGGTGACGGCCGCCTCAACGGCTAGAAGCCCGACCGACGAGACGGTGCTGAAGCTCAACGGCAAGGGCGCGCCCGCCGCCACCGCCGACCTGCCCCCGATCGAGAACAAGGAGTACCGCGACTTCTTCTGGACCTACACCGAAGAGCCGCACCGGAGCCGGCGCCTGGCCATCATCAAGGCGCACCCGGAGGTGACGAAGCTGTGCGGGCCGGAGCCGCTGACCAAGTGGGTGGTGCTGGGCGTGGTGTCGCTCCAGGTCTTCTGCGCGTACCTGCTGCGCAACCAGCCCTTCTTCTCGCTGCCCTTCTGGGCGCTGGCCTACGTCGTGGGCGCCACGGCCAACCAGAACCTGTTCCTGGCCATCCACGAGATCAGCCACAACCTGGCCTTCCGCAACGCGACGGCGAACCGCCTGCTGGCCATGGTGGCCAACCTGCCCATCGGCGTGCCCTACTCGGCCTCGTTCCGCCCCTACCACCTGACGCACCACAAGTCGCTCGGCGTCGACGGCCTCGACACGGACCTGCCCACCGCCCTCGAGGCCATGTTCCTCGACTCCATCCTCGGCAAGGCCTTCTTCTGCACCTTCCAGATCTTCTTCTACGCCGTGCGGCCCATGACCGTCTACGCCGTGCCCTTCACCTGGGTGACGGCCGTCAACGTGGCCGTGCAGGTGACGTTCGACCTCGTCGTCTACTCGACCCTGGGCGGCTACTCCCTGCTGTACTTCCTGCTCTCGGCCTTCCTCGCCGGGTCCCTGCACCCGCTGGCCGGCCACTTCATCGCCGAGCACTACGTCTACAGCACCGTGACGCCCACGCAAAAGGACCCGACCAACGCCCTGCCGATCCCCGAGACCTTTTCCTACTACGGCATCGGCAACTTCTTCACCTACAACGTCGGCCTGCACAACGAGCACCACGACTTCCCCGCCGTGCCCTGGACCCGCCTCCCCAAGCTGCACGCCCTCGCCCGCGAGTTCTACGCCGACCTGCCCCAGCACCGCTCCTGGTCCTACGTGCTCTGGCAGTTCATCTTCGACGAGAGCGTCGGCATCCGCTGCCGCGTCAAGCGCAAGGAGGGCGGTCGCCTCGTCGGCGTCCGTGGGACCAAGAAGACGGACGAATGGAAGGACAACGAGATGGAGCCGTAAACAAATCAAAAAACAACTTCGTCTTGATTGGAAATTCCTCGGTAATCTCGAAAGAAAAAGGGGAGATAGGGGTAGGGTCGGTTGTGGTAGGTAGGCTATTTATTATACACAAAGAGGGCAGCAAAAGGTGTTGCTATTCTCAGCGTAGATGAGAAGAGAGAGAAGGGGAGGCTGGCTTGCCCGCTCTATCAAAAAAATGTCCATGGCGGGCATGTATCAGCGTCAAAGACCTAAGCCCGTGTGGCCAGCATATGGCCGCGGGACTCTGTATATACAAGAACTACTGGGATATAGACATAGGTCACCCTACTAAAAGCTTAAAACGATTATCACTTTCAATGAGTTTGGTTGCAGATCAGAACCGCTTCATATATACGCAATGTCCGGAAACATGTTTGCAAGCGTTGGTTATGCCTGTGTACCGCTCATAGTGTCTGGATCATATTCTGATTCTGCCCCCTAAAACAAACAACACAAAAACAAAAGGGAATACATGCTATAGTTACATGAATGCTGACTTGTTGCGCCAAAAGGGGCTTCGCAAGAGGGCCAGTGATGGTAGCAGCAGCAAGAGTGCAACGAGAAGTTCTGCTTCAGAGCGAGTCCTTACTGCCATGCCAAGCTGCCATAGGAACGTCCAAAGCCAGAACATACTCGATGGCCACTCTCGAAGGCCATCCTCGAAAGCAAGGCACATGGCTAACGCAACCAAACGGCTCCAAGCCACCTCACTCCTCATAACTCCAGTCTGACCTACCCACCAATCCCCTATTTCTCTATCTCACAACTGGATATCCATCCAATCCTTCGACTGCCGTCCTCGAGAGTGGTCCTGCCGCTAAGCAGTTTGTGTTTTCCACTGAGGACGAGACCAAGTGCGCTTCTCATTCTATTCTGCGCCTTGGCCCCAAGCCCTGTTCTCTTACACCTGACATGCCATGCTGCACCATACTTGTCTGATCTAGAAGAACAGGTAGGCGAGCAGGAAGCTGAGCAGGCAAAGGATGGCCGTCATTTGGATCGGGACACCCTCGGTGCCCTGCCTCACTTGCTGAGCAAGCTGTGCAGGGGCCGACTTCTCCTCTCCAGCGCCAGTCTTGCGCTGTCGGAGACCACTCTGATCTTGGAGCTGGGAGATGGTCTGTTGCGCCTTTTCCAGCTGCACCTTCAGCTCGTCATAGGTAGCGCTGGCGGCAGTCGATGCGGCAGCGGCGGCATTAGCGAGCACCGAGGGACTGCCGGCGTCGTCATTGATATCCTCGGACTTGTCATCTTGACGGTAATCGCTGGGCGAGGAGTAGGCGGGGGGTGCAATATCAGGAGTGGCATCGGTCTGTTTGTAACCTCACGTTAGCTAGGTAGATCGTCATAAAGGGGGTATTTGGCAAGACATACTCCATTGACCGTAGAGCTGCGCTTAGGGGTCTCCAGCTGGGAAGGGCCAGCGCTGCCGCGAGGAGACAAGAAGATGACGCGGATCTTCTTCTCCACAACTTGCGACTTGTCGATCGAATCCCACTATCACATGTCATCAGTCAGTCTGCAACGCCTTGATTTCGCCTCCAGTATTACGACTTACGATGGCCGTCAAGTTGCTGAACTCCTTGTCGCCAGTGATCGGGACAGATTGAACCAAGAACTTGTCGCGGCATCTAGTGTCCAGCGGGGGCTCCGTCTTCATAGCCTGGAGAATAACTTAAGGCCTGTTAGCTATGGTCTAATGTTACTCGCAAAACGGGTTGAAAGTTTTCCTACCTTGGACTTCGACCTCCTTGCCGGGTTCGACCCGTCCGGAGTTAGGTCGCACGCAGTACCTAATGGTGGAAGTGGTCAGCAAAAGGCACAGTGGCCACTATATTCTAGGAGACGGCGTGGTGGATCGAGTCGTACTGTTTAGGGGCAGTAGTTTTGACCTGCGATTTGGATATATGTCAGCACGTGTAGCCAAGCGCAAGCGGCCCACCAGGGTCACGCGATCTCGTACATACCTTGAAAGCCAGAGGCTGGGTGTTGGGGTTTCGAATCTTCAGCGTCTCCGAGACCTCGACGGTGAAGGGCCCTATGCCATGTTGTCAGCTCTGAGTTTTGTCGCGTGCTCAAAATATCTGCGGTGGATGGTGGATGGTGGATGGCAGATGGCCCGACATGACAAATAGATAGATGACGTACGGTGGAAGCCGAGCTCCTGGGGATCGATTTCGACAGACATGGTGGGCGGATTGGGAAAAAGCGAGAGGTTCTTGTTCCGACGAAGACGTGGCCAATTTCGCAATTGGGGGTATATATCAACCCGAGGGCGGTTGGAAAAGCCAGATAACTGGGAATACTGCGAGGAGCAAACTTGTTGCGCAGGTAATCGCTAAGGTTTATTTGGTGTCGCAAGCTTGTGGTTGTGGTGCAGGATTGCGTTTTTGTCCTTTTGTCAGCTGTCTGTAATGTTGTTTCGATTGTGAACAACGAGGAGGTTGCGTTGGTTCCTAGTTTAGGTTGGGTTCGCGGCGGGAGGTCGCGGGTAAGTCGCAGACAAGCAGGCGGTGATTATTAAAAGAGATACGGGTTGGTTTGGTACATGCACTGAGACAACATGTATGAATGAGGTTCAATAAGGCACAAGATGAAGCCCGTAGAGTCACAGTTCAGTTGAGCAAGAAGTAATCCCTTTTCTTAGCAGATAGGTAGGAAATGGGAGGGAAAGAAGTTGGCTGGCCAAGTTTGTTACGACATAGCACGACCCGACTCTCCTTCTTTTGGTTCGTTGGTCCCGTCGGGTTGTTCATCTAGACCTTAGACTGGACATCTGGTCTAATTCCATCCATCTTAGGGTACCTGGCGTGGGATTGGACGCTGCCAGGGCCACCCAGGCAGTCCCAGGGCCTCCCAGAGCCCCCCAAGCAGAACCCATGGACCCAAAGAGGGCCCCAGCTGGGTGGCTTTTTGGTGCAAGCGTGTCTTTACATGGCCAATTGGGGTTTGCCCGTGGAGGATCCCGCCATGCCGCGCCCCTCGCATCATTTCATCACTGACAAAAAGACCCCAAGACCAAGACAAATCGACCCAGAAGCACAGTGCGTTGGCTGCTGAAGATATCGTGGGTGGCAGCTGGTTATTAGTCAAGCTGGGAGGGGGGTCGGGTCGGGTCAGGCCATTCAATTAAGATTGTCGCAACAACTGTAAGCAATCGAGTGGTGTTTGAAGCATTAGGTAGTGCATACCTACTTACATACATACACCACATCATACATACCTGTATCTATCATAGACGAATGCGTGGAATGTGAATGTGACTGTAACTCTGCAAACACCTTTCAGGCATGTGGTGGTCATTAATAATACCTAAGTGCTAAGGTCGTCCAAGCCAATTTTATGTAAGTCGAGAGTAGTAGTAGAAGCAGCGGCCAGAGAGAAGGTTGTTACATGCGACACCTGCACGGCCCATTCAACTTCCGCTCTACCAGGCCTGTCCACCCATGGAACTCCACAGACCGTCCGTTGAGGCAACTCTGTTGATGACGTTCCTTGGTGCCCTGAAAGCTGGAAACCAAAGCCTGTGAATCGCTTCAGCATACCTACCATTCCTAAGATTTCTGATGCATCTCAAACCCGAGTGCATCCGATAAATCCCGACTTTCCGTTTGAAACTCTATTTGGAAATCTTCTATTCTTCCATCAACCAAGCACCTCTACTTAGCTGAAGCCACCAGGATCCTGCCCAACATGTCGTCAGATCTGAATACCCTTTTGGAGATGGGCTTTGACAAATCACGTGCTGAACTCGCCGTGAAGAGAACAGGAGGCCGTAAGAGATCCAACCGCCCTTCACAGGCACTCATTTGAGAGAGAGCTAGATCGTCGATTGCTGACTACGTGCCTCGATAGTGGAAGGAGCTATCAACTGGTTGGAGAAGAACCAAGACACTCCGATTGACGAGCTTGAAGCCGAGGACGCCGGCCCCTCAGTGACTGCCGAGGCTCTTGGCGAGGGTCAGGTTGCGCAGTCCATAGTCTGCAACGACTGCGGCAAGAAGTTCCGAACCAAACAGCTGGCCGGTTTCCATGCCGAAAAGACGTATGTCGTTTTCCCTGCTCGCCGGCTTCTTGTAACCCACGACTGTTGCTCGTGTTTGGCAGCCATCGTTTCGTGTACTGACTTCTTCACAATTAGTGGTCATGATGACTTTGCCGAGTCAACCGAGGAGCTGCCCCCCTTGACCGAGGAGGAGAAAGCCCAGCGGCTGCAGGATATGCGCGCAGCTCTCGCAGAGAAGCGTGCAAAGCAGGCGGTCATCGACAAGGAGGAGCAGAAGCGCAACGAGGTAAGCCTAGTATCATCATCCACTTTTCACCGTCACCATCACCATCACATCTACCTATCTCAAGATTATGAGTATGAATACCCATGACTCATATTAGCATCGAATTAGAAAATCCGCATGAAGGCCACCCAGGAGTCACAAGACCTAAAGGAGGAAAGCGCGCGCAAGGAGCAGATCAAGGAAGCCGCCAAGAAGCGCGAGGAGAAGCTCGCCGACGTCGAAGCCAAGAAGCGCATCAGGGCCAAGATCGAGGCCGACAAGGAGGAGCGCCGCCGCAAGGCCGAGATGGCCAAGGCCGCCCGCGAAGGCCGCGCCCCGGCCGAGGCTCCCGCTCCCGTCGCAGCACCTGCACCTGCACCTTCTCGTCCCGCGGCCACGCACAACGAGGCCCGCCTGCGGCTCCAGCTGGCGAGCGGCAACGTCATGAAGACGCTGCCCGCCGAGACGACGCTGTTTGAGGTGGCCCAGATGCTGCAGTCGGAGAACGGCGCCACCGTCACCAAGTTTGTCATGAATTTCCCCCGCAAGACATTCGAGGGCATCGACTTTGGCAAGACGCTGAAGGAGGCCGGACTCGTTCCGAGTGCGGCTCTGATTGTCCAGTAAAGGATAGGCCGGGCGGGGATGACTGATTGGGGTTGGCAATGACAATAACGAATGATTGCATTGGGAATGGCGTTTGGCTTACGGTGGCAAAGCTACTACAAGAAAAGGCACTTGATATGTAGTCAGGTAGATGGCTCTTCACGTGAAAGCTACAAAACTTATACGCAAAAAGAGATACTACTGCCAAACCGATCAACTTAGGGTATCAGTTCAGGTGAATCGTTCACAGCATACTGAAAAGCATGCAAGATATGGTTTACAAGCAAGATACCCAGCAGTCAACATCAAATCCTTATCGGGATATTTACGTATCGAAATGATGTCATGGCCATCAAGCACCCGTGGTGACGAGACGATACCGGCATCATATCGATGTTGCAGGGGGCCATGGACGTCACATCTCACAAGGGTTGACAGACACCGAGCGTTACTGATTTGTTTGTCATTTCTCCCGAAGGCCATCATCAGATTAGATCTATGCGTAGAGCCAACTTTTGTCCTATCGCCCGGGGCAAGCATCCGGATATCGTGCCCATTGCCTTCCCTTCACGCCGCACACCGAAGTAGGTGTGTTGTAAGTGAAAACCCCAGAACCATGCATGATGAAGTCACAAAGGGAAGAGGAGGTGGTCGTTCTTTTCGTCGTGATCGTGGTAAACGGAAAGTTCATCGTAGAGAACTCGCTTAATCGAAGAGACCGAAGCCCATATCCTCGTCGGACTCCTCCTTCTCCTCCTCCTTCTCCTCAGCCTTGGCCTCCTCAGCGGCACCACCAGCGGCGGCAGGGCCACCAGCAGCGGGGCCAGCAGCGGCACCGCCACCGGAGCCGATGTTGGAGAGGAGCTCCTTGATATCCTTGCCCTCAAGAGCCTGTAGAGCGCCAGCAAATTAGTATCGTGCAAAACACCAAGCCACAAGCTTCCAATTCGGATTTATTCGTAGTGGGGGGGTTTGTGCGTCAAGGGTGTGTGTATCGTACCTTGGCGAACAGAGAGGTCCAGATGGGCTCAATGTCGACAACGTTGGCAGCCTTGATCAGGGTCTGGAGCTTGTCGGCCTATAGATGAGATCCAATTGTCAGTCGCTGTTTCCTCTCTACCAGTTCCCGAATGCATATCGATTTTTGTTCTGCCTGGTCGCATTTCGGTGGGCGGATTTCGGGCTTACAGTGACAGGGACATCCTCATCGGCGAGGATGAGCGCCGCGTAGGACGAAGCCAGCTCAGCGGTAGACATTGTGAAATGTGAGATGGTTGTTGGGTGGGCAGAAAGGTGTGTGTTGAGAGTTGCAATTCTGCTTGCTGGCGCTGATGGGCTGGTTTTGCGATTTACGACTCCGATGTTCAGAGGTCACTTTTCGGGATGGAGACTAACACTGGACAATTTTGAGAAAGAGGGTCGAACAACCCTAAGCGGGCGGAAGACAAAATGGCCGGAGATTCGGGTAAACAATTTTGCAGCGGGCGGGAAGCTGATGTGGGGGACCCAATCGACCTGAGGGCTTTCTGATTGGTTGCAGAGCATCCAGATCCCGTGGGCGAATAAGAAGGCTCCGGTGGTTTCACCAGCCCCATGAGACGTGAGAGATGCCCCACGCGACCATCGACCATGATTAGCATTAGCACCTTTTCACGCCTTATCCTGCGCCAGCCTGCGCCAACCTGCGCAGTTCTGCATCTTTTGGATTCACTAATTGCCAGGCTTCTGACTAGGGTGTCTCGATGTCGAGCGTGATAGGGAAGCTACCTGTTCTATCATCATCATTGCCCCACCCGATGGCTCAACTTCCCCGCCTTCCCATGCGATAGAGTAATGACAGTTTGGGTCTCTCGACTGGGAATCAATCCGAGCTGGCCGAAGCGACATGTCCTGTTGGTTGGGAAAGCGCTGCCTTCTTCCTGGCCATTATGCCGTATGTACAGATCATATGTTATGTATAGGTAGGTACGACTAGCATCCATAATAATACCTAATACCCTTCCGTTCATTACAGCGGGTGAATGGGGACTTACTGGATCACCGGCGGAATGACAGCTCAAAAGCCTGGCTACATAGGTATCTACATATGCATGTAGTCGATCACATACGGACAGTATTATACGAAAAGCAGAAACAGCAGCAGCGGCTGGAACCAATGATTCCAAAGGGCAGGAACAAGAGTGCATATGTCAAGTCGCAAAATCCAATACCAAGAAGTCTGGCTTTGCCCATCCCTTAAGACACTCCACCCCAAATATCCAGCCAGGCCCCTCTAGCTTCGAGTAGATTGGCTGCTTGATCCCCCACGTCAGGACATCCCAACATCACCTTACATACAACAACGTCTCCCCAAATCCACGTCATTGGACATTCTTACTTATGCACAGCCTGGCTTACTGCAGCTGATCTTCTCCCGAACCACCTCCACTTCCAATATATCGGTATACCGCTTCTAGAGGAAATTGAAACGGCCCACGAGATCTGCAAGCTACCTGATTAGTTCCGCTACTGCGAAGAGGGGCTGTGAAACTTTCTCGGAACATCTGCGTTGCATTTGCATGCTCGCTCTTTGTCACGCTGCTGAAAGGGTTCTACGGACGACAACATCTCGGTCTCAAGTAAACTCTTTCTCGAGCCCATTCCTCGACACAGACCATGGAAACACCCAAGATCCCCGCGCCCCGAGATGAGGGCGAGAAGCGCATTCTCGCCGAGCTCATGTCCGTCCGCGATCAACTACAGCTGCGGAAGCTGGACCGGACAACCTACGTCCGCACCCAAGATGTCATGGTGCTGTACGAGAAGACGATCGAACAAGTACGCCAGCTCAATGTGGTGAGGACAGGCAAGAAGTCAGAAGAAAACCAGGGTAATCACTTCTCGATCCTCGGATATGCGTCCCCTTCTTGTTTGTGGCTGAATGCTAACATGGGAAACTTGCCACAGTCGATAGAGTTGTCGATAGCTGTTTTCAGCTTCTGTCATTGTTCTTCATGACCATCGGGCGCAACAACGAAGCGCCAGCAGCATACTCCCTCACATCGACTATCAAGCGGTTACTGGACCACCTAGCCGAAGCAGGCCTCTTCTCGTTGAAGGATCTAGCGAGTATCGAACATACACTAGAGCGACTTTCCACCATAGTAAATAACACCAAGACCAAAGAACCAGCCCCCTTTCTCGAGACTCTCCTTGCGAGCCGCATCGATCGTTGCCGAGAAACGCTAGATGCGCTGAAGCAGAGGTTAAAGGCGTACGATGAAGCTATCATCCCAGCACATGAGAAAATGGTCTCTATCTTACGCCAGATGGCTGCCATCAACACCAAACCCAAGGTATATCAGCGGTCCTAATATTATGTCGAAACTTTATCTGACCCACACCTTCACAGTTCAAACCTGATGATATAAACAAGCTACGAGCGCAACTGAAGGAAATACGATCGCAAACGGTTGATGGTCGCTTTGTCAACGCAGAGGGCAACCCGTTGGCAGGAAACGACTCTGCCGAAGCTTTGCTCGAGCGCTGTCAAACGTACAGCGACATAGTATTGGATATGTCAGTGTACTCTTACCGACGTCGCGTTCTCAACAATGACTAACACTATCACAGGGGAGGTAAATTCCCAGAGAAATGGAAGGCCGTATATGACACCTTGGCTGGCATACGCAACGAGCTCGACAAATTGTCTCTCACGCAAGCCTGGTCTCTACGGGAAACCGACCTATACGACTACCAACGGCAGCTCGATAAGATTGACGAAAACCGAGTAGACGGAAATTGGGTGGACGCGAAGGGGCAGCCTGCCGATCTTTATGTGCAACGTGTAGGTGGAACAGACATGAGAACGTAAACCCCTGGAGTTACTGACTGGCTGCAGACCTTGCTCTATCTTATCCGAAGAAGCTATGGCTACATTTATCATTTGATGATTTCGTCTGAGCCGGTTTCTGAGGCTTTGCTGCCCATCTACAACCAACTTCAAACACTGAAGCGCTGTTTGGTAGAAGTTCAAAACAACGGAGGCGTCTCAACAGTGAGAGAGCTGTATCCGTATAGCATGAAGGTATGCGTCATTCGGAAGTGTCCCATGTTTCCGTGCTAACCTCCTAACCCGTTAGCTGAACTCCATCGACAACCTTCGAGTGGACGGGAAATTCATGGTCAGTGGCGATATCCCAGAAGGTCAAGGCAGTGTATCCGAGTTGCTTTCCCAATGCTACGACCTGAATTACGAACTGCGGGTCGCCGCTGAAGAATTGGCCGAAAACGAGAAATCGGAAGCGAAGGACGACAATGAGTAACTCTAGGAAGAGTAGGGACTAACAAAACCCATCGGCGAGAGTGTGAACAACAAACAGTATGCGGATACCATTTCCGCTCACGAGTAGTCGTTACAAGATGCGCGTCTGCTTTACACGATACCACATAGTATCATCTGCGATTGAAGACGGTTACTTCATGCTAGCATTGTACATTTTCGACATCTTGGGAGGTTGGGAGTCACTGGATGCGCCTCACAAAAGCGAAAGGACGGTCTTGGGAATCAACAGCGTTCCCGGTATTATCAACACATAATGATTATCCATACCCCACAACCCAGTTCTCGGCAGCGTGAACTTGAAGATAATAAAATATATTCAATATTCAATCCAATGCCGACTGTTATTTATGGGTATCGGAACGCGAGTTTGACCTATACGCAAAAGTTAGTTGGCAATTCCAAGATTCTTGGAAGGCTCACCAGTTTCGATTTGAGGATATCAAAAGGAGTGGGCGGTTCTCCTGTGTGGTCTACTTACAGGCCATATCTGAACCTAGAAGGCAAGGTGTTAGTTACCGATATATCGTGTAGGCAAGTGAGGGTTGGAGTGGCAACCTACCTTTTCCATATCCCACACACCACTCGTGGTGTAAATGTCCTTCTCCAGCAGGGCCCTGACTTCCTCGACGGACTCGGCGACCAAGATCACGGTGCTGCCAGCGAATTCCCACTTGGTGGGATCGTCGCCCTGGGGTACTGAGCCGAGGGCCGCACCTATTATGCATTTTAGTATACTGTCTTTCTAGTTTCGTATAACAGAAACAGAAAATCAACAAATATATATCTATATACAGAAAAAGAAACTTACCTCCCATCTTCATGGTGCCGTTCTCGATATGCGACGTGATTCCCTCAAAGTGCTTGGGACGCACCTCGAGCCGCTTGGCCTGCATGCCGGGCTTGTCGGGGATGACGACGAGGAACTCGAACTTGCCCGGGGGCGGGGCCGTGATGGCGGGCTTCGCGACGGGGGCTGATGAGGACATGGCGCGGCGGGTTGTCAGGTTGCCGGAGCTGGGTTGGAAGAAAGGGAGCAGAGAGAATGACGGGGTGAAAGTTCGGGTGCTGCTGCTAGACTGGAACGTCGACGCTGGGTAGAGCAGGCGGCGTGGGGTAATACCAATGAGGGATCTGGGGGTGAAGAAGCGAAGTGGTGCGGTTGCTGCCGTCGCCAATGGGGTAGACATGGTATGGTATGGGAGGGGAGGGGAGAGACGGGGAAATATATAGCGGTGCTTTACGTGTATGCGATCACTGAGGGGTTACCCGATTGCGCGTATGTCCTACTAGGTTGGTTGTAAGTGTTACCTATAGGGCGTGCGTATGATCGATCAATCAATGGCTTGATTCCGCGGTTGGAATTTCCTTGGGGTTAGGGGGGATCCATTTTCAGCCGACCGATGGATGAGATGCGGCAGCAGCGGCAGACTGCCACTGCCACTGCCGAATACAGAAGAAGAAGAAGGGCCCACTTCCTTCCTCGTCCTCGGCTGCGCGCGCCCTTTGCTTTGACTTGCTTTGTTTTGCGAGAGACCAGGCAAACATACCAGCATACATCACACACCCCCGCCAATCTACCCGCTTTGAGGGTTGTCGGTTGCTCCCGATAGGCCCGAGACATTGACTTCCACTTATGTACTCCGTATATAGGCGAAGGGGGTAGGGATCAGGGCACTTGGGAAAAACGCAATCTTGAATTCAAACCCGACTCCTTCTTTTCCCTCATGTAGCGTGTAGTCTACCTATCGTCTATCATTATGCATTTGGGGTATAATTGCGAACCCTTCATCGAGTATCTGACTGCGAATGGCATTACCATGCCAAAGAGTAGGTTGCCATCGTACGGCATTGCATTGCACATGAAACATCACCAACTCCTGGTATGTGTACTCCATATGTGTGAGTGAAACGGATTACGCAAGCCCACAATCAAGCCGGAATCTTCTCGAGGACGGCAAAGTATAGCGGCCCCCATCGTCCACCGCTCGGGTGGTCAGGCAACACGATCCATCCATGCTTTGTACGCTCCGCCCAGCTCTCCAACCAGTTGTCCTCCTCCGTATTCGCACTTCGCCTCACGGCAACGTCCCACTTGATCCCGAGCTTCTTCCGGTCCTTCTGCACGAGCTCCTGGCCCCTCTCGATGACCCCGTCGTTCTCCTCGCTGCTGAGGGAACACGTGGCGTAGACCACCCGCCCGCCGACTTTCACGGCGCGGAGCGCATTGAGGAGCAGCGCGGCTTGGACCTTGGCCGTCTTCTTGGACTGCCCGGAGCGCCACAGCGCCATCTCGTCGGCCATCTTGCCCCCCTGCCGGGCCTTGGCGTGCGCGTGCAGGACGTGCCGTTCGCTCGAGCACGGCGCGTCGAGGAGAACCTTGTCGTAGCCTCCGGCGCGGACCAGGGGGAGCGACAGGATGGCGAGGGGATCGGCACCGTCCAACTTCAGAACCTTGACCTCGCCGCTTTGGAGGAGGGTAGGGGGTAGGTACGCTTCCAGGTTCGCCGCCAGCCGCTTGTGGCGCGCGTGGTCCATCTCGTTGCTGTGCAGACAGCCCCCCGCCAGCGAGGGGGCGTCCGGGTCGTCGAAGGTAGGTGGGCGGAGGAGCTGCGCCAGCGCTATGCTCTTGCCGCCTGGCGCGGCGCAGTGGTCCAGGACCTTGTCGCCCGGGACCGGGTTGAGTAAGCGGACGGGGAGGAGCGATGCGGCGTCCAAGTTCCAGTGTGTCATTAGTCCTCGGGAGCCGTCTGGGGCTATAGTCACCTGTGGGGCCGGGAAGGGTTCGTCGATCGAGACGGGCCGGGAGGGGTCTGTTATGTCATCTCTCTTGTATGCCATCAGGCGCGGTTGTTGGGAATTCCCTGTAGAGTTGCTGGGTTCTTGTCCATCGGGAAGAGGAAATAAGTCAATGGCCTGTATGTTTTCCCTGTCATCATCGGTAAACGCGCCCCCGCTAGGGATCCCAGCTGCCTGGTATCGGTTCACAAGCATGGCATATCGCGTGTTCTTCAACAGAGCAGGGCGTAGTGAATTCTGCCAGCGCTCCTCGCCATACTGTGCGGCATAGGTACGGTCAAAAGAGTGCTCTGCGGCCTCGACCAACTTCAGCTGGGCTTTGGTTAGGCCAGGCATGTTGCCGGAACGAACAGACAAACGGCCGCCGACTGACTGCCTTGTCACCGCCTGGCCACCGTTTTCTCAAAAACCTGCAAAAGGGGGACAGAAGAAGACGAAGAAGAAGAAGAAGTGGATGCTGATTCCACAGAATGCAACAACGTTTGTACAATATCAGGTTAGCATTACCTGGGCGCTGTTCCAGGTTAAGGTCATGGCTTCCTGCGTTCCTCTTAGGTAAGATGTGGTTGGACCTGGCGCTGAGCAAATTGAATCGAACGTTTGGAGGTGGCGCCGAGAGCTTCGGTTGGCGGCGCCCCAGCTGTCACCGATCCGACAGCGTGGTAACATGTATTCTGCCCTCTGCTCGGGTAAATTGAACAGTCACACAGTCCATTGGATAGTATATGCATGTGCTGGTAGCAAACAGATTCCTATTTTGCCCCTTGCTTGCTTCTTGGCGCCGACATGCAATCAACCGTAGCTGTGGAAATTGAGCTTATAAAGCCTTGTTTAAATAGCACTGGATAAACATGATTGTGTGCTTGTCTGAGGAGGCTATGCAGTCGATAGCAACCTCATAAGTTATGCCTGGAGGCCATTACATGATATGGACGCCTGCGTATCATAGGTGTATAAATCCTCAGAAAAGTCAGCAAGCAAAACCATCATCCAATTGGACATAAGTACGTGCCAATTAGATGTAATACTCGGTCAAAGTTCGTCTGTATGTATGTACTAGTGCATACATCAATGTGTCTACAGTACATGCATGCATTTCTGATGAATTGCAGGCCCAACCCAACACGGTTCAATCGTTTCCAAGCCAGTGGTTCGTCCAATCTTGAGCTGGCGGGTGGTGGTATCGACAAGTATTGGCGGTGCATGGGAAATAAGGTTATTTGACACCATGCATTGAGCCGCTGCTATATGCTGACTGCTTATATGTACATACATATCTATACTTACGTATACTCGGTACTCGGTACTCCACGATATAATACCTAACCAATCCTTTCAAGAACCCGTAATCATTCATGCCTAGTCCTTGCTCCCCTGTGCCTCTACCCCGGCAGTGGGGGGGGGGGAAGGGTGGTTCTAGGCCCAGGACTCAATATCAACCACAATACTATTATTTGATGCCCCGTGACCCGTGACCCGTGACCCGTGACCCGTGACCAGTAACCCGTAACTCGAGATCCCGAATACCTACTTAGGCATCCCGCTACGATTAGCTTTCCCTGGCTTGGCTTGGCTTGGCGTAACTGGGTACTAGTATGTACTTGTATAATGGGCGATGACGCGCCACACGAACAACGGTTCATTGAAGATGTGCTGGGTGGATCATTAAAAAAGCAGCCCTAGCGCACGGCTGCTGCTGACTCCGAACAGGGGGACAAAGTGACGGCTTAGTTCCCCCAGCTCCCTATTCGATTCAATAACCGACAATGGATTCATGGCCGCATCGAGCTACCATAGACCGGCCTACGAGTTATATCGGGTTATGGAGCACGCCCCGATCCCTGGTTTCCCCCTCCTGCCATTTTTGCAGAGACAGAAGGAAAGGCATATTGTTGCTTTTTTTTTTTGGGCTTCTCCTTCCTCTTCTCATTACCTACAGTACACTTCGTGATATTGCTTGCGCTCTCATAGGATCGACTCATGTCAAGTTCCAGTATAACTTGAAACACGGACCCGGTGGACCACCCTTAAAACGGTCGTCTGTCACTACGTCTCGAATGCGACAAGACCAGTTGGGCGCTTCTTTTCTTCGCGGCTTTGAATAGTTTCCCCCTCCAGTTCACTTCTTCTCTCTCATTATTTACTACCGAGCTTGAACAAAGAAAGCCATTGGTTTTCTCTCGCTCTTTCTCTCTCTCTCTCTCTCTCTCGCACCCCCCAAGATGGCATCGACGATTCTGCTGTTGCTTCTGGCAGCCGTAGGATATGGCATATATCGCTACGTCTCTGCCCTGGCAGGGAATGTCGCCAAAGCGAAGCGCACCGGGCTTCCTTACCATGTAGTTCGTAAGTGGTGACATGACAGCAGCTCGTTCTCCAAAAAGAAGTAACTAACCATAGTTCAAAATATACAGCTATCAGTCCTCACAGCCCCATTGCGCAAATGTTTCCGTTCTGGAAAACCCTGTTCAAGCTGCTGCCCCGCAGATACTGGGAAGATGTGATGCCGTAGGTTACATATACACCCACTTACTCAACCGTGCATGTAAAGCATGATTTACTGAACACCCGCAGGGTCTTGATGCCGGATTGGCATTTCCGCGACAACTACAGCGTGTTTGAGAAGCTGGGCGACGTCTTCCTGGTCGCCTGCCCGGATATCATCATCATGTACACGGCCAACGCCGAGGTGATCCACCAGGTGACGTCGAAGCGCGAGGCCTTCCCGAAGCCGGTCAAGGTGTACAAGATCCTATCGCTGTACGGCGAGAGCGTGTTGACGACCGAGGGCCCGGCGTGGAAGAACCACCGGAAGGTGACGGCGGCCTCGTTCAACGAGAAGAACGCCGCCCTCGTCTTCGCCGAGTCCATCAAGCAGACCGAGGGCATGATCGACCAGTGGCTCGGCGCCGACGGCCGCGGGGACCGGACCATCACCACGGTCGAGCACGACACTATGAGTCTCATGCTGCACATCATCGGCTACGTCGGCTTCGGGCTCCGCCTGCTGTGGCCAGGCCAGGCGCTCCCGCCGGACGCGGATGCCCGCCAGGCCAAATACGCCACCTTGAAGCCGCCCGGAGGACACACGCTCAACTTCAAGCAGTCTTTGGAGACGACGCTGGAGAAGATATTGATGTTGCTCCTTACACCGCGATGGCTATTGAGTAAGTCATCATTGGTGGATTGGTACCTACTCGAGTAAAGCTAATGGGTTTCCTATTAGAAAGCCTCCCTTTCAAGACTACTAAAGCTGCCGCTGAAGCAGAAGACAATTATGTCAAGTATATAGACGAGTTTCTCCACGACAAGATCGATGACGTCAAGAACGGCGATAAAGAAATCGGCATGGACATCATGGGGCAGCTCGTCCGAACCAGCTACGGCGACGCCGGCCAGGAAAAGAAGGGCAGCAAGCTCCTCACCAAGCTAACAGACAGCGAAATCACAGGCAACGCCTTCATCATGATCGTCGCGGGCCACGAGACGACGGCCAACACGATCCACTTCCTGCTGCTGGAGCTGGCCAACAACCCGGCCGCGCAAAGGCTCCTGCAGCGGGACATCACCGCCATCTTCGGCGAGACGGACCCGCACTCCTGGGACTACGAGTCGAGCGTCAGCACGCTCATGGCGTCCATGGCCGGCGCCTGCATGAACGAGATGCTGCGCATGATGCCGCCCGTCGTCGACATCCCCAAAGAAGTGGCCTCGAGCCACGGCCAGGTCATCGTGAAAGATGGAGAAAAATACCACCTACCACAAGGCATGCACGTCGGCCTGGTGGCGACGGCGGTGCATCGCAACCCGCGCTACTGGCCCTCGAAGCCGAGCAAGGTGACGACGGGCCGCGACGAGAGCAGCAGCAGCGGCAGCGACCTGCACGACTTCCTGCCCGAGCGGTGGTACCGGAAGCCGGAAGAAGGCGGCGTCGACGACGAGACTAGCGAAGCCGCCGTGGAGGGCGCCGACACGGAGGACTACGGCGGGTTCGAGGGCCCGGACACGAGCGCGCAGCTGTTCCGGCCGGTGCGGGGGTCGTACATACCCTTCTCGGACGGGGCGCGGTCGTGCCTGGGGCGGCGGCTGGCGCAGGTCGAGCTCATCTCGGCGCTCAGCGTCATCTTCCAGAAGTACAGCCTGGAGCTGGCGGTGGACGAGTGGGCGGACGACGCCGCCGTCGCGGCCATGGACCGAAGGGAACGCACCGCCGTCTACAAGAAGGCGCAGGCCAAGTCGCGCGCCGTCATCGCCGGCGCCAGCAGCATCCTGACGCTCAAGCTGCACGGCGACAAGTTCGTGCCCATCCGGTTGGTGCCCAGGGGACGGGAGCGGTTCGTGGATTGGTTGGATTCATGAGAAGAGGAGAGCATATTGTATAAGCACAGATAAGCCAAAAAGACAGAGAACCTTAGAGGGCAATAGAGTGAAATATTACAAGGCAGCATCGATTTGATATCCCTCCATATCAGAAGCATTGCTTTGACCAGATTACGCCGTATTATGCTGACTAGGTCTATTCTGTTATGACTTCTTGTAAGATTGTAGCAGCGTTCTTGGAAAGGCAGTAAGAAGCGATTTTAGGATTTGGGTGATCAATGTTCTCGTGATGACGCTATCTGATATGTATATTCCTGCAGTTCGTCTTTTGGAATACATAACGGACATACTCGGTTGGAAAGGAGGAAAAATGCAAAATGTGTTTTTAACTGAGCCGCTTTAACGTATCGTTCCATTCGTCCCTTCGTCTTAGAAACACACACCCTGCCAACCCGTCATCTCAAGTTTGGAACTTGGATGTAAGAGTCCCTTCGCTCTTTTCAAAATAGGCAGTGCCTTCAACTTTCGAGCCGGAGCGGCTCTCCCCAAATCGCTACTATAAACACTATCAGAAAAAGGGGCAAATGCCTTGCTTGGGCCCCTGTAGCAAAACCAACAATAGACTTGCATGTTTATACCGCAGTCCTAGAACACAAGCTAAGTACATACTATGAACACGCCGCTGCCAGATGATCTACCTGGCTTCTGAATTGTAAACAAAACTTCAAAATAGCCCGCTCGGAATCTGGTTGAAACAATCATCCATAGTTCACCAGCCTCAAGAAGGCCCATTGGGAAAGATGTTGTATACACAGAGAAGTCCGAGGTGTGGGCTAAAACAGGGGGGCCAGAGGGAAAAGGCTGGTATCAGGGTGACAAAAAAGCCAAGAGACCGCCAACACTAATAAAACGCCTACCAACGCCGTCCTCGAAGTCATGAATCGGAGAGCGCAAAGGCCAAAGACATCATCCAGCTTGCTGAACAGACTGCCCAGATTACAGAGACGATAGAAAAGTCACAGGATGTCGCGAGACGGGCAATCGCGAAGAGGGGTTACAGTTCGATGATTTTGCGCACCGAGCGAACCGTCTTCTCGGGATCGAGTGTCTCGCTCGCATCTACTTCTTCAACACAGCATCGTAGACGCTGAAAAGGCCTGTGACGGCGGTGCCGACCAGTACACCCTTCCAACCACCGTAAACGGCGCCGTTGACTCGCGCAATCGATTCTTCGCTGAACCAGCCACCGAAGGTGACATTTTGCCCGTATACAACGAATGAGAGCAGCGCTTTCACGATGCTGAAGGTCATCGGGTCAACAGTGTAGTCAGGGGAAGGGTTCGCGTTGCGAGAGGTGCGACGTCCAGTCTGGTGAGCCACGGACAGGTTGAAGAAGTAGCCGAACAGAGTAGGCAGGATGGCGCTGGTGCAGGCCCACAGGAAGGTAGGCGACCAGAAGGACGTAGTCAGGAGGAGGAAGAGATCCGTGACCATGACTGGGTATTCCTTGGTACCAAGGAGCTGGATGGCGGGGACGGTGAATGCATAGCGATCGGGCAGAACCTCGTGTCGCAAGAAGTATAGCTCGAAGATAGAGACGAGAGCAAGCACAGCGTTTACAGAGGACAGGTACTCGCGTGTAGCGTGCGTGGCTTCTGTGACGCCAGACTTCTTGTAGATGGACGAGACGCGGTTCCTCACAGCAACGGTCGAGCGGTCGACGGCCTCGGCGACGTCAGCCGGTGTGGCGGGTAAGGGAATGCGGCTCGCAAGGGTAAGGGCACGGGCTGGCGTATGGGCAATGGCCGTCGAGGTGCTGGTGGCCATGGGCTCCTCTTCCGATGATCTGACGTTTGTTGTTAATAAAATGCGAGCGCGTGCTATGCGGATCCCGACGCGTGCCATGCCCCTCTCCCCTTTGTTGGAGGGGGGTTTGCGACAACGCGCCGGCTTGCGGGACGATGACTTACTCGGGTGCGGGCGCAGGCAGGGTAGGGGCCTCTTCAATAGCTTTGGTAAGTCTTCGCTTACTGACGCGGAGCTTGTCGTCCAGATCCCTCTTGATTGGCGATCCGGCGGCCCTGTTGCGACTCGAGTAGTAAGGCGCGAACTTGGGGTCGGCTATGAACTGGGTCGAGTTTTCTGCGAGGAATTCGTCCAGGGCAAGCTCCAGCTCAGCCTTCTTGAAGGATTCGTAGCTACATGATAGAAGAAGTAAGTCAGTGCATGCCTTGTGTCGCGAGGTTCAGTGCCCGGTCGAGGTGCTGCCACGAGATTCCCTCGTGGTATTGCGGGCCCGCATTCCAGAGGGCATTTCAGGTGCGGTGCAGGTGCAGGATAGCTCTCTCTGATGACGACAGAGGTGGGAGCTTCAGATCGCGTCACAATTGAAGAAAATCAGACAAAACGCGACAAAAGCCGGTCCAAAACTCGAGAATAGATGAATTCAAAGCAAGGTGCAAGAGAATCTATCGCGTGCATACGTACTTTGTCAAACCCGATTGTTGCGCGAGCTCGACAAGCTCGGCCTTTCGCTGCCGCTGCAGCCAGCTGTTCGCGCCGGACATGGTGAAGAGCTCGGGGAGGAGGAAAAGTATGGAGTTATGGGTACGAGTGTGATCGCGTTACGACGGCGACCAAGATGCGATGTTTGTTGAAGAGATATAGCAGATTGGTTCGTGATGAACTGGGGGAGGATGGTTGATGATGACTGATGGTGTATACTTGATCAAGGGGGGTGCGCAGTGCGTAGCGACAGGAACGGGAAGACTAGGTAGGAGAGGGACCGCCGGGAGGGGAGGTGTCGGGGTGTTGTTTATGTTTTTCTGGGCTGGCGTGGGCTGGCGTGTCAGTGAAAGGGCAGAAGGTGTGGAGGATCTGCGCTTGCTGCCGGTGCTAAAGAGCGAAGAAAGTGGGAGAGGCAGAGAGGGTCTACCTAGAGGGTGAGCTGTCTGGGGGGTAGGGGGGAAGGGGGTAGGGGGTACTGTACTTGAACTCGGCGGATTTGCTGTCGGCGGGCAGGCGGACCCTGCCAGTATTGCCAAGGCCAACAAGGCCAAACTCATCACCAAATCGGCAAACTTCCCCCAGGGACCAAAGAGGGGCCTGAAGCTTTGTCGGTGGCATACAACTTTCCCTTAACCTACCTGCCTACAGTCCAATCCCCGAGTTATTGTTGTTCGGCAGGCCAACGCAGCCAATGTTTTGCAATTCGAATAACGTATTATCACGGTAGAAAGTATTTGAAGGAGCATATGAATAGATGTAATAGAAACCCATAAACACCTTATACAATAGCCGCCCTTGAGGTGAGGACGTATCATGAAAGTGAGTAGAAACGGCATTGCTGTAGCGACTGAGACATGTGGACACACCTTCAGCAGCGCCTCTGCATGGCCAATACGCACCACCTTAATAGCGTAGCATCAAGTATAGCAAGCCAATGCTACCCTGCAATAGTCCACTCTATTGCCTTTTAACATAACTTTTAGTCATCATCGCGCAGCGTACTTATTCTTTCTACTTGTCCTCCAGGCACCCCAACCAGGCCTCGTCTGCAAGTGTGATCGAACGGGTTAGGTTAGTAAGTATACAAATTTCATCCATCCCTTTTCTTCCAAGGGAAACAAACGGAAGGGGCCTCGCTCTTGAACTACTCACCTTCCTCGGGCAAGCCCCACTCGTGCTCTTCCTCAGTATAGAGCCGAACGATCTTGCCGTCCGGGTCTTTGGCACAGAGTACCCAGCCCTTGACGCCCCTGAGCACGCGCGAGTGCTCTACTTTCTTCAGGTCCAGCCAGTGCGACCAGTCTTCCAGTTCGGCTCGGGTGTTGACACCCCACGTCACGGGGTCCCAGCCGACTTGCGCCTTGGCCTGCGCGTAGTTCTGCCGGGCCTCGATCAGGGTGCTGGCGGTGCCGGTGCCGGTGCCCGAGCCTTTCCCGGAGGATACCCCTACGTCGTGTCGGAACATGACGGCGAAGAGGGAGCCATCGGCTCGGTGGTGGTCATAGTCGGGAAGAGGGGTGAAGGGGAACACGGTGGTGTAAAAGTCTCGCGTGGCGAGGATGTCGTGGCTGGCCAGTTTGAGGTGGTTGAGGCCTAGGAGACGTGGGGGCTTGGTATGGGTCTCTGGAGGCGGCGGCGGTGGTGGTGCTCCCGCTGCCGCTGCTGCTTGAGTTTTGGGTTCATGGGTCATTTTGTTGACTACAAATGGGGTTATGTATGTGCCCAAGTGTGTGCGATCCTCCTGGATATAGGGTTTGCCATATCAATGGACAATGAGATATTTCAAAATAGTAACTCGTGATACCCCGGGGTTGGTAAAACCTATATAGAAGATTGGGAAGGTATTTGCTCTAGGGCCCTTCCCCCTCTTGCCACCACGATGTTCGACATCATACGAAACTCTAGAACACTTCCGCCTCAATGAAAGAAGCTCGCAGGCGCCACCCGCCCCGCGTTTTCGGGACCGTCCTTGCGTTATGCGTATGACCGATATCGTTCGGTGGTCGCGGTTGATAATACTGTAAGTCAACATGACATAATTCAAGGTCCGAATCGCAAAGCCGGTGGTTAGCGAGCTTATCCGACAGCCCGGGGCACCATTGTATATTTCTGCCATGGCGGCCATAAGGTTGGGCAAAGTCGGAGACAATGTGGCCAGCCCCCCAATCAATGCGCCAGCGAGTAATCGTAGCCGGCGCCAGCAGAACCGCCTCCTTGCCCTGTTATCCCCGCGATTGACAAGGATGGACCCCGGATCCCCAAGTCGGCCGACCCAAGCGCGAGCTCTGGGCTATGGCGCTACTCATCACGTCAGTAGTAGTACAGCAGGCTGCCGGCAGCTAATACAAAACCCGTAGCTAGTAGCTAGTGACCTGGTGCGCAACTACGAAAGGTAAGGATTCGGCGACGGGTAACAGACCACTTCTCGCTGTAGTCGTAGCTGATGAAGAGGGGAAACGAGAAGATGATGTTACACAGTTTTGATTTACAAAGTCCAACTTACTTACACACAATTGAAACTCGAGATGCATTAACTTGATCCCAGGGAGAGTGATACAATATTGAGCTATAGACTCTGCAATATGGCGGCCATATATCTTAAAAACATGCCGCGTTGTCGACGTTATCCCCGCCTCAGGCCATACGCAATATGGAAGCCACCCGACAGATCTGCCGTGCATGGCATTTGGTGATACTTCACCCGAAACTACAGCTTCCACAATTATCGAATTAATTCATTGGAGGCTGGGATATATTCCCGGGTCCAGGACCCCAGGTAGTGCCAAAGTGGGGTTGTGGTCTGTCATCTGCTCCGCCATTCAGGTGACCAATCTGATGTCGAGTCCTCACTCTTCCCTACTCCTCCCTTTCCCGGTTCAACAATTTGATGGCCTGCTGGCAAGCCTGTTTGATTCTCTGTTCCCTCTGCGAATAGTACCTGTCTTCGTTTCCAGAGAATTAACATGACGTTCCTCACAAACATACGGAAGTTCCACCGCAACAATGTCTCGACATTGCGCCGATCCCCGCTCTCCGAGATGTCGGGGGCCTTGGGCGACCTCGGGACTCTATTACCGCTCATGATCACCATGGCCGTCAACGGCTCTATATCCTTGTCCACCACTTTGGTCTTTTCTGGAATTTTCAACCTGATTACGGGCGTCGTCTTCGGCATCCCTCTGCCCGTACAGCCCATGAAGGTATGTTGGCCTAAATCGCGCGTCCTTGCTTCTCAGTAGCATCGTATGGCTGACTCATTTACCTAGGCTATCGCCGCGGCAGCCATAGCCTCGCATACTTCTCTGCGTGAGACTATGGCAGCAGGAAGCGTCACATCTATCATCGTGTTAGTGCTCAGCCTCACCGGCCTCCTGCAGTGGTTTACCCGCGTCATTCCGGTGCCGGTCATCAAGGGAATCCAGTTTGGTGCCGGTCTCTCCCTGATCATATCCGCGGGCACTTCGCTTCTACGACCGCTGCCGTGGTTCATCCCGCAGCCCCTGGATAACCGGATCTGGGCTCTCGCGGCTTTCATCTTGCTCATCGCAACGTTGCGGATGCCACGCTTCCCCTACGCCCTACTACTCTTCGCCGCGGGCGTAGTCATGGCCTTTGTCATTATCCTCACCGACCACCTGGGTTTCGAACACAACCACGACCATCCCCACCATCACCATCATCTACCCTGGTTCGGCATCTGGCGCCCCTACTTCGTGTTGCCGAACTGGACCGAGGACGCCATCGGCATGGGTATCGCGCAGTTGCCCCTCACAACATTGAACTCGGTCATCGCAGCGAGCGCCCTGGCCGCAGACCTGCTGCCCGACCTGCCGACGCCGAGCGTCACGGCCCTTGGCACCAGCGTCGCGCTCATGAACCTGACGGGCTGCTGGTTTGGCGCCATGCCCGTGTGCCACGGCGCGGGCGGGCTAGCGGCGCAGTACCGCTTCGGCGCCCGCAGCGGGGCTAGCATCGTCCTGCTGGGCCTGTTCAAGGTGGTGCTTGGCCTCGTGTTTGGCGAGACCCTCTTCGACCTGCTCGGCGCCTTCCCCCACAGCCTGCTGGGAATCATGGTGGTGGCGGCGGGCCTGGAGCTCGCCAAGGTCGGCCAGAGCCTCAACCATGGTGCGTCGGACTTGTGGGACACAAGCAGCGGCAGCAGCCGGCGGCACCGCGACGTGTCGGACGAGGAGCGGTCCGAGCGGTGGGTCGTCATGCTCGTGACGACGGCGGGCATCCTGGCGTTCAAGAACGACGCCGTCGGCTTCCTGGCGGGCATGTTCTGCCACTGGGCGTACCGGATCACCGAGCGGATGGAAGAAAGGAGAAGTGGGCGTTCGCTGCGAGAGAGAACGCCACTGTTGAGGTAGACAGATATATTACTTGAAACCGATGGAGATGGTGGAGAGGAGGTGAACAGGGCTCTTGTACGACGATCCACCCCAGAAGATGAGATCCAACCGTTACGACCACGATAGACAGATTGATAGACATCTAAGACGCCTGGCCATTCTGGCATGGGCATTTGAACTCCATACCTGCAGCGATGGCATGTTGTATCATCCATTATCGTGTCATTCGAGTGCACAAATACCTGGACTTTTCTTCTCCGCAAACTATTAGTTCAACGCCTGTTTCTTCGAGAAGAGATCTCTTGGCGGTAAGCTGCATCTAAGACCTGCATAGATCTACTTCACGTTTACCTTGCATCTGAACCACCTCCTTTTCGATACCTACATATTTACTTACCTGAACAACCAACAACGAAGAATGAAGCCCAATGAGAAAAGAGCAACCGCTGTAACCACAACCAGCAAACAGAGTTGACGCCGGCTGCTCCCACACACGGCTATACCGGCAGAGAGCCGTAACGCGATAACCCCCAATGGAGCATCCAGCCTCTCTATGATTGGCTCAACCCCAGCATGCCAAGGACGGGATACACCTTTGATAGAACCCCCTTCAAACCATCAAAGGGAAAGAGATCAGCCCCATTCGTAGGTTGGCTTTGACCTGGCGTTTCTACTCTTATCTTGGATGCAACCTTGGCTGATCGCGAATCTATATAAGTATCGAGATCGATCTGCACTCTTCCTTGGGCGTGTCCAAAGACCGAGCAGATCGACTTTTTCGTCTTCTTTATTCATTGCACCCACAAAACTCTGCTTCTTCAAACGAGAACTCGAGCCTGCGGCTCTACTCATCTGGTAACGGGACGCTTCGGTAGAACTGACGTGTTTTACACTAGATGATGAAGCACTACTTCGTTCCGAACAAAAAAACCAAGACCAGTTGGATGGTCATAGATACTATTCCAGTGCAAAATGCCGGTCTTCTCATGAGCTAAAGAGGCATGAACGCTCCCTACATATACACAACGTATGTCCTTCACCATCACCGAAAGTCAGATGCCACAACACACACAACACGGAAAATCCGATTTTTTGCAAAGTATTCTTACAGTTCAACCTGGGCTTTGAATTTGTACGTACAGGCGTACACGACCCTACGGGTAAAAAGAAAAGTGTACAGCGATCTCCTGATGAGATCGGTCTTCTAACAAGAAAAAATATATAAAGGGAACAGGGAGAACCAAGAAGAAAAAAGAAAAAGCATAGATTTCCGTCCCGATGCTTTCGCTCTGCTCTCTTTAAGTCATTCCGATCCGTCAATCCATCCACTGATTCCCACGTTCATTAATTCTATCCCCTTCCTCACTTTTTGGATAGGACCTGTTTTTGCTAAGCCAGTAGGGAGACTGGCTGACTGCATCCAGCTTCCCACATGTGATAATAGGTTAAGCCAGGCAGGTCTGCTCCAAGGATGGGCGAACCAACCTGCCGACTCCATTCTCCAACTCCTTAAACAAAGAAAAAAAACCAAGGACCAAGAGCAAACCCAATGCGGTCCTCGCCTTCGAACGCCACCAGTACCCTGTACTGGAAATGTGCTTATGATGTGGATATACCCGACATATCAAAAAGAAAACCGCGCCAGTAATGTTGGCTTACCCTTCATGTTCCTCTGTACGAGAACACGGAGTATGTGCCACCCAATGCTGTCCTGTCTATACCCGGTCATGCAAATAACGTTGGAAAATTGACGGAAAAAGAGAAAGGAGTTTCGAGGCCAGCGCCTAGTTGTCTCGTTCACTCGGATTCTCCCATTTGATCGGGTGGACAAGCATGCTGCGAAGGCACAGTCGCCCCGAGTTGCTCGGGTCCGACTCCTCCTCATGCCCACCACGCAGGTCGCCCTCGCCGGATCGGCCGCCGTTCTTGCCACGGCCGTCCATCTGGGGGTAGCCCAACCAGCGGCGCCATAAGAGACCGGCAAACTCGCTGTTGTAGTACCACGAGGTGCCCTTGTGGTTGTGCTCGTTTTGCAGGTCGAATGGGCTTCCGTGGCCACCGGAGGTGTGGTCACGTCCACCGTTGAAGTGCTTCTCCATCTCCTCGGCGGGCCAGGCGCGGTCAACGTAGACGGGGTGAGGGGCATACACAGCCTTCAGACCGTGGTGGAATGCCATCGAAGGTGGGAACATTTCACTGAACATGCCGTGGTGCATACGCCATGTCTCCTCGTGCATGGCAGATAACAGGCGCCTTGATAAACGAGATGCTGTAACAATGGCGCATCGTCGCGGGGGAATCGGGTATTGCTTGTCGTAGCCGGTAACGTCGCTTGCGAAAACCCAGCCAGACTCATTGGTGTCGAACAGGGGGTTCAGGGTGATGAGATCAGCGTCCTCGCCGACACCACACTGAGTCATGTCAGAGCCAGTGGCGCACGACTTGGGCATGAAGCCGCCCTCGCCTTCTTGGAGGTTGTTCTTGCCGGCAAAGATGACGGGTCCCATAATCGAGCGACGACCGGAAGCCTGGGTCTCGCGCTCGACGGTCTTGGTAAAGTTGTTCCAGTCACCGTGAAGCGCGGGAATGTAGTACTTGCTGGCCCGCTCCCACATACCCTGGCGGCTTTGTTTGGCACCCCACTTGCCCAGTCTGTCAAAAAGCTCGTAGTAAGATCCAGTCCAGCGCATGTCCATTTCCCAGTTCCAGAAATGGGCATACTCAGGGTGCATCTGGGCGAAATGCTGAAGCGGCATGTGGGCACTACGGTAAACACCGTGGATGTCGCCGTTACTGGGGTTGTCGAAAGCCTCACCGAAATCTCCCGGGTAGTAGAGGTTCATCTGGGCCTCAGACCACAGAGTGCAGATTCCATGGAATTCCTGAGGGACATTTTCGTCCAAAATGTCTTGGGCGGTCTGCGGGTCTGCCCAAATAGGCATGTTGTTGTCGCGAACGTGAAGAAGGAAGTGCACATCATACTCCCCGCCTGATTGCAGGTTGAGTTCCGAGATCATGGCGCGGAAGTTGAGGAGTGAGTGAGCCGTCCACTTGAAACCCACGTAAGTTCGGATGACGATAGCAGTACGGTCGATTCGCTTAGGTCGAAGCTTAGCGAATTCTCCATCTTGAGTGCTGTTACCGGTGTAGAAACGGTTCTCGTTGGCGACGAAGCAGCGTTCTTGAGCCGATGCCCAGTCCATGTTTTCCCAGTTGATCTTGCCATGCTTCTCCCAAACCGCTTCGTTGCCTTCGTGATCCGTGTCCATTGCTTCTCCGGTGCCGCCCTCCTTGGTGGTGTAACCCAAACCATAAGCACCATAGCGGCTGAATCGGTCGAAGCAAACATCTTCTCGCATGCCGAGCAAATCGTAGGATCCCATGGCTGGCTTTGCCTGACCCTGAGGCACTCCCGAGTAAGCGTAGACTTCAGGTACCGGTGTTTTCCGAGCGGCGTCCAGGTAGCACGGCGAGACCTTTGCGTATTCGTTCTTGTACTCGCTGGAGTCGTAGTCCGGATGCGGGCTGTAGGGGGTTGGCGTAGGGAGTTTGCTGTGGTGTGGTGCAGATACCGGAATGGTTGGCTTGGTACCGGTGGGCGCCGGGTACTCGGGTGTATACTCGGTGAAAGGCACAATAGCTCTCAAGCCCTTGTAGTATCCATCCATGCTGTTTTCAATGATAAGCAACTATCACGCGAAGGGTACTTGGAAGTGTGGTTGGCTTACTGCTTGTATCTCATCCAATGGGGGCCGTTTGAGTCATCGTCTTCCGGATCCTCCTCGGGCTCATCCTTTGGCTCCTCAACGGTCTCCTTCTTCTCCTCAACTACAGCTCCATCCTGTGTTTGCAGAACAATCTCTGCGCCCTTGTCGGCTTGCGTTTCTCTTTGCTGGCCTTTGCCAAGTTGCACCAGGTCTAGCACCTCCTGCCGCGTTTTCGTTGTTAAACGCGGGTTAAAGAGGGTAAGAGACAGTAATAGGATGAGCACAAGTGTCCATATCACCACTCTTCGGTATAAGCAGTGGCCCAATATTTGCCTTAAGCGAAACTTCTTGCTTTGCGGTTTTGTGTTGACTGGCAGATATATTTCGTTTTTGGCGGAGATCATGTTGCCGAATGAACTCGACTTGCGCAGGAAAGATGTGACTTTATCCATGGCTGCGGCTGAGGTGGTCGCCCTCAAAGGGTTGGTTTGACGATGTGATAGTGGTGGGTATTAACGGAAGAGCATCGACAATATCTTAGAAATCCTGACTTGTAGCAACAGGTATTAGAGAGCCGGCGTCGTGGTGGACTGATGCGGCGGTGGGATGACCCAAGTCTGCTATAATCGAGCAAACAGATACAGCTGGGGATTAGAAGAGCGCGCAGAGAGTGAACTCCAGCCACTTATCAAGTATGCGTGCGACTAGCCCAACAGAAATCGAATGGAGAAGTAGAACTAGTTCTATCCGTCAACGAGAACCAAAGGCTTGGCTTGTTGTTGACCGCTGCAGGTATAAGGCAAAGTAAAGAATGGCGTGCCGGGTTTGGCGATATATCGATGCCGTTGCCGATTTAACCCAGAAGAGGGCTGAATGTTCCTTGGTTATGTTACGTCGATTCTGTCATAGAGCATAGAGCGGGAACCAGTATGGGGTCGGCTAGGTAGCTCGGTGGTGCTTTCTTGGTTTTTAGGCCGATCCAATGGCGGACTGCTAAAGAAGTCGAGGGGCGGGTTCCCGGATAGTGCGTATCTCGATCGCGAATGAGGCAACAACAAGCAATTGTATTGTACACACACACACACACACACACACACACAAACAGGTTGACAAGGTTGGGAGGGGAGAAGAGATAAGAAAGATGACAATAGTAGAAAGGATCCGTCTTTCTCGGAGCAGTGCGAAGAAGAAGAATAGTAGGTACAAAGAAGGTCGAGGAGGAAAAAAGAGGGTTGATGATCGGACTTGGGAACAGACGATAAAACACCAAGCCACTAGGCGGAGGGCCACTACGAATGACAATGGCCTGGGCACGGAAGGCTTGGTTTGGAGATTTCTCCTCCTTTTTTCTTCTTCGTCTCTTTTGTCTGGGGCCCGACTGGGTAGGTATTGTCAAACGAAACTGAAAAAGTTGGGTAGCTTAGCGATGGATTGGGAAGGAGGAAAAACAAAGTAGTAGCTTGTCGAGCATCAAAGACAGGCAGCCGAAACTATTGGCTTCTTACACTCTCATACAAATTGGACCCGTGCTCAGATCTCGCGAGAGAAAATAAAATCAAAAGATCAATGGCCAAACACTCGGGGGAGAGAGAGAGTCTTGCCAGGTACATCTTACATATGACGCGCAATGTGAAAGTTGATACTAGTTGGCCCCCTATCTAAAACCTGGCTTGACTCCCGAATCTAGCATTCGCTCCCCCCTGTCGGCCATCAATGCGTTGCAACTTATGGATTCCCACTGAACCTTGTCGGTCTCTCCCCAGGATCTTCTGTCTTGGAAGAATTTCGACTTTTCTCAGGTTACTTACAGCCCGCACCCGCAGGCCAGGCCATTGCATTGCAGTATTAGCAGCATCTTATTACCTGTTAACCGTACTTGCCGTCCCTACTGGCTGGGACCAGGCGAGGAATTGCTATTTTTATTGTCTTTCGGGTCTAGTAATCGTCCCTCTCTCTCTCACTCTCATCTCTCTTCAACGGACCAAGTTTCAAGTCTGGGGATAAAGTGAGCAAGCAGGTATATACTGTTGTCCTGACATCAGCAGTCTGGGCAAACGACAAACTTGAAGACGGGGCGTTGGGAGGTCGTCTCCTAAAACCTGGAGGCGCTACTCCGCTAGGCCGCCCACCGCCCATGGGACGGGTAGTAGTCGAGTGCAACCCTCACACCATCGTCCAATAACCAGTGGGCGTAAAAAAGACTGTTGAGCCTCCAGACGCCCAGGACGCCATCGCACGCTGCGCGAGTTTGCCAAGCAAAAGGCGATTTGAGTGGGTGGTGGGCTCACAGACTGCCATTTGCCCGTTTTCTAGTCAGGACCCCCACTAACTTAATGGCCGTAACGCAGCAAGGAGATTAAACAGAAGCCAATCAGCGCCAGCGAATAGGCTGGAGGAGTCAGTTGCCAGTGTCGCACAGAGCGGGACAGCTACCGATTAGAGCAGATCGGCGTACACCAATACACAGGTTGGTACGTACTTGGCGACTTGGGGTACCTTACGTACCTGTGGCCACCGCCCGAAAAGATCCCAAAAATGTCCAAAAGGCCAGGGGTAGACAGGGGGCGCTGTCAAGCCTCCCAAGAACATCCCGGCCCATGCAGCCAAGCGAAAACACTAGGAACCGCAGAATTCGACCACTTGCTTAGATTTGAAACAGCATCTTCATGAGGCAAGAGGGAGACGCGTACGTTCGTGACAGTACGGAGTACCTTACTACCTATGTACTTATGTAATGTAGTAGCAAAAAGTGGGCAGACAAGTTCCTCCGAAATCAACCACTTTTACTGCAGTTGGCCTGTCTGGGGACTTTCACCCACCAACAGAACGGAGTAGCGAGCGGCACAATAACATCATCGCTTTTCACCCCCTGGCTATTTCTGGATCTTCTTCGTGCTTACCGATAAAACCGAACTGCCTTTTCCAATAAGCACTACGGCAGTGACATGGCATATGCTTTACAGTTCTTACCATACATAACAATCACTATACATCCGTATCGATTAGTATCGTCTCCTTTTAGAAGTGTTAGAGGTTGGTATTGCATCCCCAAATTAAGTACCTACTCATTTCTATAACGACCACCAAAGGGCGCGCGCGCCACGGCCCAGTGGGAGCAGGAGGTCAAGCTTTCTCAGAAACAAATTACGGCGAGAAGAGGGTGTCGTCATCGTTTTGCACTTGAGAACTTGAGATGGATCCTCCGCCGCCCAGTCCAGACTTTTTTCATATGAAGTCCATTCCATATTGTGGAACTACATGACTACATAACCTAGTAGTCGCCCACAAATTCCTTCCCAATTCTGCCATGTGGCCAGCCTTCTGAATTGTGATTTGACAACCCCATGCTGATTGATATCCGTTGAGTGGCTCTTGCTCACATGGCAGATGCCACTTCACTTTTCCAGTGGTCAAACCGACGGCTCGTGTGATATTGAGCAATGACCATAAGTCCCGAGTTCTTCACTTCACAGATTTGAAGCAGGAAATTACGAGTAGAAAGAGAAAGCGGCAAGAAGCAAAGAGGCCCGCCCGAATGAGTCGGAGAAACAACTGCTCGGAAATTGTTTCACTTCTGAACCACACCGCAGCGATCCGAATCTGCAATGCGACGCACCGTTACCCGACTTACGTAGGCGCCGCCAAAACTTCTGTGCGGCCTGCACCCCAAGCACCAAAGTACGTTTCTCAAGTCGACATTTGGGATTTTGGGGGGACGCCTCAACTCCTTCCTGGTGGCCTAGTCGCGCCCGCTACTGGCCGCTTGACGTCCAGTAAGCAGTTTGGCAGTTCAGCCAGCTTCAGTTTCTGGAAACACCCGCGCGTAGCATGACTTGAACAATATGTGAAGCTCCTACTACTACTACTAGAGCCGCTTGCACATTCCTACCTAAGAATATCAACATCGCCAACATTTAAGCTTCTATCGCGTTACACCATTCCCATAGCTACTGTAGCAAGCCCTGGTTTCTGCGCTGGCATGACCAACGGCCTTTCGTTTAAACGGACAAATAGATCTACAGTAGCGACAAACAACATAAAGTACCTAAGTAGTCAGAACAGTCGTCCGGTCTCCTGGTAAGTGTGAAGGTTTATTGTAGTGATCGGCGAAGGATTCTTACTCTATTGCCTGGATGCATCGTTCGGTGAGTCTATCAGAGGACCCCAGGACCCTTCAGCTGCTGCTGTGGGATGGGACGGAAATGCTATACGAACCACTAAGATGACGATTCACGACATGTCTCCCAGCCATTCCAGGGAGTTTGGCGCATTATCACTATATCTCGCCTATAGCGCTTGGCTGAAAAGTCTTGTTATACTCGAGTATGGGGGTTTTCTGCTCTTGGCAACACCTGGACCCCACGATTTCATTTCAAACTTTTGATATCAAAGCCAACTCATGGGGGATCGCACCATTGGCGGCGGCTCAAACAGAACATGTTCTCTGTCATCTCTATGGCCCGGTCCTTGTCAGACGTTGCGTCTGGCCCTGGTGGACTATATCTGTTGTTTTACTGATATTACTGAGGCCATGATTCGGTATCTCGTTGTGCGCCATCTGATGACTCTAAGGATCAGACCACTCACTTCATGCACCGCTTTCGAGCATCAACTTGAATGATGTTCTGTCGATACATAGTTACCTACGTACTTTAATTACCGAGCTGCGCCGCGCCGCGCTCGCCAAGATGCGTAGAATTCCGTGCTGCCTGATCAGCATCTCGAAATATGTACGGATACGTAGATCATTTCGGCCGACAAGTGGCTACTGCTAGGTACGGAGTACTGTGCGCTCGCCGGCTCTGTATCGGAGCCCCTTCAATAAGACCGGTGCCGGTCTATATTGTTCACTGTCACAGAGAACCCTTATTCTTGGACCACCCTTGGGAAATCCCTGGTTGATGCGATGTGACTGACAGGTCCAAAACAATCACCCCGCGAGCTAGTTCAATCAACTCTCTCCGTTCCTATAGATAGAACACTGGAATATTGCAACTCCTGTCATGGAATATTCTGGTTTTTAATATCTCGGCGTTTCGATTGAACTACGGCGATCCCGCCCGGCTTCTCAATTGGTGTGACAATGCACGTAACGGACAAGCGCTCTTCTTGGATCTTTTGAAACATCACAATTCTCTTGACGCCCCACGGGACACCACCTTCCAGACCTTCTAGACTCCGACCGGCCGACGACTCCGTGGCTGGCAGCCAGTAGCCGCAATTCAGCCCTGTCACATTGGCTGTACTCACCTACATGCAGTGCAGTGTAACACGTACATTGAGAGACGTTGTGTTGTGTTTCTGTGTGTTTCCTAATCCAGACTGCATCAGTTAGAGCCGCATCGCCCACGTTGGACAGCGTGGCAGGCTCGCTCGCAGCTCGGTCGGACCTCTCAGCCTTTTGTCAGCCGAGCGATGCAGCAAATGACGAAGACTCAGGCCACGGACGCCGAAGATTCGGATCAGCAGACTTGCCTGAATAACGATGCCCAAATCTGCATTGTCGGGTGCTGTGCTCGGTATGTTATTTTCGAGATCGCGATGCCTGGTTTTACCTGTGCTTCCACCCTGCAATGCAAGCTCTACGCAGTTTCTGTTGATTAATTGAAGCATACCTATGTAAGGCGGGTAGGCATTCTTGTTTCGGGCTCGAGTCATCGTCGTTCGTCTACCGTATTGAAAGTTAAAGTGAGTTACACGAGATCTTGGCATCAACTCAACATGCCTTGAATTATTCGGTCCTCGATCCGAACAAATCAGGAACCAGATCGGAGGAGAGACGCACGGTGGCATCGGAAGTGGGAGAGCGAGGCTTAACAGCTTACGCGGTCTTTAAGAAACAGACCCTGAATCAATTGATTCGAGGAATGTCATGTTTCCTATTTCCCAGTCATTCCTTGGCTCGGCCGGATGTTACACATTTTTTGTGGGCGAAGGAACACCCCCTGGATGGAACACTTGGAACACACACCCAGAACGAACCCCTCGTTCCATCGCAACTTATCGTCATGAGATTGTATCGTGCTTTCTCTGAGTAGGAGGTAGCCTTCACGTAAGCCCTGGACCGACAAGTTCTTCCTTGTTTCATACTTACTCACAGAAAATGCCACCAATGAGGAGTTACTTTACATGTCTGCTATTCTTGAATCATGGGCCTTCGCCGTGCGTCTTCTTGATGGACGGACTACACATCTAACTGCGATGAGTAAGGAGGCCAGTAAGCATGCAATGCGTCCCACGATTTCCTGTTGTTTAAACTATTCAGACTTGCGTATCAGCCCTGTTCGTACTGATGAACTCTGCATAATGACTTGCAGCTGAAGGTTTATTCGCCTATCTAATTTGAGATAAGAAAAGCGATGATTTGAAGGTGCATTCGTCGGGCTCTGCAAGCTGCACGCCGCCCCCCTTTCCCCTTACTTCATTATGGCTTGATTTAGAATGTGGCGCTGAGCCGCTGCCGGCCGCTACCAAACATAGAAATGGCTTTGCCGAGATGGTGTCAGGGCATGGTTGTTTGAAGATCACGAATATTGTTTTATGGCCATCGTGAGTAGACGTCGCGAGTAGTAGTAGTAAACACCTTACCTTGTTGGCGGACAGATCGCTATCCGGGATCATCATGCCATCATAGGTTACAGACAATCCCGCGTGTTTCTTGTTTGCCGTTTACCGATAAGAAGTCCACCTCACCATAGGGCTAATTGAACGACCCTTGCATCAGGTTCTCTTATATCTCAAATATGTATTGGTTCTTTCTTTCTACTGATTCTATACTCCGTCGGGCCACTATCTACCCGTATTCTATCTTGAGAAAGAAGTATGGTCTATGTGTATGTACCACAATCATTCGTCCGACCTGCTTCGTGGTAAAGAGAAGGCAGGTGGTTCTCATCATCGACGTACCAAATACAAATCGTAGGTAAACTTTAAAATATTAGTTTCGTCGTATTCTTACCGTCGACGTTGGAGGTCGGCCCGGCTCAATACAAACTTCAAAAGGAGGACAAAAATAGAATGAGAAACAGGGTATCTCCCAAGAGCCAGGCTCATAGCCAGCCCCCGCGTAAGGAAAATAACGACAGAATAGCTTCAAGCAACATTAAGCAACCCTCCCCATTCCCTTTTCGGGATCTTCGCTGCACGGTTGCGCCATAGGCAACCTCGCGGTGGCCATTACCTCACCTGCTTTCTGTTGGGGCGAGGGGGTACTCTTGCCCTGCGAGGCTTCATCCTGGCGCGGACGTGGCTCCGAGGCGGCGGTGCCAGGAATAGGCTGCCTTATTTCGGTGTCTTCGGCGGCGGCGGCAGTGGCGTTTCCTTGCTGTGCCCCCTGATTATCATTATCACCATCCCCCTCAACGCGATGGCCTGCTGACGATGACGTCGGTTGTGATTGGGATGGCCGCCCGCGGCGCTTTTCGGCATACCGTCTCGCCTTCTTCTTGGCGTCGATCCGCTGCCGCCATTGCCGGCCGTAGCGGATCGTGGCCATGGTGCACAGCACGCCGCACAGCAGGAAGGCCACGCTGATGGTGGAGAACCAGCCGACACCGATGGCCTCAACGCCGGGCAGCACGACGGCGGTACCCGCGCACGCGAACAGGTAGCGGATGACATAGTTGCTCGCGACGACCTCGCCCGACTGCGTCGGCATCACGTCGAGGCAGTATGTGTTGAGCGAGGGGAAGCAGAAGAGTTGCGCGAGACCCTGTATGAACAGCACGATGACGACCAGGGGGATCCCACCGCGGTCGTACTCGACGCACCAGCCGTAGATAAGGATACAGGCGGGGATCACGATGCCCATGAACGGCAAGGACGAGTACAGCCGGTCCTCGGGGATGCGCATCCCGCGCTTTGCGATGTACTTCTTGACGATGTAGTCGGCGTACCGCCCGCCGCCAAAGGTGCCCACCAGGTAGCCCGCCCCTGGGGCCAGGTAGAAGAGGCCGCCCTGCATGGGCGTCGTGAGGTGGAAACGGGGGTTCAGGATGTAACGGATGGGCGAGAGCAGCGAGTACATGTTCCACAGCAGGCACGCGCTCGCGATGCCCGTGAGGAGCAGGTTGGGGTACTCGTAGAGCCGGATGACCCGCCAGGGGTTGATCATGCCGCCGAGCACTTTCGCCTTCTGCAAGCCGCTGTGGCCCGCGAGGTCGTCGATCTTCTTGTGGTAGATCGTCTCGGGCAGCAGGAAGAACGAGCCCACGGCGGCGACGGCGGCGAGGCCCGTCTGCAGCCAGAAGATGACGCGCCAGGAGGTGTAGGTGACGATGATGCCGCCGATGAAGGGGCCGAGTGCGGGACCGATGAGCGTGCCCGATAGAAACCAGCCGAGCGCCGTGCCCCGTTCCGTTGCCCGGTAAATGTCACTAAAAGGAGTTACGTGAGTTTCCAGGTTTCTTGGTATGTTAGCTGTGGGATAGTATTGAAAGACTCACCCTATCACAGACGAACCGACCAGGATGAACGACGTTCCCTCAAAGGCCGTGAGGATACGAAAGACGATGAAAGCCGCCAAGTTTGGTGCAAGTGCTGTGCCGATATTACATGCAAGAAACGCAACTGCGGTAACTAGCGTCACCTAGTTGTTTATCGTGTAAGTCACAATCCATCTGACGACCTCGGGGTTTCTATTTCTCCTTCTTTCAGGTTGCGCTTACCGGTCTTCGTCCGTACACTTGGCTCAGCGGGCCCCAGAAAAGGGGCGAGATGCCCATGAACAGCATGTAGAAGGCATTGGACAAGTTGATGATGGACCCTGTGGTGTGAAACTCGGCCGCCACTTCGGGCGTGGCCGCCAAAACGGACGTGCTCGACGCGGGCGCCAGGAACGAACAAAACGAGAGCAAAGCCACTATCATCAGTTTCCGGTGATTCGGTAATCGGTCGTAGACCTCGTCCGGTATCTCCACCGTCGAGTCCTGCGCCTCGATGGGCGCATCCGGCCCCATGGAATGATGGGTAGAGAACCGGTCCAGGCCGGACTCCTCGTCGTCCATTTCTTCGTGTATTGACTCGCTGCCATCATGTGAAGAATTCATGGACCGGTCACTGGCATGTATTTCGGCACTCGGCCTGCGAAGGCCATCCGGGTGGCCACGCTCATCCTTGGCTTCGAACATGATTTTGGCCAGGCTTTCTTTTTGGGGAATCTCTCTTTTTCTGATTGATATATATCAACAAAGGGGCTCCACCCTGTAAAGATTATATGAAGAATAACAAGCTTTCCCTCTGAGCTTATCTTTTAAGAAACAGGTCGTCGTCCTCTTGGGCAGCAGCCACCACCGATCTGCTCAATATCTTGCCAAGGTTGGGTGTGGATTCGACGATTGAAAAGCGGCCCACCTCCGAAGATCCATGAGAGACGAGAGAGGAAGGAGGGAAAGAATATAAGATTTTTATGATTGTTATCTCAGGGGAGATATCGACGGCTACATAAGATAATGATGGGTTTATAGGCAAAAAGATCAAACTTTTGGCGGTGAGTGGTACTGAAGTTGCGCACCTGGAGCGTCGAAAACGTGGAATGGCCATCATAAGATCTTTAAGTGTTTCTCTGCTCGGTTGAACACCGATTCTCCACCCATTTACTAGAGGCAAAAGAAAAAAGACTCCATACTCGGTCTGCCGGCCGAGAATCGGTGGTATCCTCGATGTGACTCCTGCCAAGTCTTACCTTGATAAGGCATAGGTAGCGACTCATGCACATCCATACATAACCAATTTGACCGATACTACCAACTACAGCACCGGTGGCAACTCCGACGAGTAGCAGTGGTCGTTGGTGTTGTGTGTTCGCCAATGCTAAATTCATGAGCACCACATGCCCAATAGGACCTGCAGCGACGACACCCATTACTACACTGTTTGCTTCCCCGTAGCAGGGTAGCAGGGTAGCACATCATCGTATGCCGCATTTGAAAAGTGTACTGGGCAAATCCCAGATGTTGCAAGTGAGGCATGTAGAATACCGCCTGCTAAGACTCTTTCTGATTGATGGGTTTTATTCCCGGCCTACGCCCGCTTCTCGAATGCCACCCTGCGTGGATGATCCCGTCATGACATTCCTAGTTGGTTAAGTAGTGTAATCCGTATATGCAGATCTTCCACACTTCGACGAGCTGAAGATTGCATACTGACTTACAAGCGCCGCTTGTATGCTCTCCGAAGGCGCTCTGGAGTTTCTGGAGTTACTGGAAATGGTGCCGAGGGCAATCGGACGACTCATCGAAAGTGGCATGGGTAAATGACTTGATCCGAGAGTGGAGATGCCGTGAGCGGTCCGCAAGCCGGATGCTTGGTACTGTATGTCGCCAGCCATGCAGCTTCTGGCATGATTCCCCTTTGATGCTACTTGGGGCTGGCATACTGACAGGAGAATACGATCGAGACATCTAACCAATTCCCATTGCGAAGAGTAGGTAGTCGGTTCGCGATTTTTTCTGTTAAGAAGTTCTAGTATCGGCTACTCTGGTTCTTTTTTGCACCGGATGCGCTATAAATCATCTCTACTAGAGTACTTATTCAATCTACCTGGCTTGCGTATGTAGTCAACGGTCAATAATGTCCTGCCGACCTAAGGTAAGGAGATAGTAGTATGTCAACCCTCCTCAGCTCAGTTCGAGGTGGATATTTTGGGTGTTGGCAAAACCAAAATCCATTACCTAACCGATCGTTGATGACTCCTCGAGATGTGGCTAGAAATTGAATTGGTGGCTGTGTGGCTGTGTGTGTGTCGACCAGCCCCAGAGGCAGATAGGGCCAATCATTAAGCCCACTTTGGTCTGCGTTCCCCCACTTCAAAAATTTAGGGCACCCATCCAACACAATTGCAATTGCCTGAGAAAGAAATTAATTTGACATTACCCTTCCATTTTGAGCCCGACATTCCACCATCACGACACACGACCAACCTTTCGACCGCGAAACCGATAACAGCCGTCAAGATGGTACGTACGCGACTGATGAAAACCACTTACAGTTTCCCTCTGTGAAGACATGCGATGGGCGTCCAGCGAATTTTCCGGTGCGGGATCAATTATGAAAAAGGCATGCATGTACGACTTGCTGGATGATGCAGGACAAACCGAACCGATGACGATGGACATCCCGACGAGATTCAAGCACGATTCGCAAATGGCAACCCCCGCTCATCATCGATACCGGCTTTCTGTGTTTGGTCTCGAAGGGAGTCTGGAATCTCGGCTCCGGGGGAAAACAAACTACTGCTGCTGGACGCCTATTCGCACCGCTCAAGAGGAGGGGCCTGGAACAAATGTCATGCGCTGCATACAAGATAACCACATACTAACCGGATATGCCCATATAGGTCAACATTCCCAAGACACGTAAGACCTACTGCAAGGGCAAGGAGTGCCGCAAGCACACCCAGCACAAGGTCACCCAGTACAAGGCTGGCAAGGTCAGTGAAGCTCCTTCCGCCTGATCGAGACATCACTCTCGGTTCTGGGGCGCTGCGTGGTTGGGACTTGATTCTGACAGAAATTATAGGCCTCTCTGTTCGCCCAGGGAAAGCGCCGATACGACCGCAAGCAGTCCGGTTACGGTGGTCAGACTAAGCCTGTCTTCCACAAGAAGGCTAAGACCACCAAGAAGGTTGTGTTGCGATTGGAGTGTGTTGCCTGCAAGACAAAGATGCAGCTGGCCCTGAAGCGTTGCAAGCACTTCGAGCTTGGGTACGTTCTCTCATACCCATATACATCCTTCTTGAATGTGGCTAATTTTCTTTTCTCTACAGTGGTGACAAGAAGACAAAGGGTGCTGCTCTTGTGTTCTAAACGCATTTTCCTGGTTCTCACGTTCATCATTCATGGCATATGGATTTGGGGTTCATTACAACCGGACACTGGCGATAGGAGTACAGATCACCGGTTGAGGGACAAGGTGTAGCAGGACATAGGTTCAATATAGGCCAATGTCTGCTGCAAAACAAAAACACGATCTTAGAGAAGATCAATGACCGATCACGAATAACCAATGTCGGGGGCTTCTCGCTACCTACTACTCTCTCAAGGAGACGATGATTGAATGTTGACAAACATCTAAGTCTAAAGTTGTGCAAGCATTACTAAGTGCTCTACGTCTAGTAGTCTACTTTACCCTTGAACTTGCCTAAGTGAAGAATCTAAGCCATAGGCATAAAGCCATGCGCCCGTCTCTAAAAGCCCTCCCCAAGGAGCACTGTTCGTCCTCCGCCATACCACAAGGCCCCAACGCGAACATCTAGCCCCTTCTCTTGTCCAACAATCCATTCTCCAATCAAACCAGCATTGGCGGCATCCCAAACCTCTTCCTCTAACCATCTATTGATTTCTTCGATGGCCTCAACCCACTTCTGCCTCTGTTCTGGAGTGTCGTGGTCCTTATCCGTCAAATACCGTCCCAACGTAATGTGGGCACTGGGCACAATGTAGCGTGAGTCGATCTCCATGCCCGCGTCCTTGGCCACGTTCCAAATGTCGCGCCGCAGGTGGTGATACGTGTAAGGGTCCCCCTGTTGCACCCCCTCGGTGATCCCAGGGGCTACCGGCGGAGGTGACAGGACCGGCTCGCCGCAGGCCGGGAGGAAAGACACGGCGAAGGCCGAGAGGTCGTAGGAGATCATCGGCTTCACCAGCCGAGCCCGGTGGCGGTACGTGTAGCTCGCCACGGACGGGACGGCGGGGCCCAGGGTGCGCTTGATGGCGTCGATCTCCTCGGGCGTCCGCGAGAAGGCCAGCTCCAGCGCCGTGATGTGCATGCGGTGGGTCGGCATGAGCCAGATGTCTGTTGTTGGGGGGAACGGATATGTCAGAGGTCGGTTGTCCTAAGTACATGGTTTACACGTAGCTGCTGCCCCTTTGATAGTAGAGGGACTCATAGAGGAAATAGGCATTTTCTTCCGAGTTTCCTAATAATGTAATATGCTGCGAACTTACTAGGTGCCACCGCTTTCAGCTTGTTCTGGATCTTCTCAGCCAGCTCCAGCACATGCAAGGGGGGACGGCCCCAGAACGTCATACAGTTTCTCTGGTCTTTGAAGCCTGGCTCGATCTTGGGGTTCTCGAGACGCAAGAGCCACGGGTCAATGATGAGCTCTGGGCGCTCTGGCGACAGAAACTTCTCCTTCTGCTGGGCATTGCGCCGGACCCGATGGGCGGAATACAAGGCTTGGATTTGCTCCTGTTTATGTACGTCGTTAGCAAAAGTACGCTCTTTCTCTATCGTCAGTGTCTCTTCTCATATTCGCGGAGTTTTCTAGCCAGAAGTTACCTCTCAATGATTTTGAGGCCAAATAACACTCATCATCCCCTTCTGACTTATGTCATTTCCAGGAGCTTGAGAGCAAACTTTCCCAGTCATGAGAACTACTCCGCCCGAAAACATGGAGTTGACCTACCGGGTCGTCTTTGCATGTTTCTATTAGTGCATTGTAAGGGTTCTCGCCCGGCTTGAGTACCACTCCAGACAAATCCTCGAGCTTGTTTTTGAGGTCCGTAGACTCGAGTACGGCGCCCATGTTGCTGGTATTCTGCCAACAGGTGAGATTGACTTCCAAAGTGCTGGTTCGTAGTACGATGTGTTTATCAGTCAACAAAGGGGGTCAAGATGAAGCGAAAGGCCACTACTTGTTTTCTTGCAATGGCCAAGCATCAGCTACCTATCAAATTTACTAGATGCATGTAGCTACTTAGCCAAGAATAGCATGTTGACCCCGCACACGTTTTGAGCTTGACAATGGCTTAATCTACACCTGAGGAAATTCTCACAACTTACACAGCTCATACTGGTATCGCACCTGAAGACATGCAAGCCTCTCTCCAACAATCTTGTAGCGTATCACACCTTACAGCCATGGATGTTTAGTGTATAATTGATCAATCGTGAAGTAGTCTGTTCATATCTGTCCATGACTGACTGAGAAAGAAGCCATTTATGTCACTTTCTCTCTCCCCCGCTTCCCCTTTGTTCATAGTATAGCATTAACTATACCTAGTAGTCATGATCGTGTAGTGCCCCCATGACACATAACCCACGTCGATTGATGAGCATCGATCCAAACGACGTGGTAGACCGACCGAGTGAAGCAAGCTTGAAGTGCATTGAATTAGGTAAGTTCCCCCAGATCTACCGAGGCTCTACCGACAACGCGCTAGCTTATAAGGGGCTAATGCTCCTGAGGCGCGCTAGAGCTAGCGATATCACGATAAAGATAACGGCTCACTTCACCGTGCCATCTGCTATCGGTATCGGTTATCGGTTATCGCTATCGACTAGCGCCGGACCCCGATAAGCCGATATCGGATAAACCGACGCTTTCCTGAGCCAGCCCGGGAAATAATAAGCCCCAATTGGCATCACATCTCGATCTTGCTTTCCACCCATGAAAGCACGTCGTCGCACTGGTCCTTGAAAATGCATATCACTCTGCATTGATCTGCACGGTCTCTGACCAATCCAGGTATCTATATCTGGCTATCGTGATTCTGATTCCCTCGACTCTTGCACATGCCTCAAATCATGGTCGCATGCTGTGAATGGGCTGAGCAGGCACGTCTGGCGCTCGGACCACCGTACCCAAGCCAGACTACTCGTCGAGGTGGTGATTCCGAGCAGCTGGGAAGACTTGGCCACCCTGGGTCCCCTTTGCGCAATCTTTTGCCAACTAGGCAATACTGCAGGACTTGTGCTGTTCCATTCTTCGATGTTGGGGTGAATCAAGCCCGCCAAAGAATAGATGGCGCAGGGCATAGACAGGACTGCAGCCTCGGGAGTGATACCGTTGTTAGTGTAGCGGTTTCCCTCGAGGGTTCGCCTCAGGATGCGCAACCAATGGGTCGTGACTCGTCCAGAACTGGCTTGAACTCATGAGTCGCTCTGTGCTCGTCTGTCAAGTGATGGAGTGAGTGCATGAGACACCTTGAGTTGCGACTTTCCGTCATGGTCATAGTCGCATGGTTGAGTGTATCTACTCAAGGGAGTTGTTGCGTAGCCATCTGCACCTCTCTTGCTACATACGAGGCTGAACATACACCACTCGATGGTGAAACTATGTGGCTGTACACGCATGACGATCTCTGTGCCTGGTCCGCACGATTCCATGTGTATTCCTCCAAGGCGGATGCTTGGTGAGCTGCTGGCCACTCACTGGGTAGCAGAGGGAGGCTCCTGGATCTCCCAAGCTATCTATCTCCCTCGGGGCTCGTTGCATGATGCTAGATATGTCAGCCTAGCTGTCAGATCTGTTGCAAGTAATACCTGCGTGGCTTTGAGTGCTGGTGTGCCAGTGTTTCTCAGTGACGGACTATCCAGGATTACTTACAATGAGTGGAATGTTGGAGAAGGCTTGTTGGAACTACCATGCGATTGCATGAGCTGGCACTCATATGTCAATAAACCCACAAGGGCGACCGACCTCTCCAACAAAAGTCGAGACTGAAATAGCCACCCCCTTTCGTCCAACATGACCCCCTTCACACCTGTGATGCGGTTAAGGGGATATAGGTAGACCTTCCAGTTGAATACTGAAGATCCCTTTGGCTATGGCCCAAGCAATGCACCCCCTGGTGTGATGCTGGATATTGGCAGGTTCAGTAAGCCTGTCGCTATGGCAAATATTGACCCCGATAAGGTGCCCGACCTCGGTCGTCAAGCACGGTCATGTGTTGTTGCTTTCAATTCTACAACTGTATGGATGGTCTTGAGGCTCCCGCTTTGAGCCTTGTGATGGCCCTTGCTTGCCCTTTGATGCCCTATGCCTCATGTCGGCGATACCCCTCCACTACAAGGGCACTAAGGCTGCCAACAATTGATTGGCGGGGTTTCACGAGTCCTGGGTTTGATTTAGAGACATCGAGTGATTTCTACTCTGTTTATACATTTGTTTGCCCTGCAAATAATAAGGCGTCATGTCGACTAGTTCTGCGTGTGTTTCCTTTAGAGTTGGCACTCTTTGATCTATTATTAAAATAAGGAGGGCACTGGCATATAAGGGACTACTGTTCATAGTGGTGTGAGTGCTGCCACAGAGCCCGGTATTTTAACCTAACGTGGCATACGGGGTTGCGTGACTGCCAACTCAGGTGCGAGCACTAGGTACTAAAGCACTGAAGGTCTCCCGAAAGGGGGAGGGTAATAGAGCTCAACCCACCAACCATTCTTCTCACGAGAACAAGCTGCTGCATGACGACTAAGCAAGCACCCACATAAGGCGAGCACATAGGGCGAGGGGTTGCGTGACTGCCAACTCAGGTACAAGCAATAGGTATCAAGGCACTGAAGGTCTGCCGAAAGGGGGAGGGCAACAGAGCTCAACCCACTAACCGTTCTTCTCACGAGAACAGACTGCTGCATGACGACTAAGCAAGCACCCGCATAGGGCGAGGGGTTCCTTGTGATTGTGCCTTTTTATTTTCCTGAAAGGGCAGGTTGCTGAAATAAAATTTCTTCCACCAACCATACCACACATTGTTTGCAATTTATTTTCTGCTCTCAAACCCAAGAGCGAAAACACATTGCCAGCACATCGCATCTTCTGCATCTTCTTCTGTAAGGCACGTACTGATTTTCCTTCATCAGCATTGGTGCCTTGTTCAAGAAAACCATCTTGTTCCGGTGCCAGCTCCGGACTTGCACAAGAGCCCTCTCTGGTGCCAGTCCCGGGCTTGTACAAGAACACCTTCTGGCCGGGCCTATACCGACAGGAATCCTCCTTCTCACACTCTGACCTTGTACCTCATCTTCTTCTCTTGATTCCTACGCTCTTCTACGCATACGCCCTTGTACGCACACGCTCTTCTACACGCTTTCTCTTCTATACGCACACACGCTCTTCTACAAATTGCTACATATTTGTTTGCAAGTCCTGCTACGATGGCGCCTGCCAAGGGTGCCGCCTCTAAACGGGGAGGCGAACCTGGAGCAGCACGGAGAAAGGCATCTGCGGCTAATCTCGGTGGCGAGTCGCAATCCAAACGCCGCAAGGTAGATGGACCTTCAAATCCCGATGATGCTGGTGGAGATGACGGCGCATGCGGTGACGGAAGCGAACCCCCCCACGATGGCAGGCCTATTACCAACCCGCTACGTGCTTTCATTGAGATGGTGAAGAAGGCCGCGGAGCAACGCGAAACAAAGGGCTTCGCAGACCTGGAGAAGATCGCCAGAAAAGGCGGAATCAATTTCAATGTCGTGACGTTATGCTCGGGGACCGAGTCTCCTATCTTTGCCCTGCAGCTGATACAGGAGGCTTTCTACTCTACCTTTGGGGTTGAGCTTTTCCGATTCAAGCAATTGTTTGCTGCCGAAATCGTTGGATTCAAGCAAGCATTCGTGGCACGGAACTCTGGCTGTACAGTGTTCAACGACGTACGTGATTTGCTCATTGGAAACAAGGAAGCGTAAGTGCCACCATAAACTCTCACCGGCGATTATGTATGCTAATATCTAATAGGACTACGGCCAAGGGCCCAAAGAAGCCTATCCCCCTCAATCCCACCATCCTCGTCGCGGGTACGTCGTGTGTCGACTTTTCCACGCTGAATATAAAAACGCAAAAAGCGTTTAGTGCGAAAGTCCAAAAGTTCAGTGGCTGGGATAAAGAGGGCAGAGCCACGCCATCATTGGCTGAAGTACGCCAGGTGATCCAAGACATCACTGCCGATAGGGACATCCTACTCGAGTTAGGAGAGTCTGAGCAGACCTTCTTCTCCATGCTCGCGTATGTCGCAGAACACAAGCCGTGGATTGTTATCCTTGAAAACGTCCTGAATGCACCCTTCGAACATGCCAAACGCGAATGGTTCATGCCCCTGGGCTACACAGCTTGGGTAGGAAGACTTGACACGAAGGAGTTCTATATACCACAAACCCGGCAACGAAAGTACCTGGTCGCCTTTCGGGACGATAAATTCCCAAACGCTGAAACTATATGCGAACTTCTCGGTACAGCTATCAAATGCCTTGCGCAACCGGCTTCGGCTTCGGCCGCGGATTTCTTGCTGGGCCCCAACGATCCGCTCACACAATTTGCTCGACAAGAGCTGGACGACAAGGCTCAGCACACCAAGACGAAAGAAAAGACCGCATGGGATTTTAGCAAAATACGACACCTCGCAACCCGGCTCTGTGAGTTCCTTGGCAATGCGAGACCAGCCACCAAGTGGCAGGAGAATGGCGAGGCACAATTCTACGACCGCTTGAATAAGATCTTCTGGGAGACTCTTCCCCAGCGCGTGAAGGACACCATCGATATAAACCAGTTGCGAGCGCTGCTGGCCAAAATCTCTTGGGATCTGTTCTTTAAGACGAAGGTCATAGACCTAAGCCAGAATGTTGATCGGGCCAGACTCAGTGCTGCTTTCTTCATTGTAGGCTGTCTCACGCCGAATGGTCTGCCTTTCATTACCTGTGATGGCCGCCTCGTCACGGGCCACGAAACTATGTCCTTGCAAGGTCTCCCCTTGTCGAAGATCGAGTTCTCACGGGAGAGTCAGGATCAACTAAAGGACCTCGCCGGGAATGCGATGACCACTACTGTCGTAGGTGCTGTCTTGTACGCGGTTTTCATGGTATCAATTGATGATAGCGATTTGGAAGATTCGCCATGGCGAAAGGAATTTGGAATCATCCAAGATTCCGAAGATTACCCCAACCCATTCATCTCTTCTTCGTCAAAACTGGTTCCCGGACCATCACAGTTGGAGATCGTCCAAGATTACGACACTACTGGCTTTGCGGAGTTCTCGATTGAGAAAGTCAACATCAAAGTAATTGAGCATCGCAGATATTGTTACTGTAATGGAACCGCACAGTACAGCACTACCCGGCTCAAGATATGCAACATCTGCTCCATGATCAGATGTGTTAATTGTGCTGGCAACCCCATTCATGATTACCGTTCGTACGAACTCGCTTCTCCCGAGCCAAAGCCTTATCGAGTTGCGGAGTGCGACTTCCTGCGGTTTTTCCCGACAGTCATCACCAATCTTCTGGACCTGGACTGGAAGAAAGACTTGACGAAATTCACAAAACAGTCCATGATATTGCTGGAAGGTGCTTACGCGGCTTCCACAAACAGCGAGGCTACCACGATCTTCGAGGCTCTTGCAAAGGCCAAGTTCTTGTACCAGCGTTTCTACATCACCGAGGTCATCACGCTAACCTACACTTCGGACGACGGATTCGAGTTGAAGGTGGTGTGCACAGGATCGGGAATCGATTGGTTCGTGATGCTGGACCCATATTGCAGCCGTGTGGCCAAGGTCTTGCAAGACAATTCTGAACTGCGGAAATTCTGCAAACGATCGCAGCCCTTCATGAAAGGCACGGTCTTACAGAAAGCCGATTCGCCTCTTCACATCAAGTGGTTCATGTGGAACTTCGCTCCATCCAGCGTCAAGGCTAAAATCTCTGTCCATCAAGACGCGGCCAAGGGTAAAGTCATTGATCTGTCGTTGGAGCCCTCCAACGGCGCGCTTTACAAGATGGTGGAGGGAGAGGTCACTGGCAAATATATTGGCGCGCCAAAATGTGATGCTGCCGAATCCAGCCTTTTCATTCGCGAGGACGCTGGAGCTCACAGCCAGTCGGTGCGGCTATTTAAAGATCCCACGCGGTCCGGCGCCCCCATAGAGGACGGATTCGTTGTTTCCTACGAGCATCGCTTCTTGGCTGCTCATGAGCATCGCGAGCTCTTGTTGAGATTCGAGCCAGCTGCAAAGCTGCACAAGTTGGAAGACGGCTTTAAGGGAACTTTCGAGGCTGAGATAGGCAGTCGTTGGGAAGAATTGGGTGACTAGATTTCACTATTTTCCACGGCTGACCCTATCATGCTACGCTTGTCTAAACACCACGAACATCTACACAACTGCGAAGATGGAGACAACGAACTGGGAGACTTGTACTTCAGGAGCCTCTCAATCGGGGCTTCTGACGAGTTTCTACCAAGTGATCCTCTGCTTCTCTTGCAGAGGATGACATGGATATGTGACGCCAGTCGTACATGGGCAGTCGTGCCTGGCCAGGACCAACGGGCTCTTTTTGATACCATAATATACGCCATATCCAAGTCTGTTACTCACATCGCGAAGTGGGCACGAACGGTTAATGGGACTTCTTCACGCTGTGACGATTGCGCACGCCATTTGCCTCGGGTCTTTTGGGACAGAACCAACCCGCACAACAACCTCAAAACGGTTGAGGGTTATGAGAAGTTCCTCAAGAACCGAAAAACAACTTTCCAGATTCAGGCTTTCTATTCGCCATCAACCAGTCGTGGAACCAAGGATTTCTGTGTTAGGTTCGTCTTCAATCCTGTGCGCTTGGCGCACAAGGCGTTTGGACACCTGCCCGCGGAGAAGAAGGCGTTACTGGTGAAGAAAGCGCCAGTCATCACCATAGCTCGTATTCAGCCTCAGCATGTCGACAGTCTGGCACTACAGCTGAAGCATTTGTCAAAATCGCTCATACCATTCCCCCCCACTGCCGAGAAACTGGCTTGTAATGAGAATCCTTTCCCTCATACTCATGAGAAGTTGCAGGACCGCCAGGAAACTACCGTGGCCTGGATGTTGAGGCAGGAAAGGAGCCCAAAGCCTTTCGTAGAATGCGAGAGAGAGGAGGAGTTGATCGAGGGGATGCATCTTCGACTGCTTGGTGATGCCTCACGCATGGTCGTCCGAAGAGGAGGCATCATTGCTGATGACATCGGCTTCGGCAAGACTGTCATGACTCTGGCACTCTTGGGTTTGCAGACACAATTTGACAAGGCCCATCACAAGATTCGCCAGGAGAAGAAATTCAACAACAGCACCAAGGCGCTTGACTGCAGCGTGATCATTTGTCCATTACACATTGTTCACCAATGGGGCGAGGAGATCAAGAAGTTCATGGGATCCGGCGCCGGACATGGCCACAAATTCACCTGCGTGAAATCATTGGGCGGGCTCAAGGGGATCGACCCCGCAAAGTACAAGATCCTCGTCTTAAGTGACAGCATCTTCGGCCAGAAGGACTATATGCAAGCATTGGCACGCTGTGTTCAAGAGAAATTTCCTGCTGCTGAGTTAACTCCCACTGCTCTTAGTAAGTGGAGAGACGGTCGTGCGTACTCAGAGTGGCACACGTCTGTGGCGAAGAAGGCCGGCTCCAATGACATGAAGGAGAGGTTTGTGCTTGAACAGTACAGCTTCAACCGCATCATCTGGGATGAAGTGAGTTACACCAACCCGGCTGTATCTTCGTTTGTCACGAACTGTCACGCCGTCAGCAAATGGCTCCTTTCGGGAACGCCGCCGACGCGAGACTTGAAGGATGTTTGTTCGTTGGCAAAAACCCTTGGCTTTCACATCGCACGACCTGTAGATCTCCGTCTCGGACTACCCAGGATTGCGAACGGCCCGTCCCTGTCACCCAGGACACCGTTTGAAGAGATCGAGTCATACGGAATGACCAAGTCCTCGGATTTCATCACTGAGAGACACCGCCAAGCGGAGCGCTTTCTTAGTACATTCGCAGCGTGCAACAAGATCGATCGCCTCAAAGATGGTTTTATCATTCACGAGCGGGTCTTAGTCTGCCCTCCCACCCTGTCCGAAGCATCAACGTATCAGACACTTCATGACGAAGTGTGTTCAGCTGATATGGATGTAGAAGATATGACGCCAGAGGGCGTCAAAAGACTGAAGCATGCCATTGAGTACCCACAGGAAGCGCTCGACGGAGAGAGTCTGTCCATTAAAGGACTGGTTCATACAGCAACTCTCCCAAGCCTCGTCGCATCGTCATATACTAAGCGAAGCTCTGCCCACAACGACATCATCCCTTATCACAAAAGGGTTTTCGACGTCCGAAACGAGCTGATGAAAGAGGCCTGTCACTATGTCAACTACGTCTTCAAGAAATTGATCTGGCTGGCCGTCCGTCTGCATAGGGCTATCCATCAGAGACGTGGACCAGCAGAACAAAACCAGAAGGATGTAACGGAATATTTCGATCTCACGAACAGCCTCTCGAGATTCTTGAAGGAGCTTAACGAAGGTAAACTGCAGGACTTCAAGGGCCGCTCCAACTATGTCGAGTTGGCCAAGGCAGTTCTTCGCGTCAAGGAAGAAGAGATTTGCGCGAGACTGAGCAGCAATAAAACTCTCTTGGATGCGACCAAGGATAACAGCGGCCCCCTTCATCACACCTTCACGACCAAAGATGATAACATCAACCTCTTGTACAAGAGGTTCAACAGCAAGTGGCCCGAGTTCTATCTCTTGGACCCCGAAGATGTTCGAAGTCACATCAAAGGCAATGGGGTCCCCAAGAATACTGCCAAGCTTCCTGACGATGATGTCATCAACCTGATACTTAGCCTTGATCTTGAGGGATACACAGTGAAGGATTTGGAAGCCAGAGGCAAGTCCGCAGGAGGTATGAAAGCCTTACGAGACAAGCTAGCGGAATACATCGAAGACGTTCTGTATGAGCGAACTGTGAAGCTCAAGGAGCATGAGAAGGAGTATCACGAGAGCCATCCTGACGAAGACGTAGACCCGAAGAGGATGACAAAGGATGGCCTGACAACCATTCTCAGTCGCGAGGGTCTCAATTCCTTGACGGGCAAGAAAAAGGACGACCTCGTGGAGATTCTCAAGAAGCATAAGCAGCAGTCGGCCGGGTTTGATGCCTATAAAACGCCCCGCGCTGCGGCGTGCCACGCTGCTACAACAATGCCTTTCCTCGATGGGAAAGTGAAAGCTCGCGGCTCCAACCGACTACAAACCAAAGAGGAGTACTCTTCCACCTGGACTGTGTTCACGAAAGCTTGCCAGCATCTTTATGAACAGGCTGCACATCTGCGGCGCGCCAAAGTGTTTCTCAAACTCGAGTTGCACGAAGAGGTGATTTGTTCGGAAGAGGGTTGCAAATCGACCGAGTCCTTGGCACTCATATCCCGATGCGGTCACGTCCTATGCCGTGATCACCGGAAGGACAAGAAATACTGCGGACATGGAACGAGTGAGTGCGAAGTCTTGCTGGAAAATGGCGTCGTCAAGCTCTCAAGGTTCTCGGAGTTCCAAGATCGCCAGATCACGGCTGAACACCTCAAATCTCCGGCTCAGCGCAAGGCAGTCACTTCCAAGTGTCTTGATTCCAAGTTCAGGTATGCTATCGACCTGATCAACGCAGTGCCGGACGACGAACGTGTGGTCATGTTTGCACAGCATCAGTCGATCCTGGAGAAGACTATTCAAGCCTTAGATGTCCATGGCATTACATGCACTACCACGACCGAGTCTGTTACTACTGGACGTAACCAGACCAAGAATCCATTGGAGGATTTCAAGGCCGGCAAGTTCAAGGTACTGGTGATGAAGGTAAACTCAGCCGAGGCAGCGGGAGGTAACCTGGTAATTGCCAACCACGTCATCTTCCTGACGCCGGTAATTGGGGATTCGCAATATCTTTATGACAGCCACATGAGCCAAGCTTCTGGTCGCTGTATTAGACATGGACAGATGAAGGACGTGCATGTGTACCACTGCGTGGCAGAAGGTACCATCGAGGTCAATATACTCGAGCTGCGTCAACGCAAAGAGGTCAAGGTCCTGCCTGGTTTCGCACTGGGCGAGCTGGTAACGCGAACGCCCAAGGGCCAAGCTTCCCAGCACGACTCCGTGCGATCCCCAATTTCTCCACACGAGGTTTGGAAGGGACTGAGAGAGGTCGACCTGTCCCTGTCCCTCGATCTTGTGGATACCAGACTTGATACGTCGGGTGCTTACTTGCATGAGCCCTCCCCTCCCGGTGACAATGCTACTCCCACTAAACAGGGCACGACTATTCCTGCCCTGGTTCACTTCGCTGACCTGCCGGAGGCAGAATGCAAAATCTTCGAGAAGCAGTACGAGGACCTCTGTGAGAAGTACATATGGCCTAAGGATGAAGGCCACACTGACGGTTACGGTGACCTCGACGACGACGACGACAGCGACTCTGATGACGGCAAAGACAAGGATCCCGGACCGCCTACTAAGAAGAAAACACTTCCTCGCAAGAGCCAAGGCCCTGTTGTTGATAGCGATGATGATGATGATGTCGGCAGTGCTGGCAACACTCAAACTGCTGGCAACACTCAAACTGCTGGCAAGGCTCGAACTGCTGGCAACACTCACACTTCTGGCAAGGTTCGGACCACTGGCAACACCCACACTGCTACCAACACCCAAACTGCTGGAAAGGCCCGAACTGCTGGCAAAACTCGGACTGTTAGCAAGGCTAATCGCAACAAAGATCCCCTTAGCGATGAGGAGATGAGCGACGATACCGATATTTACGGCGTTTCTGACCCGGAGTCCGATATGGACGGGAAGGACCCTGATGCCGAGTACGGCCCAAAAGAAAAGCCTGCTCCCAATACCCATACTGCTCGTGTCCGAACTCGCACTTGCCGCAGTACCAGACTTCCCCAACCGGTCCCTCAGGACGCGGGTGATGCTATGGAGATCGATAGCTCTAGCGGTTAGGAAGTGCCCTAAGAAGCCGGACTCGACCAGGACCATTTCGCACGCGGTGAGATTGAGTAGCTGTTCAAGGCTATGAGGACGAGGAACACTTTTATGACGAGGACTCCGACTTTGAGGAGCAAGATTCATGAACGTTCGAGTTTTGTACGACTAGGAGGAATTGGCAGTTTTGCGTCACTGCCCTACATATTGTTTGCTTGCCACCACGAGAATTGCGAGCGAACGAAGAAGGAATTTGTTTGAGGAGATTAATAGATTGCACATACACCCCCAGCCCACTTTGGGTAAACCCTGTTCTCACTATTGTCTGTGATTGATTACCTACATGCTCGTAGATATATGTAAAGAGGCACACCTCGGTTGATAAGATATCAAGAACCATCAATTGCTTGCCCGTGAATCTCGCCTTCTCGCCTCTCCTTTTGGATGACCTCCATCTTACAATTTTGACGTGCGCGATTTCGCAGCAGTGGCAGCAACATCAAGACGAACTAGAATTTTCGGCTTCTCAACAGCACCATTACTGCTCTTGCTCTCCAACGCCACTTCCTGGCAGTCCTCCAGCGCCGTGTCGTTTGCGAACTGGAACACCAAGAAGTCCACCGTGGAGTTGGCCGGGCCGAGGGCCACCATGGGCGCGTGCCACGTACCCGCGCCGTACGTGACGGCCTGGTCGCCCGTAGCGATGAAGGCACACAACTTGGCGAGGTCGGGCATGCCTCGCCCAGGTAGCAGCAGAGGACTCGAGCTATTGCCCTTCTTGTCTTCTTCTCCCGGCACCGGCACCGGCAGTCCTTCGTCCAGGGCGCTGGGCGGTAGGCTCGGCGCCACGATCACGAGGTACCGCTTCGAGGCGTCGGCCGTCAGCGGGATGAAGGTTTGCGTCGTGAAGGGGTGACGCTCGAGGATTTTGACTTCTATTGAACCATCGCCGCCGGCGGCAGCGTCCTGCTGCTGTTGCGACGACGACGAAGAAGGCGGCATGGGCATCCTGGCTCCGCACACAAACATGGTCATCCGTGCCTCTGCGGGGCGGCCCGAGGGGGCCTGGACTCTCCCATCATTGGTGTTATACAGGTTGCGCAACGACGCGATGGCAGCGTATTTGATGGCAGTGCCCTGGTTGGCCAATTCAGCACCGAACGGCAGCGTGGATGTCACGACGTAGGGCTCCGTATTGGAGGGATGCGCCTCCGGGGCCGGGTTGCTGAGGACCTCGCCGAAGGGGGCGAAGGCGGCCCGGGTCAGGGGGGTCGCCGACAGGGTGGCTGGTGAAGTCAGGGGAAGGGTCTGGACTAGCATCTTTCTTTCTCTTATTAGGTATTGGCTTGCTTCGCTTAGTTGTTTGAATTTGACAAGCGAGGTAAAGATGTATTACAATTACGAGGACGGTTGAACTAATAGTCAAGTTGCAGGATACAGAAACGGGAAAGCATAGGCGAGAGCTTTGAGCCTCTTTTCGCTGATATGGATTTTAGATAGATTCAATTGCCGACGACGGTGAAGATAGGTAGATGGATAATACAGATATGTCACAATTCACCGATACAGAAGACGACGACGTTGAATGGCTAATGACTGGCGGCGCTATTCTAGCGCTGGAGGGGCACGAACCATGAAGGGGCTCTTTTCTCCACCTCCACCAAACCCTGTATGTAATCTCTCCAGGGGTTCTCTTTCTCGGACCAACCAACACCAATCGGATTAGGCTGCAGCAAAAGCAAAGGCAGGCAGACGAGAATCTCCAATCATTCGCTTGCTTACTTCTCTCCCTCTTTATATATGAGCAGAAGGATGAGGCCGAGCCTGCAAATGTTTGCGCGTTGAACTCGGGATTTTTGCTTGCGTCGCGTCGTTTGTCTCTCGTTTATTCATCCAACACGCCGCTCTCTGTTTCCCAATCTGGACAATGATTATCAGTGCCAAATCGCCAAGAAACGCCGAAGCCGCGGGCCATCCCACGGGCCCCAAGTGGAACTCTTGTCTCCAGGTACATTTATCGCAACATCAGATTGCCAAGCACCTGTCCTAGTCCCCAAATACGTAGGGAAACATGGGCTGGTGCTGTGGCCTGTTCGGCAGCGGCAGCAGGACGCCAGGCTCTGCTCAGACGGCACCTCCTGTAGCAGCGAGACCTGCGCAAAACGGCCTGGAAGGCGTCGAGTTCTCTCCGAGTCATTCCTTCGCCAGTTCGGACGGGGAAGGAGTCCGACCAGGCGCCGTCATTAGGCCGTCCAATTCAGCACAACCGCAACTACCAGCCACTGGCAACGACGCACCCCCTCATAATCCCGAGCTTTTTGGGTACTATGCGCCGTCCCGACCGCAAGGCTCTGCTGTAGCCCAAGAACTTAGAGGATTCTATGAACCACAGGCGCCGGCACCGGCAACGGCACCAGCACCAGCACTGGCTGGACTTCCTCCCTATAGGTCCGCATACCAATGACCTGCTGAGGAAAGGGTTCAAAGTAATATGGGATGACTAGCAGAAGAGGAAGGAACGAGACGAGTCTTATGACCGATATTTAATCTGATTTGATTCAAGCTTGGCATACATCTCAGATGTATGTAGCAGGATTTATTTGCTTACAAAACTTTAACCTGGATTTTGCATGTACGAGTTGAAGTCAAAGACCACGATACCCAAGAGAATGTAGAATGAGGGCTGCGTATCGCAGTGCGTTTGACTTATAGTATATTTGGAGAATACCTAAGGATGCAATGAGTGATCAGGAAAGGCATGTGTGAGTGGTGTCGGAGGCAGGACCAGGAAATTCGTCGGATGTTGTTTGACAGGGGCATCTAGCGAACATGATGAGGACAACAAGCAATACTACACATTGGAGATCATGATCTCTGATGAAGAGTGCGTTGGGAAATAACTACATTGCATTCATATCTACAACGATCGAAGCAAGGAAAGCTGGTCAGATTTCATCAGACAGCGGTGGTGGGCGACCCTCGTGCCTGGGCTTCAAAGGGAGAGGCCCACGATAGAGCGTCTTTCTACATTGTTCTTCGTATTTATTCTCATCCTGACTACAACCCAGTCCATACTTCACACTCTGCTTTCCTCCCCTTTGAGCAAGCCCCGCACATTTGCTGTTAATACAACATCAGCAAGATCACAAGTGACGAGATATCTGCTGCAACAATAGTGGTCGTGTCACTAATTGCTATATTCAATCCCCAAGATGGCTGAGGGAGATCCTTATAAAGATCTTGACCGATCACTCACGAACTCACGAATGCATCCCTCCAACCCTTTCTTCAATCCCAAAGCTCACAGACAAGGTGAGCCTTCGCCAATCCCGACATCACCGAATAATCCTGAGGAGCACACACTACCTTCCACGAATCCTTTTCGTCGCGCTAGAAACGCACCCACACCGACAAGCCACACCGAGGAGCAGCCTCTCAGTCCTGACTTGCCTGTAGACGCCAGCCCCGATCCCGACTTGATATCTGATTTCAATTCGGACTCCACCTCGGATTCCAACTCGGATTCCAACTCGGATTCTGACTTGGAGATACCCAGCACTGATCCCGACTTGATATCTGACCTCGACTTGAATTCCGACTCGGAGATACCCCACCCTGCTGATCTCATCACCGCAGAAGGACCAGCATTTACAGGATCAATGCCAGACTCTGCTCAAGCGAATGCTGCTAATTATCACGCATCGGCCACTGCAACATTAGTACAAGCATCACATCCCACAGTCGGAAATATCCCAGTCGATATCCGCGCTCGACGTTCAGGTCGGCGCGGTCTCAACCTACACGTACATTGGGGAGACCAAGAATCTGCTGCTACTGCTGCCTCTTCTTCCTCATCGGCCCCACAGCCAACGCAAAGCAGCGGGCAGCCAGCGGAGACGACAACAACAACACCTGAACAACCTCAGAACCCATCTGGTCCAACTCCTGCGCAGCCTCCCGCAAACCCGCCTAATCAGCCCCCGACAACTCCAGCAGCTCCTGAGCCGGGTCCAGATCAGCCGAACAACAACATGTTCGTTTTCCAGTATGTTACCCCTTTTAATTCTAAAGAGCGCGATGAGATGGAAAACACACTTACTGACATGTGGTGATGACACAGGCAGCCACACTTTGCCTACCAGGCTCCTATGCCGACCTTCATGGCGAACCCTCCCTACATAATGCCCCACGCGGTGCCCGGACAGCCACTCCCCCACTGGGGCCCTTGGTGTAAGTAAAAAACGAGTTAAGGGAGAAAGGAGAAGAAAAGAAGGAGAAACCACACCCTCATCGCCCCGATGACGAACGCTGACGATTAATCCATGGGGGATATAACAGGTTACCCGAAGCAGTGCCGGTCTCCTTTCTGGGCCGGCAATGCACATTACCTCACCAACCGGCCTGCCTTCGTTCAACACCCATTCGGGCAGAGCATGTCGACGGCGCCCATCTTCCCCGTCGGCCCGCAGAACACTTACTACTTCTACCATTGAGTTGGCTATTCATTCATTCTAGTCAGCGAGGTTTGAAGACAGCATCAGGCTGCAGTAGGGTGGGAATCATCGGACTAGGGGAGGATATCAATACTTACATGACCGGGGGAAAAGGCGACACGAAACCTCAGGTTTATGTTATTCTTGGAACACGTTGCACAGTGAGCATACTATAATGGTACGCTTCTTTAGGTAGCGGCGACATCGCGATGCATTTGAGATTTTATTGCTAGGACGTCGTGTGACGGCTTAGCATGTTGGCTCGTGAATGAATCATTGTGATTCACGCGCAGTTGCGGTAGTATTTACCCAACAACAAGGCTCATTTCTATTTCTCATCCCCCTCTACTTTTGAGGTGTTGGTGTTGGCGTTAGTTGAGAAGTGATGTGATATCCATTGAAGGGAAGGCGGGACGGGAGTACTGTTGGTCCCACCTTCGTACATGCATGCCATGCATGCCATGCATTCCAATGAATTATTCCATGGCAAGCGCCCCAGCCCGCGCCGCGCCACTGCCGAGAAACATTCTACCAGTCAGAATCTAGGGCCAAACCCAAGATAGAAACCATACACCTGGAATGGCTTCAGACAACCTCTTGGCTATCATGCTGATTATTGCTTTTTTCTCTCCTTCTCTCTTATCTCCTATTCCAGGTTCTTGGAGATTCAATACGAGTCCATCATAACATAACATGTCGAGGCGCAAGCTAGCGCTTCTTACCCATAACTAACATTGTTCCAATAGATTGATGGCCGCAAGGGTTATGACGGACATCATACCTCTTACGGATGGTATTCCATTCGGCCGTCTCGTCACAAACTCGTGCGATACGTCCAACGCGGCAAGCATACGGCAATGGAGGTTGCAAGGTGACTGATGCTACTTCCAACTCACATATGCACCCATCCAATCAGAACCCTTGCCGATATCCATCTACCGCTGTTGGTTATTCACATCTTTCGACGGCCCGACCCAACATCCATTCCAGTGACACATCAAGTTTCCAGCCCACGATACCAGGGTGATTTGCAGAATGACTTCTCTCATCCCTTCTCTATATAATCTGCAGCCATAGGGGAAAAAGGATAAGAATAAGCGATCGTATCTAGCTGGCTGCTATATTATGTATTGCTTACGCTTGTGCCACGGAAGCTTGGCATTATCTACATCCACTAACGTATGTAGGGCTGCAGTTGGGGGCATCTTCTTTTTGACTAACCCAATGTCCCAAAAATAGATACATACCTATACGTCGTATACAGTCTGGCAGTATGTTACATGCAGTTAAGTCCCAAGCCATCCCGATCACCTTTCTTGATTCGGCCACAACATGACGGTATATGCGACTCGAAACTCTATTATTAGGCTCGCCATCCATAATACTCACGAAAGATAAAGGCTATCTCGACAGACAAGACCAACAAGAGCAGAGTCTGCTGTTCGTTAGAACGGTGGCCCCCAATTCCCAACTGCGCACCGATCCATGCCTGATCGAGAAAGAGTGCCGATGCAGTTCTGCGCTGGTTATCAGTTCGTTTTCGACTTGTCGTATCGAAGGAAGTATTCCCGTTCACTCGGGACCGTGCTTGACTCTTCATAGGGTCCTCTCCTCCGTCCTTGCATGTCTAGGTATAGGTAGGGACATAGGTTCTGCCGCGTTTATCAGGTTCCCAACCGCCAAACAAGGCTACCCGATTGGTTCGCTCAACCGCTTCATATCTTCCCCTGTATTGTGGGAGCAAACAACACCAACACGGTCAATCTATTCCAAGCAATGGCCCCCTACATATAAGGCCCCTGGCATCTCATCCGTGGCATGATAAGATGTAGTCCCTTTCTTCCCGTGGTGCCACAGTTCACGGATTTCTCTCTCGAATCCAACAGTCCTGTACTAATCTGTGCCAGTCCAAGGAATTAATCCATCATCATGTCGACCGAGGCGCAGAAAGCCAGCACAGACTCCCCCGTCAACCACACGGCTGTGTCTTCGTCGAACGCCTCAACAGAGGTGCAGAAGAAGGATGTTCTAGACTCTGGTGTACAGAGCGACAAGGAAGGCTCTATCCGCCCTCATCCACGAGACGGAATTCCGGACTGGAAATGGAAGGCCATCGTGATTGGCGGGGCCGTTCAAGCTGTAATCAGCGGTAAGTACACCTTGTCGCCAATAATACAAACGCAGTTCATCTTGCGCATAAACTGACGATAAACCCATGCCATTCACACCAGGCTACGATGTGTCGAATGTCGCCAACGTCCAAGTCCCTGTATATGAAGCCTTTGGCCACATCGAACTGCTACCCTGGATAGCTTTGGCCTTCTCGCTCATCAACGTCGCGACCATCCCGCTCTTCAGGAAGCTGACGGGCTTCCTGGAGCTCAAGCTTGTCAGTTTAATCGCCATCATCATCCTAATAGTGGGTTCTGCACTGTGTGGTGCCGCGACCAACATCAACATCGTCATCGTCGGTCGAGCTTTCATTGGTATTGGTGCGGCCGGGTGCTACCAGATGTAAGTATATTCTCGCGTAACTACTTCAGAGCTAGGAAACCCATCAGAACATGGAGTACTAATAGAAGAAATAGGTTGCTTACTTATAACATTATCTTTGCCCACCCTCATGAGATTCCTATCACCCAGGCTCTCATCGGCGCCAGCTTTGCTATTGGACTTTTGACCGGCCCCGTTATAGGGGGTGCTTTTGCCGAGAATGAGCATGCCACTTGGAGATGGGCAAGTACCCCCCCCTTGAAGTGTGCTTTTGCGATGATGTCGCTAACCTCCTTCCAGGCCTTTTACTTCGTCTTGCCTCTGGCGGGGATCATTGCCGTCGCTTGCCTCGGCCTCTATCCTTCGTACAAGGTGCCGACAAACAAGTCTGTCTCACAGCATCTGAAGGAGTTTGACTATGTGGGCTGTGTTCTTCACATGGGGACCTTCGTGCTTCTCGGTCTGGCGTGTATATTCTCGGGGCCGACGTGGGATTGGCACTCTGGCGCATCCATCACGGTCTGGGTACTCTTCGGCGTCACGCTCTTGGCCTATGTATTACAGCAAAGCTTTTGTATCTTCACCACCCCGGAGAACCGAATATTTCCCGTTTCGGTTCTGGCACATCGCGCGGTGGCTCTCACGGCCGTCGGCACATCTTGCGCCGCCATTGGGTATGGCGCTACACTCTATGTAAGCCCCCCGAACTAAGGTATCATGAAATTGGAAGAATACATATCTGATTGTTGACGACACAGTATACTCCAATCTACTTCGCATTCACACGAGGAACCGGCGCTGTGGCATCGGCCGTTCGCCTGCTGCCTTTCACGGGCGTCTTTGTCTTCATGATGTTCCTCGTCGGAGGTTTGCTTCCGCGAGTCCGCTATTACATGCCGTTTTACCTGGCGGGCGCCATTTTTATGCTGGTGGGGGCGGGCTGCCAGCAAACCATCACGCCGCAGAGCTCCGAGGGTTACGTCATGGGCCTAGAGGCCCTGGTCGGCGCCGGGATTGGCATTCTCTGGCAGGTCGGCGTACCTGTGTCTAGCGTAGTGTTGCCGCCGCACCAGCGACTCGACGCTGCGGCCGTCTTCAACATTGCGCAGCTGGGCGGCGTCGCCATTTCCTTGTCTATCGCGGGCAGCATCTACCAGAACGTCGGGTTCGGCCTGGTTCGCGATGCCGTCGCTGAGTTCGACTACCCTGACTCCGATGTCCGTTTGCTCCTGGGCGGCGTGCAGTCGTCCATCTTGTCGGCGGCCCACCCCGAGATTGTACCCCGCGCCGTCGAGGCTGTCACCAACACCATCCTCCGCTGTTTTTACTTGAGCGTCGCGGCGGGCGCTCTCTGCTTCATTGCGGCGTGTTGTATGAAATTCGAGGCGCTGGAGTTTAAGAAACCGGCGGCCCCCGCCCCTGCGGAGTCCGGGGAAAAGACGGAGTCGGTCTAGATATGTAGGTGTCCGGGTACAGGGTTCTAAACGCGTGTTGTCTTCTTTCTGTTGTGTTTCATTTTGCCTTTCCTATATACCCATATGTTGATCCATTGAACTTGACGGGCAGGGTTTCATTGGCCGCCAGTCTCCTGGGAATTATCGCCCGGTTTTCGTGAATTGTAAACAGAAAAATGGAAAAGGAGGAGATGATGGGTGATTCAGAGTTGAGTGTACGCGCAATTCCATCATGATGGAAAGGAAATCTCCATATTTATAAGCCTTTGACGACGCACCTGACTGCCGGCTGTGTTCTCGCCCTTCAGGGGCCGCGGCTCGGATCATGCCACCGAACGGTTCAGGATCCGCCTTTCCATGCAACCGTGGACCGACAAAACAACGTCGCCCAGCAAATTCGTCCTTTGGTCTAGAACTTCCAGACCCAAAATTTCACCACTTTTTCTTTCTCCGTCCCCCCTGGGGCCTGATCATCGGAATACGAACGACTTACATGTCTTCCCATCGTTGGGTTGACGAACGTGAGAGCGAGCGAGCGAGCAACGTTGGGACTCAACGACCTTCTTTAACGGCTTTAAAAAGATGGGAGCAAGTGCTTCCCATTTTGCTGTCTGCTTCATGTTATATCGTCATAGATATCTGACTAATAGGAAGATATTACTTAATACCTACTTCTAATACATTCGTTCGATCAATTGAACATCCTAGGGGAAGCCACGTTTATCCCATACTTACTCCAGAGCAAAGGCACCTGTCGCTTTCGATTTGAACATCCCAAAGTCATTATTGCCTTGTCCATTTTAGTAGGAGAAGAAACATCAGCAATCATGGCGTGGCCAACACCCCCGAAACCACAACACAAAAGCGAACCACGAGTCATCGTTTTCGAAATGGCGGCTTCGCTCGAGAACGGCGCCCAGACGCCCCCCATCTTTCCCGGCTCGCCTGCCTCCTTGTCCACCTCCTCGATCCCCAACATCCAGCAGGCCACCCCCGTCTCGCACAACCTCAAGGGCGCCAACTTCCACGGCTCCTTCGCGGCCATCACAGCTCGCCACAAGACCAAGCACCTGCACAACCGGCCCTGGTATCGTCGGAATGCGTACTTTACAGGAGGGTGGGGGGATAGGGCTATCTGGCGCGCTGGGGTGAGTTTTTCATTCCCCTTTTCTTCTTCATTATCACCGGTGTTCCTTCTGCTGTCGCCCTTCATTCTCTCTCTCCTCTGTCCCCTCCTCGGCGGCTCGTGGCGTGTTTTAGCTAATAAAACATAAATAAAGGTCGTCGAAGCCGTCGGCACTTTCTGCCTCACCTGGCTAGTAGGCCAGTCCAACATCGTACTCGCCAACATGCAAGGCCCGCACACGACGGTCCAGACAGCCGCCTCTAACGTTGGCTACGTCGCCTTGTGGTCCGCGGCGCTGCTGGCGGCGCTCGTGGCCGCGACCGCGCCCGGATCCGGCGGCCACTTGAATCCCATGGTCACCTTTTCGACGGTGCTGTGCGGCCTGTGTCCACTCTCGCGCGGCGTGATTTATCTGGTGTTCCAGATGCTTGGCGCCACTATCGCGGGGGGTTGTTTGTTGGGGTCTTGGGGGACGGAGAGGGCGGCTACGTGAGTTTAGCGATACTTTTTGCTCTTGAACCCCTTTGTCTTTTACCCCCTTTACTTTGGGTGCCGGGTCACTGGATCTCGGGCCGGGTGTAAAGGGGGTGACGGAAAATCTTACTGTTATGTGACGAAGTACTAATATACAGAACAGTTATCATGGCGGTGGCTGTTTCTACGATTCCTCCGTCCTCGAACCAACCCAAGTTCTGCTCATTGAAGTTGTATCTTGCTTCATCTTGCTGTAAGCCACACTCACACACTGACTTCGGGTAAATCGCCGCTGACTTGCCAACAGCTTCCTCATCTTCGGCGTCGGTCTCGACCCCCGTCAAGCGGCGCTCTTCGGCCCCCACCTGGTGCCCGTCCTGGTCGGCCTCTGCTTCGGCGTCGTCGCTTTCGTCTCGCAAGGGCTGGCGCCGGGCTACGCGGGCGCCAACATGAACCCGGCCAAGTGTTTTGGCATCGCCATCGCGACGAACGACTACTCTGGTAGGTAGACTTTGGCATGGAATGATGATTCCTTTACCCACTTCCACTCCTCTCTTTTCTTTCTCTTCCCGAGTTATCCAGTAGTGCAAAAGGCTAATATGGCGATGTCTTTAGCGCAATGGGTATGGTGGGTTGGCGGAGTAAGTCACGACCCCCTTTTATTCTAGTGCCCCCTGAGCCTCGATCTCATAATCTGAATCTGCCCGAATACTGACCCGTCTTTAATAGTTGATCGGTGGAGTCATGCAAGCCATCTTATACAACTTCAACCCTCCGTGGCAAGTGGATGATGACAATAACAAAGAAGGAACGCCGAGAGCTCCTTGAAAAGGAAAAAAATATTTCACTTAGCCTATGGAACGGGGGCTGCCTGATCAGTCTATGATTGTATTATATACGATATCACACAAAAAGGGGCGTTGGTGGGTATGGTGTAAAGGTGGATTTCTTCAAAAGACAGACAGGCCAGTTGCAATAGAACTGCTAGACGATGTACGGAAAGAGGCTACTGAGACTTAGAGTAATACAGACCTAATAGTAATTCAGTAATAAATCTAATGAACCACCCAGCAATTATTACTTGCTGATGCTTATGGAAGGTGTAAGGTGACACTATCTACACTTCAATTTGAGAAATAGTTTCGTATATAGAGAGAAGTACAACACTATTGCAGAGCCATGCTTAGTAAAGCACCAGGCTTAAGGGTAGTCAGTCTAAGTATCAATTAGAAGTAGTAAGGGATGCTGAGCTTCTCCTCATTCCAAGGCAGTATCTGATAGTAGATAGGAGAAAGAACAAGGGTCACGATGCATATTGAAGTCAGATAGATGTTTGAACTTTAACTTTGTTTGAATATTTGGTATATGAAGCAGATATCGCTTGAAGTTGCGAGATACAGAAAAGCGTCATGTCGACGTGAAAATGACTGGGCCAAAAACACTGCTGTGTGTGGTGACGATGATATCCAACCCGATAACCGTCGTCACCAACATATTATTATACATATATATTGCTTTCTTCCTTCCTCCCGACTCATTATATATCGTAAGATCATCTATCTTCTTTTCTTCTCTTAAACGATCGAGTGCTCGCTGGTGTGCTCGACGTGCTTCTCGACGGGCTTCTCGGTCATGCCCATCTCGGCGGCGTAGGTCGAGTGCGGCACCCACTTGGCCGAGTTGCGGGGCGTGGTCTCCTCGAACATCTTGTCGACCTGCTCGAGGGTGAGGCCCTTGGTCTCGGGGATGAGGAAGAAGGCGTAGACGAAGCAGCAGGCGCACAGGGTGCCCCAGATGAAGAAGACCTTGGCGCCCAGGTTGCCCTTGTCACCGTCCACCATGTAGGGGGTGATGACGGCGATGATGCAGTTCCACAGCCAGTTGGAGGCGGTGGACAGGGCCACACCGCGCGAGCGGATCTGCAGGGGGAAGATCTCGCCGATGACGACCCAGGCACCGGGGCCCCAGGTGGAGGCGAAGAAGGCGATGTAGATGCAGATGAAGGCGATCATGGCCTTGACGGCATTCTCGTCACTGGGGAGAACGGTGCCGATGATGGCGACGATGAACTGGCAGATGACCATGCCCAGAGCACCCCAGATGAGGATGGTACGACGTCCGAAGCGCTCAATGGTCCAGAAGGAGATGGGAGTGGAGAAGACGTTGACCAGGGTGGTGACAAGGGAGATCAGGAAGGGGTTCTTGATAGTGCCGAGCTGCATGAAGAAGGTGGTTCCGAAGTAGAAGACGAAGTTGACACCGGTCCACTGCTGCATCATCTGGAGAGAAGTACCGAGGATAGTGCGGCGAAGGTTGGAGGAGGCCTTGAAGAGAGAACCGCGGAAGCAGTTGAACCAGCTGTCGAAGTAGCCGCCCTGGGGGATGACCGACATCTCGTACTCGTGGTTGGCAATGATCTCAGCAAGCTCGTCCTGGATATAGTCGGAGTCGGTGCCGTGGCCTCGGAGGCGGCCCAGAACGGTGGCGGCCTGGTCGAGCTTTCCCTTGCGGACGAAGTAACGGGGGGACTCGGGGAGGAAGAAGAGACCAATGGCCAGGATGATGGCCCAGAGCATCTGCAGACCAATCGGGATTCGGTACGAGCCGCTGTCTTGGCGATGCTGGGTAGCGAAGTCGATGGCGGAGGCGAGGAGGAGACCGATGGTGACACAGAACTGGTATCCAGCCACGATAGGACCACGGACTTTGCGGGGGGCAACCTCAGACATGTACTAAGGGAGGTTAGCTTCGATTCAGGAGGCGAAGCCATGATGGAGTGGCGGCGTTACTTACAAGAATGAGGATAGCAGAGACGAAACCGACACCGAAACCGGCAACCAGGCGACCGACGACGATGAGAGCAAGACCAGCGCTGGCAGTCTGAAGAGCGACACCGACGAGGAAGATGGCACAACCGAGGATGATGGTCAAACGACGACCAATCCAGTCGGCGAAGTCACCAGCCATCAGGGCACCGAAGAAGGTACCGGCGGACAGGATAGAAGTGATAAGAGACTTGTTGGTGGCGGACATGACGGTTGCATCAGGGCCCTCGATGACCTTGATGAAGTAGTCCATACCGTTGACACCGGAGATATAACCGGAGTCGTATCCGAAGAAGATACCACCGAAGGCGGCAAAGGCGCACATGAAGTAGGCCTTCATGGTAACGGGTGCCTCCACGCGGGAGACATCGCCCGTACCGGAGGGTACAACACCACCGGGCATCTTGACTGATTTGTTGTGAGGTGGAGTGGGAAAGGGGAGGATCTTGTTGGCGGCTGTATATAGAATGGAAGACAGCTGTTGTTGGAGGTTTCAACTATGAGAAGAAGAACCTAGAAGAGGGCCGAGAGTAGAGAAGCCTGATCGCACACTGAACAGAGAAAAGAATGATCGTCAGTTGGGGATCGTGGCCTTCTTCTTATACATGTCCTCTGCGTCCTGCCCGTCCTGCCCGTCTCCCCCAGGGTTGCGGGCCGGCCAAGCCAGCGACAGGCAATAAGCGCGACTCATACTCCTGGAGCGACCTGGACTCCTGGACGACTCCCTCCTGGACTACGACTACCAGAATGGGCGATATTGAAAAGACCCACCTCCACCCCGGAGAGAAATTGCTTGCATCTCGACGACCCCAATGTCGGGGCCAAACCCCGCCGTGGAGCCCTCTCCAGGTAGGACCCTAGCCCGGGGGGATGCAGTGTGCCAGTGTGCCAGTGCAGGTCTGCATTGTTCTCGAATCCCCCAGTCCCCGTAACGCTGCCAGAAAGTGTCGTAATTACTGGACTACGGACTCGGTGTAATCGGCTGCATTGTGGAGCTCGGCGCTTCCGTCGGCCATTTTGTGGCGCGTTGAAACGGAGTGCGGCTCTGGGGATGGGGGCTCGTGATTGGTTTAATGTCGGCTGCTGGCCAGAAAGAGAGCAGTCATGATGGGGACACTCTCGGTTTCGAGCCCAAGACGGGCCAAGTCGACTTGGGAGAAGGCCCGTAGACTCGCAGGCCAGAACCGGTATGCTGGATAGACTAGATGTCGTGGTGGGCTTTCTTTGCTCTTTTCCCACACTTTCAAACCGATCTATTCATCCATCTACCAAACTTCAGCCGAGGGGGGAGCATCGTTTACCCCGAATCACGGGGAAGCGAGGTTTCCAATAATGTACATACGACCGACCGACCGACCGACCCCAGGCATGTTCGGATCTCAGATACTGTCACTCTTGCTTGGGCTTGCTTGCTCAGCCATCACCCATCACGCTGGGATTCTGTTGTGGATGTGGATAGCAGCAGCAGTCACGTTGGTTGTCTCACTTTTTGATCTGACCTCCGGCGTTCGTAAACACTTTGGGCCCGGGGCCGAAACCCCAGCAGAAAAACAAAGTTGGGTATTAGGTTCAGCGTCCAGCTCAGGTACCACCTTTTCTCACATGGCTCCATGGTCTGGTCTGGTGATTGTTTCCCCGTCGCATGGATTGCCCGGCGTATAGCCTTCAGCTCAGCGAGGTCAAGATGTTAGATGTTCCGGCTTGTCGGTTCGTGTAGCATGATCTGGTGACTAGCTGCTGTTGGTTCGTGGGGAATGCGCGCCTCCAGCCCGTCGGGGCTCGGGTAACTGCTTCGCAAGCGCCATCGAGTTTTTCTTCTTCATTGGATTCTGACACGAGCTCACATGACTCCAGAGCATTTCTCCTCGTAGCATGTGCCCATTGAAGGCCAGCCAAGTTTTAGGGGGAGGAGGATAATGATGATGTAAACCGCAGTCAGCGGGCCTTGACTCAGTAGTGTAATTGCCTGCAGAGACAAGCTAATCTTAGAAATAACGTTGAAACTGGGCAGCTGGGATCAGTTGAGCTCAGCGGTCGCGTTAACCCGCAATCTCAAATTTTTTCCTTCCTTCCTGTCAATGCACTCACTCTCTGACCTACTGTACAAAGGGGGATGATCCTAACCCCGAAAGGAACCACTGGGACACGGCCCATGCCCAAAGGCCAGACCTCGGCGACAACCCCATACCAGATCTGGCTCGACTCGACCAGAATTGATCGACACGGAAACCAATTGAGTAGCGGGTGGCAGAGTTTAGGTAATAGGTCACATAGTAAGCAGGCAAGCGCGAGGGCAACTCGGCAAAACTCGAGTAAACTCGTAGGTCAGGTGTTAGGGAAACGACGGTCGGCCGCTACCGATGGCAATGGCAGAGCAAAAGGCGGGTTGATTAGGGGGAAACTGCACTAGCCTTGGCGCTTCCCGACACGGAAATTGGTCTAGGTGCTTCTGGTCAAGACCGGTAGTCTGGCACTCCGCAGAGAGGGTAGCAAAACAGCGGTAACCGGCGAGAAAAGAGAGAAAAAAAAGTAGACACTTACCTGATCTAGAACATTGGGTAGACAAGTAGCACCAGCAGTGCCTCTTTTAGCATTTGCCTCGATACTTAGTAAACTATGGACAATTCGGCATGCATGGCAAGGAGCAGGAGACTGACATTGAACACCAATTGTTTATTTTGTCGAGTGACACTTTTGATGATGTCTGTCTACATGCACACACATGTACGTACAGTATAATATGGGCAGTTATTACAGGCAGTTGCTGCACAGCCCGGGGGTTTGTCAATTAGTGGAGTCTGGAGAAGGAGAAAAGAACAGAAAGTGACCCGGTGCCCGTTGCTGCGTGGCTGCGTGGTGTTCAATTTCAATCTTTGGTCGCATCGCATGGCAGGTGCAGGTGGAGGTTCATCTCTAGCTCTTTTAAGCTCCAGTAAAAAGATTTCTCCAGGTCTTCAGGTACAGTACCTACAGCAGGAGACGGTCCGACCTCCACGTTCTTTCTTCGGGGAAACCCAGCACCCTGAAAGAACTAAAAGAACACAATCTTGGAGACTGAGATGGGCTTATGTAAGTCGCTTGCCAGCATGCCGGGTATCATATGTCCCCAATTTTTAGTGCCTATGCTATAAGCTGGGCGCAAATGAATTTTTCTTTTTGTTTCTTTTTCCCGCGATAAATAATCACGAAGGTATTATTTATTACTGTTGTCGCCAATTGAGTTCATTAGGCTACTAGTAGTATACTAGGAACTTGCATGTTTCCGAAAAGTTAAGAGTCAATGAGATGATTGGCTCGTTGGTTGGTTAGTCTTTGGTGCCTGCTACAACCTAGGCACTCACTGTAGTCGGATGTTTTCGTCAAACGACCAAGGCAACTAGACAGGCATATTTTCTCTGGATGGAGCATTGGACTTGAATCCTCTCTCACCTTGGCAGCTGGGGGAAAATCGTCCTATGTGCATTCATCGAACGATAATAGCACCTCCTGAAAGACAACGACACGTCAATAGTGTTGTCAGGACCCGAGCCTAGCTATCAAGTACATTCTGTGTATCCAAGAGCCCTTTAGGGCGAAATCGTGAGCCAAGCTACCGGAACTTCCAATATGTACAGTTGAACTTAAGTTTCTCTCCTCTGCGTCTGTCTCTCGGCCTCTCCCGCAAGCGCCACCTGAGATGACCTGAGCTGACCCCATCCTTCTCCAGCCCCCACGCCACTTCTCGGAGTCGCATGCGTAGGCTGCTTTCCGTCTTCGCCCGTTCCCATCCCACTCCTTCTCATGCATTTCGTGTCCTGTTTGTCCCTCTCTTTCTGTCTGCCTGTCTGTCTCCCACTCTAGCAAGTGAAGGGAGCCGGCCCGTGGCTGTACGCCTTGCCGTTGTTGTCGGGCTGCCCGCTCGACCCGTAGATCTGGATGACGACGCTGGGGTCGTTGGCGGCGTAGGCCCCCGGGAAGCTGACGGTCGACCCGGGCGTCTTGGAGCCGCCGCCCGACACGCGGATCTGCGCGCAGCTCGTGTAGAACTGGGCCCCGCCCTGCGTGTAGGCCGAGTGCAGCGCCAGCGTCTCGATGCGCAGCAGATAGTCGCCCGCCGGGATGCACGTCGGCAGGTTGAACCGGACCCAGCCGTTGTTGGCGATCAGGTTGTCGACCTATATAGGTACAAGGACGAGTAAGTCACTAAATCATGTATGTGCGTCTTGCTCAAGTACTATAGTGGATAAGGGGGAACGAGGGAGGAAACTTACACCCCACTTCCGGCTACCGGTGTTGAAGGTATCCTCCCAGATCTTGAACCACTTCGCGCTGGTCGCTGAGGCAGAGGCAGCGTTATCGACCTTGGCGAGCCATGCCGTCACTGGGCCCTTGTGGCTGGCCGCGATTGGGTTGTCCTATCATTCAAGTGTCAGTAAGACCCTCCCTCGAAGAAGTAACACACCGTTGGCAGAGGGATGCAGAGGCATTCTTACCGGGTCGTTGGGCCCCTGAGGGCCGCCGATGGTGTGCTGGTACCATCCTTCGATCGAGTCGCCGGCCTTGACGGGGATCACAGTGTTCGACGTGTAGCCCGGGACGCCGCACGCCAGTGAGGACGACATGACGTCTTGCATGGGGTTGTTGGTGTTGGGGGCGCGGAGCCCGTTGAGCGAGCCTTGGTCTTGGCCGTTGACCTTGATTTTCTAGACAGGCGTACCAGATGTCAGCGAATAGGGGTATGGTAAGAGGGTACATCTCTCCATCATGGACGAGACTAACCTGCATGATGGTATGGGCATCGACCGAGAGGCCGAAGGCCACGGCCGTTGCGAAGGACAGCTTCATGGTTGAGCCGGGCGAGGACAGTAGATCAGTGGTAAGGCGAGATGAGTAATGGGCAGGTCAACAGGTTAAGCTCGTGTCAAACGATCGATCTACCTATCGCTTCTGCAACATCATGGCTTTTATACATAACTATATCCCTATTTCTTCTTTTGTTCAGGTTCTCGGAACATCGCTTCGTTACCCCATACTCTCAAAGGGGAAGCTCACAACACATATAAGACATATTTCCAAAATGAAGGTCCTGTCCGTATCCGTCATACTAACCTAGGAATCACGAGATGGATGTTTTCAATACCAAACTGGTCGTTCATTCGGTAGCACTCGACCAGAACGCCCACGGCGTTTCATTTACAATGCCGCAATGTCTTTGGGATGACCCCGGGACCAAGCGTCCGCGCCCCGGAATGGGCGATAGTGCCATCTCGGCACCCCGTGGGGATAGGTGGATTTCCTAAGCGCCGCCGTCGCACATGGCCAATGTTCTGGTCGGCTTTTCTTGCCGATCCCTTGGGGGACGAACGGTCATCCAGTAGCCACAGATAGCGTAGCATGCATTTAAGGTCACGGCCCGTTTGGGTGCCTGCAGCGATGGATAATTATTCCAGAAATAGCCATCTAGCAAGCTAGCTCCTACGTGCTGACAACTCATCCCACACCAAGGCAGCAGAGGTACGTCGGAGGCACAGTCGGAGGCATGCATGAAGAGCATTCTACTTGTGTAGCAATTGGTTCGCAATTCATCAGTTCATTAGCAATTCTCTATCTAGTGTGTACCATTTTCTGCTCCATCTCGCAGCCGATGACTGCGAAGCCTTTCCTGCAAGTTCTTAAGCGAAAAGGGTTATGGTCCTTGAGTTCTTCCCGCGTATAGTTATTACGCAGATGAGCAAAGAACGGCTTCCTTGTTTTTCGTAAGCCGCTAATCGACCCTTGTTGGATGCCCTTGCTCCTTTCTTCGTAACAACGATGCCCCCTAATAACGTCGTGGCTGCAGAGGCCGCGTACCTACATCGCCATTGCTGTGCGATACACGGTATGAGCTTTCTCAAGCACAATACGATCCAAGTCACTTCCGCCAATGGGATACTTGACCAGGGCACCGAACCTAGAATATGCGACTGTATCGGTTATATCGTTTGTGTCACCGAGCTCTTCTCCGAATTTGACGACGAAGTCCGCCACCCCTGCTACCGGCTTTCCGGAGAAGTCTTGTACTTTAAAAGTATCGTCGGCCTTGCGCATGAGTAATCTCAGTTCATATGCATCAGTGAATATCTGACGAATCTTTTCTCTGGCCTTGCTTTCCGCTCTGTTGTCGTGTTGGGTAATCGGACCGATTTGGGCCCAGAGTTGTTCCATGGCTTCTTGGGTAGGTGGCATCTCTGGATTCTTGTAGTAGCTCGAGCACTTCAGTGTTGCTTTTCGCCATTGTACGAGGTCCTGGTAATGATCTGTAATGTCATGTTAGGCTCGAATTTGAATATAGTTCTCGCAAATGAACTTACCTTCGGGTACGATCTCACCGAAACATTGTTCAATTTTCTCCAACGGAATGCTTGAGGTGTCGGAGGAGTCAAACCAGCCAAAAGAATCCCGACTAAATATATTCGTGATGAGTGCTTGGGAAGTGGTTCCGCACACTTTGTTCTGAAATCTAGCAAGAGTGTAGGGGCCATCATCACCCATCAGATCACGCAGGATTGTTGGGTGTCCGTTCTTAGCTGATTGGTTTAATTCTTCGAACTTCGGAATCCAAACATCAGAGACTGCGCCGTAGACGACACTTCTTAGATCCTGGAATTTGGAGAGCACTTCTTCGTCCAGTACATGATCACCGGGTGACTTGGTGAGAATGTCGACATACTCTGCATTCTGATGCTGTAAATGTTGGTTGAGCTGGCGCAGATTGTCACGTTCGTTCACCAAATCGTGGTCTCGCTGATGGAAGGATTCATTCTTCGTGTAAACGGTGGGCTGTTGTTCGTAGCGGTCAGGCCAATTCTTGAGTTCCTTGACGTCCTGTCGCATGGCTTCCATCTCACGACTCATGTTTTTCATCTCTGCGAGCATCTGAGTCTGTTGCTCAGATTGTTGCTGGATGAGGTTTTGGAGTCGAGTGAGATCCGCCGGCTGGCTCATTGAGGTCTGCTCTTGACGAAAGAAGTTACTGACAGTGTCCAAAACCCCTCTGGGTTGCTGATAGGACCATGTCAGCTTGGAAGTTGATTGAAGTTTGAAATATATCTTACCGGAGTCTCTGGTACAATCCTGTTTCCACGGTCGCTTGGGGACCCCGGCTGATCTTGAGGATGCTGAGACATATTATGTTCGTAACGAGGTCTTTTTGATCGCATAATTTTGATCGATTGTTCGTCTGGTGCTGATGCGTGACGGGACTCGCTGCTGTCTCTTGTCGATTCACAAGTTCTCGGCCAAGGATACGAGTCGGAGAAGAGCGGAAAGATGTGACAAGAGGGCTTAGGAAATAAGAACCAAAGAGCGCGTCGAAATAAAAATTGCCGCTTGATCTCAATATCAACATCGGGTAAGAGTTAATGGGTACTGAGGCCCATCGGAATCTACTCGTAAGTTGAGAATTGTTGTTGACCTTGACAATCCTAGATCACCTACTGAGACATATCTGTATCTGCTAGAGTACCTAAGGTGAAAGAAGAGTGTAAGAATAGCACCTAGAAGAACAACACACGCTCCTTCCTTCGTAGTAGAGCAAATACCACTGGTAGGTCGGTTGTACCAATACTTTTTCTACATCTGCTCTTATCTCGAACCGCCACCTACTTACATCGGGCAAGTAGGCACCGAAACATCTACACATCACCTGGTGCAACTCTATGGCATAATTGCCACTGAAACACCAAGACCATCATTTTTGTTTCAACACTCACTGGATACTGCATCAGTATTAACTCGATTTTCTTCAGACTCGACTGGACGATCCAACATGGCGCCACCTATGAAGGTCGTGATCGCCTTTGATTTCGGCACTACCTACTCGGGTGTATCATATGCCTACCGCAAGCCTGGAGCAACCCCGACTGCCATCATCAGATGGCCTGGTGACGCTCGTCGTACTTTAACCGACGTCAAGGTTCCTCCCATCATATCTTACACTACTCCGACTGAGTTCAAATGGGGATACCAGGTCAAGCCTGGCGACAAATCTATTAATGGGATCAAGCTAATGCTGGACCCCGATCAAGACAAACCGTCATATCTTCCTGGCAGCGGTAAGAAAACCGCCTTGAAGAATCTCCCCAAGGCTGCAGTCGACATTGCTGCAGATTACATTGGTGCAGTGTACAACCATGCACTTGAGAAGATTCGCGAGAGCTCCGTGGGCGGTTTCTTTGATATGTGCGAGAGAGAAGTCATTCTCACAGTCCCGGCTGTGTGGTCGGACAAAGCCAAGAATCTCACGCTTCAGGTAGGTCATATGTGGACGATGCAGTAGTTCGTATCATACTAACGGAGACCACAGGCTGCCACGAAGGCTGGGCTGGGTTCCGTTTCCATGATAAAGGAACCCGAGGCCGCGGCTATCTATACGTTGTCCGAGCAAGCTCTTGCTCTGCAGGTAGGCACTCATTCACCGAATCTCTGGTCCATTCACTAATACTATTCTGTCCGTATGTAGAGTGGCGACATCTGTTTGATCTGTGATGCAGGCGGTGGTACAGTCGATCTGATCACGTACGAGGTAACGCGGAGCAGCCCTCTTGAGCTGGCTGAGGTCGTTCCTGGAACTGGTAAGTCATACATTTTTGGACCCGATAGTCGCTTTGATTCAAATACTCATTGTTGTCAAAGGTGGTATGGCAGGCGCGATTGGCCTGAACAAGCGATTTGAAGACGCAGTGCGTGACTTGATCGGCGACGTCCAAATGGGCACTCTCAAGACTACAGTTGACGGTTGGACGACCGTTTCGAACCAATTCGAGACCGAGATCAAGCGCAAGTTCTGCGGCGAAGGCTATGAGACATACTATGTCCCCTTTCCTGGTATGAGGCTGGAGGACGACCCGAGCGAGAACTTGATAAGCAACCTCTGGAGCGTGAAGTGGTAAGTACCATCTCAACTCAACTGCCTGCTGGCGAACATAATAGTAGGGCTTACATGGGTTATAGTGGAGATATCCGCGACATATTCGATCCTCTTGTCCGAGATGTCATTCGACTGATCGAAGAGCAAGTTCAAGCATCACGACAGAAGTACCCTCTCCGACCAGTCAAGGCCATTTTTCTAGTCGGAGGTTTCGGTTCTAATGGCTACCTCAAGAACCGAATCGAGAAGAGCTATGAGACGACACAGGTCGTTCAGCCAGCCAATGCATCTTCAGCCATCATGAATGGCGCAGTAATGCACTGTCTGACTCACGGTCCCACCATCGTATCTCGACGCGCAACTTGCCACTATGGTGTCAGCGGCCTGTTTGTCGAGGGCCCCGAAGATGAAGGCAGGGAGACATTCTATAATGAAAGAGATGGCACCACTCGTGTCGAGAAGATGGGATGGCATATCATCAAGGGACAGGAGCTGAAGGAAGAGAAAGTCAAGATCAGGTTCCGAGCAGACGTCGACCACCCTTACACTATTTCCAGTCTGGCTTGTGAGCACTTACTTTACTTCTCCAAGGATGAATCACCTCAGGTGTATCCTGACCAGAACGTTACGAAGTGCTGCCTGTTGAAGACATCTCTATGGGGTGCGCGACACTACATGAAGAAGATCCCAGTCGGGGCAAACGGTGAGCCTTACTGGACCCTGGGTTACGACGTAGTGGTCACAGCGAAGGCTAACCTGCACTTTTCCCTGGAGATCAATGGCAGAGAGTACGGTTCTGTGGAGGCTAGCTATGAGTAGCAAACCGGTCTGATAGACAGACACACAGAGGACGGAGGTTAGGTAGGTTCATAGTCGCGTTCCACTTTGCTTGCACAACGCGTAGATAGAACCTACATAGTCTGAATGAGAACGCATTCATCATGTCTCACATTAACCATCTTCTCGGTGACATGGTACGGCAAGTATGTGAGCCAGGATAGACGTATCGACCGAGAGCATCATGTTGTACTCATCACGCTGCCCCATCCGTGATATCTACGAATACAGCAACCCCCCACAGACCAGTAACGTAGCCCAATTAGTTATCCGGCACCATTACCCGATCGACATCCGGCCCATACGCCCCTCCACCCACTCCCGCAATGACGATCGTATTCTCCGAGCCCGCGTTGAGCTGCGCATGCACGACGCTCGTCGCCGGCACCGAGTTCCCATTCTCCGAAGGCAAGAAAGCCACTGTTTGAGCTTGTCCATTGACCGTGACGACAGCGGACCTCTGCGACGAATCACCGTTGAGGTGCTTGATGCGCAGCGTCGTGCGTCCCGCCCGACTGCTCTTGACACCATTGAGCGTCAACGTGCCCCCCTGAGGCCCCCCAATATAGCCCACGGAAGAGCCACCGCTGCAAGACCCGCAGCTTATAGTCCGGGCGCCGCCGGCCATGACGCCGGACTCGCCCTCGGCCGCGGACTCGCTGGGCCCCGCGGCCCACGTGCCGGCGGCCACGTCGGGCACCCAGTTGACGCGGTCGCTCATGGTGACGGTCGTGCCCGAGATGCTGAGGGGCAGCCAGACGTAGGTGCTGCGCATAAGGTTGCTGGAGATCCAGCGGTCGCCCATGTAGACGGCGTCGCTGCCGCCCAGGGGCAGGATGTAGTTGGTCTGGCTGGTGAACGTTTTGGACCCGCTCGGGGCAAAGGTCTTCCAGCCGGACCAGGGGCCCTTCAGGGAGGTGGCGTAGCTGTAGACCTGGGGACGAGAAGCACAACGTTTAGCTGGCTGTGGGAGAAAGAGTGATGACTTGGAGAGGACTTACATTGTCGTTCGGGTCCCAGCCCGTGAGGTGGCTGCCAAACATGAAGTAATATCCGTTCTTCTTGAGGATCGCGGGCGACTCGATGGCCTCGCGCCATAAGTACGTGTTGCTCGCAACGCTGAGGTAATCGCTGCTGAGAGCATCGATGCGAAGTCCATTGGCACGCTGCATCATACGTTAGTGAACCGAAATTGTAGACAAAGATTAGACCAAGAGTATTATTGTCCCCCCTATTTGCCAGGTACTCACATCCTCAGTCAAGAGATACCCAGCCCCGTCATTATCCTTGAAAAGCCCAATATCGCGACTCTCAAAGTTGAGCGGCCGGAAACTCTTGAGGTACGTATACTTCCCGCAGACCGTATCGCTAGTCGCGACGCCAACCTTGGCCTCGGAGTAGCCGCTGTTGTCGATATGCAGATACATGACGTACTTCTTGGTGGCGTCGTTGTAGATGACCTTGGGCCGCTCGACGACGCGGTTTGGCCCCAAGTCGCCGCTGCTGGTCTGCGACAACAGAGCGCCGACGTAGGTCCACTCGACCAGGTTGGCCGACGAGTAGCAGTTGACGTTCTGGAACGCGCTGCCGCCCGTCTTGTCCTCGCCGATCATGTAGTAGGTGGCCCCGACCTGGATCATGCCGGCGCCGTGCGCCTGGACGTGCTTGCCCGTGTTGGCGGCCGTCCACGTGGCGCCCGGCACGATCTGCAGCGTCGCCCGCGCGAACCCGGCCGCCGCCGTGGCCAGCAGGAGGGATCGTCGCAGTAGCTGCATCGTCGTCATCCTGTGAGCGACGGGGAGATGAGGGATATGGTTCCCGGTAGAATAGTAGGTAGCCGCCACACCGTGTATATGTAAGGAGCTGCCTGTCTGGAAATGACAACTTGAGTAAACCCGAAACCGTCTCTTTCTAATCCATCATCATACGATGAAAAGAGGCCAGGTACCCGTCCCCTTATATAATCAACCCCATTTCTGCCGCTTCCGTGTCGGTCCGCAATCTATTATTCCAAGGCACGTCCATTTGTTGTTAGGGCGCCATGAATCGACGTTATTCGTGGACTTACATACCGCACCCCGCTTTGAGTCGGCGGATTTGGGAGGAAGAAAGGGAAAGGTCTCCAGTTTGGGGGGCAGCGTAGCATTCATTCTACAAACTTTTGATCAGCAGATCTCAAAATAACCGAGCCGGCACACGCACGCGAGATGTTGTTTGTGGGGTATATCGATCGGGCATAAGATAAACTCCCGTTTTGTGTGTGTGTAACGCGGGTAAAGCAAACATTTCTTCTGGCCACACGCAAAACGCCCCTGAGTCCTCGGTATCAGGGGCAGGGAGACTGGCGTTGGTTGGAGTTGTCTTCGGCGGGGTTGCCGCATTAGAACCAGAGAGGCATGGGCAGGCTAACTGACAACCACCCTATAGACGCATCAGCTTCCAAAGACAGTCTGTAAATATGCATCCGAGGGAATCTTATGTAAATGTGTTTTTCATGTATACAAGTATATATATATATCTGTGCCTATATCTGCCTCGGCCAGGCGCAATAGCCATGAGCGGACTGTTGCGAGGGAGTAATGAATATTCGACCACGCTTTGTCGTCCGTATAGAGCCCTTGCGACAACAACGATAAAAAAAACAAGAGAATTTTGGGAATTCATGTCGCATCCTTCGTGTCAATAGTCATCAGGCCAGCCATTTCCCTGTTACCGAATAAATGCGGCCAAAAAAAAAGAAAACCATGAAGTAGTAGTAAACACCTTTTCGCCATCGCACATATGAACAACTGAACCAAGAGACAACGTTGCCTGCAGTGGTCTCAGAAAGTGAAGGCCCGTAACTATTCATCCACCTCCATGGGATCTATCACCGTACTTGCCGCGACTATGGTTTTTTCGTCCGAGTCCTTGCTGGCGCCATCGGAAACATGACCGGTGGATTGGTGGTGGTGGTTGTTGGGCTCCTTTTCGCTTCCCGTCGCAGCACCGTTGCAGAGGCGGTATTCGCCGTCCTCACTCCTCCTCTCAATGATGTTTTCATCGAGGGCCCATTTGGCTAACAGACGGTCGACACCTAGTCGATTAGCTTCACCTTTCTCCATATGCCTGCCGACATGCTCCGTCCATTCATCCCATGATGTAGGGCCTTCAAACACGCTGGAACAGTCTGGTTTGGGACATGCAGACCGTTGAGGCGGTTGCCGACGGGTCACCAAACATGAAATTTGCATTTCTCGAACATGTGTCTCCCATTCCACTTGTAGCTTGCTATCACCCTTGGCAATCGCCTTCTTGATAGCGAAAGGGGCATGCATTCGCCGGAGGTGTTGGGTGAACAGATCCTTCCGGTTGAACTCGTTTCCTTTGCCCTCGGCTGTGCTCTGCGGACACGAGGAACATCGGTAATACTGCAAACACAGGTGCTGAGACGCAATGTGGCGCTTCCACTCATTCTTGGACCCAAACGTGCTCAAGCATCCTGCAAAGGAAAATGCGCAAGGGAACGGACGGGTATGCGCCGCCGCTATATGCTTACGCAACGACGAGGAGTCTTTGAACGGTGCATGACTGCACAAGCTACACCTGGTCTCTTGTTTGGGCGTTGATTTATGTAGAGACCGTCGTGGTTTTGGCCTAGAAGAGGGCGTATTGTTGTGATGTGCCTCCTCGAGACTGGACTCATTTGCCTCATGTGATGAGCGTTCCTCGTGCTTCATATCCGGCGTGCGATCCATAAGTGACATTTGTGCATGAGCAGCGGCAGCAACCTCATCGCTCATATGACGTACATGGCTTAAAGCCTTGAGCTGCTCAGCCGCCTCCTGCATCTCAGCCGAGTCTTCCACTTCATCTGGTTTAACCACCACCCCGGGCGTGGAATTGGCGAAAGGAGCGCTGGCAGACGTGGCCGATGGGGGAAGGCTCACGGGATCTGGACGAGCACCTGCATCTTGACGAACTGGGGTCTCGGGGAGTATCTGGGTATGGCTGGACTCCCTATGAGGTGCTTCGTGTCTGTGGAGTATCGGGGTGCTTGCGGCGGCTTCTCGAGCCTCAAGTAATATGCGGCCATCTTCTACGTCCTTGGCTGATGCTTTGGCAGAAGAAGGGGGCCCGACGAGTTGCTTATACAGATGGGTCATATTATGAGAGTTGATGTACCCAAGGAAGCAACAGACCTTATCATGCTGCACAACGTTCCATACAGCAACAGGCATGGATATGAGCAACATTGTGGGTGGCCCGAGAAACATCCCCTCGACGGCAATCTTAGGGGCCATTGCTGGGGCATTATGTAGCCATTGGTTAAAAGACGACATATCCGGGCTTGCCTCTCCAACAAATGTCGTACATACTAAGACCCGCGGCTCTTCGAATGTGAGATCAACTACGGCGTGTGGATCTATCAAATTCTCCTGCTGAGATGGTTTCGATTGCGTAGGGTCAACATCGGTGCTTGCTTGCTGCAGGTTAGGAGGCCGAGGCGCAAGGGGCGACAAACTCAAACCCTGGCCCTGACCCTTACCAAGGCAGAGAGTCCGAAATACTGGCATTTTATCGAGGAATGGCACACTCTTTGTAGCGCCGTTCGTCAAGCCCAAGTTCTGGGCCATTTCCTGCTGCTTGAGCGATGCAACCTCCTGGTAGAGGCGCTCCGCATTGAATGGACGCCCAACACCCAACCGTAAGAAGGCCTCAGCAACATGAGCCGTGAACGATCGACCAGCCGCTTCCGACGGGTTTCGTTCCAATCCATTTGACGCAATGAGTTGCTTCAGACTACTTGTGCTGCTGTTGTCGGTCGAGATTTGCTCATCCCGGGTCGGAACAGTGTCCAACAGTATGAGCATATCCGAGGGCGCGTCTTCGAGCAGACACCGGATTCCGTTCCAGTTGAGCTTTGTCGCTTTCTTTTCCGCATTGCTGTGACCAAGTCAGGAACGAGCTTCTTTCCAAAACGAATTGGCTTGACTGCGCGGAGCCTCCCTCTTTCTTACCTTGCCCAGAAGAACTGATTGTTGATCCCTGTGAACCCGTGCCCGGCATAATGGACTATCAACAGGTGGTCCGGCGCCGCTTTCTCGAGGAAGGCCGATATGCGAACGCCCAGTTTGATGTTCGCGTTGGGCACGGTCGGTATGGCCCATTTCTCCGTGCGGTAGTTGTAGCGATCCCGTAGGACTTGCTCGAGAGTGTCCGTGTCTTGTTCTTCCACGTCGTCTTCTCCTTCCCACCTCAGCAGGAGGACCGATACGTTCGAATAGGCCGATTTTTGGGTTTGCCGGTATATGAGCATGGCAGCATCTTGCAGATGCCTCGCGAAGGACTCGAATTCATGTCTTTCAGGAGGTGGTGGCGCAGGGAGCACCTCCTGAACCTGGTAGTGTTGTTGGACGACGGGTTGGGCCTACAGAACCGGCCACACCTCAACAATCAGCATCACTCTCCACTGCCGACCATTTCAATTCTACTCACAGGCTCATGATTGAGGACGGGCTGCGGTTGGGCTTCCAGCTTGGGTGCCAGCCTTCGCTTCTTTGCCGCCGGGGCATCCATCGGTCGGCAGATTGGGGGATGGGCAACGCGTGACCATACAAGACCGACAGGCACGATTGATCGATTCCACCGTGGTCCCTCGAGGGCCTCTACGACTCTATAACGGAGACATCCAGCGAGAAGAAGGATTGAAGATGAGAAAGGCTCGGGTTTGGATATATCTATCGCTGGGCATCCGGCACAGCCTTACTGAGAGGGCTACTTGCGAGGCTGAATTGAGGGTTCGAGGGTTTCTCTTGGCATTCGCTTTAGCCAGTGGCTAGTTCCCTGCTAATCTCTTCTCCCAGCCTCAGGCCTTCGAGTTGCCCATATTATGCTTATATCCAAAATCAGATGAGGGGGTGCTCCACCGGGATCATAGTTCCACCGACTGTCCGAGGACGGCAGCAGGCGGTTCTATTGGTGATGCTCGGCTTCGACTTTGCCGCTTGTTTGAGGAATCATGGAGGAATAATTGAATTTCCCCAGAAGATTGATATGGCAAGCTAGAGTGAGTAATATAGATCAGAGAGGAAATAACCGCATATGTGCACTGGGTGTGTGGATTGCCCTGGTCTCAATTAATGGAGATCTCCCTGCAAACGCAAGTTGCCGGAACCAACAAAGTTGTGAAGTGTGATGTGACGAGAAGAAGACCCTGGAACCCATTCTTCGCCCCATTATACGACGTGACTATGTGCAAGGCTGACACATGTCGTAGCAAACATGTTCATCTCACAAACACTACGTATTACTCGATGCTTTCTTCAAAGGAGCTATGGCATTCAAGCTTATTGTTTGTTATGCCCTTGAGCAACGAGGGTCAAGCAAGACGATCACCAGCGGAGACATGCATTGGAGACTATTTTGTTGAGTATAGTGATTCGCGATTAAAGATGGTCTGTAGGGAAATTGACTAGTAGTCAATGATGGGTATAGTTGCAGTATAAATCAGTTTCCCAAAACTCCCACACTGCCAGATTGTTTGACGAGCAATCCAACCGGCACCGCAGTAGCAAATCCCCCAAGTCCCCGACTGTATTACGAAGTAACACGTTCAGGACCTCCTCCTCTCCTTCCGCCCTACCATCCCCCACTTAGCTAAGTAAGCAAGCAAGAGAGCAAGCAAGCAACTTATTTGGTTTCCTTGTGCTCCAAGCCAGCCTTCTCCTCAACACTGATATCGCCGCGCTCGAGGCGAAGCGCCTCTTTGCGGGTGTTGCCCGTCTTCCAGGCCGGGGTACCAATGAACTTGATGGAGCCGGGGTTGGTGTAGTCAAAGATGGCCTCCACCTCCTCAAGGGGCTTGTTGGCTGTCTCCGGGAACATGAAGAACACGTGTACAAACATGGCGAAGAGGAACACGGCAAAAATGACATAGACCTTCCACGTCTGCTTCTCGAAAGCAGGGGGCACGAAGTAGGCGAGCGCGAAGTTGAAAGCCCAGTTGGCCGATGTTGCAAGCGCAACGGCCTTGCCACGGACGCGCAGAGGGTACAACTCTGGCGGGTAGGTCCAGCTGACAGGGCCCCAGGTTGGTGCGTACGAGGCAACGAAGAGGTAGGTGGAGGCGATGACAGCCTTGGCGGGGGCGCCCTCGATCGCCATTGATTCAGACGGGGACGGGAACTCGCCAGGGTGCGGTGGACGCGAGTACACAGCGAACAGGCCAGCGTTGATGCACATCCAGAGGCACATGAAGAAAGCGCCCACGAGGAGCGTTGGTCGACGACCCCACTTGTCCATCCAAATAAGAGCCGGAACAGTCATGACGACGTTGATGATGAACTGGATAGCACTGGGCAGGAGGACATCTTTGCCTAGTCCAGCCATGGTAAACACATAACTGCAATCCGTCAGCGGAAGTTCAGCAGTCGGGAGCCGAGTCATAGACATTGCTTGCAATATATACAAGTAATGCCATAGGTTGTTGCACTTACGTGATATAGTACATCATGACGTTCATACCGGTCAATTGAGACCATATTTGCATGAAGACACCGATGTGGGTTCTGTTGATCATGTTGGGCTTCAGAAGCTCGAGGTAGGTGACGTCGGCATTCTTCCGCTCAAACTCGACAACCTCGCGGATGTCAGCCATCTCGCGGCTGACGAGCACCGAGTCCGGATCGCCATGGCCGTGGACTAGCGTAAGGACCGCCTTGGATTCCTCCCAACGATCTTTCCGTGCCAGCCAACGTGGCGACTCCGGCATGAACAGCAGGCCGAGGAAGAGCAGGACGGCAGGGATCATCTGTAAGCCCCAGGGAACACGGAAGGCAGCGGCGCCCTGGATGAAACTGCAGCCATAACAGATGAAGAACATGATCATAATGCCCCAGGTGATGGCCCATTGTTGCATTCCGACTAGGCGACCGCGCTTTGAAGGGGGAGAAATCTCGGTGATGTAGACGGGGACCTGGGCAGAGCAGATACCGACAGAGAAGCCGTTGATGACTCGGCCAACAATGAGCATGGGAATGTTCACCGAAGCGCACGTGATGATAGAGCCAATGACCCTGGAGGAAGTGTGGTGTTAGCATCCGTCGCCACAAGATACCGAGAAGAGGGACAAGACACTGCAAGAGGGCGTACGAACCAGATGATGGAGCCAATTTGAATCGAAGTCTTTCGACCGATCATGTCAGAGATGAAGCCAGAGACGAGAGCACCAAGCCATGAACCGCCGGGCATGGCAGCGGTGATGCCTCCTTGGAGATTCGGGTCGGGGCCTCGGCATTCGCCGGTCACGGGGTCGTTTCCTTGCTCATTGAACTGGCACAAGTATGGTTTGGTAGAGATAATAGCACTCATGGAGGAGATATCGAAGCCGAATAGGCCACCGCCTGGAGACTCAGATTAGCATGGAGCAGGAGCGCCGATCAGGCTGAAGCGTCAAGGCCGAAGAGGATACCAAGAACTTACCGATGACGGCGATGGCCGCGATGAAGTAGATGTTTCCAATTCGCTTCATCTTGTAGGAGACCTCATAGGTTTTCTAGGTTGCATAGAAGATGCTATAGGTGAAAAGAGGTAGAGAACAAGAAAGAGGCCAAGGTGTGGATGAGGGAGTCGTCGATCTTCTTATATGAAGAAAGGTTGGCATGGTCAGCATTGAATACTGCCCGACGAGGGGCTCGGACTGGGGTTCCAATCCCCCGGTTCATTGTCTGTCATGGATACTCTTTCATTGTCAAGGGTGGCTGGCAAGTGGGAGGAGACGAAGGGAAGCAGCCGACCGAGGGAAACTCTGTATTCACCCTATGGTACTTCTCATGTACACTAGACCTGCACCTGCATGGCACCACGCTTCGAGGCCGGGAAGCCTCGAAGTCTCTTGGTCTTGCAGATGTACATATCCGGTAGGGGTGGCCTAGCCTGTGCTTCCCGATACTATTCCTGGCAGGGCGGGAGACGTAGTCGGTATGCATCATCATCCTTACATATTGGCCGTGTCACGAGTTGAACTCTGCCTTCATGCTCTAGCTACCCTACTTGACAAGGGCAGTCAGTAGCTATTGCATGCATACCTCCCATATAGGGAGTGTAAGCAAATGGAGTTGGCTACCTGTCGACTTGCGTGGGTTGCCAATGCTGTCTCAGCCGTAATAGCCCGACCAGCCTAACAGCCGTTGGGGCGTCGCGCGTGAACAAATGGTCCGTATCCGCCTGTGTACGAGGAGAGGTGGACTCAGGACGTTCGATCGATCAACTAGAAGTTTTGCCAAGTTTCCCAGCACGACTACCAAAAAGACAAGTGCCAAGGAAGGGGAGCAGGCTCGAGCAGGGGGAGCTAAGGTTCGGCTACGGGAACTGGGGATGAAATCCTTTGATACGACCTTGTGGACAAGTGATTTGGGGAAAGGAGGAGGGTCCCGGAGTCTGAGAGGTTCGCGTAGTAAATCAAGGACTGGGCTACTGGGCTACAGCGCTGATCAAGGGCGCGCCGGGGCACCAAGCTGCCAAGTGTGCAAGTGCATTTCTAAGGACTTTTGCTGGACTTCGTTTTTGTGATGATGATCATCGGTCCGACCAAGTTGATCTCAACCCCAAGTGGCAGTCTGTTCCAATCTTCAAGAGTCTCCAATCATCTCCAATCATCTGGTAGAATCCGGGGAAGCGCTACTGCTAGGAATGTTTGCTGCAACACACCATCAGGAAGGTACATAGACACCTTTGCGGTCTCCATACATACCTGCCTGTTTCCTCTGCTCAGCACTCACCTTCCCCCGAGGAATCGTGCCTTGCCTCCTTCACACAAACCACCAGACTCTTTCTTCCTGGAGAGTTACAGTGAGTTGTTTTTCATGGCGGCTCCCTAGTTCGCGGAAACCTTGTCGTAGCGGAGACTACGTCACGGCACATGTGCCCAGACGGGAAAGGCCTGTCCTCTGTGGGGAAGGCTTGCCCTTGCGCTTTGCGGGCTTGAAGGAGCTAGAAAACGGGCCGAATTGCAATGGGGGCACCTCCATGGGGCGGCATGGGGGGGACTTGGGGGACTTGCTAGTTGGTTAGATGGTCCTCCCCCTCCTTCCCCCGAAAGCCAGCCGGGAGCCGTGATCTCGAAAACGCCATGTGTTGAGTGGTGAGTGTGAGTGGTAAGATGTCGGCTCCACGCCGGGGCGGCGAAACAGGCGATGTACGACGTGGTGTTTGCAACGTTACGAGATCATCTGCTACACACCGAGGGGCCGAGGGGCCAATATGAATGCTTTCCGACAGTGGGTTTGTTGGGTATGATGTGATGATGTTTGCACCCAGGAGTCGGGGACAGATTGGGCTCCAGCAAATCTCGAGTCCCTGCAGTTCAGTTACCTTGTTACCTAAGAAACTGTGGACGACAGGACCCGGTCGTTTGGGACATATTAGCAGGCTGCAACTGCAACAGTCATCCATCTGTCCGTTCGTCTTATTATTCACGGTTGTGCATGACATTCAAATAAGCTTGTTTGCATATTCAATCACGACTTCCTTTGGCCGTGGCTGGCATCGCATCGTGTGCCACAGCATGACGGCAATCGATTCGAACCGCCGTAGAATGTCAGATCGCAAGACCTTTCCGCCACTTAATGTCAGCCAATACGAGTAAGCGGCGGCAGACCCAAGGCGCCAAAGAACACCTAGTGACTAATGAGAAGGATGCGCTGCATCGCCAGACGGTGAGTGGCTACGGAATGTACTACTAGTTGAGCGAGCTGTTATTATTGATCTCGGGTAACGGGTGAACAGGTAACAGCAAATGCTCAGCTAAGCATACGATCATCGACGCAATCAGCGAAAAGTCAACATTGAATGGAATGAATAGCCCATTCCAAGATTACGACGTATGTACTTAGTAGGTATGCAACCAGGCATGTAACATTCATTCGGTATTCCCGCCTTTTCTGTATTGGTAGGTACTTGCTCTGTCTGGGGTGGGATTCCGCAAGGGGGTGAATCCGATACATCACTGATGGCTCGTGGATGTAAAAATTCAATCAAGTTGGGACCAAATTGCGGTCAGGAGGGCGCTGATCCGATCGTGAATGCTGGAGCTGGCTATTGACTGGTTACCGACTTCTTGCGAGTCCAAAAGTCCAAAGATCTAGAGAGTCCAGAATGTACACGTGCATGGGACACCCCATCGACATCCCATAAATCCCTGGGCTTCGGGCTCGCTAGTATGGTATGATTCGGCGTGATGTCGGCGCATCCCGCACAACAGACCGCGGAGCCCCGTGGGCAATCTTGCGTGCTGGGGACTGACTCCAATATTCACGATAAAATCTAGCAACGAGGCCCTCAAAAAAAAGACTGGAAAAAGTGGTTTGTCGTACGTCGTCTATGTACTCCCCCCCTGCGGAGATACATGACATTGCATACTCGTGAAGGTCTGGAATGTGTACCTAGGCCAACAACACCCAAGTCAGGCACAGAAGCTCAGTATTAGGGCCTGAGTCAGTCCTGTATTTACGGCTAGACGGCGAAAAGCTAGTGCAATGCTACCTCGGGTGAACGAACCCGACTCCTGAAAGCTTGCCGGTGCAGCATCTATTTTTTCTTTCTCTTTCTCTTTCTCGCTCAAACATCTGTCCTACCACCGGACCATTATTGATCTCGAAGGAGTCTTCGCTAAGCTGATACGTATATACGAAAGTAGCATAAACTCAAGCACTCAAGTACATAGTAATAACCTTAAAGCAAAGTCAATTCCTCGATGGAAACAGATGGGCACTGTGGCGTATTAAGAGCCTCCAAGGGGCGCAAGAAGTGCAAAAGCTAGGAACCCGGAGGATCAACCAGGTCAGGTGGGTGTGGACGGCCTCTACCGACTCAACCTACCTCTTAGTAATAGATTGCACCGTGAGCGATCGCCCTACCTAACACTTAACCACCTGATCACATGCAATGCCTTTGCTGCCCTTTAGACATTCCATGTGACTGACTGTTGATGCACGTAAGACGTCAAGGACTTGCTAACAGCCTTGCTCATCAATGTTGGAGTCTCTTGTTCTCTCCTGCGAATACCATATGTGGACGGCTTAGAATACGCCAGCCTCTAATTATTGTAGTATGTTCCTCCCTCCATTGTGATCTCCTGCTATCGGCAGAAAATTCTTCCTGTTACGGGGTTCATGAACAACAAGCATGGATCAATACATGGCATGAAACAAAACTCCCCACACAGTTGTCCCCTTGCTTGAGACCTAGTTAGTTCGTTGGAATGCACAAGAAACGATGACGCAAGCGCAAATATGTTGTTTGGGCCTTTATACCATTATGACGAATCTAGGGGGTCTATAGTATATACAAACATGTGCGGAGCACATTATCACCCCCGATGCCTTTCCCATCCTCCTCCTTTCTCTAGAAAGCCTGCATCGACATGAACGATATGCAGACGGTCAAGAAGGCGAGTGCCAACGGTCCCATGGACGCGCTCAGCCCCGTCGCCGCGTCCTTCTTGTCGCCCTTGCCGTTCCCGGAGTTGCCTCCCCCCGAGCCTCCGCTGTTGGAGTTGGAGTTGTCGCACGTGCCCTGGATGTTGCCGACGCCCTTGGCCGGGATGGTCTGCTCGTTCGCGCCACAGTTGGCGTAGGGGGCGAGGCCGACCTGCATGTTGTCCTGGTCGAAGACGACGTAGGCGCTGCGCATGAAGCTGTCGCCGAGCAGCATGACGCTGCCGCTCGAGGCCGCCGAGACGCCCAGGATGCAGGTCCGGGCGTCGGCCTGGATCACGAAGTGCCGGTACGGGATCGAGATGGTGACCCCGTCAAAGTCGAAGTCGAACGTGCTGCCGTCAGTGCCGCTCGACGCGCACGGCACGATGACGTTGCCGCCCCGGTCCTGGTAACCGTTCAGGTCCCGCACCATGGCGCTCACGACGCTGGCGGGTAGCGTCGACAGGCTGGACCCCGTGTCGATGACGATAGGGGTGGCGGAGTTGTCGTATTTCTTCGACTTGCCGCCCATGGTCGCACCAATGGTCTTGAGCTGCACCCAAAATCTGCAAGTCCCGTTAGTTCAGTTTTCTTTTCTGTTCTGTTCTATTCGGACTTATGCAGGGGGGGTTCAAAACAGTTTCTCTACTTACCGGTAAAGGTTCTCGCCTTTCTGCGGGCCCAGGACCGGAACTGTTGTCATTTTGCCGGTGAACTTTCCGGTATCCATGCCGCCAAAGATGATCACGCCGCCATTGCTAGCCTCCTGGTTGCCCAGAGCGACCGAGAACGCCCTCGAATCGGTGACGTTCTGCAGAAACAACTCGTCGACGAAGTTGTTGTACCTCAAGTCCGCCGTGGGCGGCTTGGAACCGAAACTCAAACCCAGGATGCCCTCGTTCAGATCCTTACTCCGCGACGCGGCGCCAAACTGGATGTTCTTCAGGTTGATGGTGCTGTTGGGCAGGGCCACATTATCCTTGACGTATTCGATCTCCACGGTGCCGATGCCGTACGGGATGGTGTTTCCCGAGTTGAGGTCCTTGGACGTCGAAGACCGGCTGGCGTCGTATTGGCCGTTGATTAGACATTCTTGGTACTGCGCGGTGCTCTGCGAGGTCTTGCAGTTGGGGTTCACCCAGAGCTCGCTGGAGCCGGTATCGATGGCGACCTTGACGGGCTGGCCCGGGGTGCCGATGGACAGCTCGATGAGGTAGCTGAGCACTGAGATGTTGAACAGAGGTACGTTGGTGTCCTCGTCTCGTTTCGTCATCAGGGGCCTCTCGTGCGACTTGTAGGAAATCGGCATTGAGACGAAGCCATTCTGGCTCCGGGGAACGTTGATGGCGCTGGCGCTGGTGGTGGTGGCTGCCAGGGCGAGCTGCGCCCACATATACATGTCCCGCATCCTACTTTTAGGTATTAACAACAAAACGATGTGAGAATATATATACCGAAAATGAGAGGAAAGAGAAACAAAAAGATTAAGCTTTCTATTTTTAAGAAAGAATCGGTAAACAAAAGTTGCGACGATTACTTAACAGGCAATTAATCAAGTACAGTACATCGTTCTCCATTGAACTAGAGGGCGCTTGCGTGCATGACTTCATTGCATGGGTTGGTCAAGATCCTGCCATGACGACATACTAAGACCAAGATTGTGTGGTGTTGTGTGGTTGGTGGGTACCTGTACTTTGCATACTGACGCGGCCTGGAGCTGAACTGGAGGACTCCAACAACTAACCTAACCTACTTACTCACTCAAATTCTGCTAGGACTTGTCCAACACAGCCGGAAATCTGTCCGAGTCCACATTTGGCCGCCTTAAATTGCCCAGAAGGACATTAGAAGATGCAGATGCACGAGCGAGCGGCTGAACGGGCAGGCCAGTTATTATTTAGTCTCCTGTTTGCGTCCGTCCCATCATCACAGTGACAGCGGCCGCCCTAAAAACGAAGAAGAGCTGACGGGAGACGGCCGGCCAGCTAAGGCGGGCTGCTTTGGATAAAACGGCAACACAGCCCCCAAATGCAACAGTGGCAGAGTGGCACACTCACCGAGTCAGTCGTCGACACATCATTCTTGCGTACACCCCGCGCGAATGCATACGGACGCTTTTACTGGCCGGGTTGTTGCAACCACCGGCCTTTTTTTCGATAGCGTCTAGTAAGCCGAGTTGTGGACGACCACATTCGGCCGACAATTCCAACGTTGGCTGTAGTCCGCCGGACGGACTGAAGAGCTGCCAGCGCTCACTCAGCTTGGCACGCATATTTGCGGGTTGTCCCGTCTGGTCAGAGCAGAGCAAAGCAGAGAAGAGAAAGCAAAGACACACGATCCTCGGCTTGCACCACGCAAATAAACGTGAAACGTTTGCTTCCCTACTTGTAGTAGCTGGGCCAGGATGCCAGCAGATAGATAGTGTTGATGTCCTACCGGCGCTAATTCACAATAGTGTCGATTGCATACTATCAAGTTTTCTTGGCGGTTGTAGAAAATGGGTTTGGGCTATCCGGCTCTTCCGACTTCGCTGGACAATTACATAGCTCAGAGCACGTTGCTGATATATTTGGAGCGGGTAGGGCGCGGAAGGTGAGACAGCCAGAAATGAGCAAAAGGGTGAGACAATGCTCTACGGATTTGACGGATGGGCAGAAGTTGAAAACATGCGGCAAGTTCGCTCTTCTACCTATACCCAGCGCGCAAGCTATATCAATGGCTTCATGACACAATAGGAAGGCATATGTGAATTCCATGCTATGACAACCTGTACTGGATTGGCTTCTGACCATCTGCAAGATAAAACGTGGCTGCGGATTACGACGACGCCGACGCGTTACTATCGCACAACAGCAGAGTCATGCTGTGGTACCATGTCATGTCTAGATCGGGTATGCTGTGTAGCTGGGGATTTGCATTGTAGTGTCGGAGAGAGCATCTGGATGAGAAAAACGGCATTCGCGTAAGCCGCACCCACAAATGGCCCTTGAGAGGCCCTTGAATTATCAAGATCGATGGACAGGAAGAATAAATACAATACGATCTCGTTCTCATATCACCAATTATATTAGGGGCTTCGTGACTAATGATGCTACCGAACCAACCGAGCAAGGGGGTCGACTTCCGCCAAGGTAAAGTAATAACCTAAAAGGACGATCAGTACCGTGAGGCGTCTGCAACACTCAGCCTCAGATGTAAGAAAGGCGGGCACCCGTTCCTTTACTTATTCCGGTCGTCCCTGTCATCCCAGGCAATGAGCCTCTCGAAGGTCGTTCAATGGCTTGATGCATCAAGCAAGCAATGTTTGTCTCCTATTCTAGGCAAGAGGCGAGAGCCAAGATATTGCTGCCAGCGCAGCGAATGGGGGTTCATGCAGTGCGTGGGTGACTCTGAGACCATCATATATACTATACATCCGGCTCAAAATTTGGGAGCATGAATGAGAGAGTACAGGCCAAAAAGCGGGTAGGTGAGTTGGCAGTTCAGGAGACGCTCTTCAAGATGGTATTCGTGCGCCGTGCAGGATGCAGTCCATCGCATGATGGACGTACAAGGGCCCATGACTGTATAGTACTGATATAGTATTTGCGTTCAAGGTTGGGTGCCTATAAGCGGGATGTCTTCTCCCCCACCAGAAGTTGAAGTGGTAGCTGGTATATCAGTCTCATAATATTGCCATTGATGAGATCTAGGTTTCGAAGATATGAGGATTGGTGCAGGCGCAGGCGTTTACTACATATTACGATGACACCCACTGCTGAATTGCTATTGTCCTGTTGTAGCATGTTCTTTGCCTTAGTATTCCTTCTTCTATTATCTTTTCTTATTTTTTCTTTTCTTTTTGAATAGGACTTTCAATGTACCCCCTGTATAATAATTATGCTCTAGCAAGCCCTTAAACATATATACGAAACGGAAAATAATAATGATTAAGGTGTAGGTAGCCTGTACGCTCTTCCCTGGGCTCTTGATAAAGAAGATATACGTAGGTGTATCAGGCAACATCCGATATAGCTGAAAGACCAAGTTCCGCACAGTCCAAGGCAGCAACAACACCGTGATATTGCGAAATCCAAAGGCTTGCGAGAACCTGCCCAGAGGCTGCAAACCACCAAGAGTTTCACGTAAGAGCATGCATGTCATGGTATATCTAAAAGTATGTTGAAGAGGTATCATTGGAGCAAGCTATAGGATTTAGATACATTTGAAAATAATAGCTGCCACCTGTCCGTAAAAGTAGAAAAAGTCATGTGCGTGAATGGTATCATCAAACGTAATCGTAAAAAAGTGTAGCCTAACCAACCAGCCAGGAATCATGTAGAAGTGAAGTAGAAAAAGGGGCAAGTGCCCTCTCCCTATCCGTGAACGCCATGCCAATCTCCATCATATACAACCAAAAGATTGGGGGGTATAAAAGTAGTAGTGAAAGAAAAGACATCAATCATATTTAGCGATGCCTCAGCTCAGGCTTCCTCGCCATATTCACCATCGGCGGCGGTTGGTCGTTGTCATCCAAGGGATATGGCGGCGGGGCGGTCCCGCTCGGACGGCGGCCGCGTCCATCCAATTGCGACAGAGGAGTCTTGGGCGGCAGCGGGGGCGGCTCGATGCGGTACGCCCTCGGCTGCGGCGTCAGCGGCTTCGGGGTCATATCGCTCTGCGTCCTCCTGTGCGAGTACTCGTGCTCGTCCGGGCTGATGATGGCAATCTTGTCGGCCCCGGAGGCTTGGCGGTACTGCGACGGCGTGGGCGCGTGGCTGACCAAACGGTCCGGGTCGTCGTCGACGGGTGACTGCGAGATCGTCGAGAGGGGAGTCTGCGAGATCGTCGAGAGGGGAGTCTGCTGCTGCTGAATGGTGCGAATGTTCGGCTCCGACGAGCGAGGGGTGTGCGTACGGGGCGGCGAGATGTAGCCGGTGGCCGGTCGAGTACGCTCTCCCGAGCTGCGGGGTGAAGGTGTTTGGATAGGGTTGGAGGTAGGTAAAGACAGGCGATCAGTCCCAGAGTCGTACGATTCGCGACTGGGAGAGAGAGGGGTAGGGAAAGACGCAGGGTAATCCCCAGGAAGTTCCACGGCCAGTGGCGAGCTGATCGACGCCATGGCAGGCGGAGGGATGATTTCAGGGATATTGCTGAGTCGCTCGTACCGTACCTTTGCTTTCTGGATCTTGGCGAGTTTTGTTGACGATTCCTGGATCATCTTCTGCTCGGCAGGCCGGCCCATATATCGCCTGGTACCGGTGCTGATCTCGGACAATCGGTGCCATTCGTTCATACCAAACTCGCCGACTCCCACCTCGACGTTCAGACGATAGTAGTTCTCCGCATTGACGCCACGCTTCATCAGGTGCTCCTTCCTCATGTAATCGTGAATCGCTTCGCAGCCTTCGATTTTGGCAATCAACTTCCTCCTAGCATCGGCAAAATCGCCCATGAACCCCTCATACCACTGATGCGAGTTCTGGTCTGTACCCTTTGGCCTCCTTCCGGTTCCGACACTGACAAAGACTCCAACTTCACGGCCCGGCCACTCGTTAACTGTAGCTTCGTCGAGAGCGTATGGAGATGGGTTGAAGGTACCCGCGCCGTCGTCGTGGAATTGTGACTGGCCTACCTTAATCGGCTTGAAGGCCAGTCCAATGGCGGATGTTGCTCTACCGGCTTGCCAAATCGTGCAATCGACTTCGGGTGCGGGCTCTTTCCTCGAGTCATAGGAGCGCAGGAGAGCAGGCTCGCCGCCCTTCTGGGTACCTCTGTACATAGCTGTAACCGCCCTGTTCAATGTTAGCAATGGTTCTCGGAGGGCAATGGATAAGAACGAGGATATAGGAATATCCATAAAGCGGTCCTTACGTTTTCGTCCTGTTTTCCCTCGCATCGTAGAGTAACGCGTCCGGGTCGCCATACGACCCCCGGAACGCTGGCCTTGCCATCTGGGCCGTCGGACTCCTCGCGCTGAAACTGATGACGCTGGCGTTGCTCGTGTGTCGCTTCACCTTGGCGGCCGCCCCGGCGCTCGTCCGTGACAAGGGACTCGCGATGGACGAACCCGTGTCGTTGCCCTCGTCCTCGTCGACCGTGTGCTCGCGGACGGCCTCCTTGATGGCCTGCTCGAGCATCGAGGCCTTGAACAGGGTGGAGCGGTAGGGGATGCCGGCGATGGTCTTGTCGGTCTCGAAAACCATGCGCGTCATGCGCACGTAGAGCTCCTTGCACTGCTCGAGGTCGAGGCGGAGGCGGCCCAGCATCAGGGCGATGAGCCCGCCGGTGCCGGTGCCGACGATGAGGTCGAAGTGGTCGCATGGTTTGGGGATCTCGTTGCGCCGCGGCGCTTTGCCCTCGATCTCGACATAGGTGCGGTGCATCAACTCTTGCAATATAATAATCATGGAATAGCCTCGGACTCCTCCGCCGTCTGTTGGTTCACCCCACCAGATTGTCAGTCGGTCTGATCTATTTTTTGCCGTCTGTGCATTCCAGCACCTAGGTGGCATGGCAGGCAGGCAGGCATTTGACATTTGCTGGGGACGTGCTATTACTCACCTAGTGATAATATGCGGAGGGGAGGTCCTTTGGTGGTGTCGCGCCTCTTCAAGGCACCGTCTGAATCCATTTTCTCGAGTTCTGATTTTGTTATGATCGCCAAGAAAATGGGTTGTGAGGAATTGCGAAAGGGAAACGTTGATTTTGAGAGAGAGAGAGAGAGAGAGAGGCGCAGGCCAGAGCTGGCGCAAGGGCAAGGAAAGTGAATTCTTGTTGGTGTATGACTTCAGGTGCGCCTTGGCTGGAATGACAGCAGAGCCCCGCCTATGCTGGTGATCTAGTGCTAATTCCGGCCAATACAGGGTCTACGGTGCAGAACGGTGCTCTTTACAGAAAGTGGAAGTTGGGGGGCCTGGCAAGCTCCAAGTTCGTAGAGACAGGCCGTATTACGCAACTGGGTCTGGGCTGGCTGGGCTGGCTGGGCTGGGCGCGGATCAAGTCTTGCTTGCTTGCTGAGTCAAAAGGATGCACGCCACTGCTGCTTCACCAGAAAAGGAGATGGACGATACTTGTAAGAATTGGAATTTAATATGCGGCTGACTTTGACACTTCTTCTCAATCTACTTGAGCATATCTTCATGACTCTCTCTCTCACATTAACAACCTTCAGAGTGACTGCATGTCATGTAATCACAGCAAACTGGTTGGTTACCGGCCGTTTCTGTAAACATTTAAGCTCAAAGAGCCCACCAGCGCGTCACTTGCAGGGCTTCGGGCTTTCCTGGGTTCTTAGGTCATTGGTATTATCTGGTGGGGTAGATGGTAGGGAAGACGGACAACAACGGCCAATACCAACCAGTACGGTACCTACTTTATGTTTCCCCCCGATCGTGGCTGTGGCTGTGAGATACGAAGAAAGAGTCCCGAGTCCCGAGTCCCGCCGTTATTGATGGACATACGTGTACGTACAGGCTATCTCGTATGGAAGGTCAATACACAAGGTAACTGGCATCAATTCTTGCCTTACCAAGATGGATGAATAATACCAAGATGCGCGGTTGCTGCTGCTGGTCAGCTGCAGTTTCTGCCAAGCAACTATCCACATGATGGCAGAATAAGAAAACGCCGTAGCCACCTACATGTAACAATGCCCTTCAAAGTCAACTTGAAGTCGAATACCGTGCAGGACAATACTCACCCGTTGTTTTGCCCTCTGCGAAACGAAACATGCATATTCCTCCGTCAGAACTATAGTAGCAGCCATTTGCCATTAGCCACTTGCTGCCCGATTTTCTACACCAAGATCGTCAGGAGGCCGCCAGACTAGACAGATGATTGATCAATCACGGTTGGGCATCGGTTCGTCGGATCATTGCATCTCCTCAGGAACGCGCTCGCCGCTTGCATGCTGCTACTGCTACTGCTGCACTCACTGCCTTGCTGGGGGTGTCATCGCCCTACGTGCTACTGTAGCGTGTGGTGTAGCACTCTGAGCACCACTGAAAGCAACCGGCTTCTTGGCCCTAATTGGGCCCATCGGTGCTTCTAAAGACGGGCGCTAGCGACTCACTAGACGAGGATATCCGGGTGGCTGTGCGTCCAATCTTCTTCTTTCTTTCACTGGGGATGGACAGTAGGGAGTGGACCATCTTTCCTCCACAAATCACCTCCGACCCGAATCTCGTGACGGAAAGGATCCAATGACTTCATCAGACGCTTCGCCTCTTTGCCTTGGCTGCGAACTCCGCGCTTCCCGGCGCCGAAGGCCGAAAGAAGAAAACAGAGACAGAAGGAAAAGAATCAAGTTCCTGGGTTTTACCGAGATGGCAAGATTTCATCTTACAGATTGGCGGGTCAACGACTTGACAAGCCTTACGATTTCCCGTCGTGCATGTTCTAGCAGTTGGAAGTCTTCCAGAAGAAGTTTATTCGGTGGGAAAAAGGCGTCGTCATCGGCAAGCCATCGAAAAGTTACAGAACTTAATATTAGAGATACAGTATATGCCACGACTAAATATCACAAGCCAGAATCGCTATGCCTACAACTCCGCCGATGCCGCCCAATCCTGATCCTGATCCTGCACCCACTGAAAACCTTCCCTGACGGAAATAGCCAACGCAGCCCCCCCAGTCGTCCGTTAGACTTTTCCCTTAGATCAGAATCGAAACTGCCGTCATCCCGGGATCCATGACCATGTAAGGGATGGCCCCCTCGTCCATGGCCTTGCTGTTGTAGTAGAACAGCTTGGCCAGCCGGCACAGGTCCAGGTAGAACATCTCGGAGATGTCGCGGACCTCGACCTCCTTGGGCCCCGTCTTGCGCTTGTAGACGCTCCACTGGCTCAGCGCGAAGTTGAGCAGGCTGCGGTCGGCCCCGACCTTGAAGCTGAGCAGCCAGGGCACCTGGCTCTCGAGCATCCACTGGCGCTGCCGGTCGATGGGCAGCGCGTCCACGAGGTCGCGCTCCGTGTATTGTTGTAGGTCGGCCAGCGTCGCGGGTGGGCGCGCGCACAGGCAGCTGGGCTTCGCGATAACGAAGGCCTGGTAGAAGTTCTGCAGGTAGTTGACGGCCGTGTGGAACGGGGCCGCGAGGTGGATGCACATGGTGACGGCGTCGACGAGCTGGTCGAACGTCGTAATCGTGGGGAAGGTCTGGATGTGCCCCTGCTCCTGCACCTCGCGGCACCAGTCGGCGATGTAAGGGTCCTCGGCCACCATCTGGTCGGCGCGCGGCTGGTCGTAGTACGTCAGCAGCATCGAGCAGACGTACTTGCGGATCACGGTCCACATGAGCGTCATGTTCTTGGCGTACGGGTAGTTCCTGTAGCGCGGGTCCTCGAGGCCGGAGGGGTCGGCGGGGAACCCGCGGTCTCGGAGCTGGGCCGGCACGTAGTTGCCCTGGAAGTCGAAGTGCTCGAAGGCATAGCGGAGGTAGCTGGAAGCCTGCTCCGGCGACGCACCGACCACGTCGTACATGATCTGCGGCACCAGGGAGGCGCGGCCGGCGGCGTTCAGCGACAGCGTCTTGAACCAGTGCGGGTGCAGGAGCTTGTAGACGATGTGCTCCATGGGGATGGTCCGGTTGGTGGCGACGATGACAGCCTCCTCGATGAAGTGCGAGTTGGTCAGGTGGACGGAGATCTCGTGTCGGAACCAGTCGGACACCTGCGCGCACGTCTTTGCGTAGCGCCAGGGCCAGTCCGTCGCTTCGCCCTTGGTGGAGTCGGACGGACTCATGCGCTTGTTGAAGATGGTGACCGACTTGGCCATGGTCCCCTTATAGTCGGTCACAATGGCAATCGGGTGGATCTTGCCGTCTGGGTAAAGTCTGTACAGCGTCACCGAGGCGCATCCCCAGTTTTCGTCACTCGCGGGCTGCTTGTGGTGAAGCACTTGATCGGCGGCGACCCCAAAGGCTTCGCGGAAGTAACTGCAGTCCTGGACATGGAGCTCGGCGGGATCGACCTTGGGAAGCGTCTCGGCCCACTTGCCGTAGCCATTGGTTTTAGCCGCCTCCACGAACTCCTTGATTAGGCCGGCCGAAGCGCGGGTGATGGTGGTCGGGTTGGTACCGGTCAGCGACTGTTCAGCAAATCGGCGATCACTAAACCAGTCATCCAGGAGGCCGATATTCTCTCCCCGAGCAATATCGGTCCCAGATTTGCGGTGCCACCTAATCAAGACATTGCGATTAGTATGTATGTTGAAGAAAGCCGGTAACACAGCTCGAGACAAGTCCAACATGGAGAACCAGATCTTGTGTGACTGACGGGACCGCAGTAGATGAAGGTCTCGGATTCGGGTACTCACTTATTGTACTCTTCGACGTCTTTGATAGTGACCCCCTTTTCAGGAGTCCCGTCAATGACGGCCCTGACCTTTTCCAAAATCCAGTCGGCAGTCTTGCCAAGGAAAGTATCAGGTATCACCTTTTGCACGATGATTTGAGACTCGATGATTGCCAAGTTGTTGAAGATCTTCCATAACGACACATCGTCCGCTTTGGGGATGGTCTGGAGATGGGGAGGGAACGCCGATGGTTTGCCGTCTTCCTCGGTAGGATACGACGTCCACTCGTACATCTTGCGCTTCTCCGCCAGGTCAATGTATCTAGGAAGAGTAGGCTCTAGAGCCAGAACGTCGAAGTAGGATCCATAACTGATGAAAGACACTTGGTAAGTCAAGACCGTCGGTAATGATACCAGCTTGCGCCATGAGGGATCTTCTCTCACTCACCTTTGCTCAATCCTGGAGTAAATTTGGGTCAAAGCAGCTTGCTATTCGACTCTCGGCGTCAGTACTTCCCTCCACGAAGCAAATCAGATGTCTCAGGGGGGAATGTAGCCATACGTACGACGGAGTCGCATGCCCACCCCCTCCCAAGACACTGGTGTGATAGAAACAAATGAAAACACGAAACTCGCTTACTGTTCCGGCGTACGTTCCCTCTTTGATGTTACCGCCAGCGTACTTAGTGTTGTCAGGCCCCGCTGGCGCGGAATTGTCGACTATGTCGAAGATCTTCAGGTTGAGCAGCTCCTCCGAGAGCACGCCGGCGTCGAACTCCTGCAGCGGCGCCTGGCGGATCGGGACGAGGTTCTTGAGCACATCTCTCTCATCCGGGTGCCGCAGCAGTTTCTTGAGGTCGAGTAAACAATGCTCCGGCGAAGGTTTCGGTAGGCGCGAGTCCAGTCCGCCGATGACACCTTGCTCTTTGGAGGGCCGTTGTTGGCGGAGTAGAGTGGAGAGTACACTTCCCATAATGACAATTGGATATAGACTGCGGAATTCTCTTTCTCGAGTCCAAGTTAAAGCTCCCAAGGTAAGGATTTGGGGGAGACTATATTGACACTGGAGCCGAAGGAGCTGAAGGCGTGGCTTTTATAACATTACTCAGATCATGTTGTGTTTGGGAGGGAGTGAAACATGGCTGCACACCACCATGTGCCCTTGAGGTTCCAATAGCACGCCAGCCATTCCCAGTCGCCGTGCCGCAACATTGCAGCGACGACATTGCCCAAAGGAGATACCACTACTCTCAACATGTCAGACTCAGCCTCTAAGTGTCAGCCAATCCGTTAGTCCCATTGGATGGTTTGCGCCGTTATATGTTCGTGGGGCACGCAAGGAGGCAGCTGATAGTGGTATCCGTTCGGTGAACCCTTGATAGGCGGGACCAAGGGACGCCAATCAGGGCGGTATGACACCCGTCGACTTTTTCCAATATGTATGCTTATGTGCCAAGAGTAGTTGCGGTGTACCATCCACTTGGGGAAATAATTAGCCTCATTAGAGAACCAACTGCCAACTACCAACTGCTAGGTTATAGAGTTGCTATGTTTGGGGGCCGCCTACCCGCCTGTCGTTGGTCGTTGGCCCACTAATAAGGCTGAGGGGAGTCAGTCCACTTCTGCGAGTTGATCAGTCATCATCCCTTCACTGGCTGTAACGTTTTGGAAAAAAGAGTAGCATCATCGTAATCGACATCAAGAAGGGCCGTCCTCAGTCAATGAGAACGAACAAAAAAAACCACATACTGCGCCTTCATGCTGACACAATATGTCGTGGAGCATTGGCACGTTGAATACGGAGGTGGTAGGTAGACATACTACTAGAGAAAAGAGCCCACAGAATGTATAATGCGGGTAATCTTAGTCCCCGCTGGGCGCGGGTATATAGCGCTATAGCGCCTCGTCGTACGGGGGGTATCGGACGTGCATGGGACCTCAGCACTCAGCTTGTCATGTATGTCAGCAACTAGCTTTCCAAGCTCCAGTCGGCGCTCAACTCAACCTTCCAGCAGCAACCCAGCCTCCACTGCTGACATGAGTTTGGACGGTACGGCGCCGCCGCCCGTCGTTCCAAGAGCGCAGCATCGAACCATGGCGATACCGCTATACGGCGCGTCGTTAAATGGGCTGTGTCACCCGACAGTATGCAACACGCGTGACTCCAATCTGACTGAAGCAGATCACTGAAATTTCTTCTTGGAGTCATAGCAATACAACACTCCAGGTTTGCCGAGGTGAACTCCCATTTTGTCCCCCTGCCAGGACAACTTTACCAACCTGGTGGCTGGCCCTGAATAAACCTGACCAGGCTTTCACGTGTGGTTATCCAGACTTGTTTCGCAGGTTTTGAGCGAGACATGACCGCGAAACTACGGCCATCTGCTTAATATGACTTTTCCGCGGCGGCGGAGAGGTCTGAACATGCTTCAGCACATTAACCACAGTCTATTGGCAGTCGTTGCATCTTTTTGAAAAGCGAGATATGGTTCAAACCAATCGCAGCCGCCGTCAGTCATCCGAAATATGATCGGGGGATCGCAGTACCGAACCAAACGTCAAACCTTTCTATTTTTCAACACCGACCGTCAAGCTTGGGGCACATCTGTCAAACGACGTTTGCCGCGCTCGCAAAGTTAGCTTTTCCCCTGCAGACTGCAATATCGTCATGCGTTTCTCAACACCTGCCTGGAAACGCCGTGTAAGAGGGCAGTTTCTTGCAAAATGTCAAACCTATGCAGTTCGCCATACCGGATTTCATTGAATCCGGCACCTATATGGAGAGGGCGCAAGCTACACTATATCGCAAGGGGTCAGGTTAAAATGTGCTGCCGCGAACCCTGACAGATACACTGCTAAATTCGCGGCGTCGTTGGAGCCGGCCAGACCCCCAAGCTTGGACACGGCTTCGGGGAAGCAACACTGATAGTTCGTAGATAGTTTCATCGCGAGTGCTTTGTAGCCTGTGCCTGCCGGCCGGCCGCTTCTGGCACTTGCCCGTTCCGACGATGGCTAGTCTAGATCCATTGAGATGCGATGCGCAAGGGGCACCACACTCTGGGGGGAACCCACAAAGAACTCGCATTGGTAGGTCTGGTTCCTGGTCCAATCTTTTCCATCCCGTTGCTCGTTGGCTATGCCATGTCCCGCAGCGCAGCTTAACTTGGGATGATACGTGAGTGAAGGCGCCCCCTGAACTCTGCACCCGACATGGGCAAGCCAAGCTCATTCGCGCAGCAACAAGCTCAACGACCCGAATGCAATCTGCGTTTCTTTATAGATGGCATATTTGCCACTCCCATACGAGAGTCTTGGTGGTGGCATATGTCAGTTTATGCTTCATTGTTTCTTCGTCATCTATTGACGGTCCAAGTCTTTTCAATACCTTTCATTCGTTTCGATAAGTATATTCGCCCATATGGTCCCATTATGAGCAACATGCATCTTTCGATTCCGAGCTCCCGTTATTTCTTCGAGAAGTCACCAGGCGTGTTCATCTCACGGGCGAACATGATTGCGCAAACGCCCGAGGAGGAGCTCGAAGCCGACAAGATCCTGCAGCTGGTTTCAGGAGACAACAGGGAATACGGCGTGTACTACGACCCATCAAGCGCGGCCAACCTGTCTCGGGGAAAGATTGCAGAGTGGCAATGGGTGTTGGTCCACTTCAGTTGCTTCTTCTCGGTTTTGCTTGCTGGTTGGTATCCCATGATGATACCTTGTTAACTGCTTGGCGCAGAAAAGCTGATCTGACATCACTAGGATATGATGCGACTTGTCTCGCTGTGACCCAAATATTCATCTTTGATGCTTTCCCAGACGTCCGGCTTCTCTTCTGCGTCACCGTTGCGTCAAGCTTGGGGTGTTGCTGCACAGTCGCTCCGCTCCGGCACATTATGGATATGGTAGACCTGCGAAAATTCAGACTTTCTGTCGCTTTTCTCTTCCTTTCCGGATCAATAATAGCAGGAACGGCAACAAAGATAGAGGTTGTCATCGTTGGACGTGTACTGGCTGGGATGGCTATCGGGGGGCTTCAAATCAGGTGAGTCAGCCCATCGTGTTTTGATATTGCCATTTCAGTGTCGAAGTACCTGTTGACGTGTCATAGCCTTATGACGTATAATACCCTGCTCGCCACCCCGAAGGAACTTTCACGGTTGCACCTGCTGTCGGCGGTCGGTTATGCTATTGGCCTTGCTCTAGGTGCATCTACTGTCGTGGTGTTTAAGACATGGCGTTGGGTATGGCCCCCTAGATGATGCATTGAGTGGCAGTATTACTGAAGCTTCAATTTCAGGTCTTTTTCCTGGGCGCTATCATAGCTGCCATCGTGGCAGTTCTTGCTGCACTATCGTACCCTTCGGTAACTGTCCAACCAGAAGACAAGATAATAAGGGCCATAGGTGATATCGACTGGGTCGGTGCTGCCACGCACTCCTTTGAATTTGTTCTGTTTGATGCTGCATTCTTGCTGTCAGGTTCCAAGTGGGCTTGGGACTCAGTACCGGTCGTTTCTCTTTGGGTCGCCATCGTTGTCTTGTTTATTTTCGGCTTCCTCCAGCAAGGATACAGTATCTGGGTCCCTGGAGATAGGATTCTTCCCCTGGGGGTGCTCCAGAACCGAATTGGTCTCGGCAGCTTGTTTGTCGTTGCTGCCACGGCAGGCAGTTTATCTCTCCTGTTGTACCACATACCCCTATTCTACGCCTTCTCTCGAGGCGAGGAAGCTAAGCGGATCGTTACCCATTTGCTCCCAGCGCTTGGCTGCTTTGCAGTCGCGTCCATACTGGCTAGACCGACGTTGCGAGCTGTTCAAAGGCCTGCAATCTTGTATATCTGTGGGGGGATTTGTGTCAGTGCCGGATCGGGCGCAATGATGTGGGTTACGATACACACCTCTTCCCACATCATCCTTGGCCTCTCGTGCCTGCTTGGCTCTTCTTTGGGCTTGATGTCAACGCTCGCCATGCCCGTCTTGGAGACAAGTCTTCCATCGCGGTTGCGCAACGGGGTTTCCGTATGCCTCGTCACAGTCCCGCATGCTTTCACCACATTACCTCTCGCACTCAGTGGCTGTATCTATCTGAATCGGGGATACCACAACCTACTGGAGGCTGCTGGCGGTTTGAAAATCCCCAATGCCGAGGCACAACAGGCACTGGCTGGGCTCAAGTCGCCCTTGTTTCGCAGCGGACTGTCCGAAATCCCGGCTTCAGTGCTAGAAGTGGCATCTGCTTCCATAATGGATGTGTTTGCCATAGGAATAGCAGCAGGAGTTACTATGATAGCTGCTGCTTTCATTGATGGCTTTCGTCCTTGGTCTCCTTATACGTCAGCCCAGGAGAACTAGGAACTACGTTTGAAGAGGGTCGTTAGTTGATTGGTACTGCAGAAGAGAGAATGGTGCGGCCCAAAAGAAATAAACTTACTTCAATCGCTGTAACAATTCAAGGTAGCTCTTCTCGGTGCGCCATCTATCAATACCGATTACATCTCAGATAGCTTGCGCAATCCAATTTTCAATCTCAGCCGCCACCACATCACTGTTCATCTCCAGGAACATCATATGGCCATTTCCCTGTATTCCTTTGGCCTCAAGCTTCAAATGCTCTGTTGGAACACCTGCCTGCTTAAGATACTCGACAGTACCCCAGTCGTATTGCGCATGGTATGACGCTTGTGTGGTCACAATGAGAACAGGAGTATTGACTAGATTGATCAGCGTTCGAGGCAGTGGTGACTCGGATTGCAGGATACAATCCATCAAGTCGGGAGCATCGGGTTTAGCGATGGTTTTCACCAGGTCATCGTTCGGATTGGTCACCGGAGGCTCGTATGTAATGGGCGCATGAGTGATACCATATGGAGTTCCAGGCCGCTTGACAATGGTCGCTTTGGTGAACGGTGGGCCAATTGGCTCCAAGTTCACAATCGCCCTGACGAGACTTGGCCGCACATCTGCTGTTAGGTAGGGGATCGCGCCCCCTTGCGAGTGGCCCATCATCACGACGGGTCTACCGATACGATCCAGTAATGCCACGCAAGCAGCCTGTGATGCCAGCTCTTGCTGAACAGCATCGCCCAACATCTGGGTAGCCGAGGCGAAAAATGCGTCAAAGACGGGGTCGCCCATGACTCCTGATCCAGGCCATTGAGTGTGGAGCTTTGCTTGCGGCCAGATACCATAACGCTCAGAAGCCGTGAACATCTTCTGTACTTGCTCTGCTCCAAAGGCAATCATCGTGCCATTGTCTGGATTCCATGGACTCCTTCCTCTGAAAGGCACATCGACAAGGTAAACCTCGTAGCCTCGCGCCAGGAAGAAGGACGACCAGCCGGGGTTGCCATCGGGCTTTGTGAGCCAATCCTTTTTCACACTAAGTTGGGTTTTCTTCACTTGTGGACGCGAGCAAACTCACAATCCCCGTCCTAGTACCGCCATGGATGAAGAGAAGAGGAAATGGTCGCCTTTCAATGATCGAGTTGGGAGTCAGATGCTCGACGTACATCTGCCCCTGCAATGTATGTGTGCCCTGATCATCTTGGACATATTTCCCCCCTACATAGAAAACTTCACGTGTATGAGTGGTCATTTCAACGTGAGGAGATGCAACAGAACGGAGGGCTCAATGAATGATTCACACTTTTCAATCGTCTGTGGCGTGTATAATGTGAAATGAGAAAGTCTGCTGGTCGTTGTCGGTTGTCGGTCGCCGCAAACGAATACTCTCCCACGTGTACAAAAGTGGAGATCTCGCTGTTTGTTGCTAGAATGCATCTTCTTCCTCTGGAGTACATGAGCAGAAAATTGAAAATTCACCAGTAAGCAAGCACTTACGCTTACGTCTATCTTACGGCCACCTGCATTGGAACAATATATCATGTAGTCCTTCATCCCGTTCGGATAAACCCATTTTTATGCCGGCACTCTGAATAAGGCGGGCACTTGAAATATGGGTAGAATATCGTGTCTTGTTTCACCTCTACTACCGGCAACAACGATTTTATTGTGCACATCGATCCTGGCTGGAATATGGATAACTTGAAAGTACATACTTGTTAACTTCCTTCTTTTCTTGTCTTTTCGACTACTGTGTGATGGAGTCAGTTTGCGTGTTATTGCAGAACATACAACCTATTGCAACTTAAGGACTATGTATGTCCGCTGTGGTTGGCCTAAAAGAGTGTTGAGTTGAATGCCAGGCTGCATCCACTATTAACCTAGACGAAAAGAGTAAGAAGTAGGTATGCTACGTTCTGCTAGTAGGCCAGGCCAGGCCCTGAAAAAGGTGGCATCCAGGGGGCGAAACGGTACCTGTTCTGACCTGTTGTCTAAAACTCGGTTTAGGGGCGGCCCATTGCAGCCTAGCGTCTTAGGGGACCTGAAGAATAGCTAATCTTATCGGTCGCCCCGACTAAGGCTCATAAATATTTACCTGTCGTTCTTTCTGCCAGCAGAGACTGCAAGCAGAAAAAGCAGGCTCTTATCAACAACATTCCATCAAACCTATTCTCATCGCCACTTCTCAAAAAGCGGCCAGAAAATCTCTCTTCATGCTTGTGAGAAGATTTCTTACCCGGCCATCCTACTCACTATTTTCAGCACAGGCATTGCAATCAACCTTTCTCACAATCCCTATCATGGAGAACTCACGGGGCAACGGCGGCCGCTATCGCGGTGCTCGGAGGGGCAGAGGCGGCGGCGGCGGCGGATTCCCTCAGCAGAACAGAGCAAACCACAGCACAGCAGGTGCCCCAGAAGCAGCGCCCAAGATGGTCTCTAGAGTGGCCACGCCGCCTCTGACGGAGCCTGTGCCGCTCGACACGCCTCGCTTCGCTGACTTGGCCAAAGAAAACCTTCTTGACCCCGTCGTGCTCAAGACCATTATTGAGGACATGAAGTTTGACCACATGACGCCCGTTCAGGCCGCCACCATCCACCAGCTCCTCAAGGAGCGTGGTACAGACGTACTCGCACAGGCCAAGACGGGTACAGGAAAGACAGTGGCTTTCTTATTGCCTGCCATCCAGAGCATGTTGAACAGAAAGAAGCAGCCCGGCCAATTTGTGTCGCTGCTTGTCATTTCGCCCACCAGAGAACTTGCGCTGCAAATCGCCAATGAAGCACAGAAGCTTCTTGGACGCAGGCCCGAGTTCTCGGTGTGTACCGCTATCGGTGGCACCAACCAGAACACCGAGGAGCGAAAGATCGTCAAGGGCTGTGATATTCTGATCGGTACCCCTGGCCGTCTCCTGGACCATTTCACCAACAATGAGCGAAACTCGCAGGCTATCCAAGCTAAGCTGCAGAGGATCGACACCCTTGTTCTGGACGAAGCAGACAGACTCCTCGATATGGGTTTCCTCCCTTCGTTGAAGAACATCATTGCCATTCTGCCTAAGCGAGAAGTTTCGGAGAGACAGAGCATGCTTTTCTCTGCTACTGTACCTCAGTATGTCGACAAGGTTGCCCATTTCGCTCTTAACAAGGGCTACAAGTACATCTCTACCATCCCCGAAGGTGAACTCAACACACACGAGCGAGTTCCCCAGAACCTTATCGTCGTCCCGACCTTCTCAGACATGGCTGCAGCTCTGGCTGGTGCCCTGCGCCAAGAGCTGGCACAGATTGGCCCCGAGTCGTTCAAGGCCATCGTGTTCGCCCCCACAGCTGCCCTTGTCGATTTCTATGTTGAGATCATAAAGTCGATTCCCGGTCTCCCGACCCCCATGGCCCTGCATTCTCGCGCATCGCAGAGCAAGCGTACCAAGACCACCGACGACTTCCGCAAGGCCAAGAACGGTCTCTTGATCGCTACGGATGTTATCGCCCGTGGCATGGATTTCCCCGCTGTGACCAACGTGTTCCAGGCTGGTATTCCCGCAGACAAGGAGTCCTACGTCCATCGCCTGGGCCGTACCGCCCGTGCCGGAGCCGAGGGCAGAGGTACCTTCCTCGTCACCTCTGCGGAAGCCTTCTTCCCCAAGTACACCCTGAAGGATATCGTGTTCGTGGAGTCGGCACCCAACCTGGAGGCGCGCTCAGATGTTGCACGCATCGCCCAGAAGCTGGAGCCCGAAGTCCAGAACAAGGCGTACCAGGCTTGGTTAGGTTTCTACAAGACCTTCATGAAGTCGCTGCGTTGGGATGCCGAGACCTTGGTCGCGGAGGCCAACAAGCTCGCCCTGGACGGACTTGGTGCGCCGGAAGTACCCACTCTGTATAAGAGCACGGTGGGCAAGATGGGTCTCCGCGGTACGCGAGGACTCATCGTCGGACCGGACCCTATGAAGGCTCCTCGCGGCGGCGGCCGCGGAGGAGGTGGTGGTGGTGGTGGCCGCCCCGGTGGAGGCGGCGGCGGTGGTTACGGCGGCGGAGAGTCGGGAGGCGGCAAGCGTCAGCGTAGATAGTTGGCGCGGCTGACCTCGGTTTCCTCTCCGTTTGATGATGAATGTGCATCTCTTTCTCGGAGCGGTGCTTGTTTGCAGGCGTTACGGGCTTTTGTAATAGAACGGGTATAGAGCGTGGGCGGTAACAGGCATAACGAATCTGCCTCCGATACCTTTACTGAGACGAAGCGATGCAATAGACATAGAGACAATGATTTAATCTGTAGACCACCTAACGTTTCCGCAATGCCTGGTCGCCGTGATGGGATAACCCAGGAGTGGTGATCTGCCCAAACAATATTTGACGAGTGATGAACATTGAACATTACATGTATGATGAGAAGTAAGTACCCAAGTACCATACCTGGCCCCACATAATGTGGCGTCTCGTAACCAATGCCGGCAGCTGAAGCTCACATCCCACTATTGATCTCATCTGTCAACTACGCATATCTTGAAACTCATCATTACACTTGGAAGATAAAACAAAAGGCAACTTGGAGATTGAGTATCAACTTGTATTTCGTTTCATCCGTCTTCAAACTGTAACCAGGTCCGACCGGCCAAACCGTTTATCTGTGACCTACATATAGCCTTTATCAAAGTTCATAAGAGGCATCAGACAGCTTCGCCGTCACTTAAGAGGCATACCGCCATGCCGAGGGAGACGGCGCTTCCCATCCGGAGCAAACAGCACGCATCGCATTCCAACACGGCCAGGAACCGCACCATCAAGCCAGGCAACAAACAACAGAAGAAGAAGCAGTTTCGGCGCAGGGGCGTCTTCCCTTTCTTCGATCTACCCTACGAGCTGCGGCACGAGATCCTCAAGCTCGCCATCTTACAAGACACCACGACCGCCCCCAATCCCAGTTCCGGTTCTAGCCCTTCTCCTACTCCAAAATCATATCAGCAGGCCCTCAGTCTCTTCCTCGCCTGCCGCTGGCTGTACGAAGAAGCCGCTGCCATCTTCTACCATGAAGTCGTGCTAGACACCCGTGCTTCTTCTTCTGCTTCTAACAACGAGTCCCCAACCCCTTTCCTCGTGCGCTCCCTGACGCCCCGCCTCTACGTCCGGACCCTGCGCATGAGGTTCTACATCAAGGAGCACCATCTGGGCCTGTTCCACGGCGTCTACGGGCCCATCCTGCGCGCCATGGCGCAGCACGGGCGGCTGGAGCACCTCGTCCTGGAGATCGGGTACCCGTTCCCCTCGCCCGGCTTCTGGGGCGGCAGCGTGAGCCGCGGCAGCGACGACGTCGCGGAAAGCGCGGACCCCTTCCACGACGACGTGCGGCTGCTGGCGGGCAAGCAGTGGAAGCACAAAAAGAACCGCGAGCTGTGCGCGCCCCTGTTCGTCACGCAGGCGCCGTTTCAGGGGTTCCTCCGGATGCTCCACGATTTCTCGCTGTCGCTGCCGGCGATGAAGATTGCCGTCTACCTCGAGGCCACTGATCACCCCCCGTTCTGGTGCGCCTTCCACCGCGCACATCCCTCGGGGGAGGCATGCGGGGGCTGCTGGCCAGAAGGCGGCGGCAACTCGCAGCTGTTGAAGATCAGGTGGAGGGACCTGATCAAGACCTTTGCCGGTGCACAAGCCCCGCCTGGGCCGTGGGATGATGTTACTTGAATACGCCTATCAATAGTTGACGGGAGGATTTCCATCCCTGATTCTAGCAACATAGTCCATGGTCAGTATCTTGGGTTATGGTTTATTCGAAAAACAAAGCCTGAATCCAGCTTGCTTGGTAAGTCCATATACATATACATCCATGGTGTAGATTGCCAGGTATGTACAATGATCCAACCATCGTACTTTCTTGTACTAAACGTACGCTCCCAATCAGCTATTCTCTTGTGGGCGAAACCCCTACACGTATCCGATTTTTTAGGGCCTCCTCAAAAGGTTATACCACCCCATGTATCTGCCCCGACACTTCGGACTCGTTCCCAGTAGCAATCTGGTCAGCCCACGCAATTGACCGCTTCCTCCGGCAAAGTTCCTTTCCCACGAAGTCCTTCCAACCCCTCGACGCCGTGAGAAGGAGGAGTATTAGCAGATGGGGGAAGATAATGATTCTAGGATCTCTTCGCAACGGTAGACCTATCATCCCGACTCCACTCATAGAACTCCGATATGCGGTACCCCTTCCGTAGCAAGTCCAGGCAGCGAGCCTGGAGCGCATGACATCGCCCCAACGTCATTTTGCTGAGTCACGCCGCCTCGGCCATATCGAAGGCGGCGTCGGCCAGCTTTAGAGCTTCGTGGTAGTCAGAGCGCGCGAGACACGCGTTGCTGCTCAGGATAGCCTGGCAGCCGTTGTAGACGGCCAGCACCTCAGCGTTGAAGGGCTCCTCCACCGCTGTGTCCATGGGTGGAATTGAGAATGATACAGATAGCGGATATCGTATTTCCAAGCTTGTCTATGCCCACGTCGTGACACCGAAGATGTCTAGGTACCGCTGACTCTAGTTATATGGGTGTTATCGGTGGCTTGGATGGGTTCCCTTCAGGCATTGCTAGAAGGTACTGCATTGCCCCAAACAAGAAATGACAATGTTTTCAGCTGGTACACCAATGTCATTGTCGAGTTTATGGATGCCTCTTTTCGTCGAACAAGGACGTTAGCCGTCGTTAATCGTTGAGTCTGGGACCAGTGAGTCTTCCGCACTAAGTATGGTCTCACTGTGAGTGATGTAGTAGAGTTCCGGTATGGCCTCTGAGACATTCGGAGTTTTGATACTTAAACCCCCATGTATCTCCTTTTTGTGTAAATCGTGCTCATGACGGCTTGGAGAGAACTACCCAGTCGCAAGAAACAACCCACTGGCCCTCGCTGCCCAGATTCACCTCCCAGACCGGTCTCGCGACCCCGACCACGCAGCCCACAGCGACCTCGCTCTTCTTAGCCAGACCTTGAAGTCGCCCTTCGCCCGCCAGGATCACCCGGGAGCTCACGTCGCCGTTCTTGGAAACAAACATACCACCACCACCGTTACTGCTGCCACCACTACCGTCCCCATTATCGTCGCCTTTACCTGGCTGCTGAGAGCCGCAGAGGAGAATCATGTTGTTGGAGCCGGTCCGCACCTCCTCCACGAGCAGCCGGAAAGCCCAGTCGCCGTCGCGCTTGGTCCCGGTCGCCGACTCGATGTTCACCAACCAGTCGCGCAGCTCAGCCGTGAGGCCGCCGGGGACGTACTTGGCCCCCTTCCGGCGGGGCGAGAAAGCGTCGGGGAGCGGCTCGCGGTGGCCGGGCTCGGGCTGCTCCTGGGGCTTGAACCGGGGCACTGGCTGGAATTTAGGCTGTTGCTGTTGTTGCTGCTTCTGAGCAAACGCGGTGCTTCTTTTGTTAGGCGATGAGGTGAAGGGCTCGTCTTCGTCGTCGCCGCCGTGGCTCATCATTTCATCGTCTTCTTCTTCTTCTTCTGCATCCTCGTCGTCTGAGTTCTCCCTGGAAGGCCTTTCTTCTTCTGATACACCGCGTAATCCGAACTCGGCCAAGACGTCTCGCGAGGATGCAGGAATGATTGGGTCCATATCCACGTCAGATGAGACGGACAGACGGCGTCTCTTGGCGGATGGCCCATCATCGTCCTGGGCTTCGTCGATAAACCCATCTTCTTCTACTTCCTCATAATACGCAACAGCAGCATTATCATCATAATTATCGCCATGCTGGTGCTGACTGCTGGGAACTAACACCGAAAACGACGACGGCGGCTCCGAGTCGATCTCAATAGAATCATGTAGATTGCGGCGGCCGCCTCCATATGAGGGCTGCGCCGGCTCGATTGGCGAGCTATCGATGATGTCATGGATGCTATTGTCAATATTGCGATGCTGCCTCTGCACAACAAACGTGGATGACGGCGGCAGCGCCGGCGTCGTAGAAGACGATGCTACACCGCGTGGCGTCGAGTGGAGCGAGAAGCGCGGCGTCGCATGGAACTGCTGCGAGCCGCTGGCCAGCGGCTTGGGGGTGCCGCTTTGTTGAGTTCCTGTCCTCTTGGGGACGAGGAATCTATGGGGCGTCGGTGTCTAAAGTGGACGGTTAGTAAAGATCTTGGATACAGATATAGTATGTAGTACACCTAAGTTGTGAGAAGAAAACATACCAAGGGCGGAGGAGGCGCCATTATATCACCCAGATAACCTCTTTCTTTTCCAACTCCAACCAGGAGTAATTGAAGCGGCTTCTTCGCGACGTCAGTACGCGACCGATTTTGTTTCCACCTAGGGTGCAGTAATAGCCATTCTAAGCAACCCGCTCAAAGAATTACGTGGGACTACTATCAGCAAATTTGCATCTAGATTACACCCCAACGCGTTGTTGGCGAAGAAGAGGGCGCGATATGTGAAGGGAATTGTGGTGGCACCTCTCAAGTCAAGCCAAACTGACTGGCTTATCAATGTACACCACCATGTATCAGAATACAACTTGAAAACTTCAGGATTTGGCCAATGCAGAATGACTAGGCCCCTAATAATTGAAATCTGGGTTTCACTCCATGCGTTCGAAAGTGCCCAAAAAGGCCATGACAGGAATGAATGTATGAGAACGACGAATCTCCCAAAACCCTTGTGGCACGGTCCGTTTAGCGTACAGCCACCTGTAGTCGCTCCCTATCTATGCCTACGTCGCGACCCCCACTTCACCTCCCAGTTCATACCTCAAGTGATTCGCATAACCTGCATCCTTTCAGGCATCAGAAATATCAGATTCGGAACATCCCCTTAGGCATTACACTGAAACTGAAACTGATATTGCATACATGCATGTGAATTATTCTCTTCAAAATAAGTAGTTCTAAACCCAACATCAGACCAAACGTGATGCGCATCATTCCTCCCTGTCTGTCCAGAACGCCGTGGGAACTATACTCTAGAAGCTCTCCTTATCTTCTACCCAACGCCATGCCGGAAGCCAGCAGGTAGCAACTACGACCAAACTCCTTAATATCCGTATTTCCATAAGCTCATCATATCACTCATAACCTACTTATACATCCCCAAACATCCCCATCCTTACTCGAAAGAACCACCCCCAAACAACCCGCCGACGACCTTGCTCCGATCCTCAACCCCCTTCCACTTCTTCTTCTCCCGACGCATCTCGCTCTCCCGCACCTTCTCCCGCCGCTCATTCTCACGCGCAAAGAAGTTGATACCACTGCGTTTCCCCGCGTTCTTCTTGAGCTTGCCGTCGTCACCACCAGCACCGGCACCGCCAGCGCCACTTCCACTTCCACCACCTCCGAGCATGGAAGAGCCGACACCGCCAGCCGTCGTGACGCCCGTGTTCGACATGCCGGATGCCTGCGAGATGAGCGAGTTGTTGGTCGTCGCCTTGCGCAGCAGGGCCGGCACCTTGAACGCGCCGGACCCGCCCGAGTTGGCGGGCGCCGCGAAGGCTTGACGCGAAGTACTCAGACCGGACGAGCCCGCGCGCTTGAGCGAGATACGGTCGACCACCGCGTTGGAAGCACGACGGTTCTCCTTTTCGCCCGAGTTGGATCCAGCAGCGGCGGCGGCTTCGTCATCGGATCCATCGCCCTCGAAAGGATCGGTGGCCGGGATGATTACATCACCGTCGTCTAACAGACTCGACAGGGAACGTCGGACGTCAGTGATGGAGGTCGGCACGCGAGTGTTTGTACCCTGCGCCTTCCGTAGAGCAGGAGGGAGACGAGCGGTGTGATCGGGGTCTAGTCGGTTGCGTTTGCGGCCCAAGTTGGCATTTTGGGCTTGTTGTGGCTGAAGAGCGGCGTCACCCTCGGTTGTCGCCGGCTGGCTATCAGGGATTCTGTCCTCTTGAGGCTCCTCTCGTTGCCCCTGGCTCTGGCTCTGGGAGTCATCCTCATCTTGCTCCTCGGCAGCGTCAGGGCCGAAGTCCAACTCATCATCGCTGCCCCTGTCCTCGATGCTCTTGAGGAAGGCGGCATTTCGCGGGTTCTCGGCAATCTTGCCGATACGCTCATCAGCAAACAGCGCCTTTTGCATCTTTTGGAACTGGCGTCGTTTCATGCGCTTGCGGGCCTCGCCACCATCATCACTGTCCGAGAGATCGAAAGCACCGTTGTCACCTCCTCCGTTACGACGGCGCTTTCGAAGCATACCCGTCGTGATGTCATGGAAGAGCTTGTCGACTTGCGCCGCTCCTTCTTGTCGTTCCCGTTCACTAGAGAATAAAGGTTAGCTGCGTCGCTCTAATAGAAATATTTAAAGCCAGATGGATCAAGTGAGGCAAACTTACTTAAACAGGGCCGCCAATTTGTGCTCGTTGAGGTCGTTACCCTCAGCATCGTCGATCATTTGCTTGCGCAACTCCATCTCGGCTTCCTCGTCGCTTTCGTCCTCGCCATCGGCTCCACCAAGTCCGGCGTATTCATCCTCGGACTCGTCGGCTTGTTCCTCGACCATACCTCTAGCCTCGCTCTTCTTCGCATCGAACTTGGCTTGAAGGCGCTGCTTCCGGCGGGCGGCCTTGGCCATGAGCTTGAAGGCAGATGCGGCTTCCTCGTCCGTTGCTGACGCTTTTGGGTTGGACGCGGTCTCAGGAAGCGACATGTTGACCAGTGGACTTCCTGAAGCCTCTGCCGCGGGCAGACTGGCATCTTCCGGAGCTGCGGCATCGCCTCGTCTTCGCAGCTTGCCTTTCTTTCGGATGACAAGGGGAGACTCCATCTGCTCAACGGCCTCCTGTCGAGATTTCGTAGGAGTGCCGTTCAGCACGACCGTATCGACTGTGCCAGCAGGCACCTCGATGAAGCGTGACTTGAGTGGAGAGGCCTCGGAAAATCCATTATCTTGTGTTGGCTGCAACGTATCGGAAGCTTGCGTGGCGTCGAATTGAAGCAGACTGTCAAAGCCGTGGGCTTGAGTTTGCGAGAAGTGTAGCTGCACACCCTGCGTCTCCCGATCCTGGGTTTCGCTCTGGCTGTCAAGAATCAAGTCCTGATCTTGCGATGGTTCCTGGTCGGCGGTGGCGGAAAACTGCGAGTCGGGGAAATTGGCTGTAGAAGGCATGAACTCAGGAGAGCTGGTGCCCAATCCTCCAGCTTGGCTGTCATCCATGGTGCCGGCAAATATCTGGGTCAGGCCAAGACCGGCGGGGCCGGCCAATGGTACAGAAAGACCAGGAATGAACGTTTTGGTGGCGGATCTGAGGACTGAAGTAGGGATTTTCGGAGAGCTGGAGGGGTGGCCTGACGGGGAAGTGAACGTCTTGGTCTTGGGTTTAGGAGTCTTAGCCTCTACAGGCTTCTCTTCCTCGTCCTCGTCGTCCGAGAGGACGCGAACGTTCTTCCGAGCACGGCGGGCTCTGGGTTTTGAGGGCGAGCCTTCGCCATCATCCTCCTCATCAGAAACCTGCTTCTGCGCGCCGTTGGCCTTTGGCGTGACCGCGTCTTCAGGCTCTGACTCGCCTGCGTCGTCTTCGGCCGCGTCCTCGTCAAAGAAGGGGTTTCCGGGTTTCGCGTTCTCACTATCCTCTTCATCCTCGGATCCGGAGAACTCGATCTCACCCTCTTCGACGGGCTCACCGAGGTCACTTCCCTCAAAGCTATCGTCGTCACTGTCATCCCAGCCGAGAGCATCATCGCCACCGCCATTTTCGCGTTGTTTCTTGCGTGCTTGCTTGGCGTCTTCGCGTTCCCTGTCCATGAGCTCCTCAGCCTCCTGCCTCGCTCGGGCCACGATGTCTTCGACCTGTTCACGTTCTCGTTCGCGTTCCTCTTCTGTCTGCACCACAATGCCCTTGGCCTTCAGAGCTTCGAGCCTGCGCTCTTTCTCAAGTTTGGCCTGGGCACGAGCGCGCGCGTATAATTGGGCCTGCATTTCGGCAGCGTTCATACTGGGCTTTACGGGCTTGCCCCTGCGGGCATTGGGTGGTGGTGATGAGTGGATCTGCGCCAGTTGCTGAACGTCGTGCAGAGACCGAGAGTCTTGTGTCTTCTTAGCAGGTATGCGAGCGAAGATGGCATCGAGTTTGCTCTGCTTAGGGTTGAGGATTTGTATCTCGGGCTCAGAGTCGGAATCAACGGCGACTTTGTTCGCTTGAATAGGGGCTTGGGGAAACTTGACTCGGAATTGACGTTTAGGGGGTGCCGACTTCTTTTTGGGTGACGGGGCAAGATCTGCAGCTGTAGCCACAGCTTTGCCTTTGCCTTTGTCAAGAGTCTTGGCCTCAGCCGCGATCTCATCAAGGCTGGTAAGTTCCTCCTTGTTTGTGTTCGCAAGGGGTTCTGCTGACACCTCTCCCTCAGTTGAGGTTGCAAGTGGCGCGGGCGCACCCACCACCCTTTTCACGGCACTGGGAGGAGAGCTGGGTGGTGTACCGGCGGTTTCACCAGCCTCGGCATCAGTCTGAGCGCCGGAAACTGGCGTTGTTGGTCGGCTCGAACTGGGCAATACGGACTGAGGAGCGGCTTCTTCGACAACACCAGCGGGTCGGAAGTTGAATCTTTCGAAGAGCGAGTTCTTCGTGATCTTCTTCTTCGTCTTCGCCTCGTGGGCCAGTTGCATACTACGTGCCATGCGCTGTGTCTCGCGGTTCATCTCCTCGATAGCCTTTTTGCTAGCTTTGCGAGCAGGCCGTCTCGCGGAGGAAGATTGTTGCGTGAGCTTGTGCCCACCCTCGTCGTCTGTGATGTCGGACACATCGTCCTCCTCGGTATCTTCAGCACCAGCCGGCGTCTGCTCGGCCATGCGCTTGGCGCGTTCGTCGCGCTTCTTCTGCTCTTCGGCCTCCTTCTGCAGACGCTCTTGACGCTTGCGTGACACAAGAGCTTGGAAACGGGAGCTCTTGGAGAGGTCGGCTGGAAACTCATCCTCTGAGTCCGAGCCAGCCGTTGCTGTGGCGTCCTTTGACTTCTTCTGGGGGGAGGGAGAAGGTGACACGAAAAGACCGGGCGATACTGATCGGTTCCTATGTGACGCGTCTTCTGGCGTAGGGCTCCTCTGTGGCCGAGCCACGCGGCGTCGACGCGGCATGGCGGAAACCTCATCATCTTCCTCCTCATCTGACTGTGGCCGAGAAGTGCTCTTTTTGCTTTGTGTCGTCTTGGATGGTGATTTGGCAGGTGATGCCGCTTTCTGTGTAGTCCCTGCGAGCATGCGTGCTGCAACACGCCCTCTTGGCCGGATTATTTCTTCCTCTTCTTCGTCGTCATCGTCATCGTCATCGATTTCTTGTGTTTCTTCCTCCGCAGCGTCTGTGATGGTGGTGGGTGCTGGTTGCACCACTGGCTTCTGGGCATATTGTAGCTTGGCTTCGTCGAGTTTCTTGAAAAGAGCTTTTGTGTCGATTGGGCCGGTGGTTTCTTCGTCTGAGCTCTCATCCAGAGCTGCCAGCTCCTTCTGGAGCTTGGATCTGGGACTTAGTACGGGCGAGCCGGAGGTGGCTGCGTCGTCGCCCGCTGGCGAGGGCGAGCGTACTGAAGCCATGGTGGACTGTTGGCCGTGTAGTGTGATATCGGGGTATAATGATCCAAACTTGCTATAAGAGTGCAAAAGGCAAGAAATAGAAAACCAAAAAGACTTATTAACTGCTTTATGGGTCAAACATAGGAATATGTATGTATGGAGGAGTGTATGTAGAAGAATTGGTGTAAGGGAGGAGGAAGTGTGTGGGTTTAGAGAGCTGTGTAAGTACTACAGACGCGTTAATTGGGGGCGGGCCCGTGTAAAGTCGCGATTCCTCTTGTCGCGTCTTTAAAAACGGATGGTCCCCCCCCCCCGCGTCGCCAATTGAATTCCCACTAAAACCCGCCTGCCCGCAAGACGGACAGGGACTGCATTACAGGGGAAGCTTGGGCCATTAAACGCCAGGTCTTTTATGCTCCAACCAACCAGAGACTCGATTGCTATTTGAATATGGCAACTTGGGCGTTTTCATCGTGGAGTTTGTCGATTCCATACAGGGGTTGAGGCTCTGCATCGATCATCGATTATGCTTAATTATAATTGCCCCTTGATGATATTGATTTACAAAGTCGAGCTGCAATCACGTTCAAGGTCATGTCAACAGTGACAGTGCAAGTATTTGGTACAACCAATCTACGGCATATCACTCACGAGAGAGGGTCTCATCGATGCGTTGAAGGACTGCATGATCAAAATAGTTTTTGGGTATCGCTTGGTTAAATTTACATGTCTTCGTTCTTCGACGCCATCAATCATCTGTTGAAGCCCGCGCCTCTTGAACGACGTCAAATTCCAAACGTCCTGTCTCTGTCTTCGCAACCTGTCTCTCTCTCTCTTTTTCTCTGCTGCCAACCCATCTTCGCCTCAAACGGTATAAAAAACCTAATATCATATCTGAGGTAGCCCTGAAAGAATCAGAGTAAGAGTAGACTGCATACGCCATTTGAATGCCAATGCCAATGCAAAATAAGTATGTATAGATACAATTGGAACTGTTCTGTCCGCCGGTCCGTGAGTGGAAAACGCCTCATACGCCGGATCCATGTAAAAAGTAAATAGCAGGACCACACTGCTGGCCTGCTCTCCCAACGGGTTTTCGTAATTACCCATGGGGCATGGCCGCCTGCCATGGTCTAGATGCCGTCGATCTAGATCGCTAATAAATAGGGGTGTGTTGGGTGTGTTCGGTGTGTTTGATGAGGGAATCGTCCTAGAAAACAAGACCATCATTCCAAGGGTGATAAAACACGAGTGTCTTGTCTCCAATATTGGCGTGCCCTCGCTACGAGGCAACAGCCAAGCAAGAATCCAACACGTTATCCAAAGACTGCAAGTCCGTGGACTCTGTGCCATCCCATCCCCATTGCTCATCAACATCCATGGGCTCAGAATGCAGAATCCCGTTTGTGAGCGGAGCATTATTGGGATTCGTGATGGTGACGCCGCCCATATCGATGTCGTCGCTTTCCGGGGGCTTATGATCGTCGACCCAGGAGTAGTCGTTCCAGTGCTCAAGCTCGCCTTCGCGGTATCCGTATAAGACGGACTTAGTCGCGATTGGGAAAGAGCCCATGCCGCAGTCTCCGATCTCCAAAGCAAGGCGCAAATCAGCCATGCCCAGGGGCGGTCGGTCTCCAGCCGCTTTGGCCTCTATGGGCAACAAGCCAGCCTTGTCTCTAGAGAGCTCGCCGCGCGAAAGTGCCTCTTCTTCTCGCCGTAATTGCCGCTTGTATTTGTGCGTCAGTACCCAACCAGGTCCCGCGCCGAACCCTGCACTACTCGATTCGCCAGGCCCATTACTCCGTGTCTTGGCCAATACCGAGGCCAACAGCTCCTTAATGAAGAACTCGGTTGCGTGGGTAACATAATTCGCCGCATCTGGAGCATGGCCGTTCGTGAGGCCAGCTTGGAAACAGAACGGGAGCATTTTGGATTCGACATTGGTGACATCCGGGAACTCGCCCGACTCCACGGCCAGTGGTTGGGCGTATCGTTTCCGAATCTCCAGGTCAAGGTCTGAGGGGACATTTAGTCAGGCCGCATGCTTTCGCGACAAATCTGATCAACTTACTCATTGTCTTATTGATACCGCCAGCCGCACTTGCTGGGGGCTCCGAGGGTTTGATAGGTTTTACTCGGTGGTGGTCGGTAAACATCTGGGTCATCGACTCGTAGGGATCGAACTGCATCAAAGTTAGTCAAGATGTACTTGATAGCATTAGACCACATGATGGAACCCACATCGTTTTGTACCAAGTCCTTGATGCGCCGGCGATCACGACTAGGCAACTGCATGACTTCTCCCTTTAACCTCCTCTCGGCGGCATCGCCCGTGACGGGCTTTGCGCCGACCCCAGTGGTTGGCTTGTCGTTGGCGGACACCCATGGCGCCAACCCTTGATCGGGCATCTCTCTAGTAAGGTTTCCATATATGGCAGCAAGCAGCTGGTTGTGTAGGTGTTCCTTCTCGCCATTCGGGGATATTAGAAAAGGGTCGATTCGTTCCGCGTATTCGGTCTGGTTCAACCGACCTGGAAGGCGTGTCAGCTTGGTAAAGTCACTCGAGGAAATGACGAAAGCAATAGGGACTTACCCAGAATGAACTGGGTGGTTGAATCTTTGTATACAGTCCATTGTTCGGGGCCAATGGCAGCTTTCAGCGCGGTATAAAGCGGCTCTAAGTCGATGCGAGCAGGGATAATCTGGGAGGTCTTGGTGACCTTTTGCGCCGAGGGTGTTTGGACGGTTATGGACTTCAAGGTGGGCGTAGTAAGGAGCACCGAGGGCCGGCTCAATGCGGCAGGGTCGATGTCGGGCATCTTGGGCGGCGGTTCGGTGGTGGTTGATGGTGATATGGATGCGGTGGTTGGGTGGAGCTTAGGTAATCTCGCGATCGCGCATGCGCAGTGTCAGTGTCGGTTGTCGGTGGGTGGGAAATGTCGAAGTAACTGCGCAGTCGCAGTCGCGTGCAGCGAGCGCAGGCCAACGCCAAAAAATGCCTTAAAAACCCATTCACCATGTGCCAAAAGAAGATGCGATCACATTTCTGATATTATACTGATGAAAATCCCGTGTCGAGTGTTGGGCTTCGATGTCGTTTGGCAAAAACGCTGATGCGATTTTGGTGGTGGAAGATGGTCTGACGTTGTCAGTAACTTTTTGGTGCAGTTGCTGGCAGCGGTGCAGCGGTGGGTGCAGCAGTAGGAACAGTAGGAAACCCCCCTTGTTGCATTGATCCCACACACTTTTGGGGCTTCCTTCACTACTAGGCCATGGCATGGGGCTTTCTCTGGTGCGCAAAGCAAAGCGCTTCCACTTCTATCAACCATACCTGGCTTAAGTACGATTCAACATCATGCACTCAATTGCAAGGGCAAACATAATGCCATTCTTTTCATTCCACCATACATACAACCAACTTCCCAGGTATAACACTCAGTGGAAGTGATTGGGCCTTTACAATTTGTAATGTTCGTCCATGCAATTAGTTCTCATGCAGCCATCCATAGTCCAAGGATACGTGCATGCCAAGCTTCGAACTGGTATTTCACTATCGAAGCATTGAAGTTCCATCAACGTTGAGGAAGTATGTATTGTTTGTCCACTTCATGGCCTGTAATACAATGCGCCTGGCCGTTTGCTTTGTTTCGTTTCCGGACAAGAGTGCATCTCCAAACGGGATATTGATTGAACTCTTAACACTATGACGATCCAGTTGCTACCCTTGTGAAGACGATAATGGATATTCAAATAAAGCCATATCATATCATTTTATTGGCTTGGTGTGTAGCTTAGCTTGCCCAGATGAGCTATAACCAAATGACTTACACAGGATAGGGTAAGGCAAGGTCCATCTCGACGGCCACCAAAATGAGATATTGTTGGATTGCTACATGCGTAAGATACATGTACGATATGATTCCAATCAAACAAACCTATGACACTGAAAAGCCAAATAAATGTTGTCTTAGATCTCGAGGTCGCCAGTGCAATTGATGCTTATTGATAGCCCCGTTTGTGAGGTCTACCCTGATACTCCAATATACCGGCCTGAGCTCAGTCTGCTTAGGCGAATAACCTAACACGACCGACCCCGCCAAATTGACGCGCCTGTACATCGATCGCGACCGGAGAAGCTTCGATAAAGCAGATAAAGCGCCCAATGTCAACAAGGGGAGTGCCGTAGAGTGCCGATATCGATACGCAGAGCTTCTGGACGAACATCGTTAATAGCGTTGGACCCGAGCCACACCGCCATCAAACCGAAGCCGATCAAGATGCGACCATGGCCTCCCTGTCGTCTTCAGACAAGGACCGGCGCATCAATGTCAGCATCAACCGCTTGATCGCCCAACACATCAACCCCAGCGCCAACTTCACGAATGAGGAGGTGCAAGCCCGCCAGAAATGGTACGCTGAGCAGATCAGGGCCGCATTTGAAGAGTAAGAAGGCACTGCTTCACATGATTCACATCTCCCTCTTCCTAAAGACTAACCTTCTCTGTCTACTTTCTAGAAAACCGTCGTCCGCCCTTGCGCCCGATATCAACCATGCATCGGACCTCATCAAGCGGAAGCTGGTCCAGACCAACCCTGGACAGGCTTTGCGCTTTTCGAACCTATACTCGAGGCTTCTGGCACTGCCAGTCCTGAACCAAAAATGGGGGATCCTCTATCTGTTGAACCAGCTCGCCGATTCCCCCGACCCGCTAGAGGACGACCCCGATGCGTACGAGGAGTACATAGCAGAAGAGCGTGCGGAGCGGAGACAGAAGCTCGAGAGAGGAGACAGGCACGCCACACCCGAAGTGAGCAAGCTTGGTACAAACGTAATACCGCCCAATGTAGAAGACGAATTCCAGCCCTCGGGGCTCAGGAACGCCATGCCACCTCCTAGGCAACCTCCCCGGGAGGCTCCCCGAGATGAGCAAATGGCGGATGAGACAGACCCGGAGTCGATGGCCGACTCGTCAGCGGCGGCAGCATCTAGTGTCGGCGACATAAAAAGGCAGATACTGAGGGAACAGCAACTTCAGAAAGACCAGAGAGACCAGCACTCTCGGCCCCAGACTCGAGACGTCTTCATTAAATCACAGCTACTATCCAACAACTATACCCCTTCCGACCCCTCAGAACCCACACTACTACGGGACCTCCCATACACTTTGCAAGGTCTATCCTCGGCAACTCTACCCTTTGGCAAAAACTATACCCTGAATCTGCCGCGCAGCTTGTCTACACCCTTGGTCTCCATCCTCAACACCCTGGCAGAGCCGTCCCTCCTCTACCGAACCCTAGAAGACTTTGTGAAGACACCAGACAAGGGGCTCCTGAACCAAAGTCTGCGCGCGGCCATTAGTAATGAGCTTCGTGCGTACTTGACGCTCGTCGCTACCCTGGAGGGCCAAATACGGACGGCTCTTGCCAGTATCGACGACAATGCCCCACGAAATGGCATCGGCAAGGCTGGCGTGACCCTGAAGAGATGCGTGGTGTGGACACGCGAAGCGACAATGGGTCTCAGGCTCATGAGTGTTATAGCTGAAGAATCCAAACGCAAAAAGGGGGGCCAGCTTATCTCCTTGATCCATGCCTTCTCATCGTCACACGGAGACCCCATTGTGGGCGCTTTTGCTGAGCGCCTGCTGACACCTGTGACGCGCCCATTCTACGATATTTTACGGCACTGGGTTTATGATGGTGAACTATCAGACCCCTTCCAGGAGTTTTTCGTTCACGAGAATACGGAAGAGGAGATGCCCAAAAACAAAGCCGGCTCATCGAACGTCTGGGAGGACAAATACCGTGTTGTGAAGGAAATGATACCATCCATCATCACCGAAGAGTTTGCAATGAAGATCTTCTTGATCGGCAAGTCGCTCAATTTTATTCACCATGCGTGCGGAGACGCAGCATGGGTAGAATCCTATTCCAAAGAGTCTTCTAAGGAGCTGCGCTATGGGGATACGGCAACATTGGAGACCTGGATCGACGACGCATACAAGACCACGATGCGCCGTCTGCTGCACCTGATGACTTCAAAGTTCCACGTCTTTGAGCACATTGGTGCTTTGAAATCGTATATCCTGCTGGGGCAAGGTGATTTCATTGCGCTGCTGATGGAATCATTGGCTGCCAACTTGGATCGACCTGCTGGCGCACAGTACAGACATACGCTGACGGCCCAATTGGAACATGCCATCCGGGGCTCCAATGCGCAATACGACAACCCCGAAGTGCTGCGACGGCTTGACGCCCGCATGTTGCAACTGAGCCATGGCGATATTGGCTGGGACTGTTTCACGCTTGAGTACAAGATCGACGCCCCCTGTGATGTTATCGTCTCAGACTGGGGCAACAGGCAATACCTCAAGGTCTTCAACTTTCTATGGCGCATCAAGAGGGTGGAATTCGCCCTCGGAGCCGTCTGGCGCAAAGTCACCACGGGATCCCGCGGTGTGCTGCACACGAAACACAATGCCGTCCAACAAACCTGGAAGACCACGCAAGGTGTGTTGGCCGAGATGGTGCACTTTGTAGGCCAGCTACAGTACTACATTCTCTTCGAAGTCATCGAGGCTTCGTGGACCGAACTACAGGCCAAGCTGAGGCAGGAGGACATTACGCTCGACGATATGATCGAGGCGCACACCAAATACCTCAACTCGATCACACACAAGGGTCTGCTAGGGGCACGCCGCCGACGATTTGCCGGGTCCGAGTCGCAGGAAGATGAGAACTCGTACATGATCCAGCTGGGCGAGCTACTGCGGACCATGCTCAGCTACCGCGAGTGCGTGGACGGCCTTTATTCGTGGTCCGTATCCGACTTCATGCAGCGCCAGGAGAACGACCTGATCTCGACATCCAACGTGACGCAGCGACGCCGCGGCGGCGGTAGCCAGGAGGAGGAGATCCCGGGCGGGCCGACGTCCGAGTTTCCGATCCTCCAGGAGCGGCTCAAGCATCTGGGCGATCGGTTCCGCAGCAAGCTGCAGCTCCTGTTGGGCGACTTGGCTTACCAGGCCGACGTGGACTTGCGCTTCTTGGGCGTCAGCATGAACTTCAACGACATATACCAACCGGTGCGGCGGAAGGCCAAGGGCACGCCGGCGGCTCCATCCGCCGCGGCTGAGAAAGATCGAGGCGGCAATGGAGGAGGAGTGGAGAAGAGCGCAAATGCTTAACCTAGCATGACTTACTTACACGCTTACTGTACGAAGCACGATGATTGGTGCTGAACACGTTCCGAGTATGGACTCTGCATGGATGATACGACTTAAGAGACCCTAATACCCCAAAACCGTTCGATGTGCAACCAATGGCCTCCGACCCATTTTCGATTATTCTCGGTATTCGTGCTCAGAATCGGAATACCAAGGTTCCCAAAACTATGGTTCTATGGTGTTTGTGTTTGCCCTGTTTTGCCGGAAGCGACCGGGCCTGGTTGGCGTGAATTGCGGCCCCACCAAGGCGCCGGCCTCACCCGCGCATCGTACCACAATCTCACGTTCCTGCCAGCTGAACAGCAGATTTCCGATATTCTGGCCCTCGTGAGCCTTTCCGAGTAGAAAATGTTAAGGCTAGAAACAAGATGCCAGATGGATACCACCTTCTCAAACCCCACGCTCCGATATGTCATTTACGTAGCGTTGCATGCACGTTGCTCCTCCCCCTCAATCAAATGTGCATGTAAGTGGGATATACCGGGGTCTCTTACAACAACAGCAGCCTACAACCTACAACACCTACAAACATATAAATATCTCCTGCCTCAGTTTGCGTATGATATAACCTATATATATTGTCGCAACATAATCTGTAGCTTCGATATACACCTATAAATCAGCATCCTTATTCCTCCCCAGATTGAGAACCTATTGGCACATATAAGCCACGAAGGCAAGACGACACTCTTTCGCAATGGCTCCTCAGAAGATTCATGTCAGCCGCGAAGAGCTGTACACGGACATTCACGCGCGCGTCAAGTATTTACACAGCTTCCTCGACTTCAACAGCCGTACGTACCTACTCAACACTCGCTGAACCCCCCCCCTTGACTTTTCCTCCTCTATTCTCTGTTGCGCCCTGCCAATTGCAGCTAGTTATGTAGCTTGTAAAAAGATACACATCCCTTCAAAAGACTCTTGGCTAACTTACACATCCGTATAACAGAAGATATAGCCGCCCTGCAGTCATGCGCCAAATACTTCAAGCAGCTCATCCCCGCCGTCGTCAACATCGTCTACCAGAAGCTCCTGGCCTACGACCTGACCGCGCGCGCCCTCTCGACGCGGACGACGACGAGCGCCAGCAACGTCCCCGCCGCGGCCCCCATCACCCCCATGGCCCCGGGGAGCACGCATAGCAACCCCAACACGCCGCAGCAAGAAGAGCAGTTCCTAAACGAAGCCTCCCCCCAGATCCAGCACCGCAAGCTCTTTCTGCGCGCCTACCTCTACAAGCTCTGCTCCGACCCCAGCGCCCCGGAGCTGTGGGAGTACCTCGACAAGGTCGGCATGATGCACGTCGGCCTCGGCCGCAAGCACCCCCTGCACATCGAGTACATCCACATGGGCGTCTGCCTCGGCTTCATCCAGGACATCCTGACCGACGCCATCATGTCCCACCCCAAGCTGAGCCTGCCGCGCAAGACGGCCTTTGTGCGCGCCATCGGGAAAGTCATCTGGATCCAGAACGACCTCATCGCCAAATGGCACGTCCGCGACGGCGAGGAGTTCACCCACCACCACCGCAGCAAGAAACACCACCAAGACAGCAACGAGCAGGACGATGAGGCGGATGACGAGGATGACGATTCGGATACCGTCATCGAGCAGGAGGGCTACCTGCATGGCAAGAAGATCCTCGACGACATCGACGAGATGGGCGAGCCGTCTTCTTCGTCTTCGCCAACATCAAAAATACCTCGGCCTTCGTCGCATGAAGGCGGCGGCAGCAGCGGTGGGTGTCCGTTCAGTGCCATGGCCCAAGGTGTCGAGGACCTCAAGATCTCCGGCAACAACGGATCGCCGATTCCTCACATCAAGGTCAACAAGGAGTCACAATAGAACGATATGATAGGAGTGTAATGTATAGATAATCCATACTTTATTGTCATATACAAGAGACAGACATAACAGCTGCACAATCCGTGTGTTTCGTTGTCTCTCATCTTCTGTCATCGCGAACCGATTACTCCTGTAATACGTGCGTAGTAGGGTTAACCATCATCAAGGCGAACCATGCATGTTGCTAAAGTCCTGCTCGAATATGGCGGCGAAGGACCAACATATGATGGGAGTATTACAACCCACTACCAGTACATCGATATAACCACACAAGACCTCAAGCCTTCGCACCAGCTTCCGCTACCACATATTCACAAGTCACTGTTGACAGACACATTATGGGTGAATTCACTTTGGAAGAGCCAAGTTATGAAGAAGGTTGTTTATTCATATCATATCGTCATTCATGCCATACGTTCGTAAAACGTAGTCATAGGCCTAAATAAGCCGTGAGTCTCTCCTCTTGAGTAACTCCTGATGGCAGCTGGAAAAAATGGCCAACCGTAATGAACCGATCCATCCGTAAACCCCTTTGCCTTCCAGAAATTTTGTGTTTCCGTCCTAGTCGAGTACAAGTATGCTGAGGCAACTGTGCCTGTCTATATCTACATGTCTTTCAATTCCTTGCGCTGTCAAGAAATGATGACCGCCTGAAGTAATAACCTCGACTATCTGTTTCTTTACTTCCTTCTCCATTAAGCTCTGGTCCAGGTCATTAGACGTTAAGCCGTCTTCCAAGAGGTAAACCGTCTTCCTCGCCGATATTTCGTACAGAACCAAGGCTGTATTGTATGCAAGCCTGATTGGTCATGGTTGACGGGTGGGACAAGTAACGCTGCTTGAGAGCTCCATAGGAGCTCCATAGTTTGCAGTGCCGGGTGACTGAGAGATCGGGGAATGTGCACCTCCCTCTCGATAGTAGCCACCCACTTGAACAAGCCATTTGGCGTGCTCGCCCAAATTCCCGATAACCCGGTGGATAATTCCAAAAGATGACCCTTTGATGACAAGGCTATTATTGTAGGCCATCAAAGGATTGAAGTGTTTGTAGTGATTCGCATCGCTTGAAGCGAAGCGAGTCGAACCGGCTGATGCGGGGAGATAATTGTAGTAGAAATCCTAGCTGGATGCCTGCCAATGCTCTTCAAAGAACTGTGACAGATGACATGAATACGCCAAAGCAAAGCGTATCCAGCTGAGCTGAGTGAAATCTGCAACCAATGCAACCATTTCCACCATTCGATGATATTTGACGTGATATCCAGTGTTCCCAACAAGATTGAGCAACATTAGGCCGAGCAAAGATGCAACATGCGCTAATAGCTGCTAGATCGGTTCGTCCGTGGCTCTTAAACGTCTGTCATCTCCGTGTCGGGGGTATCAGGTGAGGTATCGAGGGTGAGAGGCGTTCTAGGCTCCAAGGACTCATCTGAAGGACCCCAGTTGCCTTCGTATACGGTAGCGCCAGCTCGCTGTCGAGCAGCAACCCAATGCAGAGAGCGCAACTCAAGGAGTTGGGAAACCGAGGGGCGAGCAGCAGGGTCCGAGGTCAGCAGCCACTTGACAACATTGTCAAGAGAGTTCGAGTTGTCTGCGTCCTTCATGAAATCCGGAGGGTCAAGAAGCTCGGACTTCTTCGCCGCACCAAAGAGGTTGCCGGAATATCTGCCAGCATTGCGGAAAGTGTAGCTGCGGCGGATGGGCTTCATAGAGGTGCCTTCATCGGACGAGCTGACACTGCGGTCAGTCTCGTCGATTGGCATGCCCGTAGCATCCCGAACAATCGAGTTGGCGTCCTGAGTCAAGACGGGGACTTCGCTAAAATCGTCTCTTCTCAGGGCGGTCCAAGTGGCGCCGTTTTCAGGTAGCTTGACGTTGGCAGCGATCTCAAGCATAATGAGACCGAGGGAGAAAACGTCGGCGGGCCTCGCAATTTCTCCGCGGAGCACCTCCAAGGCCAGGTACTCGCGATCTCCCTCAAAATCCGGACCCTTAGTAACAGGCAAAGCCGCGGCCATACCGAAATCGCCGATCTTGAGAGTACCCTCAAAATTAATGAGAATGTTTGCCGGCTTCAAGTCCAGATGAACAAAGCCAGCATTATGAATGTGTTGCAGACCCTGCAGAAAACATGTTAGTCCAGTGTACGTTTTAAATAGGGTCAATGTGTAGTCTTACCTGACACAGCTCCAGCATGACCTTCCAGATACGGAAATCGTCAAGTCTTCCCTTGACGCCGACCTTGGCCAGGAAGAGATCGAGGCTGCCTTCCTCACAGTACTCGGTCTGGATGTATAGGTTATTCTTCTCCTCCCAGCTGTCAATGAGCTGAACAATGTGCTCGGCGCCGCGAAGTGCCTCGAGAGCGGAAACTTCACGCATTCTAAGCGCCCGGTCACTTGTACCCTTGAAAGGGAGCCGGAGCTTCTTCACGGCAAATACGTCGTTAGGAGAGGGTGACTTGGGCGTGTGAGTCGGGGTGCTAAAGGAGACACTTTGGTCAAGCCCATCAGGCCGAGCGGATTTCACGACTTTATAGACCTGAGAGAATTCGCCCTGGCCGATGTACTCGACCTTTCCAAAACGGTCGAGCAGAGAAGGATCTGCGTCTTGGAGGCCCAAACCATTCGTAGGGGTGATAGCTCGTCGCTCGGCAAACAGAGGGAATGGTTCCTGCCGCGTAGTGGGAGTGGCAGGCGGGAACAACGATTTCTTACCACCAATGGAAGGAAACAGAAGCCTGTCATTGGGATTTGAGATGGACAGGCGGCTGGCATCCAGGGATGGTACAGCTTCGACGGGCGTCTTGGGCGATGCCTTTTCGGCGAAATCTATTCGTTCCAACGGACTCGCTGAAACCACGGGTGAAAATTTAGCAAACTCGACTCTTTTGATGGTTCTATCTGTTACCGTCATAGTCTTCGTCTCAAGCGGGGAAGGTGTGGAAAGAGATCCACGCTTGGCTCGAGTTCGACTGAACGACGGTAAAGAGTGGGATAAAGGAGCGCGGGTCGCTGAAACGGCGCTTGGAGGTGATTCTGAAGCTTCGATGGTTGAGACTTCAGAGACACCCACAATACGGTTGCAGGACCCCTTGGATGGGGTGTACTCACAGTTTGCAAAGGTATCCGGCTGCCATTTGCCAATACCAAATGCTGAGGTGGGGACGGTGGTGTGGCGGTTGGCGGTAGGGCTGTCGTTGGGGGTAGTGCTACCAGCTTCTTGGTCAAGAAGCTGTTGTTTGGTCGGAGTAGGGGGGAGGTCCAGATCAGTAGTCATGAAGCTATCCCCAGAAGTGTCGACGGGGCTAGCTCGTCCATCGTCGCTGTAAAGGCTAAGTAGGCTTCCCTTTCGAGTGTGTCTTGAGCCGAAGCCACTGAAAAGGCCGGGTCGGCTAGCCGGCTGGCCGAATGTGTTCTGGCCCTCACTCTGGCTACCCATAGGGTTAAAGGGGGTAGAGGGGGCACCAAAGGTGTGCCTAATGTGTTTGCCGCGACCCTTCATGGCGCTGCCAGGCACTGGCTGCGGGTAGGTAGCAAAGCCGTTATATTGCTTCTTGCAGGGCGTGTCCGGTACAGCGGCTCCCCCACGGCCAACAGGCTCGAGTTCTGGATTGCGAGTCATCTTGGAGACCAGGCCAGTCGAGGCGAAAGCACCAAAGAATGGCTTAGCATCTTTGTAATTGGGTGTAGATACGCTTCCAACATTGTTGAATTCGCTCTCAGCAGTGGGGCGAACTGCACCAATGGGCAAGCTCTTCGACCAGTTCATAGGAGCCCTGGGCTTCTCGCTAATTGACGGGAAATGCGTAGGCGACTCATCCGGGATGCTCGAGTTTGACGACGAAGCCGTCATGGTACGCGAAAGAGGATGCGCCTGGTGCGACTGCGGTTGCTGCGGCTGTTGTTGGGCGACATTGTGAACAGATGGGTTAAGAAGAGGTGTGGGGGTACCAAAGGGACTATCGCGTTGAGGAGGAGGCATGTAGTGATCCAGAGAGAGTCGCGGCCGGCCCTTGACTGGAGTACTCATGCCATTGTTCTGAAGCTCGGACAGTTTCATAGCAGCCTGGCGCTTCCCCCACGATGTACGCTCGCGCTGTTGCAGAGTTGATCTGCGCAGAGAGCCGGCACGTCGCGGTACGACAACCGGGGCAGAGGGAGAGGTGCGCGACTCGGTAGAGTAGTTGTCGCCAATTGAGCCACCAGTCCAATCATACTCTCGTGTCGACTCATCGTGGATGTCGAAATTTGGCGACTTGGGGCCCTGGTCAAATACGTTGAAATCGCTTCCAAAGCTCGAAGGTCCGTAGCTCCTACGCTTGGCCTTCGGGCTGCCGAAGCTGGTTTGATCAGAGTCCACAGTCGCGTCGCTGCGCTTCAGAGGGCTAGCCGCGGCAGTTGGCGTAAGGTTTCCGTCGGTAAATCGAGCCATTGCTTGTGTTGCGCCGGATACGTCGAGATGCATGCTATGACGGCTCTTAGACTTCTCAAAGCTTCTCCGAGGTGCCGGGCTGCGCGTGCGAAAGAGACCAAAGTTCTCCTGGCCGGACGCGTCGACTTCGAGGGATGATGAGGGCGTTGAATTGCCAGCGGTAGATGGTGCGGCGTTCAAGGCGCGTTTTGAGGGACTCTTGGGCGATGCGCGTCTGGAGATCGACTTGGAGGCTGAACCAAGTCCAGATGGGCTGCTAAGAATCGTTTTCGACGCGGATTTTCCAGATCGGAGGGATAATTTGGCGTTGGGTCGGAAAGGTGTCGCGAGAGGTGTGTGCGATTGCGACAGAATCGAATTTGTTGTAGGGGCCTGCGCGTTATTGGGGCTGCTGAAGAATTGTTGCGAGGCCATGCGACGCAGGGAGGGTGATGCAGGTGTAGGTGATTGCTGCGAGGCGGAAGAAGCGGCGGAAAGATCAGAGCCTTGTGAAGCACTTCGCGAAAGGTTGAATTTGGATGGCGAGCGCGAGATTGAACGTCGCAAAGTGCGCACAGCTGCCGTCACATCAATGTGGTTGTGGTGTGTTGGACTGGGCAGCGTCAGAGTGCCTCCACCACTGTTTCCGAAAGACATTGTGCAGGGCGGGATGCGCAAGTCGTGGTTGTTGAACAATAAAGAGCTTTGTTGTCGGCAGGAACACACAGTGAGAGAGGACAGGACAAGAGTTCCGTCAAGACTCGGCGACAACCTCCAACGGTCATGAATTACTGACCATCAAAAACTGTATGCTTGGCGAAATACCTAGGTTGCAAAGCGTATTGTCGAATTGTTGATTTTTGGCGGTTAGGTGCGTCGATGTAACAAACACTTGTAAGGAATGCGGGATGGAGTAGCCAGTTGATAATGGAATGCGTCCACTTTGCGGTCCGTCACGTCAAGGAAAAGAGAGTTGTTTGAGAGATGGATCAAACGGAGCCGTCCGAGGGTAGCAAGATAGGTTGAGGTGAGGATATGGGAGGGGTGTTATCGGTTGTTTGGTAGTGTGGAAGGGGTAATCTACCACAACGACATCATCAACCTTGGGACAGAATTAGGTGTCTCAGATATCGCGAAACCAAAAGTCGAGGCGAGCGTAGCCGGGAAGGTCACTCTTCTGTAAGTCCCCAGAAACCCCTAGATCCGCGTGATCGTCAACGAGCAACGTGGAATATCGGTCGTAAGGGTAGTCAACATGCAACCAACGCTACGTAGGTGGTGTATTTTTGTTGTGTTTATGTGGCAAAGAAAAATATCAGGTTTTGGCAGAGGAGGGAATCCGAAAAGAAGGACAACCAGATTGGGCAGCACACACACGGCAGAGGACTAGGCCCAAGGGTAAGAGGAGGGATGGGTGAGTGATTGATTGATTGGGATTGGGATTAGGATATGAGATGTGTGTGTGGTTGGTTGGTTGGTGGTGGTGGTGGGTGGTGTGTGTATTAGGCGGGCGTGGGTGTGGACGTGGGAGTGGGAGTGGGCGTGGGCTTGGACATGGACAGACGCAGACACAGATGCAGACGTCGAATTGCAATGTACCGTACACGAACGGAGCGAACGGGCGTGTACCCTCGACTTTACTTTTTGGCTTTCAATCGCTTTCCCTTTGGCTTCGGGACTAGACAAGAACATACGGGAAGGCGCGATTGGGATTTTGTGAAAGGGCGGGCAGGCGGGCTAGAGGGACACCCCCCAAAAAGGCCAAAAGATCTATCCCGTCCAGGTTTAAGCAATCAGTCACTCGCTAGGCTCTAGCAGGCACTAGAATCCAGGTGTGTGTCCAGGACAAGGAAGAAGGGGTGGTGGTGGGTTTGTTGTGTGGGTATTTTAGCAGGCAGCAGGGTGTGCAGGGTGTGCAGGGTGTGCGCAGTGGCCAGTACAGGTCAGTACAGGCCTGGGAGCTGCTAGGCTGGTGGTGACTGGTGAGAAGGCAAGATGTGGAAACGAAGTCGTCCCCAAACCCAGCCAATCCCTGCCCGACCTGGACACTTAAAGTAAACAAACGTCGATGAGAAAGCGCGTGCGACGCGTTCAGGAGGAGGGAGGTGCACGGAAGGTTTGGTGGAGCCTCGAGCGTTCTTGGTACGAATTGTGGGTACTTGCATTGGTGAACCAGAAATTGAGAGATTGACACCCCCGTGATTGTCCAGGTTAATTCCAACCATCCCACCCGTTCTTGCCGTATTTGCAACAATACCAACCCCTTGGGCCAGTTCCGAGTACGATAATGGCCCTGCTGAGGCCCTGTCGAGGGTTGGAAATGGTCGCATAACACCCTCACCGTTACGGCTACATATACATACAATGCATTAATAATAAAATGCGGAATCAGAGAGGCTGGCTATGGGGATTGGAGAGAAATGGATAGTAAACAAACCATATTTGTTCGACAGGGTCCCCTATTATGAATACACATTCGGAATATTTGTCCATTCCCTGGGAGTGAGTGATTGAGACCAAAGACCAGAACCTCCCCTCCGGATCGACCCAAGTGGAATGAATGGCAATAGTCTGGACACACAGGACACACGAACATGCTCCTCCCCGCCACCTGATCGTCGTCCACATTGGTCCATGGAAATTCCTTTGTTTACATTTGTTACCTACACTTGCGCATCCCGCCAGTGACTGTTACCGCCCTCTAGGCTCTATGTACTTGTAGCCTCTAGGCATCAAGTATTGACTCGGATAGTCACTCGGCGGAATGGGGTTCAGTTCCCCTTTCTGGATTGTGGAAGCCTCAACTGAATATGTACATAGATGCTTTCCTGTCTGGTATCTGATCACTAGTCCGTCGACTGACCTGACTGAGTGACTGACTCGGTTCGGTGTAGGTAGGCTGACAAAGTAAAGTATTCAATGTTGTGTGCGTAATACCTAAAATGAATGAGACGATCATGTTCCTATGCATGTGCCATGGGTGCCCATCATCAGCTTGTGCTGTGTCGTATCAGGCCACTATATTATTACCTATCAAATCTCAACAACTGGTAGGTAACCAATACTCGTAATGCGCCGTGTGTGTAACCACGAGAGTTCCCGCCCTGGCCCTAAACTCAGCTGCCTACCTAGGCTTGCGAACAATAGTAGCAGAGCAGCCAACAGTGGAAAGTTTGCTACTGCTCTTCATGTTACGTGTTACGCACTTCACATGTCGAGCCAGTCACGACTATCGAAAGTCGTATCCGTAACTGCCCTTACCTACGCCATCGTGCATTTTCTGGCATGCTCGTGAAAGAGGGAAAAAAAGATGATGCACGTCAAAACCCCTCTGCCCCTCGGTTGGGGTCTGGGCTGGCTGGACGCCATTGCAGGTTTTTGCAGTCATTTCTCATGAGCTGGCGGTTCGCCATGAGGCTTGAATGGCTTACAGAAACCCTAGACCCCTTTTAAGGAGGGGAAGCCCGGGGAGTCAGAAGAGTGAAGCAGTTGATTTGTTACCACAGCTTCAGGGCCGCCTCCCTCTTACACGTGGTACATGTCAACTTGCGAAACATTGAGGTATTGTGTGGGAACGCGGCGCGTTGTTTATTATCTGTGCTATCTTCTTACTACGGTGCATAAGCGTGCATAAGCGTCCAACATAGGGCCATACACCGCTATAAGGTTCCCAGCTAGCCAATCAGAACTGTAGCGCAAAGAGCACCCAGCCAGCCCAGCAGCACTTCCCTTCCCTATCCCTCGTCGACTTTCAAGGCCCTAACAGATCTCGGGATGCGGGCCCGTTGAGAAAGCGGACCCCCCTCCTTCTCTCCCCCAAGTCTGCCCAGACAGGAGTGAGCCCTGGAGCGCCCACGATGGAGATTTTCGCACCGTGGTCTGGCACCTATCCCCAGAACAGAGCAGGCTGCATTCGAACTGATCCGCGTCATGGTCCCCGCGGCTCGCGCGCAAAACGAACGCTGGACTGACTCGCACCACCACCCAAAAACCCCCCAAATCCTCGACCACTCTGCAGTCTGGCGGGGGGCCGGTAAACTGGTGGTCGATGAATTAGATCCGGCGGCCGAGCACGATTATGTATCGTCACAGGCAATACATCGATAGATCCTCCAGGGTATAGCTAGTAAAACAAGCATAAGAGATACAACGTTCCTTATGCCAAATACAATTGACGGTGCTACCTTTCGTATTGATGGATCCCCTAACCTAAGGCATAAAGGGTACATAACTTACCTACACAACCACTATTCATCACAGCATGTATGCACTACATGTCAGACCTGCAAAAACCCACTCGTTCTATTCTAGGTACACACTGCATACTGCTTAGCAGAACGACTACTGGGTAGCAGATGTCGCTAGCAAGGCCACAAGTCGGAGAACCAGTTATGATGAAGGCGGCTGCCGCCTCAAGGGACCATTGAAGGTCATCCCGTGTGCAGCCAGCTGACGAGAGACGAGAGACGAGAGAGTTTGCGACTGAAACCTATTGGCAACACAGCTCTCATTCGTTCGGCCCCCTCGATATGCGACATGCAAGCCAGTCAGTCAGCACCGAGGGGCGCAGAACGAAGCAAAGAAGAAGAAAAAGAAAAAAACACCGCACATCTATTTTAGCACACAATCAAAACAAACCGATGTCATCACCTTTGCTCCGAATCCGTGACGAATGTCAACAAATGTCAGCAGTCTGCCGGCTATCTGCACTCAGCAATACGAATAAGTTATTTTAATCAAAGTGGTATAATTACATGCAATATCGGGTACTTAACAAAATTATGCCTTCAGGGGTCGCGTCCTTGGCTTTGCATCCTTTATTCCTTCCCGGCTCCCTGCACTACAACGGTAATAACAAGAGCTTGGGCCTTCGCTATGCAACCCTCTGCCTCCATCCAATTCCCCAAAGCCCCAAGCGCTCAGCCGCAACGAGATCTGTTTCTTTTCGGCAGAGCTGGCGAGCGTTAGCAGGGCAGAGCCTGCAAGACCCTTTAAAGATAATCGCCATTTTCAAGATTTCGGCTCATCCGACTATCGACGCCGCAGTCAGTGCTGCCCGCCTCGCGGCCCGGGCTCCTTCCTGGTGGGCTGCTACTATGATACTACTACCTACTGTATCGCCAAAACTTGGTATCTGACCCCGAATTGATGAGATTCCGCACCCAAGATGGGCATCGTTGGGCACGGAAAGGTGGTTCAATGACGGTGCGCTCAGGCATCTTGGGCCAATGTCTACTAAACTCTTTTTCAGCTCAGGCGCTGCGAGTAATATGAGTGACGGCTTTTGCAGATCTGCAACATGTGTCTCGCCTCTTTCTTCGCCTCACCATGGCTTTGCTACCTACACGCCGCCGTCCAAGTCACGTCAGAAACAGAGACTGACAGTTGACAGCATCATCATCGTCGCCGTCATATGCTGGCGACAATGCGCATTGCGAGACCACCTCACAGACCTCACACCCGCAAGGGCCTAGAGCGCGGGGTGGCGATCTTGATATTGCCGTATCGATGGGCAACCGGCGTGTCGGGGTCGTCGTGGCGCGCTTTCTTCAGCAGCCTGCCCAGCCTGCCTCGGTCTTATTTGAATCCTCATGGCTTGCATGCTGTGTATCATGCCATGTGTGCCTCTTCTTTCGAGCTATTATTAACCTACCTCACCCGGGGGCATCATTGTGCAAATTGCATGAGGCGCATGATTCTCATAACATGCCAAATATGCTTTTCCCATTTCCCATTACTTGAATCACCCTGTACACCTTTTTTTCTGGGGAACCGAGATTTGGCGGCTAACACGTTGCAATCCTCGTAATCTTCTAGAACTCGCGTGCTAAGCCACGCCCACATGCAACCACGATCCGTTGATTGATCATCGTCAAGCTTGATTGTGAGGTGGAAAGACCACAGGACAGCTCGTGTGTTCCCATCTACAATATCTGGTCACCCCTCATTGCGTATGATTCCCGGCCGGCATTCCATGGACTAGTCCCCGTATGAGCAAGAGCATGAAAGCCAGCGGGGATTGGAGGGGTCGATTAGCTGCCCAATCGTCAACTTGCCACTCTACTTACGCAACAAGAGAGCTCTTTCTCAGGCAGACTCTCAGTTCAATTACGGTAAGTCAATAGTCAATCACAACAACCACTTTGTTGGCCCGGCATTGATATCACGTTTTCGCGTCTAATACAACCCCTCCTTGTCTCAGGGCTTTGATCTTTCTCCGTTTGACGTCGGCTGTGCTCAACTAGAACCCCGCTGCCCGCGTATAAGTCCTCTGTGATAATGGGGAGTGTTCGTAAACGTACGGCGGGCATAAGCCCTGAATAATAAAGCAAGTCCCAATCCTGCCGATCGAAGGATCATGCAGGTTTCCCCGGTGGAGCCGGTAAGCACCCCATGATATTAGATTCCCTCCCTGCCGGGCATTGCTGATCTGGTGGTACATTGCAGGCAAGACTGGCTAACTGGTCTGCCGGTATTGACCCATAGCTCTCCCAGCTGACGGTGAAGTGTCTCTTATCGACAGCCCACCTACCCACCCACAATATCGATGTTCCGAATTACCCAAATGAGAGTTCTAGACTACTTCATATGGGGAATGTGGCAGTTGTCAGCCTGTGGAGAGTGTTATGTCTTGAACGCCAGTGTTTGACCCTCCCTGGGCTGGATCCTTACAGTGAAGTGTCTGAGTATTTAGATGATAAGCTTATGTTGAATGTCCGCTAGCTACGATGTCATGGGCACACTTTACATCCATCATCCTCGTGTCGGAATACACGTGTAGAGCGCGTGCCAAAATAGGCTGAGACCATGTGTGAGATGATGAAATGCTCGTTTTATTAGACTGATTTCGCTGTCCGTCCTTCTAGGTTGATCCTCAACCCTGATCGACCGATCTGCATACATATTTGCCGAGCAAAGTTCACCCGGAGATACGTGGTGATGCTGGTTCTTTCTCACCGCATGACCACAGATTGCTACGTCGTCAAAGCCTATGTATGGTGGCAGGCCAGGACTCAGGGGCGAATATTAATGCTGTTACCGTGAGGATCCCTTGATGGTTCGATGCCCCGGTATGCGAGACCCGGTGGCCGGTGGGTGATGGTTAAGACAAGGGTGCAATGAGGGATATAATATGTATGTCCATGGCTACGCTATGACCTTCTATATAGGAGTAATACGACTCTCGTGAATACCCACTACCATATCTAGATTAGACGACATGGCTGACTAATAGTATATTCAACTTACATACACAACTCAGCAGCTCTTCTATAGGGATACGATCATCTAAAGTGGCCATCTCATTGCCAAATGCAATTGGTTCATATTCTTCAAGCATGCAAGATACAACGCTGGCAGTTTGGTCCAGCTACTTTCGGTCATCATGTCTCCCGCATCTCAAAAGTGCAAACTAGCAAATTCAGGGCTCTCATGACGCAAATCTTTCAAGTAAGAATACGTATTACACATAATAGCTTGCAGGTTAGAAATGACACAACTCACCGCAGATATCCAGTAGTCACCCTACCTACAGTAAGCTCAAGTTCACATTATGGCACGTGCAACCTACAGCAGGAAGAGTTTTTCTACAGTGAGGCTGTTCGCCTGGGCCACCAACGATTATCCACACTCATGGCAGGTTCTGTTTTTCCCACCCACCGGCTAGTGACTGGACTCGGTATATGGATGCCGATGTGTGGTCGACACGGGATCACCACGTGCACAAGTTTCACTATTCCAACTAATTATGTCCTTCTAGTATGAAACGGACAACTAATATGTGAGGTGAGGCGTGAGGTGGTTACAGGAGCTAACTATCTCAAACTTGGACATATGGAGAGAGGAGGGTGTATAATTATTATACTAGTCTAGTATGCTAGTGCATTGCGGCTAGTGCTCAATATCGACCTGGTTTCAAAGTAATTGTGCACGCACAGAACGTGGTTCTTCGGCCTGTCCACGAGAGCGAGCGCCGTTAGAAAGTCGGGAATAGGCGAGACAGCTAAAAGTGCGGCTGGTCCGGTCGTGATGGTGATGGTAGTTTTGTTCCTTCGTCTAGAACGGAAGAAGAGGGCGAGAGGCAGGGCATGGCCATCGCGACTTTTGGGCGGGAGCGGGCCGCCTCTCTCCTTGATACCTCGGGCGTCTCGGGTTTTATGGGGCCCTGCAACGTCCGGGGCGGAACGCCTACGATGGACGCGTTCAATTGGACAATGGACGGCGGCGGTATACGACTACGGCGCGTCCCATTTCGAAGGGAGGGGAAGTGGGATGGGGATGCCCCTTGCGGATGATCATACACACTTATGCAGGAACAGGATTTTGACAGCAAAGGCTAGGGGGCAAGGGGTCTGTTGTTCCTGGAGTTGTTTTGTTTGATCTCTGTTCGGGTGCTCCGGATCGGATCGTACATACATAGGAATCGCGAAATTGTTTTTGTTTTCTAAAGAAGCTCCCAGGTTCCCGAGGGGATGGTAAGTTCAACTGATTAAGCGGTTAGCTTCGTCCAGATCCTGCGACAAGCGCTGAAGCTCCCATTGTCGCGTAGGTAGTAGGCCTGAGGAACTTGCGACTCGCGCTGCTGCAGTTGCAGGTATATTTGCTAACAAGATCTGTACAGTAGGGTAATTCCGCGTCGCTAAAAGCAAGCGTCTCTTGTCCTGATCCGCAAGCCTGCATGGCCAAGCATTAGCTTATTTGGCTGCCAGTCGACGGTGAAGACGGTGAAGGCCAGTCTCCTCTTGTTTGCACGCCTTCGGGAGTTGAAGTGGGACATAGATAATCTCGCGGCGCTGCAAAACTCCACACGATTCAAACTTGATCTGATCTTGGAACTCGGGAGCGCAGGAAACGGTCGTCCGCATGGTCGACGCGTGAACGAGGAATGAAAGCCCGTTCAAACGCGTCGGATCCGACATGGACTGCTGGACCTGCAGCTTGCCTTATCGTCGACGATAGGTATCCGATCCCGCGTACCGGGTCCACAGAATTAACATCATCATCGCCCCATATCAAACGGGATGAACAGTCGTCATCGACAGGCACAAGTTCGAAAGGAGTTAGAAAACATCTTTGGAGGCCAAATTCCCGTTAACTGTCACATCTTTCTTTCTCTCTCCAGACCGGCAATGGTATGGTGCCGTGGCTGCTAGGCCGAGTCGGCATTTTGGGGATTCAAGTACAAGTGAGATGCGCCTACCCACCGCCGTCAGCCAATCCTCGCCTGCAAAGCCACCCACCCCTCATAGAGTCATCGAGATGACAAGGCACCATTTGCCAAATCTCATCATACGAGGAAGTTGGGGTTCTGCTCTGACAATGTTGTGATTTCGCGTCGCAAGGGCGCCCTGGCTGTCGCGTCGTTACGTCATGATCAGCAGTCCCCCACGATTGGGATGTTGTTTGGGCTGATATGACGTATCGGAACGCGGGCAGCAGCTTAGGGCTGCTGGCTCTGGGCTGCAGAGATTAACCCACCCTCCTCATGGGGTCGTCGCGTGCGTTAGAGGATGAGACCCTTTGATCGGGCTGGACCCTTTTCATCGACACTGCATCGAACAGATCGAAGAGCAAGCAGACTTGCCCAGCAATGCCGCCGTCGGCCCGGGCTCCAGATTACGATGTTCAAGAAGGCGGCACGCAACGCTCACTAACGCATATGCTAGAGGATTATATCCCTATATGCCGATCTCCGTCTTTGTTTACATAGTTGTTTACCACCTTTCTCGTTATTCCTCCCAACCAATCAAACTACCGGAAAACGTGATATCGCGGTCGCGAAATATCTTCTCGTGCGTCATGACCGCTTTGAATTAGATTATCAACAACCAGCATCGAGAAACTGGAGTGACTACCGCTCTGCTCATAACTCCAACGATGACGCCATATTTCATTACAATCGTGATTCATCTGTGATGACTTGACAGTCTGGTCCGATAGAAGTTGGCTGATATACATGATCGCTGCTTATTCTTCCTCCTTTCACCAAGACTTGAGTTGGAAGGGTGATATCTACTGACCTCTCCCTTTGGAAGATATCGTAATGAGGAGATGTATCCGTGGAAACGAGATGCATGTTGATATCAAACACTAGGCAGCAGGTTATCAAAGATATTGGACAAATACGTAGAACGTTACCTGTTGCACGCAAAGAGCCTTGTCATTGTGACCCAACATGGATGCCGATGAACCCAGTGTCGATCTGTATCCCTCTCACACGTGATAGGTACGGGATCTGCCAACAATAGCACAGGTGAAGTAGTATACAAACTTGGACGAGCTAGATTTTGGCCAATTAGGCGAGTGGTCTTTCTGGTATAGCCACATTATACTCAAACAAAAAGTTTAGTCCGGATAAATCTTATTTACTTTTATCATGACTCGAGACTAATATTGGTATCACAGCCTACGTGAATTCTCGTTTAGCTACCCCTTATAGGCGAGTACCCTTGAATATCTATAAGCTTTGAAAACATCGTCGATGTTGTTCATTACTCATGCCAGTGGGCTCCGTGGCTGCCCTTAAACAAGTTATACCAGGTGGTTTCTTGAGTATTTATGCTCCATTCGGTTTCCAACCCGGTGGTGCAAGCTCAACACCAGTGCCGGTAAATCCAGGCGCAACTGTTGCAATTGTCAGCAAGATCAAAGAACCTCGAAATTTCAACAGCAAGTAGATGGAGAAGAGGCTCACCAGTCGTTCCCACCAGGGTCCAGTCCCCAAGACTCCGCGCACTCTGCCACTGCAACTTGTTGATAGCAACCTGCGGCCGCTGCCCATCGTCGCTGAAGATGTCCGGGCCCAGCACCTTGGTCGTCACGGGCTTCCCGTCATCGTACGACAGCGACAGGGTCAGCGGGGCGCCGGCGTAGTAGTGCCAGACCTCGACGGCGTCGACGCGGTGCCAGAGCGAGTCGCCCTCGCAGCCCTCGAGCAGGTAGTAGATGGCGGTGCTGAAGGAGCGCTGGCTGGTGGTCGTGCCGTTGCTGTTGGTGACGGTGACGTTGTCCGGGTCCTGGAAGGACTGGATGAAGTAGCCCTTCTCGGGGTTGGCGGTCAGGTTGAGCTTGGCGATGACTTCTTGCGCGGTGGGTGAAAGTGCTGGAACCGGGACTGCTTCTACGGATGTTGGGATGGTAGCCGCAGTAGGTGAGGCCAGAGTGAAACGGGCGAAAAGAGCTGCGAAGCTGAAGCTCACCAGCTGTAGCGTGAAGTTCATCTCAACGGTGATTGGAGCTGCTCGGGAATACTGGTAGGGATGCGACCTAAATGAGGCAAATGAATGCGAGATGAGACTGTTGGTGATGATGCTCAGATGTTTGATTGTACGTTTGATTGGGTAATCAATTCAAGAGGTTGGGGGGAACGTTCATCCCCTCGGCGAATTGCACCCTGCTTACGGCTGATTGCTTAGCAAACCTTGCGAGTGGCGAGTGCATCACTATTATCCTGTTGGAGCAGGGACCGGGTCACCGGAAATTATCTTGGACAACTTCATCCCTATTGAATATCACCCATTATGACTGGAATTATGTCGAGCTTTCTCAACTTTGATGTATCATACCTATTTTACATAAGAGCCTCAATCTTGCAGACTTGAAGCTCATTTAACAGCCAGTCTTGCTGGCCCCCAACGTGTTAGCTAGCTGAACAATGTCGGTAATATTACCACAATCGGGTGGTTTTACCACGACGGGCAAAGCTTCACTCGTTATACCGCATCCCCATCCCCTTCCATGCATCACCTGCCCGGAGACTAGACACGTATTAAAAACCCTCATCAGAAGACCAGGCTCACGAGACTGCTGTGGCGTAAAACCAACCTATAAGATGCAGCCAGACATAAGCGGCGGAAGCCCCGGGTTCGAAAATGCAATAAAAGTTAACTCGGCCCTCAGTGCCATACGTGTTTAGCAGATAGCCTGCACCGGCAGTAAGGCTGAGCGTTATCTCGGTATAAGACCAACCACGCAAGTCTCTGTAGTTCTTAGAAATCCACCGATACCATGAATTTGATAGACAATATAATTTATGGAAGCTGGTAGACTCTCACGATCATCTGTCAGGTCAAAACCCTGGGTAGTCGAGACGTACAGGAGGCTCATGACCCAAAGGGAGTTGATCTTAGCACACGTCAGTTTTCGTACCCCTGTTGACTGAAGATGTTACACACAGTAGTATTTTACATGTGTTGAAGGAATTAAAATGCACCACTGATCGGATTATCTGGCTCCTAGAGTTGTTCCTGGAGCAAAAGTAAACATGTTTTACCCTACCAGACATTGTGTTGCTATTGCTTGATATACTACTGGGGAAATCCGCCGTTAAAAGTAAACACTATAGAGAATCATCCAAGGCAGGCATACCAACACGTATCCCTTTCAGTGCCAATCTACCTTTGTGCTCAGGGGGTCTAGATACCTGAGCCAGTGGGACTCCTACTAAACCCAGAACATATTAGACAATAATTATGTGAGCCTCATGAAACTGGCACATGGCAACAATGCAAAGTTAGATGTACGAAAGCAAACAAGCCAATCCGGACCGCAGTGAATATCGGCTATCGTATCATACAGTACTGTGGTGGCACTCGAGTCCTCGATCTCGGTAATACTTGCATGTCGTGCACAAAGACTCGGGACCGGATTGATAGGCCCGAGGAGCTCGCATATCAAATAGGATATATTTCCCTAAATCAGTCACGGTTGTACACATATACCCTCCATATCAGCGGGGACGAGTGGCTACGGTCGTTACTCGTGATCGGTTTTATGGCTTCCATGAAGCCTATATATTCTGCCTCAGGCGCCGCCAAGACTTTTGATCGATTCCCCTATCTTCTTGTCACCATCCGAGATATTTCTGGTACACTTGGAACGATGCATCCCAATAAAATTGCCTACTATGGGCTTGTGGCGCTTTCATATGTTGGCCTTGCCTTATCCAGAATCGTGGGTAGCACAAACATAACCAAGGAGACAGGATGCCAGGAACCGTTGCTCAGGAGGGAATGGTAAGCGGTAGACCCCAGTTTCGGGTTACACCCCTTCCCTTGTGCTTCTTGCAAGCTGACATGCTGCCCTATTCCTTACCCACAGGCGGACCCTGTCCACGTTTGAGCGTCAAGGCTTCCTCCGTGCTGTCAGATGCCTCCAAACCGCGCCAGCACAGACTTCAGACATCTTTGATGGTGTGAGATCGAGATACGACGACTTCTTGGCTTTGCATATTACTCAGACAGATTATGTCCATTGGGTGGTGAGTACCCCTATTCCCCTTTTTAGCTTATAGAAATATTTATTTTAGGTACTAAACTTCCCCATATACAGGGACAACTCCTCCCGTAAGGTCAGCATAATCCCAGTAATCTTTCTCTACTAATATACATAGATGGCACCGCTACCTTTTGTGGTCTTTTGAACAAAGTCTACGGGAGACGTGCAATTACAACGGAACTGTCCCGTAAGTGAGCTGCGACCCCCCCTCTCATTATGTGATATTTGCTAACACTAGGTAGCTACTGGGGTGAGCTTGGTTAAAGTACTTCTGCTTTGTGGAAAGGAGGAGCTGATACGCGTATAGACTGGACGCAAGACGCAATTTCTGAGAAAGCATTCCTGGAATCTCCCATCTTTGACCCCGTCCACGGGTTTGGAGGTCAGTATCTTTTGTTGCGTCCGAGAAAACAGGTGTCAGCTGCTTACGAAGAAGCTTAGGTAATGGCCCCTATATTGCCAATACAACCGGGTTTCCCATAGACTGGCAACACCCCGCGACCGACGTACCTGGGCGAACTGGTGGAGGTGAGGTTGAACATGACACATTGAAAGAACTTACGCATGGCATAGACACACTGACATGTTTTGTGTGATGTGTTCAGGTTGCATTGAGGATGGTCCGTTCGCACACGTGAACATCTCGTTGGGACCGGGCAACCACACACAGTACACGCCTCACTGTCTTCGACGAGACTTCAGCCCATGGCTCATTACTCAGGCCCTGAACGCCTCCAAGCTCGCCTTTGTTATGAGTTCTGAAGACTTCTGGCACTTGGATCATAGAATCGAAGGCTTCTCCCTCGAGATCGCTGACATGTCCTTGCATGGTGGCGCGCACCTCGGGATTGGAGGAAACATTGGAGAGGTAAAGGATACGAAACAAATCCCCTAATATCTAGTAGAGAAGGCGAACAAGCGACTAACAAGTTACTCCTTGTCTCCTCTTAGCTTTCGAACACATATTCGTCACCTGGAGATCCGATCTTCTGGTTGCATCATGCCGCTCTGGATAGAGTATGGAACACATGGCAGAACCAGGGTAAGCTGATTTCGTGACTCGAGTTCGGATGTGACTAAAGCTAACTATAAGTAAAGATTGGGAGAAACGAAAAAGTGACATAGGGGGACCAGATACCCAGGTAGGTGCATCATTATATACAGGAATGGACCAAGCTAATTGGAGTCAGTGGGCCTACCCGTACAACTATTTCGGTGACATACCTTATAAAAATGTCACGCTCGAGACTCCCCTCCATTTTGAACAGATTGGGGGGACTTTGAAGATTGCAGATATGATGGACATCCATGGTGGCCCTTTCTGCTACGAATATGAGTAGACAGGTACGAATTGGACCCAAAAGCAATAAGATTAGTCAAGGTTGACTTTCAGGGCAGAATGAAGTTGGACTTGGCACCCAGGAATCGAAGGGGCTGGAATCCTTATAGCTCTTGGGGTGGTGGAACAGAAGAAACAACGATGTTTCGGGCAGAGACAGATATTGCCTATTATTTCCAATTCACAATTCTTCACCCAGTCTGTTTCTTTTACTTATGGTTAATAACTAATTCAAAATGCCCTTTAGCAAGTCTATCGCCTCATCTCTTTCTAGGATCCTGGGAGTAATGCGTCCACTCTCGGCCTTTCGCTCAAGCAACACCCTCCCGAGCCGCAATCCCATCCCGACGTAAAGTTTCATCTGATAAATCTACGGTTGCCGAAAAAATCAACACCTGTCCGGCGGTTTCCCCATACTCCCTCGAGACTTGAGGGCGGCGATGATGATACCCGGGGCAGGCCTGGAAGAGGAAAGAGTTACTCAAACTCTGGGGCATCTTGTGATGAGACATTAGGGGGACAAATACCAGTGACAAGGTATTGAACCGGAGAAAAACACAAAAAAGAAAAGAAATACCAGTGACAAGATGGGCGATTTACCTTTTCTCACTGCTTTCCTGTCTGGATAATATTGGATTGATAGATCTGCCGCCTCTACTCGAAATCCAAGTGAGTCCCATATCTCCAAGACCAACGGGAGCCCAAGAAGTTCTTACTACCGAAAATGTACTAATTCGCCGCAAGCATGAAAAGTAGCCTGGAGCCCTAAAGAAGCACAAAGACGAGAACGAAATTGAATAGAGAACATATGGGAAGTCGTACCAACGACCATATCACAGAGGAGTTGAAAAAGGGGGTTTACGAACGGGGCCACGCCCAAGACTGAGTAAACAACTAACGCCTCATCTGTACCCTTATATCATCGGATAGAGCATGGGATGGCGGACATGTCTGAGATGTGTGGTAATTCTAGGACACTCTTGAACTCTTCAAATTCAAAACTACCAATTCGATTTCACAGTGGTGTGCTACCCTAGGAAAAGGAACTTCTTGTGTCCTGAGGGTTCGGGTCCGATGGGGAAACGCCACGCCACCACCCTTGTTGGCTGCGTTGATCAAGTAGTTTCCACATATGGCATCCGACTCTCGACAACGTGTTCTACTCTTCTTTCTTTCGGTCCCATGATTTCCCTGGTTTGCCTGCGAGCTCCGTAAGACTATGGTGCTTCGATTGCCCCCCAACACCCGTGGCATGGCCTCCCCTTCGAGGGGTTCAACAATGATGCGGCCAACCACATTAACCGTCCGTACAAGCGCCGCCGCCGCCAGGTTGCGGCCACACCTTTCCATTGACCAAATCATGCGACGGTTCGTCTTAACGAGCCTCTCGGGGTGGCCGAGAACCGCAACAGGGACACCGCGCCATCTACACACGTCCCCGATACAGCAAGCACGCAACGGCGGCGGCGATAAATCCAACGGAGATTCTTGTCATCCAATTGCCGGAGGAGACACTAGTAGACGCTCCAAGCAGGCCAACTTCTTTGGCTCCTCTTAATTGTGATATTCGTGATAGAGTTATGTTGTTTTATTTTGTATGTTGGAGCGCTTTATAATGCGTCCTCTCCCAAGCCGCCGGAGAAGCGTGTACAAGGGATGAACCTTGAACGTCGAGTAAGTACCTACCCGATCTTTAAAACTTGACTCCAGGCTCGGATATTCGCTAATCTATTGCACTACATGAAAGTGTGAGGCATGTGGCCATATAACCAAGGAGGGTTAAGAAAGGAACTCATACATTAAGTACTTGTTATAATCGTCATCAAAGGGCTTATAACGGCTGATAGTCAGGGCAAGATGGTACATTGGCACTGCGGCATAGTAAATCTCTACTCAGATTCTAGAAATACAAAATCTTATCTTTTTATATCCTGAGGCATTCATCGCCACGGGCTGGGGAGGAGACGCCGCAGCACGCCACCGCCCTTGGCTGCCTTATTTCGATGCCCTCCTCCGCTTCTCGACAATAATTTCCATGCCTCTATCACTCAGTCCAGCAGGTCGTTTCATTTGCCTTGTCGAGAATATGGCATATCGATTGCCCTCTAGCATCCGCGGCGTGGCCTCCCTATCAAGGGCTTCGGTAAGGACACATCCGACCACCTTGCCTCTACGTACAAGTGCCGCTACACTATCGACACGCACTGTTCCCAACCTGCATGCGCAGAAATACCTCTTGGCAACCCTCCCGAGGGGAATGAGAACCGCGGTAGGGACACCGCGGTATTTACACACGTCCCTGGTACGCCAGGAAGGGGGCGGCGTTGGCGGCGACTGTAATTATGACTGAAGAGGTGGCTTCGGCGGAGTCCCGTATGGTTTGTTTGGTGACGAGAAGATGGTTACAGATTCCGACAAAGCCCAATCACATCGAGGCACCAGACGAAAAAGCAGTAGGAAATATGGCTGGTGGATTTCTCTGGTTTCAAATTATTCTCTTGGTAATCTTTTACATGGCTCCTCCCCCTGATCCGGACTTGATCGTGAAGGATCGCAAACTTCGCATTGTAGAGGATTGCGAATGTCGAAGGGGGCACAGGCAGCGGCTAGCGGACAGGGCTGAATAACAAGTTGACGCTTTCAAGTACATCAAGTCTTTCTGCCTACCTACTTATGCCTTAGAAAAAGCACTTTCATTCTTCTATAACCTGAGGCATTCACGCCACGGCCCGATGAGGAGACGTCACAGCACGCTACCGCTCTTGCCAGTCTTGATTCAGAGCCACACCAAACACTCCCCTCCATCTTCTAAATTTTCTTCCTTTCTTTCTCCCTTCCCCGCGACGCTTTCTTTCGTCTCGGGATCCAAGACCATGCCGTTGTCAGCATACAACAAGTTTCGTATGGCCATGGCCCTTCTGAGGGTCGCGGCAGCTGTAGGGCCAATCCTGTCCTCTCGCCCGCCTGCCGCAATACGTCCCACCCGTGCTGCCATCAACCAATTTGCACGAACAATGGAGCCGAAAAGCCTACTGCCGTGGCTGAAACGAACCACCATGGAGGCCCATAGCCGTCTCCGTGTGTTCCCGAGATCCCAACACCGCGGTAGCAACGGGGGTGGGGCTTCGCTGACAATGAAAGGCCATGTAAGTTCCGGCATTCCCCCTTGGTCCGATTTGAGAAAGAACGCTCTTCCATATTAACTAGCTAACTCGCGTATTCATTTGAAAGTGTTCAACGTGTAACCGCAATACGGCCCAGAAGTGAATAAGAAATTCAAGGTGAGTCCCGATCGTCTTCGAGGGGTGTAGGCAACAGCGAGAGGGATCGGTGTCTAAGAGGCAGAAACTCCCTACTCATATGGAACGAGGATTAGAGCGCTTTCTAGTATTAGAAATCACGAATCCCCCTTCAATACCTATCTCCTAGGAGCAGTAGAAGCCCCCAATCAATTCACCTCCATTATCTGCCACTATTGGTGCTGTGCGTATTAGCAGCTGCAGAAGGCGCGAATTGCTAAGCTATACCAGTGCTGTGCGATATGCGATAGCTTCAACTTGATGAGGGATACCGAAGTATATACATAGGATTCTACCAGCTAGCGCCCTTCCTGGGCAAGTGCCTCCTTGTGGCTCTGTTGACTATGAATACTCTTGGGGTTCAAGTCAGTACTTTAGTTCTGATCCAGCAAGAGTCAAGGCAGCACAAGATGGATGACTCACCATTTCAATGGTACTCAAGACCAGATATCGTGTGACGACGACGTCTTTCTTCTGCCCCAGCCTCTGTACCCTGCCAATTGCCTGTTTCTCCACGGCCGGGTTCCACTGCGGCTCTAGTATGAAGACATGGTCCGCGGCTGTCAGGTTCAAGCTATAAGGCGGATGATGTGGTCAGTGGGAATATCTCAATGTCAGGTGATGTATAAGGGGAACAGCGAACGAGAGTAGAGTATAGGGGGTTGGGGGCGATTCGCTTACCCGAAAGCTCCCACGCCGGTGCTCATCAGGAGGATGCGGTGTTCCTTGCTCGACTCGAAAAGTTCCATGTTGGACTGCCGCTCCGGATTGTCCATTCTTCCGTCAATCCGCAGAAACTGGGTATCGTTTCTCATGAGGTGGAGAGCTACCAGATCGAGTGATCGTGTCCAGCAAGAAAAGACTATGCTGTATCACTAAGTCAGCGCCGTAGCTTTAACTGCAACACTCGACACATTATTATAGGTTGTACCTTTTGCTATCCGCGCCGAGCTCCATCACGTCGCGTATCAAATAGTCGATCTTGGATGAAAACCCGTCAGGATTGAGGTTGGCCCGTTCATAGGACAATCCCACAGGAGGTGGAGTCCTCGATCTGGACTCAGATTGAGCCTTTACGTCATGAACGACACCTGCTGTCTCTCTGGTCTCCTGACAGTCAGGACATAAGACACCAGAAGGATCTCGTTGCTGGGAATCGGTAGGGGCAGTTGCTGTTTGAACCGAAGTGACCTTCCCGCACACGATGCATCTGAGCTCAGCCGCCGGATCCAGGGACAGCATCATGTCTTCGCGTTGCATCTCGCCGTATGTCGAGGTCACGCCGTCCTCAGCGAAGGGCTTCTGGAAGGTCCCATGGTTGCAGAAGATCCTCAGCTGCAGCTGGGCTTGGAAGATACCGAAGTAGTCACGGCTGCTCGGGTCTGCAGAGACTCTCTGAGACATTCTCCTCGCCATCGCTCGCATGGTTGACTCGTATTGGTCGCGCTCAGTTGCAGACAGAGTCACATATTGGATGCGTGCCACAGTGGCATCAGTAAGTCCCAACAGATCTTGGGATCGCCGCAGGCAGACGCAGTTGAGCAGCGACACCAAGCGATTCAATGCTGTCTCTCGATCTTCCAGGTACACATTGGATATGTATTTCCTGAATACAGCGGGATTGTCGAACGGTGCGACTCGAAGGAACGCCAGAAGTGAGCCGATATCATCTAGGCGATTCTGCAAGGGGGTTGCCGTGAGACACCAGCGCGACTTTGCAGTAAGAGCTGAACAAGCTTGGTACAGACCGGTCGTTTGGCGACGTATCGTATGTGCTACAGCCAAAAGGTTTCAGAACGTCAATAATCTCTAAAACCACCCTTAATGAATGCTATTCTACTCACCTTCATCCAGAATTACTCGATACCATTCGAGATGGTATATGGAGCTATTAGGGCTGCCAAAGCTAGAGGCGACCGTGTGATAAGTGGTCAGCACTATGTGACTCGTCAAGTAATGTTCCGGATTCTTGTTTCGTCTCCTGCCATAGTACTTGCGTACTAGCAAGCCATTATCGAGATGGCTGCGTTCTTCTTAGTCCATGATATACGAAGCTGGGTTCGTTCACGTGCTTACAGGCTGATTTGCTTAAGCCACGAATTAAGAATCACTTCCAGGGGTATGTTAGTCTGGCGGTGTAGAAAGGCGCAGAGTCTGGTTTGACTTACATATGGATGGCACAACTACTAAGGTTGCTGCCGTGCGTACATGGTTCTCCGCGTGGCTCTGATGCTGCATACTCGAAGATGCCCAGTCTGCAGCCGTCAGGAGAGTGTGGGAGATTAGAGCAAGCAAGGACAACGACTTGCCCATACCCATTTCGTCTGCCAGAATCCCACCTCCTAGCTCAGAAGGCTTGTATGGATACTGTATGTCTGTGAACTTGCTTGTGTATCTCAAGGAGAGTTAGAGTCTGATTAGTTACACTTGGGAACATGTAGAATTGCTCACGATTCTCGTCCCCGATCATCCAGCACTGGGTTCCAGAGAGAACAGTAGGCCGGAAGAGGACCATTTTCCCTTTCTAACATAAAGTACAGGGCTGTCTGCTGATGCCTATATATGCATTGTGGTAAGAAAGTAGTTATTGGAATGCAGCGATAATGAAGCCTGTTGGACATAGACGTACTCCAGTAGTGGGGTGACCACATTGGCCGCAGTTGAGATCTTGTCGAGGGTTCTGAAACGCGTCAACGAGTGGTATACATTGAGCGCTGTCTTTTGAATATCCCTCGCCGATGCTTGTGCTGGTTGTTTCTGTCCTTGGACTTTTTGAAGGTGCCACATAGCACTTAGAGAGTCTGTGTCTGGCTCTGCGATGCCAGGAAAGGATACAAGGTGTGGATTAGCATATTCCATGTTATCAATACCTTTATTGGGGTCCTGCAAGAACGCTTTGTTCTTAGAAAGCTGACGTCCTACTTCATGCATCATGCTTTTCAGACCGCATATGTTTAGGTCGACATTGACGACTGCCTGGCCAGGTGTCTTGGCCCGCCGGAGCACATATTCGACTGCTTGCCGTGTGGTGAAGGCCAGCACGTAGACTCCTGTTACACCGAAGATGGAGTGAAGAGCCCTTGTAGTTCTTTCATTTACTTGGGCGAACGGGCTACCGTCAGGGAGGGTGAGCATGACATAGTCCTCATTTGGCCCCACGGCATATATCAAGCCATCCCCTTCTCCCTCTACTTGAACAATCTTCTCCCTCGCCTCCGCCATGTCGCCAATCAATTTCACAGAGGTATTGCTGAGCTGACAGGATCGTATTAGTTAAGTGGCTTACATGGAAGAGGAACCTTTTCCATTGATCTCCGCTACTTACCGTACCGAAGCAAACGGTAATGTCAGTCGATGAAAGTACTGGGGCAGGCGGTAGGACCGGTATGACTTGGCCGGTATCTAAGTGTGCGACATCGTCAAACTGAAATCCGTTCGTGGAATCTGCCCAATATTGGATATAATCAAAGGCGAAAAGGAACTCATTGTCTTCCGGCAGAAACGGTTCGTTTATTTCCCGATTGAAGTACAGAGAAGACAAATTAGGAATTTCTGCGAGCTCGGCCATCTCTAAGTTCGTCTTGTGCAAGTCTAAGTGCTCTGAACTAGATCTACCCAAGACCAAGGCGAGTTGAACATAGAGGTGTTATTTAACTGAGACTTGGGCCTCGACCTCGACCTCGAATCACTGGATCTGGCTATGGTCTGGCGGCATGTAGTGAAGATACAGACAGAGTGGTTCAGCCTTGTCAGATCCTATGACGTGTGCAGGTGTGACAGCCAGGCTCTCGTTGGGCTCTCTCCGGGGCTGAAAGTCGGGTCTTAGCACTGCCACATACCATGCATGCACGGTATTGTCGGCTCAGCACGGTAATAGGTACGGTTGTGTGGTTGCCTCATTCTGGCGGCACTGCCCCGCGCTTTTCATGAATGAAGTAAGTGGACTTCGTATCAATGAATTCAACCGCATACATCTTTTACATCATCGCTCTTCTCGGGTGCCACTTGGCTTCTGAGAGCACAAAATGTCGGCACCAAGCGCCTTTGAACGGGCTCTCGCAACGCTTACCGACGCAGAAAAATCACAGTTCCGATACACAACATCGGAGGATGTCAGAGTGGCTATATTGACCATCCAGGCGAATAATCGGAGAAATAAGAATGTCATCAATCTTACCCGCGTCCAGGGGTTCATAGAAGCTATGGAACAGCTGGGCAAAGTCGTGGAAATTTTCTTGAATAGCTCTGAGATATTGGCCTTCGTCTGGGGCCCTATGAAGTTTGTCCTCTTGGTTAGTCAAACATCCGCAATAACACAACAGTGAATCATTTTACAAGTAACGAATACTAAGAGAGCAGAGTATAGGCCGCCGGTAGCTGGGCAGAGTCTCTGGACACTCTACTAGATGCGTACGAACAGATCTCAGACCATCTACCGATCCTGCTGAAGTACGAACAGTTGTTTCGGACTCAGCCGCAGATGCAGACTGTCGTAGAGATGCTTTGGGCTGATGTGCTCCGGTTCCACGTCCAAGCACTGCGCATCTTTGAGCGGAGTAGTACGCACGCAATCCCGTGAAGATATGTATTGAATGCTGACGAAAAGGGAGGGCAGCGCTGAAAACAATATTCAAATCCATATGGAAGACCTTCAAGTCTGACTTCCACCAGATCCTGTGCCAGCTACAGCATCACCGTGAGCTTCTTGACAGCCAAGCACTCCAGGTACACATCCAGGGCTTGCAAACATATCAGCTCGATAGAGAGAAGTCGCTTGAGGAAGATAGTCGGCGTCAGGCCATCGAAACAAACAGGCAATTTCTCTCGCTGATGAACTGGATTGCGCCCGCTGAATCCCACGCCGACCACGAGAACCTTTTGTCGAATACCAAAAGATATCCAGGAACCGGTGAATGGATTCTTGAGCAACAGCACATGAAGAGTTGGATCGAAAGCGACATTCCCAGATCGTCCTCATTGTGGATGCATGGCATTCCTGGGGCTGGTGAGTAACAGATAGCCTCGCTTTTGCTGCTCCTATGGCCTAACACATTCGTCCAGGAAAGACGGTGCTGGCGTCCACTGTAGTCTCAAAGCTCTTGCGCAAGAAGAGTCAGGCCATCGTGGTGGCCTATTTCTACTGCCGGGAGATGGACCCGGCAAGGAACAACAATCTGGCCATCCTGAAAGGCCTGCTCGCTCAACTCATCAGTCAAGCGGGACGGTTCATGCCCGTATTCTACGAACGGTATCTGGAAAGCGGCCACACTTCGTTGACATCGCCTGAGATGGCCAAGGAGCTGTTAGAACTCATATGTCAGTGCCTGTCACGAGGATTCATCATCATTGACGGATTAGACGAATGTGAAGAGCGCCAACGAAAGGAATCCATCGGATTCATACATGAGTTGATTCAAACATGCGACGCTACAGCTCCCGGGAAGCTGCGAGTCCTGTTTACCAGTCGCGATGAGCCAGATATCAGGCGTTTAATGACTCCGGCCACTACTGTTGGTCTTCAAGTGGAGGATACACAGCGCGATATAGCCATCTACGTCAATGCACAGACGGAGGAGCTGCGTAACGACTTCAGCTTTCCCGGTGGTCTCTCGCAAAACGACATAGAGTATATCAGGCGTACCATTCTGGGTCGAGCTGATGGTGAGTAGTGTTTGCGCCCCAACTGTGATCCTTGGTAATCAACCGAGCGACCCGACTGACACCGATCATATTAGGAATGTTCCTTTACGCCAGTCTTGTGATGAAGAACTTGCGCGCCCAGCAAACGATAGAAGAGTTAGCGCGTGAGCTCGAGCCGAGTTGTTTTCCAGAGGGGCTTCAAGAAGCGTAGGAATAGCAATCGATTTCATTGACAATCATTTACTTTGCTGACCAATGTCAGATATAATCGCACCCTCGTCCGGATTGCACGGAATGTAAACCTTGGTGAGCATAGTGCAGCCCGCAAAGTTCTGAGCTGGATGCTATGCTCTCGCAGACCGCTCTATTGGCGCGAAATCCAAGCGGCCGTTATGATAAATGTAGTAGAGCAGACCGTCGACACGCAATGCAGGCTTCGGCAACACATACGGGAAATATGTGGCTCCCTCATCGACATCCTTCCTGGCGGTCAGGTGCAATTCATCCACGCAACGGCGTCGTTGTAAGTGCAGCTTCGGCTTTTAATTGACTTGGTTCAAATCAGTTGACATATCAAGTAGCTGTATTGCGGAGTCAGGGTTCGTCTCAAAGAGCTCTGCCGAGTTGAGTCTGTCCACCTTATGCATGCACTACCTTACCTTCGAATGCTTCGAATACTTCGAGGAGATGGAGCACGAGGTACTCTTGAGGGCTGTGAAAGAAGGTCACTTGGCCTTTCAGGATTATGCTATAGCACATTGGACGGATCACTTCACGAAAGCTGTGGCTCTCGACAATCAGGGTTTGACGGAGGAAGCTAAGAAAGATTTCTGCGAGGCGCTGATCAGCTTCGAGTCACGGTTTGACGACGATATAAGCATCGAAACAAATCTTGGCATTAACAACATGTCCAAAACATGGGTTGCGGCAGATTGTCTTCAAGCATTGGGTAGGATCTTCGCCCACGCCCAAGCAGTCTCGTCATGGAAAGACGATAGGAGAGATACAACAAGCCTTCGTTCTCTAGAGGCTGCTTTCCAGCGCAACCGCACGGTACTGGAACAAACGTTAGCCGAGCTGGCTCAAGGATCACAGGGGGTTTCCCAACACCTAAACGAGATGTATGGGTCTAGTTGGTATAAATGTTCCAAGATCACCTGCTATTGCTTCCATAGCGGCTTTTCAAGTACTCAAGAGCGCCAGAGGCATACCGACCGACACGAGCGGCCGTTCAAGTGTACCGAAGAGAATTGTGAAAGTTCCTTTGGGTTCCAGTCTCGGAGCGAATTGCATAAGCACCAAACCAAACTGCATCCTGGCCAGGACGCTCTCTCTACTACCTTCTCGCGCTTGAAGAAACTCAAGGGGGGCCAGCAATTGGCTAGTAGCAGGAGCACTGGTACGTTTCAATGCACCCTCTGCCCCAAACGTTTTACCAGGACTTATAATCTGCGCACACACATTCGCACGCATACCAAAGAGAAGCCGTTCTTATGTGCGATTTGTTGGAGAGCCTTCAGCCGAAAAGCCGATTGCGCAAGGCACAAGTTTCTTCACGACGACGAAAAGCGATTTGTGTGCAAGGGCGATCTCATAGCTGGTGGCCAGTGGGGATGTGGTCGTCAATTTACCCGTAAAGAGTTTGGTGAACATTTCAGGGTCGAGGCCGGTAGGGTGTGCATTAAACCATTGGTGGTGGAGGAGACAGCCCACCGACATGGGTTTGATGTTAGTCAGGCAAGTGCGCTCGAGTTTATATTCCGCTCAAATGAACAAGTTGACTTCATGAACTCGCTGGTAGAAAGATTGCTTGAAGCTGGAGATTTATACAACCAGGGTCGAGATAGTAGCAGGGAGCAAGCGGGCGAAGCGTATGTGGGCATGGATATTGATGAGTAACTTCTGATAGGATGGACGAATGGTTGTAACTTGCGAATCAGCATGCTCAATACGTAGGAGATTTCTAATGATAGCATTAATACGGCTATGGTGAGGTTAACCAGTTTATTTGTCTGACCTGGAGCCGCTTAAAGCTGCAGGCTGGCACCTGGCATACCTTATTATTGTGGTCTGCTAACGACCGACTGCTGTTTGACGCTAAAATTTCCTCTGCTGATGGCGAAGCAGACGAAATAGATGGCGGAGCAGAGGAAATTTTAGCGTCAAACAGCAGTCGGTCGTTACGTAAGGGTAGTAGGTAATCAGATGAAATCAACGGGGATAGGAAAAGTAAGGGATTCTCACTTCTTTGAACCGTAAAGGCGGGGGTACTTGACACCGATCATTGAAGGATTCGCGTTGTCAGTTGTGGAAGGTTTAGACTCTTAAGAGAGATTGTATCTAGCAATCAAAAAGTAAACACATCGAGTCTCTTTCGCAATCAAATCCGGCATTTTCGCCTCAAATAACAACCTTGAGAGACCTTTCTCTTGACAAGAAGAATTCGGTGCTGCAACTATTGCGCCGTTACACTTGACAGACGAATCAACTTCAACTACCAGCTGCGACCTCAGCATATGCCGTTGTTTGTTGGCACCGCAAACATGCATGGCAACCAGGATTTTATCAGGCTGCGTTTGCAACCAAGAGGTGCCAGGCAATATTATTTGAACAAAGCACCCAGCACAGACGTTCTGACTTTCCCTTTTTAATATCACTTCCAATTTTGACACCACAACAGCTTGAAGATGGCAGCGCTCTCGCAAAGGTAAAGTGATCCATGCTCATTGGTGAATGCTTCAAATTGCTTACACTTTCCGATGGGAAAGCATCGCCGCTTCTGGCCCCTTCCGCTTTCTGGTCGGGCCAGGAAAGAAGGAGTACATGATGCACGCGGAACTGGTCGCAAGCATGTCCAAACCCCTCAGAGCGCTCCTCACGAATGACATGGAGGAGTCTTGTAAGCGCGTCGTTGAGTGGCCTGAAGTCGAGGAATCCACATTCATGCGCTTCTTCCAGTTCGCATACACCGGCCAATTCGATGCTGAGGAGCCTGATAAACCGCCTCCCAAAAACCCCGAACCCCCCAAAGAGTCAGAGCCAGAGCCAGAGCCTCCTGAACCTGAACCTGAGCCAGTTGAACGTAAGTCGTATGGATCAGTTCTTGTAGTTTAATATAAGTTATTTTTTATTTACCTAGAACCCCTTGCAGAGGCTCTTCCAGAGGTTTTCCCAGAGGTTTTTCCAGCACCCGGAGATGCCTTCTGGGCCCCGGTCAAAAAGACCAAGAAAAAAGAAGGAAAAAAGTTCAAACTTTGGACATCATTCCAACAGGTATACGAGCCATTTTTGGTTGGCCCTACCAGATGGCCGTTGCCAGATCAGGATCCCACCTCCGACTTTACTCGAGTCTTCTTAACATATGCACGACTATACGTACTTGCCGACGAGAAAGACATACAAAGTCTGGCAGAGCTTTCACTCAGAAGACTTCATCACACCCTGATGAACTTCAACTTGCAGAAACAGGGAGTTAGTAGCATCGCATCGCTGGCGGAGTACTGCTTCGAGAACACCTGCGACAAGGGTGGTGAACAAGACAAGATGAGACGGTTAGTGTCTCTTCACCGCATGTAATTTCGAAATCCTTTGGACGAGTGCCGATTTCCAACATGTTTTCACAGAACTTGGCGAGTTCTCAATCGGTATTATGGGGCAGATGTTGTCAAGATTGGACTAGATTGTATAATGTGGCAGGTCATTCACGTTTAATGGATCAATCGAGTTACTCATATGTCGTCACGTTGGAAACTTTCTATCTTTCTCATGATGAGAGTATGCCTTGTTACTCTATCAAAGTAGCGCACACCATCTAGGACATCTGGTCGCCCATGCTCTACCGATAGCTGTCGATGTGTCCGTTCGCGCTCACTCAAGGAGACCCTTCACCCATATGACCATCCTTATCACCCTGGCCTTCGAAACGAATGATAATCCCACAATGACTAACATCAAAGGAACCGCGACGGACAGATAGACCCAGAAGTTTGGCCCACCCGGCACATACCCATCGGCCATGCTGAAGACAGTCGCCACATACGCCAGGGGGACGAAGACGAGGGCGATCAGCGTCAGGTGCTTCACGTTCGACGCTTCCAGCATGGACTTGCGCGTGTCCGCGATCTGCGCCATGGTCGTCGCTAACGGTATGATGAGCTCCAGCGAAGCCCGGTATTTCTCGATACGGGAAGCGAGGAAGCGGTAATCGTCGAGAACATCCGACCACAAGGCTTGGTCTGGCTCGGCGCCACACCTGTGGGCGATGAACTGTTCCGTCAGCATGAGTTTGTGCAGTGTCTGGTCACTGCGTCGGCGCCAGCGTTGGAGATCCACGATGTCTTCCCCTTGAGGTCGCAAACGCAGGTCGCCTTTCAAAGAGAACTCATAGTGTTTGATGTATCGGCTCATCAGCTGTGCATACTGCATCCACTCAGCAGCTATGATGCAGAGCGGATAGTAAGACAGCCCCAGTAATGTCGGATTACGTGGATCTAGACACGCAGGAAGGCTCTCGAAATACCCTAGCAGGGTTTCCAGAAGACGCCTTCGGGATATTGCCGGGCTTTGATAGTGTTCTGGAGACAAAGTGCTCGAAAAGGGGGGATGATCGCGGAAGTCTTCGAAGCGTGCGAGTGAAGCTTGGCATTGTACCAGATGGGGCGAGACGGGGTTAATGTTAGTATTGGATGTTGTCTCGTATGCGCTTGATATGGGATCAATGAGTATGATGCCTGCAATCCCTGGTTAGTGATGTCCTTAGGTTAGGAAGTAGGCAGTCAAGCATAACGGGAACACTTACATACCCAGGGGCGCCCTGGGGTCTGCTTCAGAAGAATTGAGCAGCAAGTTCGAGCTAGAGCCATCTGCCTTCCTGCTAAGGAAACCAAACGACGGGCGTTCCTTCTATAATTTCCAGAGAATGGGACATAATAAGGAGCCGTATTATAGTCTGCTTTCTCACCTAGATCCAGAATGCGTTGGCTGTGAATATTGACGAAACCTTTGTTTCGGAGGCTTGAAGGAAAGCAGGCAAGATGCGGAGGCTGTGGCTCATCTCCCGATGTCGGAAATGTTGTATTGAGGTGGTCGCTGAAGAAGAGGGTTTCGATGCCCAGTCTGGCGCCTATCAGTTTAATAGTGGCAGGGCATATGTCTTCGATAAGAAGGATTAACCCCAGTGTCTCTTCGCAAGTCTGTCTGTCAATTTTGTTGATTTCGGTCTTAATTCCTTCCCGATCTACACGGGATGTTATGAGACCATTGGGGTGGACTTGGATGCTGTGTACTTCGGAAGGTTTGACTCTCGACCTCGTTCGATCAGGACTGAGATAATTGACCAGGCTTTCCAAGCAAGGATTCAAGAGCGACTGCGCCCTAACATAGTCCCGGTATCTCTGCTCAGACGATGCCATTATATCTCGTCCTGATTCAGTGCATCGGATTTTGGACTACTCCGCTACAACCAGATCATGAACACTATGTCGTTCTTATCAGAATGACCTGCTCCCTGCAAACAGTGTGGTTCAACTGAAAGTACACTTCCATTACCATGTTCTGTCTGCCTCGAGCAAACAAATTGGGGCTGATAGCGCCACCGAATATCAGGCATCACAAATGACCATGGCGCCCGGCAAGCAACCTGACGAACACCCAATAAAGTCCAGCCGCCATATCCTTGTCATTTCGGATTGCCTTACAATTCTGGTCATCAGACCATACCCAGGCAATCGGCGAGCCTGGGGGGGGGGAGAGACCGCCCGATGAGAAAAAAGTGTTTTCTTAGGTGTAGATCACTCTTGTGCATGTTTCAAAGCATCCACCGACCTCAGCTCAGAATTTCTAACAGTATCAAGAAACGAATGATCCAAACCCATAATACTCTGAGTGACTTGTGTACTCAGCTATATATACCACAGCGCTGACCTGCTCTTGAAACAAACAATTCCTACACAATAAAACGTACAAGCCTACCATAACTCGATCCCTATCTACGTCATCTATCCCATCGTACATATATTCTGCTGACACCTCGTTCTCCTTATCTATCTCGTCTATCTCTGCGTCCATCTTCCCATCTACTTCCCGTTCTACGCTCGTCTACACGCTCATCTACACCCTTGTCTATCCCATCGTCTATTAATTGTATCGCCAACACACCATGTCTGGTCATAGCAAGCTTGATGAGGCTGTCTTGGGTCAATTTACGGTGAAGTACGACAAATACGTCACTCTGGCCAAGGGCGATGTCGAGAAGACCCTTATCATGCTTAACGACGACAAGACCGGTCTCCAGTCGAGGCAGATTTGGCACATCCCCATCACCCACCGAATTAAGGCACTAGACTCGGCAGTGAACAGCCTCAGACGCCGCCAAGTGACTCGCTACCATAATGCGGAGTTAAAAGACCGCCTCGAGAATCACGATCGTTCGTGGGATGTTTATTGGACTGAGCGTCGTCAGAAACACCGCATCAGCGACATCGGTCCATTTTGCAAACCAGGAGAGATGCATGAAGCGCTTCATGACATCGGGGGTGTTCGAATATGCGTCTATTTTCCCAGCGATGTTGAAAAGGTTGTCACTTTCCTCGAAGACCACGCCGAGCTCGAAGTCGAACGAGTAACACTAGGGGGTCAAGGAACCGCACCAGACATCCGCCAATTGGAGGAATATCTCACCCTCAAAGAAAACAACGGCCCCACGCCCAAACAATGGAGGGACCACAGTAAGAAGACCGCTAACTATCGAGCAACTCACGTACTCGTGAAACCCAGCGGTAGTGACGGCAGAGTGGTTGAGATTCAGATCGCGACGATCGTGATGCATGCTTGGGCACAGGTTGAGCATGATCTAGTCTACAAACCTAGTTTGGAAATGCCTGAAGAAGAACGCCTTGTACTAGTAGGAGTCATGGATACCTTCAACAGTGTCGCTAAGGCTGGCGAGAGCGCTTTGACCCAGCTGGAGAACTACAGAAGTCTCAAGGCACAGCTTCGAAGCAGGGACCAATGCAGCGTCGCAGATACTGCATATGAGTTCGGAGCTTTCCTTTCCAACACTTGCAGGGCTAAGGAGTTCGATCCTTTGACGAACTCATGCTCGGGAACTCGCGAATGGACCTACCTTGGTCAACTGCTCGATTTCCTGCGAGCCACTGATGAACATCATATGCGGATGCTACATACGCTGCTCGAAAGCTTGAACACAAGAAGGGAGGATAGCGCCCAACTAATAAACTGCGAGCTCCCAATGTATCTTTTGAGAGAACTCTACGAAGTTGCCGACAAACCATCAGGCTACACCTTCCCCGATCCTTTCGAAGTAGCAGAGCAGGGCAATATACAGGCTCGAGCTTTGGCTATACGGGCTATTCGTTGCCTCAACATCGCTTCCTACCTCGGCATTGAACGGGAGTTCATTACCGCCATTGAAAGTTCTCTCCCGCCTATGGACAAGCGCCCTTCTTTGATCGACTTCTTGGATATTGTACATCCTCACCATCCAATAGTGAATTGTTTCAACCAAGGGTATATCATTGGGTTCTGCAGAATCCTTCTCGACCTGAATCAACTGAACCTCAAGCCTTTTGAGAATAAAAAGTTGGAGTCAACCCTTCTTGAATTGCCTATCTTGCTAAGCGAGATCGGCTACACAGTCCTCGAAGCCCAGCCTAGCACCCATGAGGATGAGGAGGGCCTGTTTACTGTTCCAAGGGCATTGTGCCAATTGTTGGCAGATGAAGAGGGAACACACTGGATTCCTGAATTGCTCAAAGGCGCCCTGGACTTGGTCCGGGCTGAGCGGGATAGTTCAGGAAATGATGGGAAAGGGATGGACAAGAAGAGCACATGTGATGCACTGTTGCTTAAACAACACCCTGAGAAGGGTCTACCTCTCCATAAACTCGAGGGCTTTCAGGTCAAAGATCGCGATCACACCGTCATCCTCTTCTGTTACCAGCACAATCCTCCCACTAGACTGATCGAGAATCAGGAGACGCAGACCTTGGAGTATGAGGTTGACACTAGCCACCACCCTCGGTCACACTCAGGTTACTTCAAGCCAAGGAAGTCGAACCAGGACAAGAATCTGCCCTCTTGGACGTACATTGAGAGCCGCCGTCAAGTCAAAGGATGGAGTGTAAGAAACGCCAATCTGGGAACCAGAGAAACGCATACAGAGCTAAGGAGGCAATGGAGAGATGACACGATAAAGTTCAAGGAACTTACTGAAACCGTGGAGCGGTTGGAGCCCGGATACCGACTTACATATGTAACCAAACACACCACGGAAGGTGAAAGCGATAGAACTGAGTTTTGTCTCACAGCTGGGAAGTTCAAATTTCGCGTCATGTTCTACCCAGACAAGTTCACAATCAAGAAAATCGTGGACGCTGCCCAAATCACACAGCAAGGCGATGTTATTAGTGAGGTTTCCACCACTGGGTGGATTGACGATGACGTTGAGGAAGACAATTCCAGGGTCAATTGAAGACAACATCTAGGATGAGGATTCTGTGACGTAGCCTTGAGGGAAGGGAGGGACAGGTTCTGAAGATAATAGAAGTGTGCACTTGGTTTCTGGAGCATTGAGCGAGTTCAGCGGTGCTTTCCAAGAAAGATTCATTAACACTATCGGGCTTAGAGTCAGTCAACAAATTCACTTGTATTTATGCCACTTTGAACTATTCACATCATAGATACATTAGTACACATACGAACTCAGGATCTTTGTCCAATTGTCGAGCGTTACCAATGGACATGCATGTAACTGGCTGCGTAGTGATTGGTGATAACTGTGACTTTGACCATTTGATACTTGGACAGCAAGCCTATTGCCCATCAGAGGGCTTGATTACATCGAGTATATTCATGGCTCTTATTATACATGACTCTTGACGGTGGGTCATTGCAAAGACGATATTTTGCGAAACTCGGGAGCCGGATATCCAATCAAAATATGCCATGTCCATACTGATGACCGCCAGCAGGAGCGACGACCCCTCCTCCTTGTCGACGCAGCGCCAGTCCGCTGGCGTCATGGAAGACGGCGAGGACGGTGGCGTTCGTATGCGTGACCAATTCCTCCGTCCTCTTCTCTTCCTTCTCTTCTCCGTGATATTCTGTTGACACTGACCGCGCCGGTGGTTCCCTCGCTTCCCTCGCTTCCCTCCTCCACCCCCACCCCGAGGCCATGAAGGCGTGAAGCGGCGTTTATCCACGCTTATTGCGCGTATTGATGTCCAGGCCTTTCCCAAGGAAGAGTTGAAATAGGTCGGTAGCTGGCGCTGCATTATACTTCCTGCCAGTCATATTTCGCGCGCAGCGGTGTAATGCAGTATCGCCCTGTGGGTCAGGTTCGGTAAACGCAGCTCCGTGCTCGATCAAAGCGTATATGGCGGACGTCTGGAACAACTGGAGAGCCAGGTGCAGGGGCGTGGCGCCCGACTTGTCGTGTAAATGGACGACGGACGGTCCAGCATCGATGAGAGCAGCCATGAGCCTTTTGTGCGAGTCGTCGAAGGGGTCCTTCATGGTGCAGAGCCAGTGCAACGCCGTCCTACCCGTAGCGTCGCATGTGTTCGGGTCGGCACTTCGTCTGAGCGCAAGAAAGGCGGCTTCCCAATGAACCGATTGCGGTCCGTAGTCTTCGTCGAGATCAGAAGGAACGCACGCGGAGATGAGCAGACTCCTCCCATATTTCCCCTTTCGCTCCATGTCAAGTCCTTCCAATTCAAAGAACGGACGTACGACTCCATGGTTTTCTATGACAGCCTGTAAGATAGTAGTGCCATCTCTATAAGTAAGAAAGGGGTTGGCACCACGGCTGAGCAGTAACTTGATGACCGAAAGCTGACGCGCTTCACAGTCAGGTTTCTTGATGCCGTCGTTATACTGCCTCTGTGTGGCCGCTCGGAGGACGGTATTACGGTGATTGTACCCGTCGCAGTCCATATTACGCACATCTGCGCCATTGTCGATGAGCAACTCCACCAATAAGGGGTCTATCCTGTCTACTGCACAAGCTAGAGCATTGTGCGACCGCGACAAGTCAGCGCCATGCTGAAGCAGTAGGCGGGCGATTTCTCTGTTCTCGGCATGCTCCAAGCATGTCATGAACTGATCGTCCATCACATTGGGATCGGACCCTTGCTGGAGCAAGATCTGGATTGTATGCTCCTTCCAGAATCCGTTGGGGTGATCTCTACTAAGGGCAGCAAGAAGTGGGGTCTGCCCCTTTTCGTTGTGGGCAGACATATCTGCACCATGTTCTAGCAGATACCCCAGCGCTTCAATCTTCCAGAAATGCGAGCCATAAGCGAGTAAATGAAGCGCCGTAGTTTTTTCCGTTTCACCAAGTCGATTCGAAACGGCGTTCACATCGACACCGACACTTTCGACGAGTGTTCGGATAACATGAAGGCTTGGTTCTGAGCTGCCACAAGCGGTCGCCAGGAGTGTACCGGGGCTGTCCTCCTCCTCCATCCAGGACAAATTATCAACCTGGAAGGCCTTTTCCTTGAAGTGTTCCAGTAAGCCTGCGTGTCCCTTATTAACCATTATGTGCAGACTGGTTTGTTTCCAGTTTCCCCCAGGGGCCAGCAGGTCACCACCGGCTCTGAACAATCCCTCAACTGCACCAATATTGCCGTTACTCAGTTGGGTCTCAACGGCTTGAAGGATGTTCTCCGGGTCAGTGATGAAGGCGAGGTCTTGCACTATCTTTTTCATAGTCGTCTCATGCAACAATTGGACCTCTACCCCTTGCCGCGGTACGATTCCACGTCGAATCAATTCCGCAGCCATTGTTTGAAGACCCGTATCTATCGCGAGATCCATGGGTGTGATAGGGGAACCTCCCTTTTTTGTTTGCGCTTCCAGATCTGCTCCAGCCTCATACAGAAGACCGATGATCTCGCTTGCTCTGTTTAGTTGGAATAGCTTCCAGTTTGCCATTGTTGGTCTCGAATCACCTTGAAATGAGGTCATGCCTCTGCTGTCTATTCCTCCAGACTTCCACAGTTTCTGTTCGTTCGGAAACTCGGCAAGGGCATGAAGCGGAGTGAATCCATCACAGTCACGCAGAGATGGATTGGCGCCGTTCAACAGTAAGTACCTGACGCTTTCTAGATGTCCGGACCGGCAAGCATAGTGCAGAGGCGGGTGCTGGTGGGCATCAGTCGTTCTGAGATTGATGTGTTGGTCCAACACGTCACGTTTCCTATATTCTGAGAGGAGCAGGCCGACTGTGCCAGCTTGTCTGGCTATGCAGGCGATATGAAGTGGTGACATGCCTTCGTTTGTTAGTAAGGTCGGGTCGGCACCAGCGCTCAGTAACCTAGCCACATTGAATTCCGAACAGGATGCCGCGTAGTGGATTGGCGTCGCACCCTCATTATCCTTTTCGTTGATGTCAGTGCACTCAAATGCTGGCGACTTCAACGCGAAGTCAATCCAGTGTTCCTGGTCTCTTTCGTGGTTAAAATCCTCGATACATTCGGCGCTGGCCAGATGGAGTACGGACTGTCCTTTGGCATTCCTGTCTGCGGGCAGAGCACCCAACTCAACAAGACCGAGAACATACTTCATTGTTTCGTCGGGATTCTTTCTTCTGGACCCCTCAAAGGCGAGATGAACGAGCGAGCTGCCTTCAGGGTCTGAATCTACGGGATTCATTCCGTGTGAGATAAGAAAACGAATCCAATCCAGATCATGGCCATATTTCACAGCAGCATGAAGCAACGTGGTTCCGTCAGAGCGCCGCACTCTTGGGTCTGCTCCGAGGCCGATTAATTGCTTCATTAGAGCAATAGTTCCATTAAACTGACCCAGGATTTTCCATAGTATCGTTTCGCCCGATTCATCGCATGCGTTGATGTTCATTCCGTGTTGAGTGAAACTCTCTAAAATAGTGACATCCGGCCTTGCAGATGGGAGTGTATTCCAATATTCGGAGCCATACGTCAGAAGCGGCACCAATCCATCACGGTTTTTCTTGTTTAGATCGCCGCCCGCGCGAAGCAATCTGAGCAGGTATGGGATGTCGTCTGTATCATATTCGGTGAAGCTCATCATAACCATGTGCATAATAGTGTTCCCTTTGTTCGTGGCCTTACTGACATCGGCACCATGATCGATCAGTCTCTCAAGTGCCCCGATATTGGGCTTTCTTTGATCGTGGCTCATCAGCGTTAGCAGTGGTGTAAATCCGTCCTCGTCAGCTGCGTCGATAACTGCCCCGTGGCGGACAAGAATGTCAACGAGTTCGGGAGATCCTAGGCTTATACCATGTAGAGGTGTTTCACCCCATACGTTCCTGGCGTTAGGATCTGCACCAGCGCTCAAGAGCATATTGACAAGAGATGCATCACCCCAGAAGCCTTGACTGCCTCCCTTTACTGCGCAATGCAGCGGGGTATTGCTGTCTTCACCGGCGCCCATATTGATTTGACCTCCATGGCTAAGGAGGAGTGTAAGACACTTGCGCGCCTCTTCAATTGACTCATAGGCATCAAAATCTCTTCTGGTGAAGAACCCAGTGAGAGCATGCATGGGTGTCGGGCCTTTCGGGGCATCTACCGTTAAAGTGATGATCTCATCCGACTCATCCAGATCATCATCAAAATAATAGCGTCGCTCGCTGCATCGCTTATTCGGATCTGCACCACGTGCTAGGAGAACTTCCACGAGCCTAGAATCCCAATCTTCCGCAGCCTTGAATAACTTTGTTTTACCGTGCAAGAAACAATCAACATCAACCTTTCCCATTTCGAGAACTGCCACAACAGTTTCGACCCCTGAAGCCCAGTGAAAGCATTTATTCGTCTCGCTTGCAGGCACAAGACGAAGAAAAAGGTCGAAAAGGTTGCGATCCCCCTTTTCACAGGCATATTGCAGTGGAGTTTCATGGCGGTCGAAAAGCCTAGGTTTTGTTGTCGGAATCAACGGACTGACGCCCGCCTCAAGGAGTAGCTTGCTAATCTCGAAATGCCCTGCGCGAGAAGCATGGTGAAGAGGTGTCAGGCCTTGGCGGTCAGGTGACTCTGGGTTCACACCTTTTTCTAGCAGGTGGCTGGCAATCTGTACATATCCGTGCTCCGCGGCATACGACAATGGTGTTCGGCCGTCGCGATCGGGTTCGTCAAGCTGAATTCCATCTAGCTGAGACAGATGCAGGAAGTATGGCGACATGCCTTTGATAGCGGCTAAATGTACAATGCTGAACGCACTGCCAGGACCAATCATACTTATGTTGGAGCAGAATCTCGTGTATTCCATCACCCATATCTCGAAGGCCGATTTTCCAGGCCGAAGGTAAGCATCCAGTATAATGAAGACGCGCTCCTCATCGCCACCTGCCTTTTCTATATGGTAATGTAGATTGTCGATCGTGTATTTCATTAGTGGCTGGTCCAAAGCCATGTCTCCCATGAAATATTCGCGCTGCTGCTTGAGCTTGGCTTCCCTACTGTCGTAGTATTTGTACCCATAATCATTGTCGTCGTCATCACCGCAGGGCGGAGGATACTGCTCGCTTCCATCAGAATCGCTCCGAGAGGCTGTCTCCGTGCCTGAAATTGACCTAGGTCTCCGATTTGGTTCGCTAAGGCTGATGGAATCGTTGAGTTTGGTGTCAAGAAGTGGGCAGCTGTCGAGGTACTGAAGGCATAGTTCCACAAGCATCGCATGTGCCGAGTTAGCGTCAAGCACAGGAAACGAGGAGGAATATGTATCGCGAGTCTCGTCGTGAAGGAACTCAGTGAAAGAATGGTGTATAACACTGATGGATTCGTCTTCAAGAATTTCTAGCAGCCTCCCACAGCTGGCCTTCACGAGCGCTTTTCCCTCCTTTAGGTCATCGGTGCCCTTTATGCGTGCAACAAGAGAGCCAAGCTCTATGAGTCGTAAAGGCCGGGCTGAATGCGTTACACACATCAATATGCGTACCTGCTCTTCACGGGTCACCCCGCTGCGCTTGGCATGTTCCAGCAGCATGGCACCATACACCTCCCGGAGGTTTCTCGGAAGTTGTTCTAGACTGTCCGGTAATGTCTGCTCAACGATTCGGCCTTTCTGCAGACTGTCGGCGAGGTTGTCAGTCATTAACCTGGCATGCAAAAACAGCCCCTGGGCGCGTTCGCAGATAGTCTGCTTGATCAGGTCTTCCTTCTCAGGACTCAACGTAGTTTCCAAGGTCGCCAACGACACGCTGACATACTTGGCTACGTCAGGATAGATGAGGGAAGGCTCTAATTTCAGTTGTGGTACACCCAGCAGACGCAGGGCATCTTCGATATTGGGAATAGACCGGTACGTCAGCAACACCCTAGCCCTAGAGTCGCGGTGATTGCCAATGCTGCATAAACGACTGATCACATCGAAGTCCTCGTCGTCCATTTCATCCAGTGCATCAGCAACGCAATAGACCTTATCTGTACGACGTATTGCCTCTACAAGAGCATCCCACAAAGCGTCGTGTTCACTGCCGTCTACACCGCATGACCTGCTGAGAACTTCCAACTTGCCCAGCAATATATCGCTCCAGGGAAGTAACTGCGAGGCGAAGTCGCGAACCAGGTACTTAGCACCGTGGTTCTTCTCGACGATTTGGCGGAAAAAGAAGAATAGTACTGGCACACGCGGCTCGGATTGCTGTAACTGGTGAATGGTGCTGGCAGCGAAGACGGACTTGCCGCTACCAGCAACGCCTTTTATAACCAGACAATTGGGTGCGGCCGACCCCGACCAGGTTTGAAAAGCCGGCGCCTCACGCACCCAAGACCCAGTTCCAGGTACGTGAGAATGAATATGTTTCATGAATTCATTACCTGGCGAGAGATAATCCGTAGGCTGTAGCCACTTCTGGATGGCCGCTCTTCGCACTGCTATTGAGGGTCTTGGAGGGAGGGGTTGTGAGGGAACCGCATCTCGACTAACGACCTCAAAGTCGTCCGTTTCGTGCGCCAGTGCGATATTCCCGCCTTGCGACTCCATTTTGAGAACAAGTTGAGTAACTCAAGTTCCCAAGAAACGCTGCTTCATTGCAACATCTCTGGGTATAGAGCGAGTAAGTATCTATCTCCAGAAGACCTTGGTGAAGAGCCACCGCTGTGCAAGCACATATTTAGGCTACAGCTTACATGACATGGGGTAGGGGGTTTGGGGGCCTAGTCGTTTTGAAAGGGCGTTAGCTTCTGCCTGTAGCTGCCCAAATAGCTTCGCCGAGCATGTCTTCCTTAAGAGCCCTGGAGCCAATCACATCCGCTTGGTCGCGGGTCTTGCTTCAATTATTGATGCTCCTTTCTCAGCTTCCCAAGTAGGTTAAGTATCCAGTCATTGCTTCCACGCCCGACTTTTGCTGAGCGTCTGACTTCAATCAGTGCCCGGTGTGTCGTGGACAAATAGAAAATGGAAAGGGCCATCTGATTCATGGGATTGTTGTCCGTAGGAAGCCACTATGTGCTCTAGGACAATCATGACAGGCCCATTGATGGATGCCGATGTGGGATGCGATTGTGGAGGGTCTTGTAACTTCCGAGCAACAATCACTTCATTCCGAATAGCCTCGTTAACAATCCCAAGCACTCGATCAGCGACGTGTATTCTCTCTAAACCCGATTTTGGATCTTCCTCTTTTTGGAATTCCTTCAAAAGTTCGCTTGCAGAACTTACGGCATTTATTTTCAACCTCAACTCTTCACCTGATTCCCAGCGATTTCTATCTGCCGGGACTTGATCGCAACCAACTACTCTCGTCTTGCAATCCTGCTTCTTGGGGACCCCAGCTGGCTGTACCACCCATAAGCACGACAGGACAAGCGAAGTACTGAAGCAGATCGGCTCTCGTTGGCACCACCTTTCACCGCCTGTCTTGCAGCTTTCTACCACAACAGAAGTCCACAGACTGAGAGAAGGAGTAGTGAGTTTTCCCTCCCCCGTGTGATTTGTGGTGGTGTTGCCGGCGCTATTGATCCCTCATTACTTGAGGAACACTGAGGCTGATGAAATATGCGGGCAGGCCCAGCTTCACAATACCCGTGGCTCATCTACACGTCCTCGCAATAGCGCCTGCGCAGATTATTCAACCTTCCCTGATGGAGAACATCAATCTGCAAAAACCAAGCGACGGCATCATGTCTTCACTGTCTGAAACAAGCAAGGCCATTCGTGGCAGAGCTCGCAACTTGTCGATCAAGACTGGTACCTCCAACAGCGGCTCTCTTCACTCAAGTGAATCAGATGACACCTTTTCAACGGGAAGCTTTGTCTACGTCCCCAAACCGACTTCCGTTACAGCAGAACCTGGCTCGAAGAAGATCGAGGCCTTGTTGAGTACGGATTGGCGAAACAATCGCCGCCTGAGATCTGACCCATTCGACGACCCTCCCAAGACCGCTGTTCTGCCCAAAACCAAGCTCTCCCCCAAGCCCGTGTTGCGTGTTGATACATCACGTGTCACCTGTGACAGGATCAGAGATTCACCTATCGCCGCCGAGTTCATCCACTCGGCCCCTGCAACTAAGAAGGAGTTTGCAGACGCAGATGATGCAGAGGAGAATCGTTACACCAGTGAGATTGAGGAGTTGCAGGCCAACTCCGGTAGCTCATTTGCCGTCCACGCGGATCTGTCTGAACTGATCTCCATGAGTGCCAGAATGGGAGGCCAATCTGACCACTCTGATGGCAGCATTAGCTTCTCGCCGACAATGATCAATGTTACACCAGTTGATTGCACATCAAGTAGCTCGCAGATCCCCGGGTTCCCTCAAGTTCTGGCCAAGATGGAGAAGATAGACGATGGACGGAAATTCCTCACACAATCTTAGGAGGACTTTGTGAAGAATCTGGACAATTTGTCTCGTCGAGGAAGTATCGAGAAAGCCTCGAAAGCCGATGCTGGTCAGGCTATATTGCAAGACCCAGCAATTTGTCGCATTAAGGTTGCTAGTAAGGAAAAGGCGATCTCTACACCACGTGAGGCGCCGCCGGCAGAGGAGACTCGCTACAATGCATTGATCGCAAAGCTCAACAGACGCAGCACATCTGATTCGGCCGAAGATGTTGCTCAGTCACCCCATATAGCATCCTTTGGCCAGTCTGGTGGACCTAGCAATGCTGCTTTCTCCAAAGCAGTGTCGACGCTCAACCCCAAGGCCTCCGAATTCACTTTGCCTGGGCTTTTAAAGCAACACCCTGCGACATTCAGCCAACCCAGCGCACCCAAAGCAGGCAGACCTTCAGTATTGGATTTCTTCGAGTCGGCCAAGGAATCCACCCAAGAACCCGACCTCAACCCCAAAGCCCTCGATGATTTGCGTGCTTGGGGTCGCGTTTTCCTTGATTTACTCGATGCGATTACCCATGACGAGGGTGAGAAGGAAAAGTTGATGAGCACACTGGGAGATGGCCGGTTCCCACCAGGCCTTCTGCCACCGCCCTTTGTCCAGCCTAACGCCGTCGATATGCAGCAGCCTCCTTGCGAATGGCCCGCCCCTCAGAATACGCAATTGCTTCCAGGGATCCAGCCAATTGCCGGATATGGCGATTCGACGTCTGCTCCTCCCATGAGGCTTTACAACGATATCAATGCGCATCTGCTTGCGGCTCAAGATATCTTCCCTCAGATGCAGGCTCTCGGTAACGCAGGTTTTCAGGTACCAGCAATACCCGGTCCCATTGGAATGCAGACAAGCATGCAGCCCAATGCTCCATTTGTGCCTCAGCCTCCCATTGGTCAGGCGCCCATACAAGGAGTGAACCGACCAGCACCCAACTTGCCACATCAACCAGGCTTAGGTGGTGGCCAAGGCAATGGCGCTGCCTATTCCCACGGTTTCGGACCTACACCCGTCTCCAAGCCCAAGGGGGCCCCTCGGCCAGGCGACCCGAGGTGGTGCAAGCAGCAGATGATGTACGAGGCGTACCTCGAGTGGCAGCGAAGCACCGATACCAACTATCACAAAAAGTGCAAAGACCGCCAGGCTAAGCGAGCCGAGCGACAACGGGGCGGCAAAGACGGACACAAGAACGAGATGGAGATGCGTTCCAGCGAGGGTGTCGCCGAGGTTTCGGCATAGCTTTCTTTTTTTTTCCATCCTCTTTTGCCGCCGTCCATTTTGACTTGACATCAGCAAGCGTAACTGGCAGTGGATGAAAACATCGAAAATCAACAAAATATATAGGCAGCCCGGTGCCTGCCTGTTGGAACTCGCGATTGGGATATCCCTCTATTGGCATTCAATAGGCTACAGGAAGCAGGGTATGTTAATGTTGTTGACGAAAGGCCGCACATTTCTTATCAATCTTGCATTTTTCTGGTGGTCGACGGCGATATCCTCAGTCACAATGGCGGATGCGAACAGTTCTGTTATTGCAATTTTCATTAGTGATCCCTTAGGACAGGTTGGGCCTTTTCAGCGTTGGACGACTCTGATGGATTGGAATCTGGTCAGAGACGCTGTTGTTGTCTCGTTGGCCATTTCGATTAGCCAAGTCCTATAGCATAGCCCGCAATCAATGAAGTTTTTGATAGTACTGGAAGTTCTCTTGTGTTGTGATATTGTGATTCAAATGTGATTCGTATTTGGTGTTGATGGTTTTGTAGAAGGTTGAGATTCGAGATTCGAGCTGTAACCTTCAAGTGCCCATTAATCCTTGTATGCTCTGGAATTGAAGACTTGGGCTAATGTACGTCAATACAGATATAGTGTGCAATTACTAATAAACACTGTGTTTCACACTGTAGTGGCTTGTGTTGATGCCAGCATCGACATTCAACATGCCGCCCCACCATCAAATGTTCTGTCTGCTCTTCATTCAGTATGAGCTAAACACCTGCACCAATTAGAACTGAGCAAGTTTGAGATCGAATCCTCGCGTCTAAACCGTGTTGTGAGCAATTACTAATTGGAGATCTGGGTCTTTTTTGTTCTTTCTGTATCGGCAGGAGCAGGAGCGACGCAACCCAGATGGGAAGTTGCTGCTACGCGGGGCTCCAGACTTGCACCTTCTGAGAGACCTTGAGAGACCTCAGAACACCCGTCACCCAAGACAGACCAGGAGGGTTGAGATCGTCTCCCTGCCTACCAAGAGCTTCCATTTCGGTTCTTGGCTTCATATTCTCATGCCACTTTTTGGTTAAATCGACATTCCATCCTTGACACGGCGGTACTATATCATCTGCCAGTCTCATAAGCGAGCGACACATCATCATGTCGACTCCAATGCGCCACGGTCCCTCGCAACAGGGTCGTACGCCCTCGCAACAGGGTCGCACGCCCTCGCAAATGACTGGTGCCGCTCCAACCCCTCCTGTATCTACTCCTTTCTCGGCCTCACAGACACAGGCTGCCTTTTCTCCTCCATCAGGCTCGCGTACGTCACCGCAGCATGTTAAGAAGTCGCCCGCCTCGTCGTTCACGCTTAAGCAGCAATCGACAACTGATGTAGCCCCGGCTATGAATTTTGACAGTCCCTCGGCCACTGCCGCTCTAGGTGCTCTTGGCATGAATAACAATCTTGACCTCCACCTCGACAACCTTAGCATGGGAACCATGGGCCTTGGGAAATCAGATGAGGACGATTTTCAGAAGAAGATGGACTTCATCATCGACACGGTCAAGGTATGTTGTGCCTGCCTATGCTTTCATAACCACAGTGCGCCCAGTACTAATGCTCATGTGCAGCGAGCCGCGAGACCCATGGTCAGCAATGAAGGCCTCGAGCGCCTTGCGAAGTCCATTGGCCTCGAGTGCCTCTGGGAGGACAACCCGGCTGGTGGTCCCCATTCCAAGACCTTGGTTATGGCAGGCGTTGGTCTCGCGCTCGAGATCATCATCACCAACCACGTGGTGGAAAACGTCTCGCTCACATATCCCGAATGCTCCGGAAACGCCCAAAAGCATGTTGGCAAAGCCGCTGATATACTACTGGAAGATCTGAAGTTGGCCCCAGGGCAAAGCCCGCTGACCAAAACACTGTTAGCCTTCCAGCCTAACCTAGAGCGACTCGCATCCTTGGACAAGCTGAGTGTTCTCCCTGCACTAAACTGCTACGACGCTATCGCTGGCTTGTACGAGAGCTTCCTAAAACTGCACGAATGGGACATGCTCAAACTTCGAGACGACAACACCATCCCCGAGAACAAACCCACCAATGTATTACCGGATAATCGACTTCAGATATTCGCCCTCTGCCTCCGTCACGGGGTTCCCATGATGCATGCCAGGGGCAAGATTGGTCTCATGCTCGACTACTGGAAAACGAGAAGAAGGTTGAGAAGTGTAGATGTCAATACCAAGTCGCCGGGAATCTTCACCTGGGGAATGCTCATCGAGTGTGCGCCCCGGCATGATATGATGCACATTCCGGCCATCCGTGTCTCGGAGAATTGGATCTCGGACGATGTCGAGAAGACGCAAGATCTGACGGATGACGATATACTGCTGCAACAGACAGCAGGCTACGTTCTAGACTGGCAAGAGCCGGAAATGATATTCTTGCCCTCCGGAGACGAGCCCAAAGCCGAAGCGGGCATGGTTGTACAAGCCGGTCCTAAGATCCCGGATGTTATCTTCACGGCAACATTTGACCCACCAGTGGTCGTTACAACGGCAGCTGCAGCTCACATTTATAATTTGGCGGGCATTCCCCTGCCCGAGTCGAGCGTCACCTTTGACGCTATCGTCTTTCCCGTGGCCCCTGCCAGTGGATATGATCCCAGTGAGCCTCGCATAATACGACGGGCTCAAGCAGTCACCACTGTCAACCCCAATGCCCCGGGATCTGTCCAATTGACAGGGCACAAGAACACACTTTTCATATACAAGCCGGTCTATGGTCAGGTGTTGAGCAAGGTGCCGATGCAACATCCCCGCCAACTGATGGCCATGATGGCCGTCCTCCGGCAGTTTGCGTTCCTCTCTACTCTTCTGGCTAAAAGTTTCAAGGCCAAGCCAGGCTATGCCGAGATAGATCCGGACGACGCGCACTGGAAGCCCACGCCCATCACACAGGACGACATCACAGGCTTGATGCCCAAGCTGCCCCTGCCGGCGATCACGTCAGATGTGAAGGCAAGCCTGCCGGTAGACATCACGCTGACGGCACACCCCATCCCGCAAATATTGGTTGTATTCCCCTTCAAGTCGCGAACGGCCAACATCACCCTAGAGATTAGACTAGGGGGTCGCGTCCACATTGTATCACACAACGCGGTGTTCCAAGAGACGCCGCATGACGGCACTCAAGGAGCAAGGCTAGACAAGGCATGGGCCGAGAACAAGCTGGAGATTTGCGAGGACATCGGGTCCTGGGTTGAGCTGATCAGAATGATGCTTGACAAGGAGTAGAGATAAAACTACGTGACCTAGTATAGATATGGTAGGGTTGGTTCCCTTGAGCATGCCTACAGGTTTTGGAGAAAGAAGAAACCAACATATGATACCCCACAGGTTTCCTTCTAGCATCAAGACGGGGGGTCCCTGGCTCATTACACTACGAGAAACGCTCGATTTGGTATTGGGCGGCTAACTAGATCACACTAAGTCAACAGTCATAGATTTGAAGACGATGGTGACTTCAAGAATTTGTTTACTGAATTCAATTTCCTTCATTCAGTCTTCTCTACTACTACTACCTATTTGTGATAACTTTAACGTAAAGGAGGTGCTGCTGGCTGCTGGCTGCTGGCTGCTGTTTCAATTCCTCTATTTCTCAATCGGGGGGAGCCAATGACAGACGAAAACGCCCAGCGGGTCCTGCCGCCCAGCCGAGCGAGCGCCTTGTAAGCGCCCGGGTTTGAAAGGGCGTTTTTCTCGACCAATAGCTGTCCGTTGGCCCCCAAACTTGTTCCCATTCTTTCAGTTCGCCCAACATCCAAAATGAGCCCAGTCGAGCCAGTCTGCCGGTGGCGCCCGCATGCTCATTTTAGCCATCCTGGGCAACCTGGCACAGAGAACTGGTTCCCGATTGATCGGTTGGCGGTTGGCTGTGGGAAAAGATGTTCGTTGGTGGTTGGGTTCAAGCGAATCGATCCGGCCAGCCTGCACTGCCCTGCTAATCAGCTAACCATGCAGGAAGCCGAACTTGCTAACCTACCGCGTGTGTAGTGTGTGGTGTGTGGTGTGGCCAGGAGAGGCGGCTTCCTGCCCTGCAGTGCAGGCAGGCTATCAATAACTCCTGTAATGAAGAAAGTCCCTCCCTTTTCTCTTAGCGAGCCGACAGTTGAGTACTTCGTCCTTCTCACACTCTTTAGTTCGCTTTTCACCCAGATTCCACCCTTTTTGCGACTGCAGAACAAGTGTTGCGCAAAGCAGAAGAAGTATCAACTATTTCCTAGATATCCTGCAGGCTGAGGTCGCCAAGTTGTGTAAGTGCGGGGTCCTTTTTCCTGGAGTAATACGGCACGGCACAGCACAGCATACGAGATCGAATGCGAACGGCGCAATTGCTTACGCCCGCTCGACAATGAACAATAGCTAATCTCGATTTTGTAGATATTCGAAGACACGTATTAGGGCCTCTTGACGAAGCTTTTGTCTACTCGTTGGCAATTGGAGACAGACTTGAATGACAATGTCGGGTCAATACTACCCTCGTGCGTTCCCGCTCCATCGCCCCACGACGTAGTCGAATTCGCGATGCTAACATCTACCAGCTCCTCCTGGTACGGCCGTCTCAGGTGCAGGTAAGGAAAAACAAGAACCCAACCCATCAATTGCTTGATCCCCGACTGACAATAAATTTGTAGGCCAGCAACAACAGAAGAGCTACCCCATGCCGCCGACCTCGCCGCCGGCGAACCAAACCAAATTCTACCCTCCGCCGCCAGGCACCCCGAGCTTTGCGCCGTCGGGCGCGCAGCATTACCCGTCACCACCACCTCAGCAACAACAATCCTACAACCCGCCTCCTCAGCAACAGTCCTACCAACAGCCTCCCCAGCAATCATACCCGCCGCCGCCCCAGCAGAGCGGGACCCCACAACCGCCGTCGACGTCGGGCACGCCCGTCTCCTACCCGCCGCCTCCCCACCCCAGCCATGCTCAACACCAACATCACATGAGCCTTCCCATGCGTGATGGGAACGGTATGACACCACCGCCCGGCAAGCCCCCGGGCTACGACGACCCCTCCGAGGGTGGTTACCCACAAGAGAAGACACACTCGACGCAAGCCAGCATAAACCTCTCACGCCGCGCTTCGGCCATGAGCTCACAACAACCCCCACAACAGCAGCAACAGCAGCAGCAGCCCGCTGCCGTGAACATGCACGCGGGCGCACCGGCGCCCGGACAGTTCCAGGGCGTGCAGAGCACGGCGGGCGACGACGTGGGCCAGTTTAACGGCGGGTCCTACCGCATCAGCCACCGCGACTCCAACAGCATCATCACGCTGCAGCTGGCCATGGGCTGCCCCCTGGATGCGAAGCCCGGTGTGCTAATCGCCATGTCGCCGACGGTGACGCTCAAGGGTGAGTACAAGTTCAACCTAAAGCGCATAATCGCGGGCGGCGACATCGGGCACTCGACCTTCATCGGCCCGGGCGAAGTGTTGTTCGCCCCGGGGATGCTGGGCGACATGACGACGATCCGCCTGCGCGGCGAGGAGTCGTGGAGCGTAGGCAAGGACGCCTACGTCGCCAGCACCCAGGGCGTCGTCAAGGACTACAAGCGCCAGGGGCTGGGCAAGGCCATGTTCTCGGGCGAGGGGCTCTGGGTCTACAAGATGACGGGCACTGGTTTGTTGTGGATCACGTCCTTTGGCGCCATCATCCGCAAGGACCTCGCCGACGGCGAGAAGTACATCGTCGACAACGGCCATCTCGTCGCCTGGAACACCAAGTACATTATGGAACGCGTCGCGTCCGGCGGCATTATGGCTGGCTTTGCCAGTGGCGAGGGCCTGGTGTGCAAATTCACAGGGCCCGGGACGGTTTTTCTTCAGACGAGGAATCCTGTAAGTTCAATACTGCGCCCTTTTCCACTTACAAGTTTCAGTGTGTGCGTGTATACTGATATGATCTTGTGTGTCCCAGCGCGCTTTCAGTGCCTATATGACAGGCAATGCCGCGCCTCCTTAGTGTGTAAGTAAATACGTAGGGCCACTGCGAAATTAGGCCTAACATGACCTGAGCATTGTGGCGTCGGTGTATTTGGCCATACCTTCAAAGGAAATTGGGTTATTGCTCAATCTAGGAATAAGGATCCTAGAATGTATTTCTTAGCTCCGTGGTGTATATTGGTCACGCTGCTCTTCTTTTACTATTCCCCTGCTTAAGTTTCAATAGCTGGCACGTTTTACGGTTTACCATATATATCTTCTTTGAAAAATTGGAATCAAATACCTAAACATTAAATTATTCATAAAATATCACCCTTGCTTCCATGATGTTGAGTTTCCATATATTTCATTCACGTGACCAGCATATTATCAAATGATGTTTTATGCGACCGTTACTATCAACCGACTTCTGAAGCTTGTGTTTCTGATTTCTTCGGATCTGGGTATCTCGCTCTCCGTGTCTCTAACTTTCTTACACACCGCTCCTCCTGCCTTTCTTCCTACTAGTCCGATTTCGACTTGTCTGCCTTGCTGCTGCTGGCATACCCCTGCCGCAGGCTCTGGTAGTCCAGCGCCTCCCACGCCCAGATGGTCTGCCCGCTCACGAGCAGCAGCTCCTCGAGGCCGCCCGCGAGTCCCTCGCGCACCATGATCTCACCGCCCTTATTGGCGTTCAGCCCGCCGCCGCTCAGCAGTCGCGCATAAACCTTGTCGTCGTGCCCGCCCTCTTGCACGCACTTGTAGATGGTGGCGCCGTACTTGGCCATGTCTTTGCGCCACACGTACTCGACGGCTTGGCCGCTCTCGCTGCCGCTGGCGGTGCTGAAGCGCCAGTCGCTCCGGCGCAGGAAGTTCTTGTCGCGGTGCAGTTTGATGCCTTCTCCCGATCCGGAGGTGGTAGGGTCCCCCAGTCCGATGACGCAGTGCCGCCACGGGAACAGCTTCAGTTTTCCCCACGCCACGACCGGTCCGTCCTTGTCCTTGCCCGCGCCGGGCGTAGTCGGCGACTGGCGCCGCAGCAATAGCTGCGGCTTCGTCAGCGCCAGCACGTCGCTCTGCATGTAGTACTCGGCGGGCGTGTCCTGGCGCTTGCCGCGGTGTAGGAGGACCGAGAGGCGCGAGCTGGTGTAGTACATGTTGTACTTGCGCAGACGGTCGCCGCCGTCGCCGCCGCCCGACAGCAGGGGGCTTTCTGTGTTGGTGGTGTAGGTGGTGTCGACGGAGGGCCGGCCCGTGGTGGAAGATCCTTCTTCGCCGCCCGCGGCTTCGGCTTGGGCTACGGCGGCCGAGAGGGCGGCGCGTTGCTCTTCGGTGTAGGCGGGCGAGTCGCGGCGGTTGGGGGACGGCTCGTTGCCCGCGGCTGGGGTTTGTTCCTGGGTGGTTGCCATGGTTTCTTTCCGAAGAATAAGAGGGTGTGTATGGAGTTGTACTCTAGATGTTTTCTGCAATAGGCGTATATAGATTATTATGCTTTTGGAGGAAATTTGCGTGGGAGTGGTTGGTGAATTAATTGGTGTTTCTGGCTACATAGGTAGATGGAATGGAGGACGAAATGGTATTCTTACATCCTAATGACTTATTGTTTTGATTGTCCCCTATGCAGCCATCATGCAGCTATAGGTCAACTTCTTTAATATGTGCTTACTTACTTCTTCAACCTCCACCAACCACCACCCTCTCATGCAAGTCTAAGGGTGGCTGAGCCACACCTACTTGTAGTAAGTATGGAATACAGTTGTCTAATAAGAAGCCCCAGATATGTCCCATGACAACATATCAACAGACCGGTCCAAACTATGTGACTGCATCTATTATTAAACCCCGGTAGCGGGCCCTAACACTCCACGATCGCCAAGTGACATTACCTCGCTAGGAGGTTTAGCGGGCCCTACCAACGACAACGACAACGTGCCGGGTCGTTTGGTGGAGCTTGGTCGCCGAACTTGTCGTCCCATCCCCATCCCGTCAACCCACTTCACGCCGTCTGCTTTACCGTCTCAGCTGGGTAAACCTTGGGTAGGCTAAAGATCATCAAGTAACATGAACAAGCAGGTATAGTAAGCAATGCATATTGCTATGCTGCCATGCCCATTTAATGTATGCACATATACGAATAATGGTTTTACAGTAGTACAACGAGGTACTCGCCTAGACGCAAAGGGGAGTACACTACCACATTGGAGTTGCATTAATTGGTAGGTTTACGTTATATGCTACGGACGTCCTCGACTTTGAGCGTTCCCCAAAAGGGCAATTCGAATTCGCGAAGTATACCTAAAGCAGACTACTGCGGAGGGTGGCATCGGCCGTGATGTCGACTTGGATTTCGGTTACACCACCAGCCAGCGACGCCGCACCGTTATGTTGAGACACATCGACGACGTCCTCCCTGTTTGATATACCCTTGTCTTCTTAGGAACCGAGTCAGATACGAGTTGCAGTGAGTAAAGTAACCTTTAACCTTCGAATTCGACAGGCACATCTATCTTCATGAATGGTACCCACCATCGACAGCTCGCGGTTCAGTAGCATCCATATTCTCCCTCCCGTGCAATTGCATATCCACGCACATTGTTATTCACCAAGATAGTTGACCAGGTACGTAGGCAGACCACTCATCAGTATTTGCCTGAGTCCCCATTCGAAACCCATCATGAAAGTTGCCCTTGCTACTGCTGTAGAATATTGAAAATACCTTCTTCTTGGTGTGCAAGCAAGCGTACTTAGCACGGTACCTGCAGCAAATCTTTAAAGAGGAAGTAAGAAGAGAAAGAACAAAAGAAGAGCAAAATTGGAAAGAAAAACATCAAAAAGCTCACCCTGTTCAAGCCCCCACGGGGGCTCGAACAGAGCTACGAAAACCCTTTCAGGTAGAAGGGTTTTACCACCATCCTGTTTGTTTTAAAGCGCGCGCGCAAACCAACCCGGCCATCAGGCCGGATTGGAGGATTGGTACTAGCTGTTGCAGTTGTTGGTCATTATCTGTGTACCAACGCGCGCGCGCGTCGTGGTGTAGCTCATCGAGCTCCCAGCTGCTTGGTGTTTTGTTGGTCTCCCACCCAGCAACAAACTCGAACTGATGTTGCCTGCCCAGCCAACCTCGTGGCTTGGAAATATTTCGTTATAAGCGTAGCTTACTTCTCCGAGTACTGTAACTTCCCGCGCATCCGATTATAGGCATCTTGCGTCACTGGCTCATACTTGGGAGGGTTATCTGGGCCAGCGCATTGCGGTATGCATTCGATAACTGCGTCAGGGTTCGGGCTGACAAAGTACGGTATCGAGTACCTTGCCCGCGTCATCTGCGGTGTGACCTGGGTTCGAGATCTATCCACGGGTGGCACTGTAACACGATGTAGCGTTGACTTCAAGTAATCTGCAAGGAAACCAGATCAATTAGTGTGGTCACTCAGGGGTAGACAGACCATGAAGCAAACGAGTGGTATGCCTAGCAGTTCAATCTTACCATTACTCCAACGCATCAGTAAGTCGCCGACATTCACGACCATGGCATTCTTGACGGGCGTGGCGTCTATGAACGACCCTGGCTTGTCGGGGTGCTCGACTTGCAACCCACCACATGCGTCCTGGAATAGGAGAGTAATGGACCCCCAATCCGAGTGCGCCCCGATCCTTGCGGCGGTACCACTTGCCAGCTTTTCGGTTTCTACAGGTGGGTAGTGCAGCAGCCGTAGCTGGTTGCCATGACCATCATGATACCGTAGAAAGTATTGCTCGTCGTCCAAACCAAGCCCTAGGGCCAGCGCACTCAGCACGTCCTTGCCGGCGCCGAAGCATTTCCAGTAAAAGGCCGTCATAAAGTCACGAAAGCCGGGTAGCACATTGTCTGGTAACCAGACGTTGGGCTGCGAATCGAACTCCTCGCTGCCGATCTCGTAGCTCTCCTGTCAACAGCTTCAGCTATACTTCCATCCCGAACAAAGAGATGAGGGGGGTACTCTTACCTTGCAGTCGGGCACATTACGCAAGTCGGCTTCTGCAGCATCCGCATCCTCTCCTTCTTTATAGATGTACTGCGAGACCTTTTCTAGCCCTGGCCAGGAGTAGCCACGGTGGACCGAAGGTCCAGGCGGATGAGGCGCGAGCATCTTCTTCTCCTCTGGCAAATCAAAGAGCCTCTTGGCCCAGTCAAATGACTGCTGCAGAAGGCTGTCGGGAACCCCATGGTTCACGATGTAAACGAAGCCAACTCGACGACATGCTTCGGTCAAGTCCTTTGCGATCTGTCTCCTTTCTGCGATCGAGCCGTTGGTCCAGTCCCGGAAGTCAACGATGGGAATTCTAGTGGAGTTGGCAGAATCGGCCATGGTAAATGTATGTTCAAGGAAAATCAGATGTTGGAGGGATGCTACAAGGTTTAGGCGGTTCAAGCCCGTTTATCAGGTAACCAAGATGAGGCAAGTCTTATGCAAGAGCGTCCCGACTCCGGATGGGATCGATCGGAAATGCCCCGCACCCCGTTTGTTCAGTAATCCAGAGTGCATTCTCGGTTGTACCTGAGTAACCTGCAAGTGCTGATGACCAGCCTGCACTTTCATCTGCACCATGCTGACAGGCTAATGTAATACGCCAAGCAGATCTTGTGCATTATCCGATAAGTCATCGGGCTTTCACCGAACCCAGTTCCGAAGAGTGGAAGTGCCACGCTGGGTTATATCGGATTGCCCTATAAGTTCTGAGATAACCCTCGAGTTACGAATGAAGGTTCGTTGATCGACGTAGACTACCTCCATGACGTCGAACTTTGAATTTGCCATACTAAGATACTGCATGATCAATCGGTGGCTACGCGAATAATAGACGAATTCATCATTGACTAGCCTGACATGGACCAGCCGAAAGTCCAGGACCGACTATCAAGATGGGCGAAGAGACTGGAATGTCCAGTTGATGAGGACGCCAACTACAAAAACACTTTCTGGTGTAATCGGGACCTAATCCCGATCCCCGAGAACCGCAGAACCTGGACTTGGCAAGGTTTCGCAGGATACTGGGTCATTTGCGGGTAAGGCCATGCTCCTGCTCAATCTAGCCCCTTTTCTTTCTCTGTGACGGAATGCAAACAGGGTAAAATGAAAACCCGCCGAGTGGCCGTATCTAATGTGTCTATAGTATCAACACCTCGGCATGGACAGCAGGCTCTTCTTTACTGTCGCTTGGTCTGAGTGCGCCGCAAGCAATAGGGTGCGTGGTCGGCGTGGCCCTGATAGCGGCCTTGGTGGCCGTGCTCGCCGGCTGGCCGGGAAGTCACTTGCATCTGGGCTTCACCGTGCTATCCCGGGCATCCTGGGGTATGCGCGGGGGATTCTGGCCTGTGTTGAATCGCATCATGACTGGTTGTGTCTGGATGGGCATCCAAGCATATTGGGGCGGACAAGGTAATTAGTCGACTGAAAGGGACATCATTGGCTTCTCCTTCCCACCCCCCCCTTCGAGCCATTCTAGTCTGACATCAACCCCCTTTATTGCTAGCCGTCAAGATTATACTACGCGCCATCATCGGGCCCCCCTTCGTCGACTTACAGAATACACTCCCAGCCTCGGCAAATACGGACACGGCTTCTCTGATTTCGTTCTTCGTCTTTATGGTCATCTTCCTACCTTTACCCATGATCCCCCCTGAGAAGCTCCAGCTGCCCTTTCGGATCACGTTCGTCATGATAACAGCGACCTTATTCGGCATGTTGGGCTGGTCGGTGCATGCCGCCGGCGGCGCGGGTGCGCTGATGAGCACACCATCTACACTCTCTGGGTCTGCCTTGAGTTGGAGCGCGGTCTACGGACTGCAGTCGTTCCTCGGTGCCCAGGCGTCAGGTTGTCTAGGTCAATCCGACTGGACTCGTTACGCGCGACGCCCAAACTCGGCCCTGTTCGGGCAAGCCGTGACCGCACCCATCTTCATCGTCGTGACGGCGGTCTGCGGCATCATCATCACGAGCGCCGCGGCCACCATCTTCGACGGCCAGTACCTCTGGAACCCGCTGGAGCTGCTGCTGACGATCCAGGACCGGCAGCCCTCGTCGCCCGCGGCCCGCGCGGGCACCTTCTTCGCGGGCCTGGGGTTCCTGACGGACCAGTTGGCGCTGTGCCAAATGCTCAACGGCATCAGCACAGGCATGGACATGGCAGCGCTGTGCCCCAAGTGGATCAACATCCGCCGGGGCTGCTATGTTCTGGTTGTCATCGCCGTCGCCATCCTGCCCTGGAACTACGTGACCAACCCGGGCACTTTCATCACCGTCCTCAGCGGCTGGAGCGTCTTCGTCAGCCCCATGACGGGCATCGTCGTCGGCGACTACTTCCTCGTGCGGCGGGGCGAGTACCACGTCGGCGATCTGTACCTCGGCGATAGCCGGAGTGCGTATTGGTACACCTGGGGCTTCAACTTTCGCGCGTTCGTGGCTTGGGTCCTGGGGACTGGTCCATTGTTGCGTAAGTCGGCAACTGCTTATTCATTTTACCTGCGAAATCTTGCTATTGATGATGCTGACGAAAGCTTCATGTGTCTTAGCCGGGTTCGTGCGCGCCATCCGTGTCGTATCCTCCGGAAATGGCTGGGATCACTTGTACCAGATAGCCTACTTCTATGGCTTCACTGTGTCCTTGGTGATATACGCCTTGCTATACGTTGTTTTCCCCCAGGAGCGCCAGCGCGGCACTTCTCCGTTCATGCTCGAGCTGCATGCCGAGTTGGTCGAAAGTGAAAATAGAGCGAGCGATCGAGAAGCATCGGGGCGTGTCATGGATGAGGAGAAAGGTGCAGAAGCTTTACCGATTTGAAGGAATAAGTAGATTTTTCTTCTCAAATTTGATGCCTGGAATGATGTGTCAACGCTTCGGCAACGAATCAAAACCCACATCACCTGCTCGTAAACGTTTCGACCGCATTGCGGTGAAAGATAATGACCATGAATGAAGTCGCACCAAGGCCACAAATCCAATATCCTCAGATTGATCATTTCCCAAGTTGAATACGATCTATCTCCATCAGCTCCCGTCATGCCAGATAAATCGACACGGAACTCCAGAAATGGAAGAGAAATTAAAGCAAAACATCAATCATTATTATCATATCGTGTGTCCCACTAGTTCAACCCCCTCTGTGCATGTCACAATCACACTCACCGTCCTTTACGTCTCCCTATGCGCGATGAAAAACGAGTTCACCTCTTCATCGCAGTCAGCCCCCGTAGGCGGCACGAACGCCTCAGCCCAGTGCTCCCGAACGACCAGCCCGCCTTTCTCCTCGAGCAGCGCCCGCCACCCATCCCGCGTGAACAGGTAGAGAAAACAGTCCTCCCCCATGAACCGAAACGGGATCCCCCGCGCGAACCGCCCGTCCGGGTCATACATCTCCGGCTTGGTGGTGGGCACATCCTCGGCCCCCACCATGGCCAGCAACACAAACCCGCCGGGCTCGAGCCAGTCCCGCCACCGCGACACGAGGGTCTCCATTTGTTCGCGCGACAGCTCGTAGAAGCTGGAGGAAACCACGATGCCGCCGAATTTCTGGGTTTGGTCTCCTTCGGAAGAAGAAGCAGATGGGGCCCATTCAAGGTAGTGCGCTTGCTCGAAGACGCCGCTGGGTACAGCGGCGCGGCTCAGTCCCACCATGGTCTCGGAGAAGTCGACGCCGTGCACCTGGAACCCCCGGGCCGCCAGCGTGTGGGCGACCGGTCTGCCCGTGCCGCAGCCTAGGTCCAATACGCGGCAGCCGGGCCGCAGGAGGTCGGTCAGCTTGTCGATGGCCTTCAGTAGGCCTGCGCTGTGGCCATAGGTGGTCTCGTAGTCGAGGCCCTTGGTGTCGAACCACTCCTTGGTTGGCACGTTGGGAGGGGCTGCGTGTAGTTGCTGCGGCCGATTGGGGTCGCCCGATGGCGCATCTTGTGCGCCGGGGATAGCGGGGGAAGTCATGGGGTAGTTTAGATGGAATATGATAGACTTAATAGCTAATAGGGGATAGAAGACATAAAAACAAAAGCGGAAGAGTGGAGTGTTTGACCAACTTTGGTAGTTATCTGCTAGTATTCTGATCTCACTCTTCTGGCGGGGATATTATTGTTAGTATCTTAGGGAAATAGGTTTTGAAGTCGGAAATGTCGGATGAGATACACCATTAAGTTATGATTGGGTCGATCAACTTCCGCATGGACATGTGATACATGCTGAACGGTGACTGTGTTTCATTACATAACTCAGTCTTTTATAAACCGCATCTGTCATGTTTCTCTCCCTTCTGCACCACGAACCAATGCATATACGACTGATGCAGGATGTGATCATATGTGTTTCTGTAGGATTGGAAAACGGCATATCGTGCAATCTTTCCCCTCCCCCACCGGCAACTCCAAATACCTAAGCGTTTGTAACTTGTAACCCCCTTGTTCGTATCTGCAACTGCATGCATCAAACTCAGGATGGTATGTTAAAGTGTTAATCACGACATCGATGACGCAGATGCGGGGGGACTATCTCAACTGTATGCAACCACGATAATTGGGATTGAACCCGCGATCAATGCTACTAGAACACACATTTTGGTTTTTGTCCCGTTATCTCTTTTATGAGTGAAAGCAACGTATCTGCGAGACAATATGGCATTCTGCAAAGCATTGGGAGTCGCCGCCATTGTGGCGGTAATACTCGTCGTGTCACTTCGAACGGAACATGACTACACGCCCGCCAGGAACTTCAACTTGAACAAGGAGAAGAGTATTCCTCCGCTTGGATTAGGGACTTGGCTCTCTGACCGTGACGACGTAATCTATTCCTCGGAGATTTGATCCAATCCAAGAGATAAATGAGCTGACATGATATGAATACAATAGGTTGCTCATGCCGTCGAATATGCATTGGACAATGGATATGATCACATCGATGCAGCTCTCGTCTATAGTCAGTCAATCTCCCAGGGTGGCCCCCTAATACCGCAACAAGGTGTGGCAGCTGACATATCTCCACAGAAAACGAAGACCAGACGGGCAAGGGCATTAAGGCCTCCGGCGTAGACCGCTCCAAGATCTGGGTCACCTCCAAGCTGTGGAACTCGGACCACCGCCGGACCGAGGCCGAGGCCGCCATCCAGAAGTCCATCGCCGACCTGGGCGTCGACTACCTGGACCTGTACCTGATGCACTGGCCCGTCGCCTTCGTGCCCGGGGAGGGCACGCGGCTGGACGACGACACGTCCATCGTGGACACGTGGCGCACCATGGAGGACCTGGTGCGCAAGAACTATACGCGCCGAATCGGCGTCAGCAACTTCGCGCGCGCCGAGGTGCAGGCCGTCCTCGACGTGTGCGCCATCTGCCCCTATGCGCACGAGTTCGAGACGCACCCGTACCTGCAGCAACAGGACTTTGTGGACTGGCACCGGCGCGCCGATGTCGATATCAAAGTCATCGCGTACTCGCCCCTCGCCAACACCAACCCGACGTACCGCGACAAGAAGGGCAGCCTCGTCGACCCCATTTTCAAGGACCCGTTCTGGACGGAACTGGCCGAAGCCAAGAACGCGACCGTGGTGCAGACCGTCTTGGCTTGGGGCATGCGACGAGGCACCGTGGTGATTCCCAAGAGCACGCAGGAGAAGCACATCGCCGAGAATCGTGGCGCCCTGGATATCGAATTCTCGGAGGGGGAGATGCGGGATATCGCCAAGCAGGACAAGAAGGTGCGGATGAATGACCCGGGCAAGAGCTGGGGCGTCAAGCTGTTCGCGGATCTCGATGACCCGACGAACCTTGACGGAGGAGATACCGAGTTGTGAGAACAATAAATCGGTGATGGTATGTGATGTGGTGCGGATGTATGCGGGATTGAAGATCGTGTGGATTCGTGTGGATTTTGCCTGGGCATTCCCTTATGGCCACAATATCGGCCCATTACATCTTTTTACATGACTACTGCCCACCACACCATGCAAGCGGCAAAAATATACTTGATCTTCTTGCCCGTTGGCAAATCAGGTAGAAAGACATTCTTGTAGTCGTAATCGAGAGCGAGCATAATAAAGCTTATGACGTTCATGACCCGAAATACACTGCAGAACGGACATCCAAGGACAACCATGGTTAGCCTTTTTGCACAAAACGTCTTTCGCCATAAGGGTTTTCTTTGTGTCTTCTTTCGCGTTTGGGAAGCAATAGGTAGAAACGCATACCCTCGAGGGGAGAGGAAAGAACTTACAAGGCGACAGCGTAGGCGGCCAGGGCGATCCGGGGAAAGGGGTCGCAGACGGTGAAGTACGGGTCGCATTTCCACTGGGCGTTGACGATCAGGGGCGGCAGCCAGAGGACGGCCTGAACAAACTCGAGCGCGAGCGGCCACTTGTAGAAGCCTTTGTCGAAGCCGAGATGAAACCCCAAGGTGATCCAGGATATCCAGAGAAGAGCGAAGTTGATCTGGTGATCCGCATACACGTGAGTAAATAGTCAGTAATGAGACAATAATAATACCGCCTGAGTCGAGCTTGACTCTCATTTCCCCCCTTTCTCTGTTACTCTTTCTTTTTCCCCGTCGTTCCTCTCTCATTGGTTTCTTGTCGTTTACTCCCCCATAGGAACATGTAGATATCTACATCAGGATTAAAAGAAAAGAAAGAAAGAAACTCACCGACGCGGGAATCTTGATCCTCGGGTCGTCTCCGTAGACGACCCAACCCGCGACGCTGCCCACGCAGCTGGCCGTGAGCTGCACGAGCCCCAATATGAACCAAACCAACCTCAGCCAGAACCGCGGCGCATCGCACTCCTTGTGCAGCGGCTGGTGCTCCCGGCACGGCCAGCCGCAAAAGTCGCAAATACGCACGGGGAAACCACTGCCGAGCTCGCGCAGGATCAGGCCGGAATTACCGGCTAAGAGGCGCTTGTACGGGGAGGGGAGACGCAACCGCCAGCAGCGGTAGCACAGGGTGTTCCACCACCTGTTGTCGACCTCGCTGTTTCCGTCGCCGTCGTCCCCGTTCATATGGCTGTGCGATGGGGTAAGCAAGAAGGGTATGGGCGGCGCCGTCAGACACTGCGAGCAGCAGAACCGGAGCGGTGAGGACCTGCCGCCGCCGCCGCCGGCAAAGCGGCGCACGAGGTAGCTCCGCGTGATGAGGACGGAACGGTAGAACTGGCTTGTTTGGCGGAGCTGGACCAGGCCTAACAGATCGACATGGCTGAGGATCTCGAACTGGAGTTCCGTAGGTAACGAGGTCAGGTAGGTGTAGGGCGGCGGCGGTGCGGTTCCGACGCTGTTGCTGCTTGTGGTGGCGGCGGCGGCGGCGACAACTGCTACTTGCGCACTACTATTAGATCCGGTGTCTTTCGAGTCTTTTCCATTACGACGAAACCATGGCTTCCGACTGTACGCAGTGGTGCCCTCTTCCATTTCGTGAACGTTCATTTCAGACAAGTGTTAATGACCCCCAAAGTGCCTTCGAATATGGTCTCGTTAAGACGAAAATAGCCAACCAGCTGGAACCAAGACGTAAAGCTGTGCGGTTTATTCCTTCCTCCCTCCAATCTTTGACAGTCGTCTTCGAGAATGTATAACCAAATGCATTTGCGATATTGCTCTAAGTATTCGAGCAAGCCGTACACGACAATCGATGATAATATAGTGCTCAGGCTTCAATTACACAAGCTACCAACGCAACGCACATATCAGAAGGGACCACAGCCAATATAAATGGAATAGACCTCACGACAAGGCAGACTCGGGCCTACGATTGATGGAAGTGTTTCTCCACCATCGCGGGCGACCAGCCGCTCACGTGCACCTTCAACCGAGTTCAGCTGCCAAGACCTAGCCCAGATCAAGGCACACCTTTTGTTGATCGTCCTATAATGGCAGTAGCGCAGCGGCCCTACATGCAAGGAAAGGCTCAACGGTTCGTGTTTAAGCAATCCGGAGCCCGGACTACGTCGCCCGGGTTGGGCATTCTATGTAGGTGGTGATCCCTTTCGGGGGCTAGCTCAGAATCGCACAGCCCAGCCCAGGCAGACTTTCGGAGAAGTAGGCACTCTTACCTCCCCCAGCTCCGATAATGTAGGCTGCCTAGCGGAAAATGTTCCGAGGTCGAGCGGAATGTTTCCAACAGCTGCGGGTGTGATCCTAATTGTGGTGTTTTTGAGAAAGGTGGTATTGTCACTTGATACCCAATCTGGTGAGCCTCAAGAGAGACGGCGAGTGCGGGAAAAACTACGACAGCAGCGATTCGAGACAGAGTATTCGGACAGTTGGCCTGAAGACCCCATGGCTTTTCTTCACTCTCCATCCGGTCCAATAACGGCGTAGGAGCCGAGCTGGAGTGCGCATCTGTTGGCAGCCTAAAAAGACCATCTCGTCGTCATTCGCGATAAGCCTTGCAGGTGAGACGACGACGAACTCAAGAGTCGTTCTGGATTTGGCCAGCCATGTCAATCAACGGTAGCCCTAAACAGTCTTTCCCTCTCGAGACCAGGCTAGATCTAACATCTAGGTTACCCACGTCACGAATCTCCCAAGACACGCATTTGGCTGGGCTGTGTCTTGAAAACTGTCATGAAAAGTAAAGGTAAAAGAAAGGGTGAAAAGAAGGAATCGAGAAAGGAAAAGGGGCAAGATAGGATTTAAAGGATTCCTTCCACCTCATCCAAGGTTCAATGTCGCCAATGTTATCTTCGAGCCCAGGGTCCACGGGCATGCCCAGACTACTAATTCCCAAAATAAGACAAATCTCAGACCCGCAGCATACTTTTTCCAATGATGGATTCGCAGTCTTAGAAGCATTACCGAGTATTCATTTCTTCTTTCTCCTGGGGCCTGAATGACCCGGCGTGTTTCATTGTCACTTGCAAAAGTAAGCATGCATACGGAGTACTCTCCCGATGCGTGTGTCCACTTGTCTGCCGACAGACAGGCTCGCGCCGAGCCGCCATGCCCCATTCGATGTTGGTGTTTTGGAGACTCTGGAGAATATTCTGGCCTCGGCAAGTGAAGCTTCTTTTCGACGACCCCCCCGAGCCGTCGCAATATCTTGCTGATCTTCCTCCCGTTTTGTGATATATGAAATATGTAGTAGTGTTGCATTTGGAGAGCGTAATGCAAGTCCAGCTTCCTGCCTGCCTATTCCGCTGCCCGCCTTCGCGCGTATGGGAGATTTGATCTCATACTTTGTCTTAAGAGGCAAATTTTCCCCTCTCGCGCGCACCCAGTCAAATCACGGTCCTCGTCTGTCGATGAGATCTACGTGTCTTTGTGAGACCAATAAGGCTTTAGTGCCCGTGTGATGTGATCTCACGAATGCACCCGCACCCACCTCGGTGCATATCCTGGCCGCGTTTCGTTGGCCTGATATCATCATCGACATCGATATCAGAGTTATTCTGAGTAAGGATAATCTGAAAACCCCCATGGGCAGTAGGAAATGCGGGACAGCGATGATCCCATAGTATAAAGACCAACCCAGGCCAGGGTCCCCGTAACCTGGTCCAGCAGTTTCCACTTGCCTAAACCGTGCTTGCGATCTGAAGTTGTAAGCAGTCAGTCACACTATTCCGAAAATCATCTCATCGTGCCCCCCTTCGGCCCCCTTCGGGTATCGAATCGACAGAAGCTATGGCTTCCGAACCGCTTGACCATGTATATTCTCATGACTGTGAGTAACCGAGCCCGAACCCAACCGAGCCAGCCAACCTTGGAGATGGACTATACACTGAAACCCCAGCAGTAGAGCTCGGCGCGACCGAGGCGATTCAACGCCACGCCGCACGTTCCGTCATACACCACAAGCCGGTATCCCAGCGGAAGCTCGACTTCGAGAGCCGGCGGCCGCGCTGGCTGCGCGAATGCCTGGCCGAAGCCATGGGCGTCTTCCTGTACGTCTTCCCGGGCGTGGCGGCGACGGCCAGCTTCCTCACCAACACGGCCAACCCCCTGGGCGTGTCGCCCTTCGGCGGGCTCTTCCAAGTCGGGTGCGCCTACGCCGTGGGCATCGCCTTCGCCATCATCACGTGCGCGCCCGTGTCAGGCGGCCACTTCCACCCGGCCATCACGCTGTGCTTCGCCTTCTGGCAGGGTTTCCCATGGAAGAAAGTGCCGTACTACATCCTGTCGCAGGTCGCGGGTGCCTTCGTGGCCGGGCTCGTCATGCTGGGCATGTACTGGCCGCAGATGCAGGCGATGCAGACGGCGCTGCTCGCGGCGGGCAAGCCGCTCGTGGGCGCGGGCACGCCGGCCAGCATCCTGTGCTCCTTCCCGAACCCGGGCCAGACCAACCTGGGCTTCGTCTTCCTGACCGAGTTCTTCGTCGACTTCGTCATCGGCCTCGTCATCTGGGCCTGCATCGACCCGGCCAACCCCTTCGTCAGCCCCACCACGGTGCCCCTGACTATCGGCCTGGCCTACGCCGCCATGATCTGGGGCTTCGCCGACATCACCATCGCCGCCAACGGCGCCCGCGACCTGGGCACCCGCATGGTCGCCGCCATCTTCTACGGCCGCGAGGTCTTCACCCACATGAATTACAGCCCAATCGCCATCCTGGTCAACATCCCCGCCACCTTCTGTGCCACCGCGGTCTACGAACTTCTCATGCGTGACAGTATGAGCATCATTGGCAAGGGGCACGCCGTGCACGAGGACGGCGACGAGGGGTTGCTGAGACACTTCAGCAAATCCGGCATGATGGATAAGGAAATGATGAGATCGCATGCTTTAAGAGGCGTAGAAATAGGCAAAAGGGATTGATGTTTGGAACGTTCTTTCAAGTACGTGAATGGGTAAATTGATACATAGGAAAGAGAGGAGGGTTTCCTTTACTGAAATATTTGATGCTGCTGTTTCTGTTACACACTTACATCTCGTTATGCATTATTCGAGTTACGCGGCGACAACTGGTCCATCTTACCATATAGTTACCAACCCGTAATAGTCTCCGGTGACCTCATTTTTCGAGAATCGATCCAGTCAATCGGCGACGAGACAGCCAACACAAACGAACAACCAACTCGCGAGATGATCTGCCAATGAATCAGAATCAATCCGGGGCAGCTCGGCCGCCGAGTCTTTCTTGTGCGCACCGCCAGTGTGCCGACTGAAACGACACCAGCGCCACCATGACTACGTGTCGTCGCCATGGTTGGGACCCTCGTGAGGCGTTCACAGGGATATACCGTACCCGGTATCAGTTACCAGTTCGATGGGCAGAGGAGCGTTAGGTCGTCATAGTATAGTCGACAAGGTGACAAGCGCCGTCGAGTGGGGGAGATCAGGCTAGTACATTACTCGGAACACCCGCCGGATCGGACATTTGCGCAGTACCAAAGACCCAAGCAAGCCCATCTCATTGCCGGGGTAGATTATAACTTAGGCCTCATGACGCCCGGGCTGCCTCGAACGGACAATGAAACGCGGGTGTGTGACGCACTGGAGAGTGCCGCGAAAGAATCGCCAAGCTCTGTTGGCTCCTTCTGGTGAGTAAACTATAGCTCTGCGACCCCGGGATCATGCCCGGCTGTAGCGTGAAACAATTCTTATCGGGACGTCTCTAGGTTCTAGATCCTGGATATGCAGCCTTGGCGGGCAGGGCACAGCAGGTTATAGCATTTCAGATGGCCCTGCTTCTCCGCGGTCTGATACCAGGAACCGAGGGCCTGAGGCCTTGTCGGAGATATCAACTGACAAGTTGGACAAGCAGCTTGGTAAACGTTCTCGCTAGAGCAGAAACCCCACATGACACGATTTCTCGATCGGGTATCCCAATCGATGTTTGCCGGGCCGTTCGTTGTCATTGAGGAGAAGAGAGAAACTCGACACGGTAAAAATCGGGGTAATGACACTCCGTCGTCAATGACCAGGCCCTGTGGTGGGCCACGCTGTACCAACATGCCGCCTACTGCTAGGTACATCTGTGCGGTTTGATGCACAAGTGGTGACAACAGATTGATACGTCTCGCGATGCATGCAGGACCCAACCCGTGTCGTACTTCAATAGGTAGGTGGTCATGATAGCCGAGCCGCAGCGGCAAAAAGTTGCGTAGGCGGTAGCTGGATGAAGAAGGGGGAGGCCGAGCGCTAGATTAGTCGCGAAGGAAGCAGCTGCGGAGAAGGCCGGCCAAATCACAGATGCAAATAGACCTGGTGTTCGTTAGATCGATCAGTCTTGAAGAACTAACAAAAGACCCAAGACCCCAAGACCCGAACTAACTAGACGCGACAGTTGGTTTGCAGGTTGCAGAAACGTCCCCACAAGGGCCGAGGTCAAGGGCAACGGCTGGTGCTGGGCGTGCATGAGAAGAACAGCTCTGCCGTGCTTGTTTTGTCGGTGAAGACGGTACTCCGTACCGAGTTATAGAGAACGGAACTAGCCTGGTGACCGACATTCAAACTCCTCAACCACCAGGACCAGGACCAGCCAGGACCAAGACCAAGAAACAAAGATCGGCTATGTGTCTGTCACACGCGACGACGGACCCTTTCTCGGTAGATGCGAGGTCTGATGCAACGATCGGGTTGTTAGTAATATTTTGGAAGTGCGATACGATATGATGTGAGATGAGATTCTACTTGTTCCTGGATAATTGGATTTGGCATGTACCTCATGTGTTAGCAGCGTCGTATCGCATTGTGGTATTGTGGTGGTGGAAGGGAATTGGCCAGAACCAGGAGATTTGGCCCCCTTGTAGCTTGTCCAATCGACTGGGCCAAGAATGGAATGTGCCTAATAAGGGTCCCCCCTTCTTCTTGACTTCTGTGCCCCCCGAAATACCCAAAAGCCATTCGATGTGAAAGATACTGGATACAACCTCAGCAGATGCAGGGGGTTCGGCAGGACCTATTGACGCAACTATGGGCCAACAGCGGACACCCCAGGATACCACCCCAACCGGCTAGTTCGTTCGCAAGTCTTAGTCTTACTAGTACGCCAGACAACCGGCTGATCGCGGTCACTGTCGACTGGGAGCATGGGAGAGCATGGGAGGAGGAGAGAGATATTTCCTAGGAACAGGATTCGGCAACTGGACACTGGAGTCGTCCAGGTAAACAACGATGAAGGCGGACGGTTGCGATGCTGGCTCGAATGACGACGCGGGAAAAAAGAAGCGGGATCACACATATCGATAGCTGTTCATCAATGGATATTCCGGTCCGTTTCTCCTGGGGTAGTTCGGACATTGCCTTAACGAGATACCCACGCAGCTCCATCGCACTACAGTTCTAGTACCTGGAAGTTTGAACGACTGCCAGATTGGAGTTTCCAACACAAGTACTTGCTGCCGGAAGCACCAGTCGCTGTGCGTTGCAAGTATCTGATAGAGAGAGAGAGAAAGGATGAGAGATTGAGAGATTGGAGATTGGGTAGCGAGGTATTAACCACCGATTGATTTGGTCTTCGTCTCATCCACCTAGCGTCAACACTTGGTCACCGACGATTCGCGTAGTTGATGCTCGTGTTGGAGCGGTCGCGACTTCCAGGGCTTCCATGAGTAAGTTCCGATGTTACGGAGTACTCGACAACTCGACACACCACCGGAGTTGCCAGGCACACACACACACACACGCCCGAAACATACGGGGACCTACCTTACTTGAAGATCGGTCTATATGTGCACGATGCGGTTTGGAATCTTGCCCAAAGTCTGGAAGGACGGATTCGGGTGGATGTAAGCTGAAACGCAGGCCGAAATGTAAATGCGTTGTGGTTTAGGGGGCACGCAGAAAGAAAGAGAAAAAAAACAATGTGTTGCATGCATTGATTGGTGTTTGATCAAACCTTTGTTGCACGAGAGGACGTTGAAGGTTCCGGCTCAACTTGATCCTTTGTCGCATACCTTACTTAGCATACGCATACAGTACGACAAATCAAATCTGACGGGTATGTGCCCCCGGCCCATAAGAATGGTAATGGGTAATCATCCATTCTGTTGAGAGATTCATCAAGGCGCCGGGGCCAGTGTGCATTTTATATTATTGAACCTGAAATGGCAGATGCTTGTCTCGCAAAATGGATGGAGAGGACCGGCATCCGTGCCGCCGGGGCTTGCGAGTCGTGATCTTTTGGACTGGGGGCGCAGTTGGTGGTCGGTGCTGGATTATGATGCCAGGTACAAAATCTGATCAGCACTATGCGATAGAAATGAAGGTACTCTCCAGTCTTCTACGTATGATACAATACCTACACCCGTCTCCCGTGAGAGGCATCGGACCAGACACGGCACCAAGGCCAGGTCTGCATACTGTAATGTAATGCAGGCGAGAACAAGAACAAGAACAAGCACAAGCACATCCATCAGCCTGTCAGCAACCAATCAGCGCCTTAGTAAGGGCACCCTGAATATGCTCATTGACTCTCTCTCCCTAACCTACTTAGTCTCTCCCGTCTGCCTCTCGTCTCCTCCCGATTTCTTGGCTTTCCGATGGAAGGACAACCTCTGAGACTTCTGGCGCATATCCGCAACGTAACTCCTGTAGGCTGTAGGGCGGTAGGGCACACCGGGCGCCATGCCGCGATGAACCAACCATCAATTCCATCCTCCTCCACCATTTCGGCAAGTACATGGCTTTTTGGTATTCAACCACGATTAGTCTGCCTACCCGCAACCAGTAGACAGTAGATACGCATTGGATTGGATACATAAGTAGATATGGATGGATTGTGCATAGGAAGTATAGTACATGTAGGAATGGGGTGAAGTCAGACGGTATTTGGTCAATAAAGTTACTCTCCAATCATGATGGACTGTTGACCATCTCGAATAACAACAACTATCACCTGCACTTGCACTGCACTTGCTGCGTTGCGTTGCGCTGCACTCTTTTGCCACACACACACACTTGATATGCATCCATACATCCATCACGTTACCCATCCAATTCGACTACAGACGTGAAAGCCAGCCTCTTCTTCTCGCGCAACTCGGTCATCTGCATCGCATCCATCACCATCAATCTCACAGGCCGAATTAAAAGGAGGCTAGCTTTTCTCGGACGGGCCTTTTTTTTGCATTGCTTTCAATTCGAGGAGTTCGCCTGGTTTTCGTTTAGCAGGCACAGGCTACGACTCTGCTGGGATTAGGTCGCGAGGTCAAGGACCGGCCCAGGACTGGTCAGGAGCTGACTCTCTCCATTTTTGTGGCTCTCGCTGCTCTGTGCAACGCAACCCCAATTCTGAATGCTTGGCCTGCCGGGGCTCTTTCTGGCTCGCTCTCTCTCTCTTTTTTGTCGGTTCCACCACAGGGCCCTTCCTAGCGTTCTTTACTGGGCGGTGCCTTAGCCCCCCCCCTAACTCTCCTACCTAACTGGACTAAACCGGCCGATTTCTTTGCTGCTCCAGTCTGCCACTCTGCCAGTGCCAGTCTCCCAAGTCTCCCAAGCACCAAGCCAGGTTCCCAGTCGTCGCGCAGTCTCACCCTGTCCTTGACCCGACCTTGCCTTGCCTGCCCACTCTCTCACTGGTGGCTGCATTCCGCCTTTCTTTCTCTTGCCATTTCTCCCCCCAAAGCACCAGACTGCGCTGCTCTCTCGCCTTCCTTCCCTTTTCAATTCCACCCTGCCCAGTCCTGCCAATTACTCATAACATCCTTGGACCCGACTGACACACAGAGAGCCTTGTCCAAAGCCATCTCGTCGTCCCTTTGGGCATTCCACACCTACCGACCTTCCTTTTTTCTCTCCTTCCCCTTTCGAGTTCTCGTGTCAATATTCTCACCAACAAAAGATACTCGGGGATGAGCTTCGCGTCGGCTTAGAGTGCTCGAGTATCTTCGATACTCCTATTTTCTTTGTGAGGTTTCGAGAGAAGGAAGTGCCAAAAAAAAGGAAGGAGATTCCTCCTTTAGCTTTCGTTGGCAATACAATAGGCCTGACTGTTCGTCTGTCCGTCCTATTGACTACCGATCGACTCCCCTCGACCCAACGAAACGCAATCACGTCGGCCTTTCGCCATCTGGACTCGATTTTCAATTCGGAAGCGATCCTTTCAAGTTTTCGTCCTCGTCCTCGACCTCTACAAAAATGGCCTCATCATCGTCAAACGTTGTCGGTGTCCACTACCGAGTGGGCAAGAAGATAGGAGAGGGCTCCTTCGGTGTCATCTTCGAGGGTACCAACTTGCTGAACAACCAGCAAGTTGCCATCAAGTTTGTACGTGCTCACGCGTGGCCGTCGCTCTACCTGTCGTGCTTCCAGCGTACTAATTGCTCGTGTTTAGGAACCGCGTAAGAGCGATGCACCGCAATTACGAGATGAATACCGGACATACAAGATCCTGGTCGGGTGTCGTAAGTTTTGACCGGTCGTTCGACAGCCTGTAGCAAACCTCGCTAACCCCAACCAGCCGGCATCCCTAATGTCTACTACTTTGGTCAAGAAGGTCTTCACAACATCCTGGTCATAGATTTGCTGGGTCCTTCGTTGGAAGATCTCTTCGACCACTGCAACCGGAGGTTCACCATCAAGACCGTTGTTATGGTGGCTAAGCAAATGGTACGCCACCACATGAACTATTAACCCTCGCTGATTGAGCAATCTAAACTAACAATAATCGTCCATGTCTAGCTCTCGAGAGTACAAACGATTCACGAGAAGAACCTCATTTACCGTGATATCAAGCCTGACAACTTCCTGATTGGACGCCCCGGCACTAAGGCAGCCAATGTCATCCATGTTGTGGATTTTGGAATGGCGAAACAATACCGCGATCCCAAGACGAAGCAACACATCCCCTACCGCGAGCGAAAGTCTCTGTCGGGAACTGCCAGATACATGAGCATTAACACGCATCTGGGTCGTGAGCAGTCCCGCCGCGACGATCTCGAGGCACTGGGCCACGTTTTCATGTACTTCCTCCGTGGTGGACTGCCATGGCAAGGCCTCAAGGCTGCGACCAATAAGCAGAAGTACGAAAAGATTGGCGAGAAGAAGCAGACCACGCCGATCAAGGACCTGTGCGAAGGTTTCCCCGAGGAGTTCAGCAAATACCTTACGTACGTGCGGAACCTTGGATTTGAGGACACCCCCGATTACGACTACCTGCGTGACCTGTTCACGCAGTCTTTGAAGAACACGGGCGAGGTTGAGGATGGCGAGTACGACTGGATGAAGATCAGCAAGGACTCGGGCAAGGGCTGGGATGGCATGCACAAGCCCAGTGGTTACCACAACCCAAACCAGAGGCCGGGCCCTTCTCAAATGGAGCTCCACGGCAACTCGCGAAAGGGGCTCAGCAACCCTGGTTTGACCGTCGAGCGTTTAAACGCCGCGCAGCCCCCACCTCCGTCACCAGCGAAGGCGACGGACAAACGCCGGCCAAACGCCCCAGGCGCACTTAACGCACAACGAACCAGCGGGGTGGGGGGACTTCGTGATATGGCTACGCCGACTGGGTCAACACAAGCACAATTCCAGAACAGCAGTCAAAATCTGCCTCCGAGAATGGCTCCCCAAACGAACATCAGCGGGGGTGCCCAGGCGATGCCCAGCCAACCTACCCAGCCTCAACCTACTGGTTTCCAGAAGTTCATGAAGGTTCTCTGCTGTGGTATGTAAACCCGAGCAATCTGAATCGTTGGGACGAGCATATACTAACAATATAACAGGCTAAATGCCCCTGACCTATTCACATCTGCGATTCCGTATAGACTCCGAACGAGCATTGGATGGCCGACATCCTATCCGATGTTTCAACATACTACACCTTTGTAATACTCTTTTGGGCTGCATCCCGTTCTCAACATCACTGTTTTGGTACACACTGCCTCACGCAGCTACGACTTTATATGCGGCTCTAATTGGCATTGGCACGTCATGCCCACAGAAGCCTGCTCACGAACACTTGTTATTCTTAGACAGCGCGCGATACACTCGGCATTTTCTTCAGTGGCCCCTTGGCTTAACTGCCATGCCTGCCTCGATGTTGTCCTGATTCGAAGTGTTGCCGATATGTGACAGCTTCGGGCAGCACCACCGTTGCGCAGTTGTTCGTGGATATAATCTCGACAGGTCAGCTCTACCACCAAGATTTGGAACCGGCTTTTATCACTATGTAAAAATGCAGGGCCCATCTATGGAGTTTCATCGTTTTCTGGCACAGGGAACACTTGGCGGAGTCTGGGGAACGAACCAACAAAATTTTCCTCTCTATTTTATCAGCATCATTCACGACCCTCGTTTTTTTCGTTTACGGACCGGAGTAGACGCAGTTTTGGGGGGAGACGTGTTAATTCAGTAAAGCGACACAGCAAGCGCATGGCGCCGGTGGAATTCTTCAGCATTTGACAGGCATTAGGGTTCTTTCACACATATAATCGTGCTATTCGATGGTCCCTGCCTCGCGAATTTTACAACCCGTCTATAATTAAGTTGGCTTAAGTGCCGACCACAACAAACCAGAGGAGCTACTACTGTTTCGGCGACAGGGGGGCGGCAGTTGGAGGAGGGGGGAGACAAGAGACAGAGAAAGGGGCGAGAAGGCGGTTGAGGATGTAGATCTGGCATACAGGGACATAGGGTCAAAGGGACATTGAGTTTTGTGTTGTAGAAAAAGGAATACACCGGGAACAAAAAATTTGAAAACCACCTGCTGTTCGTTCTTAACCTTTGCATGGCTGCCAAACATATCACCTTAACCTTGGCGGCTTCAAGTAGGTACGGAAGTTGAACTGTGTCTGACAATGGACTTCTCATACCACGACCAACAGTTGCTAAGATGGTTTTATACTTTGTGCTCCTACACGTAGTAGTACCTAGCTCACGGTACATTAGGTTGCTTAGAGACATGGTCATAAGCCTCTAGTCGATAAGGGCCTTGTATCATGTTTGGAGTTGGGCATTCTACCATGGCTTGTGTCCTCTCAGGGTGTGGTATATATATGGTGTTTTGTACATATACGTATCCAGCATTATCGTCAAGCAATGGGACCAAAGATGGCATACTCACTGGGTTTTTGTCGTTCATCCATAGCGCAGCGTAGAACGTCCATGGCCCAAAAAGCTCAATGAAACATACAAAGGACACGTGCAAGGACGTAGATATATATCGCAAAGCACCCGTATAGGCAAGCAAAGAATTAGGGGTCATTCGTTTTCATTATACAGCATCACAAAAGCCCAAGCCCATACCCGATGACTAGGACCTCTCTCTCTCTCTCTCCTTATCCTGTTTTTATGTAAACCATGGCCTCATCTCCCATGAGATATGAGTGATACCTCCTCGATCCATGTAGGAGGGGTGTCTGGTCCCAGTAATCTCCCTATCACCTCCGCTGAACTCCGACACTGAAGGGACCAACCAAACTATATTGGAAAGATAAGCCTTTAAGTGAGCTTTTGCTTGATGAAGAACGACCTCAAGTGCGACAATTGCCATGCGCAGGTAACGCCAAGAACCACGAGCTGGATGACCATCCATCGAACAACACGGCCGTTGGTGTTCTCGGACTGATCTCTGAATTCGGCTTCACGCTCCTATTATTTCATTGCATTGATTAGCTCCATGTTCATCCAACCCAATCGGGAAGTTGGTGGAATGTAAGAAAAGTAACAATGACAACTTACACGCTGGAAAACCTGCTCCCTACGGATGTCCTGGAGGCGCGAGTTGAGGTCCTTGATGCGCTGCGATAGGTCCTCCATCTTGCCCTTGTCGGTGCTGGCGATCTCGGACGACTCGCCGATGGCCAGGTCGAGCTGCAGCTTGATGCCGCCGTTGGGGTGGTGCTGTGACAGCCAGCCCTGCTTGCCCGAGTTGGAGGACGGGGTGAAGCAGATCTTGTGCTCACCGGCCTCGGCCGAGGTGAAGGTGAAGCGCCCCGAGCTCGAGCCGCGCTGCGACACCACGCGGTCGTCGTTGTCGAAGGATTCCTACGAGTAGCCACCATGGTTAGCTTTTCTCCATCAATGGGAAGGACCGACTTCCGGGGAAGTGTGGAAAAGCAGCAAACAACTTACGTCAACCGAGATGTAGATGCTGATGCCGTCATGCTTGGACCAGGACCGCATGTTCTCGTCCCACTCCTTGGCCTCGTAGTGGCCGACCACCAGCGTGTCCTTGGGCAGGTCCTCGAAGAAGCATTTCGGCTGCGACCCGTCGATGTAGAAGTAGAGCGCCTGGGCGACGGTGCTCAGCGACAGGAGGGGGAGGATCGCTCTCATGTTGACGGTGGTGGATCGGGTTTCGGGGGTGGACGAGGGCGGAGCTATACACTTGACGGTATACTCAATTGGCTGGCTGGTTTTGTTGAATGGGCGTTCCCTTTCCGGAGGTTGTTCGGTTGGTGTCGTCGGGCTGGTGGCTACCAGATTGTTGTCGCGTGATACGGGTTCGTCAAGTAAGGTTGAAAGGCAGGCAGGCTGGAAATAGCGAGAGTTAAGCTACCAAACGTCTCCAGCAATTGTCGTCTTTTCTCTAGCCTCATGGGAAACTGCCACGTTAGGGAAAAAGGGCAAAGTGTCCAGGGGGGCGGCCAGGCCTGAGAGGAGAGACAGCAGCTTGGTAGTAGTCGCTAACCTGTAGGGGTTAGAGGGAGTGGCTCGTGCATTTGCTCAGTGGACGGCCTCTGGGACACATGGAAGTAAGTAAGTAAAGTATGGATCTCAATTTTTTGGAGCTTAGCATTCGGCTGGAACTCGGAACTCTAGATTTGGCTGCCAGTTTGGTAGTCGACGCCCTCAGCAATCAATTAATTAAGCCATCAAAAGACGCGTCGCACTGACAGAATTTATCACTATCGATCATCGACTTATTCTCTTTCGATGTGTCGCTCTATGACAATAATTTAAACCAGAATTATTGCGCGACTGTCGTGCCAGCGGCTGGCGTCCCCCCGCGCTGCACCCACCACCACCACGAACTGACGTCGGTTCCGGTCAATCAAACGAAACCGCCCGTTCAATTCCGACATGACTTCCCACGATGTGCGCGAAATGCTCAACCTGCCCTCCGAGGGTGGGGGCTCACGGCCGACCAAGAAGCAGAGGACATCAATCGCCCGCCAGAACTTGAAAGGCCTGGCTCGAGAAGTGCAGAACTTGGGCGGCGACAACCCCATCGCCATCGTCCCCGAAATATCCTCGTTCAAAAAGCGACGTTTCGGAAGCAGGAAACCGGCCGCAAGATGGGAAATGCGCTCGTTCCGTAACTCAGCGCGTGGAGATGAATCTTTAATACTCAGACATTGGCGACGGAAAACCGATGTGCAACCTACGGCGGCGCAGCCAGAACAATCACAGCAAAATGGCCAACCGAGCGAGGACATCAAAATGGACACAGATAATGGCGATTCGAAGCCCGAGGAGATGGAGGACTCGAGTTTCGCCAAGTTTAACGTCAAAGTCGACGTGCCACAATACAGCGAGGACCAGTACAACTCGACCTTGGCCAACAACGAATGGACCAAGGATGAAACGGATTACCTGATGGAAGCTGTGAGAGATTACGATCTAAGATGGCCGTTGATATGGGATCGATACGACTACCAGTCAAAGGAAGGGGATGCCAGCGCAGATTCCAGTACGGCCGTGGTACCAGCCCGCAAGGCCCGTACTCTGGAGGACTTGAAGGCACGATACTACGAAGTTGCGGCTAAGATGATGGCAGTCCAACGGCCCGTGCAGTACATGAACCAAGCCGAGTTCAGTTTGCACGAGATCATGGTCAACTTCAAGCCCGAAGACGAGACGAGGCGGAAGAAGTTCGCCGAAGCCCAGATGGGCCGCTCTAAGGAAGAGGCCCGTGAAGAGGAATCATTGCTGCTCGAAGTCCGCCGCATATTGGCCAGGACCGAGAAGTTCAACCAGGAGCGCCGCGAACTTTACAACCGCCTGGACTATCCTACCTCCGAAACGACTCAAGACCTGAGCTCTTTCAAGACAAGTAACGGTCTCCACACTCTACTTCAAAATCTCATGACCGCCGATAAGACTAAGAAGCGTAAATCGCTCATGGGCACCGACGGCCAGAACACACCTGCTTCGGCAGGCCCCTCGGCGCCGCCTGGCTCTACGCCGTTGGCTGAGCAGCGCCGGGAGAGTATAGCGGCATCTGCCAGTGGCCACGGCCATGGTCATAGCCGAAACGACTCTGTCGCAAGCACCAGCGATGCTCGTCCGGAGAAGCCCACAAAGAAGGGTGCCCAGGCGCCCGAGCGGCGCAAACTCACCGAGCAGGAGGAGCTCACATACGGCGTGTCGACGCACGATCGTCTGCCTAGTGGCCCGACGTTCCGTTACGACCGCATCAACAAGATCCTCACGACCAAGTCCAACGCTCAGCATGCGCGCATTACGAACACGCTCAATGAGCTGGACGTGCCGGCGCGACTGACGATGCCCACCAAGGCCGTGGTGGACCAGATGGAGCATCTCCTGTCGAACATCCAGACGCTGCTCGACCTGAAGAAGCTGAGCGACAAGTTCGATGCCGAGATCAAGCTGGAGAAGGCCAAGAAGACCGAAAAGGAGAAGGCTAATGGTGGCCCTGCTGCTCAGCCAGCTTCCGCCTCCGAGTCCGCATCAAAGAGCAGCGGCTCTAATGGCGAAACCGCCAAGGAGAATGGCACGGCAAACAGGGATGGAAAGAAAGCAGGGGATGCGGCTTCATCTGCAGGTACCTCCGCAAAACCCGCAACTGGTGAGGGTGCCAATGGCGAAAAGGGTGCTTCCTCCAAGAATGAAAAATCATCAGTCGAGAAGCCGGCCGCCGACGGTATGGAGGTGGACAACGAAAAGGCTGTTGCCAAAGAGGCGAAAGATACCACGAATGGGGTCAAGCAAGAGACGGGCACCGCCGAAGAGAAGGGGGACAGGCCTAGCAGCAGTGGTGGGCCTACTAAGCGTTCTGCAAGCGTATTGAGCTCAGTTAGTGATAAGAGCGCCAAGCGTCAGAAGAAGTAGAAGTAGTCCATAAGGGGAGGATGCCAGTAAACAAATATGAAAGAGATCTCTACCTTCCATGCATTCGTGTTGTCCTGTTGCGCAGCAATGTGCGGGACAGCAATCGTCACGTTGGTTGTGTCACATGCTTGCTTAGCCCCCCTGATGGAAAGGGTGTTTGTGAGATATGACAATTTGGAAAGGGAATGGCAATATGTGCACCCTTGGGCTTTACTGTGATCAGAAGTCCACGCTGAGCTAAGCACTGTTGTTCTCGAAGAGCACACTTTGAAATTGCGTGATGTCATGATCATTAATTATTTAGGATATCTATCTTCATCTCAATAACACGCTATTCCTTCTCGTGATGCACCCAGCCTAGGACCTTCTCAGCCTTGTCCGTCGACCAGAAGGCGCGGTTGGTGCTCATGTCGGCCCGGATCTCGGCGTCCGGGTAGTACTTCTTGGCCAGCTCGGCCGAGGGTGTGCCGCCCTGCGTCGTGTCGGGCGCCACGATGTTGAAGACCTGGCAGCCTTCGTACGCGTCCGCCTTGGTCGCGGCGAGCAAACAGGCGCGCGCCGTGGCCACGGGGCTCACCCAGCCCCATAGCTGCTTGACACCGGCGGCGACCCAGTCCTCGTCGTGCTCCCGCAGGACGTCCCGGCGCGGCGCGACCTCGTGGATGCGCAGGCACGCCACCTTCATGCCCGGGAACCAGTCCGGGAAGGCGCGGGCCGCGGCCTCGGCCTCGGTCTTGGCCAGGGCGTAGGCGTCCGTGGGGCGGCAGGGGTACGCCTCCTCGTCGATGGGGAAGTAGGGGAAGCGCAGGGGCTGGGCCGAGTAGGCGAGGCCGATGGCGTTGACGCTGCTGGCGTAGCAGAACCGTTGGATGCCGTGCTCCGCCGCGGCCCGCAGCCCGTTGAAGGCCGCGTTCACGTTGTTGTTGTGCACGTGGCTGTCTTGCTTCCCCTTGGGGTCCGGGATCGCCGCCAGGTGGATCACGGCGTCGCAGCCCGTGAAGGCGGCGACGGTGGCGTCGTAGTCGGACGCGGCGTCCGCCGTCCGCATCTCCGTGTTGGGCGTCTCCTCGTCCTTGTCTTGGGGCGTGCGGTTGATTTGCACGGTCGAGTGGCCTTCTTTGGCGCACAGCTTCACGACTTCGCGGCCGACGGTGCCGCGGGCACCGGTGATGGCGATCTTCATGTTGAGGTAGGGGGAGGTGGAAAAGGGGTGTTGGGGTGAGAAGGTTGACGAGGTTTGGGAGATCCTGTGAAGGGTTGATGAGGATGTGGATGTGATTTTGTTGGGTACTCTACGAGCTGCAGTTATCATGTTTCAAAAAGAGATCGAGTATAAATTCTGTCAGTTACTGTGGTTATATATATGCGTATAGGAAAGCTGCTATGTGTTCTGTGGACTTGTGGGTTGTTGAGTGAGATGTGTGTAAGTCAGGATTATATGACGTCGCCGCTAAAGTCCGAAGTCTTGTAAATGGATGATGTAAGAACAGCGTTTTATAGCTTCTGCTAGCAACAAGCCCCTTCTTTCTCGCTGGGTATCTGTGGGCCAAAACAAAGCTCACAGCAAGATCGGAGAATCAGCACGTCAAGTAAATACATACAGCTACAAATTGGCGAAGATGGATTTTTGACGATTCGGAGAACTACCTCCTAGCACGGTAGGTTCCCTTCAACATTGTGTCACTGGTCTTAGCGCGGTATGGTACGGGGTACATGATACGCGCGTTGAAAGTGAAAGTCGTCCCTCTCCAGAAATCAATCCAGTTTATTCCAACTTTCCCCGACTTCTTTCTGGGTGTAATTAAAGGCCAACCTAGCAGTCTTTAACAACTTTTATTTCATCGCTTATCCATCGAGCCCCATTTCCCGGCGGCAAAGGACAGGCCTCTGTTGGATCCATTTGTGACCGTATCCCTGTCATATCCTGTCAAATGGCCGAATCCGGCGCGAGGAAGATGGATCGATACCAGTGGAAGGGTGGGTAGGTTGATCTTGCCATGGTTGATCTCGCTATGGTTGGTTTTGCTGCTGTGAACTTGCTCTGGCTCATAAAGATTGCGAAAGAGAGTTGTTGAAAGGTCATCATCGCCCATCCCAATGATTCAATTACTCTTATGTAGACAACACCTTCAGCGACCTCGAGCGACAGCAGCTCACTCAATCCAAGACGGTATGGTATATACATGTGCGAGTCCCGTGGTTCTGCTAAGGGGCAAAGAGCGTTGAAACCGCCGGCGAGATTGCCCATCTGCAACAATGTGGCACAGCTTGTTGATCACCCCCAAAACAGACGACAACCACCAACCAGCCCAGAATTATGTCGACAGACAGACTACTGTGCCGCAGGGCGTGATGTTAGTCGTTGGTGCCGTGGGGGGGACGCCTTTCCCACTCCCGCGTCTCTCACTTTTCAAGACGCCTGCACAGTAACTTACTTTTCTCATATGCTGCTGGCCATGACATCCTCTTTTCGCCTGCGTGTTTCATGAAGCTTTCAACGTCAGAGCCAACCTCACAGGGACGTCCCGAACACTTGAGCACAGAGGGCAGACCATACTCGAATCACTTCGAACTACGTAGCTCTATTGCGGCAACCGAGGCAGACTTTACAAGCGGGCAGCTCAACAGGTGATCTCGTCGCAGTCATGTTGGGGAGTCTTGTTGTATATTGGGCATGCCTTCTTCTGCCGCAGTTGGTCAATGGAGGCACAACCTTGCCGCCGATATCTATCAAGGGGGCGAAACTCTATAGGCCAAACGGCGATGCCTTCTTTGTCAAAGGTATGTATTGCCGTCACTTCTTCGGCTCGCGACAGGCGGGAAACTAACCATTTGTCCTACCCAGGAATCGCCTACACTCTACCTCCATTGAGCGAAGTGCGTGACCGGCTGAAAGATACGAAGCAGTGCGAGATCGACGCAAAGCTCATGGCGGATATTGGGGTGAACACCGTCCGGGTGTATCAAGTAGAGGCCAAGAATTCCCACGACGGCTGCATGGAGGCATTCGACAAGCAGGGCATCTACGTCTGGATCGAACTAGACAGTGGCTTCACCAGTTTTGACAGCGTGGGCATTCCCTAGCCGAGGTCCGGGTCAACCAAACCGCACAATGCATGCTAACACGGCTGGTTCGACAGAGTAAAACCGAGTGGACAATGACCATGTACAATGAATGGTCGTCCAAGATTGATGAGTTCGCTAGGTATGAATGAATCGGTCACACACTGAAGTAGTGGTCTTCCAGGAACGAAGAACTAACACGTGACCAAACAGGTACAGCAATGTCCTGGCCTTCGGTCTTGCTGCCGACGGCATTGACAAGAGTTTGTTTCCCTCAACCCGCTACCTTTATGACCAACAACAGTGAATGTTGATCTGATGATAATCTGAAATAGTACAATACGGAAAGTCGGCCCCCTACGTGAAGGCCGCCGTGCGAGACATGAAGGCATTCCGCAACGACCGCGGCTACCGCCACATCCCCATCGCCTACACCCAAGAAGGCGACACGTTCCTCAAGAACACGAGCGTCGACTACCTGACGTGCGGCGACTACGCCAACTCCATCGACCTGTTCGGCCTGAACCTGTTGAACAGCAATTACTGCGGCGGTAACCTGACCGACATGCTCAGCGAGTTCGCCACGGCGTCGATCCCCATGGTCCTGTCCCAGGTGGGCTGCGACGGCCGCGACGGCGCCCCGCGTGACTTCTTCGAGGTCCACGAGGCCCTGCGCGAGCGGCTCGGGTTCGCGCCCGACGTCTTCTCGGGCGGCATTGTGTACGCCTGGCCCAACATCAAGAGCGGCTTTGGCGTCGTGCAGTACGACAACGACAAGCTCACCGGCACGCCCGTGCTGCTGGCGCCCTACACGGTGCTGGGGTCCGTCTATCACACGGCGAGCCCCTCGGGCACTCCCGCGTCCGTATACGACGTCGCCTCATCCGCGGCCCCCGCGTGTACGGCCCAGACCAGGGGATTCGGCGGCTCGTCCTGGCAGGTGGACCCAAACCTTCCGCTGCCCACGATCCCCGGGCTGCCCGCGGTGACGCGGGCCGACGACGACAGCGGCGCCACGACCAAGCCTACGGGCGGGCCGGCGCAGAACGGGCCTCCGGGAGCAGCGGCCTCCGACGACGGCAGCAGCACCAGGAGGTTATCTGTCGGGGCCATAGTCGGAGCCACCGTGGGCGGCGTGGTCGGCTTCGCCGCCCTCGTGGGACTTGGCGCGTTCATCCTCCACAAGCGGCGGAAGACCGCCGCCGCCAATGCGCAAGCTTCAAGCGGGAGCAGCTACAAGCCGGACTCCGAGTATGCGCCCACGGATGTCTCCTTCGGCACACGGCAGGAGATGGCGGTGGGCTCGCCGCCGCCGGCACCGATGGGGCGGCCCGAGCTCTCCAGCACCATGCAGCCGATGGACGCTGCCCGCGCGGGGTATTACGAATTCGAAGGAGAAGATACGATGAAGGCGTACGGCGGCGGCCGTGGACTGCAAACACGGACGGAGTTGCCGACGCGGGCGGAATATGTGTTTGAGATGCCGGGAGGGAATGTTAACAGCACATATGCTTCTGATCCGGCGGGGCTTCAGGCGCAACAGCAGCAGCACCAGTACTAGTTCTGATATTTTGGCGTTGCTGTTGTTTTTACGAGATAATTCTTATACGTTATATTTATACTTCTGCATAATGCACCGGTGATTGTGCTATAACCCCTAACCTATCGTAACTCCCAGAACGGAAATGCGGCATATATGTAGTGTAATAGAAACGACAAGATTGTATCATTGTTGTTGCTTAGATAACCTCCTTACAACATCATAATGCCCACAACCTTGAGCAAAAAGAGATTCATTACGAGAAGCGGACGACGAAAAGATCCGCAAATGAAGGGAACGTAGAAGACCAAAAGGAGAGGAAGCTAGTCACGAGGCGGGCAAGGAAGAGAAAATAGCAGTAGAATGTAAAATGCGAAGTAATCGTGACATTAATGTAGAATTCCCGCGCAGCAAGAACAGGTGCGGATGCGGATGACCATGGGTATAGACATAAGTGATATGCGAGCTCCCCCCCCCCCCCCCCCCCCCCCGATGTCTCCCATCGTCCCTCTTTCCCCTTCGTAGCTTTAAACCCCCATCAGTATGATTAAGGTAGCTTCCAGAGCTAGTTCCGCTGTTCATCAGGCCTTGTTTATGCTCCCCCCTCCCCTTCTTCATCATATGTGTGTGTTGTGTATGTATGTATATGTAGAACCACTTGGCCTTGGCTTTGTATATATAAGTGCTGTTGTGCCGCCCGCCCCATTTCCATCTCCTCCTGTAGGAAAAGAGAAGAAAAGCCCGGTTCTCCTTTAGCCATGTTTCCTTTCCTTTCCATGATGCACCTCTCTTCTCGCTGTTTCTCCTTAAATCGTAACGACATGACATGATGACGCTCTCTAGAATATTCCCCCTCCCAGCCATGATGAATAAAGAATAATAGAAAAATGAAAAGGAAAAAGAAAAAAAGCCAAAGTCGTTAGATGGATGCTCGTGCCATGTATAAATTGCAATGCTACCCGGGCGTGAAGGAGGTCTTCTTCTCCGCATAAGCACATGATCAAATGAGCCGAGCAAAAGGAGTAGGGGGTTGGGTCGTAATTGTGAAAGAGAAAATAAAAACGCTAGTATCTGTACAAACAGTAACGAAGTGGGTATCATAACGAATCTGAAGAATGTAGACGCGGAAGATATCAGGTAACGTTAACATGAAAGGTGTTGTTGTATGTGCAGTTGGAAGAGGCTCCGCGTGTCGAGTTAGGGTTGGATGCCGCGCAACACGTGCGCCGGATTGCCCGTAACAATCGTAAAGTTTGGCACATCCTAGAAGAGGAACTGTTAGCAAAAGTGGTCAAGTCGTATAAGCGGGATAGCAACGTACCCTGGTGACAACGGAACCAGCACCGATCGTGGAGCCTTTGCCAATCTTGAGACCAGGCAGGATAACCACATTACCACCGACCCACACATCCTCCTCGATCGTGATCGGCTCTCCCTTTTGAAGACTCTTGCTGCCCTGACGCTTCGCTGGGTTCGTGTCTAGGGTAGCAGCGAAGAGGCTGACGTTGGGTCCTATGTAGGTGTTGTCGCCAATCTTCACAGAGCAGGAGTCGATGATGGTGCAGTTGCGCCCGATGAAGACGTTCTGCCCTATGGATATATTATAGCCATAGTCGCAGGTAAAAGGCGCTTCCACCACGACGTCGTTGCCGACCCGGCCCGTGGGAGAGACCGGGGACTGCTGGGAACCCAATAAGTTGATGGGTTCCTTGGGCATCAAGACCTCGCGGAACAGTCTGGACCGCTCGTTGCCAGACACTCCATTGTTCGGATTTGTCGAGTTGTTGAACCTCCAGCAGGCGGCACTGCATCTCTCCCGTTCCAGAACCAGTTCTTTGTTAAAAGGCTGATACCAGTCGCCCCTGAGCATATACTCTTTTTGAGTTGTTAATTGACGAGAAGGTGGCACGAATTGGCCGCCGTGTGATAGAGCGAGTTGAGCAGTGACCTGAGTGCTTGTCGTGCTTGGGGGAGCAGCAGTTGGTGGAATTGGTGGCTGCTGATGGTGCGAACTCGGGCTCCCAGTACGTGTCGGGGCATTAAGTATATTGATTTGAGGAAGTGTCGTGGGTATGCTAGATTGAGGAGTCTCGGGCTCTGTACGACTGGCGTCTTTTAGAGGAGGGATCCGGAAGGGTGTTATCGCACTGATAGGAGTTGGGAAAGGGTTGGCTGAAGCGTAAACCGAGGAGGGTAGGGCGGAAAGCTTGTTCTCCGGGCTAGCCACGGATGCAGTTGGAATTGTCGACGCAGTGCGCTCATCGTCCGACATTACTGGACGGCCTTGAGGTGGGTCTATCCGCAACGAAGGACCCCGGTATGGCGGAGGCGGTTCTCGTTTGGGCGGCGCTGCCAGACTCGTATGTTGACTAGGGTAAGGGGGTTGCTGAGGCATTCCATAGGCACCGGGAGGCACATAGCTGGGGTCCTTGGACTCAAGCGGGACTGCCGGAGGCTTGTTTTCCATCTTTTGATATCCACGTTGGTTCGCATAGCCTTGGCAAATGAAGCCTCCTCGGAGACAGTTGTTGCCTTCGGGTTTCGCAGTCAGCTTCCGATTGTTTACGTGTTGTGTCGTGTCGTTTGGGGGCCACTTACATTCAGGCTTGCTCTCGTCGCACTTCTTCTTCCGTTTACGGCATGTCAAACAGCCCGTTTTCGTCCTGTTGCTGAAGTTGCGCTTCCTCTTCTTTGGGTCTGACTGGATCACCGAGCCATCTCTCCGGTGCTCCGGCGTGTACGAACCGCCATAGTAGCTGGACTCGTCTTCGCCGGGGCTCGTCGGCGAGTAGCCCTGCTGCGAATCCATGTGGCTAGTGGCTCTGCGGAGTGAGTCATCGGCCTGTCCCTCCGATTGCGACGCCAAAGACACGGCCGAGTTCTGCGTCTCATATGCTGACCGTTCATCCCGATTATGCTGTGAATAATAAGGGTCGCTGCGCTCGCCCCGGTTCTCGTCCCCATACGGGCGGTAGTCTCGCTCATGATGTTGAGAAGTGCCGTAAACGTCCCGCGGCTCCGGATGTGACGGCGGTGCAGGAGTCCTGTCTTCCGTGGCGCTCGGGGCGCTGGGCCCCTCCCTGCGAAGCTCGAGAGAGTTGGATCGTTTCCGCTTAAGCGATGATTCCATGTCAGGATATGCATATGTCCTTTCTGGGCCGGAACTGGGCCACTGATCTCGCTGGGTCGAAGGGAGATCACGAGATAGAGGTCTTGGCGCAGGGCCTGAGACGACGATCTCGGGTCGTTCCTCCGAGTCGGCCCTCTTGTTCGTAGGACTGCCGCTGGTGCGATCTGTCGGCCTTTGGTCACCCCCATTAAGTGCTGTGAAAGGCGCCATTTTGCAATACCCTTAAGATTTAGAGGCTCGTGGGTTGTGAAATCTCTAGAAATGCCCTCACACTATGCTCAGTGGGCATAAACAGAGTTCAAAGTCGCAGCAGTTGCGCGCGTTTGCCGTTACTGGTTGCAACGTCGGCCCTGGTCCAACTGCGCCGGTCTCAGATTCAGATACTGCCAACAGATGCTCCGGACGATACACCAACACAGTCGAATACGAGGGTCCGCACACAAGACTCAATTGGCCCCCAAAGAGGTAACCAAGTTCACTAAACAGGCGCAGATTGAGTGGAGAGCCAAGACGGAAACCGAAAAGCACGTGTCTGCAGGCGGAATTGACGCAGACCACAGCCAGAAATCACCGCAAAAAGTAGTTGCGGTTGGATCGTTGAGGACTGAACTTCGAAGTTCTGGCGGGCTATTGCGCCGCTGAGGCGTGGCGGGGGACTTTTGCAAGCGAGGAAATCGTATGCGTAAGACTGGCGGGCAAAGCTGAGCTGGGAGGCGCACAAGGTGTAGCCAATAATGATCCTCCTACCTTGGCTATTCCGAAGAGATCCTTGGGCTTGCGGGCAACGCTGGGGCCAATATAAAAAAGAAGACAGAGGAATCCCACAGGAAGTTTTTCGAGAGAGTCGGTCCACGACCCTTTCCCAACCGTTTTTGCCTTCCTTTCCGGATCCCCTTTCCTTCCTGGCTGGGCGGTTGTGCTCTTCAAAAAAGAGTTGTCTCCAATTTCTGTAAGTTGTGAGGTAAGTTGTGAAATTTTGGCGCTTGGGCGATTTACCGCGCGATTGTGCTGCGCCTGCGAGAGCTGTGTCTCTGCGTTTCAGGTTTCGGTGCTGTCCGAGGTGCGGCAGACGAGATAAAATTTGGTGAAAGAGAGTATAGTATCTGAGAGAGCTAGTTCAAGAGTCGTTCGTTCTATGGCTTGTTCATCTTATGGCTCTCAGCCCAGCAAAGAGTTAAGTTGAGTTAAGTGAGCGAAAGAAGAACGCCGTGTTTCCAGGAAGTTGTTGTTGTTGTTGTTGTTGCGGTCTAGGATCCTTGATGTAAGGAGACAGAGCCGAGAGAGAGCGCGAAAAGTGATAAGTTCTCACGTTGCGTCAAATCAACCCGGTAGCTTGGAAGTAAGGTAAGTATGTTTTTGGTTTGTTCGTTCGTTCGTTTGGTAAGTATTCTCATCGACGTGATAAACACATACACAACGAAACGCAGCGTCAACGCAATGCAAAAGCAAAGTAGCAAAAAGGGCAAAGCAATAAAATGCGACTCGGGAAGGCGAAGTATGTGCCTCGGCGGGTACTACGAATGTTTTTGTAATCTTTACTAAGTACTTCCAAATATGCAGGCGCAACCCAGAGAGACAGACGAGAGACGAGAGACGAGAGACGAGAGAGACGCAGAGCAACATTAATCGCCTAAGCTAAAAACTCCACACCCCTGGACGGATTTTTGCCCCAGTATCTGGCGCTTGCTCTTAACAGCAGCGATGGGGATGAGGAGCTGGAGGGTGCTGCTAATTAGGATGGCTGTCGCAGATGTCTCTTTTCTCAAGCAATTCGAATTGCTGGCTGGAGGGGCATTTGACTGGGGTTCGTCGTGCGTGCTGGCCCTCTTTGGCCCAGGCGGTAGCGGTAGGGATGATATGTGAGGTAGGTACCTGGGATACATGCCTCAAGTGCTGCTACATTTTTTGATCATGACGAGATGGAGACAGACGCGACTGGAAAGCCATCTACCCAAGTTAGCGTGCAAGCTACTGGGATGCTGGGATGCTGGGACATACTGGGATAGACTGGGATAGGGGAGGTACTTCAGCGAGCAGGGAAAACAGGGGTCCTGGTACTTCGGTCATACCCACCCCTGCTTGGCTTGGCCTGCAAGATGGAAGAGAGTGCGCCTAGCTAGCTGCTAGGTACCTCAGGTTGCAGTCAGGCAGGTCATGGCCCATGGAAGAATGGTTAGCTACAGGATCAGGGAGGGGGGTTGCCGCAACCCTCTCCATTCGCTCTTCTGCTCTTGAAAGGGCTTGGCTTGTGTATTTTCTTTTTCTATCTCTTACACTCCCGGAGGGAGTATGTGCTGTTCGGAGAGACGGTAACCCACACACCCGCACACATACATGCATGCATACCGACAGAACAGACAGACAGACAGACAGAGACCAGAGACATGACACGACCCGGCTTGACCAGCTTCGACTTGGACTGGACGAATAGTCGCTCGTCCACTCACAGAACGCCCTAGGCGGCGGCCGGCCACAAACGTTAATGGACCACACAGCAAGCCAGCGCAAACGATGGGTCCTGGACTGGACTGGACTCTGCTGCTGCTGCTGCTGCTGCGGTTGTTGTTGTACTCTGCTCGCTTATTAGCACGGCAATCTATACATACCCACGAGCGTCGGCATCATGACTCTCTCCCGTCTTGTCCTCCCCAAAAAATTGGCGCCCAATCGTGCCAAACGCGGGCGGCGTCCATTGGACCTAGTTTGCTCGTAGCCAGGGAGGAGACAGAGGAAAACGAGAGACAAGCATCTACCTGCCAGCCTGCCAGCAAATGAGGGCCGCTTGACGCGCTATGCGACCCCATACTCGTAATTGGGGCCCATGTCTCTCTTGTTCCTTTTCCCCTTCGCGATGCCGAGCGAGCAGGGACAGCAAGAAACTCTAAAGTGTTCACGGTTACTTTAGCTGAGGTAGGTTGCCGCTTCTGGCATGATGTACTGTATGGCTATGCTGTTAACGTGAGAGAATCTGATAGTCCTAATTTGTTGGGGGCCGCGATCTGCCTGGCCTGAACGAACGGATATTGAAACTAAAAAGCTCGACAGCCGCGACAGCTCAGGCAAGTCACTGTCGATCACCTCCGCACAGTTCTGGCCAGCCCACCAAGCAATGCTGGCCATGGCAGCATCGCAATAATGCAGTACATAAGCACTGACAAAACCAGCCCCTCCATCATGATGCAACCAGGATTCGAATGGCTGCTGCCCGTCGCTTTTAGCCCAAAGCGGTATCGATTTCTCGCCGCTGACCCCTTCGTATGCGACTGATGACAAACCGCCTAACCCAGTAATGCCTTTTCGGCCCGTCCAGGAGCAGTTCTGGCGAATGACCAGATGTCCGAAGTACTGCAACCCATCTATGAAACATCAAAACTATTCTGAGCTGTGGCGAGCTTGGCAGAAGGCGCCCGGCTAGTCTAACTTGAAAAGGCCAATCCGGTAAAGGCTGACTGACAGACGCCAAGGTACGCGACCGCTTGATTCCAGCATCCAAGCCACCGATACTGCCACATGGATTCGATCACAACTCACAACACGGGCCCACGGCGGTTTCGGTGACGCTGATCGTACCCTGTGTCCGAGGGAGAATAACCCGACTCTGCTAACGGTACCTACCAGGGCCACCACGTTCATCAGTTCGTATGCACATATATATATAACTCTCAAACCACCAGGGGTAAATATAATGCGTTTTATCATGCTGCTGCACTTGGGGATTCTTGCTGGCTCCGTACTGCTCGGATCTATAGTGGCGGTGGTGATGCTCTGATTTGTTAGGAATTAAGGCCAGTTTGTTCTCACAAGGGTGTGTGTGCCCCGTATAGTAGCCGCCAATGATTTGACGGGACTCCCAGTTGTCTTCGGGATACATGGGAAACGGTGGACCGGCGCGTGCAAGGGCGTCGTTCCATCTTCATTTATGCTGTCTGGGTCGTACAATTTGCCGGGTAAGGTTGACTGCGCGTCTCGACTTTTTGAGACACTTCACCACATGTCATGGATGCTATCGTCGTGAGCGTGAGCGTGAGTGAGAAGGGATTCCAGCAAAGTCAACGTTACGGGCTGCCGCCGCATGTACTCGTAAGAAAGTAGGTGCAATCTCCCTTGCCGAGCTTACAGCAGATCACCCGGTTCCATACTCGCATAAATCGTACATGGGATGTCCACCGCCCGCCATGTAGGATAGGCAGTCTGCTGGGCAAAATGTCAGCGGGCTCGGCGGGTCAACGAATTTTGGTCGACAGCTTGTCCGCCGCAACCAATGGGGAGCCGATTCCAGGGGTGTGTGTTGAAAGTTAAGTTGTACCATCAGGCGCGGCCTTTAGTCCCTTTGGTCCTTAGGTGGAGGATGGAAGGGATATGATAGATCAATAGAAAAAAGGTACATGTTTTGGAAGAGTGGTACTTTGACCCATTAAGCATGTCCCTGTTCCTTTCCAGGCCGCGTCTAATGGGACTTGTTGGATTTGGAGCTAGCGCGAGTTTGACTTCCGGCACCCGCGACTTGCGTGTCATGGTCGGCTCCCTCTCCACGGCGGGCTGGCCTGGGCTGGCTGCTCAGAAACAACGTCTCGCGTCGCAAGATGGTACTGGCGGTACGAGTAGAGACTCACCGCCCGGATTCTTCAGCATCCATAATGGCTCCAGCCTGTCCTACATGTGTACATTGGTAGCATGGCATGCATGTTGTAGTATCTTTGCTGGCTGGGTGTAGGTTCTCCTTGCGGGTTGGTACGTGCCGCCAAGTGCCATGTTCTTGTTCCATTTGCCGCGATGCGCTGGTAGCAGTGCAGTAGACAGACTCACTAGACTCCAGTAAGTAGTAGGTAGAGAGTACGCTGCTACTACTATGTATGTAGGTGCCTGTCTATAGTGCTTACCAGCTATTTTGACCGGCGCCGATTTCGACAAGGCCAGGATGCAGAATGCCGTTGCTTATTGCCTTGATGGAACGTATATACGTGAACGGCAATGCTCTGCAACACACGCAACGCGGTAGACCAGGTTCTTTGAAAATCTACCGAAATGGTCCCGCCGTATCACATGCAAGTATTAGTATGGCCATGGTAATAGACGGCGATGCCCAGAGAAGACGTCCTGATCGGGTTCAATTTCGCATCTTGAGTGTAATGAGGGCCCTCTTTTCGTCTGGCGACGCGCATCTCGGTGACTGATTCATAGTGGTTGTTTAATTTGTGCAAGGGGCTCTCGGTACATTTGGCTTTCTGCTCGGCGATAAACATAAAAGGGGCGCACACACACACCCACACACCCACCCACACCGGCGGCGGCGGCAGGTGGTAGGTAGTAGATAGTAGACAAAAGTGAAGTAAGTTGTGCATGTGTTTTAGTTGTGTGCTGTTCATGGCGAAGTGGGGGACGTTGCATACCTTCGGCCTATATAATTGGCTACCTCACGGTTCAAGCGCATCCGCGTGACCCAGATCCCGCAGCATTCGACATGGGACATGGGATGCGAGTACGTACATCGTAGATTAGAGAGAGAAACATTCGAATGCTACTTCCCCTTCCCAGCTTCCCCTCTCCATCCGTTTGATCAATTTGATGACAATCTCCGGTGTTACGGTAGCAACGTCCCAGCATTGGATCGAAAAGGCCAATGAATGTACAGTTCCGTTTGTGGTGTAGGTACAGGTATGTAGATTCGCCTTTTTGTCTTTTTCTAACTGGCTCCTTCAATGTTCCATTTTGCATGGGTAATTATGTATTCAGAATCAGAATACAACGTTCGGGCAACGACCGGAGGAGTTGGTGATGGAGCCGGGATCTGCCCGAGAGAACCAGGAAGGAAGCAATAACAACGGCCGTCCCTTTAACGACCTTAGCCTTCCAAGGTTGCATGCAGTATACGTTAAATAGTTTCGCATGGATGTGCTGCTGTAGATAGCATGCCTACGTACATACTGAAACCAACATCGATGATAATTATAAAGTAAAGCATGTATAGTTGTGGGTTGTAGATAATGGGTTGGGCTTCTGGTTGGTAGTTGAGTTACCTTTCAACCGTTTATCCCACCAGTAAGTAAACTTGGCCTAAATTTAGAAAAGCCGCACCCCGGACCCGGGCGTGGCTTCCTCAACCACATGAACCAACACGTTCAAGCTATCGCTATCGCATAATAAGCGTTTCAAGACGCACATCAAATACTACCATACATACTACATAGCTTCATACACGAGAGATCATCGTGAACTCTCTTGCTCGTCTGTCAATTCCAACGGTCAACCCGACCCAAGCAACATCATGGCCCCCGAAGCGCTTGTCGCAACCACAACCCACACACACGCACACGCGCATCACTAGATCTGAGGAACAAGCAAATCCTTCCTTCCCTATCGCTCCACCCACTTGGGAATGCCGTGCCCTAAAATCTAACCGCCTCAGAACCTAGTGATCAATATTAAGCGGCATCGCAACCCCCATTGGCTGCCCAGAGCCAAGAGGGCGGCCTATGGCAGGGACAAACTGCACATCAAATGCGCCTGGAGTCACTATTGCAAAAAGAAGGGCTCCTTGCGATAACGAGTCTTTATTTAGAACTTCAACACTTTCTCGCTTCGCTTCGCATAGGCGATTTGGTGTGGCTTCCGTGGCGCATCCTCGTCTCAATGTGACTTATGACACAAACCCACCTTCTTCTACCTGTTCGTTCGTTCGCATCGCATAGTAGTACAGTACAGGCTCCTCGTAAGGCAGTAGTATCACGTCGGGCGGGCAAGCGGGCAGAAATACACCACATGCACATACTGTGCACACTTGCCCTGCCTGCAATGGTACCTTGACTAATAGTCCCATTGGCTGTTTGCTCTCAGCATCGTCTATATCCTTCTACATATCTCACGAAGCAGAGTCGACGCGGGCGTCAAAGCAACGCAACCCCGGAAGCTGGCGGCGTAAGAATGACGACTAACAGCGACTTGGCCTCGACTAGTGCCGCCGCGGAACCGTGGTATCATGATCTGTCAGGTGTTCTTTCTGCCCTCTCCTCGACTCCACGCTTTGTGAATATTCCGATGTGCACTGGTTGATCTCGGCGCAGTGTACAATTTGGACTAGTGTGGCCGAGGTTAGCCAGGTTGTAACTGAAAGGAACTTTTTGTTCAGTCAGCGGGTGCTTGTTAAGGCACGACCAGCAGTCGCTCCTTTACCGCCAGTCCAGGTTTTGGTGAAGGGCAGGCAGACTCATCCATCAATGCCACTCCAAGTACTGGAATCAGGCCACACAACAAAGACGAATCCACGCGCACGACTGATTGAGCAATGTCGTCATTGACGACTTGAAACATTCGCGATCGAATGCACGATAATCGAACAGCGATGGTGGAGATCAGATAGCGTATAAGATAGAAAAGCCCATGTTCCAAAGGCTGGAGATGAGGCCGCTTTCCACGGCACAGCGGTCGGTACTGGCTGGCGTTGGTTCTGGGTAGCCGCGATTCAGGTTCGGTCGACCACCTTTCCAACTCGGACAGTTTATGATGGGCTACCAGCCTGGCTCGATCCTCGCAGGAAGACATTCACTCCTTGCATGAAAACCAACATGGTCCCCCTGCTGTTTCCCCTTCTGGCGCCGTTGTGCGGGCACCTTTCCGCTTCTATGGGAACTGATTCGCTTTGACGCCAGCCAACTTGACATCGTCTAATAAAACCGGAGCCCCCCTTGTCTCTTTGTACCTGCCCAGTGCCCCCTGCCCTGCCCTGCCCGCTTGCTCCCTCTCATCTGGCACTCGCACGGATGGCAACCTTGGGGGGGCTACCGGCAGACTGGCCTGAGTGGCTCGTTCCCTCGGAACTCTCTTCAATGTTCTGCGGGGCAGCAGCGCTTGACGACACAACCGTTCGACCAGACTGACTTCCCAGGAGAGACAAGAGGTACATGCTGCACTGTACCGACAGAAGAAGCGCGACTTACGACGCTAGTGTAACGTTGAGTAAACTATCGCCCAGGGGCTGTGAGCTTGCTTGCTTGGTCCAAGGTACTTAATTCGAACAAGTACTTTTTCCTCTTGAATCAATTCCCGCCGTCAGTCATGATTGCTATCAGCCACTCACACGCTACACCGACCGACCGTCACCCCATCTTGCGCGCTCGGAATAGCACACTGCTATAATTCAAAGAACTACACAAATAGTTATTGATAAACTTAGGGACGAAACGCATGGCTATTTCTTGTACAACACCAGAAAGCTCAATCTTCTTGCTTATTAATGGAAGTTTCGAAATGGTTACTTGCGGCTCCAGATCAGCGGCTGAATAGCCGAGATACCAAGTATTGGGGTGCGCGGTTTGTTATGCGCCAGCCGCTTACACTCGACTAGCTGGCCAAGAATTAGTTTCGTCACTTCTCAGCTTAATTGCTTCGAGAACGCCCTAATTGAGAACAATCCGTTTTGTCGTTTCTTCTGTTACCGTACCCGATCACAGCTCAGCTCACAGGTCAAACAATATCCGTCCCGGAATGAATTGTCAAGTTTCTTCTTACCCATGGATCACCTGAATATGAATAGAACAACAAAATAACGGCAATATAAGTCCAAGAGAGTGGTTGGTGCTGTTGGTTACCGAAATAGCGAGCTTTATTGATAGGTGGTGGCTAGGGGGTGGTTTGCCCGGCGTGTCTCTTTTGGGACAGAAGTGGCTGATCGAGACCCAAGAGCGTGGTTCAAAAATTGTTTGCGTTGGTCCATGTGATCAGAAAGAGAGGGAGGGAGCATTGTTATTATTATTATTATCAACCAAGCCGATGCCGCATGGAGTGGTAAGCCGATGCGCCGAGCACGGCAAACAACTCCCTCGCCTCTCGCACACGCCCACCCAGGCCATCATGTCATTGCACATGGCGAGCAGACCGGAGCGGGCTGGGCGGGAGCCAAGAGCGAAGGATGCCTTCCCGTTTTGTGCAATTTCAACCCAATGGGCTGGACGGTCGTTGGCTTGCTCAGGCCGGAAATATCCCTCAAGGTTGCCAATCCTCTCATCTCTTTTGTACCGGGGCAGGTTCAACATCCAACGGCCAGCATGTGCACACCCGGCATAGTGGTAAAGCCTTGTAAGAGGTAGCGTAGGATGAATTAGCGATGTCATCAAAGATGGGGTTGCCGAGGCAGAGTTGAGGAGCAATGGGGACAGGCAGGCAGCGAGGCAGGCAACCCGAAGAGCAAGCCGTTGTCGCAATCCCTCGACAAGCCAGGGCTGGTTTGAACATGACAAGAATCGCGCTAAGATGTGGTCGCTGGCTGGTCCTGAGACTCGACAGAATTAACGCGAACTGACTCCTTCGGCTCGACTGTCACAAGCGAAGGATCACCAACCCAGGGGGGTTGTTAATGCAGCTGAACGGCAAGACATGGGTGCATTGGCTGGGATGGACTGGATGATCTGAGCGGAAATCCCCAGTGGCCGACCCAGTGGCCGACCATTCGCCTAGGCCAAGTGTTAGCCACCCATACGTTACCCGAGTCTTCGGTCAAAAGAGCCTCAAGATCACCCCAGTCAGGCTGTCAGCCTACTATTACCTTCTTGTAACAAGGTCACTCATCTTCAAATATTTGTTCAGATGAGTGTTCATCTTTTTTGCCTCAGACCTTTCGAGATCGCATTTGGCGGACACCCGTAAGCGCTCATACGAAAATGCTTCGTCACCAGACTTTGCCATTACTTGGGTCTGTCCAATGATGAATGGGCGTTTCTGGGTAGCCGCCGTCCCATGACGGTTTTAAGCGCCGCCGCAGCCCTTTACTTAGCACTTTATTGACCTAACATTCTAGAATATTTCCTCCTTAGGCGACCATCAATCGCCTATCCACCACTACCATCGCGGACGAAGCGCCCGTCTGGTTACCTGTGCGTACGGCCTACGTCGATGGGCTATTTTTGTCGTCGTCGCGAACGATGACTTGCATTTTTCCCCTGGGTACCGCCGCCACGGATTCGCACGGGCTGCTTTACTGGTCAATATCGACGCCATCGTCGCCGTCGTCGTGGGTAGGGGGTGGAACTGGCGATGACGGAGACGCACATGGGCGCTACCGCACCGCTGCCACGCGCCCTTATGCGAGGTTCCCGCCGTTCATTGCAGATAACGAAGTTCGCTCTTTGCATATCGCGAGAAGAAGGTGTTGTTGCCCAGTCATAACCCATGCTGTATGCCTCTTCTGGAAGCGCTGCTGCTGCCACCACAATACCTCATTGGCCCGTCTCCGATCCCTTCTGTTCCCCGGGCCTTCGTTGAGATCTCTAGAAGCCATCATAAGCTATTCAGGGTCCTGCATCCCCCATCTGTGCTGGGCGCCTCCACGACGACCATGTATCGCCGGGCGCCAATCCCTTCCATCCCCTCCCCTCCCTCTCTCACACTCGGGGTGTAGATGTGCTAAGTGTGTCATGCACATGTCCCTTGTCCTTATCACGCTGATATCATTGGTGTACCTGAGCAACAGAGCCGCGAAGGTTAAATTCAACGTCATGGGAGGAGGGGAGGTTCCAGTCACTGCCCAGTCTTCGGTGTGCGTTTGTCTTGTATCCTGCCTGACTAAGAAGTACTTGGACATCTAGATCCCCTCTACCTGGTCCTGCTACCGGTGTTGGATGCAGTTGCATAGTACTGACCGTATCCATACACCATTTATGTACCCAGAAGGGTCCTTCATAGGTAGACTGGTTTTTTTCCATGCTCTTAAGTCGTTGTTGGTTCAGGGACGCCTCTATTTTAAGCCAGCTGCTGCTATTTTTAAGACCGATAATGTAGCCTCATGATGCAAGCCGGTGCGGCTGCAGAAGTGTTTATTGAAACGTCAAGTCCTAAAATGAACCGCATGTCCAATTTCTTTCTTCCCTTTCCACTTTTGATTACTGTCGTTTTCCTTTTTCCCCCTCTATCGTTTATTTGCAATGTATTTTTCCACATCATGTTCTTTCTTTAGCTCACCGACATGTCTCTAAGCGCTGTTGCTGATGTCGGTATTTCCCTTTCATCCCTACGATCTCTAGGCGGCACGGGTTCCTGGGCGCGCGCGTCATCCTACTTTCTCCCTACGTCAAACCCTGGTCTAAATTTAGGAGGAAATATTGTGACTCGTCTGACAGTCTGACATGATGCAAAATGCTACGACCGCATCATTCCCTACCCGTCACCGCTGTTTAGGCTCACCCGCGCACAACTCTTTTCTCATCATGCATTTCCTTCTCCGTTGAGGTCTTTCTTATTGGCCGGTCGTGGTATCTGACAGCCAGCCTTGCATCAAGAGCGGGAAGCCAGGCGTCACGGGGCTTCGAAGTCGGCGGCTCATCACAACTCGATACGACTCCCTTATTCTGTTTTCCACCTTCTTCTTTCTCTTTGCTTACGGCGCCCCTGCCTGCTCCTATGTTTCCTTCCTATCACGACCCTTGCATTCCCTTCGAATGTGCCGGCAGTTGCTTGCGCTTCGGTTTCATGTTACGCAAAAATGAACTTGACATGATTTGCTGTATCGGCTAGATGTGAGTAAGTACCTTGTCATCTCTCGTCAATGTACTTAGCTTATTTTTCTCCCTTCTTTGCCCTCTTTCTGATCCTTCCGCTAGATAATACTCGCCGCTTGAACGTCGTCACCCCTCCCCCCCTTTCGCGCTACCCCACATTCCAGTCCACCACCACCAACCCCCAGCTTCCGGGGGATACCCTCTTCCTGCGCGGGACTGGGTTGTGGGTGTGCGTACCCATTGGCGAGAAACTAGGATCCTCCGGGAACTACCTTACGGAACGAGACAAGGGCGAGGTGCTGATGGATGTGTGTGTGCGTGTGTGTCTTTGTGAGATTTTAGAGTTATTTCTCGTTCATCGTCCGCATTAGGGAATTTGGCCCTTACTCCCTCCCCCTACGTAACCCAACTAATTCCTCAAAAAGATCCCTGAGGGGTGTTCGTTTCGCTGCCGGCGAATCTATCGGCGCTTCGTTTCTCACATCCACACTCACATGAACCCAGATCCCAAATGCTTGGGCTGACTGGACTTGCAGATCATTGGTCGGCTCGGCCAGATTTTCCCAGGTTTGCTTACTTTCTTTCTCTCCTTTGCCACACACCGCACCGCACCGCAAAACGCAGAGCGCACTTAGAGCTATCCTGACTGCCGAAGCGCTCTGCCGAGAACGGCGTCTCTGGCGCCGATCGACTTTCCGCCTGCTAGCTTGGTTACGTACCCCTAGCTTACTTTCCATCTTCGTATGTGCGTGTGTGAGCGCGTGAAGAGGAAGGTGACACGAGGAGGCTGAGAAGTCGGGACGAGAGAGGCTCGGTGATCTCGCCTTAAAGGCGCCAGGCTAATGCTTGTGAGCCTTTCACTTCGAAACTTAGGTAGGGAGCGGGCTGTCGTTCATAGGCTGAGAGGCCCAATCGATGGTAATGGCATCGACTTGTCGTTACGGTTGGTGGGGTACCACTCCCCATGGCCAGAGGGCCACGGAGAGCTGGCAAGGCAGGCAGAGAGGTATTTATCTTACCATCGCACCGGATCTGGGATCTCAGCATGTGGCTTCGCACTAACATCCGATAGCTAGATAGCCTGTAATCATGGTCAGCGTAAACTATGTAGAGCTGTAAACACGCAAATTATGATGAAAGTTATAACGTATATGTAGTGAACATTACTCATGTAACTCTCATGCGAGCGTGATGCTTGTAGGTATTGCAAGCCGGCCCTGAGGTCATAATAGCAGAATGAATGGTTCCGGAGCGCCTCATACCTGACGGATGAGATACTCCCAGAGCCGCACGCCCTTTTCTTCAGTCATGGCAAAACGTTATTACTTGTGATATTTCCAAAGAATACTTTAGAATTTCTACTTTCTGACTATCACCTACTATGCGGTACACTTGAGGAGGAGAAGAATCAAACGTGGTTCATTCGATCATTTACATATATCTGTTTTGTTTGGAGGTCAGTGTGCATAGACTAACGAAAGGGCAACATCTCTCAGCAAGTAACATAACAAGAACTGAAGTCTCCCGTCATTTCGTGGGTTACATATCAATCGCCGTCACCCTGTCATACCCCATCGGCGTCGACTACATCGATGACAATCTGAGTGGTGAGATGATATTTGTATATCGGATCTCAGACACAACAGTTAATAATTTCTGATAACCTCGTCGACTGCTCCGACGATATCGCCATATTGCAAACCGACAGGTGTCTCAGGCAGGTCCTCGTGAAAGTGCGACAGACAGAGTCCTATTGTAGTGGATGGGTCTAGGGTGCGTAGGTTGGTAATGTGGACATCATACGTCACCCTGAACTTATATCCTTTTCGCATCTTGCGGGCGCGTACGACATCGAAGGTGATTGTATCATCCAGGGCCGGGGTTGGGGACGTGTAACCGAGGTGGACGAGCAGTCTGACGCGCGGCAGGTCGCCGAGCGTCATATCGGATTTGGTCCGGTTGACAGCGGCAGCCGATCGAGAGGTCCAGCCGAATTGAATCTGGCAGGCTGTAGTAGCCTCATGCGACGTGCTTGGAGCAGATGGAACAAACATAATGTTCCTACTGGCCTCGGTGTATGTTTCTACGACGTCATATTGCTTATTGTATACTCGGTGATGGTCTCCGTAACGAAGAGTGTGCCGACTGTCACGGTTTCGTACCAGAGCGGCAGCAAGCACTGATTGTGTAGAAGCAGTGACAGCAACGGCTTCATAGACAGAACGGTGGACGCAATTGCCCAGGTTTTTGATTGCAAGAAAGCAGACTTCTGGCCGTACGTGTAACTGGAGTACAAGGCAGTCCTCAAGGTGTAAGTAGCTGCGGGCGTGTATGTATTCCTTCAGCAGCCGCGGGCAATTCGCTTCCAAGGCGTGAAAATCATCCAGCGAGAGGGTGAAATGGTAGTGCTTTCCATCCGTAATATCTGGGGTTTCGGCTTGGTCGAGGAGGAATTGAACAAGACGACGTGCACAGGGCTTGAGTATGTGCAATGCAGGAGTGATGGCAGCATCGTCAAGCTTGCCAGCCAATGGCTTGGGCTGGGCTACAATAAGCTTCCTACCAAGCACGTTGTGATCCATCGTCATATGGTGATACCGTCGTTGTACTTCAATAGGTAAAGCTGCCGAAGATATCTAAAGTGAAAATTGATGAGACTGGCAATTTTTGGGGGAAGAAAACGAACGTCCCATCCCAGCTCGCTGTCACAACCGAAACTAATCATGTCGACTAGGTGATATAAGTTAGTTTCATGTCCCAGGCTTAAAAACCACCTCCCTCTTAACTCTATTGGTTTGGGAAATAAATGAAGGGTTTAGGCAGACATTTTCCATTGTTAACTCCGAGACGCGAACGTGAAAGAGTACTCATCGAAACCAAGCTCTCTCATAAAAGAAACACAACATGCTGGCACCCGCGTGAAGGTGCGGGAATTCGAGTCAACCGACAGCGTGCCGTCCAGTCCGGCGTGGCCAAACACGTCCTATATTCTCCGCTCCTATCTCGTTGCAATGCAGTCGTACTCGAATTTCCTTGGCCTTCTTCTCCATGTACTTTACTTCTCTCAGGGACCCGTCCTTTCTCGCGCACTTCTCCTGATCACTCCAGTCCTCGAGCCCCTGAAAGACCAACGGCCATATCGAGGACTTCCACAGAGGCATCCCATAGTGTTGTTCGTTGAATAGCGCCGTGACAACGAAGAGGAGTGTACTCAAGAGTATGAAGGCAATAGGAAGCATCAGCCAGCGCCACTCGATATGGAATGTTGCCTCTTGACGCGAGGCGACTCCCGAAAGCACCTTGGCACCTGGACCCGAGCGGATACCGTGTGTCATACTTTCCGCCATCTTATCTACGACGTCAGAAACGTTCTTACCATATCCTAAAGCAGAGCCGATAGAGAAAGACACCTCCAAGGTACGTTTCCTGAATGTAAACATCTTTGCCATGAAGTCCGCCAGGTTTGCGTGGTCTTTTATTGCAAACGCAAAATCCTCCTCCTTGAAAGGCGATGTGTCTGGTTTGTTGGAATCGTTCTCGTGATCAACACGCGGTATCATATACCAGCGCCCCAGAGAAGCATTATGATTTTTATCAGGGTTTGGAATGAGAGGTATTTGCGATACTTTGTAGGGCTTCAATACACCGTTCTCCTATGGGAAGCATTAGCGTACATCTGCATTCAAAAGCTAGAACATACGAAGACAATGACCGACTCACAACTGAAAGATTCTCAAACCTCCTGGCACACCAGCTCACAACGCACTCGGTTGCCGCCCAATCATCTTTCGGTTGATCGCTTGTGGGGTTTCCCCCCCCTGCATATCTGTTTCTGAACTGGATAATAGCTAAAGAAATAAGGGTTCCTGCCACTGCTTCCTTCCCTCGAACTATTGGGTATTCGCTCGTAGCATTACCCGCCACCTCGTCCTTGTTATACCTGGGAAAAGATCCTAGAATAACGATTGGCAAAACAATCCCTCGCGGTGTAGTAAAAGTAGCATTGATGTAATCGCTGCCATGGACTTCGACGACTTGTGTTCTGTCTGAGACATCCTCGCAGCTGCTGCACATGGCGAGTGAGGTGAAATTAAAATAAGTACAATTGGCTGACTCGCAGGTATATTGGAAGTTGGACCCGAGAGCGAAGATCCCGTTGATAAAAGCTCCTTGTAGACTGTCTTCAACAAAATTCGCTAGTTGTACTTAGCAACAAACTCGGAAGTGAAGTTCGCGTCAATTTCAAGAATCGCTTACCTTTGAAATCGCCACTTACCAGCGCTGTCGAATTAAACTAGCCGATATCGTAACTAGACAACGCCAGAATGGAAGCATTGTTGTTGTATTGTCTTATTTCATCCATCCGAGTGACCACTGTCTGCTGAGAAAAAGGTCCCACGGCCATAGCCACTATAGTAAGGATTGCTCCGAGGCTCGCTAATATTGTCCATGATTTTAATTTCCAGGGTGTTAGAAGAAAAAGTAGAGCTCCCCAGGGACCCTTGCTGGCATCGTCGAATACTGATAGAGCGTCCAGACGGCATCCTTCTTTCGCGAGGTAGAGCCACTTGAGCTGGCTAATGACTTCGCTGATCGGTATAAGCATGGCAGCCTTGGAGATCGTGATAAGGAGGGAGAAGAGTGCATTTACTCCGATAGGGGACACCCATTCGGCAACCGGCGTCCCGTCTATCATGGCAGCGATAATGACAATAGCCATCATACACCCAATACTGAGTAGCATCGCGAGTAACTCCCATAGCCACCACCTTTGGGCACAACCGCGCGTCTTTAATCTCAATTCGGACTGAGGTAGGAGGTTTCCTGTTTGGGGAGTGTTGATGCGGTTGTCATGCACCATTGGGTTGGCCTCCGACCTCGAATCGTCGGGACGTACACTCTCAACCTGCATATATGGATTCATATTGGTATTCTCTGCTGCCCAACTCCAAACGAGGTATGTGAATTTGCTGTGTTTATTTTCCACTGCTTTAAATTAGTTGTGAGTCTTCGTACCACAAGGTATCAGATAGAGATGGCTTTCGGGAGACGAGAACTGACTCAGACTCAACAGATTCAACGCCCAAAAAGCCAAGATTTCCGAAGAGGCTGAGTCTATACATATGTAGGTACTTGGCGAAGGCTGCGGCGGTCAGCCTTTGAATATAATGGATGTGTTTTCTGAGATAGTGGCTGACGCTTTACAGAGAACCTCCACGGCCGTACTCTTTTCCTCATTGGGTCGAGAAAGCAACCATACTGCATCATGATGCGGCCCTCAGCCCCACGTTGTCCACAGCAGCCCCCAAGGTGGTTTCCCCTAACGCACCGTATCCTTCAATGTGATTGGCTGTGGTAAACCGTTCACCATCACGTCGCTGTAGTTTCACTCGCCAGCCTGATGAGGATACTCGTCGACACCATGGGTAACACCTAAGGCTGTTACTTCGAAAAATATGATCCCAAATGCCGTGGTGAGGTTTCCTGAACTTGTAACTGCCGCATGGTGCTGAGGAAGCCAAATGCAGGCTGGATGAGCCCCTATTCGATCACGGCGGGGCATTGAAAAATTACTTACTAACGCAAGTAGGTATTATAACTTCCACATGAATGAATTCGAAAGCTCCTATTCGAATATGTCGGGGTTACTAGATCTTACACAAATAATATTCGCCAAGTGGCACGAGCGTAGATGTACTGTCTGCGTTGAATTGACACATCTCTTGTTGCTCTGGGAGAAGAGAATTATCTCCATTTGCGGTGGTCGGTTACGATAATAGCCTTGTTCCATGATTGTGCCTCAATTGAATTGATGAGACTTGTTGCGCTCCAGCTTTATTATGAGAAGTGGGCTCGTGAACGAGTGGCATGTCCTCACATGAACCTCGTCGCAAGATCTACCTTGCTAGGAGACAGCAATGCCCTACTAGCATCTTTGCTACAGTACAGCTTCGTGTTTCCAGAATTCCCTGAAGCATCAAAATAAAGGTAACGACCATTTGGGTTACGCTGCGAACAAGAAACGTACCAAGAAAGCCAGTCAGTACGATGGATATGGGCCATTTGCAAGAATCATAGTAGCTAATCTAACCATAGATTTACAGACCTTCCACCGACACGATGAAACGACACTAAGAAATATATGTAGAAGAATGGCATCCAAGAAGTGTGTACCAGAGGAAGTGATCTAGGTATGGACAGAGATAGGTGCAAGAAGTGGCCTCACGATGAGCGCCGACGAGGTCAAGTACGAAAAACTCCCATCGAAAAAATAGAAAGAAAAGGCAAAAAAGCTCGGCTCAGGGAGTCGTCTAGCCCCCCGGGTGGGGCTCGAACCGTCGACCTGTGCCTACGAAAAACCCCCGTGCCCGGGGTCACGGTGCCGGAGAGGGGCGCACCCCTTCCCAGCCGGGTTTTTCATCCTCCCCTTCGTCCTTACCACTCGACCAACGCGGACAGGCCAGCCTATTGATCGAGTGAGTAAGTACTCCAGTTCGGTGAAAAAACGAGCTGCAATTAGGCCTTATGACCTAAAGCTCAACTCCAGTGGTTCACCCCTCCGAAGCTTACCCGGAGACCACTGGAGGTCGGGTAGGCAGGCAACCACTGTGAACAAACGCGGTACCTCGATTGTTCGACCGCGTCAACCTCGTTGCCCTCCTTCTGATGTGTTTCCTGTAATTGGAGGCCGTCGTGATGACGTCCACGACCACGCTGTCATCGGCGCAAACAACATCAGCCTTGCCCACCCTTCATAATATGCCGGTACCGCCGCACCAAGCTTCCTTCACAAAACCCAACAGTAGTTTTATGACAAACCACTTCGCCAATCCTGTGAAAATCAATCACCACCGTTTTGATCATCTTAATCAGTTCCTCCCAACTGCATCACCCCTCACCATTGATCATTGATATCATGGCTCTCCATCATGTGGTGCGTACATGTAGGGCAGGCGAACATCTCCCAGGACAGCACCCGTGAAGATGACTTGGTCGGACTGGTGTAGGACGTGGATACATCTGCTAATGCAATAGGGTATTGCTATCTTGGAGGAGAGCCGGCACCAGGGGATAGGAGAGGTCGATGAAGCCGCCGATGGGACCATAAGGCATGAATCGCCCAGGGTGTCAGCGATAACACCTTGTCAGAGCAACTCATATCGGCGCTGGCCCAGCCGTATAGACGCTCCGGATTACGGCCAAGCAGTGACTCGGGTATCCACAGCAGAGGCCGCTTCGACCGAGCCTCCTCCGCGTGGCCAGCGGCCGGGCCGAACATGACCGTCTCTCCCACCTCCAGCCCGATAGCCGATATACCTCTCAATGCGACTACAAGATTCCGAGATGGACAACAGCATGGCTGGCCCAAAAACCATCGCGCTGCGAATGAGATCTGTTTGATGACAGCATCTAGGTTCGTTCGTATATCTGCCCCACAAACGAGGCGTTGACGCGGACAGTGGCTGTGGCCTCTCTGTCTATACCCGGGGAATTGAATGTCGTTCAGTAAGCGGTCTAGAACATGAGAGTACCGGGGTCTGATCGCATCTGCAGAGCCCTATTCCCGTCGCCGAAACTCTCATCTGATGTAGCACTGCATGCCCGCCCGAACCTTGCTGTCTCTCATCAGTCATCACAGTGACACTATCGCTTCCACGCACACACGATTTAGCGTAGTCGAAAGCAGAAGATAGATACACTGGCTGGCTGGATTATATTCCTGGATCATTATCGGGGCTTTGCGAGCCACAGGCCCACAGCGGTGTATCTGCATGTCATTTTGGGACGGCCGTAGTATATGGCCCGGCTGTCAGCCAATCGGGCGATTTCGTGAATGACAAGATAGGGTTTGGACGCTACCAATGCGCGCAGAACTGGGAACCTCGCCTCGGGAAACATCTAGGAAATCAGATACTCGCTATTGTCGTTGCACATGTGGCCCGACCACCACCCCTCACTCATTGGGCATCAACAGGGGAGACTTAAGGTTTCCGATTCGGAACTCTGTCTGACCGGACCGTCCTGGGATGTGGTACCCCGTTGCTGAATGATGGCAAGCTTGGAGATGTAGCGAGCAAACCATGGCGTTTGGGCTTGTACTGGCTTTTCCATTTAACGGCCGACTTGTACCGTCTTCGGTCTCGGTGAAGTAGAGGGAGTAAACACAAAGCTGGCGCCTTAGGTGATGGCTATATCTGCCTGCTGCCCCACCTGACTCCTGACCTGCATTATGAGGGACATCCAAACGGCAAGCTGCAGGAACTAGAACGAAGTCATCGTGTTCAGTCCCAACAGATTGGGTGCCATCATGCAAGGATTCTCGTCCCAAGCCTGTACGTAAGCGGGAGCGGCGGGGTGTGTGTGTGTGTGTCTGGTCTGGTGCACATATGTGTGGCAGTCGGACTTAACAAGGGCTTAGCCTCTGCTGTGTCCGATAGCCTCATCACACACCCATTTGTACATAGCTTTAGTAGGTCAATGCATACGTCGTACTTACAGGTTTTTGCTGGCGATGGTGTCATATTCGCCGCCGAACGGTTTTGCTAGGTTTTGCCACGGTTGTCGGTTGTCGGTTGTCTGCCGTAACAGCGACACTTGGTTTATGGAGAGATATATATCTGAGGGAAGAGGGGACGAGGTCAAAAGACTTTGCAATGCTGCAACGATCAGCAGGCTTGGCGAACGCCTATGGCAGCCCCTTTAAAATCGAAATAATCAGGCAGCTGATTGGCCTAGAAGAGGGTGTGGAAAGAGGCTGCCAAGGCCCCAGTCCGACCAGGACCGATCTTATCTCCCGTAGAACTTAGAGCCGAGAGCCCGAGACCTTGTCTGTTACTAAATGAGGGGCAAAAAGTGACCTGGTTTTTGCAGCAAGCAGCTTGGTAGTGGTTCGTTTGTCGACCACCATATCGAAACGGTAGGTAGGTTATGTATGTTTCCAGGGCAAGACAACGAGGTGGATTGGGGGACATGTTGGGCTTCCTTGGTCTGACTATATGCCTCCACCCCTCCCAATATCCGAGAGTGGAAAGAACTCGTTTAAATCTATCCGTATAATATATACTTATATATATATACTTAATATATAGGTGTATAGATACCATACTCTGCAGCTTCATATAACATTACCTACACGTGTGGTCATGTTGAATGAATTGAAGGACCCAAGACCCAAGACCCAAGATTGATGATTTGGAGCAGCTCGGTACTTAAGATGTATGTGGATGTACCATTGGCTGGGATGGGCCTTAGCAGGAAAAGCCCCCATTCTCAAAACGGGAGCTGCGGAGTTTGGATGACCCATTTTCTCCGGATACGCGGATATTCCAACGAGGCAAGGGAAAGGGAAGGCGACCGAAAAAGCACCACCGACCATGGACTGATTAATTGATTGATTTTGGTGATTAACGGGGAACGGAGCGCTTTCCACACCCGCACATACACACATACACACCTCTCAATACTGGCACAACACACAGGACGACGAGTAGGAACTTGGAAGCCGCCGCCTGTCAAATCCAAGTACCTAAGCAGTGACAGACATTCTCTCAGCCTGGGGTCCTGGTCGCGCGGAAAGTACTTACTTACCTACTTACTCGGACTGACTTCACATTTGTCATTTCAATCCTTCGAGTTCGACTTCATATCTCCGAAAAAAGTAGTTGGTGTTCTTATGATCCGGGTACCTTAGGTACTGCTTTTCGAGCCGCATCTTTTCCTTCCTCACTTTGACCTATCTCAATCTCACTTGCCTTCAATTGAGCCCGACATTTGCTTCTGGGTTAATATCGCGCTCCCGCCGCCGGACTTTGGGCTTGGATTCCACTTGGCCTGAGCTCATACCTCACACATACCTACCGTACACACACACTCACACATGTCCAGTCCTAGTGTGTGGGCTACATACAGACGGCATGACACACATGCTTTCACTCGGAGGACTTTAAAATAAAAACACCGTTTGAACTTATCCCCGAGTCCGGACTATGGATCGCCCATCCTACCAGACCAGCGTCTTCCGCGCACAACCAACCGAAGGCATGCAGCGGAAGATACAGAAGCGCAACAGACCGCCAGTTAGCTGCTTGCTGTGTCGCACCCGAAAGGCAAGCCTGTCTCACTGCTGCTGCTGCTGTTGGGGCATTTCCTTCATCGCCGTCCTCCTTCGCTAATCTCCGTCCTTTAGGTGAAATGTGACCGCCAGCAACCATGCGAGAGATGCGTCAAGAGCGGGGAGGCCGCTTTCTGCGAGTATGCCCCCCGGGCTGCCCGCAAGCCCAAGGGCAATGAGTCCCGGCCGCAAGTGGATTCCCGTCCCAAACAGGATGCCATGTCGCGGCCCCTCCTGCAGGTCCGCCTCCAGAAGCTGGAGGACATGGTGAATGGCATGTTAACAACTGCCGGGAGCCAAGACGGAAGTATCGCCAGTATCGCATCGAGCTCGGATCCACGAAGTGAGGTGGAAATGCGGTCTGACTTCAGCACTCCTCCGAGCACAGTAGCCACTGCCGTCACGTCCAGCATTGGAGCGCCTTACGGCCATACCCAGCCCGAAAACGGCTACGTCGGCCCAACCCACTGGTCGGCCATCCTCGAGAGTATTCATGACATCCGGGGCATTGTTGAAGCTGAGCCCTCAGAGGAAGACTCAAGTCCTTCGCCGCCACCCCATTCAGCGTCATCACACCAAGCGCGCGAAATGGACATCGTGTACGGCACTCATGTTCGTCTTACTCTAGATGAAGCCGTCGCCCGGTTACCACCCAGGCACATGACCGACCAGCTCGTCTTTGGCTACTTCCAATCCAGGTTTCATGCCGCCCCGTATATACACACCTCCAAGTTTCAGAGAGAATACGACGTGTTCTGGCGAGATCCATCATCTTGCAGCTTGCTTTGGCTCAGCATCCTGGCTTCCATTCTCAATGTAGCTGCCACAGTCTCTATGGGGAAAGGCGAGGATGTGAGCAAGGACTGCGAATCAGCTCATCCCGACAAGTTGGCCGCATTGGCCATCGACTGCCTAATCGCCGGCGACTACCTTGCTGCGAAGCCTTACTCTATCGAGGCCTTGCTGCTATCGAACTATACTGAGTTTCAACGAAGAAAAGACTGCGACTCAAGCTTGTGGTCAAAGTTTGGCTTACTTGTACGGCTCGCCCAGCGAATGGGCTATCACCGAGACCCGAAATTTCTGCCCAGTATCACGCCATTCGAAGGTGAAATTCGCCGGCGTGCGTGGTTTTTCATCGAGGTGTTTGACTGTCTGTTCTCTTTTCAACTGGGTATGCCTCCGATTGTCCGCGAAGACGAATGCGACACGGAAGCTCCGGGCAACCACTTCGACCTGGACTTTGACGAGCACACGACGGTCTTGCCGCCTCCTCGGCCACCAACAGAAGCAACGTCAACACTCTATTTATGCTACAAGTCCATACTATGCCGCCTGCAGCGTCGAGTCATCCGCTTCGCCCTCTCGATCCAACCACCGCCACCGTACGAAGATGTGGTAAAGTTGGACAGCGAAATACATGGGTTCCACGACCAGCTTCCTGTCACGCTGAGAATCCGACCTGTGCGGTCCTACAGCTTTGCAGATTCATGCTTCGATATTGTTCACAGGCTGATGGTGGAGCTAATGTATCTGAAAACTCTCTGCGTCTTGCATCGGCCTTTTCTCACGCGCGAAAATAAAGACAACCCCAGATATGTCATGTCTCGAAGTACCGCTATCGACTCGGCTCTACGGATCCTCGATCTCCATGCAGAATACGACGAAGAAAGCCGACCGGGTGGAAGATTGTACCAAGATAGGTACATGTTTTCCAGCCAGACATTACATGACTTCCTGATAGCGGCTATGGTGCTCTGCTTGGATCTAACAGAAGGCATCTCGACAGAGTAAGCAGCAACCACCCTATATCGGAAATACGTGAGCTAACTAGTAAAAAGTCCAGCAGAGCGGTCAAGGAAGCTGAAGGCACTAGGTACTTCGTACAAAATATGGTCTGCCAGGAAGCATCTTTCCCCGGATGCCGCGCATGCCACCAGAGTCGTTGGAGCTATACTGCGCAGAGTATCGATGCAGGAACAGCCTACTAGGCCCCCTGTGCAACCTCCCCCGCAGCCTGAAGTTAGGGATGGCTCGTTGGCCAGCCTTCTCAACAACGACACGCAAGAGACACCTCCGCCACCGCCACCCATGGACCAGTCTCAACTAATCCACGCGATGGACTTTTCTCTCGACTTTATGGACACTATTCCCCTGGACAATGTGCTGAACGATCCGGCACAGTTCGATTGGGTAAGCATTGCATAATCCACGACTGTTCTCTGTAGTATTTGCTAACTCGGACAGAACATGATTGATCACTATCTCCTTGTGGACCGACCAACATCTCGGTGATACTTACGAAACCCATAAAAAGCACCAAGGACCAAAGTCGCAGCGTGGCGCCTTCTTGGCCCTGAACGCTGTCATTAGAAATCTAAAATAACCACTGAGAAGAAAAACAAAAGGAAACTGCAGCGGATCTACAAACCTTTGAGCACGGCACGTACTTGACAGTCATCTTGCAGGGCAACCTAGAGAGCTTTCGAGAGTGTCTATACTTTTTCTTCTTCTTTACCTTCGTGGTTGATGTTTGCTTCCTAGCAGGCATCTGTTCCCATTTTGTTTTCATGTTACGTCCCGTTATGAAAACCGTCTACGAATGAAAAGCATTCCCCCAAGTTGTTGCAGAGCAGAGATACTCCCTTCTTCGACGAGGGATGCCATTCAAGCCTGGGGCTTGTGTCTTCTCGTGGCTCGTTCTTACTTATTTATTTATTTATATAGATACCACCAAATGTAGCGAATGCGAAAAGGCAATCAAGTTGAAACGGGTTGCCACACCCATTTACTTACTTCCCCCCTCGATGAGATCTTTGGATACATGTGACGTCTGATGATGATTTGTTAACTTAAATTGGTTATCTTGATCAACTATGCATTTTCTCATCATATGAACATCATGGACTAGGGGCTATGTTTCTCCGTTCATAGTAGATCGATAACGAAATGTGGCCATGCCATCGACCCTTTGCCTGCAAGGTAGCATAAACAGTATGCTCGGCGGGCATGGGATCATGACTGCAAGTCAGGCAAGATGATGGGAGGCTGCCACCAGCAAATCAGATTTCAGGTGATGATGGAATTTACACACTTGCAGGGACCCTTACCACATAGACTGACGTGCTTAACTTCATTTGTTCTGAGTTCATCGTACCCCAAATGAAAACTGCAATGCCGACCAGCCATGTGTGCATGCTGATTTCCAGTCTTCGAACCAGGACTTGGCAGGCATCCAGTTCCGATGAAGGAGCACGCACTGCTACCCACGTCCTTGGCGCCGATCCCCAGAGTCAGGCTGTTGCAATGCCATATTACTCGCACTTGGGTATAGACTACGATAGACAGACTCGACAAGCTGATCTAGGTAGCTGAGTACTCTACGGTAACACCTGCTGCATGTATGAACTCAATCTATATACGTAATCGTCCACATTAGTCATCCGATCTGGAAGAAAAGGGGTTATTGAGCGTACTGTATTGACTTTGAGCTTAACATTGCTTAACTGCAATCGTATGAAAGCTCGCCAGTGGTCTAAATTTCGGATATGTTTACATTAATCACACGAAAGATGAGAGGAAGTTTCAATGTCATGGTGGTGGTGGTGGGTATCAATGTCTATTTGTTTACTCAATCGATCTTCTATAAGAGGTGAGGGCTTTTATGCAATGTACTTCGTCTTCGTACATATCGAATTCCTGTCTCGGCTGGACTTCTTCTTCCCCCTAATACTTGGCACGCGCATACTCATGCTTGGACATGCCGCGAAGACGGAACTCGTCATCTGTAGGCAAGGAGGACGCCGTGCCCTCGGTCGCAGCAGCAGGCAGCCATTTCGCGTCGGCCAGGGGCGGCTCCCACAAACCCGGAGACGGCGGCGACGACGACGACGACGACGATCCCGACGCTCCGTCAAAGTCGATACCCAGCTTGGCGAGGTCGGACCGCGCCTCCTCGAGGGACTGGGCCTTGGAGGCCTCGAGCAGCTCGACGGCCTTCTCGCGGGCCTTGCGCGGCAGGCTCTCCATGGCGCGGACCGTGTGGCGGTCCGACTGGAAGCCCGCGGCCTCGAGGTAGCGCATGGTGCGGACGGCGCTCTCGGCGTCGCCGACGCGGGCGTAGGCACCCACCAGGGCGTTCCATGTCGCCGCGTTGGGCTGGACGCGACCCTTGCTGACCATGGTGCGCAGCATCGCGAAGGCGGGCTCGGGCAGCCGGTGGTTGCGGAAGCCGTTGATGAGCGTGGTCCACGTGTAGACGGTCGGATAGGGGTGCTTCTTGAACGAAGCGGCGTTGACATTGGTGTTGTCGGTGGTCTTGGTGTCGTGCCGTTGTTCGCGTTCGCGCTCGCGCTCGCGGGTCGTCTCCTCCTCGGCGCGGAGGATCATGCCTTGGACCGTCCGCACGGCGTAGCCGAGATACGGCCGGAACTGCATTATCGCCTTGAGGAACATATCGTGAACCAAAGTGCCGTGCTCCTGCGCGATGAGTATCGCGTGCGAGTCCTTCTTCGCTAGTAGTTCGTTGTAATGCTTGTAGGTCTGGAATATATTTTTGGGGGTCTCCAAGGACCGATAGTGCGCGGTAATCATGACACTAAGCGTGGTGCTGTCCGGGTCTGCAAGCAACGGCAACGTTTGTGGAGGAATGGAACCGACCAACTGTGTCGTAGCTGTCGAGTACTTGTAGGACGGGCCCTGCCACAAGAGCAGCTCTTCTATCTCGAAAGGAAGGAACTTCTGCAGCGGGCGCAGCCGAAATACCTTGGCGTACAACTGCACCATTAGTCTAAAGGCATTATTGCGCTTACGCTGAGCCCGTCTCACTTCGCTCTGTGCCTCGTTATCGCGATACAGGATGTCAAGAAGGTGGTTTGCGGTCTTGACGTTCCAGGGCACGCCTCGATCCTGCACATCTATAGAGTCGATGATTCGGTGAATCGACGAGATATCGTTCTCTTTCTTCGAGGCATTCAGCAGAATTGAGTAAACCTGATCATCCGCTTCGATTCCATATTGACCGAGAAGGTCAAAGACAGTCCATGCCGTTTCTAGGTGGCCGGAGACGGCAAAATTCCTCATCAAGGCTGTAAAGTTGAGAAGATTCGGTTGAAGCCCATGCTCCAGAAGTGTTTTAAACAGACGATCGGGTGCCGCGTCACCTTCAAGTACTGGCCGTCCCATTTCCGCGTTCAAGAGACTCGTGCAGACGCTAGCAGCGGCCGGCGAGTTGATGTCGAACCCTTCAAGTTCTGTCATATAGCACAATATCTCAGCAGCTAAGGCTTTGTGATCGGAGCTAGCAGCAAACCTGGAAGCAAGATGTAGCAAGGTGCTAGGGGTCAACTTGGGCATACCCGAGCGCAAGTACTGAAATATTGCAACAACCTGATCCAAATTTGCCCAAGATATGACGCTGGCCAGTACATCCTCGCCCAATACCAAGTAGCCCTTGGGACTAGAGCCGAGCAAAAACAGCATAAGTTCGACGAATGATTGCCGAGCAGATGGCCCTGACACCTTGGCGTGACGGGACAGGAGCCGAGCGACATCCTCAACGATATAATTCGGCGACCAGGAAGCATCGAATGTGGCCTGTAGTAAAGGAGCAAGCAACTCAGGATTGACTTGCAGCGCTGAGAGAATCATGCCACCCCACTTCTTCTCCCTCTGAGCTTGGTCGATTTCAAGCCAAGTAGTCCTCATCGATTCCACGGATACATCCTGATCATGGAAGAGCGTAGCCCACTCCTGGCCCCCAGAAGTTGTTGGCTGTAGTAATGGGCCCTGCAGCGACGTGTACAATATCGTGGCATACGCTGCCTTCCAAGTATCGAATTCATCCACTCGATCCGATGTATGCATTGGGTTGCAGCCAGCTAAAAGCCTCTTTAGCTGAGCAATTGCATCGAGAGCGGCAGCTCTAGACAGCCCATAGGTGTCGGCCACCGCATTTTGTAGGTAGTCGAGCTTGCCGCGAGTGCCTAGAATTTGCCTCTTCAAGCGAAGCCTGGGGTTGTTTCCAGAGGCGCGCCCAACATGGTTCTCTGATTCAAGTACGTATCGTCTGAAATAGTTCTGTTGGCTGTCCGGCCGCAACTCGCTCGACCCCGAACCTCGGCCCTCTGCTCCCGAATCGAGTCTGTTATTGTTTATATTCGGAGGTGGCCATGATGTCGTCTCGGCTTGATCGGCTTGGGAGAAGTTATGATACGCCGAGCGTAGTATACGTTGCGATCTGGCGGGGGTTTGCCAAAGGCGGGACAGACACTGGCGGCATACGAAGGGAGTTCGCATGGCGTGCCAGATGCGAAAAGTATGGTGGGTTGAGGGTTCAAGGAGGGTAGATGCGTTGTTTTGTAATTATAATACACATGTTCGCATTACTGAGCGTTCATCATTATCATCGCCCTTCAGAAAAAGGTAAGGAAAAGAAGGTATTACAACGTTAATTATGGAATACATAATACATAGAAACGAACATCGTTGATCAATTGAAGCTGTACAAAGATATGGAGCCTGCAAACCGGGGGGGTCTGGAAATTTCATTGGGGCGCGTCTTTGTTAGTGGAACTGTCCAAAAGTCTTATCGCATGCCTTATCGAATTGCAGCTCGCGGCTGCCAGCTCGGGTCTTTCAGCGCATTTCCTATCATGTACATTTGCATGACACCAAACCAAGCCACCAACGCCTTCTTCATACTTCGTAGCATTCACAAACCCTACCGTTACTTTACCCAGAAGACAACCTACTGTGCTGCGAGTTAGAAGCGCGTACCAACAACATTATACTCCACGTGTCCTGCGACTGTTAGCATCATGTCAACACAAGCCAGTCTCGGCGCCGCGGCTGACGACCGAAAAGCACGTCTGGCCAAGCTCAAGACCCTCAAGCGCAAACAACCTACCGACGAGATAGCACCACCCGAGTCAACACGCTCACCTTCACCACCCGCCGTACCAGATGTCGCCAAGCTCCATCTCTCCGGGCGCAACTACGATGCCGAGGCGAAAGCCCCCAAGCTCGGTTTCGAGGCGCCTCCGACACTGGGCATGGAGGGCCCAACCCTAGAGGAGCAGGCCGCGGAGGTCGAGGCGCAAATACGACAGAAAGCGCTGGAGGAGGCGGCCGAGGCCGACAAGGGCATCGACCTGTTCAAGCTCCAGCCCAAGAAACCGAACTGGGATCTCAAGAGGGATCTCGACAAAAAGCTAGATATCCTCAACGTGAGAACGGACAATGCCATCGCCAAGCTAGTACGAGAACGCATAGCCAGCGCCAAAAACACCGAGAAGCAGAAGACTGTCCCGGACGCGGATGGCAATGGGGAGGCGGTCGGCCTGGATGGCGTCGCGCTGGTGGAGGCCATGCGCGTACGGGAACGGGAAGAGGAAGAGGAGGAGAGCCGAGAGCGAGCGGAAGAAGATATGTAGGGTGACTTTGCGCCCCTAAATTATTGAGCGATTTTGTCTACATTGCATGGTCTGGCGTCTGGTAAAGGAAAGCTGGCTGGCTCTGCCTTCGCCGAGTCCCCAAGAATGATACCCATTTTTTCAACTGTGCCTTCTATACCTCTGCGGATGGCACGTTCGTAATTCCGTAAACGCGTGTATATGTGATACGAGTCGACTGATCTACACACAATGCGCAATTAACGAGATGGAGTATACCATGTACATATAAACACCGGTTTACTACGTAGAACTCCAAGCCCAGGTGATATCAAATGCTTCGTAAGATCAAATATTGAAAAGCACAGGGTACAAATCTATGTACACAAGCAAACCCAGAGGCTGCAGATAGACTGACCATCCACCTGCCTGTCTGCAGTTACCTGTGTCTTCTCACGAAGAATATAGGCCTCCAATTTGCCATACTGAGCAGATCACTGTACTACAGCCTTAGCGAAAGTGACGGCTTAGCATGGCTAAAATGTTTAGGACTATTAAAACTAGAGGGATTGAAACAATAATCTGAATCACCCGCCAGCCTGTCACCCGTTGCCGAACTCGCTCCACTTCCTTAGCCATTCAGCCCTTCCCCAGGTCATGGTCGTTTGGTCATCCATCAGCGGAACGCTCCCGTTCCTGGTTTCTATTCCGGAAATACTTCTCTCGTGATATTCGGCGGGCATAGACACAGCTGACTGCACCTTGATGTAACACTAGACCTTGTACTTGCCCGGCTGTACGTGCAGCATGCATTACCTGTATAGCCACAGGCCAAGTCGATATAGCAAGGGACCGTCATCTAGCAGGGTTCCATCTGCAGCCTTAAGGTAATTGGAAGTGGACGTGGTAGCAGCCACACACAACACTGACCACCACCCAAGCACCCTCTGTTTTCCCCCTCACCTTCTTCTACAGCACATACAGTACAGTACCCCATCTTATTACAGCGGTTCTACATCCAGGGGTGGTGGTGGTGGTGCGGCACCTGCCGGCAGACGATTACCTAGGTAAAGTATGTAGGTATTGTTCTAAATAAAAACAAGTGAGCCTCTGAACGTCGCTTGTCCCTTTTTTATTTAGCGTCCGCTTGTCAGCTAAACCACAACCGACAGACGACGGACTCGGCAGCAACAGTATTTGTGTGGTGAAGGCTCTGTCGGTTTATTGCGTCTCTAGTCCTACTAGGTTATATTGTAACTGGAGGGCGTATACTCCGTATCGCGAATACACACAGAGAAAGAGAGAAGGATTGAGGCGCAATACAGACAGTATCGAAGGTGTGTTTAGAACCGAACCGAGATAATCGGCAGGGCAAATAAAAAAGAGGTATGTCTATTCATTTGTTTCGTTCATTGCTTGCTTCGCTCCAGGAGACAGTATACTGTGTATCCTGTTGAAGTCATACCTATCTTCCCTCCCTCACTATGGTCGGTCTCGTTATCACCAATACCCCCCATCTCGCAATGCATCCCAATTCGGCCCTGTTTGATGGCCATTTTCAGCTATGGTTTCACAAATTAGTTTGTGCCTTGCCCGTCATACAGCAGAAGTGATCTGACAGTCAGATCCTGTGAGGTTGCTAGAAGCGCTCATTCGTCTGTTATTCTGTTGCACTGAGTGGTGGTGGTGGGCATTAAGCATCGCTCCGCCCCACGAGCCGAATTCCGTCGCATGTCTGTGTGCTGTGCTGGCTGTGTGCAGGTGTGCAGGTGAGGAGGGCGGGCAGTGGTAGTACACACTTGTAGTACACACTTGGCACTGCTTCACCAAGTACACTGCAATGCTCCCTGTGGCCGGCCCCCAATTGTCAGTCCTAGGCTGCTAACCTCAGGTGGTGCCTAGCAAGTTCTAGCAGGCAGTAGGCCTACAGAGCGGCAGAGCTGCTAGAGCTGCAGACCTAGCAGCCTAGGTTGGTCACAGTTGTTAAGTTGTTAAAGTGCTGCTGTAAACTTTAACCTCAGCCTTCCACACCCACTCAGTTCAATCAAGCAAGTTCCCACCCAACTTCAATGTTCCTACAGTACATGTATTTTTACATACCGCCCGCTCACTGCACGGGCTAGTAAAAGCTCAAGTACGTCCAAAGTTCAAATCGAACATTGAACATCCATCTCCCACTTCCTATATCTCCGTTCCCGTCACATACTTGCCTGTCCACCTCACCCAACTCCCAAACTCAATCCCGATTTCTGCCCTTCTGGATCAACTTCGCCCTGGCAGTCAGTCCTTTTATCTTGGGGTTCTTATTAAACCCCGGGTAGGCGACAGCGTCTTGCCTGATTATCAATTTACCGACCTCCGCACTTCCAACTAACTGTCCCGGCGCATCACCCGCTGTAGCAAAATTGTGCCGTAGCCGGATTGTACCGTACCTACTTGCGACTCCGCGAGCCTGCAACACTCCACACCCGTCTTCAATACACCTACGAACCTTTCAGCCTGGACGACACCCTACGTCCGGCACTCGCTTTCGACTCGACACTGTCCAGAAAGTCTTTCGGCCTGTTTCTCTTGGTAGCCTGACCACCCACCGGCTCTTGTACAGATTTGGTCGGTATCGCCTACGGCCAGGCCCTTGCCTTCGCATCTGGACTTCTCACGACGACAAACGACTGCTTACGACCCAAAATACCCATTACGACAATGAGCAACTGTATTCTGTCTCTCCCGAGGGCCGCTTCGATCCATTTCCTTTCCTGAGTTGTTGTCGATACTGCATTGTGTCTCATAAGCTGCCGTTTGGTGCGCACCCCCAAGGAACCAAACAGGCAACCTTTTTCACGTCTTATTCGTTGTCGCAATCCTGTTCGAGGATACTGCGCTAGCCCCAAGATTTTCACCCATTTACTCGGAAGAAAGTAGTGTTTGCAGACTGCAAGTCTGATCTGCAACCGAGCAGTTTCTTGCTCATCGTTATAATTGCGCAGATGGCGACGGTTGGAACAGAGAAGCTCTCTTTTGCTAAGGTAAGCTCGTGCTTTGCTGCTCCATGTTCTGCCACTTGATCGCATATCATTTGTTCATCTTGTTGGCCCACCAAGACTAATATGGTACCAGGTGGCTGCGTCTGGTGCGAAGGAAACCATGCCTCCAACCACAGCACATCGAGTTGCTGTTCCTGCCTCGACAGAGAATCGCCGTATTTCGTCTGCCGGCACTCCTGCCGGCGCTGCCAAGAGTCCTGCCGCAACGGCACCAAAGGCGGTCAGCCCTACCGTGATCGCCAAGTCTGCGATGCACCAAGGTTCTCTTGAAGCTGCTCCAAAAGATTCGCGGGACGAGCGAAAGTCGACCGAGGTAACTGTCAAGGTCACGCAAAACATAAATGACATCAGCGTGTCCTCGAAGACATTCAACCCATCATCTACACCTAGCCTTGTCGTCAACGGCTCGTCAAGACTCGCCCCTGGCGATCCGCATAGCAAAGTTGATAGTACCACAGCCGTATCTGATGAAGTGTCACAAAGGGCTGATTCGAACTCCGAGCTCGGTACTAAAGCGCCCAGTCTCGACGGGAAGAGCATTACCTCTGGCACCACGTTTGCCTTGGACGAGAAGGAATCGCTGCGCCCAGACGACAGTGCTAGTGTGAAGGCGGCAGCAGACGATGACGAAGCCTTTTCGGTCCGGGGCTCGCAGATGACCACATCGAGGATGGGCTCCGAGAATGCACGCGTGCACCGTCTGCGGCTTGGAGATATGCCGGAGAAGCGAATCATTCAACTGCTCCCCGAGGTGGTCGTTGACCAGGGTGTTGTAACCCCCCAAAGCAACTCCTCTGGGATTCCGCCGCCTGTGGAGAAGCAGCAAATCTTGGCTAGTGTTTCGCAGAATCCCGATGCGTTCAACTCGATGTACGCCCAAAATCCAGACGAGAAACTGCTCGAAGCCATGGCGTCACCTAAGGACCGTCTCTTCTTGCTTCGGTTGGAACAGGATGTGATCAATTTCGTCCAGTCTTCAAAGTAGGTCACTGATTTGCCGGTTTTCATTCGGGAGAGTTTGTTAACATAATTGCCTAGGGAACCCTACATGGATCTGCCACCAAACAACTCGTTCTGTCGAATGCTTACACACAAACTTGCGGATTATTATCACATGACCCATTCGTTCGAAGCCGTACAGGGCGCTGTACGCATCTACAGAACCCCCTTTTGCAGGGTCCCGCCGTCACTGGCAAGCATTGTCGGCACTGCTGCCGAGACTAACAGCAGCAGCACTCCGCCAGTTCTTTTGCCCAAGAAGATCATGCGGCGCGGCGAAGACTCGGGGAACGGGAGCAGTCCCTCGAAAGGCACTTCCGAAGTGGGCAGCGATGGCGAAAAGAAAGGCGGTATCAATTACAAGTAGGTTTTCTGAGTCTCGTCTATCCTGCTAGTTCTTGCTAACATCCATAGGCTCACCCGAGAGCAGCGCGAGGAGGCTTACAACAAAGCACGAGAGCGCATTTTTGGCAATTCGGAGAAGACTGGCGAGTCTACACCTGGTGAGTGAATATTTGGGCATTGTGCATCGTCCCCTGCTAACCGACCCCAGAAACCGAGGATGCAAATGGCATGTCCCGAGCCAGTTCTGTCTCTGGCAAGGAGAAGTCCAACATGGGTAGGCGTGGTAAGACTGGCAAGCAGCGACGTGACGATTCCGAGAGCTTCGATTCCCGATCTCAGTACACGCCGTACTACGGAACCAACCCTCACCAGCCGAGCTGGGCCCAGGCGCAATACGTTGCAGCTGGGAATATGCCGTACAACGGTCAAGCCCAGCAACCTTACCAGGCCCCCATGCCACAAGGTTACCCTCAGGCGGGCCCCGCGTATCCGCAGATGATGCCCCAAGGTCATCCTCCTATGAGCGGATTTCCTCCGTATGGTGCAATGCCGACAGCACGTCTCCCATCAAACCCCTTTGAATTAAATGCATGTTACTAACCTGCTGCTAGTATCCGCCCCAGCCACCCCAGCCATCACAGCAGCGTTATCCGCCTAGTAATGGGCCTATGCCTGGTTATGGTTCACCCATGCAACCCACGCCCGCCCAGCCAGCCTGGCAACAGCAGCAGCCTGCTTACCCGCCTGCTTCATCCCCCGTCCCAGCGCCCTACTCTCAACCGGCGACTCGGGGCCCCCAATCCCAAAGCAATGTTGGCTCTCTTGGGATACCTTATGCTTTCGGTCAGTTGCCTGTTAATATCAATCCACATGACCCGAAAAGCCAGCATCCGATTCCGGGCAGCTATAACCGCCACGCTTTCAACCCCAAAACACAGTCGTTCGTCCCGGGCACCATATCGGGCACCGCGATGAACCACGTGCAACCGCCTATGGCACCCTATACCATGGGTGCTCCACATGGCAGTCCCCAGATCGGCTCAGCACACATGAGCTATAACGGGTACAGCTCTCCGGCCCCTCAGTCCTACATGGGCGGCGCACCCAGCTATGGCATGAGTCGTCAGAGCTCCAACCAGTCGCTGCCGGCGTATCACCCCCACGCCACTCCGCCGCAGCATATGCAACAGCATCCGGCCACGCATATGCCTCAGATGCCATCCCAGATGAATTCTCATATGCCGCCGCAAATGGGTCATCCTATGCAGCACAAGAACATGGGACTACCACAAACTATGAACGGCCATAACCACCAGGCCGGCTATTCTACCTTGCCCAACTACGGCAACCCAGCCACACTACCACAAAAGCCACCCACTGGAACCTCGTAGAACAGGGTCCGTGGTTGTTGAGCATTTTGACGATGGCATTGCAAATGTACTTACATTTGTCACGACATGAATGGCGTACGTGGGCAATCCTTTTTCAGGGGCAATCATTGTATGGGCGTTCGAGGCGAGAATTGACAAGGGGCATATTGAATTTTACTCTGGCTGGTTTTACACGGACCTCAGCATAGACGTGATGGCGGCTGGGCATGGCACACAATTGTGCAAAAGAGAAGGCTCAGGCAAAGGACAGACAGCAAGCATATAAAGAATTGCGAGCATGTGAATATGGACTTCTTTCCAGTTTGGAAAAAGCCTTACAAGAGCGGAAACCTACCATTATTTCCCTTGGCACAAAGAATAGTTTCACCATAGCCGGCGCAAAAGGGATGGAAAGGGATTAATGAAACATCTTTTCTCATGATTTCTCTCTACCTGCTCCCTTGGCGACTTATAAAATGGATGGGGGGCATTGCATCTCACTTTCTCTTGCGGTTGATGATTCTCGGTGGTATCGGATAGAAGGAAAGAAAGAAGAAGAAAATGGTAAAAGATGAGCTCTAGTAGATTGTGGCGCACGAGTGTTACGGCTGAATAGACAATAATCCACACCATTTTACTAGACATGGATGAATAGTGAGCACATGCGTATTGTATACAAGTGAAACTATTGGAACATCATGGACAACTCTATTGCCGCAAACTAGGGTTGTTGGACATCAAGTCTGGGGCACGATTACTACTCAGCCAGGGCTGGAATAGTTAGGTGAACGAATAGCTGCAACACCGATTGCGTGGAAGATTTCGGACAAATGTCATCCCATCCCAAGGCTTCATGCTGGGTTAAGAGTCTTCATCTTCCCCGCGCCAATAGAGGGGGAACTTGACAAGCTTGATAATATCCCTGGGGACCAAGGATGCTAAAGCCAGCCCATCAACTGAGCCTTCCAATTAGACTGGAAGAGGGGGGGAGGCTGGAAGGGAGGGTGTCAGCCCAGTTCTTCGTTCGAAGATACGCGAGGTATTTTCAGAGATTATGCTAGACGCAGACGGACCAGACCAGACAGAGGTCATCACAGGAAGAGCCGGTTTCGAACGAGGTTATTCGTTTTGTTTCCATGTAGGATATCTGCTCGTTTCTTAGATTTATAACTTGACAAATTAGATTAGCTCAGGGGGTTTACATGAAAGATGAGAAAATGAGAAGCGTAAAGTCATCAAGAATTCCTAAGGAATGAATGTTCGATATAGGGGCTCCAAACACCCCCACCCCTGTGCTATAGACAGCTAACCTAACATCAAACAAGGTAGAGTATGGCATACACCGAGAGGAGAATGTGGTGGGAAACGGGTTGGAACTCAATAACAGGGGGGATATTCAAGTATGCAAAAAAAGACTTTGTTAAACGTTTCATTGCTCGTTCTAGAGGCCTATCCCCATCCCAAACCGGACTGAGAACGCCTCAGTATATCTATCTCACAGAAATGATCTCGAAGAGTCATGAGATGTATGCTGCTTGCTTTTTTGTCCCTACTCCTAATCATGCAATTCCGAGGCTCCCTTAATAAAACGGCGAACCTCCGAAGTCCAGTCGCTGGATGAAAAGCCGCCCTTGTGAGAAATTTTCAGGGGGTGACCAACGCTGAACTGACTGGACGATAAATGATTAGTTTATTTACCACCCCGTCTTCTCGAGTTCCTTGCTAGTTTACCCTTAGCGAGGCTATATGGATAGACCGTCTTGGGGAGGCTAGAGCTATTACTCAAGAAAACCGCAAGTAAACCCTTCAAATGATTGCTTGAAGGTCAAGTTCACTCGGCGGGTTCACGGGGCTCTCTGGGCTCCCTAGGCTCCCGCGGCTCACGTCCGCCTCTACCGCCACGTCCACCGCGGCCACCACGTCCACCACGGCCACCACGGCCGCCACCCTCGCCCTTCTCGCCCTTGGTGTCATCCTTGTCGATCTTCTCGTCGCTCAGGACGGCAGTGGCAAGACGCTGGCTGAGGTCGATCTGGGTGCGGATGCTGTTGGCCAGGTAGCTGACCATCAGGACGTCCTGGATGTGGTTGTTGAAGTCGTGCTCAATGGCGGAGGGGTCGACCTTGGGGGCCAACGACAGGGCGCTCATGAGGTACTGGCCCAGAGCATTGTTGCCCACGCGCTCCTCGTCGAGGATCTCGCCGACGTAGCCCGACACGCGCTCGAGCAGGTCGCTCATGGACTCGAGGGAGCGCGCGAGGCCCTCGACGTCGGAGGGGATGGTGGTGCTGCGCGACTCGTTATCCTTGGCGGAGGAGATGAGCTCGAGGGCGGAGCGCTCGGCGTCGTTGTACGAGACTCTGTGGGGCACCTGGATGAAGAGGCAGCTCTCGGCGGCGCGCTCGGCGTTGACGGCGACGGGGGCGGAGATGTAGGACTTGAGCTGGACGTCGGCGCCGGGGTCGGTGGAGACGGTCAGGTGGACGGCCGGGTGGGGGAAGGTGCCGGTCTCGGGGCTCGCGAAGAAGTTCTGGATGAGGGCGCTGAAGCTATTAAGCTCGTGCGAGGTCGTGTACCAGCCCAGTAGCGTTTCGCGGGGCGAGGCCTTGAGGTGCAGCGACAGCATGTTCTTCTGGTACTCGACGTCGACCTCGACCTGGTCCTCGTTCTCGGTGTGGGGGATGGCGAAGGCCGACGAAACGGAGAGCTCACTGCCATCATCCGAGCGGGACCCTATCAGAGCGCCGATAACGCGAGATGAGGTCGTTTCGGTGGCGGGTTCATCGCGACGGACGGCGTGGTCGAGGATGGAGAGGATAGCCTGACGGATGGTGTGTTAGCTAGATGGTTTGGTTGCTTGGTTGCAGAGTGACATATATATGGTATGAAGACCAATCGAGGACGTCATATGATGCCATAACCGAAAGGATCGAATGGCATCATGCAGGAAGACCGAGGAAGCCATCGTGAAGAGGCAAACGTACTTGGGGTTGGATGTTGACGGAGAGCGGGGCAATGTTGCTCTGGACGTTGACGGTGGGCGCCAAAGGCCGCGACATATGAAGGAAGGACTCTTGATCCACGGCCATGTTGGGTGGTTTATGGAATGCCAGTTATCGAACAAGTCGAAGGTTTAGGGGAGGGTGGACTGGCGATTCTCTTCTGCGTTCAGAAGTGGCCCGGGGTACAGGAAGTTTGGGATTGGACTGGATTGGATTGGACTGGACTGGACTGGATTAGATCTGACTTCTTCAAATCTCGTCTCTGTCTGTCTCTTCCCACACACACAGACTGTCTCTTCTCAGCAGCCAAACCAAGTTCGTTGGACAGGCCTTTAGCAGGGACCCAATTTTCGTAGCTTTGCCTATCCAGCCCACTCTCGAATTCTTCCACACGAATTTTCACAGTGAACCACCACTGCTGCTTTCTTAAACCGAGGGGTTGTGCGCGCTAAGATAAGCCGTGCGATAAGAGAAACAGGCAAAAAAAAAAGTTCGGGGTGGTACTTCGAGACAGGTACCTTCGCAGCATTCTATGTTCAAGGAATCAATTAGGTTCGCTTCTTGGTATGGATCGGAAACTGGACCCTCAGCAAAGCTAAGAGCATTAGAACAAGGCTATCCGTTCAACTGTGGGGCCACCTGCAAGGCTGCTCTTCTTTTTTTCTTTAGGGAGACTCAGGTTGCTATTACAACAAGATAAACAAAAAGACCAACTCATAAATCCTCGATTCACTTATTCGAAAAGATGGGCCCAAGAGGACGAGGTGGTGCCCCAAGAGGAAGAGGCTCTAGCCGTGGTGGAAGAGGTGGCCGAGGCGGAAGAGGTGGAAGAGGCGGACGAGGTGGAAGACCTGGTGCGCCAAAGAGAGTACATGGGCCCAAATTCAACAACGCTCGAACTGCCGAAGTCCCGTAAGTCACATGAACAATCACAACTTCATTGACATCGATTCTGACATTGCATGATAGAGATCCAGAAGATGAAGAATCTGGGGAAGAATCCCCCTCAGATGAAGATCTTGAGGAAGAAGATGATTCAGAGGACGAGGAGCAACAAGATGCCCCTAATAAGTCATATATGGCCCTCATGAACGCTTTTGCTCAAAAGCAGGCTGCTCCCACAAATAAGCGACGGAAGCTCAGTCATCAGGATGCCGATGAGAGGCCAAGCAAACGACAAGAAGTTGAACCCGAGTCTGAGGAAGAACTCGAGGACAAAGACGTCGATGTGGTAGAGGAGGACCCTGAAGAGGACCCTGAAGCCGAGTTGGCCCTGGGTGATGAAGACGACGACGACGACGACGACGAAGTTCCAGACACATCAGATCCGTTCGAGACACATTATTCGATTCCCGATGAGGCCCAAGTCTCAAAACGAATCAAAGCGGTCAAAGCCAATGAGTATTCCGTCACGCAATCAGAACTCAATGGCTGGAGGCTTACGAGGAGTGTTCCTGGGAAAGCCCCTGGCGACTCCGAACGACCTTTATCGCTTATGCCTGATACCTCGAGTCTGAAGCTGAAGCAAAAGTTACGCGAGGCAGCTGCGAAAAAGCCAACCCTAGACAAGCTGGAGCAGGTTCTATACCCCATCACCTTTGGTTACAACGATCTGCTCTTCTGCAACCGGACGCCCAAAAACGGAGGAAAATTGCGACGCATGGCCTGTCTCCACGCAGTCAACCATATCTTCAAGACTCGAGACCGAGTCATTAAGAACAATTACAAGCTCCACAAGGAAGGCACCGCCAGCGACTTTGAGCCTAAAGATCAGGGGTTCACCCGTCCCAAGGTCCTAATGCTGCTGCCCACCCGCCAGTCCGCTGTCAACATGGTCAAGGAGATCTGCGCCATCTGCGAACCGGATCAGCAGGAAAACAGGAAACGATTTGACGATACCTACGTAGACAAGGATTCCAAATTTACGGCTGATAGGCCTGAAGACTTCAGGGATTTGTTCGAGGGCAACGACGACGACATGTTCCGCCTTGGCGTCAAGTTCACGAGGAAAACCATCAAGTACTTTTCCCAATTTTACAGCTCGGATATCCTCATCACCAGTCCCCTTGGCCTTCGCTTGGCCATCGGTTCAGAGGAGGGCAAGGACAAGAAAATGGACTATGACTATTTGAGCTCTATCGAGATGGTCATTGTCGACCAAGCAGATGCTCTGCTCAACCAAAACTGGGAACATGTCGAGTTCATCTTCGAGCACCTCAACATGCAGCCCCGAGAAGCACACGACTGCGACTTCAGCCGTGTGAGGGAGTGGTATCTGGAGAAGCAAGCCCAAAACTACCGGCAAAGCATCATCTTCTCCTCTTTCAACACCCCTGAGCTGCAGGAGCTACACCGAGAATGTCAGAATTGGGCGGGCCGGGTCCGCGTGCAGTCCGAGTACCCGGGCTCCATCCAGGAGCTCGGAATCAAGGCGAAGCAGACCTTCTCGCGCTTCGACGCGACGTCGGTGGCGAACGAGCCCGACGCCCGCTTCGAGTACTTCATCAGCGCCATTGTGCCGACGCTGGCCAAGCGCGCCAAGGACATCGACGGCACGCTCATCTACATCCCGTCGTACCTCGACTTCGTGCGCGTGCGCAACTACTTCGCCACGAGCCCTGCGGCCGCCAGCCTGACGTTCGGCACCATCTCCGAGTACGCCGACATGCCCGAGGCGTCGCGCGCGCGCTCCCACTTCCTGAACGGGCGCCACAAGGTCCTGCTGTACACGGAGCGCGCCCACCACTTCCGCCGCTACATGCTCACGGGCGTCCGCCGCGTCATCATGTACGGCCTGCCCGACAACCCCCTGTTCTACAAGGAGATCGTCGGCGGCTACCTCGCCAAGAGCGAGCAGGACTTCAAGATGGAGCCCGGCCAGGGCACCGTGCGCGTCGTCTTCTCCAAGTACGACGTGCTGAAGCTGGAGCGCATCGTCGGCTCCAAGCGGGTGGGCAAGATGATACGGGAGCGTGGTGATACCTTTGATTTCATATAAAGAATAGCCATATATAGATAGGTTGTCAGATCATTCAGGATGGATATGCCCCTTCCTTGTATAGGGGAGGCTATCGTCTTGTTCTCTAATATGTACACTCAATTCGTACAGATTGTCTGGGGCGTTACAGCCCCTTTTAGCTTGATATTTATGTATAGTACAGTGTCTTTGGGTTCTTTTGCCCATAAGTCTTGCTTTACAGTAACCTGAATATCGTCTCTGCCGGACGACCAGGAAGTGACTCTATCTCGTATCTCTTGAGCCCAGCGCCCATAGCCTGGGAACAAGAACTGCCACCTCTTTATCTACCGAAGTTGTCATCCATCCACTACTCACTCACGCACTCTTCTCCGGGCTCTTGTCCATGACTACGACCGCAGGACGAGTCGCCGACGCCGACGCCGCCGCCGACAGCATGTCCACGCCGTTGCTGACCAACTTGAGCCCCTTCATGCGCTCGACCATGTCGTTGAACTCCTGCTTACCCGTGGGCTTCTTGGTCGCCGACCCGGTGGCGCCGCGGAACTGGGTGACCTTCTTGCGGTTCAGCAGGGTCAGCTTGTTGGGCCGCTGGCCCAGCAGGTGGTCCTTGGCGACGCGCGCCGCCGTCAGGTGGAACCGCATGTCCTTGGGCCCGTCGACGAACTCGAGGATGGCCGAGGGCGCCTGGTCGTACGTCGACTTGGGCTCCGTCCGCAGCACGCGCGTGTAGCCGCCGGGGCGGGCCTCGTACCGCTGGCGCAGCGTCGTGAAGAGCTTGGGCATGAGGTCGTCGGGGGTCTGTTTGGTTGGAAGGGTGGGATGTCAGTAAATGTGGCTTTGCTCAATGGTATACATATTCTTCCCCAAGGAAGATGGTGGGGGAGATCAGGCAAGCGATCGTCCCAACAGTTCCTCCCCTGATTAAAGACAGGATATCTGTATAGCGGTACGGAGTTTCGGTCATAGCCTGCCTGCCTGCCTGGATTGGTGGGGAGTCGCAGCTGCTACGTACATATAGTATGCCGTGGGCCTTCCGCCTACTCGTCTCGTTGTTCCGCTTGGCCAGTGTGATGAGCTTGTCGGCCATGCGCTGCGTCTCCTTGGCCTTGGCCCATGTCGTCCGGATGGATTCGTGCTTGACGAGGGAGGTGACGAGGTTGCGCAGGAGGGCCTGTCGGTGGGCGCTACCGCGCGACAGATGGCGGTACTTGACTACGCCGCCGGCCATTGTGTATTGGTTGTTGGGCCGATTCCGAGCCTTGTCGCTTGCAGGTGGAAAAGGACGAGCAATTCGTCGATCGGGATTAGTGCGAGTAGAGTCGTGTGTCTAATTGAACCGATGAGGGGCGGGCCTGGAACTGAGCTCAAGTCGATTGAGGCTCTCGCCAACCAAAATTTTGGGTACAGTGTGGTAGGTACAGTACAGTCAGTACCTGCTACCTTAAAGCTTTTAGCGCTACCGGACCGAGAGCCACCCTACAATCCCGGGACTCAGCCAATTGCGACCACCGTCCACCGTGCCGGGGAATTTCGTAGCTGGCTGGCTGGAGCTTTGCTTTACCACACAAGAGAGGCAGAGCGACTTTCTTGCTGTCAAACGTCATCCCTGCTTTCTTGCAGAGATCAACGTCGACAGGCCAGACCAATTCTTACCACTTAGGGCAATACGAGGTCCTTGATCTCGAATTGAAAGCGACAATCACTACAGTCGTTATATTTTCCTAGTTTCCTTCAATTGAACCTTCCTACCATCCTCGCGCCACTGTGCGCTTAAGCAACTGCTCACCATGGGCTTTACAACCGGCTTCGTACGTCATGCCCTCACTCACTCACTCCCGCCTACAACTATACGAAATTCTTGGATGGGTGCCCTGCACATGGACATATCTTGCATTCAAATACTAGAAATACTGGAGGCTAACCATTGCTCTACCCCGTACAGACTGGTGGCCTCACCTTGACCCTGGGTGTCGCCTACCTGACCGTCCTCGCCCACCAACGCAACCGCGAACGCCAATCCGCCGTCCTGCGCGCCCAGACGGACCTGATCTCGGGTCTGACGGACCCCTTGCCGCCGGTGCACCCGCCCACGCGGGCCGAGCTCGCGGCCCTCGAGCGCCAGAACCTCGTCGATACCGCCAAGGACCGCTGGAACAACGAGGTCGAGGGCGCCGTGCGCTGGGCCCAGCGGAAAGATTGGATCGCCGTGCGCGAGGACGCCGAGGGCGTCGTCGGCAACATGTGGACGCGGGCCTTCTCCGAGGCCGGGCAGGCGGGCGAGGAGGCAAAGAAGACGCTGGCGCCCAAGGCCCGCGACGCTCGGGACGAGGCTCGCCGGGAGGCGGGTTGGGCCCGCGAGGCCGCGAGCGACAAGGCCGCCAGCGTGGCTGAGGCCGCTAAGAGCGCATACGCGGAGGCCAAGACCCGCAGCGCCGACGCCGTGACCAAGGGCGAGCAGAAGGCTGAGGAGGCTAAGGGATCCATCTTCAGCGCTCTCGGCTCCGGCCTACAGAAGGGCAAGGAGGCGATCGGCCTGGCCAAGACCAAGGCCGCCGAGGCCGGCGAGAAGCTGGAGCACAAGGTGGACGGCCAATTTTCGCCGGTGGAGCAGGCGCTGCGCCAACGGTACGAGGGACCCAGCTGGACGGACAAGAGCGTAGAGGAGGTGCTGGCCGATCGGTATACCCCTGTCGACAAGCGAGACCAGACTCTGCTGAGGGGGGTGTAAAGAGAGAAGACGGATGGACGGATGGAATGGATCAAGTACGTGATGACACAGACACGCTGCGGAAAATCGAAACACGTTTGTACAAACACACAGCTGGGATGCTAAAAGCATGAAACAGAAACGACCGGCTATAGACTTGATTGTATCATAGATCGAATCACTACGGTGGTACCATACGACACATACCGTAGCTCATTTATAATGACTCTACGCCCTTATCGTGACTAACCAGAGTCCCTCTCCGTGAAACTGTGCTACGCATGCTATATTTGGAAGCAACCTGGAGGAATATCTTCTGTGAGCATAACAATTTATCCCCTGTTGGCATATCAAACACCATGCTGGTCAGGATACGGTTTCATCTTCACGAGAGGCCATCTATGTTTCCCTCCTGGCAATGTTTCCTGTTGGTATAGGTCTGAAAATACATATGCCCATAACACAGGAAATAGTGTAATACTATAAGGTGAGATATTCCATACTGCAGTCTTGACCCCTTTATGGCGTTTACAGATACGTAGTGTTTCACCACTGCAGCCGTATCATTGTTGCTTATTCGAAACTAACGTAGGCCGAATGAAGTACGCACCGTTGGACTCACTGCCTGATGTGTGGTGTCGCCTTGCCCGCAGTAGACGGAAACCCCGTCGATCATGCCAGCAGCAGCAACAGCAGCAGGGTGAGTTATCACCACGGAGCCGGCGCTCAATGAAACACACGAAATCAAGCTCGAGTAGGCCACCGCTCAAGCGACGGCGGCGGCGGCGGCACTGCTTAGACAAAAAAGCGGGACTACGCAAAAATCCGCATGGGACACCTCCACAGTCAAGAGCATATGGTAATCAGGGCCAGGGCCAGGAGACGGTTTCTTCCACGGCAGGTTCGGAGCCGCACGATAGAGCCTGCGACAAAGTCTTGATATGGATGGAGCAAAGCTCTCGGAATTGCTCGACAAAGGAGGCACGGGATTCTCTAATGCAGCAAGGGGTCATCGCGGATTCGTCAAGATCGGAAGCTACGTCGCCCTTGATGACTCGACAGGAAGCAACAAGAACCAAGGAAGCTGAGATAAGGAGGTCCAGGTCAAGGCATCGAGTGAAGAGGAGGCGAAGACGAAGACGGTATAGCATGAATCGAACCCCTTGCTCCCGGTGTGGAAGTTCCAGGAGGAGACAAAGACACAATATCAGCCCCCCGCCGTCATATACCACGCTTCCGGAATCGGGTAGCGCCACACCCCGTCCGCCGAGTTCTGCTTCGATGATGTCGCCCAGTGCGATCGTCGAACATGTGACTCGAGCGATCCAGTCAGATCGCCACAGGCAGGCCGTACCACAAGGGAATTCCAACCTCGTGCCTGCGGAGCGATCTATTGTTACTCCCGGAGCCCCTGAACCGCCATTGATCACGAAGGAACCGAGAAACAAGTCTGTCATGGGATTACTCAAAAAAATTCGAGCTCTAGCTTGCTGGATCATAGAACCCTCCCCGTCAGTCAGACGCCGACACAAATATAGATCACGAAAACGAGACAAGGAGAGGAGAAAATCTTCAAGACAGACAAGACCACGGAGGTCAGGGAGGCCAAAACGACGGGGCGAACGATCTATGCCACCGCGGCCGCCAAAATCACCGAGACGACCTAGATCACCGCGAACACCAAAACCAAGACCAGTGAGGTCATCTTCAGTATCATCTCTATCATCAGAATCGATATATTCGCCAGAATCCCCTAGTCCACCACCAAGACAACCGAAATACTGTTTACCGCCAAAATCCTCCAGGCCAGCACCATCATCACATCAACCTTCCATACTAACGTGGCTGTTGACCCAACCACCTACACCACCTTCATCAAGATCGCCAAGCCCACGGCCACAATCGGACTTGGAGTTACAGTCAAGTTCCACGTCGGCGCCCCTTACATCGGGTAAATCCACGAAGACACCAAAGGCAGCGCAACAAGACACCCTAGCCAGTCCAAAGCCAACCAGTCCCGTAGCAAATCCATCTACGCCGAAAGTATCACAGCCGTCACACAGCCCATCGAGTCCAGACCCAGCGGCCCCCACAGCAGGTTCTTCTCCGAAGACGTTACCGGCAGCACAGCCAACTAGCCCTGGCAGTCCGAAGCCGGTCACCCCCATAACAAAGTTGTCTACGTCGAAAGGATCTCGACAACAACCCCCAACATTGACGCTAAAAACTCGAATCGCTTCGACCCCGAAAGCCGCTTCTCCAGTAGCATCACCGCCGCAAAGTCCATTGAAGTCAAAGCCCGTCGCAACTAGGCTTGTTCAACGACAGCAGCAAGTCCCACCGGCACCGCAGCCCAAGACCCCCTTAAGCCCAAAGCCGGCGCTAGTGATAACAAAAGGGGCATCGACGCCCCTATCGCCACGGTCACAACCACGAAGCCCATTGAAAGCAAGACCAGATCTTGCCCCTGCGAATGGATCTACTCTACACCAACAACAGACAGTATCGCGACAACAGCCATCGCAGCCCCGTTCCCCCTTAATCCCCATGCTGTCACCGCCAACGTCTCCTCCTGGGCCGGCATCACAGGTCACCCCTAAACATCTACTACACGAACAATCACGTAATATGCCAAACAACCCACAGCCAGTTGCTGCTCCTTTATCGCCAGAAAAGCCCGCCCCTACACGACAACAACAGTCTTCTCAGCCATCACGAATTGCTCGCAAGCCGGTAGTAGGAGCACCAGCCCCAGCACCACTACCAGCGCTCGCTGCAGCTGCAGCTTCAGTTGTGCCAGTCAGTTTGCTGGCCCAGGACCTGGGCGATAACACCCGTACGTACCTCCCCGGTGTATGTGAGATTAGTACCGACACTGCTAGCCCGGGCGGGCAGCAGGTGGTGGCGGCAGCACCGGCCGTAGCAGTAGCACCAGCCAGTGTCCTGGACCGAGAGCTGGGTAATAACACCCGCACGTACCTTCCCGGAGTATGGGAGGTAGGCGGCAACAACGCTACTGCTCAGGGGCGGCAGATGGCGCCTCCCGCCCCATCCGCTGCTCCCGTATCGGTGCTCAACCGGTCCATCGGCGATATGTCGCGGACGTACGTGCCGTGGGTCCAGGAAGTCGACGGGGTGGCGGAGTATGATGCCGACGTCGATGCTGATGTTCTGCATGGTACTAAGAGTCGGTAGGTGCTGTTTAATCTTTTGGCTTCCCCCCCCCTTCCTTTTTGCCGTCTTTCGCTTTAGGGGTTGTCTACAATTACCCCTTTCGCCATTTCCTTCCTTTGTCACTTCCCCCTTTCCCCCTTTTCCCCATTTCCTGTTCGTCCATCCCGCTTATTCCGTATGCATGATTTACAATCTACATATCCGAATATTATCTTACTCATTTCAAAGAGGGAATAACAACAGTATCAGCAGCTGGAAAAAGTCCATCAGCCGCGGCAAGGCGTTGTGGCGGTTGAAGACGGTTCACTGGAAGCCCATGCGAAAGAGAAGGTACCACGAAACCATCCACGATAAGAAGGTGTCAATGATTGAGTCAGGGTCGGGAAGCAGTACGGCAACCACCACAACCACCACAACCACCACAACGAGTAACAGCAGTGATGGCGTTGTTCTTTGTCGCTCAAGACGTCATATGTAATAGTGGTGCTGAGAAAGTTCACAGTATCTCGATGACTGGTACGTCGTATGTGAGCACCAAGTATGCCCTCCAGGCTTCTGGCAAGCTTATACTGTGGATATGCTGATGTGTAGGGGAAAGCGGTAAGTGACTGTGAGGATCACGGGTGATGGGTGCGTTAGATACTTCCAACTCATCTGAAATGTGGCGTGCTGTGTATAATATCAACATATTTTGTTTGGATATTGCCAATTTGTATAACCATATCTGACTCCTTACTACTTGTGTTGTCGGCGGTACGTAGTACATGCTACCAAAAATTAAAATTAAATAAAATATCTTTATTTTTCCGTTCCTTTATAAAATCATAAATGCCTTTGTGGGAAGACAAAGTCTTATATCACCTCATACTACACGCCTTGGTCAGCCAACCGGTGTTCAGATACGGGATATTTCGCCGCCTCCTGCCCATTGATTTAGTTATCGACTCGGCGCGGCCCCTGTCCCAAAATAGAAAACCATGCCATACCCACAGCCAGACGTTCCTCAAGTCGTATCCCGAGATGCGCATGTGGGATCCCTCGGGAGAGGGGCGGACACACAGTGTCGTGCCCCATTTAGTGGTGGTGCGGTCGGTCGTCACACCCATGGCCACCCTCCAGCCCCAGGGGGCCTCTACCGGCGGCCTGGAACCCCCAAGGTGAGCCGGCAAGCGGTCGAGCGGGGTCCTCTGGTACCTCCAGTCGCGCATGCTAATGTGCAAGAACGTGAAAGGCGTGCCTCGTTCCATTATGTTTACCGCCGGCACTTTGAGGGGCCACGTCTCGAGGAGCCGGCCAAAGAGGCCGGGGTGCGCGGCGGCGACGACCTCTATCCTGTGCCACAGCGACGAGAGCTGCGTAAAGTAACTTCGCACGAAGCGCCCCTCGTGGGCAAAATCCAGAAAATGCACGTTCCTGACGCCGCTTGCGTTGTACGAGTCCCGCCTCATTACATAACTCCCAGACGGCAATTCCATGTCCTCCTCCAACGTGTCGTCCGTCTCCCGGCAGGTCCGCAGAGCGGCGCAGACAGACCATATGAACAGGTCGGCCTGCGAGATCTGTTCCATTTCCCACGACTCCAAGAGCCCCGCGACTCGGCTGACGACGACGTTGCTCCCGACCGGGATCGGTCTTCCCTTTCTCAGGCCATGCAGGTTGACGAGTATCTGGCGGCGGATGAAGGCTTGCGAAAAGCTCCAGCGCTCCGTGGCACTGAGACTACGCCAGGCACGGTCGGTGTACTTTTTTGGCGGATGTTCTTTTGCTTGTTTTTGTTGCTGCTGCTGCTGTTCGCACCATCCTCCTCCTTCTCCTCGTCGGATCTGGTCGAAATGGGCCAACCGAGTATGTACGTACAAGCCGACGAGGCCCCGCACTGTCCGGCGGATCCGGACGACTCGTAGAGCTTCCCCAAGGCAGATAGGCTCCCTTACCCAATGCCCTTCTCCTCTCGCACGGAGACGGCGCCGCCAATGTTCCAGGACCTGCAGCGCGCGCGCGTCCTGCCGGCGGGAGCCGCGCGAGGGTATGGGGTCCAGCTCGGTCGACGCCAGGACGAGAGCATCTCGAACGGCTGGCCCCAGATCATGGGTGCAGACCTCGAGAAGGGTGCGCGCCTTGGCCCCCACGAAGACTTGGTACATTTTGGGCGATGCGCGAATGAAGGCGTGGAGATCGCCCAGTGACGATGTCCACGACAAAATGCTTTGAAGTATTTCCGGAGGCATCGACTCAAGAAGATTCGAGACCGCTTCTGGCATCGTCAATTATTTTCTTGAGCTTTCTAACCAGAGCTAACGACGAGTTCATTTCTAATGGCGGATTAGTATAAATTGTCTCGCCATGAGAGAACGAGACACCCACCTTAAGATCATTGTCGTTGTGTGTACAGAGTTAAGGCTGTAAGTTGCCATTGCTGCTACTCAACAGTTCTGTTTTCTCAGGAGGGGGCGAGTATAGAAGAGCCTTCTATATATTGAGTATAGTCCAACCGGAGAAAGTTTGACACGCTTTTTCTACGTTCTACGTTACCGTGGTTATATTCATCAAACTTTAATTATGAGAGTTATCTGTATGTATAAAGGGTGTTACTTTCACCGGCTCAGTGGTAAGTTAATCCAGTACCAAGAATAGCCTACTTATACTGACAAGGTGGCTGCCCCTGAGTATAACAAGATGCAATAAGTTACTAATACTACCTGGTGCCTCCAACACCCTTACGCAAGACTCAACTACTATATATCTCAGACGGTCTTGTCAGTCCTACATTGTGAAATGGATGAATTGACCTTGTACGACACTGGTATGCTCCCGCTGAACCAACAAGTGATGCTACCACAACTTTGAACCACTTTCTCCTTTACAAATGAACCGGACTTCTGCCTTCTCTAAATTTTACGTCAGTAACAGTATTAATGACATAGAATCATCACGGGGCGAGGCAACACGGCACATATGCTTGCTGAATAATGGGAACATCGTCAAGTCGTCGATGTATTCCAACGGCACATATCATAATGAAGAGGGTTACGATGAGCATGATTCGCAGACTCTCCATTCTCGTGTCTACTATTTCCTAGTTGCAGTATGTTAGTCAATCATTAGCACCAGTGCGAACTTGGATGATTGATACAAGAGGTTATCTACAGTGTTCTGTCAAGTATATAGAGCCCCAAATCAAGTATCTCTTTCACATACGACCACATCCTGCTGAATACTAGGGATCCCGTCCGCTCTCCCATATATAAGCAGCAGAGAGCCGAATTAGTACTAGGGTCGGTGACGACCTGGGAATCCTCGGTGTTGTATGTTTTTCTTTTGCTCTTTTTGCCGGTTCTCTCATCTTTCAGTACCACCTTGCCCATGATAGCTCACAAGCTTCAGATAAAATTACGAATTACTTTACAAGACAGGGACGGTAGGGAGACAATGTATTTTGTTGTTTATAAGTGTTCGAGTTCCCATCTGACCCAATGGTGGCTCGGGGCTGTCCGCGCTTGTACCGCGGGCAGGCTCCCCGGTGGGTGACGGTCTCGGTAATACCGATCTCCGGACAAGGCCTCATCATATGCTATCGTTCTATGAGAGTCTAGAACCCCGAAGATGTGCGCCTAGAGCTATCATGTCCAATCCAGAAACCGAACCCGCCGAGACTTCCTTGTCGTTCAAGCAAGCAAGCAATCAGTAAGCTTCCTGGATAACAGCATATGTATGACCGATCCCCCTCGCTCAGTCCTTCAACCGAGCCATAATCACTCCGTCCCAGAGCGTGCAAAGCCAGGCCTCGAGGCGCGGGTTCTCGTTCATCTCACGGTTGAACTCGCGCAGCTTGTCCATGTCGTTCTCCCAATCACTTTGGCGGTAGTTCTGGCGCTGCTCGTGCGCGACCGGGTTGGTCTCGGTGTCGTCGACCACGCCGCCCCAGCGCAGCGCGTTGTCGCCGATGATCAGTCCGCCCTTGCGCAGGAGTCTATTCTTGCTGCTGCTGCTGCTGCTGCTGCTGCTGTCGTCGTCATCTGTGGAGGCGGGGGAGTTCTCCAGGATGGTTCGCAGGTAGTCAGGGTACCCGGACTTCTGGGCGTCGATGAAGATGATGTCGTACGGCTGCTGCTTGTTACCAGGGTCGTCATTGTCCGGGGCGGAGGAGGCCGGGACTTGCTGGGCGAGCGTGGTCAGGGCGTCGCCGGTCACGATGCGGATGTTGTCCATGGCGTAGTCGTCGAAGTTCATGGTCGCCTGTGCGGCGTACTCGAGGTTCGACTCCAGACCGGTAACTAGGCCGTCGACCCCAACAGCGTGGGACCAGACCATGGAGGAGAAGCCATGGTAGACGCCGATCTCGAGGACTGTGGTAGGAAAAGGTTGGGTAGTTAGCAACCGGATCTAGTGCTTTTTGTGCTGGGAAGGAGAATATTGGTTTGATTTGACTAACCTCTCTTGGCTCCGATGAGGCGAGCAAGCCAGACCATGGCCTGTCCCTGGAAAGTCGAGATCATCATGTTGGCGCGGGGCTCAGTCGAGGCGATGTCATGGTAATCGAGTAGATGCTCGGGGAGGCTGGTGGAGTGGCCCTCTGCGTACAACGTCAGGCCAGATGCGACCTCGTCGGGGTACACGATAGGCACTCCCGACTTCATGATGGCGGTGAGCTAGCTAATGGGTGCTCTTGCGGCCTTGTTCTTTCTTGTGCAAGAGAAAAAAGAGTCTGCAATTAGGAGCGATAGCAAGTAAGGTAATCCGCCCAACAGACTGATTGATAGCGGTGTGCAAAAGTGAAAGCGGAAGATCAGAAGATGTAAGACCAGTGTTTTCCTAACAGGGAGGTCTTATAGGAAAGACATTGTTAGTAGGTTGATGATCGACTCATTGAATGAATTCAATGCTTAATTGTAGTAGGTCCTCCAAGAACCAAACTATAGGCGACGCAATTGAATCCAAGCGAACATACCATGTTGCTCTTGTGAAGCCAGTCATCAATTTCGGTAAGCATAATGTGTCCGGTAAGTAACCAGATAGTTGTGATCATATCATCACCCCAAGTAAGGGGCATAGAACCCCCAGCCTGAATAACGACGTCACCTGCTACGATGAGTAAACACCGACTACACAAGAATGCAACCAGCGAATCGTAAGAGACAGTGACAGCAGACGTATATGCAAAAAAACACCAATTAGAATTATGGTTATTTATTTATCAAACACAAAGGAAATATTTGAACGAGCCTACTCCCAATATGTGTTACCTGTGTACGGTTTCTCCCACTAGCATCAACTTGACTATGAACTGGCCCTATCTAACAACACCCAAAGCAAATGACATGAGAAAAGGAAACTTTGATACGATCTAGAGATCGTATGTGTGCCATGCAACCACCGCCAGAAATAACAAACCCCCCTTCTTTCTAATATCTGCCTCTATCAGACGTTACAGCATTCGAGCTGCTAGTCGTCATATTGGCAGCAGCTCATAGGTCCCGAGTAAAGGACAACTGGCCGAGACATGGAAACTAGCAGGTTAGCCCCCCGCGTCGCTTCTCATCCCGAGGAGGGGATAACCTCTATTCCATGAAGAAGGGTGAGTGATCTCTAGATGGCTTGAATAAGGGATCTGCCTCAGAGAGCCTACGTAGTAGTAGCGGAAGCATAACCCTCTTAGAGCAGGATGAACGCCGCGCCGCTCAGGCCGAAAAGGAGGCCACTGGCAACCGAGACGCCGTACGAAGCGGCCCCAGCCGTTTTGATGGGTGTCGGAGCCTTGGTGGTCGCGGTTGTAGCAGCAGGGGTCACCGTAGTAACAGTAGGGGTTGTGGGTTGAGGCTGGACCGTCGGTTGCTGGGGTTGAGGCTGGACCGTCGGTTGCTGGGGTTGAGGCTGGACCGTCGGTTGCTGAGGCTGGGGCTGAACCGTCGGTTGCTGGGGCTGGGGCTGAACCGTCGGTTGCTGGGGTTGAGGCTGGACCGTCGGTTGCTGGGGTTGAGGCTGGACCGTCGGTTGCTGAGGCTGGGGCTGAACCGTCGGTTGCTGAGGCTGGGGCTGAATCGTCGGTTGCTGGGGCGGAACCGACGCCGCACGAACCGTAGTCGGCACCACGACGACGGCGGGGACGGAGATAGTGCTGGTCGAGAGCCGCACCACGGAGACGCTGGTGACGGCTGTGACGGCCGTAGGAGCGGGAGCGGGAGCAGTCGTGACGACGATGACGGGGATGACGGACACGCTGGACCAGGGCTTGGCCAGTGTCGTCGAGCAGGGCATCGTCACGGTGACGGTGCTGCCCTTGACCCAGACGACGCTCGACGTCGTCTTGGTCGTGGTGACGGTGACGGTGGGCTTGTGCCGGCGGGTCGAGGGCACGACGACGGCGGCCGACTGCGTCCAGGTGCAGTTGGCACTGACAAAAACGATGGCCGAGGTGGGCGTGGGCCACACCTGCGTGCACGAGGGACAGGGCTGCGTCACGGTGACGGTGCCGCTGACCCAGGCGGTAGTGGTGGTGGCGGGCGTCGCGGTGGCGGGCACCGCGATGGGCTGCACCGACGTCGTTGTCGTGACGCCGCCTGGGCAGACGGGGCACGGCAGCGTCAGCGTGATGGTCGCGTTGTTCCAGAGCGACTGCGTCGTCGTCACGGGCACCGACTGGTTGACGGTGACGAGCAGCGTCGTGACAGCGGGCGCGACCGTGCCGGGGTCGCTCGACACGGGGGCAGGGGAGCTGGTCACGGGCGCCGGGGCCGACGTCGTGGAGTCGTTGCTCGCCTGGCGGCGGTGGGGGAGGGGCGCAGCCTCGAACAGGCCCAGCTTGTCCAGACGGGCACCGCCGGCGCGGCGCTGGACGTGGTTGGCCTCGGCCATGCCCAAGAGGGCAAGAGAACCGACAACGGAAAACTTCATGTTTTCTTCTGCTTCGTGCTGTCTGTCTCCTCACCGGCTTCAAGGGGGCTGTTATGATATCGGAAGTAAGTAAGTAATGTGTTACTATTACTGACTCCAGAAAAGCGAACGTGTAGTGTAAGTAACGACTGTTGGAGAAAGAAAGTCTTTGAGGGGTTTTTTTATATGTTGAGAGTGTCTTGACGAGCCCACATGCCAATCAAGGAGTGAGAGAATTGTTAGTTCTTCGAGGAAGACTGTCTAAGGGATTTATACGCAGGTAGACTGCGGCCTTCCCCGTAATCAACAGTCGGCAACACACCTTCATGAGTCTCAGGACCGGCGACTCCGCATATCGAGGACGGACTGGCAAGGCAACGTCGCAAACTGGGAGACTAATTTATTTCTATCTTGCCTCAAGTCAGGCCGGACAGCTTTGGACATTGGACTACCTCGGGCCAGACTCGTATGTCAACCTGTAGTCGTCTGTCTAGAGATGTCGGCTGCTCGGTCTGGTTCTTTTCCCCTCCATTTTCACATATGTTGGGATGCTAGTGTACCACGCCGGGCAAAAAGCTTCCGCAGCCACTGGCCCCCCATGAAGGTATGGTACATGCATATGAATAACAACAACACCCGCCGCCTGCCATTTTGTTGTTTGCTGATGACCAACAGGGTGGATTTAGACCGGAGGTTATCCCCATAACCCGGAGGGAACCGGCCGCACTTTGGCGTCACATATATATTCCTCGGCCCGTGGGAGGAGCTCCCAAGTGAGAAATTACTCGTAGCGCCATCTGAACTAGGCATTGTACTTCTTTTTCCTGGCTGCTTGCCTTTCTATGGTAAGGTACCTGGTGTTTGGCGTCATTTGCTGCCTTTACAGGGTCCTGGCTCCCTGTCTTCTCCTGGTCCCCTTTGCGTTGGTGCGTGTTGTGATATAAACCCCAATGAGCCGACCCTCGATGTGTGGTGTTTCTTCTCCCTCGCGGTCGTTCGAGTTGACACTTTCCTTCCGGGTTCAAACTCTCATTGGTCCTCCTCGGGCACACCGGAAAACAGGCCAACCCTCATACGGTGACTCTGCAACGAAAGGTCAGTATTTGTACTAGTTTCAGGCCGGGAGTATTGTCTCGGACTAGGCTTGTACGTACAAATGGTAGCTTAGGTATTACCACAGCGAGAGTAGCCAGAAAGTTGATGGTAAAGTACGTGAGGTCGTAGTTGGTGTAGTGCGTGCTCAGAAGAAAGAGCACAATGGGCACACTAAGGAGAAACTTCTTGGCCGGCGTGTACTGGGCACCATCGTCGATTTGTTCCCACATGTTCAAGTTGTCGTACGCTCCGCTGTTGAACTCAAAAGGCGTGCCGCGAACCCAATGGAACATGATATACGAGCCAAACATGTATGAGATATTCGTCAGGGTCCACGAGGTTTCCTGCGAGACGCCGGGCATGATGTCGTAGAATATTTTAAGGGCGAAAATTAGGACGAAGTGAATCGTCCAGGCACCTGTATGGAGGTATCGAGGTTAGCTCATCAGTCTACTACCAAATCGAGGTTCTAGAAATGCGCCCCTCTCCCCGACCAATGCTCTTATGGTAGTCGTGCTTTTGTAGTCACTCCGGCGTAAACCTTGTTTCCTATTTGCGTCACGGTTCTTGGGCAAGCCCCAGGGGTAACCATCTTTCCCACCTCTCTGGCTCGGGGGCGTAGAATATATGTAACGTACCTTTCGCGTTAACCCATTGTGCGTTCAAGTTCGGGAGGGCCGATTGGTCACTCAGTTGCTCTATAGGCTCCTGAGGTTCTTGGTAGATCTGCAGGATACTACTGGACCTCCGTCTCCTGGTCGTCTTCTCCTCGGCCATACCGAGGTAGGTGTTTCCGGCGCGCGGAGGGGGGTTTGTGCCGACGCCGTAGGACACGGTGCGGGGAAGGACTATCGGGGAAGACAGTTTGGCGGTATTGGAGGAATCTTCGTGAATCTTTGTGTTGGCCACCGTGGGCGATTTGGGTCGTCAAAGTCTCGCAACGGGGCGGGACTTCGAACGAGGCCGTGTGGAAAGGGAGGACGTGGGAGGTAGGTCGTGGTTCTTTCGTTACGCTTGGCGACGACGAAGACGGTAAGAAGCGGCGACGGGCGTGGGAGGAATTTGGTAGCGGTTCGTAGTGCTTGTGATATCACAGAAAAACAAGATTCGAGCGACCAATGGGATATGTCTGGATGGGCGACAAAAAGAAAGCCGGAGGCGAAAATATCAGGCGTAATAGTAGTAAAAGTAGTAGCAGCAGCAGTAGTAGTAGCTCTAGGGGAGCATATGCACAAGCCGCGACACGTGAGCCAGAACGAACAATGATGGGTGCTGTTACTTTGTAGAAGATGCCAATCAATGGTGGAGAAAAAGGAGAAGTGGCTTGCAGGGCCAATGAAGAAGGCGGATCGAACAGGCAGCGAACGTTTTTCTTCTCTTTTGGTAACTCTTTTTTTGCGGGGATTCCGGGTGGGAAGTGGAAGTCTGAGGTCAGATCAGGTCGGATCGTGCGGTATCGTATCGGATGTGCAGATGCGCGTACGCAAACGTTTGGTTATTTGGTGATGAGGGTGGCTTTTTTCTCTCGGTCAGGTCAATTGAGGTCAGGTCAGGTGTGGTAGGTAGGTATTCATTCCAAAGGGGATTCGGATTGGGGATTGGTGATGTAGGTATTGCATGTACATGCAGCTCCAAAAAGGGTCACGGGTAGCAGGGTAGGGGGGTCAAAAGAAGGGTTGTTGTCGGTCACTTGGTGCTTGGCCCAGGTGGAATTGGAGGAAGTTGTCTGGACTCTTTAGGCAGGTGGTGGAAGAAGTACCGTACAATGATGTACGCCTTTGTCGCTAGCTTTTGTAGGGGCTGGCTGAGCTGGAAGCTGGAAGCTTTCTCTGCGTCGTCTTGCGTCGCATGCAGCTCAGCAGCTCAGCAGCTCAGCTCTCTCCTGTCCTGTTCCTGATGTTCCTGGCTTCCTGTCTCGACGCCAAGCCGGGATCCTCTGCAAAATAGGGCGGTGGATCAGATTACGTGGATGGTTTACTTACACACTCGTCCACCTATCAAACACCAGGGCCGCAACTCGCGGACGCCGGCAGTTCGTCCAGAACATCCAGAACATCCAGAACTGCACTCCGATCACATGAGCTTCTTTCCCATCGCTTCATTCCATCCTAGAAACATCCCAATTCATTACCAGGTTACATCAGGGGCCGTCACTGCGCTCCAGGGGGGTCTATTGGGCCGTCTAGAATTGGCATTCGGTGCGGAGATGGAACCCGTTTCCGGGAACATCCCCCTTGCCTTTGGTACCATCACTTTCGCCTGTCCCCATGTTCGTAGGTGCGCCAAGACCTTTTGCAATAAGTAATAAGTGCGAATACACTTTTATATAGGCCCGGAAGCGAGGTGAGGCCAATGCGAATAGGAGTGAGCCTCGTCGTGGTCGTGCAAGCACCAAAAAGTAATAGAAACCTGAGCACTGCACCCGTTCCAGGCCCTTCAGGTCCTTCAGGGTCTCACTTATCAACATCCAAGGCTCCACCGATAAATATCCAGCTCCGCCGCGGCTCCCTTGGTTCTCGAAGGGGACAAAACAAACCATCCTTGTCATTGAGATTCAACACGAGAAAGGGTTGTGGTACTGGGATCTTCTGAAGACTTATTAGGTAATTAGATGAATCTATACATGCGAAATCGTACAAGATGATATTCGATACGATCGATATATAAGAAGTTTTCCCCCTTAAAAATATCGTGTTCAAAGAATCCCACTCATCTTGCGTTGCTGAGTTATTTGCTCTTACATAAAACCCCCGGAACCAAATGTCCGGTACAGAAGCACACCTGCATGCAATGGGCACCTGCATTAATCAGATACATTAGTAGGCATACAACACTAAGAAGAAGTACTGTATTCTTTCTAGTCATGCAAGTTCCTCTAGACGCCGTTATGTTCAAGAGTGAATAACAATATGTATCAAACTCACATGCTGATGCAGATACCTGTATGCAAATAAAATCCAATTGCTATTGATGTGAACCTTTGCTTATACGGTCAGGTCGGTTGCTGAAAAAGAGAGGTAGAGGCCAGTCTTATCAACCATTCAATCCAAGTGAAGCAGCCAAGTTGAAGTGCCTCAAGCAGTCAAGCTTGAAGCGCCCCCTCAACCCTGTACTCCGTACCCACTAACGCATTGCTGAAAGGCCGGCTGCAGGACCCGCTTTCCCACCCGCGTCGCAAAACTCTAAACTAAAGTTGCGATCGTTGATACAGCAGCCTCAAAATCCGGATACCCATCGCAACAACATCAACAAATTGCCCCTACCGACGCTGCCTCAATTGCGCATTCAATCGTGACCCAGAATATCACGTTCTCATTGAATTTGTGTTCAAGCAGCTGCGAATGGCAGGTGAGTCAGACACTTCACCGGGTGGTCAGAAACGGCCACGCGATTATGGTGAAGATCTCAAGGGCTTGACACCTGAGCACCACAGCGATCGCGATGGCTCGGCCACGCCCACAAGAAAGAAGCAGCGAGTAGATGGCAGTTCTAAGCCTGACACCTCGATTCCATCGGCGGATGGAGAGGTGGATGGCTTGGCTGCGCATCAGGACACTGCTCCTTCAGAGACCGCGGCCGAGTCAGCCAGCGCTCCAGCACCCGCTGCTGTGCAAGATCCCGTGCTTGACGAGGAACCCTCCAAAGAAGACGATCCAGAGACTCCGGCATCTCAAAGCCTACAGAGCATCAATCGTGGGGTTCGTCTGCTTGGGGTGAGGACTTCGTTTGGCAAGCCTAAGGGAGCTTCGGCCACACCTCCAACTCAGACCCCCATCGTTAAGCCAACTACCCCCTCTGTGCCACCCACTGTGGACCTCACGAAGAGTGACTCGGAAAATGAGTACTCGGAAGGTGAGGTTGGAGAAGATGATGAGAGTGGTGACGATGAGGATGGCGAAGATGACGAGGAGGGCGAGGTTAACGAAGATATGCGGCCTGCTACCTCCGGTGCTTCATCTGACTACCAGCCTACGGATACGGATAAAGCCAATGAACAGGAAGGTTACGCTACTTTCCGAGTGTCCAAGAAGGATTGGAAACTGCCCAAGGGCGAGATTCGGACCATCAAATGGCGCAGTGGCGCCCAAGACAGATTGCCCTGGTGGTATGAATGGTTCGAGAAGGAGCTCGATTTCCTCATCGCTCTGCTCCTGCGCAACAATCCTGAGAAGCCCTTGGTCCCCAAAAAGGTTGTCCAAGGAGCTCTAGACTACATCTTGCATCACCGGAATGGCCACTTCATCGGTGCTAGTAGAACGAAGAACAAGGCATCCAAAAACGAAGCAAAGAGAGCAATAATGAGCTATGACCTCCAGCTGTGGGAGGCTGCTACAGCCAAAGCTCAGTGGCGTGTTTCTAACAACGATTTCTCAGCACCAGGAGAGACTCAGATTCCTGTCGTCCCAGAGACGATAAACGTCCACACAGCAGTCGTCCCGGCAGCAGCCTTGCCCGTTCAGGGCAACGGCGAGAGCACAAGAACTACCACAGCCATGTCTGAGGACGAAGAGGTCCGCCAACTAGAGCTATATTTCCCACGAATCGGCGATGTCCAAGTTGTTTGTTTACACTGCGTCAGCACGCAGCATCGGTCTGAAAGCTGCCCGTCATTGACATGCGGCTTCTGCCAGAGCAGTACTCACATGTCGTACGCTTGCCCCACGAAGAAGCGATGCACCAAATGCTACCAGCTGGGTCACGGGGTAGAGTCTTGTCAAGAGAAACTCGCCTTGGCCAAGGACGAGCGTCCAGGCTGTGCCTATTGCTCGGCTCGCAGTCACACCGAAAAACACTGCCCTACAATTTGGCGTAGCTACCAACCAGGATTAGCGCAACTCAAGAAGGTCAAGGAAATCCCCTGCTATTGCTACATGTGTGGCACGGCTGGCCATTACGGGCCAGAGTGTGGTCTGACTAGCAAGAAGAAGTCAGAGCCTCAGGTGTGGACGACGTGGTCTAAGGCGAACCGCGACTCGTACGTCGACCCTGAGAGTGCCGATATTGCTATTGCGCAAGTGGGTGTTGATCCTACCAGCGGCAACGAGGTATCCGAGTTCCATATTAAGGGCAAGGCGACGAAGAAGACGCATATCCACTTCATCTCCAGTGACGATTCCGAGAGCGAGTTTATTAAACCACCTGTCAGCAGAGGTGGCCAGGGCAAGGGCGGAATCAGTATCTCCACCAATATTGTCCAACCGACACAGCCGTCAGGAGGCCGGACACGGCGGAACCGCAACAACGGTCAGCCACCGCCTCCCGGCAATGCGGATATGCCGCCTTTGCCATCTGGGCCTCCCCCGCCCATGGTTTTCAGTGGCAGTAGCAATGGCAACGGCATCAGCAATGGCTCACAGAGATCGTTTCACCCACTGCCGCCCCGCCCCGGTATGATCTCAAACGGCGGAGGTAGTAATGGCGGTGGACGAGGTGGTGGCAATAGAGGCCGAGGACGCGGAGGCCGTGGAGGAAACAGAGGCCGGGGACGCTAGATCTTGTGATATTACTTGCCAGCACGATCTCGGCTTCGTGACAAGTTCTTTTCAGGCTTGCATGGTCTTGGCTTTGGCAGCGAGCTATATGCCATTGGAGAACGATAACGCTACAGGCAATAGCGGTATATCAGAAACCCGGGGGTTCAGCGATGAATCAAAGAGTAGCGTAATAGCACACTTATAATGAAAGTATGTACATACAGAGTGCTAAAATGGGACGCTGCCCCCAAGTGATCTAACGTGACCGCAGATATGTTGTGTATCTCGAAGCCAATCTTCATGTGATGTGAATCGCCATGTCAAGGGGAATCGGCCCCTATTCTACCGTTTCATGTACTGTGGCCATATGCCACACCCCTAAAGGTCAGGTTGGAGTAAATGAAGACCATAGGAGTTATCCAAGGGGCACAAAATGCACCTCTGATCCCACGATGATATGAGATGTATTATATCGAGCTTCTAGCGTGTATGACTCCCAACAGCAAATGCCGACCTTCCTGATGAGGTCTCCACGCAGCTCCCCGATGATTTCAAGCTCAAATACGTGGTGTGATGCCCCTACGGTGATGTTACGCCGGACACAGGCGAATGCAGAGTACAATGTGGTTTCCAATCGATGGCCGCTGAGGAAGCTAACTTTCTTTGCTTTTGGTAGCCTGTACCAGTCCATGTCTAACCTCCTGGGCAATTTTGTCGGAAATGGGTTCTGGATCGTTGACATAATTCCACATCAATCACATATAATGAGGCTGCTTCCAATCTCAGTACTTTTATGATGGCCCTTCGAAATGGGATTTGGGGGCATCCTCTCCGGCTCAAGACACGGCGGGCGCCAAGACCTCAAAATACAGCAATATTACGGTTCCTACCTAAATAGACGCTGTAGTATGTATAGAGTAGTTTGTTCGCATAATAGTGGCAACAACAAGCAGTCCCCATCTCAGCCTTGTGGCTCCTCGGCCACATCTGTCAATTTTACCTTTGCATATGGCTGAGGCGTCTGTCTTTTGATAAGATGAGTTAGCCACCAAATTGGGCGTCGGTCCGTCCGTTATTTTGGGATAAAGTTTGCTTGCCTGGCCCTCATGGCGCTTGTTCAGCCGTGTCTACGTCAGTGAACAAGCGTTCAGTAGTCGGTATGTAGTGGGAGGCATGGAGAAGAAAGTTGGGCATAAATAGCTGGAAAAGCAACTGTATCGGACGATCTGTTACGGCATCTGGAAATATAAAGCGTTGCTATCACGTCAGGGCGTTCATGTCTCTGGACGAGATTGCAAAGCTGAAAAGTGACGAGTCGTCAACAATATATGCAAACAATATAATACTCCAAGTCTGTCTATTCATACCTTCCAAGTTCGCCAATACTGTACCGTACAGGACACTATATCTCAAACGTTTGCTTCTGCGGCGGCGATTAGTGTTCACGGTCCTTCTTACATACCTCTCCATATCGAGTTGCAAATTGCAGGTGGGCAGACGCAAGGTAAATGAAGTCATTATATGAGTGAGTCCACGAATCAAGATCGGAGTACTCCAAGCAATAGGCCAATGGAACCCGAGTGCCGACACAAAAGCAAATTTCCATCAGAGACACAAATCTTCACCGTCCAAGCCCAGCCAGCCAGCCAGTCCAGTACCATCAATGCCTCCTCGAGATATGTATCTTTAACCTACTTACCTACCTAAGCTAAGATGGCGTCTTGGCTGGCGTTTGCCCGGAAAAGCAGGGGGCTGCGTGCGCCACGAGATCGAGCGGGGACCTGGACTTGGGAAAAGAAAGAAGAGAAAAAAGGCGTCGCCTTCATCCCTTCCACCCTTCAAATGCAGGCAAGCGCGCAAACGCAGCCTAATGACTTGCAGTACACTATTTGGAGAAATGTGCCGGATTTCAATAGATCTCGACCGGCGTGCCCTTCAACTGGCAAGCTGCAGCCAACCACCAACAAGCAAGTTTGATGATCCCCCAAGCACCAAGCTCTGTCTGGTCTGGTCTATATCGTTCCCCTGAAATATAGGCGGGAAGTACCCTTGATATCCAGAATAAAATAAATGGATTGGACTCCAACGCAGATACGACGTCAATGCCACAAAGTTCAGTTTCTCTCTCTATGTACATGTAGGAATACTACCCGACGGCAGCCGGTTCATGCCATCCCATTATGATGTTAAAAAAATTAAGGCCAGCTGAAAGCCTTGCGTTGAGACATCGTCTGAAGAAAAGAAGGGATGACAATGGGCTTGCTAGGTTCCCCATGATGATTGGATTGCGTCTGAAGTTGCGATAGACTAGCGAGGAAACTTGTTGATGATAGTGCCGAACTCACAATGATCTAACTCCGGAACCGAAAAACCCAACCCCATTTCTGACTTAAGCAACATACCTGATCCTGGACGGGGGCTAGTATAGCAACGGCGTTGTGCATTGTTCACGGCGCCTTTGCGCACGATGGTCAGCTAAACAGGTACCTGGGTAGACAGGACCCTGGATATAATATATATTTTCCCGGGTGCCTGTGCCGCTGGAATAGTCTCGCAGGGAGCAGGTGGCTGGAGAAATACCGCAGAATCTGTACCCGCCGGCCGGCCTTCTCGACTTACACATCCGCTTGTTTGATATGCCTTCCCGGGGGAGCCGACGTTGAATATCGTTCGGCCGACAGCATATCAAACAACTTTGCCTCTGCAGGTTTCCTCACCGCTGCTGTGTACATAGGCTGTCAGATCGGTCGTGACAGCCACCCCCAAATCATGCATGCAGATGAGTGATGTTCGTTTTTTTAGACCCCTCGAGGATTACTCAACCGGTACCGGCTATGACGAGAAGGGTAAACCATTGCCGAAAGTGCACACACGCCTACGTAATGCTACGCTTTCGCATGCAGTGCAGAGGCGGATGGCAGGGTGGCAGGGGGGATTGGGGCATATTTGCTCTTTTCTGGATGATTTCGACTACCGGTTGAAGTCGTTGTCTGATGCGCGGGTTTCACTGTACGTAAATCGTTTTCTTTTCGTTGGCACTCGCACCGATTTTGCCGGAGTATGACATCTTCCCGAATCGAGGCAAGTCCGCGGTAGGTACAGTAGACTGTCTAAAATTTCCCGAACACGTGTGAGTGACACTAACTAGCATCTTGATGAGATGCTCGGTCGACGACAGTGTTGGCGCGAAGGTGTGTGCATGTATGTATGTATGTATCCATAGCAACCTTTATTTCCAGCGATGATGGACACTTTAAAGAGCGCCGATGCTACCTAGACCTAATCTCTATGTACAGACAGATTGGCGCACGAATCATTCGCGGCTACTACATAGTCTTATCTCCTTTACACGAGTCTTGTAGTAAAGGATAGGTAGGCAGGTAGTATCCGTACGGCGTAGAGATGCGAACTCATGATGATGTTGTTGTTGACGCTACTATCACCAGCGTCTCCTTTTTATTCCCCACGTTAACATGATTCTTTGGATGGTGATCCAGATCAAGACCCCCTTGGTACGATTTCTCGCGTGCGCATTTGCGACACTAAAAGCTGCTTAAGAACGGTAAGAGGCCGGTGATGCGCGCGGTGGGTAGCCGTGTGTGGTCGCAAGGGGGAATTGACAAGAATTGACAAGGGAGCCATGCTGCCATGAGCTTTTTTGCCCACAGCACACCGAGAAACTCCACCTAGCTCTACTACAGTAGTAGCTTGCCAGCCTAGAAGCCAGCCCACCATCGGCGGTCCCACCCATGCGTCCGTGGCCTGTGGGAACCACTGGAACAACAACTTTAGGTAGGTTAGAAACCCACCAGTTGCCCAGTTGCCAGGGGTTCGCCGTCCCATCGCGCAACCCTCGAGATCTTGGTGCTTGGCAAATCCGTTTGCAACGAATCATGCCCAGGATGGCCTACTGCATGCAACACGCAAACAAATGGGAAATCTACGCCCGCCCGCCCGGAGAGCTTCGTGCGGCTGCTGCTGCTGCTGCTACTTGTTGCTGATAAAGTGCTAATAGAGGAGCCAACCATGATGCACGCGAACTGAAATCTCGTAGAGGACCCTCCCCACTCCCTCATCAATCATGTTTGCAAGGGGGGGCGTGCTCCCCGCAATCTTCTTTCGCGGGAGAGGAGGGAAGGCGCAGACAAGAACGTTTTCCTGCAGTGGCAGAGCAGACAGACATCAATCATCCCGTCTCTCCCACTCACCCACACTGCCACACACGCTGCAGGTCAGTGAGCAGCCAAGCAAGATGTATCCCGATTGGTAATAAAATAAAACAGCCAGTCGAGTCAAACGAAGTTCCAACGTCAGCGAGCAATCGAAGCCTAGGGATCTACGTTGTACGTCGTTGTAGTAAGCGATGCATTGTGTCATAGCAACAACCGAAGCCACACACGACACACGCGTGGGAAGCCAAGTCGGGTTCGATCGGTGGTGTTGAGAACAGGACACCAGTGACTTCTGCAGTGGCCACACACATACACATCTCCGTACATACCATACTTTTGGGTGTGAGTGAGGGTGAGATGTTCTAAATACAGCTCTGTTCATCCCTACCTACCTTGACGTAGCCCGCCCGTGGTCTCAGCCGGGGCACACCCATCCATCCCCCATCCTAATCCCCTTTGCTCCCGGCACATATCCGAGTTCAGTATTTCTGGCGTGATCGATCATCAAAAACCTACCGAAAGAGAGACATTTATCGTCACCGCCCGCGACGAGGGAAGAAATCAAATGAGAATGGCGAACAGAGGTCACTGTCCGAAGACTAATGAAGCTATGGCCTGCAATACTACCCTAACATTCATTAACACCCCTTGCCCAAGGGGGGTTTTCCCCAATTGATCCAGCAGCCAAACCATGTCGTTCCCGCTAGGCAATTAAAAGTAATTTTCGCATTTCCATATTGCAACCCCCTACTGGCCAGTACTGGCTACTGCAACTGGAACACGTACAGTAGCTGCCGGGTCGAGCAGCGACCACCCTGCCACCCACACCCGAATTTAAGCTAAGGTTAACCTAGCCTGTGCTGGGTAGGTGCAGGTGCAGGTGCAGGTGCGCTGTGCCTCGAGCTCCAGTCATCCATCTTTGGACATTGCTGAATGTCTATGGTTGATCTCTTATGAACCACATGCGCTGTACTGTACTATTGCACTTATTACATACCACCTACTCCTACACTCCGTATTACATACACCATTTGCTACTTGGATTTTCCTTCCTCTCCCTCAAACCTCCTTGCCTCGTTTGCTCGGTCCGGTTTGGCTCGACGACTTGGTTGTGTTTCCTTTCCTTCTTTCTTGTCTATGCAAACAAACACCCGTCGTGCGAAACCAGGACGAAACAACATTCTCAATAATCCCGAGCATTGCCCATTGCTTGCTTCCCACTCATCCTGGCTGCTGTGTGCGGACGAGAGCGCACTCATATCACTCAGCTCAGCGCACACGAGGGTACGTACGTCCAGTCCCATCTCTTCTGATATTTGATTTCTTGCGCCATGGCAAGAGGGAGGAGCGTGTTCGTGGATATGGCTTGCAAGATGCCGGGATACGTCCTCCGCCTGCCCCCTTTGCATTCCTGAAATTTGGAACTTCCCACCGGCTTCCAAAGGATTGGTAGCGCTCTTGTCATCCTGCCGTAAGCTCACATTGCATGCGCTCTTGTTTGTCGGTGGTGAGAAAGTCGAAGTCGGACAGCCAACACCAGGCAATGGAAACAATGAGAAAGAGTTGCAATTGCCCCTCCATGATCCTCCGGGCAAAAGCCACCCACGATGCCACCTTCTGCAAAGCTCGCGCATCTTCATTTCTTATTATCATACTCCGTACTCCGTACACTGATCAGAAGGAAACATCTGACAAGTGGATCGGATTTCGCAACAGGGGACCAAGTGGGTAACTGCAAGATTGTATGGGCACGCCGTCGTCTAACTACTTTTATACTACATATCACATGTACCCTCCTCTCTCTCCCAGCTGAAGAAGGAAAACAAGTTCCGGGAGAGGACCAGAGAAAGCTCTCGAGGGACTACCATCTATTTCGAGTATTAATCTTTGCATGACTCGGTGAAGCCTCGCGTTCTCCAGAATCAACATCCGACCTGCACCTATCCTTCTTGCATAGTTGCACTCGTCATTTCTTTGCCAGGCATTCCCGGTTTATTCGTGTCGAAGGGTGTTTCAGCCCAGATCAATCATTCGTCGAGTCGCTCATGGTTTTTCTTCTTTGCAGCCCTGTCCGATCCTTTCGCGGCTCGCCAGCTTTCTAGTCTTTGGGGGCTTTTCTGCAGAATCAAGCATTCCGAAAGCTAATAGGACAAATACAGCCACAGTGAAGAATCGATACATTGCATACCCTCCTTCTTGACAGCCCTCGAGCAAGCAAACCTTCGTTTGCCAAGCAGCAGGGGCGGACTGCTGGTCAGGGGCGCGCCCGTTTTTTTGGTAACCACACACCATGAATTCTCCTCACATCGATATCATGGCGGCCGCAATCTCTCCCACCTCTGCCATTGCGACAACTCCGCGTCATGTTCGCTCCCGAACGCAGAGCATCTCGAGCGACCGACCGTCGACCATCGCCCACAGCTTCATGACCCCTCCACAGTCTGTAACGCCCGAGGCGGCTTTCATTGCCGCCTCTGCCGCGTCGCAAATAGTAACCAACGACCACGATAGCCATTTGGAAACATGGTACGACCAGGTCGGAATAGAACCCTCTGGGGAAACCGCTCTGGTCGCGACTGGAGCGCTGCAACTTGCGAACAACTTTGTTGATCAGCTGTTGTTTAACATCATTGCCATGGCAAGGACAACGTCTCTTTCAGCTCTACGACCGGCCGTTAGTGAAGTCCTAAAGCCCAAACTCGCGAGAGACGCTGTAAACCAGGCCGACGAGGAGCTTCGGGAGTACCTGGGTGGTGGCGAGGTAGAAGACCTCGCACACTCTCCGGGTACTGAGAAATCACATAACTGGGATCTCGAGTTGGCCTGGAAGCGCACACGGCTTCGGTGCATGGTTTATTCGTCTCTCGGAGACATGGAAGAGGAGGATGAAGACTACTATATGGAACAAGAGCACCTCCGGGGAGAAGGCGACGACATCCTCGGCGAAGCTGTATCGCCGGCAGTGGCTATCTTCTTGACCTCCATTCTCGAATTCATGGGGGAGCAGGTCCTGGTTATTGCCGGCCAAGCCGCTTTCAACCGCTTGCGAGCCAAGTACGAAAAGGAGCTCAAAGACGGCACCCGAATGCCAGGCGATATTTCCGACCGAATCGTTGTTGAGGAGTTAGATATGGAGCGCGTGGCTCTCGATAGAACTCTGGGCAGGTTATGGCGAGCCTGGAAGAAGCGCATTAGAGCCCCCGCTGAGCTCACCTATCAGCGATCGTTCACCAGGAGTGTAACGCACAGTAGACATGGAAGTATAGCAGGGGAAACTTTTGGCACTTTGCCAATTTCCAGGGAAGTCAGCATAGATGAGTCGCAAGATACGAGCTTGCCGGAAGAATCGAAACCAAACGAGAAGTCGATCAAGGAGGTGCGACCTTCGACCGTTCCCTTACCGATGAGCAACAACGATGTTGCGGAGATCGAAGTTCCTGGGCTTGTATCATACAGTGATGAGGAGGACAGCGACCTGGAAGACGATGAGCCCTTGAAGCAGCGTCCACGACCCAAGAGTTGGATGGTTTTCTCCATGCGCCAGAAGCACAACCTGCCAACTCCTGCCGCCTCTCAGCCCGCATCGCCTGTTCAGAAAACCCGGAAACGTGCCAACTCGGTTCCGACACCTCTGGCTTCGCCAATCGTCTCGTCCATGCCAGTAGGCGTGCCAACTGTGGTGGTCGAACCTCATAACGAGGAAGATGCCAAGTCTTCCGCTGAGGCTCGCCCGGCCTCGATCCCCACGTCCGATCCTGAAGTGGCCCCGGAAACGCCAGAAATCGCTGATATTCGAACCATCGAGCAAGCAGATGCCAATATCATACCCGCCAGCCCGATTTCAAAAATTGTCACTGGCGCCGCTGCGGTCACTTCAGCTGCTCTGGCTGGTGTCGCCGCTATGGCTCATGGAACTGCGCCACAGACTGTTATGACGCCTATGGAGGAGGAGGAGCTTGATGACTTCACGGAAGAACCTCAAATTATGACTTCGTCGCGGATATCAATAGGCGGACGAAGCTCGCCCGCCAATTCGGAGTCCGGTCCTACCAGACCCCCCTCAATCATCGTTGGGCGATCCAACAGCTTACGCTCGGTACGCATGATCGAGGTGCACAGTCCTCGCAGCCCAAGCGCCAGATCCAGCCGACATGGCTCTGGCGAGTTTGACTATCCTACGGTCGCTCGTTCCATGAGCCTTTCAAGGGAGGGAAGCGTATCGACTCCTCCCATTCCGGAGGAAGGGGCATCCGATCCTCGAATTGACCTTTCCACGGCAGATACATACTCCTCCAGGGAGAGTTCTCGCGAGAGGAATGTCAGACGTACCTCAAGCCCCTCGTTCCATGGTTACGGTGCACCTACGTCGGCCCCTACCTCCGCACCTACGTCGGCTCCTACCCAGGCTTCGACAAAGGTCACAATCTTGAACCAGTCTGTCACGGGTGGGGCTTTCTTGGACATTGACACTAGACCCGAGAGGGCCGAGTTGCCTCCTAGAATGTCTTCCTACTCCAAGCCACCTACGCTGCCTACACTGCCCGAGAAGAGTGCCAATAGACCTACATACACACATTCATCTTCAACAGGACCTTCTTCTGCCGATCGCACAACATCGCGTGCGTCACCGGATTCCCCGAAGCGTCGGCCTAAACAAAACGACTCTCCTACTTCTACCAGCTCCAACAAATTCAAAGCGGTCCGCAGCTCGGAGGAATCCACTAGCCAGCGCGCGCAGGATGTTGCGAGAAACTTTGAGGAATTGCTTCAGAATGACGAGACGATCCAGTATACTCTTACCCCTGAGAATATGCGCGATATGGAAATATCACAAGCGTCGAAGGCGAAGCAAAATATGGAGCAATCATCTGGTTTGGCGGATTCTAAGGGTGCTGCCAAGAACGATGACTCCAAACACTCTGAGCGATCTCGTTCCTCTTCGATGAAGAGGTCTTTGTCCCTCAACAAGTCAACAGGACTGAGTTCACATCCACCCCAGATGCACGGCGATGCAAAGCTTGCCGGCCCAGTGCCGCGAGCGCCGCCTGTCTCGATGGCTACTCAGGGGCGGATGGGTGCGGCCCAGGCTAGGGATGCCCGGATTCCACGTGAATCTTTGCAAGATTTTGCCGAATTTATACGCTCAACCGGCCCGCCTGGCGGACCTGGGAACCCCCAGGCCAACAGACCTGTTGCCAATACCGGCACTCACCGTAGAGATATCAGTGGCCCTGCCCCTGCCTCCGCCACCGTTGCCATGCCTCCGAAGCGTACGGCTTCTACGAGAGCTCGTCTCCAAGCGCGTGAGGCCGCTGTCAGCTCAAACAACGAGAGTTCTGATCTCATTGACTTCATTCGCAGAGGTCCCCCTTCAAACGGCCCCAATCCTCGTATTCCCCGCAACATTGCTCCCTTCCGGAACACCATGGACTCGGACCAATTCCAAATGTCGGGCGCTACCGGAGGCAGAGCTGTTGATGCTGCGTTGCCAGATGTGAGGAGCAGCCAGGCTCCAACAGAGGCATCGGTCAACTCGTCAATCAACTCGCAGAGTGCGCTGCTGAACAAAGCAAACAAGCCAACGAATTATTCTAACAACTTCGACGAGGAGGATATGATACCGAAGCGAAAGCAGCGCAGAGTCCGGGATCCATACGCCATTGATTTCAGTGATGAGGAAGACTTGGACGACTTGTTGGAGGAGGCGCCCAAGCCAAAACCGAAGCCCAAGAGAGAGGAGAGCTTGGTCGATTTCCTCAACAACTATGACCCGCCGCCGGACCCATCCCCTCCCCAACCCTTCGTCTCTACGAAGAAGCCTGCCGTCCTCAAGAAGAAGAGCACTACCAACCTGATCGCCCGTCTCCGAGCTGGTGGTAGCTCGTCAACTGCCGACCGATCAGCGGCCCCGACAGGTCGTGAGTCAAGGACAGCGAGCAACGCCAGCAACGGCGCCCGTGGACACACCCCTATTGTCTCCAGCATGCCACCCAGCGGCGGCAACGCCGGAAAGTTCAACGAAACCATGGGATCCCCTATTTCTCAGAACAGGGCACCGACTGGCGGCCGGGTACCAATGAAACACTACGAACCTCGCGATGCCACACCATCCCAAGCTACACGGGCATCTGGCACCTCCGACTTGGCGCGTTTCTTGCGAGAATCGGAACCACCCCCATCGACCTTGGCGAGCGCCGCCCCTCCGCCTGAGGACAAGCCTAGCGGGTTCTCGCGCATCTTTGAGCGTCGCAAGAAATCGGTCGCATTTTAAAGGCCGTACCAAAACTCACTTCAAACTTCCTGTACATATATAACACCTTGCATCTTTGGCCTGCAAATATCCGATATCCAGGGCCACCTTTTTACTTTGGCGTGTCAGCCCTTGCCGTGGAACGGGCGCCTTACCGATTACCTCTTTTACTGGCAATACTTTGCCCTATGTACACTGCTGTCACATCTCTCGGCGTCGACTAGTTCCTTTCTGGCTATTTTTAATCGGTTTATTCTTCAAAGCCCGCTGCTCCTGCGAGGGTCTTGCTGCTTAACCCCCTTTTTGGTTGATACCATGTCATCATTTCTACCTTCATCCCCTTTTTGCGTTTTGTTTTTGTTTTTTGAAAATCTTTGAGCTGTTGAATATGGCTTGGGGTTTCTTCTCGGATATCCAAAAGAAAATATCCTTTACATAGCCGACAAGAGTAGATGGATAAATCATTGTGGGAGCAGAGAGCGAAAGAGAGAGAGATAAAGCGAGCCTTTTCCGAATACATCATCGAGTACTCCGTAGAAGAGGTGTGTTTGACGACTGTTATCTTCTCAGACAGTGTGCGACCCACGATAGTCATGGCTGAAATGAATGAAATTACTTTACTACGAAACCACCCCTGGTCTATAGTTTTGCGTTGCTATGTGAGCTGGGTCTTCTGTTTGTTCGCCTGCTGCCCTTTCTGGGTGATAGGCAAGGGCATGTTAACGAGGGGTGGTTAGCAGATCAGATCGGTCACTACCCGTTCCTTTGCTGGGGGATCTATGGAGATCTACAGGACGTGTATTTTTAGCATCACTCAGCACGGTTCGCTGTGTCTCGGCGCGCCAACAACCTGGTTGAAGGACCATGGACCATGGCGCAGATCTTAGCACAGCACCATCGAAGGTAAATCTTGGGTCATACGTACGTGGTATATTAAGTTGCAGATCAGTAAGCAAGCAGCGTTTTCCAGAATCTCTCGTCCTTGCTCTTCCTCTCCACTCATGGCAGCCTTACTATCGACACACTTCATTGCTTCTTACTTACACTGGTTATCGTTCAACTGATCGTGGTGATGATGGATAATAGTAGCATGGACTTGGCCATACCTAAAGGAGCGCTGGTCTTGGTGTAAGTCATAGGAGGGAAAAGGAGATGGTTGGGCTTTACAACCATGATGAAACGGAAATAAGAATTGTGGATTGAGTGAGAGTGTATACTGTGCTAACTGAAAACCACCAATGTTGGTGATGGATTAACAGGACCGGAAGCACGGGTTCCGTCGGCTCGGCGGTGACGAACGAGCTCCTCCGAGCGGGTCTCAAGGTCCGCGCCATCGTCCGCAGTCTCGAAAAGGGGGGATATCTCGCCGATGTCTTCGGGGAACGGTACGGGCCCGGTGTCTTCGAGATCGTGCATGCGGAGAACCTCCTAAGCCCCGGGGTGCTGGGTAAAGCAATGAAAGGTGAGTGATGGAACTCTTTTCCCCCTTTCGACAGCATAACTGACTGGGAATGAGCTTTTAGGATGCTCTGGAGTCGTCCATATGGCCACCGACACCTCGCTAGGAACGAGTCCGGAGCAGGTCATCACGCCCATAGTCGCCCTGGCCAAAGCCGTTCTCGAGGCTGCAGCCAGCACCCCGACCGTCCGCCGCGTCGTCTTCACCTCGTCGGCCGCCACGCTGCCGCGGCTGCACGAGCCCGTGCACATCACGCCGACCACGTGGGCGTCCGACGACGTCGTGCGCCAGGCCTGGTCTTACCAGAAGCCTTCCTCTTCGTCAACTGAACATGTGGATGACGACACCATGATCAGGGCTCTCTTCATCTATGCCGCCAGCAAGATCGAAGCCGAACGCGCCTGCTGGGCCTTCATGCGTGAGCGAGGAGGAGAAGAGTCCGCGGGGTTCGTCCTCAACACCGTCGTGCCCATGACCTGTCTCGGCGCCTTCGTGCACCCGCGCCTCGTCTCGTCCATGAATGGAATGCTGCTCGGCGCGTGGCGGGGCGACCCGGAGGCGAGCACCGTCATGCGGACGCTCGGGGCCCAGTGCCACATCGACCTCGGGGACTTGGGACTGCTGCACCTCGCGGCGCTGGTGCTGGACGACGTGCGTGGGGAGCGCATAGTCGCGTTGGGTGAGGAGTTTAGCTATGACGATGTCCTCAACGTCATGCGGAAGATGGATCCGGAGCGTGTGGAGGAGGAGGCGGCTACGTCGTCGGCGCCGCCGCCAGGTGTTGTGGCTACGATTGAGAGGGGCCGGTATAGGGAGTTGTTGGCTCGGATGGGCAAGGAGCGGCCGTCGGGATTGGAGGAGAGCATCCGGCAGGCTGTGGCTACCTCGGCCGCATCATCCTGATCGTGGGCATGAGTAGTCGTGATAGAGATGACCATGTTTCAGTCAGGGGTTTGGACATTTGAACCCCCACGTATATCGGTAATACTACTAGATCTAACTGTGTTTCTCAGAACTTATACAAGGTCCATGTGAATGATAGGTGGATAGCACCCAGCTTTCGCAAGTCGCTCCTCCACAGGGATACATGAAGATATTGCTACCTATTCTTGCATACACATCGTCAGGACATCGTGACCCTCTTCAGTGGGAATGCGGTAACCATCGTGACATACCGCATTCTCTCGCGAAGCTCGACAATCAGCCTGCTCTTATTTGAGAGCTAATTAGATTGTTCCCGTGGGATAATAAGTAAAGAAACATTTATACCTATTAAAATAGAGAAGCGAGACTAATGGTGGCCTTATACTTACTTGTATGCATTTCACGCATCAAGCGGTCGCGAGATTATTCTGTTGGGACTAGGCTGTGCCACGGCACTGACCGGTGCTCTAACCAACCAAGCCAGCCCGTCCCCGATGGGGCAAGATGATATCGTTGTTAAGCCAGCGTCTTGACTGTTTACTAGAGGTTATCACCAATCCTGACAGGCTGTTCAATTCACGTTTATAGTAATTCGTTTTACAACCTTTTCTAGACACGAAAATAGAAATTATAATTTTGAATTTCGATAATGGCACCTTCTTAACATAATGAGAAACCTCCGGGGGGGTCCGAATCCGGGCTTGTATTCAGTCGTAAGGGGTTGGGGTATAATGAAATTGTCAAAGGAGAAGTACTCCGAAATAAGAACTGGCTCGTTCTGACAAGGCCCCACATAGATGGAATATGGCACAGACCACATGTCCCACAGCGCTAATGGAAATATATATTGTCTTACCGACTTGACTTTCCATCGAACACAACAGCTGTGTTAGTTCAGTGGTAGAATTCTAGCCTTCCAATCTATGATATCATAGAAAAAGACAGCTAGAGGCGGGGGTTCGATTCCCTCACACAGCATATGGTTGGCTTCCGGCCTTCACTTTTTGCATTTGCTCACGATTCGCATTCTTCACGATGCAATCAATGCCTGCCTGCCTGTGTCTTGTTTTTGCTACCAATGACTGAGTCGGTCGCTTTTGTCTTCTAACCGTGGTCACGTTCCCCCTCAGTCAGCTCCAGTCAGTAAAAGAGCAAAAATAAAACAACCTCATCACCACCATTCACTTCATAAAGGGCCAAAAAGATAATCATGTCCTCGGTGAGACTCGAACTCACGACCTTTGGATGTCCCAACGTTTAGTCGGATCATATCGGAGATATGAGACCAACGCTCTAACCAACTGAGCCACGAAGACTGATGATTTGATGGAGAGGTCGGTGGTAATCGGAGCTCTTGAAGGGGAAGAGTGCAGCAGCGGCAAGAGAGTCGATCGTGGCTCTCGGAAGTATATGGGGCGGGCGAAGGGCATCAAGTTGCAGGGCTGGTGACGAGAGGGGTGCTCTGTGTGAATACTAACCAGCCCAACCCAGCTGCTTAAGCGCCCCGCTTAGCTTTGGGGGGGATGGACTGTCCTTATTGGTTGGGAGTATGCAAATTTCGAGTCAGAAATCTAGAAAGCTATAGGCAGAGTCGCGTGCGTGTAAGTCAGTTAAGGGGTAGTAGTCGGAGAGTGCTTATATGCTAGCCTTGATTCAATGTGTCGCTTGATCACAGAGTCAAACTGATTGGGATATATGTCGAAATAACGCAAGTATTGGCCGTCCTTGATTTGATCCCTAACATTGGGAGTGATCCTGTAGTCTCTCTCTCTCTGTGTTCTTACTTCGCTTGTGATACATGTTGGCCTGGCTTGATAAAACGCATAAAACGCCCCAAAAGCAAAACAGTGTGGGGTTTACATATCTTCCGCATCTTCTCCTTCTCTGATTACACCCCCGTCATCTCCCCTCTTTCCCTCTCTCTCTCTTTCAGTCTGAATCCGGCTCTTCCTCCAGCACCATCTTGTCGTCCGCCGAACTGGACCACCACTCCGTATCCCCCCTACGCTCCGTCTCCTCCCGCTCGAACGACGCCCGCACCGCCGGGTCGATCTCGCGCTGCTGCCGCCAGCGCGCCACGGCCTCGGCCTCGCGCTGCAGCCCGGCCTCGTGCAGGATCTCCTCGGCAAAGATGCCGTACTTGCCCCACTGGGCGTCGGGCGTCACGTCGGGCTCGAGGAAGACCATGTCCTGGCAGTACTGCACCAGGCGGGCGCGGGCGTTGACGCTGTCCCGATCGCCGTCCTGATGGTACGTCTGTTCTTTCTCTTGTCCCTGCCCCTGTCCTTGTCTCTGTTGTTCTTCTTGTCCTCGTCTTCGACACTGCCCGACCCAGTACTTGGCCATCATGTACTGCGACAGCCGGTACACGCTGACCTGCAGGGCTCCCTGCCACGGGTCGGCGCTGCGGCTCCGGGACTGGCGCCACTGCTGCTTGGCGACGGCGGCGAGGTGCTCCATGTTTGTGATTGTTTCCTCGCTCTCGAAGACCGTGAGGCCGCGCGTCGTGCCCTGCAGCGCCAGCGACTGGAAGTTGAGCACCATGACGTTGAAGGCGCCAAACTCGGACTCGGCGTGCTTGGCCAGCTGCCGCCAGTCCTCGGACATCTGCACTTTCGCCTCGGTGTTGTCCGTCAGCCGCGCAAAGTGCCACCGGCTGTACAGCGTCGAGGCGCAGAGCCCCCGCAGCTCCCGGAACGTGTCGTACAGCAGCTGGCACAGCTTCGAGATGAAATCGAACACGCTCGCGGGCCCCTCGTTGGCCGCGGCCCGCAGGCTCAGCGCCATGGCGGTCATGGGGTGGTAGACTCCTCGCTTGACCAGCATTTGCTGGTAGAGATAACTGGTTTGGCCATCGGGTTAGCACCTGGGTTGCCCTTAAGCAAAGGCTTCGTTTGTTGCTCTTCATGGGTTAGATATGTACTAGAAGTTAGATAACTCACTTAGTGTATAGTTTCATGACAACGTTCGTGTCGCGGCCCATCTCGCCGATCACGAGGGGTCCTATGATGAAGAGGTCCCAGGCCCCGGAGATGTGCTGGTCGTTGACGAGCGGCTCGATGCTCAAAAAGGCCGCGCGGAGCATGTGCCCCGCGTTCAGGTAATCTTTCGCGTGGACATAGTGCTTCGCCACGAGCAGCTGGTCTTCGAACGGTATGCGCTTCCGGTCCACCTCGATGCTCTGGTACCGGCTGGGCTTGAACCACCGCGGGTCCGTCGCCGCCCACGAGTGGATGTAGTTGCGGTAGGAACCCAGTCCCGAAACCACACGAGCCGCTAGCAAGAGGAAAGAAAAAAATAGCCGCAGTTAGTATCATAGTCTTTTGCCGATGACCGACCGATCAGCGGCGAGATGCGTGGGCACAGGTCCGGCACATGCATGCGCCGTTGCGGCGGACTCACGGGCTTTGGGCTCTCGGGTTTCACTTACCAAAGTCGGACTGGTGTATAAAGAGCTTGGTGGGCGGTAAAGCGACCGGCGAAGCGATTACTGAAGTCTCCGATAATGGGGTCGCGGGACTTCCCACACTGGAGACATCACCTTGGTAGCTGTCATCCTGGGACAATGCTGACTGTGCCGCAACGCTGCCTTGCCTCTTCTTTTTGTACTTCCGCCAACCCCACTTGGCGAAACGGTGATTGTATTGACGTATGCTGGTTGGTCGGTTAGTCAGTCCGATATACATGGAAGAACAACTTGTTCGAGTCGGTTACGATGTTAAAGAGAAATGAACAGAAGAAGAAAGGGTAAATAGAGCGAAATATAAACACATACGTAGCTTTGATGTGATGGACATCTCTCATTTCTTGCACCAGAGCCTTGAGGGTCAGGCCTTGGTTTAGGTAGAGCTCCTTCAAAATCGGCTTCACGCGCTCCCAGTCCTCGGGGTCGCGCGGGGTAATCAGCCTGGGCTGCGGCTGGCTGCCGACCCCAGGCTCGGAAGACGCAGACGAAGAAGAAGAAGAAGGTGGTGGCCTGCTACAACCTTCTTCTTCCTCGTCGGTGGTCTGGTCTGGCATCGTGGGTTGTGCGCGCGTTCGTTCGACGACGAAGACGAACAGGCCTCGCCGGGGAGGTGGGGGGTTGAGAAGGGAGCCTAAACGCAGGGTGATTGATGAGCGCGCGCTTCCAGTTGGGATGTAATGTAGGTAGGTGGTAGGGCTTTGGAAATGATTGAGTGCTTGCTTCGTCATGCAGGAAGATGGATGCTTGGCCACGGGATCGGAAGGGGCAGGGGTGTCTCTCCAACCCTTGGCTTGCAGGAGGTTAGTCAGCAAGCAATCGGCGCAGCACAAGGGAGATTCTGCCGGCAGCCCAAAGAGGGCAATGTCAGCACTAATGCATGAATGCGTACGACGATCGCTGAGAAACCATGATGATGTAACCTATGGATGCTCCAAGGGCTGAGGTAGCCTCTGACGCGCCGGATCCCTGGCGCTGGGACCGTTGATCTCATTTGACTGGCTCTTACACAAGCTGCTCGTGTCTAGAATGGTCTGTTTATTCTCATGGCTGAGATGCTGAGATTCTGCATTTGCAGTGCATCCAACATTGAGATCTGAGCCACCTTCCGCTTCGGGAGAGTAGTAGCCCGACATAGGGAATGTGCCGAATGCAGCTGGACGCTCTAGATTGAATGCGGCATCCCGCTATGAGTGTTGCGTAGTGAGATGCTGTAACGTATTACGCGTCACTTATACGCCGGGCCACCTGAAGGCTTCAAAGCCCACGCTGTCTGTCACAAGGAGGCAACCAGACACATCGTTCAACCAACCACAGCTATCGCACTCCTCGGTTGGATAGCAATTACCCAAAAGCAAATATCATCAGCGTTCGCTCCCTTACTTACCCCCTGGTCATGAGTGACGCCTCAGTAGCCTCCAGGACTGGCACTGAGAACGTTGGCATTATCCACGCGTCTCAGGACCGTCATGGTCGGTAGGCTTCCACTTCAGATGATGTCGTTGTTTTCGACCAGTAGGCCGACCTGTGTCGCCAGGGATATGATGGAGGCCTCTTGTGCAGAGCAGCTTCCAGGGCCAGGGCCAGGGGAGAAACAAGCCCCAAGGTAAGAATGCTTTATACTACTCCAGGGATAACATCTTCGTCTGAATTGGCTGGGACCTGTTAGCATGCGTCGACAGATGAGGTTTGACTAAAGGGGTTTCTATTATGATGCTAAGGTCTTCTATATGCGTCCAACAATCCTACCTCGGAGCGCTATTCCATATCCTGCCTCTCGTCAGGATATTCCTCGGTCTCGGTAACGGGCTACTCGTAGAAGCGTCCTCTTCGTCCGCAATCCGAAACCTCCTGTTCTCCGAACTTCTCTGTTGCTGATGTTGCTCGTGCGGCGGTTCTCTCGCGCCGGAGCCATCCCCCGAAGCTGCCGCCAGCCACCGGTCTCTTCGCCGGTCGCTCGAGCTCGTCGCTTCCAGCTGCCAACTAGTATCGCCGTACGTGTCGCGGGAGACGCCGTCGCCTCCGGACCCTGAACGTTTGTTGGTTACCATGATGAGCTGAATCCGCACGTACCGCCCAAAGCTGGACGACGATGGGCATCCAGGGCGGCCGTGATCTCCAGCAGCGGGCGGCTTACCTCGGTGCCAGGTGCGCGGGACGTTTGCCAGCAACCTGGTGCGCCGGGGGCTCCTGCGCTGCGTCGACCGCATGAGGTTGAAGAAGGGCAGGCACGCGCATACGAAGCCGATCGTTTGTTCCAACGAGCTAAATTCGTTGATTGTAAGTATGGAAGCATCCAACTACAGTGTATCTATAAAAAGGGGGTTGGCTTTCTTCAGAAACACCGTGGTTGTGTAGAGATTGGGGACTTACCAGAGCAAACCAATAACGACAAAGCTGGAGGTCACGTCCTGCGAGTGCTCGTATTTGAACAGAAGGGGGACCCGGTACCCTGTCACAGCCACGGCAACCCCGCCCGCCCCGAGTAGGAGAGCCGCCTTGACCTTCTTGTAGAAAGGCAAGCGCATGGACCGGACCAGCATGATGGGGATGATGAGGATGGTGGCGTCAGTGACGACGGCGATGAAGGAGTCGGCGACGAAGACGATGCCCTGGTTGAGGCACTTGACGCCCGGCGCGTTTCTAGGTACCGCAGGGTCCCAGTAAGCCTTGACCGGCAGACATATGACGGTCTTGATGACCTGCAAGGGTACATAACAAAGTACGAGAAAGTAGATGAAGATGTTGATGCCCTTCGAGATGGTTCGCCGGACGGCGCAGACACGCGATGTTAAGAAGAGCAGCGTTGCCTTGGTGGAGAAGACGGTCGGTCCGTAGAGAAGAGACTGCACGTAAAGCCACTGGAAATAGATGTTAGACACATTCACTAGGTAGATTAACCAATGATAGACCTAGCGAATTGAACCGGGTAAGAGTCGTGCCAGACACAGGAGGTTAATGAAAGATGGTATGAAAGCAACGTGAAGAAGATTGAGGCTTAAATCTTCTATACCTTCAAGAACTGAGAGTACCCTTGGACAGACAAGTCCCAGGCATGGAACCCTAATCCGTGTTCGAACACTGTGACAGAGAGTATCAATAAACCGCGCTTGTCATTGAGACTGATCGACGCAAGGACGCAAGGTGCCACTAACTCATGAACCCGACGGTGGCGTAAAGCGTTATCATAATCTCATGGGGCCTCGTCAGTCTTTTTGGCTCTGATGGAGTGATAATGAGAGGAAAAGGTACCCAGGCAATGATGCAAAACCCTGGTATTGTCAGTTGAAATGATCTTCTTCGAAGGTAATAGGGGCTGCGGCTGGCAAAGATGGGGGGATGTGAAGATAGGTCGATAGGGAGGGCATAAAGAGACGGAAGGAAGCAAAACCGACCTACAGTCTTCAATGGTGTAGCGCTGCCTCGCGGTGTACTTAACGTAGCAGCGCAGCAGAAAGGCAAGGTGGACCACACTGAGGCAGACGATATTTCCGACAAGAGCCGTCGTCCGGCCGGCGTCCCGTGGATGTTGGACGTTGGGCGTGATATCGGGAGGTGGCGGGACAGCCCCGACTGTCAGTAACGGCATGTCATGGCTTGAGAGATTAGAAGGGCATCAGAGATGCTTGAGCTGCTGTCTTTGTCGTGAATAACATCTCAACTTATTTTTCGTTTGGTGGACCTGTCACCTTTCAACCCGTCAATAAACCCATGAACGCGGCTTCTACCACATGAAAAGAGAGGAGAGAATTGGGAAATGACGGGAGAGACATCGACTCTGTACCTCAAGTAGAGGGAGGGTGTAGGGAATAAGCATAAAGTTACCCTTTCCAAACCCAGATTCCATTTATTAAAGGGATTAAAGTTCTGAGATGCAGTAGTGGTATGGCTACCACTAAAACCCGAGAGGATAACTTCATGAAATCATCTGATGGAGATATTCGACATTATGGAGAGGATCAAGTGCGAGAGTGAAGGCCGAGATCCCCCCTAAGTGTAGTAGAAAACGTTCCTGTGCGCAAACTGGTGCCCCTGAAAAAGAGTGATCACGGCAACGCGGAAGTGGAAGACACCGACCCATGATTCCCTGGGAGTGCCGATCATCCGTTATTCGAGATATCGAAACATAGAACCCCGCGAACATCAGTAATCTTAATGTACCCGGAGGTAGCCCGAACGTTCGGGCGCTTACGAGGTTCTTACGCTGTGTGTTCCAAAAACCCTCCCATAATTGGTCAAGTGCCTGCGGCCAAATATGGGACGTCCCGAGTCTATCATATAGTCACTGACTCGCACGTTCCCTGTTAATCAGTATCACAGTTCCTCGGAAGTTGAGATTAGCAGTGGTAGTTCAACCCCACGTGGAGCGCACGTGTGATCATAGACATGTTCGTCCTGTGTGTCTTGAATGCTGTTGACAGCTGCGATGATCGTGGGCCTTGAATAGTCGGAGAAGTAGCGCATTGGCGAGCATATCGACAGGTTCGCTAGGTATTTTGGATGTGCGGAGTCGAGCAAGCTGAAGTGAATCCCCTTCTCTTTGGTAAGGCCAGGCAGGGCAAGTATCATAGTCAAAGCAGAATCGCCCACAGACGTAAGTGTGTTTGGCCAGCCTCTTCTGCAGTGACTCCCGTCCAAGGAGTTTTCAGCTTAAAAATGTGGCATGCGGAACATGCTCAAAAGCCGGGGTCTGCCCCTGCTTTATAGCACGCGCTTGGGTGAAATCCCGATTTATATTCCCGCTGGGATGGCACAACGTGAGTCAGAGGGTATGGTCCGGAGTCCCTGTATGATTCAGCCCCGAGTATGCAGACACACGATGGCGCAGAACAAGCCGCAAGCCATCGCAGTGTTATAACCTGCTCAACAGAAAGCTGGGTTTCTTCCGTTCGATAGGTCTTGCGAGTACATTTCGGCACACAGTCCGAGATAATGGATAGGTAGGTAGTTGAAATTGACCCAGCTCGCAAATCGCTGCTTGCCCCATCAACCAGATCCCAATATGACATTTGTTAATACCGATGCTGTTGCCCAGAAGGATGACCGAAGCGCAAAATGCGTTGTTTGCAGCTCGAATGGTTGCGCTACGTACGCTCAAGCCCCAGCTGCCAAGTACAAGTTTGGCTGAAATCCCTTTCTTGACGCTGTTAAGCTTGCAGAAGTATTGCATCCCGTGCATGGAGTGAAAAAGAGGCGATATAGTGTTCGGTGTTCACCATATCTTGTACGCCAAGATATGGGTAATAATCCACAAGAAGCGTCATCACTCGATCAGTGAGTCATATCGGCATCCACCTACGGCGCCCTATTATTCGATCCTACCCCTTATCAGTCGACCCCTGTATTGATATCTCGGGAGATGCCTTTAGAGTGTTAGCATAGCGAGCTATGCGATTATCTAAGTGTTTATAGAAGTGTGGAAGTGATGCCTGAGGACAAAGCTGACGTTTCATGATCTTTTCGTGACTAGGGCTCACACTTCATGGTGACGAGACCCTCAGTGTTCGATAAGAACACGAACAGCGACGCACTGGGATCGAGTTGGACCTAGAGCTTGTTAGGTCGCCGATATTGCTTTATTTATTTCGACTCCATTACTCACATGGCCTTCTCGTATCTGTCTCATGAATGCCGCCTTAGCCGAAAAGGAAAATGCAGCAATCGGCCAGCGGGAGCATCCTCCACAACATCACCGTCTGCCCTGCATACCTGATGTTGGCCTCTGGCTGAGATCTTTCCTAATTCATTCCCCGATCCGAGTGCAGCTACGCCGACTTTCGCAACTTTCGGTCTCCTTTTGATTTTTCTTCTTCTTCCCTCACCCATGTTCCCTTCTTCACACGCTGCATGTTAGAGGTCCTAGTGAGAAGAAGCCCAATTGCACCGAGCCCTGGAGATGCTCGTCCCTCAGACCACACACGGCCCCCAAGGACTTGCGCACCCTGTAACAAACAGTTGGTTGCGCCCGAGTCAGTCAGGTCACCACAGGGAGCCGGGGCCGCTCTTGCCATATGCCTCGCCTCTATGTTTGGTCGCTGTGAATCCTGAGAATTCCATTTCTGTGCATTACATCACACGCAGCTTCCGTGTAGAAGAGTCAGGTAGCTTCGTGCTCAAGAAGAATGCACCGAAAGAATGACATTGTCTGTATCGATATCGTCATAGTTGCGTAGACCGAAGGAGGACACAGATTCGACCAAAATCTAGAACAGTGACGACACTGGCGGTTCGAAGGTAACGTCAGAATAAAGCCAATCTCCAGGCGCGCAGGGTTAGACGATCGACAAGATGCTCTCTCATGGTTTGGAACTGATGAGCTGTTCGATGTCGTTGTGAGGTAGGTGTAAGGAAGTAAGTTGATTGCCTGAAAACCATTTGTAGGTATTGTTGTGTGGGGGCGGGGTTAGGCAACCGACTGCGACTTCCTTCGTTGGAGGAGAGAGTTTACTTCTGGATTTTAATATGAACTTGGTCATTATCTCTATTCTTCAGCGTTCCTATTATTATTATCTTCGTAGCATTGTTGATCTTCCAGCGCCCCGGCCGCAAACCAGTATTTGTACTACGAGCCTTCTTCGTTATCTGATTGTGAGGAGCAGTGCTGTCAAATGAGTACTTCATTCCACGTCTGGCTTGACTGAACGCTTATAAATCAACGGTATACAAATCAGAAATGCTGGAAACCGGAAATGGCCATCAATGGGTATGTGTCGCCTCTCAGTAGAGCCGCCCGCAAAGGGGCTGGCACATATATTGGTCCGACGAAGTTGTGCGTATAGGAGATGCACCGGAAGATGCACCGAGAAATGCGCCAGAAGCGTTTTCTGGAACATCATTGTATATCCGGAGCATCTTCTATACCTTGCCGCGTTGATGTCAAACCCCCCTGCTTCAGGATTCCGGCGTAATACGGGTGGCGGTGCTTTGAAATCATTCTTGGCAGCCAGTCTCACTTATACACATATAAATCTACCGTGTTTAACTTACCCACTTCTTCCCCATCACTCATCACCAAGAATACCTCAAATCGCAAGCAGAACCTCAGACAGAAACAAAAACAGTCTCCCATCGTCAATCTCCGCCTAAATCCATCCTATCATGGCTACCGATACTACCACCGCACCACCCTCATCATCCTCCTCGTCACCGGATCTCTCCGCCAACGGCTTCAGCCTGCACGTGACGGTGCACATCGCGCCAGAGAACGTGCCCAAGTTCATGGAGGTCTACAAGGCCGTCTTTGACCTGACGTCCCGGGAGCCCGAGTGCGCCTACTTCGAGGTCTACCAGTCGCCCGAAGACCCGGGTACGCTGTCGTGGGTGGAGAACTGGTGGGTTTTGCTTGACATATCAGAAAAAACATATCTTTACTAATCCTACACGCTCTTATGCTCCCTCTCCTTCTTGCGGCTGTTGTCGAATACGATCTGACGTACTATTCTATTATAGGACTGCATCGCCTGAATGGTTCTTTAAGGTAAATCAAGTGCCAACCAGAAGTTGTCAACCTGCCTGCCTGCTCGCCCGCGCCAGGAAGCCAGTTTCTGCTCTTCTTTATTCGTAATCATCAAAGAGAAACGAGGATTCTAACCAAACGCGCACTAGGAACAATTGACTAAAGAGTACCTTAAGGGATATTTGGCAATTGTGGAGCCCATGTTCATCAAGCCGCGGGAGTATAAGATCTTGCATCGAATGGGCCGGGACCTATTGACGATTAAGGACAAGCAGTATGCTTCAGAAGTTTGAGAGACTGGAATTAGTCATGGGAGGGTACATGACCATGAACGTTATATGAGAGAGAGAATGAGAGGCATCCGGCCACTTAGCTAGATGTTGGGAGTCTATATATATGATGAAGGGCAATGTTAGTGGTGAGTTCACAATGGGAAGACATTCCCAATCGAACAGTCGAGCAGCAAACGTAACGACACCATGTGAAGACAGCAAGACCAAAGACAAAGTCCAGCAATAGGTTTGGGGCCGTAACGGCCAAATATATTCATTGTTATATCCAACAAAGAACTGTACGGCCCATGCATACACAAGGGCCGCTAAATCCGATGCTGCGTCTGTTCTGTACGTTAATCCAGACGACGAAAAGGAATAGGTTTATTTCTTCATAGAAAAACGAAGAAAATAAAAGAACGTGTGAAAGCTGACCCATGAGACGGGAAGAGTTGACTTGAAAAGAAAACTCATACCCGAGCGATAGCGCAGCAGCATTGTCGCCGGTCCCGCCTCGGCCGCAACACGCCGTCCCAGGCGATGGCGTAGAAGCACTGTCGCCGGTCGAGATTTTCGGTTCATGAGAGAAACAAGCCTCGAATGACAGCGCATGTCAAACTCAAATGGGGTATCATATGCAAAAAGAAAATAAAAAACCAAAAACCAAAACCTAACCCCCTTTTTCATATATCTCATCTCCGCCTACAAGGACGGGGCAAACAGGCGATAGCGTTTCAGCGTTTTCGCCCGGCCCCGTCCGCCCAAGTTCGAAAAACGCCGTTCCCAGCGATGGCGTAGAAGCACTATCGCTGTCGAGGATCGGAATGCTGATCCTCGGATGAAAAGCGTACCCAAACGCTTGATGTCGTAACGTTGATAGATAGATGTCGTCTCTATGAACTGTCGCCGAAATGAAAATAAAGATCAAAATATTAGATGGCAGAGTGCTGACAGGTTGAGCTGCTTATTTCTTTGAAGTAGAAAAACAGCACCGTGGGATTGCGATGCTGCCTGTGTGGCGGCAGAAGGGACTCGACAGTTGAAGGTCCGAGACCCGTTCGCACCACGCGCCAGGGCGGCTGGTCGTGCGCGGCGACCTAGGTCTTCTTGCTCCATGGAAGACGGCCGAACCCACGCTGATGTTGCTCGCGACGGGCGGCGCCGTCAACAAAGCTGTCTTCTCCGTCGCTGGAGTTGATCTTGCGGCTGGGCTCGTTGCCGACGATCTTGACGGCGAAGTACATGACGGCACTGCTGAGGATGCTGACACAGAGAATACCAATCATGACCAGGTTGCTGTTGCGGTACTGGCGGGGACCCTTGACGGCATCCTCGGGCCATCCGGTGTATAATGCGTAGGTAGTGGTGACGCTACCCAGGTTGCCCAGCCCCGAGACCAAGGCCGACGCCGCAGCCACGCCGACTTCGCCGTGACGCTGCTGGAAGATTTCGTTGGTCCAAGTCATGCAGATAGGCACGGTGGGGCCCAGTCCGAAGCCCACCATGAGGAGCCCTCCGTAGCGAGCCCAGGGGTTTGACTGAGGGGCAAAGGTGACCGTCAACAGACCAGCGATCTGAATGCAAGTGGCAGCCGAAAAGAAAACAGGTCGAAGACGATGGAATCGATCGGAGATGGGCGTGACGAGCAGGATGGCAATCAGATCCATGATCCAGATGGGAGCAAAGAGCAAGCTTAGCTGCACCCCGGTGAAGTTCGGGTTGATGCCGGAGATAATGACCGTGCCGTAGAGCTGGGTACCGATGCCAACGCCAACAACACCAAAGTACATCATGGTTAACGGCCAAAGTCTCCAGTCAATCAAGACATAGCCCAAGTCCTTGAGAGCCCAGGCCCTGGGATGGTAGACTCGTTTGAGATCATCGTAATGAATGAGAGCATCCTCGCCCGCAAGAACTTCAGGGGTAGGCGGGAGCATTTTCGCAAGCCCCTTATGCACACGTTTCTCTCCTGGTGGCAGAGGGCGGTCGGGCAGCCACCAAAGGAGAGTAAAGCCCAGAGCAACAGCCAGGATACCATAGATCAGGAACATCCATTGGTATCCGAACAGACCATGGCGTCCGTCCATGAGCTGGAAGCCGGCCGAGACAAGTCCGACCACAGCGGCCGAGACCTGCGCTGCGGTGAAGTACATGCCGATCCTCTTTCCGGTACGGGACGGCGGGTAAAACAACGTCAAGTAGTAGGACATGCCCGGCCACATACCGGCAATTACGACACCGAGGAGAAAACGCAGTAGCCTATTGACATGTGAGAAATGATGCGAAAATCAGGGGAGATGCGGGGAAATTCGGACTCACTTCAAGCTCCAGGCTGACTTGACGGCGGTGAAGCACATCCCGATGACGCCCACGGCGAAGACGATACGGGCCATCCATACTCTAGGACTGAGACGGCTCATGACCAAGTTTGAGGGACAGTCGAAGATAACATATGCGACGTAGAAGAGGGCGAGTGCGAGCGAGAGATCCTTGGGGGAGAGATGGAGCACCGTCTTGAGATCATGGCCGACATCAGCATTCATCGTCTGGGCCAGGCCAATGTTGGAGCGAATGGCAGAGCACAGGAAATAGAGGATCCAGAACGCTGTCGATCGATTTAGCTACGAAGAGACCACGCATCGGTTTCGTGGAGTTGGGGACTCACCTGGAATGATGCGGCGATCGATCTTCTGGTACACCTTCTCGACCTGTTCAATACTGTAGGCCACACGGCCATCATCCCCAGCTTCGGGATCCGTCAAGGCCGCCGGATTGGTACGAGTCTCGTGAGGGTGTTTGGTGCCATCGTCCTCTGGTCCCAAGTGAGGGGAAGCCATACTTCGACTACAAAGCAATGGAGGAGCGTGCTTGTAGTCTTTCCAGGCGCTTTGAACGACTTGTGAGAGAGCGAGCCAGTATATACTCTGTTATGCAGCCAAAGGTAATACTAATGAGCAGCGAGTGGAGGATGAAGCATGTACACCGAGAGACTCGTGGGAAATGCAAAAAGAGTCTGACAGAGTGGTAATCGTGAGTGAGAGAATTGAAGACCAGCTCGCTCTTGCCTTTGTAGAAAAATATTATTATTAGCACGAAACGAAACCATGATACCATCTTTAGCGGGTGTCGCCGCAGCTCCACTACACTCTTTTTTGGCGGGCTTGGCGGGGGTGCTTTCGATTCTAGACCATAAACGCTCCCCATTCTCCGGCTCTCGGTGAGTCTTTTTTTTCCAATTGTGGTGGTTGGTGCCATCTTCCTCAGTGCACGAGTCCGAGGTCAATGAGGAACCGCCGAGAAAGAATAAGAGTAAAAAGCTACGAGAAGAGAAATATCCGACCGGGCCTTATCATTACCTAAACGTTTGCTCAACTGTTCCTGTTCCTGTTCCAGGATCAAAGGTGCCAGCGCCCGCCAATTCGTCGCCGCGCCCGGAAGTTGAGCCTTGAGCCTCTCCTCCAATCGCGGGCTCTTTCACCTGCAGGATGCTATACCAGACTATACCAGAGCTAATAGGAGGGCTGAAAATGCCAAGCATCACAGAAAATGAACACTCGAAATTGCCCATAGCAAGATATGTAGGTATCGTGCATCCCAGGTTTGAAGAAGATGCTCAAGTTTGCGGTCGCTAGGTACGCTTCAATTGACGCCAAACGAAAAGTACATAAGCCTACCAAGTTACCCCTTTCCGCTTCGCTAAAAATTGGAGTTCTGACAAGTGTCGCGGAGAATGACTGCGATGACTTTACAAGCCTTTCCCAAGCTGGAGGCCATCTATTTAACCATGACGAGCAACGCCGAATTCAACTCTTAGCCTGTCAATCGGGGTTTAGTCTCCTCTGCAACCCCCCTCCAACTGCTGGCTTGTCGAGATGTAGAGAGACCTATCCAGGTACTCGGCAGGTCTCGTCGACGACCAGCTTACTAGACGCTCAACTGAGCCAGGCATCTGGAGCTTGGGTTTAATGCAGACGGGTGATGAGGTATTCACACCATTGCATTACGCATCATAGCCTGCCCAGCTTCAAAGACCAGAAAGGACCGGATGCGTCCGTTCCCGCCCTCTCATACAGGAACGGTAACCACAACCGAGTGCGGCCCTCCTTGGCTGGACAGAACGTTGCGAGACAAGAGATGAAGTATCTTAACCAAACTGCTGCTTGCTTTCGACTGAGAGCTCTAGTGAAGGAGCGGCAAATTGAAGAGTCAGAAGACGATACGCTCTATAGATGGAGAACCCCCTATTGTGTCGCATGAGGACAGTAATTCGAGACCCATAAAGCATTGCCTTTGACCCGAGTGACAAGCAGCTTCACGTCTTTCACTCACCCTATCCTCCCCTTGTCGGAGCTGGTATCTTTGTACGTACTGGTAGTAAATGCTTAGTGTACCTCCTTACAAGTTGCAAGGACAATAGATTGTGTGGTCACCCTTGAAAAGGGTATCACAATTGCCTTTCTCAAACGATGGCATTGTTCTTTTTTTTTTTCCTTTCAGACCAAAGGCGCAAAGGTATCGCAGTATGAGGGCTTCGCATACATCGGTACCACTATTATAAAGGGCATAACGCTCACTCCTTCTACTCGAATCCTGATCCGAATCATCTGCTCAACATCCTAACAACCAACCTTTTGGATTTTCACTGACCGTCATTCTTCAACTCTCTACAAACGGTAAGTTCTGTGCTGTAAATCAGCATGTACTTTCCCAACAACAAACAGACTGCGGGGGCGGCAAAGGCCTCTTCGGAGTTTTCAGTCTTGGCCCCCAAAACCTATGGCGCCTCCGTTCAGAAGGCGACTTCAATGCCTCGAAGAGGCGTGAAAGATAGAGGGTCCAGCCTCGTGACCGCATTTTCAGCAATAGCCGGCCCAGCCATCCCAACCGGCCAGCCAGCCGGCCCACTCCACCCAGCCAGCTCAATAACCTCGGAGGAGCCCGAGATCCAGAACCCCATCCGCCGTGCTCGCGTCTTGGGCGACCGGACGTTCGAGTTTCCCATGACGTCGTTAGACGTCCTGACCAAGCTCGGCGCTGACGTGGCAAACCTCACCGAACAGGACAACCCCTTCGTGCATGACCTCGAGATGCAGGCACTGATACAGGCGTTGAACAACCTACAGCACAACGATCGGGGCTGGCTGGTGGCCTCGGCCATCGAGGCGCCCACCAACCACTGGCTCTACTTCCTACCCCCCGAGGCCCAGGGCCGGATTCATTATGCGCGCCCCGGCGAACATCATTATCACCAGCTACTCTCGCGGGGACCGCTGGGCGGCGCCGCCCCCGGCATGAGCCATTGGACAATAGTTATGAATAATATCCTCGCCGACCCCGAGGAGACGGAGAGACATTTCGGCGCCTGGCTCCGGCACGAGTATATCCTCTTCAACTGGAATACTGGTGGCCACTGGGGAACCAGCCTGATCCACATGAAAAGGGACGCGGACAACCGCTACACCCACGTGGCGCACATCGCCGTCATTGACCCCATGCAACACATAGAGACGGTCCAGTTTGTGCACCTGCGCCTGCGCAGCATCCTCCTGCGTCTCGGCTGCACCATCGACGCCGGCGAGGACGCCGATATCGAGCGCGTACTCTGGCTGCCGCGGCAGCGCGACGGCCACTCGTGCGGCATCATCTCGACCTACTGCAACCGCATCCTCATCGAGCGCATTGGGGACCTGTACCTGCCCATGGGGCCCAAGATGTGGGACGACAGGACCCTCTGGCAGCCCGTCCGCGAGTACTTCAGCCCGATCCAGTTCCAGGGCGAGATGGCGGGCCTGTGCGCCCTGCAACTCATGAAGGCGACGAACTACCACGGCCGCATCGCCATCGCCCTCGTCAACCGCGTCGACAACGCCGCCGTCGACGAGGCCGACACGATGGCCCGGTCCGTCGGCAGCGACCCGTGTGCCTTCCGCCTCTACCCCGACAAGCCGGTCCCGTCGCAGAAATGCCCGAGCGGAGAAAGTGTGACGAAACACGTGGAGGAGCTGCGCGCCAATATCGCGCGCGACTTCCGCGCCGAGCAGCGGGGCTACGGGAAGCCGGGCAACGCCGTGCCCCCAGGCCCGGCGGCGGGGTCAGTGAGCAAAACGGCCTTGGACTCCCTCAAGGGAGCGGCTTCAGGCTGGTTCTCTCCCATCAGCAAGAAAGCGACCAATGGGCAGACCCCGAAGCATAACCCTAACAGGCTCAAGAAGAAGATGAAGATGCCCAGGAAGGAACTCCGTAGGTAAGTAGCCTAGTTGCCCCTGCTTTAGTACTGGGCCACTGGCTGGAGTTGGTGTTTATGTTTCTCTGTTTCTTTGTTTTGATATATTGCGTTTTCATCTTGTTTCTAGTAGTCATTCGGTACAGCAAGTCAGCTTAGACTTAACCATTTAGACGAATACCATGCATACGAGATTATTAAATACCTGGTTCTCCATAAGAATGTGACATTCATAACCGTCGTACGTTTTTGACTAGACTAAGATTCCGTGACAGCAAAAGGGGTAACGGACTTCTCTCATGACCTCTCTATTTCATTTCTCAGCCCATCATGCAATCTGACTGACTGACTCTCTCTACAGTCAGTCTTCTATTTCCATCAATCGTCGCCTGTACCTCCCAAGATGGAGCTTCGTTTCGTCTTTTTGATTATACGTTTCTGTTGTTGTTGTTGTTGCGACCACTCCAGTCTCAAAGCATGAAGGATCTCGGGCGCCCAATCCGCCTGGTCGATGTAGTACTGCAGCCCGTCCCGCAGCCACTTGAGCCTTTTGGCGACCGAGACCTGCGCGAGGAAGTTCTGGCGCAGCGCTGGGTCCTCGAGGTGCGCGGACTCGAGGCAGATGACCAAGCCGCAGAAGACGAGGCGCGGGATGAGCTCCGTCCGGTGGCCCCAGATGTAGTCGTCGGTCTTGGGCATGACGACCTGGTCGTCGTAGGTCGCCTCGTTGACGTGGTACACGGCCATGGCCAGGATGAAGGAGAGGGTCTCGCGCGGCGGCGGCGTCGGGCAGTCGGGGTCCTCGTACGCGTGGTACGTCGTGTTGAAGCGCATAGTCCCGGGATGTCTCGGGTCGACGGTGTTCCTACCCAGCTTTTGCTCGCTAGAGTGAAGGTGTTCTGGAAGGAAATTGGTGGTGGCTTGTGTCCAGAACTGATGTATAGCATCACGGCGTTCCTTGCGCTCGTAGGGGTAGACGTCATGCCAAATAAGCTCATCCCACTTTATCCAAGCAATTGCCATACCTATTGATTAATAAAAGAGTTTTTTGAAATTAGAAAGACATAGTCTTCCGACGGGGTGCGCTCACCTCTCGGTCCCAGATGCTGATCGTGTAGACTGTGTTTTGGTAGGGGTTGTTCGGCTCCCGGATTAGATGCTCGTGAATGAAGAATAAGAATCGATACAGACCGTATTCACCAGCTGCTTGCTGCTCTTCGGAGGCTGATCGGTAGGACTTGCGTTGCACGCGCCATCGTAACTGCATATCCTTTCTGACATGCTCCTTAATGTTGACCACTGCCTGCGTGCCTGGGAGAGCCTTGATGATCATGGGATGGAAATAGGCCATGATTCTATTGCCATCTTTATCAGCCTCGGCGAACCGGTTCTGGTGCATGTTCAACAGCAGAGGGAGCCACTCAACCATGGGGTATTTTCCGATGGTCAGGTCTGCGAGGACCTGTTTCATGCCACGGAAGGCTTGTTTGCTGAAATAATCGTCCATGTTGGTGGATAGTAGCACCTAGGGGGTGAGAAGTATTGGTTCATTCATATGAATTGTAAGTAGCAAGAACAGAAGAGTTGTGGTGGTTATGAGAGACGGGAAGTGTCAGCCAGTGACGCGTCGTGTCTTCAGAACAGCCTAGCAACATATCTTTTACCTTGGACTGACATGGAATCAAAAAGGTATTGGCACAACAACAAAGGGGACTGGGTGCTGAAGGAACCGCTTTTATACCTACGTAAGTGCCTACTGATGAACAGCACAAACCATTTTACAGAACAAAGATTCTTGATCGTTAAAATGGTTCGACCGCGAAGATGTTGCGCGAGGTCGCGAGCATCGGTATATGTCAAAGTCATTGTCGAGTTGACATACATCTTGGCTGTAGATGTTGATGGATTTCTCCTTACCACAACTAATCTAGCTGCTGTGATACTTCACTGCGTAGCTGACTTAACTTATGATATCTCAACATCCTGAAGAGGGTTTTAGACCATCGCCTGCTGCCAGTTGAGTAGATATCATGAATACATCAATCAATGCAGATGTCTATTGCCCGTTTCAACACGTTGAAATCTGCAATTTGAATGCTTTGGTGTTGTAAGCACAAACCGAGAATGAGAGCCTGATATGACAGGCATCATTTGAGACAATGTATGCCTGGGTGCCTGGCGCACACGGCACACAAGGGTCAGCTGAAATGCATCCGTCCTTTCCCCTCTCTCAAACAAAGACGCGTAGAACAACTGGGACAAAAATGTCATCCTTGACAAACTCCCCCTTCTTAAACATGCCATTGACCAAGGTCGTCGCTGCTTCAATGCCGTTCATGCTTGGAAATGGCTCAATCATATGGCCTGGGTGGGTTTGCAATATATCCAAGATCGCCTACTTTCACCCTGGACACTTCGAATCAAACATGTATATACCTCCTAGCCATCCTCTTGTATACACTACAAGAGAGCGTGGGTTTGAGAAACGACTTGTTGCAAATGGAAACAGTGCCTTCATCCGTTCTTACTTATTCGAAATGCTTAGGCAACTGTGACAGCAACATTGAATAGCGCGGCGGCAGCGGTGGAGAATCCAATGAGCATTTCAGGTGAAAGCGAGCAGTGACAGTCTCAATGATAGCGCCTTCCTGGGCATCGGCCCAACTCGTTCGTCCAGGTTGTTCGTGGGATGGTCCTCGATCGTCGGCGTGGGTCTTCTGCGGTAGACCAGCTTCGGCGGGGGTCTGAGGAGCAAAGTAGCAAACGTCACCGAGTTGCAGACTGGGACTTCATCGAACTCTGCTATCAACCGCTGGGCAGCTTTGACTCGAATCAGCTATGAGACTCAGACGACATTGAACGACGGGAAGCTCGATGATGGCCCCTTGGTATAGAACGGGAATGGAATCACTCACTTTCGAACAGCCATTACTCATACTAGGCTTGTCAGCTTTCTGGAGATGGTGTAACCCCAGATGAGACTCGTGGTCCAACAGCACCAGATGCTGGGAAGCATCACTGCTGCGAATGGCGACACTTAGGCACTGGGTCGTGTGCGAGCCTTGAGTTGAACATGCAAGCTGCTTTGGATCCTCATCTAGGAATGATAATGCCAAATTGCCAAAGAGAATCTGGACACACCAGGCTTAGCCTTTCTCAGGGGGTCCTGTTGGCGAAGGTCCATTATTTTGTTTCGCAGTGGTTCCCGATGATGCTGCAGGTGCTGCATTCTTGTTTTCCAAGGACGAAACAGCCCAAGATGCTTCTGGAATATTAGCGCTTGGTGCTGAATATTGGTTGATTTGGATGGGCTCGAACAAGGAGGAGCAGCCCCCCCAAAGGTATTGATGGAATCCCCTCCCTTCGGCGAGTGCCCGAGGTGCTTTGACCTGAGGCTGGAAGGCTCGAGGTGAAACCCAACAGGTAATTTGAGGGATCCGAAATGATTCGAGACAACAGGTTTGTTCTCGATGCCATCTTTGCAAGGACTTCAACTACCGCCTGGTGTTTCGGTGGACAAAGCGCTACTCAAGTGCTGCTTGACCTATGATAACACCCACTGTGAACTGTTGGTCGGCCACTGCAAAACAATCAACCAGCCTGAGCACTTGGAGACAATATTTACATTCGACCTATTTTCCCACGAGCAGAAAGGGGAAAAACATCCAGCTCACACACCAAGCAAAGTACACTTGGCTGTCGATTGTTCTACTTCAACATCGACGCCTCAAAGCCATAGCCCCCGCCTCCCTGCCTCTGGTAGACATTCACTTGGAGATAACGCCCGTTCAACTTGACCACCCCAAGCCCAGGATGGATAATTACTATTCGCCTTACGGCTATGATGGTATGGATCCTGAGCAGTCGATCTTCAACGGCACCAACGAGTCTTTCTTCGATGATCTCACCGTGTATGCCCAAGAACTCCTGCAGGAGTACCCTCAACAGGAGTACACGCAACATGAGTACCCCAAGCAAGAGCAACCTAATATGGTCGAGCCAATGGGAGACATCTTCAACCCGATTGTGGACCAAAACTTCAACACAGTCATGTGTAACAACCCGGGGATGTTGCCTAGCGTCCCATCGCCATCACCAACCGCCCCTATCAGCAGCACTGCAGCATCAGGCACACCTCTTAACTTGACCGGGAGTCTTGCAAGATCTCGAGAAGCCTCAGTGATTGGCCGTCGGTTCGACCAATGTGAGTCATTCTGCCTAGGTAGAAACAGTCATTCGCACAGCCACCAGGCTGCAGTACTGACATTTGGTGTGAGCATTCACATTGACGGTTTTGATATAAAGCAGGGCCTCCCGAGCTATTCGTTCCCAGAGACAATAACTGGACTTACGGCATCCACGTATGGCCAGCTACCGATGAACCTGGTAAGTTACCTCCCATGTGTGTTGAGTGCACTGCTTTTCCTTTTTTGATATATCGCCGCGGCCGCCTGGAGGGCTGGGTGCCTGGTTGGAAAGACGGCCTTGTCCAGAGAAAGAAGGATGAGCCACATTCGTGTTTCTAAATATGGAAACGAGTGAGGTGACGCACGCAGCAATGCCCAGCAGCCGCAGGCCCCAAGCCATCAGCCCAAGGTGGTGTGGCGCAGCCAAATATCATTGGTTGGATGTGGCGTGGCTCGCGCGTTCCGTCCTGCATTAGCGATCCCCGGTTTTGCCATGCTGCTGCCTTTTCTACCCGTTCTGGCCGAAGCGCATTCGCATTTGGACGCCAGCAGGACTCCAACACTTCCAACTTTGGTCTACAACCCTCCTCATATATTAGGCTGCGTGCTGACTTTCTTCTGCGTGATGGAACAGGTCGTCAAGACGTAGAGCACCATCGTTATGCCCTACACGAAGCCCTGGTCAGCAAGGGAATCCGGTACACGACCCAAACCATCTTGAACGAACCCCATCCCTACCGGCTCTACCGTCTCCACGGGAAGTCGCGCGACAGCGAAAAGGCCCGGCTCGAGTTTATGCAGGTGTTCAGTACCAACAAACCCTACAACCAGCAGCTGAAGCAATACCAATTTAAGATGAGCGTTGTAGGCTACGAGCCCCGCGACTTCGGCCTCGGCAGCTCGTACCCGAACATCTCTGACCCCTCTGGCAATGACGGCATCAACTCTCCCTTCGACGACGACCCCGTCTCCGGCTTGCCTCTGTTGCCCGACAGTCCGTCGCATCACCCTTTTGGATCGCTGCCTGCCACACCCCCGCAGCCTATTCTGTCGGGACCCAAGAGCGATTCCGACCAAGCAGCCGACACACCCGCTCCTCAGCGAACCAAAGCGATTCCGAAGCCCGATCGAGAAGTTGTCAAGAATGTGAACGGAAAGTACGTCTGTCTGTTTCCGGACTGCACTGAAGAAGTGAAAGAGTTTGGGCGCAAGTGTGAATGGAGGTACGTTTTGTGCATGCATAAGAGCGCTAGGGTAACAATATTAATACGGTCAATAGCAAGCACATGGACAAACACGATCGCCCGTACAAATGCGCCGTCGAGGGGTGTGAGAAGCTACCCGGTTTTACGTATTCAGGGGGCCTCCTTAGACACGAGCGCGAAGTACACGGCAAGCACGGTGGCCCGAAGAACCCCTTGAACTGCCCGCACCCGAACTGCAAGCGCTTCAGCGGGAAAGGCTTCTCACGGCTGGAGAACCTCAACGAGCACCTCCGCCGTGTGCACACCAACGGCGGCACGGGGTCCGGCGACATGATCGCCGACGACCACGAAAGCATCGCCACCACCACCATGGAATCCGCCGCCGCTGCGGTCGAACACGTGGCGGTCGTCGGCGAGAAGCGCAAGGCCGACAACGAGGACCTACGCGTCGAGGTCAAGAAGCTGCACGTCGAGAACGACAATCTGCGAGCGGAGCTTGACGCCCAGAAGCGCCAGACCGAGGCTCTCCAGGAGCAGATGCGCCAGCTCCAGGACACCCTGTCAACCATGCGACAGGCCCACATTCTCGAAGACCACACTCCTCCCTTCTAATCGCTTTTCCTTCTCTTTCTTTCTTTCCTCTCCTGCTTCCCTCTTATTTTGCTCTACTCATTTTTCTGCAAATATACCCCACTCGCGCATAGTTCGATTCAATTCCCTCTCAAGATGATGGATGATGATATGGTTTGCATGGCAGCGGAGTTACTGGTTGCTGATCTGTAAAGGGTCGCTTGGTTTTTTGGTATTGTGTGCAAGATTACGAGATGCACAGGTCACGGATAGATGATATCTCTTCCCCCAAGGGGCGAATTGCGGCGGATGATGTTCTGCTATAGTTACGAGGCACGCGGCATGACTGTATGCTACTTGGTTTTCTCATTAGACGACGAGATTGAGAGTCGATTTCTCTCTGTATGTTGCACAGGAGGAAGGCGTTTTTGGAGGTTCGTCACACGCATGGATGGTACGGCCCCATCGGCTGCATGTTTCTTTTAGATAGATTGGCACATGTTGGATGAGGAAGCTCAGGATAACCAACCTAGACGGTCTTGGTTAGCTTTCTCTGGACTCTCTTTCTCTTTCCCTCGCATGTATCTTGTAGTATAGAAGTTGGTGTTTGCACACGCGGACGCTGGAATGGATGCAGGTTCTGGGCTGCAGCCGAGCAACGAGATAAACTACTTGCAATTAATGATCTTGATGATTGATGGATGGAGCTTGCTTGCTACACCAAACACTGTGATTCCGCATTTGGTAACAGGCCTCTTAACCTCTCATGTTTTCTTCCTTGTTGTTACTATCATAAGGATTAGTAATCAATACTCCTCCTATTCGGTAGGTAAACATGAATTTATAGTGTTGTGTTTGTATATGTGGCTCAAGGTTGAAAGGAGTCGTGAAGGGAATCACGAGTCCTGCAATTGGTCGGGTCTGAACCTTGGAGGATCTCCTGCTTGCTACAATCTTACCTGCTGCTGAGCGCCGGTCCTTTGCTCATTACCCAAGTAGCTTTAGCCATGTTGACCTCGGCAGATATACATACTTATGCTGTCAAGAGACAAGGAGAAAAGGAGATAGAAGAGAAAGGAAAGAGGGAAAAAAAGAAGGGAGATAGGGGTGGGGGGGGGGGGGGGGGGGGGGGGGGGGGGAAGAGTGGCCGCAAGGCGGTTTGAATATGTGACCGCGGTCCAATCTCAACCCAAATATGATGCCAGAAAACAGTCATGACATTCCTCCTCGCCTATGTACTTTGTATGTGATTGGCACGGCGAGTGTGTGACCGGGGGCTGAAAAAGGGAGCAAACTTGACGCTGTTCGACCACTTGTCTGTGATTGTTTTCTTCGACGGCTTTCCTGTCAGGCGCGTACAAAAGACGATTAGTGTCCACTTCAACGAGTTGCTACACCTTTACCCATTTACATATCTCAACTCCCATAATAAGACCTTTGATATCGTCAAAGAACAATTTGAACCAGACTAACAACTATGCCCGGTATAAACCACCCACTACCCCCCTATGGGAGCCACCAAGTGAGCCATCCGAAAGACCTTCCGGTGAACCTCGACAAAAAACTAAAGGTACTGGTCGGCGTGCCGTTCGAATCGCCGAACGATGCGCCGTTCTGCATGGTTTTCTACCTTCCCGATCCCACTGCCAGAGAGCAAATGCGGTGGCAACGGTGTTCTTGTCAGCCTCACTGCAAGCCTCTTCATTGTGGTATTTATTGCCGTGCTTCTTCACGGCGCACAGCATACCGACTGTGTCGGGTGCAGGCCCAGTCTTGGTCGTGTGCCTATAGTGCCACGGGGTTCGTTCCGTCCTTGATGGAGTCACGTTGCGATAGATTTCACCCGAGGGTCTTGAATGTGCTATACCGAAACGTCCAGGATCTACAACAAGAAGAGGTAAGCAACATGGTTTTGGAAGACGAGAAAGGCGTTTTCCCGGATAAGGAAGAAGAAAGCCATTGGCTAGAGGATGAAGTGACTTTACACGGAAGGGAGAAAGAGGACAAGGAGAGCTACTATTTGCCAGACGATACGGCCACCAAAACGGAAGAGGAGACCAAAAGCCCCTATATACAAGAGAACACTGTGCAAGCCACCCTAGTGGAAGACTTCGAGGGCGAGACGACCAAGGGGTACTACATCGTGTTCCCCCGTCTCCGGTGGAGGGACGAGGTGAAACTGCCGCGATCGTTCTGCCTGACGTTCACCTGGCTGGCGCAGAGTGTCGGACAGCCGCGCCCCGAGCTCACCTCGTCGGCCATTGTCCACGGTCAAGTACAGTACGGCAACTTCAAGTTTGAGATGGACGATCCCGAGCATATCCGCAAGCAAAAGCTCGATGGTAAGTTCATTTATGATCCATTAGCAAATCAAAGCTGTCGCTGCTTTGGTGATGTGCTAAAGACCAATTGTGCTGACTTGTACATGATAGAAAAGCAAAAAGCTGTGATCGAGCGGGTGAATGAGTTGTTAGTACAAGAGGGCAGGACAAGACTCGAGGTGTAATGCTTCTATTTTTCCATATCCTAACTAGATACCGCCCAATGCAAACCAAAAGATAATAAGATCAAATCTACTATTGAGCCCAACGAAGGAGATAATCGCGTATGGCTCTAACCCGTCTACTGTTAACATTTTATATGCTTCGACCATGTATTCCTCCAATACCAGTCCAATATCCCAGCACACACTGAATCAACCTTTCCGGCTTACATGCTTATTTTCCAAACACTCATGATCCTCAGGTATGAGTGTCGCACACTCACTTAGTTCTCCTGAAGTGTCTTTCGATCCGGGCTCGACAGAAATTTCTATGGCGGTGGCTTCCTTGGGCTCCTGCTTCTCTGAGTGGCTTATGCGATCCGCGGTCTATGAAAACCCAGAGATGTTAGTGTCAATATGAAAAGGAAAAGAGTAGGAACCAGTGCCGAGGGCGTTACTTACAAGTTCAGCAGGCGCTGGTAGTCGGTAACCAGCTGTTATCTGGCGTTGATAGGAAACCTTTCTCAGACGCTCGTGCTCAGCAGACGTCAGGTTGAGCTAGTCGCACCACAAGTTAGCGAAATGCTGCTTTGCTCGGGGGGGAATAAACGACCGGCACTCACGTATAGCTCAATGCCAGCCGCGTGAAGACACAGGGCCAACCAGAAAGACCCACCCGCCACCAAATTCAACAACGCGGCGGCTTGGGCTTCGTCTTGGCCCGACAGGTTCGCGGGGACGACGGCGTGCTGATCCAGGTTGGTGCCGTCGAAGTAGGCGGCGCACGAGGGATACCGCTGCGCCATGAGGCTCTGGTCTTTGACGAGGAAGTGGATCTTGCCGCAGGGCATCGCGGCATAGTAGCCACCCTGCGCGGACATGATCATCGCTGCTAGGACCATAATGAAGCGCATTGTGAGAATGGAACCCCCCTAAGTGAATATAACGTGAGTAAGTAAAATGACTTTATGAAGCCGACCGCAACCAACAGGGGACAGAAAAGGATACGAAAGCAAGGAGAAATAGACAGATCGACACACACGCTCCCAGAGAGAGACTTACATAGAACCAAGCTCGGAGCATCCATGCCCTGTGTTGCTCGATCTGAAGACGCTTAATACTGACCATGGCCAGCAACAGCGAACCGAGGAAGAGAATGGCCACGAATCCCACCACAGTCTGCGCATCGAAACCCCCACCGAACGCGTTCCGGGCAATCGCAAGGGCCGACGCGGTGCCGACCACCGACAAGGCGTTGGCGATGCGGCCCGCGACTCGATGCACGCCCATGGCCCTGCGGCGAACGAACGGGGTGAACTGGAGACAGGCGAGCAGGCCCGCGGGCAGGATGGTCGCGAGGTGCAGGACAATTCCCACCTTCTCCCGGGGCAGCCGCAGGTAGTACCAGCACTCGCCGGGGAGCGCCCCGCGGCCCAGCCCGGCGTCAGGGTTGCAGAAGACGCCGTGGAAGTCGAGGGACGGCAACTGCGAGAGAATGAAGCCGAGCCAGACGCCCGCGAACAGGAGCCAGAGGGCGAAGTTATAACCGTGGGCGAAGCCGAAGCGGCGGTGGAGTTTCCGGACCGCGGCCGCGAAGCCGTTGGCGGCTGGTCTGGTCGCGGCAGGCATCATATGATGTTGACAGTGATGTAGGGACGTGATTCAGAACAAGTTGTGATGGAAAGATACTTGGGCTGGGATGCTTATACCGAGAGAGGGGGGAGGAATGCAGGAAAGCCTCGACGTATAAGTTATTGGTTTTAAGAGTCCGTCAGGTTCAGGTGGTTTGCTGGTGATTCTTTCGTATCGGGTTTCTCACACATGATTCATTGTTGTAGTCGTTGTTGCCAGCGATTTAATGGCACCGGTGCGCCCTTTATCGCCCCGTCCTTCATGCCAGCCCATCCCTGAAGTCTGAGTCAACCGGGGGGCCCATTGAGAATGCGAGTCCGAGAGGCACCGGCCAGCGGCTTAACCCGTGTTGCATTGCTTAGTAGGACGTCATGAGGGCCCCATTATTAGGAGGCGCTGGAATTCCTAAACAGTTTGCACGTTTCTTTGAGATAAGTGACATGGTGCAGGCTTATCGAGCAACCAATGATTGATGGAGCGAGAGAGACAAATTGCAGCCGTTGAAGCCACCTTATACTTATCAGCTATTATCGTCAAAGCCGTATCGGGCTTGGCTTACTTGAGATCCATCTGCCCGCTATAAACTGCCAGTCCAGCCCCTCAAAGCTCGGACCGCTCGCATTCGCTTAAGTTAAGCCAGATCTCTTAGCTGCCCTCGAGCATTTATCAAAGGGATAAGAATAAGGCCGTATGGTAGGAATATGTAAGAAACGATTATCGCTGCCTGGTAGAAACGAGCGTGGGATTTAGGTCTGGAAATGCATGTTCTCATATCGGAGTGAATCAGGCCGCCGGTGCCCAGCGCAATGCAATACCTACATATGCACGGAGATAGAGATCGCATTCCCCCACATGGAAAATGACCAACCACCACGGATGCGGAGAGCAAGTTGTGGAATAATGGCCTCAAGATAGAGGAAACCTGGGTCATGGTAGTTGGGGATAGAGAGCTCTTACATAGCCTGAGATATGTTAGCATTGCTCTCCTTCCCACCACTGCGTGTATGCATCTCTAATCGACACAGCCTAACCTAGCTCTTGCTAATGCGAGCCCTCATCTATTCTCGGTGCCAAATACAGCAACTGGTTCAGCTTACCTTATGGCCTTCTCCAACCTGCACCGTTGGCGTTCGTACTCGTACGACATAAGTACATATGCCATGCTTGCCGTACGGAGCACGACCAGGTCCGTTTGGTGTCGCACAGGATGCATGTAGGTCTTGATAGCCTATCTATACCCGCCTCAAGGAGATTTGTGAGAATTGTGCCTGGATTTCTGGGTCGCGGTGGAGCGAGAATAGTAGACCGACAATAAGACCCCTCCCCCACGGTATGGTAGTGGAATGACTCCATGAAGGCCCATCATTAGTGCGCAGAGTATTGCTCCATAGTGGACAGAACCCACAGCACGAATCTGGCAGGAAGTCGTGGACCAGGCGGACCATTTGTCGTTGTTTTATTAGTCGTGAGATCAGAGGCAATGGTGTTCGCGCACCAGCACTTTAGTTGGCCCAACTTGGTAATATTGAGCCACGAAATAATGGAATGGAATAATGGAATAATGCTATATTTATACCGTCTAGTTAATCTGTTATGCCATTTGGATATACTGCGTAGTCGTTGCTGCCATTCGGCATTACTGGCTGACTAGGTATAGTTGGAATCTGGGAGCTGGTGTCGCTATCAACAACGCCCTGGATCGAACTAACGGAGAATCAATGTCGCGCCTATTCTGCAAGGGATATATTAGTTCAATGTTAGGATATAAACATATTCCAGACAGCGTAACCATACTGGCCGAGTTCCGCCAACGGTAATGAACAACTCGAACCGTAAAATAAAGGAATACCTGGGGCATGTCCGCATATGTGCAAGCAGTAATGAAGCTTTACTCTCTTCGTATTATATGATAAGCAGTATAAACTTAAAGCATCTATGAACCTTAGATGCATCGATAGCCACCCTGTTCTTGTGCCCTATAAATTTCGAAACGCCTGGTGGAAGCCCTTTATCTCGCGGCGGCACTAGAAAAAGACCTCCAGGCATGGCCTGCTGCTGGCATGGATTGATTGGCCTTTGCTGCTGTGTAAGTAAAATTGTGGTTTGCAGTCTTGCAGAGAGCACAGAGGGTCAAGGTCGGCTTTTTTAGATTCTGCAGGGCCGCCAGACTTGTTCGGGGAAGGCCTCCGAACGCCTATCTAGCGTTGCATAGCGCTAAGAAAACACTTGAAGCCTAATAATCTGCCCTTGCATGTAGGTTAAGCTAGGGTAGCATTTCGGATATTGCTTGCTTGGAGAAAAGGAATAGAAAAAGGAAAAAGAAGAAAGAAAAATAAACCCGCAGGTACTCTAGATATGAGATATGAATAAGACACGGGTCAGATAAAGGAAAAATGATTTTATTTATTTATTTACAGTGTTTCCCCTGCCAAGGGATGTTGGATGATGCTGGGATCATGATAGGAGGTTCAAGGTATTCAGGTAGGGTAGGGGTAGGGAGGGATACGGATGGTCTGTCGTCATAGCACGCATGGGTAACGGGAATTCATTGAACTTGAACATGGGAAAAAACCGAATAGGGCGTCGAGGGCCAGCAGGGCCCCTCCATGCAGAACAAACCAGTAAGGATCTCCACATGGTCAAATTGCTGGAAATCACGAGCATCAATGCGGTCAGCCAGCCAGGAACACGCGCAACCAGGAACGAACCGCCAAGTGGCTGCGAACTGCGGCCGAACTTTTAATATGGAGGTGCAGAAAGCAGTGCAGAAGCAGTGCAAGCAGTCGGAAGAGTATGTAGTGCACACACACACACACACACACACACACCCCAATACATTTATGTACTTAGGTATGCTGGCACACGAAATATGTGAGTGGACAGCAGCAAGCAACCTGGCAACAACAACAACATTGGCCACAAGGTTCCAACCTCTCTCTTATTTTCTCACCTGTGTTGCGTTGCGCTTCTCTCCTCCTCCATCCCCCTCCTTCTACTATCGATTACCTATACCTATTCCTATCCAAAGTCTTCCAGTCTAAGACCATGTCCATGCCCACGGACTGTTGAACATGATGGCAACTGGAGCCGACGAACATCCTCCCCCGCCATTTTTACCCAGCAGTACCACTCTACCACCACTTTACCATTTGAACCAAATTAAGAACATCTGGTCCCCACCCCTGGGCGACTCAGGCGCAAAGGGCGCACTGCGGGCAGGTGACCTGGATACGCGAGTAACGCAACGCCAGCTCCAAAGTCGTCTGGAAAAAGAGAAGAAGAAGGAAACCTGTGCCTGACACTGCGTCGTCGCATCTTCCAGCGCCTCAAACCTTCTCGGTCGCCTTGAGTTTCTTTTTTGGCATATATCCCTTGTGTTATTGTTGTACCATACTACTGCCGCCTCCCTTGCCCCTGGTGGCTACATTCGTTAATCTCAGCATGGTGACGCGCGCAAAACAAACTTCCACCCTTGCGCTGCCATGGCTGATCCGCTTCACCCCACGACCAATCTGCCTGCCGGTGATGGCGGGTTCGATGTCTTAAATATATCCCAGCCGGACCGAGAGGTGCCCCCGATGAGATGCTGTTGCGGCAAGTTGGACTGTGTCTTCTTGAGACACAATAGCGCCGTCCTGGATAGTGTCGAAAAGGATGTCCATCTTGCAGCAAGTGTAGGACAGGTACGTGACTTGTGTGTTTCTTGCTTGTTTCTTGTGCGAGCCTCCCTCCCCTCCCCCCCCCCCCCCCCCCCCCCTCCTCCCCCTCAGGCAGGCAGGCGCTATTGCAGTAGCTGCCGGCCGTTGTGTGCGACTACCCTGCCGGGCTGCCAGCCGCTCTCACGTCATGATTGCCGAATACTCATAAACCGATGACTCGCACCTGTTCAACGAAAGGCCCCCTTTCTTGGAGCTCCTCACGAAAGTCGTGGGAATGCACCTCAACGGCTGATTTAAGTCTTGCACGTTGGAAGCCCCAAGTCGCATTCCTGAGCTCGCAATCACAACACTAACCTTCACCATGGGTGTCTCAAAATCTCTAACATTTTGCCTGCAGGCTCTCCTGGAACGACATGAGGCATACATGGCAGATGCGAAACGAGACCGTCTGGAGCTCACCAGCAGGATCGAACAGCTTGAAATGGACAACCGGAAGCTGGAATCGAAAAACGCACAGTATATCGAAGACAACCGGGACTTGCTCGACCAGCTGGAATCACTAAACTCCACAGTCGCCGACTCCGAGGGGCGCATCAGATCACTCGAAGCTACGCTGCTCTCGTCACAGCAAGCCATCCGCCGACTCGAGGGCGAGACTCTGCGCGCCGAGTCCCTGGAGCGCGAACTAGCATATCTGGAACAGGACCAGGCCGACTTACAAAACAACCTGGCATCGACACATGAGGAGGCTAGGATGGCTATGACACGATGGAAGCGCGCAGAGCGGGGCATCGTGAACCTCCAGGATCAGTTGGAGCGCATGGAATACGAGACCAAGATGGAGCGCGAGCGACATGCCGAGATGGTGGGCCGTATGGAGAAACAGTGCGAGGTCGAAAAGGAACTGAACACGGCTGCTGGGAGGTTGAAGGGAGCCGCCGCCATCAGGTCTGTCAGTGCCGCGAACAGTGGCAGCAATGTTGTGTCGCATTTTGTGCGCGACTTGCTCCAGGACAACTCGAATATGCAGCATGGAATCACCGAGCTGAGGGAAATGCTGATGAACTCCAACGATGAGATTCAGTCACTTAGGGATCAGTTGATATGCCATCAGCCGATGGAAAGCAACGATGACGATGTACATCAGACTCTCAGGGCCGAGTTGGAATCCCAAGATTCCTCGAGGACTCATACGCCAAGGATGTCCCAAGAATTGCACATACACCATCACTACCATGTGCCACCTGCAAAACAGGAGAAGAAGCCGCGCAAGAAGCGGCAAGGGCTTACACCTGGCATTTTCATTCCTCCTGCGCAACTCTCTGGTGCCGCGACACCCCCTTCCGTGTGGCGATCGACACAGATCGCCCGCACGCAGCGAGATTCGGCTCGGTCGAACCGCTGGTCTGTTCAATCGGAGCAACCATCTGAGTTTGCGCTGTCTTCCGCGCCAAGTTCGCCCACTTCGAACCATCGCAATTCGTTGTTTGACCCTATCATGATAGAGTCACTCCCGGCATCACCCACGACTAGCGTCGATCCCATGTCACCCAAATGGCGTTCGCACCACAAGAACCCCTCAAATGTGTCCATGCGGAGCTTTCAGGTGCCTACAAACTTCTCACTCGACACGCCGTCGCGGACGCATACAATATACGAAGAGGGAGACGACGGGCAAGAGGTCCCTGATCTTATGATCAGCACAGACGAGTCTGCCACTGACGAGGAACCCGGATCGAAGGGACATACTGTCGCGCGCGACGATGTGGATATCTTCTCGGACGATGCCACGGACGATGACCGCACTGTACATCGTCCGCTGCGCAGAGCCTTGTCACATGAATCAATCATGTCCCTTTCTGGTGGTCTCGACATTCACACGCTCCATTCAAGACCTAGCCAGATGACGCTGCGCCCCCTTAGCAGTGCAACCTCGGTAACGGCGAGCAGCAGCGTCATCGCACGCCCGATGCTATCTCGCGATACAGCGAAGAGGAGCAGCCTCGTTCTGCGGGATAACTACGCATCATCGCCAAGCGGGAATAGCTTGCGTGCTGTCTCGGGGCCACTACCGGCGTCGCAACGGCTGGGCAAGTGGGCGGGATCATGGATGCCGTGGGGAGGAGGTGCCGCTTCCACATCATCATCAACAAGGACGCCCACCAAGCCCGACCTCGACAGTACTGATATGCTGCAGAAGGCTTTAGGCCGGTCACCCGGCGTGAATCAGGCGGGTGCTATCCCTGGATTTTACTCATATTGGGCCGCTCACCAGAAACGCACGCCGAGTAAAGTGCAACCCGAGGCGGTCGATCGTGACGCCCTGCGTGACGGCTTGGCCGAGTAACGCCTTTTTCTTTTTTCTTTTTTCATTATTTGGCGCCACCATCGGCGCAACCAATCTGCTCCCATGTGGGCATACTCCTTATTCTACTTTTTAATATTTTCGTGGCCAAAGCAGCATTGGGGCCCTGTACGAAGAAGAGTCATCATCTGGGTGGAGATACCTATCATTTTTGTTTTCCTGGCATTTTCACGGAGTTTATGGGATGGCGGCATAGTCGGATTTTGGGCCGGCATAATTGTTTGCTTGATGCCATCACCACCAAGGAGTTAGGGGACGCAAGACACAGAGGAGAAAGCAGAATGATTGATACCCGCAACGGCCAAACGTGCCGCAAGTTTCTTTTTTATAATTTATATGGAATGGGGGTTGACTTTGCATTTGGGGTGCATTACCCGGGGATTTGGGAGGAGTGAACAGGCGGATGACACGATTAGAATGTTGATTGAGCAGTTGTGATTTGATATTGGGAGGTCTCGGCATATATATATGAGATCAACATCCCCTTTGGTAAAGGGGCAGAGCGTGACGAGCGTTTCTTATACATAGGAACCTCGAGTTTGGCAAGCAATGATGGCTTGCTCTTTTTCCCTATGTGATTTCCCCCAAGAATACCTTGTCTACTTATACATCTGAACGACTGTACATTGCCGCGAGAGAGAAAAGAAGAGAGATATATCACTGATATTCATATTGGCTATCTAGAGGAACATGTGCTGTGATCATTGTTTCCAGTTTGACTAATGGTACTAAATCAAATGCTTGATTCCAATCTCGATTTCCACCTGCAGTCTTCCCCAACGCTGTAGTTGGTTCCCATGCACACCGACGGCTTTAGAAGACTTACACCATTGTGGTCTTGCCCAGTGGACATGTCACAATTCGTGAAGCTCGTGTGGCTCCTGCGAGGGAGCGGTTGAGCTACAATGAGTCTGAAGTTTCACTATCTCGTCTACAGGAAGAAGAGCGCAAGTGTAAGTCCCTGGTCAGCATGAAGCTAAAACAGGAAAAGGGGTGACGATCGGGATGGACGAACCTGCAAATGCATCGCCTTGGCCGCTACTGCGTAAGCATGCGACGCACGACGACAGGCTTGAAGAGGACAAGGACGAGGACGAGGAGAAATCAGGGCCGCATATGCACTGCAACTGTGCCGATAATGGATTGCTGCTGCTACTGCCGGCGTTACTCCCGGAACACGACGTGGTGAGCTGGACGAAGGCCTCGCATGCGTGCTGGCAGTCTGTGGTAGGGGGCGAGGAAGGAGAAGAGGAGGAGGCGGCGGCGGCGGCGTGCGTCGCAAAAGAGAAGGCTAGAAAGACCATCAGGGTTATTACTGATGAGCCCATCTCTCTCATTGTGCAATATGCCGATTGTATGCTCATTCACTTATGTGTTGTGATGTGGGTGGCTTTCTTTTGATGAGGGGAAAGCGCAGCTGTTGAGACATGGCCTACGTAATGTCTAAGCGCTGGTCTGACTCGTGACAACGTATGTCGTCTGACCTTTTCTTCTGCTGTCGATGCATTGATAGGTCGAAATCACTACTCTTCAGCGCACTGTTGAATGTTTATTGGAAATATCTTGTTATTTGATTCTTTAGCGATAATATAACATTTTATTGTGAAGTCTCTCGAAACTGTGGCAAACAAATGAGCTACATATAGTTATCTTCGGCGATGGGCGTGGCGTCGTCATTAAGCCCTTCAGCCCTTAAGCCCCGCGCCTGAACGAACCGCTCAGCTCCATTGGAAGAACAACTCCGATCATCACCTCTACCGGGCTTCTAGAACGGAAGGCTGACCGAAGTGCTGTTATGTATTTATGGAAGAAATATACAATCTGCAGCTGGTTTCAAATCCCCGAATCGTCCTGTTTGTCATCCTCCTGATCTGGCGAATGGTAGAACGGAGTCCAGTCGCGGCAGGTGCGGTTGATTTCGACTGCATCGCCCTCTAGCAAGCCAGGGATCTCCGAGGCTCTCTCGATCACTTGCATGGCGAGGCCTTGGCTTGCGTGCCATGCGATATGGCAGTGGAAGAGCCAGGCACTGCGTCAGGCATATTATCGTTAGCTTGACCACTTCCACTTACATTGTCGAAGCGCATAAAAGTAGGGGGTCGTTTGTGGGAATACATTCCCATGGATCGGTCTGTATAAGGTATGTGCTCCGGGGAAAACAATCTTATACGTACCCAGCATTATCCGTCTTGAACGCAATCACCGTATACCCATTACCATACAACGTGACAGTATCCCGCCGCGGCGGGTTCTCCGTGTTGAGCTCGACGACGCCCGGCACAAACGCCCCGCGCCCCTGCGCCAGCACGTAGAAGTCGTGCCCGTGCAAGTGCAGCGGGTGATACGCATTCACCAACCCCACGTCCTGAACGACCCAGTAGACCCACTGGTCCGCCGCGTCGAGGAAGACCACGTTGCTCTCCGGCGGGTAGTTCGCTCGGGAGAGCCCCTGGCGGCCCCCCAGGAGCGTCGGCGCCGACCAGTTCACCACCAGCGACTTGGCGCGCAGCGTCCACTTGAAGACGAGGTCCAGCTGGTAGTACCAGCCGACCCCGAGCGTCTCGCGCACGTCGGCGCCGCCGACCTCGTGCGCGACCCAGGGCGTCAGGCTGGCGGACGGTTCGTCGCCGCAGCTGTTGGTGATGGCCCGGTTGACAGTAGTGGTGGGTTCGGCTTCCCCATCTTCCGCACCCGCATACCGCACGATACCGAGGATGTTGTTCTTGTTGTCGTTGTCGTTGTTGTTGCAGGCGGTCTGGTAAATGGCGCGCAGCCAGTAGTTGCCGCCGGTGGGCTGGCTGGCTTCCACGATTACGTCGTAGCGCTGCCCGCTTGCTAGGATGACACTGTCGGTCTGGTAGGGCCGGATGGGCACGAGGTCGGCCGCGATCACTGTGAGGGTATGCCCGTCGATGGCGAATTTCATGTAGCCGTCTGTCTGGGCGCCGATGGCGCGGAAGCGGTACTTGAGCCCCTTTTCGAAGCCTACCTCGAACCGTTTTGCGGTCTTGTTCCCGACACACGCCGGATCTGGAGACTTGGTGCAGTCGTAGGGGTTCATGCCGTTTATCAGCCCGTTTGCGGCCACCGGTTGGACCAGGGCTATGCGGTGCTGGTACGTCGCCCACGTCTCCCACGCGGTGACGTGCGCCCAGTCCATGATCATGACGGGTCCCACGTCGACATCGTAGTCCGCGGTCGCTGGGCCGTGGATCACGATCGGCCCGAACAGGCCCTCGGCTAGTTGCAGGCTGAAGTGGGAATGGTACCAGGCGGTGCCGTACTGGGTCGCCCGGAACCGATAGGTCATGGTATTGCCCGGGATTATGGGACATTGCGTCACGCCCGGGACTCCTGGGCTTGATCAGTTATGATTGCCTTGTCTTGAGGGATTGCCACAGAATCTACTGACCGTCATGGGCAATACTGCCCTTTTGGTGTATGCCGTGCCAGTGTATGGCCGTGCTGTGATCAAGTAAGTATACGCATCCCATCATCATATCCGTACGAGAAAACGTTTAAGAGGACGTACCCATTGTTCTTCAACTTGTTAGTGACATGAATCACAATGTCATCGCCCCAGTTCGCCTCGATAGTCGGTCCAGGTATCGAGCCGTTGAAGACCATGACCGGACGCTGATAGCCATCAGGGGCCAGGACGGTCTCTTCGGCAGTGAGCCAATACTATGACGGGAACGTTCCCGGATCAGCCACGTTTATGTGCGTACTCGTTGCGTCAGGGAGTTAGTTTCTTTACTTCTTTAGTGATACCCGTCTCTGGTGTTACCTCGAGCCAGTCCGTATCAATACTGTACTCTCCCCAGCAGCTCCGCGACGTCGCGGTGTTCTCGCATGGTTCATTTCGGCGGGCCATCACTCCAGGTTCTTGCGCCGCTACGGCACCGAGAACCCGATAGGCAAGGCCCAGGCCAAGGAGGGCGTGGATGTAGGGAGCCATGATATTTATGGGTGCAAATGCTTTCGACGAAAGTCTGGTCTACTCCAAACAAGTATTCACAGCTATGCAGAGCCCACGGCGTCCAAGCAGAATGATACGACTTAAAAGCTGAACAAGAATCTCGTGGGATGAGCGGCACTTGCAGATATATTCGGGATATACCCCTTTAGATTGCAATTCTGGGAATCATGTATAGCGGCCACCCCCTCGGCCTCCGATACGAAGGCCTGATATATGGTATCATCCTCGGCCCTCTTCTATGCGGGTATATGGAGATTCTCTTGAGCATCCCCCAACATGCCGAACTTGGCAATGTGACGATACTTGCTTTTGTACGTGCTGGAATTAATTGGAGAGCGTAGCAATCTCATAGCTTGGTGATGCAGCATCCATGTAATGAACATTTCTCCAAATCCTTTCACCGAGGCATCGGTTTATCTGGTGTCACTTGTTACCTGCTGCGGGGAATCCCTGTAGGAGAGAGAAACCCCTCTACTTGGAAGCAGCATGTGCTGGTTCACGATAAACGTGGGCTGCCGGAAACACTTGATTAACGGTGTGGCTCACCATGAAAAGGGCGCAGCAAATGTTATGGAATCTCTAGCACTATTTTACCTTTCATTTGTAATCTGTGGCTCGAGACCTATAGACCCATTATACCACCTAAATATTATAAAGACTTGTTACACAGTAGATTATAACGTTTACCATGGTAACCAGCTATATCAAAAGGAGCTCTACTGTTTTCTGTACCAGTATGCACCATCCAAGTCTCAGCATAGCCATGCCTGCCGCAGGCTGAGCTAGTTTTCCTTCATTTCAATGATGTAGTAAGTTATCACGTGTAATTCTCCAGGCAACTCCATGTTGAGAATTTGGCAGTATCACATATCGAATCAAGAAATCATCGCCACATTTCTGACGCAGCTGCGAGCATATCGCAGAATACACAAGTCTTCGGCGCCCTTCACCGTGTTCTCCGGCGATGTCTTCTCCTCATCTCTCGAAGCCTCGATTTTAAGGGGAGCGCACATGTTGCCCCCTTTGAATGAATTAGGTGTTGATTTGGCTTTTTGTGGAACTCATGGCAAGTATCATTCCCATTTTGGATCAATGACAGGAACAATACCAACCGGCCTGTGCAGATTTTGATTTCGGAGAACAAAGGCTCCGGGAGCTCACTGCACAGACAAATTTCTCCTGGCTACTCTCCAATGTGTTCCATGCGGCCGGTCACGATATTCGCGGTGATAGCCATGAACCGACCAATATCCCAACTTCCCTTCTCGCCGGTGCTCAGAGATATCATATCGTAACACTGCAAAAATACCGTGTTGGATTCTTCGGTCTCGCTGGAACGTAAGTGACATGCATAGTTCTGGTTATAGTACTGTACCATAGCTACCGGTCCCTTCTTGATCACCCCGAGTGGCAGTGAAGCAGCTGACGCAGAAGGGGGGCAACCCGAAAACAGAGACTGGCCGTCTAACTGCCGGGAAATTCCCCGCTGCGTAATCGAGGACCCGATCGCGTGTGCGCGAGCATGCATACGCTACCTCCGTCATGTCGCCGGCTGCGATATCGTCGTCGCGGTCACGCATCTGCGTCACATGGCACTGGCCGACGCCCTGGCCCGCGACGCGACGAAGGACCACCCTGACGAGCGTCTCGATCTCATTCTCGGCGTCCACGATCACGAACTGCTACGGAGATACGTAGACGACCTCGATCAACACCCGTCCCGTGCGAAAGATGCCAAGGTGATGGACTGCCGTGATCCTGCTGCAACTGTTGATAACACCAACGGCAAGGTTCCGCCGGCGCAAGGGGCTGTGCGAGTGGTTAAGAATGGTACCGACTGGAAAGGACTATCGTGTGTGACGCTGAAAGTTGATTGGCTTGCTGTCGGTGACGGTACTAGTAATAGGGGTAATGTTGGAAAGGCCGATCTCCAGTCCGTGCCGGTCTAACAGATCGCCGACATGTAGCGGGCGCTGGTAACAGACCAAATCGCGCTGGAGGGCAGAAGACAATATGTGGCCGAGTGCCTACGGGGCGTCCACCAGCATATCGATGCGCTCGGGGCCGATCCGCTGGTCCATACGGCGGTTCTGGTCCAGGGCGTGGGCAGCGTGATCCGCTCGCAAGAGTCTAATCTCGGCAATATGCTCGCCGACATGGCACGCGCTTTCTATGATGTCGACGTCGGCCTCGTCAACAGCGGAATCGTTCCCTGCGATAAGGTCATCCAAGCAACCACCACGACCACCGACAGCACCACCAATGATAATGTGGCCTTGCCGCCTAATAGCACGCCGCTTCTCACGGTGCGAGATCTCATCGAGATCCTACCGTTTGATAACGGCTTCATTGTGAAACGGGTCACCACCGACATGCTAATCCGTGCCCTGGAGAACTCCTTCTCCGATGCCCACTCAGACGGCAGGTTCCTCCAGTACTCAGGGCTGCCCATTGTGGCCCCGGTGATAGAAGGTCGCATAACGACGGGGCAGGGCAATATTGCCACCATATGAGCGAGCCTTGTTTCCCGGGCAGGTCTAACACCATCACATGGAAAGACAATACTAGAGTGCCTAGATCAAAATGTTCTTTTATTGCTGTAATGAGAAGACGTGAAGGCATCCTTTGCATGTTTCTTCAATACCTGCCCACAGGGTGATTGAGCTCGAAATGCGGTGGAAATGAAACTTGCAACTTTGATGATTACAGGGGACTTGGTTGCCTTAAGCCCTACGCGGATATCAAATCGTCCACTATTAGCCGCTGTCACTCCCTAATCCCCGAATCGATTCAGTGGAGTGGAGCAGCAAACATGCCTGTAACCTTTTGGGACATTCAATCCCCCTCATCCCTCATCCCTCATTGACACTTGCCTATTTTACTCCATATCTACATCCTTCGTGACACGAACCTTCAGGCCCGTGTCCCTAAACAGAGCAAAACTCTCGGCGATTAAGGGTTGGTGAGGTTCCACGAGCTGGAAGTCAAATTCTCGTAACAGCTGTCGGATCCGCAAAGTCAGCATCAGGTTACATCATCAACACCACCCTGTCAATCACCCAATGACAACCGAAAGATGAACAACTTACCTGGAAGTAGATCTTGTGAAGCTCCATGAAAGCAAGCGGTTTCCCCGCACACATGTACCGCCCGTGGCCGAAGTTGAGCTCGACGTTGCGGCGCATCTCGACTTCAGCGGCCTTCGAGGGGAGCTCGAGAAACCGCTCCGGTCGGAATACGTCTACGTCGGCGCCGAAAAGACTTGTCGAGCGCAGGATGGCCGCGAAATTAATGGCGATGGATGTTCCGCCGGGCACGAACCGACCGTCGATGGTGTCGCCGCCTGCGGGGACCTCCTTGGCTTGTTGGCCGGTGGTCACGGGGCGCATGCGGAGGCCTTCGTAGAGGACGGCCTGTTGTTTTCGTCGGCGTATGAGTAAGAAATGAAAATAAAGATAGGGTGAGTAGGCGTCTTTAAACATACCTGGAGGTAAGGCAATTGCTTGGCCTCGGCCACGCTGATCACAGGACTCGAGACCCGACCTTCGCGAACCGCAGCGCGGATCTCGGACTTGAGCTTCTGGTACACACGGGGGCACGACAAGATATAAAACATCGTGATTCGGAGAGCCGAGGCCGAGGTGTCAGACCCCGCAACGAACATAAAGAGTGCCTCGCTTTCGCATTCGGCTTGCGTCAAGCCATGGTTAATGAATGACGCCTGTAAGCGAAACGATATAGGTCAAATTATTAGTACGTATGCCCCCATTGTCAAATTGCATCCTGAAGAGTCTTTGAGCTCACCAGCATATCTGATTTTCCTTCCTGAACTTGACCATAACGCGATCGAACAATATCGTTAGTGACTCTGTACGAAGATGTTAGCCAAAAACGGTTTCCTTGGTTGTTTATACGAAGAGAGACGAAGAGGGGTTTCCAGGCCGGAACTTGGAATGGCATACTTTATCAGAGGTCCTATACCCGAAGTGTCGGTCTCACGAGGGCCGAAGAGCTTCAGACCAAGGGGCGAATACAGGATACTGCGGATCCACGGGACATCAGTCGTCAGGCCCATCTTGGGGACGTATTCAGCCAGGACGGCGTGGAAGTGGTAGGGATCCGCGTTCTTGGCGCAGCAACCGAACTCGGTGCCGAGGGCGACCTTGGAGATGACGTCGAGGGTGAAGAAGGAAATGACGTCGATCAGGGGCATGGTGCGGAAGACGCCCTCCTCGGGCTTGGAGAGGTACTCCCGACGGATGAGCGAGAGGAAGTTCAGGACCTGCTGGTCGACGCACTGCTCCAGGTGGGGCGTGTCGCGACCGCTGTATGCGGGCGCCAGCCGGGCCTTGGCCTTGTCGTGCTGGATGGGGTCTCGGACCATGAACATGGTGCCATGGTAGGGGTTCAGGCGGTGGCCGTCGACCCACTCGGACTTGCCGTAGGCGCCCTTGGTGCTCGACATGCGCTTCACGAGCTCTGGGTCCGACGTCGTCAGCGCGCGGGGCCCGATGCGCGCCAGGCTGCCGTACCGCTCGCTCAGGCCCAGGTACACGCCGTACGCCTCGCCGCTGTACGCGACCCAGCCGACCCAGGCCGACGTCAGGCCCGCATACCACGGGCCCGGGATGTGGCGCAGCTGGTACCAGGAGACGAAGGTCGCCGCCGAGTACCAGAGGGCCAAGAGACCGGCCGCGGCGCACGCGAAGCTGGCGGCGTCGATGCTGCCACCGCCGAATTGGGCGGGTAAGGGCATGATGGCCATTGTTGAAATTCCCTTTCTTCTTCCGCTTGTATGTGCCGAGTTGCAAGAAAGGGATATGTACTTGACGTTGGCTTCTTTACCCCTCCCAGGACATTATCTTTCTTATGAACCTTTTGGCAGACACCCCTGGCTAAAGTACCCTAGGTAGCACATCTACTGCTATTACCAATTAAGTATATTATTGTTTGCTTCACCCCACCTGCGCCCAAAGACTGTTTGCCCCATCATATGATAGACGATTCAAGAACTGGTAGCCTATCATTTGACTGACGGACTGGGGATCGGTATAGTGTACGTGTGCCACAACGCAACGTGGAGGGTTACTATCTACGAATGAGAGAAGGGCATTGGCTGTCTCCCACTTTTTCTTCTCTGACTTGACCCAAGCAAGCTCACGGTCCAGGTACGGGCTTACGCCATATGGTATGATAAAAGTCCCCATAAAGAGAGCTTTCGAAAGACGATGAATGGGACTGATTAACCCAATTTGGTCCTATAGCCGTTACAGTTTCTTGTTCAGAATGGGGGGCCGGCGCTGGCCGATTACATGGAGACTATGGGTATCCGGAGAGATTACACATAGGTGCCCGGAGGAACTATATATGGGGACGAGATGAGCGAGCGTTCCACGCCGCCTTCGCTTCTGTTGCTTTCAAAGTGGTCCTAGGGACCTAGGCGGTCCGCTCCGTCGCGAAGGCACGGTGAAATGTAAGCTTAAACAGAGCTATAGGGCTTGGCTACTGGATCGTCGTTGCAGAAACGGTTCAAGTGTTGGACAATCATACATGGGTATATTAGTTTCGACAGACAGCAACAATAAATGCGCAGACAACGGAAGACGCTGAAGTACACCAACACATTGAGAATCCCAAAAGATTAATATACACATAGTACTCTAGTAATGGAAACTTCTGTCGTTATCAGTCGTCATCATTAACCGCGCAATACTAAACCCCGTCTCCTCTACTTCGCTCTCGATCCCGCAACCTGTCCAGCCTCTCCTGCGTGATCCTGTACACATCCGGCAGCCCGATCGCCTCCCACGCCTCCCCGGCCATCAACCTGACGAGCCCCGGCGCCGCCGTGAAAATGCGCGCCATGCCGTGCCCGCAGTGGCCCGCGCACACCCACTGCCCCTCGGACCCGGGCATCGCGCCCACGAACGGCACGCCGTCGGCCGCGACGCCGATGATGCCGCTCCACGAGTAGTCGTACCCGGCGCCCGGCCCCAGCCCGTCGCCGTCCGCCGACGCGCGCCACCCGGCGAACTGGCCCTCGGCGAACCTGCGCACCTCGTCCGTGACCCGTCGCGCCGCCGCCGTACCCCCACCATCACCCTCGTCGTCTGTAATAACTCCTCCCGCCACCGCGGACGACAGCCCGTCGTCGACGCACCGCCCGTCCGCCGCGGGCTGCGCCGCGACCCACTCGTCTAGTAGCCGTTGGCCCGGGTTGGACCCGCCGAACAGGACGACGCCGTCGGCGCCGTGGCGGGGGTTGATGCTGAACAGGGACCCGTCGCGCAGCAGGACGCCGTACGAGTTCGCGAGACAGCGCGCGCCGGCGAACCCGAGCGGCGGCAGCACCTTGTTGCACATGTGCGGCTTGGGGCGGATGAGGCCGCGCATCGAGGGGGCGTAGGCCGGCAGGTACGCGTTGGAGGCGTGGACGACGTCGGCGCAGGCGATGGGGCCGCGGTCGGTGTGGACCGTCCAGCGGTACGTTTTCTTCTCCTTTTTGCCCATCCGCTCCCTGTCCTTCCCGTCATCGTCGTTACTATGGGCACTCACGCTCCGCGCCGGCGTAAATGTCTGCAGATTCACCCCTCCCTCTCCCCCTCCCTCTCCCGCCGCCTTGGCTCCCAGGGCAGCCCGCATGATGTGCGCCGCGAGCTTGCGCGGTTGCAGCGTCGAGGCCGGCCAGGCGTAGCACGCCCGGGCGTCCGTGAGACGCGTGATGCGCGCGGCCTCCGCCGGGTCCGTTGTCACCTTGATGTGGTCGACTCTGCCGCCCGCGGCCCGGTAGCGCTCGAAGACGTCCCGGGCCAGCGCGGCCGTCTCAGTGTCGAGGGGCACGTCGAGCGTGTCGCCAACCCAGAGGTCGCAGTCGACGTCGTGGGCGCGGACGTAGGCTACGAGGGCTTCCCAGGTGTCTTGTTCGTTTTGGAGGATCTTGAGGAGAGTGGTCATCAGCGTTTTCAGGAAAATGGGAGAGTAGGGAAAAGGGGTTTGTTGCATTGTGGGCGGTCCATGCGGATCAAACGGAGAACAAGAGAGAATAGTCCTACTTTCATAGCCTGTTCAGTGCCAAACTGCTCCTCGTATTTGCCAAATCCCCTCCACTGATCTGGCTTGCAGTGTCCCGCATTCCGTCCCGTAGCACCGGAGCAGAAGTCGCGGGCCTCGAGCACGACCACGCTCTTCTCGGGCCAGGTTTCTTGGTGGAATCTGGCCACGAGTGATCCCGTAATCTAGGCCAATAAACGCCAATGAGTGAGTATCCGAAGAAAGCAACTCCCGAGCAGGGGTCGTAAACACTCACACCACTTCCGATGATGACAGTGTCAGCCGTTTCCGGCAGCTGCTCTGTAGTTCGATGGTCCAGCAGCTCATCACAGCGCACTTGCTGCAGCCAGTAGGACAGCGACTGCCCCTTGGGCCTCGGGAACCCCCATTGCCCCTTATCTGACTCCCTTCCATTCTTATCTATGGATTCGTCTACATTGAGGGCGGCCGAGGTGTCAGGTCTCGTGGTGCCAGTAAGCAGATGGGCAGGATCCGCCGGTGTTGATATCTGTTTGATGACCATGGTCTTCTTTGCGGGGCAGTGTTGATAGGAAGGAGTGTTTTGATAATAGTCCCAAGTTGCCACGGGTAGCAAGTAAGGGAGGCAGAAGTGGAGAGAAGATGAATGTGGTGTTGGCAGCCCATCAGCGAATGCATAAGTATACTTACTTATGTATTATGTACAATCGGCATCCATCTGCGACCGACGGCAACCCACTATATATGCCGATCTGCGGAGTGGTGGAGCTGCGGAGACGGAATCAGGCGATTCGTTGATTGCTGGACTTGCCTGGTAGACCCGCGAGGAGTTGAACGGAGATCGGATAACCCCAATAACGTATTCCAGAAGTTCGTCTGATAATATACGCCAGGGGTATTGTCGGCACGAGGCGATATCTAGAAGGTTTATATCAGTCCTGATATCGCAAGCATGTCAAATCAAAGATGGCGAAAAGGTTGAGGGGTTTTAACACATAGATTATTTATTTCGAATGTTATTGTAATTAGCTTCATAAGTTATTACGCTCAAGTAATTTCATAGACTGTCATCAGCTCCAAAATCTTGTCCCCATTACTCGGGGGAACCCAAGCTCAAAATATCCAGACCACCCTTGATATCACTCTTGGATGGCATCTTGTCGCGCCTCATCAACTCGGCGGCCTGAGCCACGACGGGGTCCCGCCCCATACTGGCCACAGCGACGACTGTCTCGCCCTTGCAGTAGTAGGAAACAAAGTTCGCCTCTGCAGGGTTGCCATTGAGGATGAGGTCATCGTATCCGTTGACAGTGTTTCCACAGTATCGGAGTTGCGCTCCTAATGCGGACCAGAAGATGGGTGTGAAGAACTCGGGCTTGATCGCGGGGTTGACGATGTGACCCGCCACGATGCGGCCGGACTGTTGAGCGACGTTCCAATGCTCGATGCGCGTGTACTTACCTTCTCCACCGGGGCCGTTGTAAGGGAAGGACGCAATATCGCCGATCGCGTACACATCCTTTAGACCAACAACGGAGTATTGCTCATCGGTCTTCAACGACCCGTCTTCCTCGAGCCGGACAACCTTGTTTTCCCTCAAGTACTCAGTGGCAGGCGAAACACCAATGCCAAGAACAACGAGATCCGCCTCCAGTTTGGTTCCGTCCTTCAAGAGGACAGCGCCGACCTTGGAAGGGTCTGAAGATGACGGCTCGGCCTTGTCGACGCTGGCGCCCATGTAAAACTTGACACCCTTACCCTCCAGGCTCTTCTGAAGGCCGGCGCCAATCTCCTTGCCAAGAACACGCTCCAACGGGGTGTTCTCCATACCGATGACGGTGACGGTGTTGTCCGCAGCTACGCAGTTGGCGAGTTCCATACCGATGAAACTGCTGCCAACGACGACAATATTCTTGCCCTTGTCGCCGATGGCGTTGTTGATCTCCTTGGCATTCTCGATGTTTCGGAGCTTGAAAATGTTGCCGAGTACCTTGAAGCCTTGCAGGGGGAGGTTTCGTGGGGTGCCACCAGTGGCCAAGACCAGCTTGTCGTAGCTGAACTTGCCGCCGGCCTGTGTAGTGACCTCCTTGGCTCCGAAGTCTACACCGCTGACCTCTTGCTGAACAACGTCGACGGAGCCCGTCTTGAACCACTCGTCGTTCCTCCACTGCAACTTGGAAACGTCCGTCATCAGAGCCTTGGACAGCTTGGTTCGGTCAATGGGCAGCACGCCTTCGTTCGTGATCATGGTAATCTTTCCGCTGTAGCCCTTCTCGCGCAGCCCCTGGACCAGGCCGAGGCCTCCGCTACCGCCACCCACAACCACGATCTTCTCGGACTTGGCTGCGGAGGTGCTCTTGAGGGTGGGCTGTCGTCGGCCGGCCTTGATAGTGGCCTCTTCGCCTTGTACGTAGACGGCACCATCCTTCTCTATAACCTTGAATACTGGAAGTGCATCCAGGGCGGGGGCATCCTCGACGTCGCCGGTCTTGCCGTTGAAGCAGGCTGTATACGTAGAAATCGGATGTTAGATAACTGCAATATGGGGAGATGAAGTACTCGATTGTTCGCAGACGGGAGACTTACCTCCGTGCCATGGGCAGGTAATGCGGCCAGACTTGGTCATGACGCCCTTGACCAAAGGTGCGCCATAATGTGTGCACTTGGGGCCAAGAGCCTGGATCTTGCCGCCGATGTTGGCGAGAAGGACCTTTCCTCCCTCAATGCCCTCGACTTCGACCTCCTGCTTCTCTCCGGGCTGGAGGGACAGCGAGGAGATGTCCTTGAGCTTGAATTCGGACATGGCTCGGAACTGGTTTGAGATGAAAGATCTACGCTTCTGGGCAAGGGAGAAGAAGCTGTTGTTGTTGTGGTTGTTGTTGGGCTTTACAGTGGCTCGCGCGATTACTGACCGCAAGAGTGTTGATCTTGCAGAATTCATGAAGGTGGGGAGGGAGGGAAGTATATGGGGGACAAGAGAGTGTCGACAACAGACGAAGAGGCGGGAAAGGCAGCAGCAGTAAGCTTCTCCGCTCTTGGAATCGATCAATCAATCAATCATGCGATAGATACAGCAATGGGTAATTTGATACGTCGGAAATGGCCGTTTGTTTCTTCCTGGGGAGCGCAGGGCAGTCAATTGATAGGCAGAATACTTCTGTAAGTTGTTCAACAGGGCAACAGGGTGCATGGCTTGTCCCTGTAGACGCTGTAGCTTGTCCAGTAAAAACAGCTGTTTTTGAAGGTCGTAGTTGACCAGCCATCGACATCTACGCGTAATCTGGAGCTTCTTAGTGGCCAGGCCCTCACATATAGCTTCTCAAGCTCCCGTAAGTGACGGACTAGTGACATCACCAAAACTGCCCCGCCTGCTACCGGTAACCTAGTTGGTACATAGTTGCACCATAGCTCCCTTATTAATCTGGGGACCCGAACGACTGAAGCGGCCCGATACTGTCCAGTCAGCCTACTTTGTGCACACATGTGCTTAAAGGCCGAATAATTAGTAATATGGATATTTTGAAGCCGGAAAGCTATGCACTGTCCAAAGTCGGTGAAGCTGCTGAAGTATATCTCAATTGCCTGTTTGGGCAACTCCCAGTAATTTTGGCAGCGCAACACTGCGACATGCCTCTTCCTGGAAGGACCATGGGAACTCAATTACCCCGCACTTTTATCAACTGAAGCGTCAATCGGACTGCAAGCACTCCGTAGGCACCAACATACGCTCGCAACTCTCTGTTTAGCCGTGATGAGTGAAGAACAGGTGTCAAATATCAAGTCAATGTACATGTACGGAGTATATCTGCTTGTCCTGTTGAGCTCGCTTGCAGGCGTATAGCAACGGGAGCTCGAAGGTCTGCTCACTTCCATGAACAGCCAAACGTATAACTAAGTAAGGTAGCTTGGTTCAAGATCAGACGGGCCGACGGTATTGAGGCCGTTTGAATGCCTCTGAAATCAACCACTCATCCAGCTACTTTTCGTACATCGGCCACCTTTTCTTTTCTTTTTCCCTCATGCTTCTGTCAAGTTCAAGTGTAGGTGCGATAGCAGTGACTTGTAAGGGCGTGATTGATGTATTGTATCGACTGCTAGAACAGCCGCCGATGTGGCTGGTTAGCTATCGCATGACTCTTGACTCTGTTATGTTTTATACTTACGCCAAGCCAATTTCTTTGCTAGTATTTGAGGCATGCCCCCTTTTCGATCGTTAGGTTAGCTCCCTTGCCTCTCTTTGAAACAATTACTAGTAGCAGCATCTAGACCGACCTCTGGCTGGGAAACCCAACCATCTGGTTCCGAAACGCAATGTTCGTAGAGGTCAGTCAGTGTGGTGCACGAGGGCAATTCCGTGGCCATCTGCTGCTAGTAAGTCACCACCCAGCGCTATACGAGTAATCATCATCACAACATTCTACACACTCTCTGTCTGATTGAAGAGTATGGCTGGCTGACCTGAGGCACATCACAGAATCATCTTATTCAGACTCGAATTCATCCAAGTAAGACCCCCATCCATGTGGTTGATGCGGCCAAGTAGACCACGACTCAAAACATATTAAAGACAATCTCAGGGGCTTATCGTGGGTAGGGTATGTATGTATTGACTGGTCGTCTCTGGGTATAGCTGCATCACGGTCCATGTCAAGCTCGAGCTTATGGCGCGCTGGCTGGAGATTAGGACAGCAGTTACACAAGGGTACCGGCTTCCCCGGTCACTCATGCGTGCAGCGCGCAGCGCGCAGCGCGCAGCTTGCTTGACACGCCACAAGAAAAAGCACCTACAGTATGCAGGTGGTAAGGGGCTTTACGATTGACGATGGCCATCTCATCTGTAGACTGACACGACGATAGGACACTGGGACTGCCACTTGTTTGACACCTACATACAGTCTACTGGAGTCGAAAGTATGCGCACACCTACCAGAAGTGAAGCGGCGGCGCTAGATGTATTCCGCAAGCGAGGATAGCCTTCGGATTACGTGTCAGCAGGGCACGCACGCATAGACAGTAAGTAGCCCACCCAACTACCGAGATAGCAATAATGCCATGCCAGGCTGGATCGAGACGACAGTAGGGTTGGGGATGTGCGCAGAGCATGGGGGGTCCCAGGGCAGAGCAGGGGTCCGGAGTGACTGAGCGAAAAAGCACTGATGCCTTTGGCTTGACGTACCTAAGGATTCGAAAGAGATAGCAGGGACGCCACACCGACTTCGTTAGAGAATCCACTGCGTGGCCCTTCTTCGACCAACCTGATGAGCACAAAAATTCCTCGCGCCGGACCACGACCACCGCGTTTTCCGAAGATCAAATCTCATTAATCATCGCAGCTGTGATCAGTTGTTGGTGTTTGGCTGTCCCACCCCCGCGGTCCCCTACTTTGGCCGGAAGCCTACCGAGCGTGACTGGGGGTTGCATTGCGTGCGAAAGCCTATGTGTGCACCGGAAAGACTCCAGATCCGAGTTGTTCGAAGCCTCACTTTTCTCGACACCTGCCACTAAATTCGAATTTCTGGTTCTTCCCTTATTGGATCACGACTGGGGAGTCGTTCAGACCAGCGTCGATGTTTATTATGGTTCATTCAAGGCATCATCGTCGCAAAGACATCAACCTACCAGCTCGATCCCAGTATTGGGAGAGACGTCCAGTCGCACATCGGTGGTTTGGATTGATGAACGCGCCCCCTCTTACCCCTAAACGAGAATCAAAGCCTGGGTCAATCAGCAGCTGGCAGTTCTATCTCTCTGTCGCCAAACTTCTTTGCATACGACGGAGTGCATCATGGCAGCCAGCTCCAGCAGGACCAAACCACCCTCTATGAGCCCCAAGGCCTGGGCCAGCGCGCAAGAATGGGAGTCGCACAGAGAGACCATCACGCGTCTGTTCTGGGACGAGAACCGGCCGCTAAGGGAGGTAGTTGAAATCATGAGTCGAGATCACGGGTTCAATGCAACGTAAGTAAAGTGCTAAGCCACACACACCCCGGGACGGTCGGACCCGGGCCCAGCATTCTCTTACTTACTCGCTAAGGGGATAGGCCCAAAATGTACAAGGCACGCACCAGGGAATGGGGCCTGAAGAAGAATCTCAAAGTCAGCGAAACCAGAGAAATCATCCGCCAGGCCAAGCATGGAGAGATCACTGTCCCCCTCGAGATTCGTGGCCGCAGGATCGGCTCGAAGATGCTCAAGGAGAACCTCCGCGTTGCGAAGTCGTCTTCAGTTTCCGACGACGGGTCCGACGATTGGAGTATTGTTCGCTCGATGTCGCCGTCCCCCGTGGCAACCATCATTTTACCCCCGCATATCCATCGTATGGCTGAAGCGGCTCTACGAGCTATCTCGGATTACTCTACAGTGGCCTCTCAATCAGCGACTTTCACCTTCTCCTCCAATAACATGACCCCTTATAACTGGGGTTCGCAGCCATGCACTTGGCTGCAGAGACTATGGGTCGCCGCCGACAATGTAGCCCAAGACCGAGACTCGGCTGCCAATTTCCAAAATCTCAATTACTGCTTCGACCTGTGCGTATCCCTTCTACGCCAAGAGAGCCCCGAAAGCTTGGCCGTAGCCCACGTCGCCTTCTTCAAGCTGCTGGCCGTCGGCCCAGAACTCGCCAAGGTCTTCAGTCGGTTTCTCCTGGGCCTGAGCACCATCAAGAACGGCAAATCGCACCCCCTCACGCGGTTCTGGCTGAAATACAACGAGATGGAGCCGGACGAGGCGCGACGAGCGGCCAGCACGATAATGAAGGCATACTTCGACAGTGTTGCGGCGCACTTGAAGCAATCTGACTGGATCGTCATGTATCTGCAATGCAACCACTCCCGCCTGCTCCACAAGCAGGGTGCTTTCCCCTTATCCGAAGTCGAAGCCATCTTTGAGAAGACGCTCGCGAAAATGAGCACCGACATGTTCAACGCCTCCTCCCCTGCCGAAACGGAATCGTTAGCGCCCGACTTCCGGGCGGTCCAGATGCAACTGGTGTTCTTCCTATCGGACAACTGCCGATTCTTCGAAGCGGATCAGCTGCTCCAGGAAATTGGGGTATGGTGGGAATCGGACCCGCAGAACGCCCAGAAATACGCCGTCCTCTACTCGGTCTGGGTAATGGCGAAGGGGAAGATCTTCTACGGCCTGCAACGACACAAGGAGGCGCAACCTTACTTCTTGGAATACTACGGAATCGTCAAAGCGACCGCGGGCCTCAGCCACTCGACTACCACGAGCGCACTTTACTGGCTGAAGGAGAACACGCTCAAACTCGAGAGTACACCAGCTACCAACGATACCGAGTTGCTGGTAAAGGTCGAGGAAGAGTACAACGATTCTTGGGACATGGCTCGAATCATTAAGCACGAGGACATGGAAGAAATGTCAACAGGATGAAACACCTGCTCTGAAGGCCTATACGAGTATGCCTAGCAAGTGTTAACGTGACACGGTCGGGATAACATTTTACATTTGCTCATGATCGCGTCCAATCCGAGGGCAACCAGCCTATGAATATGGTTCCTGGAGCAAATCCCTACAGCACCGCATTCTTGTGGGCATCAAGGGCCGTTCTTCTCACAGACTCGGTGGCGACTAAGCCGTCAAGTCAGAGGCCATAGCCTAGTGATTATTCTTAGTAGGCAGGGATTGGTCTCTGAAGCCGTCACTCTCGCACGACTACGAGCATCGAGCACGCATCATTCCCGCCAAATGTGCTACGAAGGTCTATAAGCGTCAAGTCGGGATCACCGAGAAAGCCCTACGTATAAGGCATATCGACGGTGGGAGAAGGATCCCCCGTTGGGTTGCAATCAGGCCAAGCTTATGTCCAAGCCCCGCGATCATATGGTAACCAGGTTTACTCCTACCACGCAAACAAGACTTGGATGTTGACTGAAGTGGTAGTGAGAAGAGGCCATTCTATCTTTAGTCGGTCACAGTTGGTGATAAGACGGTATGAGCAGGATACTTGCTGCAATTAGAACTGTGCAGCATAGGTTCAGACTTGGCGATCAGCGCAACCTCAAGCTTCTGCGAAACCTGTTTTGGCAACCCAATGGAAATGTCCTTGGCCCAGAACCCTACCCTCAAACCTTCTTGCATGGCATTGGACCATATCTGAAGCACATACTATTCGAGTGATGTGACGTCTTATGCAGTGACTGCAGTCCTAACAGTTGGTGGCGTCAAACAACCATGTTGCATGTCATTGGGAGGGGGTGGCTTCAGCCCAACCTTTAGCGAACGCAGAATGCAACACACCATTTCCATCACAAGTTAGTGATCGTCCAAATACGAAGTTATGGGTGGCGTTTGTTTGCTTCTGGGGTGGAATAATTAGACATAGAATAGAACTAGATACCAAATACTCTTCACAAATGGCCGCCCCTATGCCCAGGCACTTTACACCTTTGCGCACTTCCACAAGGCCGAAAAACATCACTAAACAACTCCAGCCTTTGGACAGCCTACCAGCTCTATTCCAAAAACAGGCGCTTGTTGCATTCGTAGTAGAACTCATCTTGCGACCGTTTTCACAGGAACATATGATCCATACACTTTAAATTCATGCACCATGGGTTCTTTTGCTTGTTTGTTGGTAAACACAGATATGTTGGCTCCGTTCGAGCTTCGAGCATGCCTGGCTGACCCGTTGAAAAAAGAATGTCAATAACTATCACCGTCGGGGAGACTCCTCATTGGGGCCCCAGACAGCCGTAGGATGCTAAAGAGATTTGTGTTAGCGGTTCGTACATAACTGAAAACGCTCATGGTGCTGAAACGAGATAGTAAAGAGAAGTCGTATCCGTCTTTACTCGATAGAAACCAACGTGACACATGATACCGGCGCCACAAGTTGACCCGAACTGCATAAGACAATGGCGACGTCTTCACGGTGCCTAGTAATATTCAGGGTGGTATTCGCGCTGTTCGCGGTAAGCTTTTGACATACAGCTTCGAAGTCGTTTATTTATTAGGTAAGACAAACTGACAAGAGTCTGCTAGGATGGTGCGGTCTATACCCTCGTGCGTCACTAATGTGCATATACCCCTAAACTCTCTAGCCATATGATTGGGACCTTGGAAATGAAACCAGATAGTGCCTTTCTTGCCCCAGCTCTTCGAGAAACGACTCGCTACCCCAGATGCTGAAGGTAAGAAGGGATGGATGGTCTCACGATAGTGCAGGACTGGCACGGCTACTAAGCCGATCTTCTTACAGTTGAAAGATGAACATCCCTAGCACTGGCTATGTATGGGATCGCATCGTTACTATCGACCTGTATGTTCTCCCCCCTTTCCCAGGAATTTTATCATGGGCTAACCGTGTCCTCCCGTTTAAGGGGTCGCTGCCTAATGCACCGACCGCTGCAAGTACAAGAGCCGTCTCTTCATGCTCGGCAACGTCGTGTTGCTCGCTTCGACACTCTTCTTCTTCCTCGGGCCGGCGCCGGGCTACATCTTGGTCGCGCGCGCTACAGGGCGCCGCGGGTGCGTTCCTGTATATCTCCGGCCTGGTGTTCCTGTTATCCCGTATCGATCCCGAGGCCATTGGGTTCTACGTGTGCTACATGACGCTGGCGACGACGATGGTGATGAATATGATGAGACACGTTCTTCATCTACCTCGAGCCAGAGCAGAAGAACAGTGGCTCCCCTGAACGACGACGATGACATGGCCCTTAGTAAGGCCGCAACTGAAGTTTCCGTCTTCCATAATGAATCCGATTATGAGGATAGTGCGAAAGCCGTGGCAATCCTGAAGGACATCAGATCGAACGCCGTGATAATCGTAGCGTTCATTACCGTTACATGGATAGTGCGCTGCGCACTAGAAGCGTAAGTCCCTGCCGTCTACCATATCGCGTCATACAGCTCATCTCCCACGCCTCTGTGACTCTGGAATATATATGGATGGATTAAACCTACCGAAACCTTACTGGCCTCTGCATGGTTTGGGGCAAATCAGACAATCCCCCTCTACGTCCTCCATCACTTTTCCGGGAACTCCACCCTCGGCGGCGCCGCCATCTTTGTCATTATTTCGCCCGCAGTCGTCTACCCCTGGATCGGGCGGTACACCGCCCAGCACGGCCCGCGGCACCTGAGTCTGTACGCTTTCTTCGCGGCGGGGGTCTTGCTGGTCTCGCTGGGGTTCCTCGCTCGCAGTACCACAGCCGGCAGCAGCAATCTCTAGGTGACTGTGAGGGAGGTGCTGTTCATGGTCGACCTGTTCCTCATCAGCGTCTGCGTCGCAGTGTCGACAGCAGCGCACGCGACGACGCAGCCCACATTCGCGAAGAAGGGCGACGAGCTCCTAGCCGCGCCATTTCCTCGTCGTCCTCGTGACGATGATGGTAATGGCTATGGATGTGGCAATCAACAGCTCCCGTCCTCCGGTCACCTCGACGGTAGCTGGGGCCTCACTCGGCTCACGAGCGGGGTCCTCCTGGCCGGCAACAGCACCGCGTGGGCGCTGGGCATGTTCCTGGGCCCGCTGGCGGCGGACCTGCTCGGATTCGGGCTCCGACGCGGGGTGGCTGCGTCTGTGCCGGTTCCTCGCGGGCCTGTCTTGGGTCGCGGCGTTGGGGATCGGGGTGGCCAGGCGGAAGAATACGGAGCTGTTCGGGGAGGAAAGGGTATAAGACGGTCACCTATGTTGAGTCTTGTCATTCGTCTCCTACCTCGAAAATAGAAAGCGTAGGAAGCTTTCATATCTAGCTGATTGAATCACGGTGTATTTGAAGTTTGATTCTCTGTATTCAAATTGCACATATCTTTGGGGTGCGTGAATATGGGATGTGAGCATACAATAGAGGAAGTGATATTGAATTCAACTCAGTACGCGAGTGGCTTCACAGACGACATAAGTAACAAATGCGTCAATTGGTGTGATAATTGCCTGCTATCCAAATGATCAGTCAGAAATATTGATCATCGTCAACTTGGACAAGTATTGCACCTCACAAGCCTCACCACGTCACTTGCTCCCAGTCAGGGGGATGTATAGGGTGGCGCTATGAAATGCCCAGATGAGGGTCGGTAGATCCCTTTTGTGGCACCCATAAAGTCCCCCGCACTAAATCTACAGGGGGGTCGAAAGGAGCAGCAGGTGGCATTTTGGCACCTATGGCAGCTGACTGGTCAGCGTGCAGCGTTTCAACTGGAAAGCTTGCACATGCGAAACATTTTCTAGTAGTCTACGCGCAAAAGCGTTTCTCTTGCCACCATCCTTTCAACCAAATAGAGCAGTGCTTGGATGACCCGTATCCGCAAAAGAAGTCCAAGAGAGAGCCTTCAGTTACCGTTTGAACGGGGAAAGCTGGTGGTAACCAAAACAGCTCAACGTGCCTGAAGTTTCGCGAAGCCAATACGAGAATTCACAAACATTGAGTGAGAACCTCGAGAAAACATCGCCAGGAGGATTCCTTCGACCATCATCTCCATTAGAGGAAGTTGTTGCTGCGGCGTCGTTTGCGTCGTTTGCGTCGTTTGCAGTCCTCTACATAAACCCAGGCTGCCAGGTGGGGTAAAGTGATCAGCTCCCAGGAACAGGCGCCCCCCAGCATGGACAGTAGGAGTAGCAGCAGCCCAGCGCATGGATCTTTCCTTCATGCAACCTCCTACTCCCATCCCGTCTTTTCGTGGACCAATTAATACGGCAGGCATGGCCACGAACGTCGCCACCGTTTGACCAAGTGGCCCAAATGGCCCAAATGGAGGTGTAGTAGTGAGGCATCCGATGGATTTGGTGGGTGTACGATGTTAGGCGCACCGGCGCCACCCCCTTGTCGGGTGCTTCGAACGGCAAGACCCCGTCTCATCCAGTAACCAACCCCATTCTCCTTTCCCGTGCGCCATCTGAACCATGTTCCTGGTTCTATATCAACTAATGGTCCATGGCTCGCCTGGTCCATTCATGCGGCCATGATATTGAATATTGCTTGCAGCCAGCTGGACTCGGCCCTTTTCTCCTATTGATATGGTATGCGTCAACTTGAAAAGTCATGACCAAGTGATATATAAGAGGAGGCGCATCAGCGACACACAGAAAGGAAGGTAGGTTGCAGAAACACAATAATTCGCACCACTCTATTCTCGGAGCAAGTTGCAGACTGCCTCTTCCTTTCTGGTCCACAAGACAGGAGACATAATTCGTTTCCCAACCAATTGACACCTGCCAAGAATCGAGCCTTGACGATGCGCCTTCTTGCTGTATTGGCATCGACCTTTGTGTCAGTGGCCGTTGCCCTCGATTGCAATGGCCACTCTGAGCTCTGCGATCGAATGTACAGCAATGTGACCTTCATTGGCGCACACGATTCCTCCTTTGTCGGAGTACTGCCCTCGGACAACCAGCTGGAGTCTGTCACCGACCAACTGAGCGGCGGCGTTCGCTATCTCACGGCCCAGACTCACGAAAAGGACGGCATCGTCGAACTATGCCACACGTCTTGTATTCTGCTGGATGCCGGCCCACTCCAGAACTACTTGAGCGATGTCAAGAAGTGGATGGATGCCAATCCCAACGAAGTCGTCACGCTACTCATTACCAACGGAGATAATATTGATCTCAACAAGTTCGCCGATGCGTTCAAGACAACCGGCCTCGATACCTACGCTTACACGCCCGGCGGAGACCTGACCATGAGCGAGTGGCCTACTCTGGGCACCATGGTCTCCAACAAGCAACGGCTGGTTGTGTTCATGGGTAAGTCACTCGTCCCCGTTGGACTGGATCACTACGGATGCTGATTGCGAGACAGATTACTATGCCGACACGTCCAAGGTGCCGTATATCCTAGACGAGTTCAAGTACTACTTTGAGACACCCTTCGACACGACAGACAGCAATTTTGCGCAGTGCAAATTGGATCGTCCGGCCAACGGAACACCCGATGGACGCATGTATATTGTCAACCACTTCCTCGACATCGAAATCTTTCCAGGCATATTGATTCCGGACTTGGGACATGCCGGGAACACCAATTCGCTGACATCGATTCTGGCGCAAGCAGACTTATGCTATAGCCAGTACCAGCGGACTCCGAATGTTGTTCTTGTAAGTGAATACCTCCTTCATGTCTGCTCTTCTTCCCGACCTGGTGTTAACTGACTGGCCGCAGCTCGACTTTGTTAGTATAGGCGACGCGAAGAAAGCGCAGGACACTTTGAACAATCTCGGATAGGAGGATGTCATTCACAATAATGTAATGGTGACCTAGTGATCCCTATAATATAGCAATGTGTTCTATCCAGCTCTTCGAAGCGTGTGACCAGCAACCCTTTTGTGGGTCGAGAATGGATGCAGCGACAATTACCGTTGTGGAACGAACGAAATACACCACGTTCTTTGCAGCCACCTCGGAAGCCCGGAATACCTGGGAGCGACTATCGCCAGTCGACAGAAAAGAAAGCTTCGCATATCCCCCACAAGCATTGCATATTATTTTGAAACTAACGACCGCTAATCGAAGCCGCCCTTGAAGCAGATACTCCTCCAATCTTCAGCGTCGGATGGGATGCCGAACGCGAACCCACTGCTGGCTATTATTATCTTCACCAAACTCAGTACTACGCACATCCAATCGTTCTCACGGTAGCCATCGTTGTATTGAAGTTTTCCGGGGCGTGTGGACAGGGGTGTCGGCGGTTGCTCACGCCAGCAGCCAATCACGGTCCAGGTGATATTTTGGGCCGGCCAATTAGCCCTCGCGCCTCCAGCGACTCTCGTCTCGGCGCGTGGCCCCCCCTCCCATTGCCATTGCCGCCCGGGAAATGCAAATGCACACTCGACAGTCGGCGGCTGCAAGGAGCGGCACAATTTCCTGGGGTCCTTTGCTTGCCCCCATGTTGAAGAATAAGAATATAAGGATTGCCAATCCTTAGGACTTAAGTATGAAATCTTTTAGCTGGTATGAGTACTTAAGTAGTTATTTATAATTGCTTGACGAACCCTCTTCTTTTTGGGGCTGATCTTGTTGTTGGCTCTCCTGCATTTCGCTTTCATCTCCTGGTTTGAGTGGGCGTATCTTATTTGGTTAAGTCATACCCGTGAACTATTTATTGAACCTGTTGTCTCTTCTCTTTCTATTTCATACTATTTTCAAAAGAGGCCTGGCCTCACTCTATTATCAAAATGCGGTTTACTCAACTATTTAATACGGCGTTGCTATCGTGTAAGTGGACTCTCCTTCACCTACCACTGATGGAGCTCCCCTGGCTAATCCTTTCTGCCCTGTACAGCGGCATGTTATACGATAGGCGCTCTAGCCCAAGCCGTGGCAGGACCACAGGGCAACAACAACTCGGTGGCGTCGTCTATTTTCGTCAGCGCGTCTGACGACATCGCTTTCGCCCTCAACGTCCCCAACAACTCGGCGACGGACCTCTACTTCTCCATCATACTTCCCTCGCAACGGGCCTGGGGCGCCATCGGCCTCGGCTCCAACCAGATGGCGGGCGCGCTCATGCTCGTCGTCTACCCCGCCAAGGACGGGCAGAACGTGACGATCTCGCCGCGGCTCGCGTCGGGACACTCGGAGCCCGTCTTCACGCCGGACATCAACATCCAGACTCTGCCGGGCACGGGGCTCTTCAACGCGTCTTCGGCATACCTGTTCAACGGGAAGTGCACCAACTGTAGGTCCTGGAGCAGTGGCAGCGGTGCTGGTGGCAAGAACAAGACCATCGACGTCAAGAGCAAGGAGCAGAGCTTCCTCTACGCCACGGGCCCGCTCGGCCGTAACGGCATCAAGAGCGACGCCAAGGACGCCGCGCTTAAGATTCACTACAGCTACGGCACCTTCACGCTCGACATGGTGCGCGCGACGGGCCCCGCCGGCGTGCCCGCCATCAGCCAGGACGGCAAGAACCCGGGGCGCGTCGGCACGGAGCAGCGGCTCCAGGTCGAGGGCAAGACGAACCGGGCCGGTACTGCGCACGCCATCATCATGATCTTCGTGTTCGTGGGGCTGTTCCCCTTCGGCACGCTGGTGCTGCGGCTGGGCAACTGGGTCCGCTGGCACGCCATCAACCAGGGATTCGGGGGCTTGTTGGTTATTATCGGGTTTGGGTTGGGGGCGCATATGAGCAAGCTCTACAATAGAGTAAGTCTTTCTTATATCTTGGGATATTGTATCACTGTTGCTGACCAATCGCCACAGTCCAAGAACTTCAGCAGCGCTCACCAGGTCATCGGCATCTTCATCTTCATCTTCGTCCTTGGCCAGTTCGCCTTGGGTTTCTTCCACCATCGCATGTACCAGAAGACGCAGGAGCCTACCAAGATCGGGCCGGTTACGATGGGCCAGATCCACATCTGGCTCGGTCGACTGATCATTTTGCTAGGAGTCATCAACGGTTTCTTGTAAGTCCACCCAACCCATCATCACATCTCAACTAGTACTAACCGATTTCCAATAAAGGGGCTTCAATCTCGCGCAGAGCAGCCACTGGAACCTGATCCTGGGAGGACTCGTCATATTCGTCTTCCCCGTCATCGCCGTCATCCTCGTCACCAAGCACTTCATCTCCAAGCGCTGGGGCAACCGCAACAAGGACGACCCCAAACACGGCACCGGCTTCGATCTGGAGCCCTGGCGGCAGACGGCCGAGACGCAGCAGCAGGCCAGCTACCAGCCGAACCCGGGCTTCAGCAGGCCCCCGGTGTCGCAGCCGGCGGGCGCGACGGGGCTGTCGGGAGTGCCGCTGGGGACGACGCCGGGCTACCAGGTGCATATTGGGAGCGGGCCGGGGGTTTTGGGGCCTCAGCAGGCGACGCGTGAATATGTGTAACTCAGAAAGAGAGAAATGTATGAGATCGGGAAGGGAAATGATGATGACGCATGCCTTTCTTCGTTGGTTACATCATGATCGCTTGCAGACATGATGTTTGGAAAGGCAGCAGGATGCCGCCAAACACAACATGGGTTTTCTGGTCTCTGGGGGCGTTTAAGAGGGTTATTGGTTCAATCAGGTTCTAGTTTTATGTGATACATGGTCACTATGCTGCTGCATGTGTAATGTGACGTTCACACCTCGTCGATGCGTTTGCCTGCCTTCCTTTCATTTTGCTCGGCGACTTCACCCCTTAACGCTCTCTCGCGGTCGCTACGGGCAATCGAGGGTTGCAAGCATCATTTATCAGCTGATTGGATACCATGCTGGTTACATTAACACCAAAAGCAGTCAAATCGCTCAACTGATCGATTTATTAATATCACATTATTTTACGAAATGATACGCCCGCTCTCCTTCAGTTTTGGCTTCACCATGCTGCCAGCCATGGCTCCTCCCAACGCAGCTACCCGGATCGTCATTGAAGACGGGAGGCAAGTTTGTTTGCTGCAATGGTTGACGAGTAGCGGGAAGGTGCAGAACTGTCGAAATTCCCAACAAATCCCAAAACATCCCGAGACAAACCCATAGCCCAGTAGTGGAAGAGGAGGCCTCAACGGGGAAGTCTGTTATTCTAGCATCGAATCTACTTGAAGACAATCAATCGTGACTTGACTTTCCCTCTGTTCTTCGACATTTCAAGTCTTCTACTATAGCTATCTTCTTCTTTCTTTCCCGTGCTTCGCTCTTGCTCTCCATCGCATGTCCTCCTCTCCTGACACCAAGTGAGAATGTCAGCCTCAGTCACAAAAGCCCCAACCACGACCACAAATGGGCTGCCGACACAAATAACGCCATTCTCACTCGATGCCCTGGGTAACCCTTGTACTTTATCGGTATACTGCCCTTACTTGAACTATTATGCCTATTCGAAACGGCCCCATGAACTTTGGCACCAAGCGTGCCGAGGCATCCAGCTTGCGAGTATGGCCGATGGGTTTGGCGCAACAGTAACCTACATATATCGAGAGGCATGTTATCCCGACGGCTACTTCACCATATTTCCGTATGAGCTTGACTCGCTTTTCTCCGACCCCCAGCGCAATGAGGGGAATCGCTCGACTCTTGCCTATCCAGGAACGGCCTGCGTGTCAGGGTGGACCACGGCTTGTACCACGACGCTCACCCACGAATATGCCCCCTTCTCTCAAGCCTGGTGCTGCCCTCCAGGCGGCTGGTCGTGCGCGACCAGAACTGGAATCTCGGACTCGGCAGCACCGCAGCGCCTATGCCAAAGTCCTCTATTCACAAGCACCACCATTTGGATGGTCTGGGACCCTGCTTATTCCACCAGCGGATATTTCGAAATAAGTACGTGGTATGCCACGATCACGAGCGAGGAGCCGCAGAATGCAGCAACCGTCTTCCACAACGTCTTCCCATTACAATTGACAACCGGGATAGAAAGTACCGCGGGCGTACAAGGAAACACCAGCGAGATATCAGTCCCTGAAAGGCAACAGTACCAACTCGGCATTTCCGAAGGGGCAATTATTGGAATCGCAGTGAGCTCCTCGGTGGCGTTAGTGGGCGTCGCATTTGGCATCTTCTTGCTATTCAAACGTCGCAAGAAACGAGCATCTGAGCCCGAGGCCTATTCTGCCGTGCAGCAGCAGCAAGACTCTTGGAAGGGAAAGCCGGAGCTCGATGGCACGACGGCAGCAGCAGCACTTGATGAGGCACCCAAATTAGAGCTCGACGCTGTCGACGCCACGCGTGATTCCACAATGCTCAGCGTCAGCGAGATAAGAGCTCTCAGCCCAAACACAATTGGGGCTGGCGATGCTTTCCCATCACCTGAGGGTCGACATAGCCGTGTCTTAGAGATGCAGGGCTAGCATGGGTCACGATGCTAGACCATTTAAGTAGCTTCAGCGATCACGAACTTGTCGCTACCATGATGACCCATGTTGAAATGCCGCAGAAACCGCGATCGCTCTTCGGGTGTGATGGTGGCCGAGTTTCCGGAGACCATCAGGAAAAGGAAGGTGAGGAGAGAAAGCTGGCCGTCAAGTTCCCGAACGCAATCCCGGACCTACGAGCCCACGGCCCAGCAGCTGGGGACGATGTGTTTACCCATCTTGGCAGACAAGAAGAACGGTCTGGACATACGTTACATTGGATGTGGATGGATTGGATACTTCTTCAGAGCAAATATTGAATTACACTGCATCAACACACCGTCGTGTCTTCGCTACGGTGGCCTGGCCCGATCACGTTGTTCGTGATGCTACTTCAACTTATCAGCCCTCGTGTTTGGGATAATTTCTGGTACTGCAGCTCCATGCGTCCCAACAGCTCTGTATCTCCAATCAGAGATTCCAAACTGATGCAGACTCGGTCGCGACCGGTTCTGGTTGGGTAACGTTCCGCTGCTTCAAGGCGACCTGAGCTCAGGCTGAATTGCAAGCCAATATGGAATCTCACCTATTGCAATATGGCTCTATAGTGCTCCCACCATTCAAGGTGACAATGACTGGGAAGACGCCTTCAAGCGACTCCTGCGATACGACGTTTCGCATGTACCCACGCTTGCTATTTGTTTCTATTCTTGGACATGTTCACCCTGGTTGAAGTAAGCTCGCCAGTGGATGGATGGTCCGAACCGCGCGATCGGCGACGACGCCGAACTCTACAAGTAGGGATGCTTCCCGACGTCCTACCAAGATCAAGCTTTGGAGGCACTTCTCGAAGAGGTTGTGATTTTCCCCTTTACACCCTCCATTAAAGCGTGTGGTCGATCTCATCATAATGGTAGCAACTATACTCCATCGTCTTTGGCTCATCGTGGCCCTCCTTGCTCTAAGGGTCACTGCCGATTGCGTTAGCTATGGCGTCGACTTTGCCAATGGAGGATCGTATAACATCGATGGGTCCTCGAATGATAACTTCAGCTTTTCGACCATATTTCAGGGTTCGTAGTTTCCAATACGTGATCGAACTCTTTCAAAATGTCCTGGACTGCTGACGTGGTTTAACTACTAGGCTGCTCGGAAGAATCGATCACGCCTGTGCTGAGGGACTCGAACGATAATTCATACGTGTGTTCGGCGATCTTGACTACACCTGAGGGAACTACAGTTGCTTCAACTTGGTAAGAAGTCACCGTCGTGAGAGCGAATGAGTTATCTACTGACTAGCTGCCAGCGGAATCCCGTACTCGCAGATGTGGACGGGTCAGTGGAGGATAATCCTGTCCGGCCGCCAGATAGCCGTTCAGCGAGTAATCAACCTCACTGTTGGCAAGCCGGAGACCGTGGTCATCACCGTGAGTATAGCTGGTCAGACCAAACTGAGCTCAGTCTAATACAGACCTATCTAGGCCACACCGACAATAACTGTTGGCATTACAAGCACGCCAGTAGCTATCAGTAAGTTCAGCACCACGTACTCAGGAGTAAAGATGGAACCAGATTACCACGCAGGCTAACATTCCCACAGCTGTCATCGCGACCAGGACTATTACCCAAACCTTGATCTTGCCACCGCAGACCATCACTACGCCATGTAACAAGCCTACGTTCACTATCACCATCACACCGACACCACCGACTGTTATCAAGGTAAGAAAGATATTCAACTCCCAGAAGCTACCGGAGCCGAGTAATGACATATGATGCAGACATCCACCGTCGTAAGGACCGAGACCGACAAGACTGTCACAAGTTCTCAGTTCATAACCGTCACGCGGTCGGCGTACTGCCACTTCCCCACGACCAAGAGCACGACGGCCAAGTGGCCCCCGTGGCCCGCAGCGACCGGCAACGTCCGGAAGCCAGACGCGACCACCGTGCCGGACGCGCCGATCCAGACCAAGGCGCCCGAGCCGCGGGTCACGGACTTTGCTCCGCTGGCGGCGACAACCATCACGGTCACGGAGACGACGTATACCGTCACGCTCACCAGTGTCACGACGCTGCCTGCGGCTACTACGACGGAGACTTCGATCAGCACGAATACTGCTACTATGTAAGTAACATTCTACCTCGACAAGATTAACCCTTTGGCCATGACTATCTCAATCAATTATACTTCTCTACCGCTCATTGCGATCAACTGCTAACGTGATTCCGACAGTACACCTGTACCCAGCACCGTATGTGGAGGGCCTGGTGGCCCTGGATCGACTATCACCATTACTCGGCCGTATTCCACCATCACCTTGACGACCGTTACTTATAGCACGTCGTACGTAACAGGTACCGTCATAGTAGGGTAAGTAACGAAACATATCTCCAATACATGAGATACCCGATCAAAACTAACGTGGGGGTTACCTTTCACCCATTTAGGGAAACAACGGAGACCACAGTCACCAACCGGCCGGCGGCGACTATCTGTTGGAGACAGGGTGGTTGGTTTGGGTATCCATGAGTGGCAAGATCTGCTGCTGGTCTATGAATCGTCTGAATTCTCTCTCTTTCATTGGACGAGCTGTTATTGAGTCATTGCATTGGTAGGAATCATCTCATTTGGTCTTATCGCTGCATGCGCAATAAGTAGTACAATTTGATAATATTGCTATTTACCCTCGATGATTGCGAAATTGTTGCTTTTCGTACATTACTTCCCTTAAATGACAGATAGTCCGGGCTAAATAATCAGTTACTAAATCCATCTAAGTAACATGTTGAATTGAATGACAACCGCAAAATAATATGCTTAACCTGTAAAATACTGCATGATCTGGTAGAAGCAGCGCTTTTTTTCATTGATGGAATATCAGAGGTGTGCAGATATATATGCATAGAATAGGTATCGTCCGTTACAGCATCAACGCGAGCACCACCATAGACATGACGAAAACGATGATTCCATCGACACGCACATTGATAGCAGCCGCGGACGTAAGGGGTCTGCCACACGGCTTCGTATCCTCCATCTCCAACAACACCGCCTCAGCCCGTCGCATGATGATCGTAACCGCGCCATCCTTGCCGACCTCCACGGACTCTTTCTTCTCCCCACCCTTCACCATGTCACCCGATTCCGAGTCGAACGTCACTCCCGAGACCGTCACGTCGCTCTTGGCATTGGTGCCGGGCCCCAGCAGCCGCGTCACAGCGGCTTGACGGCCGGGGCACCACGACGTCGCGAGGTGCAGGGTGCGATTCGGCCGCGCGCCCTCGCTGAACTGGGCGCCGTCCGTCGCCGACAGCGTGGACGGGTTGCTGAGCCCCTCGGTGCCGTTCCAGACGCCCATGTCGAGGAAGACGAGCTTGTCGAGGTGGTGCGCCTTGTCCTTGGCATCGCCTCCCGAGTACACGGCGTACCCGCTCAGGGAGCTCGTGTTGACATCGGGCCCGCCCAGCGCCGCGATCTCGTAGCGGTAAGGCGAAAACGAACTGTTCCCACTCTTGCTGCTGCTGCTGCGTGCCGCCGCCGGGGGCGCGACGACCTTGGCGACGAAGTAGTGGCTGTACCAGTTGGGGCGGATGCCGGCGGCCAGGGACTCGTTCTTGAGGTCGTAGGGCTGCGGGGTGAAGGCGCTGTACTCGCTCTGGGCGCCGAGGTGGAAGTAGGTCTTCTGCAGGCCGAGGGAGGCGCCCAGCAGCACGTAGTCGACGGTCCACAAGGCGGCGCCGAAGGTGTCGCTAATACCGCTCTTGCCGCTGCAGCTGACCGAGTTGGTCTCGCCCATGATTAAGGGGGCGCCGGCCCGGTCGGCGGCCGCCACCTGGGGCGCGTACTGCGACACGTTCTGCCAGAGGACCAGGTGGTCGGAGAGGAGGTCGAGGCGCATGCGGTGCCTGTTGGTTCTTGAGGTTAGTAATTTATTTACCAAAGTTAATGGCTACATGTCTCAGAAGAAGAAAAGGAGGCAACGTTGCGACGAGCCGCGGATTCCACCCTCCCTAGATACTGGAATGCAAAGGGGTAATGCCTAGGATACTTCTTACCATCTTGCAGTGTCGCATGTCGACTGCGGGTACAGGTGCATAGCGTAGCTACCGATGATGGCCTTATCCTGCTCCCGCTCAAGGATACCGCCAACACGGCTGCGGTCCGTCGCGAGGGTCGTCAGGTTCTCAATAGAGAAGTCGTCGATCTCGTCGTGCTGGTCGGGGACCCAAGGCGGGTCCGCGAAGACGCCGGCCTGGAACTTGGGCCGCTGGGCCTCGGGCAGCTTCTGGTACCAGTCGGCTGCGACGATCTGGCCCGTCAGGTTGCGGAACTGGTCGATGTACATGGCGACGCCCCACTCGGGGCCGCGCCAGTGCTTGTTGATGAAGTGGTCGATCTCGTTGCCGAGCTCGAACATGGTGAGCCGCCCGCTGCCCAGCGCGGCGTGCACGGCCTCGGCCTGCGCGACGGCGTTGGCCCATCCCGACTCGTTGGCCCGGAAGTTGAGCGAGTAGATCAGGTCCGTCCCCGCCGGGAAGTAGTCGGCCCAGGCCCCGTACCAGGCGGGCGTGACGTTGAACTGCTGCACCGTCGACAGCTCGCCGCGGATGGCATCCCAGTCGTGGCCACTGGGCAACGTGTCGTGCTGGTAGGTCTGGTCCGCCGTGTTGCCGCCCACGCGAATCGGCGGCGGCTTTCCCGTCAGGTCGCCGATGGCAGCCAGGAGCTTGGCTGCCTTGGGGGTGTCGGTGTAGGCGTTCACCCAGATGGGCTCAATCGAGTAGCCGAAGACATCGCGGACGAGTGGCCGGGTCTTGACAACATCGCCCTGGGGGATCTGAATAGATGCGGTTTCTTGGGCGGCGACATGAGCCGTAGCCGCAAGTGCAACAAAAAGGCCACTGAGTTTAGTCATAATGGGCAAAGCGGTGGCGGCGTACCTTTGCAAAGTCGCAAAGGCGCGCGGTGAACAACTCCATCTTTTGTACTGGGAGCGGCTATGATGAGCTCTTGTGGATTCAGGCTCATGATGCTGCCTTCTCCTCACCTATTCCGTATTGGTCTTCAGGCCGGTCCCTGTCAGGGCCCAGGATGTAACCATAACCTAATCCAGGATCCAAGCCGGGGGAATTGTACTGGATTGCGGGGGTGGATGGGACGATCCGGGGTAGCTGGAGCCGAAGAAAGCGCACCCAAGCGAAAGCCCAACCACCGATGACGAAAGCCACGACGTGAACTTCTTCAAAAACCAAGATGATTTCTTGATCATACGAGACTCTCGCTTGCGTCCTCTCAATCTGTACTATGGATGCAGGGAGCAAAATTGCCTGAGATTTGCGACAATTGCGATTGCGGGGCACTGTCGATGGCAAACGCATTGCCCCTTCAATGCTCCATTGATGAATCTCTTGCTACTCCCTTTTTCGGTTCTATCAACGCTTCCATATACCAAGTGGCTGGTCTTTCATATTGTCGGGGATCCGTGGCGTCGTCGAGCAGACTACCATGATGATACAGCTTGCAGCTCCCTACCAAATTGCATATCATGGGTTAAGTGTACGGTTACACAAAAAGATAGTCTTGTACCGAATGTAGAGGTCTTCCGTACGCACTGATTGATGCTTTCGGGTGCAACCACATGAAGTTATCGAATTTGTTTCAACTTGATGTAGTGATTGAGTGGCGGCCTCTTCATGTTACTTACTTGTTTTGGGACGCCTCTTCGTATACTCTCCCCCGATTGCTGCCATTTCTCTCATTTCCATTGGGAATAACGCGAATAACTTCGAACACCGCGAGTTCGAAGTATCCCATCTAGGTTCCATTTCAATATGGAAGAGACATCACCATCTTTGATGGCGGATGGGCACCAGACGGCCGACCGAGAGGTGCTCTACAGATTACCTAGCGATACGTCGATTAGGCTGCTCCGACTAAGCAACACAACCAACGAAGCCAAAGATAGGTCAATGGAGCACCTGGGTTTTGATGTGGAAACCTTTGAGTTAGAAGAGAGCCCCGAGTTCGTCGAATTGTCATATACGTGGTCCGATGTACAGCGACGTCGATTCTCCCGAGACCACAGACAATAAGAGCCAAAATCAAGACCAAAAACAGAGAGAACAGGGGGAAAACGCTACCATCGTGATAAAGAACACCCTTGGTCACGAACTTTGCCGCTGCAACTACAAAGGTGTCGGAGAATCTCTGTGTTGCTTTGAGCCACTTGGTCCTCGCCGGTTATGGCGACCAGTGGGTTTGGGCCAACGCCATTTGCATCAACAAGAACGATGAGCGCGAATACATCGGAGAGAAAAGCCTGGACGAGGTGAAGCAGCAACTTCCGAGGGATTCTGACGGCTCGTCGCAGATCGGCATAGACGTGCCTGATGGTAGCTGGATAGTGTATTGGACCAAATACGTCAACTTCTACCGTAGGCGTCGGTGGTTTTCCCGGGCGTGGGTTGTTCAGGAGGTAACGTTAGCACGAGGAACGACGGTACTATGCGGACGGGTACTCATTGACTGGTCAAGACTTGAGATATTGGCGATACTGATTGCTGCTCTTGACTGGAGACCTCGGTTTCAGAAGATCTTGCAGCTCTCAGATCCGATTACGGGGCTTACTAGAGATATAGGAGTTGCAAAAGGCACCAGAAACGAGATGAGCAGATTGGCCTTCATTAAGCTGGGTTTCCAGTCATTTATGAACGGGACCATGGAACATGGTTCTTCGGGGTTAGGTATTACGGCTGGCCCTTCTGATGGAATTCCCACTCCAGCTCAAGGTTCGATATTTTCCTAGAGCAGATTGGGCTGCATGCGTTATATCCAGGACCTCTTAGAAACAACGCGTGCGTACTCGGCCGCGGACCCTCGAGACAAAGTGTATGCCTTCTTCGGGCTCCTCAAAAGGGCTTTGCCACCCAGCTTGTCAATTCCATTTACGCGCGACTATTCTTCTGAATCAACCCCAATATCCCTCTTTACCTCAGTCGCTTCGCTTTTTCTCAACGAGATTCCCCGACTTGAACAGCTGTCGCGTGTGGAGGATCACGCAGACACCAATATACCAGGATTAGCATCTTGGGTACCGGATTACACCTGCGGGCTGAATTATTCGTCCCTAATTGGTATGCAGCAGAGACAAGGGCTAACGCTTCAATTCAACTGCGATCCAGATCCCGTAGAGGGAGCGGGAGCAGCTCCTATCTGTGGCGTTGCGAGAAGTGAGCTTACGATCTGTGGGGCTGATTTCGATCACGTTGTGGAATTCTGCCATATCCAGGCAATTGACGACTGCCTGGAGCTGTGTCGGAATATCAGCTTTGAATACTTCCCTGGCCATTCGGATCCAAGTGAGGTGCTGTGGCGGACCTTGGTAGCCGACACGTCTCTACTGACCACGCATGCAGATACGGGTCGTAGTTTTTGCGATTGGTTTTCCTTGCAGCTAATCCCAGAACTCATCCCTCGCCCTTTTTAGAACGAGATGGGGAAGGGAACATCTGTAGAGATAAGGAAGGAAAGCTTCATATTAGAAATATCGACGAAGAGCTGATAAAGGAGTCACTGAGAATCCCCAACCAACTCCGCGACACAGGTTCTAGGCCAGGGGAATTATGCTTCCCTACCACAGACTTGGTTACAATGGCATGCCAATCTGTACTCGGCGTCATATCCAAACTAGTCACATGAGACGACCATATTTCCACATTGGAGATGGATCTGGAGGATTACCTGAGGTTGGTGGTGGAAGAGCTAGTTAGCAAGGAGTTGGCTAAGGGGTTGGAGCCTGCGTCTGTTCAGGCGGGAGACCAAGTGTGGTTGCTGAGAACTGCCATGGTGCCTTTCGTCTTACGGCCGAGAGAGGACGGGTCATACATGTTGATGGGAGAGACGTATGTGCATGGTTTCATGAACGGTGAAATGAAGGACCAGGTTCGTGGCAGGATGCAAGATATTATATTGCGATGAGCATCTGTTAGGCTTGTGCTGGATGCGATTTGTTTTATTTTTCTCCTACGGGCGGGTCAAAGTGACGACGGCTGTTTCGTGTAGTGGGTAGTCGTGGTTTCCAGATGCCGCCGTCTTGCGTGCTCGCTTATGCCTTTGGTTCATTTGCCCTAAAGGCAAACAACGGGAATTCAGGGCTGCCCCCCACGTCCATCTTGACTGCATGCACACAGCCATCGGTTGATCCATCATATCTCAGTTAAGCCAATATTCGTTCTCGAGCTGCAGAGTGTCTTTCCAGATCTATCAGAATAAAAAAAGAACATTGAACCAATTTAAGAGAGTGAGGGTGGTGGCCTAATTTCGGCAGGTCCACCAAGCTGGCACTTCTGTGGCGCAATCCAAGATCCAAGATCCTCTGCTAGATCCGCCCCGCCTCCCCCAGATTCTTTAGAAGACCCTGCACCCATCTGGCAGTGGTGGTCACTGTGAACTTCCGCAACTCGCCCGTCGTCTTCATGTCGGTGACGAGCCTATTGAACCGCAACACTTTCTCGATTGAGCTTTTGCTATGCTATACCTCGGTATACCCACTGGTTAGGCTTTTTGACTCTCTCTTTCGGGCAGCTTACTACATACGTAGAAGCACTAGGTTACCCCCCTCTTCCACACACCGGAATTGCCGAAGTGGGCAGGTGGCTGGCTGGCGCTGGCTGGTTCTGGCTGGTTGTGGAGGCGACCGGCACTGACGCAGATTGGAGATTGGTCACATTGGTCCAGCGGCTCAGAAACACCAAGCCCGAGACCTCCGAACGACGACAAACAAGCAACTTTTAGCATGAACCACGCATGCACGTGCGGAACCCACCAACCATCACGAGCGGCTTTTATGCGTTGGCAACCTGGCAACGTTGGAACCAGTTCGGTGAAAGGTCCAACCAGCAGGGGCTGGGAGAAGAAAATATCGACGCCGATGAATTCCCTGCCTCGAATACTGCATGACGTGACCTGATCGTGGAGACATCGCAAGCTAATCTTTACAACCCCTCAGAGGTTCCGCAGAGGTCCCACTGGTAGTGGGCAAGCATATTAATGTTCACCGTCCTCGACAATGTGACTATAACTAGGCTGCTTTCTCCCTACGACGTTCCTTTTAGAAGTCCAGTCTCAACGTCGTGCCACGCTTCTGGTATACTCTCTAACCCCTCAGGTCAGACAAGATGAAGACGATGCTCACATTGGCCCAATCCCTCCTCGGAGCCCTCTTGCTCGCCGGAGGCAGCTCTGCGGCGCCATCAAACCACTGGCGACGTGCCGCCCAGTCCTCGACACCGCTGCCGCCTAGCAAAGACCCCTGGTATACAGCCCCGGCCAATTTCGAATCCGCGGCACCCGGTGCGGTTCTCCGCGTGCGTGCTGCACCTGGCAACCTCTCGACGTCCATCACCAACGCTTCGGCGGCATACCACATCCTGTACCGCACGACCAACAGCCGCTACCTGCCCGATTGGGCTGTGACCACTCTGTTCGTCCCACAGAACCCGGCATCCAGCAGCAACCCTTCTTCAAACTCGAGCTCCCCGGGTGGCGCTACCGCCCTCCTCTCGTACCAGATCCCGTACGACTCGGCCTCGGTGGACGCGAGTCCCAGCTATGCGCTCTACGCCGAGGGTGCCAGTGGCTTGGACGACATTGCCGTGTCGCTTGGTTACGGCTGGCACGTAAGCGTGCCGGATTACGAGGGTCCTTTGGCGTCATGTAAGCTCACTCTCTCCTGAGATGCCGTACGTTTACCGTCAGATCAAACCCACTAACCAGTATAACAGTCACGGCGGGAGTCCAATCCGGCCACGCCACCATTGACGCTGTCCGAGCTGTCTTATCGTCAGGCTTTGGTCTGGCCGATAGCTCCAAGGTAAACTATGCCATGTGGGGATACTCAGGCGGCGCTCTCGCCAGTGAATGGGCTGCCGAACTGCAAGTACAATACGCGCCCGAGCTCAAATTCGCCGGCGCAGCTCTGGGAGGCCTGACGCCCAACACCACGTCGGTGCAGCAAGCCTGCGAGGGGAAGCTCTGCGCCGGCCTGACCCCGCCCGGAATCATCGGAGTCGCAAGCCAGTTCCCTGAGGTGTTGGAATACATCACCTCGCAGCTCAAGACCGAGGGACCGTATAACGCCACCTCGTTCCTGTCCGTACGAAACCTGAACCTGGCGCAGTCAGCGATGATCTTCGCATTCCAAAACATGCGCGATTACTTCATCAATGGCGACGCTGTTTTCGAGCACCCCCTCGTCCGCAAGATCATGAACAGCGACGGCCGCATGGGCTACCACGGCGTGCCGACGATGCCGCTGTTCGTTTACAAGGCGGTCGCCGACGAGGTTAGCCCCGTCGCCGACACGGACGACCTGGTCAACAAGTTCTGCAAGGTCGGCGCCACCATCGAGTACGAGCGCAACACCCTCGGCAACCACAGCGCCGGCGCCGCCAACGGGGAGGCGAGCGCTCTCCACTTCCTGGCCCAGGTCCTCGGCGGCACCTACACGCCGCCGGAGCAGGGCTGCTCCACCAAGGACGTGGCCCACAATGTCACCTCGTCGTCGATGAAGCGGCGCTCGGGATTGGCCTATGTGTCCAACATGTACTAACTAATCTTTAAATATAATATTAGACCATTTTGAAGGATTGCAGTTTCCGCGTTGTTTCCCCCTCGTGAATATGTTTTCAGTGTCCACACTTATCTCGATTGCCCACCCTGGGGGTTGAGCATCATCTTTATCGAGTGGGAATTATTGGTACTCTCCAAAGGTAATCCATGATGGGTCCCTCGAAGCTTCTGAGCGCCATCAATCCAACTCCGAAAACCCTTCAGCGGTATTCCTCTTGCACATATTTCTGTATGAAAATTCATCTCGGCCACGACTTGTTTTGCTTTCCGCAACAGACACGCGCTTATCGTCAACGAATTCATCGCCGCCTCTATTCATCGCCCCTATACCCCTTACCATAACGCACCATGTATTATACTCTACTACAGAGGGCATTGAGATCCCGCAAGATATATGTGGTGTCTAGAATCCCTCGTCGTCACCCTATAAGCCCCGTACGTCTGGGAATCGCAACTGGCACAGCTATCGCCATAACTTTTAGAAAGTAAGTATGGTTACAAAGCACATGACACCCACGCCCCTGCTGTACCTGACTTTGCCATCAACCGCCCTGGGTTGATCTGTCGAATCCTCTGATTCTCTGTGCCTCCTCCTATGGTACTACATACACGATTACTGACATGGAGTTTTCTAGTCCAACCCCGCCAGATCCAAAAGGCATCGCCGCTGCCATCTGCAACCATCTGGAAACGTTCCGTTTCCGCCGCACCGACTGGGCCGCCATGCACCGCGACATGAAGAAGAAAGGGGACGCGATCTGGGCTGACTTGCCCCCGCTAATCTCCTTGATCCCCAACCCGTTATCCATGGTCATCGGTCTGGCGCAGTCAGTGGCCTATCTATCCCGAACCACCATCGACCCTTCGCGTAAAAGTGTTCGACAGCAGCGAAAGCGAGACGCAGTTGTTGAGGATTTCTCCGTTTAATGAGCTTTTTGGGGTGGGCGTCAGTCACGTCTTGGTTTAGGAGCGGGAAAACAACTGCGAAGCTACTGGGTTCTTGGAGGAGGTCAGGAAGAGGAGTCTATGTGACGGGGCATGTGTCACAGTTGCCCCCAGGGGTCAGTCAACGCCTGTTCGGGGTTATGTTTATCGAGGGCCATGTCCTAAGGGTACTTGGCCACTGCTTCTTGGTTTATGTTGGGCCGTGATTATTATCTTCCCAATCTCGCTTTTGCATTGGTCTCAAAGCTTGGGTACCTGTATTGCTTTATTGTATCCTTCTAGGTCAAGACTACGAAGGAGAGACAGATGGATATACACTTGATAATCTCTCTGCTATAATCTACTTGTTTTTTTTTGTTTCTTTTTTAGTTTTTTTTACTATGCGTGTCAAGACGCAGCCGCGCCTTCTTCATGTTCTGGCCCAGCGCCCAAGCTACACCTGCCTCACAGGCGCGACGAGCCAACCAAGTCGTGTGAGCTACAACTCCGAGTGAATAGGCTGTGAATTGTTCCACCAAGATTGATTTCATGTCAGAATATTCATCCTCCACATATGGTTGGGAAAACGCCTCATCCCCCTCTGTGCAGGAGATTATCAAGACCTCTATTCTTGGATATAACCACCTAGACAACAGAGACTATGTGCAATAGGGAATGGAGTCGAAGTATAGGCATTTTTACGGGAGAATCACCTTTATCTGCCAGAGTTTGATAAATTTGAATTTATACCTCTTTTGGAACCACATAACTCAGCTTGGCTATAGTTTTCCCTTTTCTTTCACCACGCTCTGTCTCAAATATTCTTTTCAGGAAAAGGTGAGGATCGTATATGCGTCATTCGAGCACTTCTTTACAAATCCTCGTCTTCCCAACTCGAAACACCTCAACAATCCCTGACTTGTCGAAGCGGCACACCTCTGAACAATATCCGCCTCACCTCGTTTGGACCCCTAATATATTCCACGATGGCAAGTCGGCTTCGGCGAGGATTCGCCTTCATCGGCAGGAATGCCAGCATTTTCGCGATTCCCTGGCACATGGCCGTATTCTACGGAATGTGGAACCAAAGCCCATTCCACAGCAACCAACACGCGTAAGGCAGATACCCCAGCTCGTCACTTCCTCCTTCCCACGGGAGCTGACTTGGTGTTGCTTTTACCATCCACCTATACAAGCAAGTGACGGGAAGGAATTTGTATACACGGGATAACTAATAAAAGCCAACAATAGTATCAAGGTGTTCCAATTGGAATGGAACGCATTTCAAGCCACGACAGTAGCCGAGCGCGACGCCGCCCAAGCCGAGCTGGACAAGGCGCGAGCCGAACTTGCCAAGGCGAAGGACACGATCTTCGAATTGGAAAAGCGCAACATGGAGCAGATCAAGAGCTACGAGGCGTGCACCAAGGACAGGGGAACCTTGCAACACATAATGAAAAAGATTTGCAGATCTTCGACTTATATTACCCCGACGGACTGAGCAAGGAGACACATACACACACATACATCACTGGCTTATGAACTCTCTCCAACATGGGAGTCTGTTGGGACACGTCACTCTTGATGCCTCTTCAAAAGATGTATGAATACGGAGTCTTCCATCTCATCTCATAGTATTTGAGCTTGAGTTGCGGATGTGAGGCCGGGACTGATTTGTTCATTATACGCCTGGGTACTGGAAACACTTTAGATGCACTGTATCAAATCCTTTTGATTATCAATTGATATCGTGTTGCTCATAATGCGAGTTATATTTATGCTGGAAATTATACAAGGTTATCTAGATGGAACATACTTTACCAGTACCATATATTTCTGGCAGTGCAAAGGGGGAAGCTCTCTCCGTTAAGTCACATAACTTCCCTTCTCCGTTTTCCTGTAACTCAATTCTCTTATATCTCATATATATAGTTAGTATCTTACATTTCTATACTCGTTTCCTCTTCTACATCTTCATTACCCTTACTCGTTAGCCATCTCTTCAACTGAAAGCAAAACCTTCACTACAACACCTTACCTACCCCTTTCTCATTCAACCCCCTTTTTCATCTGTCGACAATAGCAAGATGGCTCGCATCATTGGAGACGTTCTCATACTCCGTTCAAGGATGGTCTTCAGGCCCGATTCCCCAATGAAATACCGTTTCCCATGCGCGGACTGGACACTGCCACCCAACCAGCTCCGAAGCCTACTGAGCCGACCGATCCGGCCCATCCAGCCGGTCCAGCCCAAGCAACCGAGCAAGCCCAGACAGCCGAGCAAGCCCAAAAGGTCCGACGACTCATCACCTGCTGCAAAGCCCACGGCGGAGACCATCGACATCGCAGTGGTACTGACTATGTGCCTGGGTCTGTTCTTGGGAGACTGTGCCGTACGCGGAGTGTAAGTACAACCCCCTTTTATGACATTTCCCTACCTTTCTTTCTTTCAACCTTTTTAGTTGATTTATAACCAAAGGATATTTGATTGCTAACAATTATTGTTTTTGCAGCAATTCATATGTCCGAAACAAGATTCAAACCCGGATCCAGGACCTTGTTGACAAAAGTATCAAGTTGACCGTCGATAGGCAGAGGGCCGAGATTCGCGGGCTTGTAGAAAAAGTCGAAGCGATGCAGAAAAGGCAAACAAAGAGCTCTGATTGAACGGAATAAGTATATGTATGATCGATGTATACTTATTTCAAATACAATTGAAGTTCCCGAGGGTTCCAAGCGGACAGGAAAGCAGCGACACAACGAGCGTTTCTTCTCAGCATGAAGTGACATGCATGCAGATCTGCAATTGAAACCTCGTTCCCAGAAGCGTTATATTATGGTAGAACATGTACAGTCACACGCCTTCTTAGCATCTTCATACTGTGTGTAACAGGGCGGATGCTTCCGAGAACGCTCGAGCTGACTATTATATTTCGCGAAAGAAAAGGCTGGTTAGAAAACGGGAAAAGTCGGACTACCATGACATCGTATATATCAATCTCGCAAATCCATTCATTCCCTCTTCTGCCATACTTTTCCTCTTTCTCAATCTCAGGATCCCACACTCATTCAATCCAACCATCACCATCGTCATTATCGTTGCTCAACATATCTTCCCCCCTTTCATTCCATCACCAGTACTATCCACGCGACGACAAGATGGTACGAGTCCCGAGAAAGACCGTATCCGTATCAGGCCTTTTAAAACGAGTCAAGCAGCTCTAGGAGAGTGCTGGGCGCATTGCAGAAGCGATGATGATGTTGACGGGCAACTACGATGAGAAACGAGAAGAGGCAGAAAGAGAAGCTAGCTCTCCCTCTCCCTCTCCCTCTCCCGGCTACATCTCACGGATGGTGCAAGGCTGGCGCAGCGGAAACGAATCACAATGAGAGAAGTTGGTTGCTTCTTGAGAAAAGCTGCCTGCCATGACCGACCGTCCCGCAAGAAATGACACTAGGCGATAGGCTTGGAGTCATCTAACATACCGCAGAACGGGCAGCTTCTCGGACTGACATCGACTTACCTAGGAAGTCGTCGCCGAATGGAGGACCTGGGTGTACAGACTCCTCCTCCTCCTCCTCCTCCTCCTCCTCTCTTCAGCAACTCCTCTCCTCTTTAGATCATCCTTACTTATTGAAATACTCTACTCCCTCCTGTATAGAAAGAAGGAGGGAAAACCTGTAATATAGTTTCATTACCGCCGAATTAAGTTGCACGCTTTCTTTGATACCACATGGAAATTATGCTGAGTTTTATCGTAGCCGCCTGCAAAACCTCATCGATTAGATTACATACCTCCAACTCTGGTAGTATTGGGTGGGTTCGGTGGAAGAGGGAAGAATTGGACGAGCGCGTAGACAAAGGAAGATCTGGAACCACCTCGGTTCCTATGAACTCAAGCTTTCGGCCAGCGCGCCACGCAAGACCAGTGAATCAGAATCAGAGAGAGTTGGGCGTGTGAGCAAGTAGCAAGTGCCGTAGTCTCCCGATCATGAAAATGTCAGTTATGTGAGAACCGATCTTAGCAAGCCTGCTTGCCTTTGTCGTAACCATGATTGGCGGGGTTCTGGTTGGGGTTTGAGGTCTTCTTGTGTACCGAAATGCTTTAGTCAATCTAGAGGAAAACCGCAATCAGTTCTTGGACCCCTTTCAAAGATCCGTTGTTTTGGCCTGGCGGGGAAGAGCCCGAAGGCGATTTCAGTGGACATCGAGTTACGGCTTCACACCATGTTCCTGACGGCGGTGGCCAAGTAGCTGGCGCCACTGGACTGGCTCAGCAGGAGGTGCACACTCTGGTGTGTGTTAACCGGAATGCTTGTTGCCTACCGGCGTCGTCTTATTGTCAATTAGAGAAATGAGAAGAAGATGTGAAGAGCGCGAAGGTGCTATGTCATGTAAGGGAACCGATGAATTACCGTGAAGCGGAAAGGATAGGGGCTTGGGGTTGGTCAGCACGCATGCTTAGAAAAGGCCTAACCGATATCAAATTTCATCCATTCACATCATCCATTTCAGTAACACATTATGTGTTGAGAGTATATGCGACTTTTCAGTCCCGCCTTCTTTATTTTTGCTTGGTTTATCCGCAAATGACTGCGCGTGTCTATCTACGAAAAACGAAACGCCCGTAACTCCCCCAGAGAGATACCCAATCCGCCTTTTAAGGGAGGGGGAGAGAGAAATGTGAGGACGGGTCATGCATGCATGCATAGACAGAAAACATGAATCAACACCCGTGACGAAGGCGTGATATTACATTTCCACCGAAGAGCTGGACTGAGTTTACCAGCCGTCAAAACGAAAGGTTGCTGTTGTTGTTGCTGTGAATAATAAGGAAGGACATGATGCGCGCGGATCCAGACCGGATTGCCTCCCCTTCAGTGGCACAAGGCCTCTTGGATTGAACAAAGCAGTAGGTATACTATGCGATCGAATGTAGTAGACAGTAAAATTAGAAGGGAACAACACAAATGAACAGCCCCAGGAAAGTCTGCAGGGACATAACAAAAATAACATGAGCAAACGCCTGGGAACGGAAGAAAAATATAGCCATGAACCCCTAGTCTATGCTGCCTTTCCGATGCCAATGAGGAATGAAGGGGGAAGAAAAGTAAGTCATATATCATCGTGATGCAGTATGTGCAGTGGCGCTGCCTCTTTCCATCTCCTAATGCTCGGTCGTACGGGTGCCAGCGGTGACGCTGGATGCTAGATGCTGGATATCGTATGTCGTAACGCTCAAATCCATGGTGCCATGCTCGGAAGCCTTCATGCTCTTTACTGATCCATCATCTGATGCGCAAGGCATCGTGGGGTTTGCCGAACCATAACTCTTCAGGTTCTTCGAAGCCTGTGTTTTTTTCTACCAAGGCCCAACCCGGACAGGGGCACCGTAGTTGCCCGACAAAAGCTCATTAAGGATCGAGTGCTGCTGCTGCTGCTGCTGTTCTTGCGGGGCGTTCGAGGGGCCTCCGCCTACCCAGCCAACGTTGGCTGCCATGGCGCTCATGGCGGTTCCCATTCGACCTCCGGATTGCTGGTTGTGCTTGGTAAGAATCTGGTCCCAGCCACCCGAGTGCAGCACGAAGCCTCCGCCTCGCTTGGCAGCCTCGTTGATGACGAATGCCCAAGCTCTCGAGATCTCGTCGTATGCGTTCTCCTTGTGGTGGCGGTAATTGTGACTCTCCCATTCAGGCAGGTTGTGGATAACCTTGGTGGCGCCATCAAGGTACTGCAGAGAAACATTGGCCTGGGTCTCATTCGGGGGGAGATATTGCGGTGTGAAGTCGGCAAGGGCGTCCATGAGGGCCACCAGAGGTGCCTTCACACGGTAATAGGTGTAGTCGGAACTGGTGTCGCCGTAGGGGAAAGCGGCCCGCATCTTTTGCTGGTATTCCTCCAAGACCTGCAGGGCGTTGGGGACCGAGGGCTTGGGTGCACTCTTGACGACCTCCTCTCCGATCTCGGGTTGCCGTTCGCAGATTTTCTGAAGGACCATACGCAAGGATGCAGCATCGAGCGTCTCGAGGAGTCTGGGGAGGGTGAGGGGACGGCCGGCGATATCGTTGGAGCGAATCTTTTTTGAGGGGCGGGACAGTTGACGGTTCTGGATCGCAGGCGAGCTCATGGGCGAAACGGACATCTCGTCGCCATCGTCTTCGGCCTTGCGTTTACGGTTGGTCGACATGTTGCCGTGCTGGAATGGGGACACTAAAAAAGATCGGGGTTAGATCAAGGAACTCGCTCTCTTTTGTTCTTGGGAAGAATGAGGATGAGGTGCTGCTGCAAAGCCCGAGGCAAACGGAGCAACATTCATTGGCCCCCTCGAGTCTTGCAGCAGTCCGAACATGGCGGGCCGAGACATGGCCCAGAAAACGTCACTGAACAAGATGACAAACTCACTTGATCGTGTGGGAGAGCGACGAGAGGCAGCGTTGTGCTGATGAGGGAGGAACGAAGGCTGTGGCGACAACAGTGCGTTCATCGTGGCCGAAAGTCCCCCCAAGGATAGAATCTCAAGTCTTTTTCGGATTTCTGTTGGTTGTTGATGGATAGATGATGGAAGGCTTGGGCCTGTTTTATTGTCGTTGGCAATTATTCGGTTGTTATGATGGTGTTTGATGTGCACCAGTCGGTTGCGTACTGGAAGTAGAATGAGTCGGTCGTACGGTCGGTAAGTCTAGTCGGCTGCAATGATGTTGTGCGACTGTTTACGTCGATGCGACGGAAATTGCGGACAACAGCAGCAGCCTGGATGGAGGTGCCTTCAAATGATCCGAACGGAAGACAGACGGTCGGTCGGTGCTTGATGAAGCGAAAATGGAGGAAACGAAATGAGAAGGGATTTCGGAGAGGGGGGGTTTCGGAGTAAAAGAGGAAGAATGCAGAAGTCGGGTTGTTTAGCCTGGGTTGGATTTCCCCAAGGCACCAGAAACCAAGGACCAGCTAGGATGCTAAGGGTATGGATGGTATGGAGTAGTTAGCAGCTGAGTTAATGGTATGGATGATGGTACATATCTTTTATTAGGATGCAGGCATGGATGCAAGTATGTATCTGGTTGGCAAAGCGGGTGTTTTGGTCTGATGTGGGTTTGGGCGCTTGAGAGTGTGAGAATGAGTCCATGTTTTGGTGTGTGTGTTCCGCTTGACGCAAGGCCGCCCGCCGCTAGACTGGGCCGGACGGAGTCAAGTCAAATCCAGCCAACCACCACCCAGGCAGACTGAACTTGAGTCCCTCGACTCCAAGCGCAAAGAAGCACCAAGGTCAGCTTAGGCATTAACATGCAAACACTGTTCTTGGTGTGGCTCAAATCTTCATCTGCCACTGGTGGACAAGGGTGGATGTCCCTCCCAGCAGAGACCCAGACAGCCAGAGACCAAGACCACCCCTCCCTGCTTCCCCCCCTCCATCAGCCCCCGGTCATCGCTAAAGAGGGCCCCCGGCCGAATTCCTAGCAGCTGCTAGCTGCTACCAATACTAGGGCTCTGGGGGGTATGGGTGGCATCGTTGCATCGTTACAACATTGCTCTTCCATTCTTCTTCATCAAGCACGCAAACCGGCCCCCCCTTTGGCCTGCAATTTGTACACACATCCCTGATTGCCGTCTAGGTAGCCCACCAGCTCCTCCTACTAGATTTAAACTATAGCCAGCCAGCAATGTCAAATGGCAACAACGACTACGCCGTACATCAAAATGGGATAATATATTGACTAGCCTGTATGAATATAGCATTATTCCATTTGGCTACTCCGTACCTTAAAATTACCGAGTTGGACTAGGTACCTAACTATAGTTCAAATCTGGAAGCTGGTGGTAGACTTGCTCTTCGCATCAATTACTTAATCAATCATGACAGACCTTCCTCAAGCATGGATAGCAGAGAGGACACGATATAATACCTACATGTGTGTAATAAAAGCGGTCAAGAACCAAGAAACATCCACCCTTTCTCATCTATGCTATGTATGCTATGCAGGCCTCGCTGGCAACCCTTACCAAGGTCTTCCCCCAGGCATGTAACCATCCCTGCCCTATGAATACTCGTTATCATGCAGCATTCCATTCCCGACACCCATTCCTGCAATATGGCATATATAAGATCACCCCATGCACCATGAGCCATGATGTGATCTTCTCTACAAGGCTACTCGCCTCACAACCTCCACGTCTTTGCCCGTCTGCGTCTACGGTCTTGTGCCTTGATACAATACACCTCTGTCGAATCCTGACTGGCTCAGATCTGGAGAGCCAAGTTGGCCAAACAGCGCCTTGATGAGTTGTCTCATCCTCTACCCGGCCAATGGCTGGACTCGGAGCAAGCAGGCAAGGTGATGTCCCTCTATGTACCAGCTGTCGTCCAAGGTGACTGGCTGGGTGTGGAGACTATGCACAGCTAGGTAAGTCACATTGGATCAAGATGCGTCCAATCAAACCCCCAAACATACGACGTTCGTCACTTGGTCATGGCACGCACGCACGCACGCACTCAACAACAACGACTAGGTACGCTTGCGGAATCCTTCCGATCTGAGTTAGTCATCCTCGTAATTCAAACCGAACTCAATCGCCACGGCTCAATGATGCAGTTTCAGATGCAAAGCAAGCCCGAGATGGGCAATGAAAGAGGCCTTCAAAACAATACGCATCAATACTATATGTCCCATGTCGCGTGTCATCGAATCTGCCAGACGCAGATCGGATCGCTGCTTGCTGCTGCAGAAGAAAAAAAGAACAAAAAGAAAAGAAAAGAAAAGAAAAGGAAAACCCTTTTCCCAAACGCTTTGATGATTGATTGATCGGGAATGAGGCCGGTTCCACCCTGCAAGTGTAACCCTACTAGTAAGGTTAATATCATCATTCCCATGTGGCTCCTCTAGTCCTCACTCGTCTCTAGTTCTTCTCCTCTTCTCTCCTCACAACCACAACAACAGAGATGGGTGGACTCCACTGCGGCAACGTCCGCCCATCCTTTTTTCACCGCCGCTGAGAGCGGCACGCTGTGGCTTACAACTTGTAGACCATCGCCGAATCAGCCCCGAAAATTGAGCCACCGATCCACGGCAAACGTCATCCAGAACATGTGTATCCCCCCGATGCCAACCAGCACTCCGTAGTAATATGGACCTGGCTGCCCGTCCAATTCAATGAGATCTTCGGCCCGGAATTTCCCATGTGTAGATTCGAGATAATCGATGCGGCCCATCCAGTTCCTTCAAGATATCCCCGACGCTCCATATCTTCCAAATTCCGGACCGGACTTCGCATCCACTGCCACGCAGTCACCTGTGGGTTCGATCAGCTTCTTGCGCCTGAGGCATTCGGGCCCGAGAAAATATCGGAGCAACTGCTGCCTGCCGATCTCATTGAGGAGATTTTGGATCAAGTCATTCTAACAGCACGAGAATGCTTAATGCTGACATCCCCCTTTCTCTTGTCGCCTCTAGCACTTTCCCCTCCTCTCGTGTACTGCAACTGGTGCTTAGTGTATTTAGCATGGCAAGGGTGAGAAGACACGAACGATCTGAGCTAGTCGAGAAGTCGCTGGTTTACGAGGGTTTGCGCACTCACTGGTACGTTGGTGAACAACTCCTAAGAAGCTCCCATCAGGGCTTATTGTCGATATATTGGATGCACTTATATTGGAACGGTTTTGAGAGTCTCGAAGCTATTCAGTATTTTGCTAGATTTTATTCGTTTTGGTCATCCATTAAAGATGATTTGCTCGTTATAGGTCATTCATTCTGCTGTTTTGGTTGGTATGTGATCGAAAAAGAGGAGGGATATAGAAGTAAGAAGAAGAAGAAGAAGAAGAAAATGAACAGCACAACGAAGTCCTGCCCGGAACGAGACTCAAGTCTGAACTTATTACTGTTCATTACTTGATTCATCAACAGCGCTTTACTTCGGCCTGGTCCTGTGGAAACACCAGACTCTAGAGCAAGCAATACACTTAAAGATGAACTTAAACAGAAGCCATCGCACCTGATGCCTTCTAAACTCTCAAAAACAAGCCAACAACATGACTCCCATGGAGCGAACTGGGAGGTGTTAAATACGCCCCCCTTTGGAGTTTGCTTGATCTGGGACATGTCAAGGCATCTCCCCTGGTCTTCCAGCAGCGATAGCTATCAGCAGATTCAACAACAAGTTCCAGCCAGGCGTACTTATGCAAACCAATCAGCGCCCAATCGTGAATACCACGAACACCAGCTGCGATCAGGCTTGTCTAGGAGACCGAAAGTTGTGCATTATGCCTGGTTGCCACACCCGGTGGCAGGCCCGAGTTGACAAAATGTGTCGTGCGATTGAACCTCGGGGCAAGTGGCTGGGCCTTCGTATTGCGATACGTTGATTATGCTATCTGTCCGCCCAATTCTCTCTTGGAGTGTAACTGAATGTCAATGACCCGAAAAACAGGATTCGTAGTAAGTTTCACGGGTCTATCAAAATTTACTATTCCACGAAAGCCATATCCAGACTCAACGCATATCCGATACTATTCCACTAACTCCTTTTCAAGCACACTTATTCTCGCTGCAACCCAACCCAGGTAAACTCACCCATCCATCGCGATTCTACCTATATCGAGATACACACGCCAAAATACACCACAGTAATCGCCATTCAACACCATCCGCCATTCTACTCTTTCCCCATCTCCCATCGTGGCATTCGACTGGAAGCCAGACGGCTCCGAACTAATCTTGTCCCGCAGCAGCTTCCTCTCCAGCTTCCGCAAGTGTCACGGCGTCAATTTCAACAAGCTCACCGCTGCAGTCGCCATCCTGCAGACGAGGCCTGGCAGCCCGACCAAGATCCTTTTGCTGCGCCGCCGGGCGGCAATGTCGAGGCAAACGAGTCTTTCTCAGTCGCCATCTGCCGCGAGGTCCGCGAAGAAACCCAAATCCAAGTCAGACACTTCTTGTGGCCTCTGTCTGTCATGACCAACAGTACCACCCTTCCGGCAGCGGTTGGAGCAGGTGGCCCTAGACCTAGAACCAGCAATTCCATACAACTGAGCTACATCGTTGAGGTCGACGATCCTGAGTTCCAGATGAACCCGAAGGAGCACTCGGAAGGGGTTTGGGCGGACAAGGACATGTTGGATGAGTTGGATATCACTGCGAATATGAAAGCCCTGGTCTTGGAAGCATTGGAAAGCGCTTGATGGTCTGTTACCACCTTGAAGATTGAGATCTCTGTTGGTTTTATATAACATGGGTATGTGTGCGTGGTCACATTCTATAATCAGCCACTACAGGGTAAAAACATTTGGACTCGGTGGTTCTAGCGAGGTTCGGCTACAGGGTAGCAGTGGGATTTTATGAGGTTCAGACAAGGTCACATCGCGATTGAGAGTTGAGCATCTTGGGCCAAGATCACTGAATATTCCTGCTCTGGTCAGGTCTGTACCTAGCCACTATCCCCAAGTAGGTGTGAGCAACTATCTACCTAAACTAGGCATCTATCTACCTGCTTTACCTGAATGGTTCATTTCTACAAACACTGCCCCGACAATCCCTCAGTCGCTGATCTTAAGACGCCCCATATCACGTGCTAGGTTGTCCATCTCCAACACCTGACTCGCATCCATCAATGTGCCCGTAGGCTCAGCATCGGGTTGGTCAAGCTTGTCAAGTGTTGTAGATGTGTTCTCGCCTGTTCCTGAATTGGTCTCCTAAGCCCATCGTGAGCCTCTAAGGCCAGCTGAACCAAGGTTCTGTCTGGTGCTGGGCAGGTGCGGGAGCACGCCGTGCGAACCTTGGCTGCCTGTAGGATTGCCAGACACTTGTGAGTTCTGGGTCAGAGACAGCGGTGAGGATTGGGCCCGAGGCTGCTGGATTGCACCAAGTCCAGCAACTTGAGATACAGAAGGCAAAACCTTCGGCTGAGGTTCAGTCTTGGCAGCCAGCTCAAGAGGCTCCTGCTTGGTTGCCTTCACGCTACCACTCGTCTTCTGACCAAGAGCCTTGATCTCGCTGAATCCAGAGGGTACCGACGAAATCGGAGAAAAGGAATCAGTGGGCTCATCATCAGACGAAGGGGTCTCTTCTCTGATGAGTTGCTGCTTTCTCGACTCAAGCAGTCCCGGGGGAGGCGTCAACCGGCCTGGCTCAAGGCGGGGCTCCGGTGAAGACAAGGGGACAGCTTGATTACCATCAGTGATGGCAGACTTCATAAACTGGACGCTTCCATGGGCTGCCTTCTCAATATCAACCAGTCGATAAGTTCCAATCGGGGCAGTTCTCTTGCTCGGAGTCTTGTACCCTTCGGGCATCTGGTTAATGAGATCCACAGTACTGGCTGGACAGTAGGCCTGGTCTCCAAGAATCATCAGGTGATCGATTGAGTATGTGATGCGAGGACTTGTCACAATATGGTACATGTTACCATAGACCCAAGCCACCGTGTTCAGCTTCTCATCAAAGCCAAAAGCTTGGAATGCTGAGGTTTGGCAAAGAGTTTGCAAAGTCGCCAGTAAGGTTGCATTCTCAAGACGGCGATCGGGAAACAAACTCATTAGAACAGAACCATTGTAGAGTCCTTGGACGGACTCAACCTTGCTCAGGTATGTGTTCTCTGTGAAACTTGCCAGCAGCTCCATGGATGCGGAAGACATGTCACCGACGCGTACCGGAAGAACTCTCTCCACGTCGTGTAACTGGATGGACATGTGAGCTGAGCCCTGTACAAGTGCAGTGCTTTGCTCAGGCTCGCTGAAAGGCTCAAGGATAGACCGGGTTCCAGGACCACTGGTTTCTCGGGTGATATCATGGACCCCGACTTGACCAGCGCCAAGTTCATCCGTATCAGTCTCGCCGCCAGGGGTGGTCTTCAATGAACCAGACGCTTCAGCCTTTCCAACCTCCAAAGGCTGCTGGTTTGCAATGGCAAGGGAAGATGAGTTTACCCCAAACATAAGGTCCTTCAAATCCTCTGATGTCTGTCGCTTGCCCATACTATCATGCTCAATGTTAACAAGCTTCGTGCGGGACGACGAGGCAGCATCTTGGGCTGAGGCGCTACCCTTCAGAGGCGAAGACGTGTCGATAAGCGATGAAGTCGATTCTTTCTGTTGCTTTGCACCATGAGCCACATCCGGGTTGGCTCGAGAAGCGGTTTGATTACTGCTCTGAACCAAAGACTGATCAACCTTTTGGGCAGACTCCGAGGCCTGGTCTACCTTGAAAAGCATGAGATCACCATCGTCCATGTTTTGGATCTTGAGTGTTTCTTGCTTGAGCAGTGAAACATTGATGTCGTTCGTTTGCTTCTGGGTCTCCTTGAATTGACGCTCAAGCTCTTCGATAGCCGGCTGGCAAGGAAACTCCAAGTTGTAGGTGGTGGGCTCCAGGGTAGCTTCAGGTCGGTGACGAAGGATGACTTGATTTCCAGACATCTTCCAGAGCGGGGTGCTGAATTCTCTAACATCAACCCGAGTAACGAAACCAGTGTTTCTTTGCAGCTCCCAAATGATCCGTCCCTCAAATCTGGGATGCAGGTACAGCAGTACTCTACCCATTTCGGGGATTGCACCATCGGTCTCTCGCTGTGCAGAGTCGATCTTCACATCAGAGTCGAAGAAAATGCGAACGATTGGCTGCGGTTGCAGAGTCGATTGAGCAAGGTGCTCATTGCCATTCATATGTCCCTGAGCAGGAGCACTCTGGGGAGGCTGAGTGACCCCTGCACCAGGAACTGAGCCCAAGGAAGTAGACACAGGGCTACCTGGGCCATCACGCAAATGGGGGAGCGTCGTCTGCATCCGCTTGTGGGGAGAGATGCCGGCGTTGCCATTGACCTGGCTAGAGGTTGCAGATACACGAGGTGTTGGACCGGCGACACTTGCAAGCGCAAGAGGTGCTGGACCGGCACCACTTGAAGGCGCCCGAGGTGCTGAGCCGGCGGTATTTGCAGATGCGAAGAAGACCGAAGTCTGACGTTCAATGGGAAGGGCCTTTGAGATGTCTTGATGTATAGCCGGGTGCTTCTTGTTGCCATTCGATACCAATGAGGCATGAGGGGCATCGAAAATCGTAGCCCCTCTTGACTTGGGTTGCTTGGAATGGCATGCCTCGTCGAACATCGTAGCCGGTCTTGGCTGAGGCTGCTTGGGATTGCTGTGAGAGGCAGCAGGTTGAGGTGTACCGGATGTTGACTTGCCAGGCTCGAGGCGCACGACATCAGCTCCAGGCGGGATGAGAATGCCAAGGGAGGACACCTTATCGGAGCAATAGCCCATGTTTTGGTAACGCTTCAAGGGCACCGGATACGATCTCTTCTGCGGATTCCTATCTTCTGCGTTAACGAAAGTCCAGAAACCGAGAATGTGTGCTTGTTTACTTACTTGGGATCGTACATTGGGCCAGGGGACCGATGACCCATATTGGTAGGAGCTCTAAAGTTCATGTTGCTCTGGGCAGCTCGCGATTGACTGAGACCATGGGGGCCAGCGGAGGCAACACCTCTGCGGAGTGCATGGAGGCGGCCGTCAGCGATGTTCTCCATAGTGTTGTAGACGTTGGCATCATCATCGTCGAAGTCGTTGTTCTGGACAGCAACTGTATCTCATGTCAGTTCATTGAGCCTTGGAGCAAACTCTGGAATACTTACACTGCCACCGGTTTTGCTCGTCCCAAACCTTGGCGGGTGCAGCAGCGATGTAGATGTCACCGCGGGCACGTCGATCATCATCTTTGGCATAATCTTCCAGGCGTCCGAGACCAAGGTCGTTCTGAGAAGGTTGGCGTGTTAGTCGATATCGCAATGTTTGTTTGGGACGGGGATGCACAAGTAAGCAACGACGATGGAAGGGGGGTCGTCAATGGAAGAGTTGATGGATTAGCAACCCAAATGGGAACCAGGTCGGACGGCGATGAGGCCTACCAACAACAGATCCAACCAGTTTTGGGTTGCCATCTCAATAAGGGAAGCAGTGTTTGACTCACCATCATGGAAGCCTTTGCGGCTTGTGTCTTGCGGTCATCAGGGTCATCATGATGACCACCCGCGCCGTTGGGGCTCGTATCAGAACCCTCCATCTTTGCTCCAATATGTATCCTACTTGCCTTGCATGTGGCGATGAAGGATGGTAGGATGGGTTGGGGTGTTGATGGATTGGTGGGGTGTTTCCAAAACACAAGACTTGGTTGAGTGACAAGTCAAGTTTGATGGAACATAAGAGTAAGGTTGAGGTACGTGTTTACTTGAAGAGACCAAGCACTTGACGCGTTGAAGTGCGATGAGGGAACAAGTTTGGTTGTTGGGAGACCAAACTGACGTGATATGGAGGTTACTTGCCTAATGTAAACTGGTGTAAACACAGGCAAGTTGTGGTTGGGTAGAGAAGGAAGGAACCTTGTGGGTGGAGGTGAGACAAGGAAGGTTGTGGGTAAGAGGAAGGGAAGCCACAACCCAAGTTAGAGATGGCCTAATGGTTTTGTTGGTGGGCAATGAGGGAGGTCCACAACACTGAAGTGAGAGTGGCAGAAAACTCCGTTTACCAATACGGGTAGGCCATAATTGTGTGTGTACCTGTATCTGCTGTGGGACGGAGCAATGGAAAATCGAAATGTGGTGGGCAGAAGCTATGTGTGTGCACGAGGGCTTCAAACCACGATATCGGCGATGATGGCAGTGAATACAGGCTGGTTACAGCTACCATGGATGCGGCAGTGGGGTACGCGATGCCCACCTCGGCGGCATGCTTCAACAATAGGATTCGGCGATGAGCCTCGCCGACGAGCCCTGCTGATGAAAGTGACGACAGCCACACTATACGCAGTAGGGATGGATACTCAGGAGGGAGACAGTATTATGGGAACAGTATAAGTATAACATTAATGAATAAAATCAGGGGCCTTATACGCATGTGCAATATGAACTGAGAGATGAGTGGTGGTATTGGGGGGTGAGTGTCAAATCCAGGGAATTGGTGTTGTGATGCTGGGTGCAGGGTAAATTATATTCTACAACTGATGAACACCCTTCTATTGACAGTAAGCGGTGAGTTTAGAGTTGAAGTAGGACCCAATATCTAATGTCTCTATCTTGAATTTCTAAGACAAGCGTACAAAGGAGCATTGTGTCGGCTGTGGTCTTAGAGGGGACAGCATTGCATATGCTGTTCACATGCCGGTTGCCTGCTTCATGAAAGACTTCATGCTTGATCTACTGCTGTTTTTTCATGAATGTCCACAAGCTCCCGCATTCTCAAGCCTGGTTGTCTAATGTAAAATAACAGCGAGGTGTTTCGAGCTACTGCACTTCTAGACTTCTTTGTTGGTGAACACATGTAGTCAGAAAGAGTAGAAATCATCTAGCTTGGCATGCTTGATGGTTAGGTACCTAAAGTATATACGTCAGTTAAGCTATCGCAAAACCCCTGAGAGGAATTTCAACCGCTGCAGTCACCTTCTGGAGTGGAGTACATAAGAGAAGGTGCTTCTACAGATGGCCTCAAAGGGATTTGATGCCACTCACTGGAAGGAGACGAGAGAGCTTGAGGCAAACATCTGCCAAACACCACAAATATTGGAAGGAGGCTTGTGTTTCCATTAAGTGAACAGCCACATGTTGTATAGTTATGCCTGTCATGTGGCAGTTTACAGTTTATTCTTCTTCAAAATCTGATTCAGTGGAAGGCTGGTCTCATGTTCAAGATCTACGACAACGAGATGTCAAGGTGCGAATGTAAAATTACCTCCCTCATGTTGATATTGTACGGACAGATCAAAGAAAAACTCGCAGCCCCATGGATTACCCAGAATCGATGAGAAAGGGGGGTGACGATCGGCTGGGGGCAAGGTTACGACTCCCATACATCGATCGCATGGCATGTTAGAAGAAACCCCAATGAGGTAACAGTTTGGAGCTGTATTTCTTTGTATGGAGTGTTAAGAGACATCTACGCGATCTTACACCTTCGGTTGCGGGCGATGCTGAATCTATCTGGTTGCAAGTGTATTCTCTTGAACACTGGCTTACATGTAATAAGGTGATATGAGATCCTCCATGGGAGCAGATGCTTCGAGTTTTGTTGTTTGTTTTACATCAGTGCCACCAGGATGGAAAATGATAAGGAGTGATCAATCAAGTGATTTGCGCTGGTGATGGAAGTTCCATTATCTACACGTTGGCCTTCGGGCATGTGTGCTACTGTTTTGCTTGATTCCGGTGTTCGGAATGCAGCCATATGTTAAGTACACCACTCCAAGTTTCCTGTCGCGTACTATCATCGACTTGGTCATGTCTATGGAGGCAAATGGGCTGGTAGTAAGGATAGTAGTAGCTAGCATTCACTTGGAAGTCTATCTATATAAACAGAACCCCTTCCTCTTCATCACTTCGAACAACTAGGCCGACTCGGATCGGCAACCCAAGCACACCAACTAATCCACACTTGCACGGCAGCCAGCGCCGTCGCCGCAATGCCGAAAATGATGGCGATGACGAGGGCCATGAAGCCCGCCCAGTACACATATCTCCCCGATTTCTTGCTATCCGACCACTTGCCCACTGTCGTGATGGGCGTCGGGTCTTCGGCTTCGGTCCAGAGGTCGTACAGTCTTTCTCCCCAGTAGGGAAACTTTTGATACAAAGCCGACACGCTCCTGGGTAGGAGGGCGTCCCGTTGGGTTTCGTGGTACGAGTGGTCAGGGGGTAGTGGTTCGAGCAGCGAGGTGTCGAGATCGTGCTGTTTTACTTCCTTCTCGAGCAAAAGGCGCGACCTCTTGTCCGCCGAAGGGAACAAGACATGTAGTGTCATTAATGTCTCTTTCATAAGTTCCGGCGGTAGGCAACCCCTGAAAGGCGTTTGAGTAATGGGCAAACTTCTGCTATCGCGAAAAGACCACTTACTGGGATAGTGCTTGGGTATCGGTGACTGCACCTTTGCCCTCGAGATGTTTCAGGGCGGCGCGAATGAAGGCTGGATGACGGAATACGTACAGTCGTTTCCAGTTGATTCCGGTGGATAGTAGCAAGTGGTCGGAGAGGTAATCCGTCCACTGGATCTCTACATGTGTGTATTGGGTGACATAGCTGAGTGACATCTTCTGCATCTTTACCCTTTGGGTATCCGAAGCAGGTATGTCACCAGGCAGCCGCTGAGGAAAGACGCGGCCGATGAGCGCGGCGATGCTCTCATCCGTTTTCCATCGGGGACGGAAGAGCTGACCGCCAATAGCACTGTCGGGTAGGGTGGCGATGGCGAACATGATACGGATCATGAGATCGAGGGCAGATCCCGGAAGGGAGTCCAGCCCCTGGTCTTGGAGACTTTGTTGAAGCTCTGCTCGAGATAAATTGGGTCTTATACGTAGCAAATCGATTAGTTTCGACCACTGGTTGGAGTTTGCGTGTAGCCTATCTTGGCGGCTGGCGACACGGATTTCGCTGTTGACGTGAGCCATGTAATGCGTCAGGCTCTCGAGATCGGAGGTAGTGCTGTTGAGGCCCCATGCTGATTGGACAAACCGTTCTGTTGAGAGTATTGGTTGGATGCTATTTAATTCCATTTCTTTATTATATTCATTCACACTGATAGATCTCGGTTCGTTCCTCTCGGAATGGTATCGTTCAGTGGCATTGAACATAACTACATACATTATCCTCATCGATTTCCCTCGAGGTAGACTTTCAAGCAGGAAAGGAAATGTAAAATGGTGGCGTTCGCTTCAAGGCACCCTGCAAGGCATACTTGGTCGCGGCCAATTGGAGGTTGGGCATGATCGCAGTGCGTATCCAGCTGAAAGCTGAAACTGGAATGGCATTTCACCAGCCCGACGGATAACATTAGGAAAATAGATCATCGAACTTCAATTGCTATGCATTACGGCTCTATAATGCTCGCGAGCGGAAATCTGAAGCTGCTTTAGTTTCGCTCGACCAAAATTTATGTTCCATTGTTTTCAACTCAAGTTAACTGGCACCGATTTTGGGTCGGGTGGTGAAAGAGTCTCGCTTCAAGTGTGGTCGTGGTCGCGACCGCGGCAATCCCAACGCCAGCGCAACACGAGGGTTCAAAACCACAGTCGCAGCGGTCATGGCCACGATGAATGTTCGTTTCTCGGGATCTTCTCTCCAAGGTCTTTTCTCAGCTAACACTGCTTGATGACAGGCCACGATCGCTGGCTCCATGCCTAGCAACAACCACGAGACCGACGAAGTCCACATCGCTCTGCGACTAAACATGAAGGAGAGGCTGATGGCCCTCACGTTTACCTCGTCGATCAATATAGTAGCCAGTCGAGACAGCCTATTTACCCCTGAACATTTCGCTAGTCTACGCCGATTCAACGGCTTCATCAGAAATGATTATACCAACTTGTTTCCGCGGATCACACGGCCAATACTGGATCTTTTCCTCGTCTCGTTGCAACAGACCGCCGTCAAAAAGTTCCCGGGCAAGCCCGAGGTTCGCATTTGTGTGGGTGGGCTGAGGAGCGACCAGGAGATCGTACAATTTCACCAGGTTCTAACACAGCCGCATCTCCGCGTTCATTCCGAACCCCTAAAGCTGTGCTTCAACAGGGCGCTCGTTGAACTAACGGGATCGGACACTTTACACGGTGTTTCTGTGCGTACCGACTTGGATACACTCTGTGGTACCCTTCTTCACTCCAACATCCTAGCTGGGGTCAACGCCCAAAAGTCCACCATCGGTGGTATGCTTGACATTAACGGCGTGTCATACGCCATCACCGTAACCCATGATAGAAAGCAACATCCTCAAGATCCCGAGGATGTGAGCATGCGCAGTGCAATGTTCTCTTCCGAAGAGACTCTTCTGGAAACCGAGCACTATGCATCTCTGGAGCCACCTCTGGTCATAGACAGTTGGGAGAACCTCAGTAAGCCCACTGAGGGGAGCATCACAGAACCGGGAATCGAAACCCCAATCTACAATGCCTGGAGTGACTATGCCTGGAGGTTGGAACCAGGATGGACTTCGAGAGACGAGGAAATCATATTCCTTGACGGATGGGCGCTCATCCCGGTGCCCGCAAGCTCCAAGCGTCCGAACATGTACACAGTTCCTGAATTATCTGGCACACAATCAGGAGCTCGTTACGTTACAAATACAAGAAATTTCAGATTTCCAACTACGATGTCAGTTTCGATCATTCCAGGTGTTAGTCAAACGAAATTCGGTATGCTGTCTCATAACATCTCTTTTCTCGTGCAAGAAAGCGGGATTTCACAAGAAGTGTGGACAGTAAACTTGCCACGCGACAAAGGTATGAAGCCATTTGGAAGGGTTGTAATGTCGGCCTGGGTTAACCAAAGCTTATTATACAATAGCACTGCAACGAGGAGATTCTGGATCTTGGGTGGTCGAGCACTCCCACGACAGTTTGATCGGTTCGGTGACAGCGACATCCGCCGGCATCGCCTACATTGTCCCTTTCTTGGATCTTTCAGAGAAGGTCCATATGCACTATGGCCAATCTCCTATGATCTACATACCGACTCCCTTTCTTACATTACTAGACTTGTTGAAGAATGGTCAGGCGCGTACGTCACCGGAGAGTCTATATCTTACCCATCTGCCACTGGAGGATCGATATCTTGACCAGGCAATATCCGAGACAGCCCTGGAAGCTTCTCAGCAGAACTATGCTGCTGAAGTATTCCTCCCCGCTATAAGATGTGGAAAAGCCGGCATTGTGAAAGAACTTATTAAAGAGATGAATTATGATCATCGAGCCATCAACCACCTTCTCGGAGATGTCGAGCGGCTGGGTCAATATACGGAAAATAACAAGCATGCGTTTAGCCTTGCCCAAAGGATTATCAGCTACAGAAGAGCCCAGGATCCGACAGAAAGCCAAGCCTCAAACAACAAGACTGACTCGCCAATGTCCCCTGAGGCGATAGCTACTGCATCGATAGGACAACGAATCCGGGGCAAGGTGTCGCGAATGCTCTCACGCGGGCCAGGAAACAAGGAGCGTTCTTCCAAGTCGTTGGCATTTCGCCGACCAAAGGATCTCCAAGGAGATAAGACCGACACGCCGCAGTCTGCAGGAGCAAGCGGCGGCCTGCTCTCGTCTATCTCCTCGCTCGGCCGGTCAAACACGAAACAAGAAGAAGGCCCGCCACCAGTGCCACCAGTACCACAGTTCCCTTATACTCCCCCTCCGCAACCCATGTACCCGGGCCCCCCATACCAGCAGCCCGTTCAAGCTCAAGCTCAGGCGGTGCACCCTTACACGGTGCAACTCCCAACTCCGCCTCCAGTGTCGTATTCCCCTGCCGCCGGTGCCTATCCGTATTCTTCGGCCACGCCGATTGCCCAGTACGCATCTCCAGCATCGATGTTATACCATGGACCCAAGAGCGACATACCGCAATACGTCGTGCCTCCTTACGCCGAGATGCCCCAGCAGGCCCCCGTGGCGTACAGGGAAATGGAAGATTCGCCACGGCCTGGTCCAGACGGCCCTTCGCCACATGGAGCCCAGCCGAGCAAAGGTGATCAGCAAAGTTAGGTAACCGATCTACTGTCCGATATGGCTGTCAAGTCATGGTAGTATCACAAAATAGGGCAGAACCGGGCGGAAAGACTGCACACATGAAAAATTCAAGACGAAAAGGGAGGAAGCGAGCAAAGAATATTTCTGACAAATGGTATTCCTATGGGAGGCAAGCAAACTGCTTCTGTGACGATTGCAAATAAAATCATGTTCTCATGCCTGCCATTCAATTCCGTAAACGCCTCTGCCGTGAATGCCCTATTTCTTTTTCTTCTTCTTTTTAGTATTAAGAGCTGACGGATCCCAACGACGTACGTAATTACGCCAACTAGTCCGACACGCGCATCCCGTCGCGGCGTCTCGCCTCCTATCGCTTCTTGACGCTCGGGCGCGGCTTGCACTCGTCGCCCTGGACGGGGTGCAGCATGACCTTGTTGGGGTATTGGGGGTTGTTGCCCTGGTGGCCCTTGCTCCAGTCGTAGCCGACGGCGTAGGCGAAGATGCTGCCCGAGTTGTTGAAAGTCGTGGCCACGATGCTGCCGCCGACGGTCGGGTAGCCCTTGAGACGGTGCTTAGCGTCCTTGTCCCAGAAGTGGAAGGTGCCATCGCTGCCCGCCGTCGAGAAGGTGCCGTGCTGCGGGTGGAACGAGATGTCGTTGACGCTGTAGACGCTGGTCACGTTGCCTTGCGGCGGGTCGCGGTGGCACTTGAAGCTGAAGTTGGAGGTGGCGTCTTTCTCCTCGACGTATTGGATCGCGCAGCGCCCCTCGATGCTACCCACCGCGAAGCCCGAGGCGTCGCTGAAGCAACTAACCACACGCGTCTGCCACTTGAGCGGGCTCTGGAGAGTCTTGTAGAACTTAAGGGGATCCTGCAGGTTGACGACGTTGATGTAGCGGTCGGCCGTGCCAACGACGAGCAGGTTGTTGCGAACATCCATCGAGTAGATTCGCTCCTGGGCGGTGACGGTGCCGACGGCCGTGCTCTGTCGGAGATCCCAGTACTTAATCGTCTTATCCCAACTGCCGGTCACCAACATGGTGCTATTCGACTGTGGTGACTCGAAAAACTTGGCGCACTTGATGGGTGCATCGTGGGCGGCTACTTGTTGCGTCTGGAGGTTGCCGCCGAGATCGCAAATCTTGGCCTGCTTGTCGGCGCCGGCGGATACGAGTTTCGTGCCATCCTATAGGGGCCATGTAAGTATGGAGATTGCATGTGAGGGAGACGGGAGTAAAGAAGCGCAAAATATGATTTACCTTTGAGAAGTCGACACTAAATACAGGGGCGTCGTGTTCATAGGCATGCTTGCCTTGGCTTTGTCCAGAGTTGTCGATCTCATACACGCGCACTTTCTTGTCCCAACTCGACACGGCCAAGATTTCGGCTGTAGGCGAGAAAACGAGGTCGGTAACGGTATCCTCGGGAGGCTGGTTGAGAGCGACGTCCTTGGACAGGTCACCCTGAGTGTTGGTCGAGGATGCCGACGCGGCGGGAGCAGACCCGAACAACGACATGGTGTCGAACTTGTTCTAGAGGAGATTCCTCTGAAAATGGATTCGCAGTTTTGGAGAAGGGTATCGGGCGGAAATGCGACTGATGGCGGGTAAGGATGTTGGTGGATGATGTATGATCGCAAAATGGTAAATGGGAGGCTGTCTCGGTCGTAGGCCTAACCAACCCTCGTCGCGCCTGTTGCTACCTTTCGCGTTGGTAGAGCTCTCTCAATTGACCAAAAATTAAGGTACCAGCACCCGGATAAACGATAAGACTCGAACCGGACTGAGCTTGTCAGGTAATTATATGGGATAGATGCATGGAGGTCCACCCAATATGAGCCGTCTTAACTGAGGTCTCCTTGTGACAGAAGAAGAATGGTCTTTGCCGTATTTGAGTGTTGGTTAAGCGGCAGGAAATTCTTTAGTAGCATGCACAATCTCAACTAATGAAGTGCACCTGAGATATCCCAAGGCTTTTCCCCCAACTCTTTACTTGAAGAGGGTGGTTATTTCATTTCTCGTCATCATCCTCTGTACTGAATAAATGCATGAATGCTCCTACTGGCAATGCATGCAATTAAACCTAGTTGAAAAGTGTTAGTGGATCCTGAAGGCAGAGAGACCCACCTAAGCTTGAGGTCCATTCTAAAAACTCTTGTTATAAAAATTCAATCCGATTCTTCCAAAGGCCTTTCCTTCCTCTTTCCTTTCTCCTTCAAGCCACCCCTCGTCCGAAAAATCGCTATCGAAGCTACACACAGAGAGACTTTCACAGTCTCTCCTCATCAGCAGAACAGCTTTGGGAGAAAGTCCCCGGACAGCTTTTCTTGTTTCTTTTAGGGACACAGAAAAGAAGAGCGGAAACGCGCCGCCATAAAAGCACAGCGGCTTACCTTACCTCTTGCCTTTCTTTCCCTCCTTTTCATATCCTTCTCTGCCCCGGATCGTTATCCCAAAATCATTTGTCTGCCGTCGCACAATGTTGCATCTCTTGGCTACGGCGGGTTGAGCCCCAATGGACGAAGATATGAGTCCGCCTCGATCTCGTGTCGGGCCAAGGGTTTGTGACGAACGCGTGGTGGTGGCCTATGGTGACTTTCTGGCCGCTTGGAGTCGGGGAGGGTTGGAGCTACAAGGCTGAGTTGGGAACCATCTAGTCGAGATCCAAAAGTTATGCGATTACCTCCGGTCTTCAGCCTTCGGGTCGATAGGCAGGTGGCAACTCGACGGGGCTTATTCTCGGTGCGAGGGGGGCTTCAAATCATGTTCTTGATTTTTGTTGAGAACGACTGAAGCTGCTGAAAGGCGCTTCAGATCTGATATGTTTTACACTCTGGGCTTCGTTGGAAGTCTTCCCCTTCATCACTCTGATCTGGTGCGCTTCGATGCTCTTCAACACACTCAACTACACTGCGCGGGCTCTGGGGGTTTTACGTTCAGGTGATGAGAACCATTTATAGAGTCAAGCACCGAGACACAAAGTGTCGACGACGACAAAAAATGCGTTATGGTATCTGATGAACATTCATCCATCCTTTTGGTTGAACAAATTACAGACGAATCTGGCAAGTGCCGGATCGTCCAATCCCGATCCCCAAGTACATACCTACACAGCTACAATGCGAAATTTTGTTAGAAAAAAATTTGATCCATGATATATATGCTTGCTTTGAATTGGTTCTTCTTTCCTACTATACACAAGATCCGGAAACCGAGGACATAAGCAAATAATTGTACGGATTGAAGTTCCTCAACTTGACTTGGATTCTCTCTGTATTACACAACCATATGTGAAATTGGACGCATGCCTCCATTGTATATACAATGGTGATTGTGATAGTAATAGCCTCCCTGATATGCATCATATCAAACGCCGTAGTCCCCTCGCCAGTAGTAAATCGCTGCCCACCCAATTGACACAGATAACCCCCACCCGATCCCATCCTGATACTATACAGAGATGTACTTTATTTATACCTACATCAACCCTCCCAAGACAACCTTGCTAACATTGCCAACCTCTTGCTTGAGCCCGGCCCGGCTGGAGTCTTCAAACTCTTTGACGACGCCCTGGATGATGATCTTGCGCACCCTGGCGTCGGCCTTGGTGAAGAGCTCCGCGATGGGCGGCGTGCACTCCCGCGAGCTGGGGATCAAGCTCATGAGGCGCGTGTAGCAGTCGATGAGCACATCGCACAGGGTCGCAAACGTCTCGAAGAAGTCTGGGTCGAAGGGCAGTGAGGGGGTGAGCAGGTGCGTGTACTCCTCGCCGGGCAGCAGGTCGTTGCCCTCGCCGCCGAGCCCGAACGAGATGACCGACGTCGGCGTCTGGTTCACGACGCTGTTGCTGTTGTTGCCGCCCATGGAGCCGCCGCCGCCGCCACCTCCGCCGCCCGCGTTGCCACCCTCAGGGATGTACCCTAGGTCGCCGGCGCCCGAGGTCCGGCGCCCCTTGCCGCCGGGCCCGCGGCGGAACATCTGCGGCAGGCGCGCGCGCGACAGCGAGGAGGCGTTGATACCGTTTTCGCTGTGGATCTGCTGGAAGGAGTCGAACTCGGTGAGGAGGGTGTTGAGGGAGCGCAGGAACTCGAGCGGTGAGGACGAATTCAGGTCGATAACGGTCGGCAGGGACAGGCCGAGCAGGAGGTAGTTTGTGGCGCGGCGGGCAAGTTTCCGCGAATCGAAGTAGGGCATGCGAGCCAGGTCGGGCTTGTCGAAGAGTAATGTGTTGAACCAGTAGACGCGGCCTTCGTGACTATACGGGTAAATGTTAGCGAGAAACGGTTCCCTTGCATGTGTATATGCACATGCGACTATATATAGTGGTAGGGGCTTGCGTACGCCTTGCGCAAATAGTCTAGCGTTGATATCCTCTTGTTCGCGATTTCTTGGATGTGTTGATATATAATGGAACTCTCATTCTGCGGCCCTAATCCTCCCTGCATGCTGATAGAAGCTGATCTTTCCGTCGTCAGAGGCGGCGATGCCACGGCGCCACTGAAGCCATTGGAGGTGGGTGCATTGCGACTCAACATCTTGCTGAAAGAGTCGACAGACGCGGGCGACGCTTGTTGCGCGGCGGTGGTGGTTTCCGAGTATTCTTTGGAGAACTTGGCCGCGTTGGCGAGGGCGTGCTCGGGTAGGGCAGGCGGTGCACCGTCGTCGGCTATATTGTGGTACCCTCCTCCTCCTCCTCCTCCTCCGGGCGCAGCAGCGTTCCCGTTCGATACGCTGCCCCGGCGCCTTCCCGAGAACGAGGCCCGGCGTACGAGACCGGTGAACGAAGGCTTGCGGTCGCGCTCCTTGGTGAGGAGCTTGGGCCTCTCCTTTGCTGGTGGTGCAGTCGTCGTTTCGCGCTCGCTGTGGCTGGTGCTGGGTCTAGATCGTGGGCCGGAAGCGTGGGTGGTTAGCAGGGAATTATTGTTGTTGGTATTGTTGTTGTTGGTGTTGTGGTTGTGGTTGCGACGACTAGTAGCCCCAGAAATGCTGGCGGATCTCGAAAAGGGAGCCGCCGAAACATTTTGGTCCTGCATGCTGGCTGACTCTCTTTCTCTCGGCGCGATGGACCCGGCTTGGGCTCGAGTGTTAGCGCACTAAAACCCCGTCCCTCCTTTCTCTCCTCCTGCCTGCAGCCTATTGTGCGTGCAGCAGCAAGCAAGCGCCCTGACACCCTGACTGAACCAGTCCCTTCAATTGATTGGATGTGGGGGTGGAAAACGAGACAGATGCCGGATGGACGAGTTACAGGGAGAAAATATCCGCGTCTCGTCTAATAAGTGTATGTGTTAGAGGATTATAATTAACCAGAGGATTTTCCGCATAAAAGGAACAGAGTTGAGAAGGAAAAATCAAAGCCAGTTCAGCCCGCGGTTGAAAGTAGAAGAGTAGGTACTTAGGTAGGTAGGGTAATGTAATAAGTAATACACAGCAAGTAGGGGAGAAATCGATTGGTATCAGAACTGAAATACAATAAGTAAGAATGGGCAGCCGATGCCACCTCGTGGTCTAGAAGTTCGACGATTCAAGACAAATCCAGACAGAGCCCGCGACATAGACTATTCAGCCATAACTGACTATTGGATTAGCAGGTTGGAGGCTGAAATCTGTCTCTGCCCAAGCGAGACACACAACTGGACGCGAGGATGGTCATATCGAAGCGAGGAGGGGGATAAATCCCGCCGGCAATGGGATGCGATAGGCTTTCCCTTATGTAGGATGTACATATTGCGGCGTCGGCAGCGGTGCGGTTTCGAACTGTCAAAAGTGAAGTTGCAAGGGTTGGCGGGCGCTCATCCTCACTATAGCGGGCTGCATTATTGCCGTCAAAGTGCCGTGGCCCAGTATTCATACCACGCTGTCGTTGCATTAGGAATATCACGTAGGCCCTTGTTGGTCAGTGTTTGATTTGCTAGGCTGAATCCAGGACGCTGAAACGAAATTTCAACCCGAACTGACGTCGGAAAGATTGCCGGGACCATGATCGTGGGTGGGTGTTTGAGAGTCCTCTTGACATGGAGTCCTGTTGGTCAAGCTCGAAGCTCGTAGGTTGCAACTCTTCTTTTGCCTGGTGGCTGAAACCAAGCACTGCTGATGAGCCAGGCATGTGATACAGGAATAAGAAGAAAAAGAACACAAACTTCAACGAAGCCAGAACATCGAAGTGTCTAAGTACTTAGACAACCGCAAGAAGAGGGTAGGTAGTTGAAACGTGAGTTGATGGCTTTTCGGATTTACTATGTGAGGTATGCCTGCCTGTAGGTACAAACTGCCGAGAAGAAGCGTCTCTGAAGCTGTGAACAAACAGACAGCCTATGTGTGATGTTGGTATGACATTGTTAGATGGATGTGATTATTACGGTTGCGTTGCATGCTGCCAGGAACACTTCAGCTAATTACATCCCACCATCCATGTAAGCGAGCGCGAGAGCAAAATAACACCCCCTGTACAACCCCCTCTAGCTCGCTCTTGTAGTGGGTGTTTTCAATTGACAGGCGGATTGACCTATCAAAAAATACCCCGCCTCAACTTTACTGAAGTCTAGGGTATTATTAGTAGCGTACAGGACGCGCTACGCGATAAGATAGTTGAAGCCCAAACAGCTCTCTAGTGATAGACGCGTTGCCATTAATCTGGAAGTTGGTATTGCCAATTTCGGTGTCAAGTATCCCCATCTCCCTCTGCTCTAAGCTTGTTCGATGTCGCGGTGATGCCCAGGTAAGCATTCAAGGAGCCCACCCTCTTGATTACCTACTCTGACAGACAGCGATGTAGGGAAATTATCACTATCCAGGCCGGCCAGTGCGGCAACAGCAGTCAGTCTCTTCCTACATTCCAACCACCCCACCTAATATGGACCAAGGCCCATTGCCGACGCGGCCTCGAGAGTGGCAGGGAACGACCGAACGAACTAGACTGACATGGACTGGTAGTTGGTAGTCAATTCTGGCAGCAGTTGTGCCAGGAGCACGGGATCAACCAAGATGGCAACCTGGAGGACTTTGCGAGCGAGGGCGGCGACCGCAAAGATGTGTTTTTCTACCAGAGCGACGATACCCGATACATTCCGCGCGCAGTCCTGATCGATCTCGAACCCCGTGTCATCAACGGCATCCAGACCGGCCCGTACAAGAACATCTACAACCCGGAGAACTTCTTCGTTGGAAAGAACGGCATAGGAGCCGGCAACAACTGGGGTGATGGATACCAGACGGGCGAATTGGTGCACGAGGAAATCATGGAGATGATCGACCGCGAGGCGGACGGCAGCGACTCCTTGGAAGGCTTCATGTTGCTTCACTCGATAGCAGGTGGTACAGGATCAGGCCTCGGCTCCTTTCTACTTGAGCGAATGAACGACAGGTTTCCCAAAAAGATCATCCAGACATACTCGGTTTTCCCGGATACCACTGCCGCTGGCGATAACGTTGTGGTTCACCCGTACAACAGTATTCTCGCCATGCGTCGGTTAACGCAGAATGCCGACTCCGTCGTGGTACTCGACAATGGAGCTTTATCCAGCATTGCCGCCGATCGCCTGCACGTCCAAGAGCCCTCATTCCAGCAAACGAACCAGTTGGTTTCAACAGTCATGTCCGCGAGCACTACGACGCTACGATACCCCGGCTACATGCACAATGACTTGGTCAGCATTCTCGCCTCGCTGATTCCCACGCCACGATGCCATTTCCTCATGACAGCCTATACCCCCTTTACGGGCGATCAAGTCGAGCAAGCCAAGACGGTGCGGAAAACTACGGTCCTCGATGTCATGCGGAGGTTGTTACAGCCCAAGAACCGCATGGTCTCTACACAACCTGGAAAGAAGAGCTGCTACATCTCCATCCTCAACGTTATCCAAGGCGAGGTGGATCCTACCGACGTTCACAAGAGTTTACTTCGTATTCGCGAGCGAAGATTGGCGTCCTTCATCCCGTGGGGCCCGGCCAGTATCCAAGTCGCCTTGACGAAGCGCAGCCCTTATGTGCCCATGAGCCACCGTGTTAGTGGTCTCATGCTGGCAAACCACACAAGTATCGCGACGGTACGTACACTATTTAGCGTCCAGAACAAACACAAACTAATTCTTTCCGCAGCTATTTAAACGAATAGTTCGATCCTACGACTTTATGCGCAAACGCAACGCCTTCATTGAGGCTTACAAGAAGACTTCGCCTTTCTCTGAAAACCTGGACGAGTTTGACGAATCGCGACAAGTCGTTACAGATCTGATTGCGGAGTATGAGGCGGCGGAGGATGCAAACTACCTGAACCCGGATGAAGGAGCTCAGGCTACTAGTGCCGAGACCGACAAAAGGCTCGGTTGAACCCAGTCAATTTGAAATGAATGGAGGTATGGCGTTGGTGGTGTTAGATTCACGATATCAATAAACTGTCTGAACATTAAGAGTGGCGTAGCTGCTGGTGGGCGTAGAAAAACGCTGCAAGTATACTGGGTCTTTCGAGAAGCATCTTTGTACTGTATGTGAGATGTTATGAGTTAGTTGACAACGAAAAGGAGCTCAGCCATGACTAAGTTAGAGAGAGAGAAAAAAAACTGCCATCGCATCACCGTCGATCCCATAGTATTTGCCTGGTTGTCAGGTTGCTGCTGTAAATCGGGCAATGGATCGTGCACTATCCGGCGCATTTGCCCCTCCATATCTCCATATCGACGAGGAAATCGAGATCTGCCCCCTAAAGACCTACGGTTTGCCAATTAGTATTACGTCTTCGGTGGATTTCCAACCGCGCTTTTTGGCCCAGCTGACAGTGTCAGGTGTGATGTCAATTGGGAGCGAGCTGGTATTTGGTACCTGAATAAGAATTTTATGTTTGACAGAATAGACCCGCGTTGGCAGGTGAGGCTCTCCACATGCTTGACGTCAGTCAAGGGTTCTGGACTGACGTCAATGTACACGAGCTTCGGAGGTTAGCTCCGCCAGGCTGTAGAGCCGCAACGAAAGGCAACATTCAATGTCTATCTCGACATACATAAGGATGGCCCAAATCCTCTCTGCTAACTGTTCCCAATCCCATTCCATCTCAATCAAGCAACTCATCACACGACCAAATCAAAGGGACAATCTTCCATCTACACCATTACAACCCACCCTTCACCCATCACAATACCAAACAGTAAGTGCTACTTCTACTTCCCTCTATATCACAACAAACATCTCGACGCCGAATATTTTTCATGTTGCATTGTTTGAGCTGTTGGATCACTTGATCAAGGCAAATGTGGAAAAGCAACATGTGATATGGAATGGAATGGAATAGAGAGACACCTCTTACCCGGCCTGGCCCATCACCATATCGTTTGCTACCACAACCCTTGACATGCGAGTTCGACATCGTTTCCAAATCACCATCAATGCACACTTTACCTTCAGTCACTAACGTTCCTCACTAGCCACCATCAACATGACTCAGTCCAAGGCCGACAAGATCGAGGAGGTCCGCTCCAACCTGCCCCTGCCTGAGGACCCCCCTGTCAAGTCCGACTTCAACACCAACGACGGCTCTGCCACCAACGTCGGCTCCGGCGGTGTCTCCAGCGACGTCTCTACCGGTGCTGGTTCGTCATCCGGCCTGCGTGAGCCCGCCTCCACCAAGGAGGCTGACCTGAGCAACGTCGGCCGCGAGGGCAAGGACAACCTGTCCGGCCCCCCCAAGGACGCCGCCGCGAAATAAGTTTCGCGACACGTGAAACAAATCGGCGTTTTTATCTCTGTGTATGAAGCGAATGAGAGACATGAAGGAATCCAACACTGGCGTTTATGAGACATGGCATCATGACAACTTGATACAATGCAACTGCGTTCGCGTTGCACATGGCATCTTGATCGATACAAAATCTCGAGATTTGCCTGATTAGTCGGATCAATATAATATCTGACAACCACTATCCTCTCCGATGCCACGAGTGAATCAACAACCGTTGAATGACTAGTTACTGTTTAATGTTGACCAAACATCTAATCGTATGGTGTATGTTACCGTCAAAGCCTTCTTATTAATGGCATATGAAATTGGAGGTGCAGGTTACAATAGCACGAATGCTCTTTACTGAAACTTAGACTCGCTAACCTCCGTTGGCCAACCTTTGACTTCGGTGGTTCAAAGAATGATATACCTAGTTCTTGAAACTGTGTTCATCAAGCGTATTGATGTATTAGTCAATCTGTAGAGGGAATGCTTGTTGTAATTAGAATATCTAACCAAGCTTATTTCCGAGGAAGACGGGATGATATTGTATATCCTGAGCGTCGTCACACCTAACCGCCATTACATACTGCCTTCGCCGCCATAGAATCGAGTAAGAGGTGTTCATCCGATAATGCTAGAGAAAGCATTCCGGAATTCCAATTCCAATTCACGGTTGACAGTTGATGCTTATTGTTATTTCGGATGCTCATGCTCGCAGCCACGCGATTCGCGAACCCGAATCATCCACGTATGCCAAGAACTCCACGTATTCGCGTGTCCGAGCGAGCTTCCTCATCAATCGCGCCTATGTTGATTGAACTCGGAGGGTGGCGGTCGATATCGTAACGACACGGCCGGCACGGACAGCTTCGCGCAGCATCTTGAAACAAAACGCAAGGCGTGAGGAAGAGACGAAAACGTCGGGAGAGTTGCTCCTTGATCATAGATGCAGAAACATACGGAAGTGAATAAGTAGCCGCGTGCTATACGACTACTCTGTTCTCGTGCGATTATAATTTTCTGTACACCTCACTCTTCGGTCCTTTTCATTCATTGCTAATCCCTTTCGTGCACTTATACTGAACGACACCGGTACCGGCAATTCGAAGTAGAAAGTACACAACGAGTCGATATATCAACTTACATGAGAATCATGGAAACCCAGAGTGCGCCAGCGCCGACGAACTGGAGAAGAAGCCAGCAACAGTTGCAGAGCAGACCCGACGAAGACCCAAATGGCAGGGACAACTGCAACCCTGACGAACCCCACGAAGGCGACGGAAGCTCGCCAGAACCTCTCTCCAAACTTGACCAGCAGCGGCTCAAGGACGGGTGGACGTCGAAACAGGTGTCGCTCCGGGAGCGGCTGTCGCACTTCACCTGGTGTTGGTTCGAGTGCACCATGTCGACGGGCGCCCTCGCCGTGCTGCTTGGGATTCAGATTACAAGACCACCGCTCGAGTCCTCCTCCGTCATGGTCCGCAATCTGGTCCTCCGGATGCTCGGATCCGGGTTCTATGTCCTCCAAGTGCTGTTATTCGCCCTGTTCTGCGTGCTGATCACGGCCCGGTTCTGGATCCGACCCGCTGCATTGAAGGCTTCGCTACATCATCCCCAAGAGGTAAGAAGAAGAAGAACGAAAAGAAAGAGAAGAGAAACGAATTTAGCATGGGAGATCGATATCAATTATGAGATGCGAGAAGCTCGCGTGCATATAAGAGAAAAGTTTGGAGGAACTTTCTTTGACTTGCAATGCTGGTTTTCCCCCTTTTACGTTCTGCTGCCCGTTTTGTTCGATTCGTCAGGGCAGAGCTGGTACGAAACCCTTGAAGCTAACCTCCTATGACCACAGTCCTTCTTCTTCGGGACCCTCTGGGTCTCCATCGCGCTGCTCCTGGAAGGGACGCAGCAATACGGCGTCCACTGGCTGACTAAGCACAGCGGCGGGCACGAGATGTCGCCGTCGTGGGGGCTGACGGTGGCGGTCGAGGTGGCCTTCTGGATCTACGCGGGCGGCGCCCTGCAGCTCGTCATCTTCCAATACCACGTCATCTTCGATGAGGTGCGCCTGCCCGTCGCGCAGCAGGCCATGCCCACCTGGGTCCTGCCCGCATACCCGTTCATCATGCTGGGCCCCCTCGCGGCCATCATCCTCGAGGACGGCGGGCAAGAGCACAACCGCCGCGAGGGGGCCGTGCCCATGCTGATCGGGGGCATCGTCTTCGCGGGCTTGGGCTGGTGCCTCGCATTTCTCATGTACGCCATCTACTTCACGCGTCTCATCAACGGGGCGCTGCCTGAGCCGAGCAAGAGGCCGGATATGTTCGTGGCTGTGGGACCTGCCGGTAAGTAATATGATCCTTTCTATTTCTTGCAACCGTGGCATTTACCTACATCATACATCCCATGCCTACCGCGCTGGATGCATTGGGATGAGAGAGGCCGGAAGACGAAATGAGAGTCGTAGGCACGAGGTTGCTAACGCGCCAATACAGGCTATACGGCGAGTACCCTAGCCGGCCTCGGCATGCAAGCGCCCAAAGTGATACCGGCGAAATACCTGGACATCACGTCAGGGGTGCCGACGGGGGACCTGTGGAAGGCGATGTCGGTCCCGGCGGCCATGTTCATATGGCTGGTCGGGTTCTGGTTCTTCGCGCAAGCCGCCGTCTCGACGCTGCGGGGCGCGTGGAAGATGCGCTTTACCCTCAGCTGGTGGGCCTTCATCTTCCCCAACGCCGGGCTGACGATCGGCGTGGCCCAGATCGGCCACGCCATCGGCTCCAAGGCCATCCTGCACGTCGTCGTCCCCACCGCCACGGTCGTCCTCCTGATGGTGTGGCTGCTCGTCGCCGTCATGAATGTGCGCGCCGTCTGGCGGGGCGACGTGCTCTGGCCCGGCAAGGACGAGGATATGGAAGGTCTTGAGGAGGAGGAGGGGCGTTGGGATGAGGAGAAGAAATCTGGGCACAAGGACTAAACGGTAAGTATAGAGGCATGTCAAAACTTACGTATACACTTCACCTCTAAAATAGTAAAAACGCGACACTTCTTAGATTATCAAAATGGAAAGAAATGCTCGTAACACTTCGACCTTTGATCGTGGTACATCGTAGGTGGGTTGACGTCATCACTGCTTGATTTGTCACTCGTCCGATATATCTCCAAATGCTGACATGCAGGTTAAGCAAATGTCATTTGCCTAACGATCCTTTTGCTACACTGTCAATAACTGAACTGCATCACCTTTCTCATAGCACTTCCACCATCATGGGCGGCCCTACTCAAGCGGCCATCATCTGGCCTGAGCACTTCCTCCCCGGAACCACTGACAACTTCGTCTCCAATGAGGTCATTGTCAAGGGGCTGAGTGCGCGGCAGATCTGGGACCTTCTCGCGGACATCAGCAAATGGGAGACCTACTACAAGAACGTGTCCCAGATCACGCCGCCCGAGTCCGGCCCGATCCTCAAGAAGGGCGACTCCTTCAAGTTCAGCACATTCGGGTTCCCCGTGCTCACATGCCCCGTTGAGGAATCCGTGCCACCTCAAGACAAGTCATCAACAGGAGGGCAGCAGCCATGCAGGATCGCCTGGTCGGCGAAACTGGATGCTCCCAACCCCGAGGAGAGCGTCGAGGTGTACCACGCGTGGCTCGTGGAGGACCTCGAGGGCGGGCGCGTGAGGATCTTGACCCAGGAGAGCCAGATCGGAAAGCCGGTCGCGCAATTGGCAGAAGTCAAACCGAACAAGATGCTATTAGGTCATCAGGACTGGCTGGATGGGCTGGTCGCGGCGGCGAGGGGTCAAAAGCTGCTTGGGCAAACCAACTTGGATGCGATCCAAGGATGAGATCGGTTCCTTCTTGCTGCTGCATGAAACCAGGCCTGCATGTTCGTTTGATCACTTGTAATTCTCAATCGGCTCCAAAACCAACGGCTAGGTACTTTGCGTTCCTCTAACATAACCCAATTACTCGCAGCTCTTTGCAGCTCGCGGTTTGCCGCCGCGATCTGTATGAGCCACGATAGTCTTCTGCCACACAATGCTCAAGGTTACTTGCCTACTTCTGTTCAAGATATTTCACCAAGTTTGATGAAAATTTGACCTGAGACAGTTTGCCCGCAAATACGAACGGCCATGTACTGTCAGATTGATTGTGCGTAGGGTGGTTGCGTCTCAATCCGCTCTTCCTCGGACGTGCATGACATAGGGAATCTGACAACATGGAAGTTTTGCTTACTAGCAAGCCAACTCCCTCAAGACCTTTTGTGGTTCCATCCCCCCTCCACGAGGTTTATTTGTCAATTAAGAAGAGCATATACAGAAGTCACGGAAAACCCCCCAAAAGAATGATTGCCATTTATACTTTGAGTAACATCAAAACCATCAAGGCTGCTCGCTCTGACTGCTCTGACTGTCGAGGCGGGGGTTGTGTCGGTCTAACGTGTGCAGTAATTACCGGGCCGACAAACAGTCCCCGCAGCATGGGCTGATACATCCACATTCTCAGCAAAAGAGACCTAAAAGTGCCGTATATCGGGTGCTAGTCAAAGGACATGGGACGACCGAAATGCTTGTAATTATCGGATCCCGGGAATGGATATTTCTTCCATGTAGGCAAGGTAGCAACCGGCCAGCGGATCTGGTGTTGGTAGCGTAGCTGCCAAGGCCGCGTCACAACTGTGGCCAATGGCGCCATTTCCTTTTTATTGCTATCTCCTCAATATTCGCTCAGTCGTAGCCGGAATAGGAAGGTCTCTTGGCCCTTCCTGCCCCAGAATGCAAAATTGATGACTCGAGTTGCGATAGGCAGGTCAGACCAGCCTCCTCATGGGCAATCACCAAGGGGATGTCTTCCCGGAATCCTACGCCGCATGGTACCCCGCGCAGCTTACTGACGCGCGGGAGCTTCGAAGACGTAATCCTACCTACCTACCTCCGTCCATACCGCCATGCGGTGAGCCGCACCGTTGGGTAAGACGTGTAACCAAGGAAAGTATGGGCTGAGAGGTGAGACCATGCACAGGCAAGTATACCCGCCCACGTATATAAAGGGTTTGCCTTGCGTTGTCCTGGAGAGTCTGTCTTTTATTGCCTTTGACCCCCAAGAGTAGTAACATTGCTCCCCCTCTAGTCAATTGTCTGTTACCCAAGACAAGGACTCCCGCAATACCATCATGGGACGGAACTTCGTGTCATGCGCGGTAGCGCTCTACGCTGGTTTGTCCAGTGTCGCCGCGTTGACCCCAGAGGGCATGATTTCCGCCAACCGCTACGGTGATGCTACTCCAAACCCTACTGGCGTATGTCCCTGATTGCCTGAGTGAACCCTTCCGTTTGATCAATCGTGACTAACCTCCATCCAGGACTTCGCTCTTCTTACGATCAAGAAGTACTCATTTGAGAAGCACAAGCAATCTTCCAAGTGGGCAAAGCTCGATCTGAAGACTGGAAACCTCAGCGACTGGGAGGGAGACAGCGGCATTTCGGAGTTCGTATTCATTGGCCCTTCGTCTTCGTCCATCTTGTACGTCAATGGCTCCAATGCGGAAGACAACGGCGGTGTAAGCCTGTACTTCGGCGACGCCTTGGCGATTCGCGATGCCAAGTTGGTAGCTTCGATCCCTGCTCCGCTTTCTGGCCTCAAAGCTGCATTAACGCCATCCGGCGACATCAACTTCCTTCTCTCGGGCCAAGCCTATCCCAACGGGACTGCTTACAACGAGCAACTGGCTACCAAGCCAGCAAGCGCAGCTCGCATTTACACCGCGCTTTATCCTCGTCTCTGGGTAAGCATTTGGATCTTTCCAAATGACTTTGATTGCAGCTAACCCTTTACCTAGGACCATTGGCTCACTCCCCAAAAGAATGCCGTCTTTGGCGGCACCTTGAAGAAAGGTGCAGCTTCCAGCAACGGAACCTACGGTACTGGAAGCAGTTACTCATTCGATGGCAAACTGGCCAACTACGTCACTGGTATCTGCAACGTCACTTGTGCCGAGAGCCCTGTCGATCAAGAAGGCGATGAGACCGACTACGATTTGGCGCCCGATGGAAGCAAGCTCGTCTTCAGGTCCAAGGACATTGACCTGTCTCTTTCGAATTACACGAGCACCCCGCTCTACCTTGTTCCTTTCACTGGAACATCAGAGGACGCCGTGCTACTCAACCCCCGCGGTGCCGCTCCCTACACCGATGCTCAAGGCTACTCAACGGCCCCCAAGTTCTCCCCCAAGGGCGACAAGATCGCCTACTTCCAGCAAAACGGCATCAACTATGAGTCCGACCGTAGGATCCTCTATGTCGCCAACCCAGACGCCAAGAACGCCGAGATTACCAAGCTCGCCGGCAAGTGGGACCGATCGCCCGCTTCGCTCGCGTGGGCCAAGGACGGCCAAACCCTTTTCGTCCAAGCCTCCGATCTGGGCCGCGACCGCATTTTCTCCGTCCCAACCACGGCCGGCGACGACTTTGTGCCCAAGAACATTACAGATGAGGGCACGCCGGCCGGTTTCCACGTCATTCCGAGCGGCCTGCTCGTCTCGGACTCCAAGATCTGGTCCAGCCGCGACATCTACACCGTCTCCACTACCGGCGAGCCCCTCCGGACCTTCCTCCAGGCCAACAAGGTCGACCCTGAGCTCGCCGGAATCGGTCCCGAGGACGTCACCGAGTTCTACTACACCACCAACAGCTCCGAGATCAAGCAGCAGGCCTGGGTAGTCTATCCCGAGGGCTTCGACAAGTCCAAGAAGTACCCGCTCGCCTTCCTCGTCCACGGCGGACCCCAGGGAAGCTGGGCCAACGCTTTCTCACTTCGATGGAACCTCAAGACCTGGGCCGACCAGGGTTACGTCGTCGTGGCACCCAACCCAACCGCATCGTTCGGTTGGGGCCAGAACCTGACTGACGCCATTGCTGGGAGGTGGGGATCGTACCCCTACTGGGATCTGGTTCATGCTTGGAAGTACGTCAATGAGACACTTGACTTTGTTGACACTTCTCGTGGTATCGAGGCGGGTGCTTCCTTCGGCGGATACATGACCAACTGGTAAGAGTTCCCATGTTACTATATCATCTTACTCTTTAGAGACATGACTAACATGTTTGCAGGATCGCTGGACAAGAGATGGGCAAGTGGTTCAAGTCCCTTGTTACCCACGACGGCGTCACCCAAACCCTAGGCGCCTATAACAGCGACGAACTATGGTTTATGGACCATGACTACCTCGGCCCCTACAACGCAAGCGGCATGGTGCCCGGCTCGCCCTACTACGACTGGAACCCGCTGCTGTACTCTGACCAATGGTCGACCCCCCACTTCGTCGTGCACAATGAGCTCGACTACCGCCTGCCCGTCAGCGAAGGCATCCTGCTCTTCAACCTGCTCCAGACCAAGGGCATTCCCAGCAAGTTCCTCAGCTTCCCCGATGAGGACCACCTGACCCTCAAGCCCGAGAACAGCCTCGTCTGGCACACGGAGATCTATAAGTGGATCAACTTCTACAGCGGCGTCAGCAACGCAACGAGCCCGCACTAGGCATGATACTATGAGCGGGAAGGCCCTTTGAAGACCCTAAAGTATCTTATAACGAAAGTAATTCAGTAATATAATTATTCACACGGTGAAACTAGAATGTGCCTTGATTCCGACAAAGAAGAGTGATTTCTTGTGATTGTGCAAATCATGATCTCTTATCTGTAACCACAATGAGGGCATATAACGTCACATCATGGAAGGCGTGTGCTCTTTGAGAAACCTATAAATATGGCTAGCAGGATGGTCCATCTTGCCCAATGTTGATGTTGGCATTGACGTAACAGACTAACAAGTGCTAAGGGGTTTGGCCTGAAAGGGACTTGTATGATTATGTGAAAATATGTTTCGTCTCTACCTCTTCAGGCTACTACAAAGAAGGCCGCACTGCACTCCTGGGGTATCAGGAGGCTCCTGCAAGATAACACATAGCACCAAGCGCCAGGCGTGGCTTAGGTCTACCATCCAGCTTGGATCTGGATCAGGTTGTACGCTGGGAGTACCTGTGTACCTAGATGTGCTGCTTTATTTCGATCCATCCCTATTGAAGACAGATACCTAGGTACAGCTCAAGCCTCAAGTGGAGAGCCAATAAGAAAATCCATACAAGCTACCACTGGGCGTGCTCTGCAGAAGGACATCTTGGATTATTGAACCAATCAGGAAAATAGGAACCGTGTGGGTACCGTTGTTCTGCCCGATTGGAATGCGGCTCTGCTATGCGTAGGGCACCCGAACTGCTCTCGACCAATCAGAAAATTCCCCACCTTCCATTTTGGCCCTGAACACAGCCCTGATTATTCGCAAGCACGTCGGCGCGCCCTTCTCAGGCATCAGATTACTGATTTACTGATTGCAGACCCCACACTGCCCTTGGGAAAGGGTTCTTAAGGACCACTTCCCTCCCAGTTCTCAACTCTTCCTTCCTTCCTTCCTTCCTCAAACCAAACACAACTTTGGACTTGGACATCCAACATCCAACCATCAACAAGCTTCTTCTTCCACAAGCTTTGGACATTGTCCTTATTTATCAATCATCATCTTCTTCCTTCATACCTCTTTATCCACTTGATCAACCCTCTTGATCAACTCACCAAACATCTTGCACACATCATGGCTACCATTTTTCACCTTCACCCAAACATCTTTGCCAGCCGGCACACCACCACACCACCTTGCCACATCAACCATGCATTATCACTTCACCACCTCATACTTCATCAACATGCCATGTATCCACTAAGGCAAACGCCACTGGAAGCAATGATCAGGATGTCGCCTCACGCAAGCTGACTCTACCACACCTTGTAAGTGCACTTCAACATTTGTCAATATCCATGTAAGCCTTGCACTTGGCGAAACATCTAACCATCCGCTCCCACAGCTTCTCACACATGACCCTCCTTCACTCCCTTTGCACACATCTCCATCCAGCACATCGGATCCTTGGCACCAGTTTCACCTCACCCTCACATCCTCAGTACGGTTCGCCTTCCCATCCAAGACCTCGTCAGTACCTTGGCAAGCTTTGCACCAAGCAGAACTCCAGCGTCACCTTGTGCCTGCACAATGGCTCTTCTGCGCATCGCGACTTCATCCTGAACTCATCAGTCGAGCGTACTTCGGTACTGCACATCGCAGAGTTTCAGGTGATTTAATGCCAACTTGGAACACGTCTTCTGGATGGTAGGGGAATTAGGAACACGTGGATCACTGAGAAACAGAGGTGTTTACTGCTCTGCCTGGTCTTGATCACTACTGTTTGTTGACGTTGTGAATTGGCAAGTCTTGGACGCGTCTTAAAAAAAACCAGAGTTCCAGCTTCTCTTCTCAAGGATTATGGTGGCGATGCTTCACCCTCATACCAGGTAAGATACATCTTGAACCCTTATGCCTTCTTCACTTCCCTTACTGACTTCCTAGGTAAACATACCAGCCAGCAGAACCAAACAAACTTCGAGGTCTGACAGACACCTGTCTACAAGACACACCACTGAGTTCAAGACACGAGGCAAACACCACACAAGACTGGCACAAGGAGGGTCGCATCATGGCAACACTGAAGGATACGGATATGGGATATGGATATGGGCGATTGGGAACATTGGCATTGGATACACCATGTACATAGATACGCACACATGCCACTTCTTTGGAGGTTGCATGAGGGATGGTGGCAGGCACTTGCTTCAATCTTTGCTTTTGCAGCTTGGATGCAAACATCACACACACACATTCTAGCATAGCACTCAACCACACCAATCAATACAGCTGCAAAGCAATTGAAGCCATCATCATCCCTCTCGATTTGCATAGTTGATTTCTTGACAAGGTGAAGGCGACTCTTGTTGGCGATGACGAGTTAGGCCCTTGTTGTTGTGCTGGCTCGTTGCTGTCGTACCACGGCCGAGAGCTTCTCGGTTCTTACTTCTCGTATGAGTGCCTGCCAACGATTTACCAAACCTTTTGCTACGAGGCTCTCTCAAGTCTTGATAACATGCAGTTGTTATGTGACAAACTCCTCCCCAATGTGTTGCAATTGCTATCTAGTCTCATCATCAATGTGAATTTGGAATACTGTCAATGCTTGATCCCTTGAACAGTATCGAAGAAGGGTGTACAGCGTCAGCTGTAAGGCGGCTGACATCTAAATTCAGTACCGAAAGGGGATTGAGCAGAAACATCCAATCTGCATGTAGATCCGGGCTATGTCGCCGAAAGAGTCGACATGCCAAGACGCATGGCTTCGCTACTAGATACCACCCCTTTCAATACAAGCCAGCCCAGACCAATCCTCGCGCCGTTTCCAAGACCTTGCTAGCCATTCTCAACTCGGCGCCTCCATAGGTATCCGAAAGAAAACAAGAACGTCGTATGACCCGCTTGGCGTCGGAGTTGCGCTTTTGTGGTGCCGTAACGCCATTCCGAATCCGACCGCCGGAAGTCGTCGCTCCGCCTCCGCCCTGCAGGCTTGTCACCTCGTTACAGCGCCTCGGGACCAGCAATAGGGCTTGCTCGCGTAGCCAAGGATCTGTGGGGATACTCCTGGCGGCAGCAATTGGAGGGAATATTGGAATGTCGGGAGCGTGCCGCGTAGGGATAGGTGGGTTGACGGGACGCGCGATGCGATCACCCACCCATATTTGTCGTGCCTTTGGGCGAGATGGCTGCAGTATTTATACCAAGCGATCGGCGCTCGTTTACGTTTCACAGGAGTCTTTCGTCGCCAGTCGAATCCAAGTTAATCTCGAGCCATCCGAAGTCGACTAGAAAGTCATTGTCGCCTGCCGCGCAGTAGCTTGCTTCCCCTGACCCCCATCCGAACCGCCGCACACACCACACGCACCCACTCACGATGCGCACCAACGCTCTCCTCGGCCTCGTCGCGGCCGGCGCCGCCTCGCTGACCTCTGCCCACACCATCTTCGTGCAGCTCGAGAGCGGCGGCACGCGGTACCCGGTGTCGCACGGGATCCGGACCCCCTCGTACGACGGGCCGATCCAGGACGTGACGTCGGACTCGTTGGCATGCAACGGGCCGCCCAACCCGACGACGCCCTCGGACAAGATCATCGACGTCCAGGCCGGGTCCACCGTGACCGCCGTCTGGCGGCACACCCTGACCTCGGGCCCCGAGGACGTCATGGACGCCTCGCACAAGGGGCCGACGCTGGCGTACTTGAAGAAGGTGGACAGCGCGACTGCTGCTGCGGGACCTGGGAATGGCTGGTAAGTCGGATTTGGTAGTGTTACTGCCACCTTCAGTTACCAACATCATGAATAAATGCTGATCAATTTGGCTTGCTCCGCAGGTTTAAGATTCAACAGGACGGTCTCAATGGCGGCGTATGGGGTACCTCCAAGGTCATCGACAACGGCGGTCTTCACTCCATCAAGATCCCCGACTGTCTGGCCGACGGCCAGTACCTCCTCCGAGCTGAGATGATTGCTCTGCACGGCGCCGGCTCTTCTGGTGGCGCGCAGCTTTACGTAAGCCATATCTTCTGCGTATCTCTACCTCCATTTGCTACTTTTACTTACACATCATCTCTTCCTTTAGATGGAATGCGCCCAGATCAACATCAAGGGAGGAAAGGCCACATCATCCCCGCAGACATACAGCATTCCCGGCATTTACAAGGTATGAAAACCATCCTACTTCGCCCCCAGGGATTTACCGATCGCTGACACGGATGGCGATATCCACAGGCAAGCGATCCCGGTCTGTTGATCAACATCTACTCCATGGGCAGCAGCAGCTACGTGATTCCCGGTAAGCATTATCTCCAACTCCAATCCTGCCCCCCAGCACGAACCTCAGCCAGCTAATAATGTCTTTTCTCATCACTAGGCCCCGACCCCTTCACCTGCGGCGCCGGCAACAACAACCCCGGATCCGGCAACCCCGCCCCGGCCCCGACCACCATCGTCACGTCGACCAAGGCGGCATCCCCGACCACCACGGCCAACCCCGGTCAGGGAGGCGGCTGCAGCCCCGTGTCCCAGTGGGGCCAGTGCGGCGGTAAGGACTTCACGGGCTGCACGGCGTGCTCCGGGTCCCTCAAGTGCGTCGTGAGCAACGAGTACTACTCGCAGTGCCAATAGACGATATCAGGGAGAGGAAGAAGGGACGTATCACGTATGGCAGGATAAAGGTGTTTGTAAATATAGAATAATCGTTAACTGCTTCCAAGAGTAGAATTATTATTCGTATAGGAAGGTCTCGAATAGATAGAACGAGCAACACTCTGGCTCTTCGCGTCTCCACGGTACTCTTTGAATCATAGTGAGGGGTATAACTACGTTCCCAACTTTACCGTCGCCAGCCCCATCCCCCCCTTCCCCCCTTCCCCAACCGCCACTATCCACTTCATCACCAGCTCCCGCATCGTTCGCAACACCCTCCGCCCGCGGTTACCCCACAACTACTACGGTTATATGATGGCTACCAACCCCCTTACTCGTATAACCTGAAATGGGAAACCTGATCATTCCACTCGGCCGCTCAAAATTTAGAGGTTAGGTACCAATGGTCTTCATGCGAAATCTCCATTGCTCCAATTCATACACCAGTTGCATTAGTTACTGTAGCCAGGTTCTAGAAGACTTGCAACCCTCATACCTATCTCGTCCAGTGTAGCTTGCTTGGTTGTGTCCTATTATATTTTTCAATTTTCTTTTAAAAAGGGGGTTGAAACAAATTTAAAGTATAAGGAGAATTCTAAAAATTAAGAGAAAGTTGCCGAGAGTATAAAGCCTTGAAAGAAACACACGAGATATCCTGTGAAGAAGGAGCCTACAGCCGACATCGCCCAAGATATTAAGAAGGAGTCTACGGACGAGGAAAGAGGCTCGCGCACTGATAATAAGCCTTGTAATATGGATGATCTCCTGAGAGAGACGGACGACAAGATGCGAGTCGTAACATGGAAATCCGATGAAGAAGACGGATTTTTCAATGCCGTGACGAACTGATTTTGGTTCCAAGGTCATAGCGATCTCAATATTCTTGATGAATACGAAGAGGGCAGTGATCTGTTCCAGGCACAAGTTAACTGGCTTGATTTGTCCCACGAGGCGCTGTTCCGAAAAGCACACGAACAGGCCGTGACGCACCAAAACCAGATTGTCGATCGAGCCCGTCGAATCAAGGCAACGCCCGGACTCGATCCCAAAACGAAGGACATAATGATAATCCATCTTGTATTTGCCAATCGCAACAACCAACAAGTGACTACCAGCGCACTCCAAGCGCTGGTCGACAACGGTATTGCACTTGCAGACGAGACAGTGGTAACCCCCCGCAGATCTTCCCGGAAGATCTCGAGCAGGATCAACATTGCCATTTTGAGGTCGACTACAGCGACGACGATGACGACAGCATCGGCTTAATGCAAGGTCCCGACAAAGGGGTCGAGGAGATTGATGCTGGTATGGAAGAGGACACTGTCAATGGGAGTATCAAACCTGGGGACGACGTTCAAACGGATAAAGTAACGAGTCATCCACGGTTCTTCCCTACAAGTATGCTAGCTCCACAGGATTATTTCGAATGGAACAACCTATGGAGCGGCCTACAGAGTCCCAAGCACAATTTCAGGAGCGAGGGCTTCTCCCAAACGCAGACGCGTCGATTGAGACAACGAGAACCAAGTTAATAATGGCATCAAGATGAGTAGCGAGCATGACGGCGGCGGCGACAGCAGCATCCACTTCATCAAAAGTCAAGCCAAAGAGGACGGGGAGACTGACGCAGAAGTCGAGAAGAGTGACAACGTCGAGGAGAATGACGACGATGTCGCTCCTGGTAATCAAATTAACAATTAGATGATTTTGTAGTCGAGGATGAAGACGATGAAAACGGAGAAATCGGTTCCCAAACCGATCAACAGTTCCTGGACGACGCCGGTAAAGCGTTGAACAATGCTACTATAGTGCTCGTACCCGAGGAGGACACAGTGCGTTTCATCGCGCGTCAGGAATGTTCCTACACCCTAGCTGCGTGTTTGGAGTGCTCGGGGGACAACAAGCCAGGGTTGCCCGAGCATTATTCCACTTTTACTATACAGACTTCTATAAATACAGGTTACTCCACCTTCTGCAGTGATAGTAATGTCCAAGCAAAAGCTGACTAAGCTATAATATCAAAGCAATGGATCACGAATGTTCATTGGAATGAATAGATTACAGTATGAAGATAACTCTCAATGCACTGCATGTGCATGGATGCTGGGAATGTGGAAAAGTGACGGAAAAGAGAAGAAAATGAAAGTAAGAGGCGAGGGCAAGTAGGGGAGGTGAGAGAGAAATATGTCATCTCATACTTGTGCGAACACATTCATTCATTTTCATAGCTCATCTCAGCACTAACATGGGCATTGTGAATATGGAAACTATTGATGAAAGGAAACGAAAGGGAAAAAACAGGTCTTCCATCCCTCTGAGACGTTGGTAACAGGAAACCCCAGCGTGCATCACGAGATCATGCCAGGTGCAAAAGAAAATAAGTACTCAATTTGAAAAAATCAGGAACTATCAGAATCGATCTCGAGACCTCCAAAAAAAGCTGGCCAGGCTGTTTACCTATTTTTCATTAGAGGCATAGGTGCCCTTTACGACTGAGCTAAAGGACCACGGCGGCTGTACTGTATTCCTGCCTGCTGCGGTACCCCTCGCCAGTTAGAAGCTTCCTTTGCTATTGGGGTACTTATGCCGAAGCTCAGAGTTGTTTCCTGTACCTAAACAATCAACCAGCTTCCAGTCACCCGGTCCTCATCTGCATTTCATTGTGGTGTTCCAGCCTTCTTTACCTCATGTGGCATGAGTTTCTGAGCAAGATGTAAATCCTAACACACAAAAGGTCATAGATGAGATGAATGCTTCATCATCTCCCTACTTATGAGAAGAGAGGATGAGAGTCCGTTCATATGAAGTAGAAAAACGTACGCAAGTGGCTTTTACTGTGAGCCTACGGATGATTGGCAAACCGACTGAGTCCTTACTGTTCAGATATGAAGTCCTCACATCAGCCCGCAAAGCTAGACATACCGATCAAGCTTTGGAACCCAGACGACTTTCACAGAACCTGACCACATGATGGAAGAAATGCCGTCGAGCCAGTGCCTCTTGGTGATATAGAGAAGTTCCGTGAAATCTTACAAGCCAAACGGGGATATTCAAGTGCTACAATCTGAACCCCCCGTCCCAAATGCCAATGTCTTGGTGGTTACCAGAAACCTGTAGACACAACTATACTAACACAAAGCCATTGTTAATGTCAGTTGAAAGAATGAACAATGTGCCGACATGATGAGGCGCATGTTCCTGTCTTGAAGGCAAGGGTAACACAGAAACCACTGGGAGATGCGTACATTGCCGATGAAGACACTCTTTTCTTTGATATGCATTCAGACGAGACTTTGCCAATCAATGGACAAGGACTTTTACTCGACTACGTTGTCGTCGCACAAAGAAAACCATCAAGAATAACACACCTGCCGGATCGGTCACGTCTTTATTCAACATGTCTCAAACAAAGCCAGACCACAACAACTTCCACGGCGTAAGGGTTTGTTACTACCACCATACATATTCGATGCGCTATATAGGTAGAGTAGTGAGAACTGACTTGGATTACGTTAGTTGGAACGCTTGGAGTATTATTAGTATTACGAAAATAGGAGAAAGCCAGATCTTACCACATCTCAGCAAATATTAGCCAGCCTCTGCGAAGCGAAGATGTCGGTAAATATAACTAGAACGTCCGTCCTGGAGGATGGAACACTGCCGTTCCCCTCGAGAGGCCCGAAAAGCATCCCCATCCCTGTTGGGTCAGAGACGAACTACGCGAAAAGCGCCCTGAGGGGACTCAACCTGCTGCAGGCGCGCTACGACGAGCCCGTCAACTCGCGCAGTCTCACCAGCTCCCTTGAGTACATCTACGACCACCTGCCCGGCAAGGTGCAAGGCCTCATGACGTGGATGGGGCCGGACGACTTCGACCTGTTCCCGCAGGAGGTCGACAACTTCGACACAGAGGGCTACCGGCAGTACCTGGAGAAGCATCGGCGCTTCTACAAGGCCACGTACGACTCCATCCAAAAGAACGAGTACTACGTGCAGCAGGTCGACACCAAAGACGACCACTTCGTCACCGTTATCCTGCACCTGGTCAAGGACGACCCGGAAAACACCGAGAAGAGCGACCCGTTCACGACCGTCGACTGCTCCATCTACGTCGACCCCTCCACAGGTTCCACCTCGCAGCGGCGCGTGAACAACGTGCGCGCGCGCGTTTGCGAATTCATGCGGCCGATCCTCGGCAACATCGACGATGAGCGCGGGCACGAGCGGTCGCTCTGGGTGCCGCAGGCCCGCCCCGCCGACGTGGAGTGGAGCTCGGGGCTGCGGGCGTACGTGCTGTTCGAGCAGCTGACGCGGCGGCTGGTGGACCTTGTTGTCGAGGGCCGGGGTCGCACGTACTGCGGCGACGCCATGTGGCGGCCGACGTGCGGCTGGACCAACCTCGAAAAGGCGCGCGGCGACATGGCCGGCGCCGCGGCGCAGCAGGTCCGGCGCTACATGGGCTACACGCCGCGCGTCACGCTGTCCCTGCTCAAGGCGCCCAAGCACGGCAAGGAGGACCCACAGGCGCTGGTGCAGCACAAGCTGCACACCCCGCCGGTGATTTCGCAGTATTATTCGGAGCCTGGCGTCACCGCCACAGACGACAGTGATGACAACATTATTGATGACAAGGAGGAGGGCTTGGAAGAAGAGACTGGCCAGTCGGAGTCGGAGTCGGACGAGGATGAGGAGGCGGAGCACAGACGGAGTGTGGAAGAGGCTTTCATGGAGCTTGCTGGTGAGGACGAGGCAGATAACGACGAGGAGGAGGAAGTAGAAAAAGAAGAAGAGCAACAGCATCAACAGGGCGAGCCTGCACAAAGCCGAGCGGCTACCCCTGAACCTGAGGACGTGGAGATGACGGATGTTAGTGGCGAAAACGAGGAAGACCCGGTAATAAGTGAAGAGCCGCACCATAGCCAGCCCGACGTTCTCGATATTCACTTCATAAACGACGGGGCCAAAGCCATGAAAGAGGAGCATGACGATGATGAGACCATAGAAACCCCGGTATTCCACGGACCTCATTGGCCCCACGAGATCCCTCGCCCCCCATCGGCCGCGGCGCGTTTCTTGGCTAATAGGCTCGACCTGGAGCCGCCACAACAAGATACTCCCCTAACCTTGAATACAGGGACGGACTTCTTCGAGGTCGAAGTGGAAACGTCTAAAGCTCCCCAGAACGAGGAAAAGGATGAGTTTTCGACCACATCCCCTTCTGATATCGAGGTCACTATTGAAGACCACAACAACGAAGATGCCGAGTCTCAGGTGATCGAAGAGATTTCACAGTACAGGTTTGTTTTCTTCACCCCAAGCCAAGTCATGTCCCCAGGAAGCGACTCACAGTATAGTAGCACCAGTAGCCCCGCTCCAGACGCGGAAGACTATGACGACGGGCAACGCGAAGAGTTCAACCGCAGCGATGCGCCGAGTCCCGAGTCCCAAGATTTGCCCGAAGCACCCTTTACACCTATGGTCTGCTCTTTCCCCGCTCGTCCGCTCTTCAGCAGGCCGTCGACGCCGTTGACGGCCGAGAGCGCGAAGCGGAAGCTCAGCGTCGAGGACAACTACGACGACTACAGCCCCACTCAGGCGGAGTCTCCTGCGAAGCGCCAGCGTACCGACGGTGAGAAGCCGATTCCCGACGGTCCTATTGATGTAAAGGAGGAATATGACCCTGCGTCGCCGCCCCTCGGTGGCCACCCCGAATCGCAGGTTAGTCCTTCAGCTGCTGCCGCCGCCGCCGCCGCCGCGATTGCAAGGTCGACGACGACGGGTAGCCAGATCCCGGGCCTCACGTTGACGCAGGAACCTGGCGCTGCTTCGACCGAGACGACGGTATGTGAGAGTCAGGCTGCGCCAAATGAAAGCGAGGAACAGCAGGAGTAATCACATGTCTCATAGCTGGAGAGGTTGGTCTATTGTGATATGGTTTGGTGGTACTGTATAAAAGGAGTTCGCATAGATTGTAGCTTAATAATTTGAATGTCATTGGGTATAGGTCACCATATAATAGTACCGTTTTAGCTGAGCGTTTTAGGCATTATTGACAGGTTGGACCAATTTATTGATTCAGATAGGTTCAAAGACTCACGCAGACCGTTCTGTGAAACTCATATCTAGCCTTTTGGGCTGTGACTTTATATAACTGGTCGGCTTCTTCACTCGATAGAAAGGATTCAGGGGCAAGAAGAAAATGCATCAAGAGGTTTCGTGACTCAATTGAATGACAAGGAAAAATACCGAGCTAGTTCCAGCGTACAGATGCAACCCCGACTAACACCCAACAGAGAAAGATGTGGTGCCCGAATCGAAACCCATGCGACCTTCCCCCACCTTCCATGTAAATAATCTCATAGACTGTTCTCCTCCGCTTCCATCGCATCGATGCACTCCTTCCACTTAGCCCACGCCGCATCGCCCCCCGGCAGCCCGCCCACCAGGGGCAGACGCGTCCCATCCGGGTCCCCGAAGCCGCGGAGGCGGCTGATGGCCTCCTTGATGCCGACGGTGCCGGTCTGGACGATGAGCTCCTCCATGGCGCTGAGCTTGTACTGGAGGTCGCGGCGGCGGCGGACCTCGTCGTCGGTGAGGCCGACGGTCTTGACGGACAGGGCGTAGAGCTTGGTCACCGTCTTGGGGAAGAAGCCCGCGCAGCCGTCGATGGCGCCCGCGCCGCCCACGACCATCACGGGCAGCAGCTGCTGGCCCAGCCCCGAGAAGGTCTGGAACTGCGCGTGGTCGATGTGCGGACTCGACGCCACTTGGGCGTGGTATGACATGTCGCCGTGCGACAGCTTGCACCCGACGATGTTGGGGTGCTTGGACAGCGTCGCGAAGGTCGAGGGGACGACTTTGACGTTGTTGGAGACTCCCGGGTAGTGGTAGCTGGCAGTCGTGTTAGTGGGCAGGTTCTTCAACTGGTGTAAATCTCTTTCCCAGGGCTTGATTGACTTACATCAGAATGGGAATGGGGCTCTTATCAGCGACGGCGGTAAACCATTGGATGATACCCTCCTGCGTGCTGGCGCCAGCGAAGAAGCCCGGGACAAGACAGAGACCCCACTGAGCGCCGGCCTCCTTCGCACTCGTCAGCTGAGAGACGGTCTCCCCCACGTTCTGTGTCGCGGTGCCGGCAATGATGGGGTAGTCCTTGAAGCCGGCGCCGTCAAGGGATTTCCGCACGCTCGACAAGATCTCGGAGCGCTCTTGATTCGTTAGGTGAATGGCCTCGCCCGTGCTGCCGAGCACAACCAGCCCTGTGATGCCGGCTTTGGCCAAGTAAATTGAGTGCGCCGCTTGCGTATCGGCGTCGTATGGCGAGGCGATGGCGTCGTAGCTCGCCGACTTCCTGGACTGGAAGAAGGTGGGTACCGGCACGTAGATGCCGGCAGGGGGGATTGGAGCCATGGCTGGTGGTTTTTGGGTCTTACAAGCTTAGCAACTTGAGGTATAAGGACAGCAACTCGATACACGAAAAAAATCAAAAGAATTTGAAAATGGATCGAATGGAATGACTGATTCATCTAAAACTACTCATAATTCCTTCCTTGCGTACATTACTTATTTATGGTATCGGGGGCTTGCGCGGGGTTCTCCAAGGCAAGTGTCGCCCGTACCCGATTACCGAGGAATGAGGTCGGTACTTCGGGGCAGCATTGCAGCGATCTTGGAGCGAATAGTTTTGTCGGCGCGCGTCCGATACGCTTGCCAAGAGTTCGGACAAGGACCCGGAATGTCCAGTAAACGTCAAGCTTGCCAGCACTAAAAACGCCCTTTGACGCCCCTAAATATCCTAAGGTTGCCATGGTTTCAATTATTAATGAATGCGATTCTACCGCCCACCTGCGCCCGAATACGCAGTACGGAATTCCATCTAACGCCCGAGCTAGTCAAATGACGGCAACCAAACAGATTCACAATGCTTTCATCAATACTTTCATGCGCGCCTTCCATCTGGCCCTTTTACACAGGTAATTAGTGAGCACGACTAGGTAACCAGATTCAATTGGGCTTTGTGATGGTACCAAGACCATGTGCAACCCCTAGGAAAAGTGGAAGTTGTAGCCTGCATAGCCTCAATGATTTTGACCAGCATTTTAGTTTTAGGCAGCACTCTGCTATAATAACAAGTGACTCAGCGCCACAACAACAAAGCAGTTGCAACTTACATCGTCCTACTCTACTGAGTCAGTTGGGTTTCACGCATTCGGCAACTATTTCCAGTTCTTTATTCGTGTAATAAACAGCATCAAGAAACGAACAGTTACTCACAATTGAAAATGTTGTCGACGCAGCCAATACCTGTCAAGACTTCTTACGAGTCGCGGGAGGTGGTGATCCCAGACGACTTTCTGCGGGACGAGCGCCACACCGCGGACTCCATCAGTTACAAGGTCATCAACTTCAAGGAGACGGACCTGCCGCAGTATGCGCCTTGTTACGCCGCGGTGCTGGACAACGTGCTCACGCGGGCCGAGTGCGACACCCTGCTGCAGCTCGCCGAGGCGAGCGTGCGGGACGAGGACAAGACGGCCGAAGGCAGCCCCTGGAGGCCCGCCATGGTCAACGTGGGCAACGGCTACGAGGTGCTCGAGGCGAGCTACCGCAACAGTGACCGTATCATCTGGGACCAGCAGGAAGTGGTCGACCGCATCTGGGCGCGCGTCACGCAGGTGCCCGGCATCATGGACAAGCTAGGCAGCGTGACGGGCGAGGAGCTGCTGGGCGTGACCAAGCCCGGGAAGCTGCCGACGTGGTGGGATTTCCACGCGATCAACAAGCGCATGCGCTGCCTCAAGTACGGCAGCGGCCAGTTCTTCGCGCCGCACTGCGACGGCCCCTACAGCTACCGGGGCGACGACGGCACCGTCTACCGCACCCACTACACCGTGCACATCTACCTCAACGACGCCAAGGCCGAGGTCGGCGACGAGGACAAGGACAAGACAGAGCTCGAGGGCGGCGCCACCACGTTCCTGTCGACCAACGAGGAGCGCCGGCTCGATGTCAACCCCAAGGCCGGCCGCGTCTTGATCTTCCAGCACCGCAGGCTATACCACTCTGGCGACAACGTTCTGGCGGGCACGAAATATACTATCCGGACGGATCTCTTATACAAGCTGAGGAAGGGCAAGAATGGTGCCTTGGAGGCCTAATTGGGGATAACAAATGGGGGGCGAAGGCAGTTGTGATGTAGTAAGCGATACCTAGGACACTGCGAGAAAGCTGATGGACCTCGCAATTGAACTAATGGATGAATGGATGAATGAATGAATGCATAACTGAAACCCTTACCTATCCATCTACTTGCTATTTCTAATTGTTCATGTTTGTTCATTCATTTGTCTATCGTTGATGTGGCAAGGCTCGTTGTGTTGCCCCTGTTGTTGGTGGTTTGGGCGGCTGGTAGTTTAGGGGCGCTAGAGGGGTGTCATTGTCGCTAAAGTCACTGTGATGCCCACTGTAGCTTCCATTTCCCGCAGACATTTCGGGCCTTGCCACAGGCAGTTTCTCTTTCTCTTCGTCCACCACGTCTCGAAACCCCACGGCTCTTAACCCAACTATCACGAAACAAAAGTGCACGTCAGTTTATAGGATTCGCGATAATACCCAACAAGAATTGGTGAGACTGCTTACCTGCTGCAATGCGACCCATCTCAATTACGACGGGAATCCAAGTCAGCGCTGCGAGGATTTGCCCAATTTCCCATTTGTTGATTTCGACCTTGGACAATTCGTCCTGCGATGCCACGGTGAGAACGCCACGGATGTGCAGAATGAGCCCGAGTATCGTCCACATGCCCACCAGACAGAAGAGAGGCAGCACTATGTGAAAAAAGCAAGATACCAATCGCGACGCTACGTTCGTTGTGCTACCCCGCAACCGCTCGATGAGACGCACGACTCCTATGATGAGGTACATCCCGGGCGGCATCAGCATGACAGCCCACACGCAGCACACCGCGATCTTCACATCGCGAGTGCTTTCATCGAACTGGTAACGGCAGTAGGGCGCCATCCAGTGGGTTTTCTCGTGCAGGAGCTCGCCAAGGACCGCCATGCGCTTCGTGGTGGGCTGTAGAAAAATGAAGATGAAGCTTAGCCCGGGGTGGTTCAGGGCCGTGAGCCAGATGACCGCCATCCACAGGCAGTAGAGCACGAACGTGGCGGCCCGGAAGAACCAGTAGCGGAGGCGGACATGGGTCGCGTCCACGAGGCAGCATAGCGCTAGGAGCGGCAGGAAGGCGAACGACGATACTAGGCTGTTGACAAGCAGAAATATGGTCGTATCGGCCCCGTTGGCTTGGTACGACCGGATTGTCGCGATCTGGATGCCGAAGCATAGCATGCTCGCGCCGAGGAACATATCGTGCAGTGCTCCCCGGTGCACATCTAACACCCTCGTGACTACGAGAGACACAGGGCCCGTTCTGGTCCGTCTCTTGATTAACCGCGGAAGAAACATAAGGACGAGAAAAAACACCGTGACCAGCGCGGCCTCCATGTAGTACGAGGTCAAAACCTGGGTGGAATATATTTCAGCCTACACTGTTCACTAGATGACAGTATGCCCACTCAGGGGATAATTGATCTTCGAAGAGATGAGTGCGACTTACACCAATGCCAGCCAGATCTGGGTCAACATCGGCGCCTCCGGCAGACCACATAAGACATGCCCGCTCCATGCAAGCTGGGTCTACCTCAGCGACCCTCCAAAACTTGTATCCATGCCAGTCCAATTCCGTCACGGCATGATCGCCTGGGAATGTCACGTTAAACCTCTCGGGCTCAATGTGTTGATACCATGTCAGAATCGCGCTCCAGGATGGTTCGTGGGTTACCATATCCGGTGGCAAGATTGATCGGAGGTAGTCAATCAGGCTGTCGAGTACGCCAGGCTTCTCGGCCTGGCTGTATGCTATGAAGCTGTCACAGGATCTTGCGTAGTTTAGCCTATCGCTGCTGCCGGATAACAGCTCCCATTGGTCTCCCGTCTTGGCCATCCTTCCTGTCGTTATGGGCTGTTGGTTGCCGTGGGGGTCGGCTACCCAAGGTGTCCGGCTTCAGCAAATGTGTCAGTATGGGACGCAAGAGGAAATCGGAAAGCTTTTAGCTATGGGAGGTGCTGACTGGTGCTTCACGCTCGATTTGTAATATCTCGATGTTTTGCACAAGGCGAGGAAGGCAAGATTGCCCCTGGTTTTCAATAAGTGCTTAATGGTCTTGCGCCCCCCTGCTAAAACCCCCACGAGATAATGCATAGCCCTGAGCTGAAATGCCGGGCTGATGAAGGATTTGGCTGTGGCAGTACCAATTGAACTCGGCGAAGCAAGGCACCCCAATAACGAGCTCAGCTAATCCGCCACTTCCACTTCCAAGGTCAGCATTGCGAGCAGATCTTCGACGGACATGGGTCTAGTGCTTACACGGTGATTGATCTTGCCTTTAGATAGCAGCAATGATATCACTCTACGCTTCGCAAGAAACTGAAAACATGTAATGATATAACGAGAAGAAGGAATTCATAGTTAACAATATGCAATGCTGAGTTCGAATTTCCTCTCATCGCTTTGCGCCGCCACCGGCGCCACTGCAGTCGTCTTGCGGTCTCGCTCAACCGCCGCACCGGCGCGCTCGTCTTCCAGGTTCTCGGCGGAAGCGTCGACAAAGCCCCAACCCACTACGCTGTATCGCGCCCCCGCGGGATCGGCAATGTTCCAGATAAGGCTCAGCAGTGCCATTGTTGGCGTCGAACCACAGGAGCCCGTCCCGTGAAGGTAGAGGGCGCTGTCGCGGTCGTTCGTCTCCACTGCCGCGTAGTAGTCGGTTACCTTCCCGGGGATGGACGGCCGCCGCGACTCGCACGTAGCATTTGGAAACAAGCTGATTTCAAGAAAGAAGAAGGGCGACTAACCAAAGGGGGTCGTCATTTATGGTGTCTTGGCTATTCCCACACTCACTAGTGAAATTGTGGGTGTGCTACTGACTAGCAACTATAACCTCCAAGGGGTAATACATATTTCTTGATCCTTACAGCGTTTCTTATGCCCACAACTTCAGCTATCTTCACGTGAATCGACTATAAATCCGTCATGGATTGTCCGTGTCTTAATACATTGGTGAGGGATAAGGCCACCCGCCCTGTTCATGTTGACTTCAAATCGCAGCGGTCCAAACAACGCATCCAAATCCTCCATCAGTCCCTAGAGGGGATTCATTGATGACCTCGACCTAGAATGTGATCTTGCGGAGAAGTTAACTTGATGTGTCTTCTCTGCATGTGCGAGGCGGGTCCCATCGAAGTCGGTCGAGTGGTAGCAAGTCCTGCTCTCTGCCTTTCCAATGGTCTTCCCCGGGATCCTGGAAAGAATCAGGTAGCCGAGACCCAAATGATTGTCCTTTGTCGTGTCCCATGCGACGACCCAAGGCGCCTTCAGGGTTGTGTGCGTTTCCAAGTACTGGGGAATAGCGGTTATCTGTGGTATGGATTCCTGTTTTCACTCGTATATCCGCAGAGATGGCACGAGCCAGATACTACTACATAACGCCCAGCGGCCAAACTTTCTACCATAGCAGCCACCACCATAGTCACCACAGCAGCCGCCATGGGGGTTATCACGCAGACTGGCTAAATGCCATGACATTCTTCAGCGGAGGCGGTACGAGCACGTATCGAAACAGCTATGGACACGGTTCGTCGAGATGACCGGGAGAAGTCAACTGTACGATCATGTAAGGACAAAGAAGGAAGACAAATGAACGTGGCGTAGTGATACACGATTCGCAGTTTAAGCCGGGTGGTGGCTACATTTGTCACTATGTCACACATGCTGATAGTCAGGCACGAAGCTATTATATCCTTTTAGCTAGAAGTTATATATAAATCAAGTTCAGAGTGCCGTGGCTTAACCCAAGAGTCTTCTCCTTATCTTTCCAGGGAAGGAACGCAGTGAAATACTTCCAAAGAAAGGAGAGAAAACAAATGTAAAACATACAATTTGCCGTGCGGATAACCGTAATCATGCCATCACACCGTCGACGCAGATCAAGACGCCATCCATCTAGTAGCAATCAATCGAGTAGCTATCAATCCACTGGCTGTCCCAGTAGCTACCCTCGCGGGGGGCACTCCTACACCCGAAGGCAGTTGGGCGGCATGCGATACTTCGCCGGCGGCACATCTAGCCGAGCGGAATACCTTGGCCGCCGCAGGTGGAATAACGATAGCTCCGGATACGGGTTAAGGAGGCGGCGCAGGAGGAACAATCAAGTTCGCACGGCGTGTATGATGATGTAATTTCTTAGCAGAATGTCAAAGACAAGTTATTTACTAATAAGATTTCGTGTATATATGCAATGTGGTAATATGTTGTCGTTGACTTGGGTACTTAGCCTTGGATGACCTTGGCGCCCTCGGCGGGCTCTAATACTTTCCACTTGCACTCGATGTTCTCTTGCTTGAACCTCGCAATGATCCTGTTGGCAATCTCTTCGAAGTTGCCTACGCGGTCGGACATTAGCACGCCTCTTATATACTTCTTTTCCCCAGTTCATGCGTGTCCAAATGTGGCACTTATGAGATGGCGAGTGGGCGGGTGGTGTTGACTTACTGGTGGCAAGCGCCAGGATGGTGGGGCCAGCGCCCGAGAGGCAGACACCCAGAAGACCGGGCTGGGTGGAGGGCGACATGGATGCGATAATGTCGCCGAGGCCGGGGATGAGGGTCTGGCGGTACTGCTGGTGCAGCTTGTCCTGCATGGCGAGGTAGATCATGTCCGGATCGGGCGGGGACTGGCCGAGGGCAACGGGCAGGAGGGCGATACGCTGCAGGTTGAAGGTGACGTCCTGGCGCGGGTAGTGGGTGGGCAGGACCTCGCGGGCCTTGGCGGTGGGCACCTCGAACGCGGGCATGATAGCGATGGCCTTGATCTCTTTCGACCAGTGGAACTTGATGTGGTGGCCAATGCCGAAGGGGGGAACGGGCGGGCTCTTGCCCGTGTCTTCACCGCCGGCCGGCGCCGGCAGGACCTCGCTCAGGGGGATCTCTACCCGGGCCACGTCCTCGGGCGCCAAGGGCTTGAGGTAGGTGCCGACGAAGCCGCCGAAGAGGGCGGCGCCGACGTTGTCGGGATGACGTTCTATGAGTCCATGTTAGCCAATTGGGTGTTTCTTGAACTAATAATCGATATCGTCTTAAGGGGTCGCACCAATCATGAGACAGAAGTCGAAGAGGCGCTCATGGGTCAAGTTCAATTTGCCCACCGTGTTGCCCAGCAGCACACCAGCCACAACGGCGGCACCGGAAGAGCCCAGACCGCCTCCGAGAGGGATGGGGTTGTTGATATGCACATGGGTCTCAACCGGGAAGGCTCGCTGATCATGACACCTCAGAACGTAGAGAGCAACCCGGGTAAGCAGGTTGGCCGAGGGGTCAAGAGGCACCTCGCCCGTTTCAGCGCCTTGGCCCTCGTAGGTGATTTTGCAGTTCAAGGGCTCCTGCGAGGAGGTCTTGGACCGGTCAATGGTGACGGTCAGCTCGAGGTAGATGGACAGGGCCAGGCCAATGACGTCGAAGCCAGGGCCGATGTTGGCTGACGAGCAGGGGGCTCGGATGGTGAAGGTCTCCATTCTGTCGCAGTCGGCAAAGCACACACACAGACAAGCAAGGAAGCAAGGCAGTAGCCGAACAGTCGGAGGGTTATAAACAAAGCAAAATAGAAGAAGATATACGTCTCGGATGGAGGAGTCTAACTTGAAGAAGTTCGTACCCAACCAGCAAGCAATCGAACCATGTACCTACTGTTACTCACAGTTGTTTAGTGTGTTCCTGTCCTTGCGACGTTGCCGACTTCGGGCGGGACAAGCAAATTTGAGAAGGGTGGGGTGAAACGACGTTAGACTCTGTCAGCCCTACCAGCCATGTGGGGGTCCTTGAATCCAATGTTCATCCTGGTTGTTTGGTTCTGCGCTTACCTGGCTCCTGGTAGCTTGGAACTGCAAGTTTTGCCTTTGGTTGGATTCTATAGCCATACTTCTCAGAGACGAAAGTCAGCCCGGAGCAGCAAACATATGGAGTGATTGGTTTTCGTATCGCCATTCACTCGTTGGCGGGGTAGCAAGTTGAATTGAAAGTGCTTAGTATCAGAGCTGTAGTATTACCTAACGGCCGGGTAATCTCGCCTAGAGGGGAAGGGCCGGAGTACGGGCGTATTGAGATACACTACGTCGTGTGGTTCGTGATATGTTATATATAAAAGAAACTGAGGTTACCAACCTAGATATGTAGCTAACCTAAGAGCAGAATGACCGGATATTCACTTATATGCCGGTTTACATAGCTCGGAACATTGCCCAGCATAACTAGACTTGCATGCGTCATGGACAATCCGTAGTCTGGCATAGAAGGAAGGGCCAGCACTTGAGCAGCAGCCAAGCTCAACCAAGAGAGTATTCATTGACATATGGACTATGCAAATGAAAGTAATGATAACATGATATCCTGATGATACATGTTATCGAGCAAAGCCAACCCCGTAATATGAGGTCCTAATTGAGCAATACTTGAAGTAATACCCCAGGGACCTGGAAACTTTTGCACCTTGAAGCATGTGGCAGTCCATCTTTTCCCCACCGCCTTCTTTATTGGGATTAGTGCGGGGCGGATTTAGCGTCTGTCAAGGTACTTTCCCAGGCAGCCAGGGTCATAATAGCGGCCTGGCGACGAAAAGGAGTGAGCGCAACATCGTTGCCTGTCAATTGAATGCAATTGCATTTGGTGACAGCTTGCCAGAAGCCAGGAGCCATTCTGCCACCCAAAAGGAGCAACACGTAATATTACCGTACTGCTTCACAACACTCACTCTGCTGGCTCTTCTCTGTTCCACGAGGTGGTTGTTTGTTTCTGTTTGGCTCTCCCGCGACTCTCCCGATCCTTTCGCGCATGTGTCACGACCGGCCAGCATGAACTTCCTCAAATCTGCCGTGGCTTCGGCCATTGCTCAAGGGCCCCCATTCCCCTACTCCTTTGGCGACAAGGTCGACATCGACTCTTCCATATGGACGCTATACAATGGCACGAAACGAGTTAGTAAACTCTGAACCGACCAACCATCCACAAAAGACGCAAGCTCACACATGGATCTAGGAAGATGGCAGCAATTGCAGCATCTTCTCCTTCGATGTCGTCGCGAACAAGAGCCGATTGACCCTCGCCAAGAACGCGCTCAAGAAGTTGCGCACCATGCGACACCCCGGCGTCATCAAAGTCCTGGATGCGGTCGAGGTACGAAATGACAGTTAGACAAATGGCCAGACATGCGTATGCTCACACCTTCGCCCACAGACCGAAACCTACATCTACATTGCGACCGAGCGCGTTGTACCTTTGCGATGGAACGTCAAGAGGAAGAGCTTGAGCCCAGAAACAATGAAATGGGGTCTCTATAGTGTTGCAGTACGTATGGCCTCGCGCTACTGATTCTCGACATGCCGAAAATTGCTAACACACCTCAGCGTACAATCAAATTCATCAACGACGAAGGCTCCTCGATACACGGCAACCTCAAGGTCGGATCGGTCTACACTTCTGAAAGCGGAGAATGGAAACTGGGTGGCTTCGAGGTCCTGAGTAATGTGAAAGATGACGATGCCATCGTATATACGTACGGAAGCCTGGTGCCCGATTCAGGAAGATATGCGCCCCCAGAGATCGCCCGAGGCGGCTGGGATTCCATCAAGAAGAACCCGCACTCTTCTATCGATGCCTACAACTACGGTACCCTGATCTATGAGGTGTTCAATGGCGACTTTGTGGGCGCCGACCAAGCAGGCCAGACGAAGGGGATACCGCCCGCCATGCATGCGAGCTACAAGCGACTGGTCAATGCCAACCCGAAGGCCAGGATTACGGTGGGCGCATTCTTACAACAAGGGCAAAGAACCGGGGGCTTCTTCGACACCTCCTTAATCAAGTTGACCGACGGTATCGATAACCTGGGCATGAAGTCGGAAGAGGAGCGGGAGGAGTTTCTGAGCGATCTCGACTCCTTGACTGACGACTTCCCTGAAGACTTCTTCAAAATGAAGGTGTTACCAGAACTGCTCAAATCTGTCGAATTTGGCGGTGGCGGTCCCAAAGCGTTCGGTGTGGTTATGAAGATAACTACCAAGCTGTCTAGCGACGACTTCGAAGCGCGGGTACAGCCAGTGGTAGTCAGGTTGTTCAGTAACCCTGACCGTGCAATTCGAGTCTGCCTTTTGGATAACCTTCCCCATATGATTGACCGTCTTCCAAACAAAGTCGTCAATGACAAGATCTTCCCTCACCTGGTACGTATTTGCATATCACCTTATTTTTGACAAGTACTAATATAGCAACAATAGGTTTCTGGCTTTACGGATTTAGCACCAGTTGTGCGAGAGCAGACACTCAAGTCTGTTCTTGTGATTATATCGAAGCTTTCGGACCGCGTCATCAATGGTGAACTCCTGAAATACCTTGCCAAAACCGCCAACGACGAGCAGCCAGGTATCAGAACCAACACTACCATCTGTTTAGGGAAGATCGCGAAGAACCTAGGGACTGCATCGCGTTCAAAGGTGCTAATCGCCGCATTTACTCGTTCGCTGCGAGATCCATTTGTGCATGCCCGTAGCGCAGCCTTGATGGCGCTGGGCGCAACAACAGAGCACTTCACCGACGAGGATTGCGCGGCAAAGCTCATGCCCGCCATCTGCCCATCCCTGATTGATAAGGAGAAGGTAGTGCGCGATCAGGCCGTCAAGACATTGGACGTCTACATGCAAAGGGTTCGCAAGGCCGCATCTACCATGCCCGATACAGTATTGCCCCCACCGACTGTCAATGAAGCCGGTGGTGCCGCCGGTCCTCGCATGAGCACGCCGCAACCATCCGAGGCCTCGTCCTGGACAGGCTGGGCGATCTCCTCGTTCACCAACAAGCTTTCCGCGGCGGCTGGCGAGATCCAAACCGGCGCAGGCAACAACGGCACAGCGAACCCCTCGAGTCTCAGTGCGCCTACACCGCCGGGCTCTGCGCGTTTGACGCCCACAACATCCTCGGCATCCGCCCTCCATCGCCAAGCCGTCAAATCACCCCCACCACCTTCGATGTCCCGGACCCCCTCTACCACAGCAGCCGAGGCCTACTTCAAGGACCCTGAACCGGCGTTCGAGGACGAGGGCGCCGACGACGCCTGGGGCGACATGGGAGACATGGACGAGAACGAAGACGGCAACGACGACACCTTCGACGCGAAGCCCGCCGTGTCCAGGCCGACCATCAAGAAGGCCGCCTCGTCCGCGCCCTTCGACGACGGGTCCGAGCCCGACTTTGCGGGCTGGCTCGCGGCGCAAGCATCCAAGAAGAGCGGAGCTCCCGGCGGCAAGCCCCTTCCCAAGGGACTATCCAAGGGAGGAGCTACTGCTGCAGCTACTACGGCTAGGAAGCCCAGTGCGACGGTGGCCAAGCCGAAACCGAAACCGCTCGTGGCTAAGAAGATTGATACGACGCCCAAGGAGACTAATGATGACGAGGATGGGTGGGGTGACGGGTGGTAAAACATCTGGGAGGGTCTGGGAAATATGATAGAATGAGCCGTGGATTCATTGGGCATTGGCTGATATTGGCACTGGCATGGCAAGGCAAGGCGTTATTTGGAGTTTTGGAATTAGCCGGATGAATAATCCATCATCCTCTTTTTGGTTACAGTTACATAGGTAATTAGGTACATCTTATATACCACGCAATCCTCTGCAGATGGAGGAGTTGGCCAATATCACACAATTCAAGACGTTACAGACCATTGGACTCATGAACGTGTTTTGCCATCATCAATTTGGGTGAACTGTGTGTCCTATCTGCAAGAAAGAGCGAAAACCTCTAGAAGCAAATGGTATTGATCATGCCACATGAAACTGATTGCTTTCTCCTTCCTTTCCTTTCCCTCCTTTCGCCGCCATCGATCGGGATGCATGATAAACCTCCTCTGATTGAGGGGACCCAAGAACCAATCTCGTCGGAAACGGGTCTGCTATACCTAACATGGAGTACAAAGTTGTAGAATGTGAATGGAAACAACGAAAAGAAAAATAAAGGCAAAGCGGTATTGAACTCCTTTCCTCCTTTCCCTTGAACGCCATGCGCGTTGAAAAGTGAATTAACCCTCTGCGTGTTGGGTCGACTTCTCAACGATGAAAGAAAACAAGTAATACAATGAGGAAGATCCGCTGCAGCTTTGGTGCAAATACTGCCGCTGCTAGACAACGAATGTGTTGCTTAATCTTCCGAATGAAATGAAAAGAACGCTTTCCGAAAAGGCACAAATTGGCCAAGTTGAGTGTGAAACCAGTAGTGATCGTAAGGAATATCATCGGGGTCAAACAGGCCGGTATTGGTTTGTTTACTGATGACCTTTCTGTTGTCGCTTCTTTCGAGCCTGGATCCGCTCTCGGAGATCCAGCTGGACGTAGAGCGGTGCGTCCTCCCACTGAGGATCGTCATCGTCTCCCTCAACAGCTGTTTCCTCTTCGTCTTCTTCATCACTGTCCGCGATTGCCTGGCTTTCGAGACTGGCGATGGATACGTCTACCCACTTATCATTGGCAGCATCACCCTCGACACCATCATCACCATGAGTCTTATCATCACCATTGGCCGTATCATTAGCCACTCCATCAGGAATACCAGCATCCGTGTTGCTGATGTAAGGAGAAGGCGGACGTCGGCGAGGCTCACCTCGCTTGCCTTTAGGTAAAGGCCTGCTAGGGTGGCGGCCCCGGTTACGGTTATTGCCAGTCTGCTGGTTGTTACCCGAGGGGCCAGCCACAACAGTAGTCGAGCTACTTCGATGCTTCTTCTTATGCTTCTTCTTAGCCTTGCTGGGGCTGCTGGTTGAGAACGATAGCTGCAAGTCACGGCGAAAGACGGGCCCATCTGGAAAGAACAAGGAAGTACCCCACTAGCGAGCCTCCGAGTAATCGTTGAGGGCGACACATACAGCTCCGCGATGGTGTCCGTTATACTGCCGAATCACTTGCTGCGAGTGGAGCTCCCAAAGCCGGGCGTAGTGGTCCGAGCAGGCCGTTACCAGGTAGGCCGAGTCGGCGCTGAAGGCGCAGTCCCACACCCAGCGCTGATGGCCTGTCAAGGTCGCCTCCAACGGCCAGGGCTTGGGCGCGTTGGGGTCCTTGGGCGGATTGCCGTCGGCATCGGGCGACGCGATAGCGGCCGGGTGGAACGTGTTACTGATAGTGTTGGAGGGGAGAACCCGGGGAGTGGAGGTCTGGGGGTTGATCACCGGGACGTCAATGTTGGGATCAACGTCGGCAACAACCCAGATCTTGGCGGTATGATCCGCCGAGCATGTTGCCAGCTTCTTGACGTCGGGCGACAGCAAAATGCGCGTGATGTACTCCTTGTGAGCGGAGAAATGGGTGATGGGGAGTAGTTGGGTGTGCTGGAAGTCTTGAATCAATGCCCAAACATAGACATTGCCCTGGAACAGTTGTTAGCCCACGCTCACATAACGAGACTGGCAAGTCTTATCCTCGAGACTCACGTTGTTGTTTGCAGCACAGAGAAGTGTTCCATCACTGGCGACGGTGATGCTGCTGACGCTCACATCCTCCTCGGGGATCAGCTCGTGGCTGCAGTTGTTCTCTGCCAGGTCCCAGATTCTCACGGATCCGCGACGATCACAACTGATGATCTCGCCTTGGTTGGGGTGGATTACGACGTCATTGACGGGGCTGCCGTGGCTGTAGGTGCGCTGAACGGTGCCGCTGCGCGTCTCCCAGATCTTGACGTAGCCATCCTCCGAGGACGTGACCATCCACTTGCCCTCGCAGTGGAACGCGACGCCGGTGATGTTGCTGGTGTGGCCTTCGAAGGTCAGGAGGGGATTGGGGTTCGTCGACTTGATGTCGTACAGCTTGACAGTGTGGTGACCAGCGGCGGCCAGGTAGCGCTTGTCGGGCGAGATGCACAGGCGGTTCACCTGCGAGTCGGGGTGCTGGATCGTCCGCGAACAGATTCCTGATAACGCCTCCCAGAATCTAGACACAAGTCATTGTCAGCATTGCGACATTACTCACCTGCCTCCATAGAGGGATTTCAACGTCGCGATCGATCGGGGCGTGCATACCTGATTGTGTGGTCGTAACCAGCTACAATTGGAGAGGTTAGCCACTTGCTTCACATATGGTAGCTAATAAAGCGTGGGCCGGGGGGCTCTTGCTTACCTGTGCAGAGAATCACCGACATGATGGGAGTTGGATGCTGTCGCAAACCAGCAAGCAGGGGCCTTGGTGTGAGGAATATGGCTTTTCCAAAGGGACTGTTGCGCAAAGAGACAAGTTGTGAAAGTGAGACAGCGCTCAGCTTGAAGGGTTTACTGGCAAGTACGTCGCATGTGAAGCATGCGTGGGTTCAGAGACCATTAGGGAAGGCGCGCACCCAAAGGATAGCGACTACTACCAGACTACCTTGAGGGGAGCGCCGTATCGATAACGATAACGCTAACGCTGTCTACCGATAAGACTGGGTACATAGTAGTAATAGTGCATGTACCAATATGCCGCTAGCTAGCGCTGTAGCGCACAGGGATTAGCTGTCCATCCATATGGCTGGGCAATGATTCACAGTAAGACAATCGCTAGGTAAACATTGGTGCTTCCCCAGATGCTCTAGACAGGATGCAATGTTATGAGCCTGGCAACTCCTGAAAGAGAGCCCGAGGCATGGAACTCCTACAGCTTTAAAGGGGCTTCGCCTGCACAGCATATACTCGTGTCAACACAAGCTAGCTGCGATGATGGCGCAGCTCTCCCGATATCAAAGTCACAAACCTCCTTTTATCAGTCTTTATCCCAATTGCCAACTGTCACAGTCGCTGGACCGCGTGATCTACCCCCTGATTGGGTCATCATTGTTGCATCCCAACCTCTTGCTCTAGATTTACTCTCCCCGGCCAGCTGAACCTGATTGCTTTGTGGGGCTTCTTTTTTCTTTCTCGGGACGTTTCTTCGTGTTTACCTCAACACGGACCTTCGCTTCAACTTCGCAGCCCGCCTCCTCTTCTTCCTTGCCGCGACTTCTTTGCTTGGCCGCGACGGGGCAGGGCCGTCGCTGCAGTGTGGCGGGGTGCCCTCGCCCCTAAACAGCGGCATCGGGTGGAAGGCGAGCGGGCGGCCGTGCGCCTGCGCCTCCCGCTGCGGGAGGGCGAACCGTAGGGCATCGTCGTTGAAGAAGGTCTGGTGCATGGGCAGCAGCCAGGCCGGCGCATCCGGGGACCCCCGCTGCTTGCAGATGGTGTGGAAGCCGTCCTCCTGCACGATCAGGGCGGGGATCTCGCGGGCCGCGGCAAACCGCAGCACGACGTGGCGGTGGGCCGAGAGGACGGCCGCCGTTCTCCGACCCGTAGCCCGCGACCTGAGCGTGGCCAAGACGTCCAGCAGGTCGACCTCCCATTTCGGACCCAGCCCGTGCCGGCGGCAGTACAGTGCCAACTTGCGCTCCAGGTCTGCGCCTCCTCCCATGTCGTCCGGGATGGAAGCCAGGAACCGGAGGAGAGCTACGGCCATGACGCGGTGGTTCCCGTCGATAATAACGGTCAGGGTGGCCGCTCGGCCCGGATAACACGGAGGATGAAAGGCCACCATGATCGGAGCGATGGGGCAGCCAGGGTCTCGCAACGATTGGTCGATGATCTCCTCGGCTATCTCTAAGACATGGTCGGGCTCGGTGAACTCGGAGCGGCGCATCTCGTCCAGGGCGATGTAGACGTACGGGAGCTGCTGGTGCGCGTGGAAATGGAGGTACGCTACGTCTATCAGTTGCGGAATGGCCAGATAGGACGACTCCTGCGCCGCCTGGGCGGCGATAAGTTCCCAGTCAGCCGAGTCGAGCTCGGAGCAGCTGCCCGTCCACCTCGTCATACGCTCCACGAGTGACTCGAAAACGGCGAGCTGGCGGTCAAAGTTCCGTTCTAGGCCCCCGATCGGATCCTTGACGAAGGCGTGCATCTCCAGAAACTGCTTTGCGTGGCTGCAAGATCCCGAGAGCAATTCCTGCGAGACTTCCATCAGTGAGCGCCTCCACAGGGCAAGAGTCAATTCCGATTGCTCATCGGCAACTGCGTAGTCTATTGGTATGGTGAGATAGTCCGCCTTGGTCGTAAAGTTGTTCGCCGGTTTTCTCTGACTGCATGCCATGGAATAAATCACTTCCTGCGCTGTCTTGTACACTGCGTCAGATATGAGGGGCCTGGTGCTGTCCCAAGACGCGAGAACAGCTTCGTTTGCCAGGAGGCCTTTCACCAGGGGCACACAGGTAGACGGAGCCAAGCGCTCGGGGATTCGGGAAATGGTCCAGGCCAGCCGCCCGTGCTCAGACTCAAGATTCCCAAACTCTTCCCACTCGGCATTCGTGAAAAATGTAGCGCGGGTGCTCTCGGCCAACGGAAACAAGCATGATGGAGGATAGCTATCCGGTGGGATGTTTTTTCGTATGGTATTCTGGATACGCAGCATTGCAAGGTCGACTAGGTTCTGGAATGTCGGATTTGCCAGGTCTGATCGTGGCTGCCGAGGAAGTGGAAGTCTGAGTTCGGAGGCCAAGTTGCTGGGAAGAAAGTCTCAGTTTTCGTTATCTAAGACAGATTGCAAGAATTGAGGCAGAGGGCAGCACATATGTTTAAACTACACGTTTGAGAGAATGTCCGCTTACACCTGGACTAGGGCTCCAAAGGCCGACATCAGGTCGGCCTTCAAGTCTTCCCACGCCTCGAGCCCAATCGAGACTTTCAAAATAGTTGGCGCCACCCGCTGGTCGGAGTAGCGCCTCCACTCTATGAGGCTCTCGACGCTGCCAAAGCTGCACGTGTGCTTGAATAACTTCAGCTTCGTGGGTAGCGCCTTGGCGATCCGCTCCTCGTGCAACTCCATCGCGAAGACGGGCCCGAAGCCGTTCGGCATCTGCTCCTTCAACCAGCCCATGTCCTGTTCCTGCAGGCTCGCGTGTTGCAGGCCCTTTACCACGGACCGCACCAGGGCAGCTTCCGCGTCGTCGGCGGCCGGGCCATTGCTGTTGCCGCTTTTCGTCAGGCATCGAGCGAGCCAACGCACCAGGCTGTCAGCACTGGACGTCTGCCGCTGCACGCGCAGGCCCAGGGTCCGTATGCTGCGGACCGCGAGCCAGCTCTCCATGGTGCCCATCATGCTACCAAGGTGAATGCGGTCCTTGGCGAGCTGGAAGGCCCAGTCCTCGCGGCGCATGGCCACAAGCCCGCACAGCAGGTCCGAGTGGCCCCCGATGAACTTGGTGGCCGAGTGCAGGACCAGGTCGGCGCCGCTGGCGAAGCAGTCCTGCAGCCCGGGCGGAGCCAGGGAAGAGTCGACCAACAAGAAAGCACCCCGCGCGTGGGCGACCTCGGCATACTTTTTGATGCTCAGCGCCAGGCCGGTCGGGTTGATCGGGGTTTCCACGTGAACCAGGTCGCCGGCCTGGATGAGCGACGGCTCGCTGTCGAGCTCGTGCACCTCCATGCCGCTGAGCCGTGACACGATGGAGGCAACGTTCTTGAAACCCGAAAACCCCGGCGTCATGAAGAGGCGCTTGGGTTGAAGCATCGTCTTTTTGATGGCCGGTTAAGACACATGATCCCAATTCTCAATAGGTTGCACTTACAAGCAAGCCAAAGAAGGCTGAGCATCCCGACGAATACGTCACCACTTTTCCCTTCATTACGGACTCGAGAATGGTCTCTAATCTGGTGCTCGTGGGCGCATTGAGCCTCGAGTAGCTTCTCTATGATTCGTTAGATAGGCGCGCCGAAGGCAGAAACCTACTCGGAGTCGCTGGGGGCTTACGTCACCATCCATGAGTGAGTTCCGCTCCCATAGAGGCGTCATGCCCTCTGCGAACCGGAAGGTGGTCGTCACATGCAGGGGGGGAGCGATATCGGGATGGTCTTGGAGATGGTCATCGGCGTGCAGGGCCGAAGTGGAAAGCGCCCACGACACGGCATCTGGAAGGGACTCCATGGCGGATGGGCAACGCACTGTGGCAGGCGAAGGATGCAGGATCAGGGGACAGGGAAGGTGGCAAACGAGTAGCAGTCCAAGAGAGACTTCACAATCTATGGGCCAGGCGATGGCTACGTCCAAGGTTTAACGATCCGGAAACAGGCCAACTAACGTCTACTATCTGCAGTTATTGATAGGCTGGTCCGGTTACCAAATAAAATTATATAAGCCGGATCGCATGCTATCCATTCTAGTTGTTTCCCTTCTTCTTTTCTGACAAGTCAAATGCAACCAGGTCTATCTGACGTAAGACTGAGATTCATGGTCAAGCTTACCATACGTAGCTCAAGAGAAGGTAGAAATCGCAAATTGATAAAAAAGATTTATCTGAGGAAAGAGGGATCCCCTTTTTCGATCGTATGAATGCCTAACGAGCTCTCTCTACACCTGTACCCTTGAAAATCTGTCATTTATAGAGATATTTCAACCTTCGGTGAAAGTATCGACAGGCTTTATTCAGGTAGAGAGTACATCTTTGAAACACCAATCCTATTATCAGAGCTGTATCGGCAGCATCTTCCGATGTTGACACTGGTACAGCGACGCATAAAGAACGTATACCAGGATTGGACAGGGTGACAAACTTTCAAGGGTACGGGTGTATACATGCTTTGTTTCCTTGCGTGATCGCTCGTTATTGCGAGCAGGTTCGAATAGCTAAGCGAGCTGTAGATCAATAGATCGTACGACACGAACCTGGCCCCAGAGTCTTTGTTAATAGAAGCCCCATCCCCTCACAGTCCTCTAGTAAGATTACAGGAAGCTTAGCACTCCGGGGGCGGGAACCATGCACACCCGAAAAGGGTAAGCATTCCGGATTGGGAAACGGGGGAGGGGGGATAAAAACGAAGAGGAAGCTCATATGGTACTGTACGTACGCCACGACGCTGATCAGGAGAGACCGAGACGTGTCAGCTAATGTTTGTTTGTACTGTACATGATTCAGTATGCACCGGGTTTGGAGAAGATCTCCGTCCTGGCGGCCTGTATGTAGGATATCGCTCTCCAATTCGCTCGCTTTTTCTTGCCAGGGCTTGAAACAATATGCAGTGGTAATTGAGGGGTGCAGTACCGTGCCTAATCCTCTGCCCCCCGCGCAACTACCTGCCTATCGTGCTACTCACCTGCAGTAGTTACTTAGCCAACGGGCCGACCCGAGCCTTCGATCCTGTCGTAACCATCATGTCATGATTTTGCTTACCGATGGCGGGATGAGGCAATGGCTTGCCAAGAATGTGCCATGCAACTTAGAGTTTGGGGAAATCGCTTTTCGGGTGGCATCTAGAAGACAAGGCCAAACCAGTTGCTTCGAACCAGGACACGCATGATCCTGGACGTCCACATCCAAAGAGATTCCATCAGAAGTGCAGTGGTCTGACTCCACGCCCAATCCACCCAAGCAAAAGCTAGATCCTACAGCGGCGTCCCAACTTTTGTCTTGCCCCCGTACTTAGTAGGTTTCCAACTGCGCAAATATCTCCGATGGGATCGCGGTCCCGGGATAGCATAGTGCCATGAGAACGGTAAAAGCCGTGTAGGGATACTGCGGCTTCTTGCCCAGGGTGGACATCTCGAGGGCGATGCTCGTGATGAGTGCATACAGACGCGGAAACTAGTGGAGAACACGCGAAATCTATCGTCAGCAGCGGCTTTCACGATCCGAATAATAGGGGCGCGAAAAGGACGCACCTGGTTTTGCACGACCCACGTGGCCTGCGGGACGCGCGCCAATGTGAACTCCCTGTCCAGCGCGCGCAGGGCCGCCGTCCCAGTCTCATCGCGCGGCTGCTTGCACTCGAGCAGGTACACGTCCTCGGCGGCCCCCAGAACCTCCTGCTGGTAGCCCGACTGCTCCCACCTGCTCCACAACTTGGAGTGCGCGCGCAGCGCCGAGAGGAGCGCGGGAAGGCCGCGACTCCGGCTGAGGCACTGCTCGTGGTAGAGCACCGGCGACCCGCTCAGGTCGGCTGTCAGGTACGCCTGTGTGGCGGCCTCGAGGCTGTCGAAGCCCAGGCGGCTCGTGCACATCTTCAGGCACTTGAGGCGGTCGCTCAGCGGCGCATCATTGGGGGGGAAGTAGGGCAGCCCGGTCGGCCCCGCCACCGAACCACCGTTACGCTCCACGGCGGCCTCGCTCGGCCGACTGCTGTCGTCCGCGGCATTCTTGCCACTATTATTGTGCCTGCTGTGATCGCTGTTGTTCTCGGTAGCGGAGAGGAACTCAAAGCCGGTAGCATCTCGGGACGAGAAAGGAGCCTCCAGCTGAGAGGTGCCGTTTTTATCCGTTGAGACCGTGTTCCTCATTTCGGCCAGGGCCGAGAGATCCAGTACGTCGTCTGCGAACATGCCTACTTGATCGAAGACACTTGGCCAGCCAGACTCAACTGCCATGGAGTCGTGCGCAGTGCAGGAGCACGGTTTTGACCTTGCACCTTGGAAGCCATGTGCGCTGGGAGTATTTGAAGTCTCACCCCGCGCGACACTTTCGGAATAACCTTTTTGTAAGTCACCAGCTGCTACTTGTGACATTGCCACCGTCGATGGAGTTGGATAGTATGGTTGGCGCTCGGAGCGAACATGTGATGCTGACGACTCCTCTGCTGGCCGGTGGCGTACCGGGGTAGGTGAAGGTGAAGGGTCATGGAAGCTCTGGCACTCGGACGTTTTAGGGCTTCTCGATATAGCGGCATCCTCTGTGGAGCTGCTTCTGACAGACGATGCGCTAGAACGGGATCCAAAATCCTTCTGTCCCAATTCTGCGGCAATTCGTTCAAGCTCGCGGAATCGCTCCTTGAGCTTTTCTCCTAATAAAAGGTGGTCTAGGTTAATTAGGTGAACAGTATATGTATTAGATATTAGAGGCAGGACCTACGATGCGTGCGTTGGGCAATGCGGTTCTGAATTCTCTTTTTCTCCTTTGGATCTCGGACATGGCTCCAATCATCTTTACCCGCACCTGTAATTATGCCTTGCATGCTTTGAAAAGGTTGGGCTAATGGGGGAAAGGGGGAGAAATCCGAGCAAGTGCAATATGATGCTAATGAACAACAAAACATCCAGTGGGCCTGAGGTTAGTTAACGATAAACTTGGCAACTTATTCCCATATTTATTTATCCACCCCCGCCATCGGGCACTTCCCCACGCTGAGCGCTAACTCAGGTGGTGGTCAGCGAAATAAAGAAAGAATGGGGCATATGCACAGGTAGTGCTTGTGACTACAAGGGATAGGGATATCAACCTAGGCTGGACTTGCTGTCTGAGTGTGTTGACAGAGCTCCACCTAAAGAGGGGAGTAGGTAGTAGGGGAGTACTGTCGCGACGCGCTGAACCACTGAAATAACGTAGCGTTCAGGATAGACTGACCTGGCCCCTAGTGTGGGCGCACAGGCCCCTGATTGGGCCTACTCCTAGAGTCCTACCAAACTGTAGCTCTTCTTCGAGCTATATCTTCGTCATTTAAGAGACTCTTAATTGTCAGACGCGTGATCGACGAGTCGGCTGTATTCGTGTGGCTTGTCTGTCTGTGTACGTTTCTGGCTGTGCCAGTACATACAGTATATGCACCCGTGGCTCCATACCGGAACATCCTCGGCCAAGTTCCTCCAAGGTACCATTACGTCCATCTGACATACATAACCTGCTGCGGCGAGCGCTGCACGCGCCATCCACATCTTTCCGTCATGTCTATCTACGTAATGTGGCTTTCTACATCTACGGGTCAATATGTGCAACGTCTGAAAGGTGACAGAATTAAAGGAGATGAAGTAAAGATTATAATACAGGTACTGCGGTTTGGCAATAGCAACTGGATTTGGCTGGTTGGGTGGTTTCTCCAGCGCCAGTGACACGCTGGGGCAGTGAAATACACTGTTACAGGCCTAATGGTGATCCGAAGTACGATAACAAAATCCCTTTGAAAATTAAGAAATCGACGCTTCTAAGCAGGCTGATCGGGGAAAAGCACTAGAATCAACACGCGGAAGCGTGAGGGCTCATAACCTGTTGAGGGTGCAATATATTTGTATTGACATCCTCGGGTCTTGATGAACGAAGGATGAAGTAGTGGGGCACTAAGCACCACGCAACAACAAGAGAAGTAGGTATTGCCAAAAGGTTAATGGCACAGTTTTGGAGAAGGCTTGATTTGGCTGCATCTACGCGCTAAGGTAGTATTAATGAACTGCCAGCCCATGATTTTCTGTCCCCGCCCCCGCACCCCCCACACCCCCCGCTGCCTCGGTCGGTATTTGGCCATCATGCGCGAATGCAGACATTCAGAGGCCTTCTTTTCGCATTACACATGAGCATCCATCATAGCAATCCAGCAGCCCGCATTTAGCCGAGCGGTCAAACTCAAGCGTGGCGCAAATGGCCTGTCGTCCCGCGCTTCAATACTCGTATACTTTGAGAAAAGCTTGAATATGGTGAATGCGGCCTGCGTTAGGCCAAAGTTCTGGCCCGGGCAGACCCTGGGCCCCCGATGAAACGGTACATATTCCCAGCCCATGCTCTTCGGGCCTGGCTCGTCCCAGCGCTCAGGGCGGAAGCTAGCTGCATCGTCGCCCCATATATCTGTCCGACGGTGCATGGTGTATAGGTTGAAGCGCACAACGGTGCCCGCCCGTACGAGAACCGGCAGGGTGCCGTCGGGACCGCCGCCGCGGGGCAGCACCGTATCACAAGCCGCCGTGCGCCCGTTCCAGGGAACCGGTGGGAATAGGCGCAGGGCTTCCTTCAAAATATTATCTAGATATTTCATCCCTTTCAGCTGCTCGTACGTTGGATCCGCAGTTCCCACGTCCAAAATCTCTTTCCTAAGCTTCTTGACGATAGCCGGGTCGCGGGATAAAAACCAGAGCGCTGTCGAGATGGCAGACGCAGTGGTGTCTCGGCCAGCGATGATGATGGTGAGAATCTGATCGACAATGTAATCTTCGCTCGCACCGGAGTCTACTAGCCGGTGCAGGAATACGTGACTCAAGTCTTTCCCGCCAACCTTGGCATCCTCCAGCGCCTTCCGTACATAGAATACAATGAAGTCTTTCATCCTCTGCCTGGCGTCAGAGAGCTCTTGGTTCGGGAGCAGCATCAGAATGGGCGCTTGGATGGACCGCTGGCCACATGCGTGACCGCTCGAGTCGAAATCATGCAAGAACCGCACGGCTTCCGGGTCGGCAGAACCTGTCAGCAGGCCCGTCGTGTACCCGAACATGAAATCGGTGGTGCTATCCATGGTCATGGCGTGGGCAAGTTCCTGCGCGTCGAAAGTCTCGCCCGGCCGCGGCATGGCAGCCATCATCCGATCAATGTGCCGTCCAAAGCAGACGAGATCGGCCATCTGGTCTCGCACAAAGGCCGGACGGATTATGGAGCGGGCATCGTGCCAGTCTTTGCCGTTGTTGACAAAAATTGACCTCGGACCTAGGACCGGCAGCACGGCCCAGAGACGGGGACCAGCTATCGGCCAGTCTTTGAAGTTGGTCGACAGGACCGCCCTGATGTTCTCGGGCTCGTGCGTTTGCAAGAGCCAGCGGCCCAGGGCGAGGCTGTAGTGCGTGTGACCGTGCGTGCTGAAGCGCTCCGCAGCCAGGTCCATGATGGTGTTGGATTGAATGGCACGCCTGGACTCTATCACCCAGTCGAGACCCAGCACGGGGTCCTTGTGCGGGTACACAGGGACTTTGCCGCATCCTAGAGAACGGGAGCGGAGAATGAATTGTATTTGATTGATAAGTGAGCGTTGGGCCCAGAGACCGGCAAGAGCCAAACTACTGTGAAACAAAACGACACCCCTGTTGCCAGAGAGCCCTGACTGAATAGTGTAGTATATGTTCAGCACAGCCCAAATGACTTGACCGCTCAAACCAGCCGCAAGCAAGAGGTAAAACGAGATGCTATTTGAAAACATTATGCTGTCTCTTCTTCGTTTCTATAAACTGAATTATATGAGACACCAAAAAAACGGTTGAGTTGAAAGTCTTCTGCAATATACTTTGTACCATAGGCCAGATGTCCGCCGGGATCCTTGCGTGATAAATGCGATTTCATGAACCCCGCGATATGTGTTAGAATCGGTTGGAGTACCGTATCGTGCCATTTAGTCAGACATAAGCCAGCTTTTGACGACTTACGTAAGAATACCCTGAGAGTGTTGTACGACGCAATAACAAACAAACAAGCATTGGCCCGTCGTAGACCTGGTCTGCAGTCACATACACCTCCGCCGACCAGCCAGTCCCCAGTCAGAACTGCAACATGCCAGGGCAACCGTTATGGGTATCAAACCTCCGGCCCTCGGGACCGCAGATTTCGGAGTTGTTAGAGAGAGAGCGGGCTCAGTCAGATATCTCGGTAGCTGAACTGTCCATCTTCTTGTTCACAAAGGAGACAATTGAAGCGCAGAATAGGATTCTTTCCATTTTGAAGGAGGATCCGGTATTTGATAAATCGCAGGACTACTTCAATGGCCGTAAAGATGCCTTCCAGCGGGCGCTGGCCAGAGCCAAGCGACTGCGACAGCTCAGGGTGAAACATGGCTGGTCGCAAGAGGAAAATATACTGGCTATGGAGTTGATTGGCGAGACTAGCCCATATAACATGCACTTCGGCATGTTCACGGTGAGAAGCCTCTGGATTCGCGGTATATGTTTCATGCCCAGTTATTAATGCCAATATAGGTAACCCTGAGAGACCACGGAACGCCAGAGCAGCACAGACTATTTCTCAGTAGAGCTTTGGACTACAGCATAATTGGCTGTTATGCGCAAACCGAGCTTGGCCACGGTTCAAACATCCGCGGTCTAGAGACGACTGCAACCTGGGACCAAACGACGAAGGAGTTCATTCTCAATTCACCCTACCTTACGGCTGCCAAGTGGTGGATTGGTGGCCTGGGCCGTACCGCTACTTTTGCAGTGCTCATGGCACAGCTGGTCATTGACGGGCAATCCTACGGCCCGCACCAGTTCATGGTGCAAGTCCGAGACCTGAAGACGCACTTTCCACTCCCAAACGTATATGTCGGGGATGTCGGGCCCAAAGCTGGGCTCAACGCCTTGGACAACGGATTTCTACTCCTTAATCATGTCCGGATCCCCCACATCAACATGCTCGCCCGATTCTCCCACGTCGATCCGGACACGGGGCGGTACAGCCAAACCAAGAAGCCGTCGAGCGTATATAGCACCATGACGTATAGCCGCTGCATAATCGTCCTTGAGAGCGGCCGCACCCTAGCCCGTGGCGCGACTGTCGCCGTGCGCTACGCAGCGGGCCGGCGGCAGTTCAACCACCGCGACAGCCCCGCCGCCGACGAGATCGCCGTCCTCAACTACAGCCTGGTGCAGGTGCGCATATTCCCGCAGCTGGCCTGGTGCTTCGCCCTGCACTTCGCCGGCCGCCGCATGATGGCGCTCTACGCCGACGCCCGGGCCACGGCCGACACACCCCGGGGCGCCGCACTACTCGACGAGCTCCACGCCGTCTCCTGCGGCCTCAAGGCCCTGGCGAGCACCGTGACGGCCGAGGGTATCGAGGCTTGCCGCCGCGCGCTGGGCGGCCACGGCTTCTCGAGTTTCTCGGGCCTCGTGTCCTGGTACGGCGACTACCTGCCAACAGTCACGTGGGAGGGCGAAAACTACATGCTGACGCAGCAAGTGGCCGCGTTCCTGCTCAAGTGCGGGCGCTCTGTGAAACAAGACGCGCCGCTGCCCTACGCGATATGCGATATTCTGGCCCCGTTGCCCAAACGGGATGGACTTGACGTGCTGAACCGAGACGAGGACATAGTTTGTGCCTTCGCACGGCGTTGCCAGGCCTTGACAGCCGGGGTCGTGGGGCGAACCGATGGCGATGTTGCGGCACACAATGATCTGTTGGTTGATTTTTGGCGCCTGAGCACGGCATTTTCAGAGTATCTGGTGATCAAGTGGTTCTACGAGACCTTGCAGCAGCCGAGCATACACCACGGGGTCAATGCTTCAACCGTGAAGGCGCTACAGTCACTGTACAGACTCTTGGCCTGGGGTTTGCTGGACCAGGGGGGCATTGACTTTCTTCGCTGTGAAGCTCTTTCGATGCGTCAGATCGAAGTGATCCGCAGAAGCGCCTTGCCGTCACTGCTTGGGGAGATCCGCCGCGACGCTGTCAGGCTTGTCGATGCATGGAACCTGCCCGACTATCAACTGGACAGCAGTCTCGGAAGACAAGATGGAAAAGTGTATGAGGACTTATTTAATCGGGCATCCGTTCTCAATCCGCTGAACTCACTTGACCCTGGGAGTGTAAAGAATTCGGAAACTGCGAAGCTATAGAGTTTTATTGCTCTACTGCTGTCTTGGTAGATACTCTATTTTAGTTCAGAGCAATAAGACTGCCAGACAGAAGGGAGGCCGGGGATTCATTGATAGTCAAGCTTGAGAGTTTAGAAAGCATTGGGCGTGATGGCTTCTCTTGGAGTTTACTTTTGAGTGTATTGCTTGCTCTAGAGTCTGTTGCTTCGGCAGGACCAGCCTGATGTGAACCGCAGTTGATCAATTCTTTCGGGTTGTGCGTCAATTTATGGGAATATAAAACCATAATTACTTGAAGATGAATACCGAGGAGAGAGATCTTAGTGGAAGGGCGGACCTCAGCCGACTGTTATGATATATAAATTGTGAATTTTCCAACCTCTGGATCCTTCCTCTTTTCTCCCTCATTTACAGTGCTGACAGTATTAACATCAGTGTCTACCCCCACGCGGGTGCCATGCCCCAAAGTTACCACGATTGCAAGACAGGACCTGTCCATGATGCCCCGGAAATCTTAAAGTTTGCTGAGGACCTTCCCTGCTGTTATGTTTTCCTCGGCGGCATCAGCAGCCACAAAAGCCGTTATAAACTCCTTCTTGATGTCATCGACATGTTCCATTCCAATTGAGACACGGATAAGGTCCTAGAAATCCCTGTAAGTTTCATACCAACCGATGGTAGGGTATATTTACCTCGGTCACGCCACTCGCCAGTCGATCCTTGACTGAGAGCTGTTCATGCGTGGTGGACCATGGGTGTAGTACTAGGGTCCTGTGTAAAGATTAGTGAAGATGTCTCTCATAGATGGTGCAGACTGGAGCTTACTTTGCATCACCCACACTGTACAACATATTTGTTAATATATTTTCATAAGAAAGCTCTGCCAGGTCTTTTCAGGAACCACGTACTTGCCCACCATGGAGAACAACTTGAAATTGTCCAAAGCCTTGGTTCCCTTGCTAGCACCGCCTTTAATACCAAAGGTCAAAACACCGCCGAATCCCCTTTGCATGTATTTACAAGCAGTTTCGTGTGAGGGATGAGACGGGAGACCTAAAATTAAAGAGCAAAGCCGGTTAGATAACCCCGGGTCACAAATGCAAGAAAAGGGGGAATGAATCTTTTTACCTGGATAAGAAACCCATGACACATGAGGCTCAGTCTCCAGCCACCTGGCAATCTCTAGAGCATTTTGTACAATCCGATCAAGACGTACTGACAAGGTCTCTAGGCCTTGCAGGAGTAAGAAGGCAGCAAAGGGATTCATGGTAGCGCCGAGGTCACGCAGTCCCTCAGTGCGCAGCTTGACGATGAAGCTGAGGGAACCGTAGAGAGTCCAGAAATTCATGCCGTGGTAACTGTCGGACCGCCCATTAAACTCGGGAAAGCGGTCCGCATACTTGCCCCAGGGGAACTTGCCCCCGTCGACGACGACGCCGCCAATGGTCGTGCCGTGGCCGCCTAGCCACTTGGTCGCGGACTGGACCACGATGTCAGCCCCATGCTCCAACGGGCGGAAGAGATAGCCACAGGCCCCGAACGTGTTGTCCACAATGAGCGGCACGCCCGCGTCATGAGCGACGGCGGCCAGCGCCTCAAAATCCGGCACCGCGAGGTGCGGGTTGCCGATGGTCTCGACGTACAGGGCCTTGGTATTCTCATCAATGAGGCGCGCGAACTCGTCCGGCTCGTTCTTCTGGACGAACTTGACCTTGATTCCCAGCCGCGGGAGGTACACCTTGAACTGGTTATGGGTGCCGCCGTACAGGAAGGGCGAAGAGACGATGTTGTCGCCAGCCCTGGCCAGTGAGGTGATGGCTAGAAACTGGGCTGCATGCCCGGATGACGTCGCGACCGCTCCGATTCCCCCCTCGAGTCTGGTCACTCTTCGCTCAAAGACATCGACGGTTGGGTTCGAGATCCGGCTACAGTCAGGTCAGGAATGGGCACTGCCGTCATATGGTCTAAAGAGTCGTTGCAGTACCTGTAGATATACCCTTCCTCTTTGAACTTGAATAGATTGGCTCCGTGCTCCGTGCTCTTGAAAACATAGCTCTTTCCCGCAAGAACGGTCAGAATACAATTCAATGGTCTTGTCTTTGGTAGATAATACACATACACTAGTTGCATGTACGGGAACAGCCAAAGAACCAGTGATGGGGTCAGGACGTTGGCTACATGCTGTATCAGCGACCCATTATTCCTGATGAATGATTACACTAAATCTGCCTATGCATACGAAAGTGCATCTTTGTTTGTTTACGTACCCGGCGTGCAGCTGCAACGTCTCATACTTCGCATTTCTCAACCTTGAGGACTTCGACATGTTGGTGGTTTTTTCGGTTTACGACTAAACGCCAGTAAATCGTGTTATCTGATTACAAAGTGACATGGAAGAGAGCCAGGTAGGGCTCACAATCCTCACGCGCTGTGAGCAACGCTGATAGCGTAAATCGGCATCTTCTAAGTCCGGAGCGTTGGACGGATTTCTTAGGTAAGCCTCTGACTATCCCCTCTTTGTCGTTCAATACAAGCTTCTTACGTACAGCCCCTATGTCAGTTTTTACGTCAGGCTCTGCATAAGCCTACATGTCATTTTCTATGTCAGGCTCTCACATAAGCCTGCATGTCATTTTTTAACACAAAAAAACAATGTCATTTTTTTATGCCAAGCTCTGACATAAGCCTACATGTCATAAGTAAATACGTAACTCCATGTACTGAGATTTTTCAGCCAGAACTCTTGACAACATCGAATCAGAGAGGCTAAGACCTGACTGTCCTACTATAGCGCTTCGTCCTTGATGAAGTGAAGGTGTGGATGCATCACTGCAGCGCTTACTTACTACTTGTGCTAGCGATGGGTTTATGAATTTGGGCAAGTGGCCCTGATTACTTAAGAATAATGCCACCTTTTAAAACCGGTAGATTGGCACCTATCTCTATAGATTGTACCTAATGTGAGAACCCAAGTAAGATACAGATGACTCTTTCTGTGTAAACGTTACAATAACAGCGAAATAATGGACAATACCACCGCTAACATTCCTACGATAGCCATCTCAGGGCTACTCGCGGGTGACGAGTCTACGGCTTTGCAGCTACTCACGGCTTGCAAGGACACCGGCTTCTTTTACCTTGACCTTGCTGGCCCTGAGTGTCGTGCTACCCTTGGAGACGTTGAACATCTCTTCAAAACCACCGAGGATCTTTTTAATCTGGACGTGGAGGAGAAGTCTCAGTACGTGACTGAGAAATTCGGAGATTCCAAGATCCATGGGTAAGCAACCAGTGAATAATGCTTGTGAATAAACAGCGCTGCTAACCGATGTGGCCCAAGCTATCGAGGGGTCGGCTTGAATATCGGCCCACTCAAAGGGAAGAAGGATGGATTCGAAAGTTTTATGGTATGCAGGCGCCTTCTTTCACTTTGAGTCAGACGAATCGTTTCTCGAAATTGGCTAACTATCCCAAGATCTCCGAGGTCGGCCTCTTTGCACTTGGCGATGGGAGTATGCCGTTCGCCGGGCCAAAGCCTGTCCAGGACGCCAAAGAAACCTTGACGAGATGCGTACGCAGCCTCCATGATATATCTCTCGCAATCCTGTCGAGTCTATACGAGTCGCTTGGCCGGCCGGAAGGCGTCCCCTTCCAGGACTGCCACCGGCAGGACCAGCCCTCCATGACGGGCCTGGGCCTCCTCCACTACCTCCCCCTCAGCCACTCGGCCGACCAGGTCGGCCACCTGGCCCACACGGATGCGGGGAGCCTGTCGTTTGTCTTCACCAACACGGACGGGCTCCAAGTGCTGATGCCCGACGACAGCTGGCGCTACATCGAGTCCCGCCCGGGCCACGCCGTCGTCAACGTCGGCGACACGCTCTCCTTCCTGTCCCGGGGGCTGCTGAAGTCGAGCCTCCACCGGGTTGTCCCCCACCCCGAGTCCGTTGCCCGGACAAAGTACACCGTCGTGTACCTGGCACGCCCCGAGCTCGACACGCTGGTCCGGGACACGGAGGGGAGGACGTGGACGGCGGCCGACTGGCACAACCGCAAGTTCAAGATGTTCAGGAAGGCCACCGAGGCAGAATTCGCCACATCGCCCATGGTGAACGGGAGAAAGGACTACTTGGGCCTCTGGGAAACGGCCCCGAGCTTTCAGGCGACATGAGTTTCACGAGACGTCGGTTCGAGTTTGCATCATCTTTCCACAGCGAAAGTTTCCAGTCCAAGAAACTGCGTATCCTTAAAATTTTCAGCTGGTTTGGGGACAGCTTGAAGTGGTAGTGAGGCATCTTTCAAGCAGGGCAGAGAAGGATGCGAGTCCTCCTTTTTATGTGCCAGTCTTTAAGTCACTAGCTGAGAAGGTTTGCGCAGGCGTCGGTATGTTGCAGGCTGATGATAAGGCTTTTTCGATCTATCGGAGTTATCTTTAATGAAAAGATTTTACGATTCTGGAAGGTACTATATTTAATGCCTCCTTTCAAGTTAGGATTCAAGAGTATATCACGCTGTGAGTCTTGGTTTCTGCTTAGGTATAGAATCGGAGAAAAACATGAAAAAGAATATATCTGAAACGTCTAAGCAAGACCTTTATCCATCTAGTGAGATAAAGAGACTCATTCTCTCCCTAGATCTGTTGGTAGTAACCTCCTTGTTGTTGAATCAAGGGGCTGAACGCTTCGTACTAGATGTGTATATAGAACCTGACGTCTCCTAGGGGGCTTCCACCTCTGATTTTCTCAACACTCTATCGGTATCTCATCTTTTCCTTGACACTTGTGTGCAGCCAGCTCTTTTTAAAGGGTAGAAGTGGTTAAGGCGAGAATTGGAGGGTGGTTAGAACGCCCGTGGTCCCATCAATACTCAGCATCACGCTCTGTCGTGCGACAACTATGGGTATGATCGATGGTCTGAGCGGTGCTCAACTGTCTCCCTCAGTTTCGGTCTCTCGCTCCAGCTCGTTCATGCGTTCCTCCTTCTCGTTATATTCAGAGAAGAGAAAGTAGAACAGCGCCGCCATGAACACCATGAGGCCGCTGAGCACAATGAATTCCACCAAAACCTTGTCATAGGATGATGTAGGCGATAGTGCGAATCCGATAAGAGAGCCTATCGAGCAGGACAGGAGATTGATAGAAGATATGAGGCTCTTCATGGTGCCTGGTGCCTTGGTGTATGCAAATTCAATACTCGCAAGGAATGCAAAGATTTCAGATGCCGCTGCCAAGATATAGATGGGTAAAATCCAGAACACGGGTACAGTTTGGTTCGGGTTTTTGTAGACCACTAGACGAATTCACATCAGGTCAGCCCCTTGGTGATGTGATGTAGCCCAATGTTTCGTGCGTTGCTTACTTGATTGGCCTCCTGCTGCGAATGCAATCGCGCCTGCCATGGTCACAAACCCAATGGTAATCCGAGTAACAGGCGGAAATGGAATATGGAACCGGCGCAGAGTAGGGTAGATAACATGGTCCCTAAAGGGGATGATGCAGTTAGCCTAATTGGAAAAACATGGGCCAATATGCTTGGGATGTGAACTCACAAGAGTGGGATGAGTAACAATACGGTAACCGGGTTGAACCCAGCCACTGCGAATCATAAGTCTCTCAGCTTCAGTTCGGGTGCCTTTCGAGGGCACTAAACTTACAAAAGTCGTTCGGAAGGCCGTAGGTATTCATGCTGGCTGCCAAGCTGACCGTGTTGCCACTGGTTTGGCCCATGCAAGTCCAGAATATAGGGCTGTGAGAGTTAGACGATGCAGGCTGCCTCGGGTTTGTATGATTGTTCGTGTGAGATACTCACAACATGGCACTGGGTTGTGTTAGCGTAATGATTGACAAGGCGCGAGTGGGATACAGGCTTACAATACCCGGCATGCTACCAGCGCGACCTTGAGCTCATCTATGAAATGATCATTCCATGGGACATTTGCTTGTCCCTGTCGTTGAGCTGTAAGGTGCGAAGGCTTCGCTTTATCCATGTCCCAGCTCTTTAGGCCGATCCAGAATGCACGGAAAGCCTTGGGGATAATGGAGCCTTGGGGAGGTCGGGTAACTACAGAGCCGAGTTAGTTGCGTCGTTATAAAGAGGAGATTGCGATGAAAGTTCATACTATACTGATTCCAACCCAGCAAGAGCAAAAGAATCGTGCTAGCGTACACACATAGGGACATTAAGTATGTTGCCCAGAATCCGACTCTCAATTCAACCCACTAGAGAAGCCAAGTTAGCGCAACTGCTTCCTGAGTTTTCTGGTCTGCAATGATGTACCGTCGCAACGAGGGCGGAGCTCGACCCTAGATTGATGAACCTGAGCTCATGCGTCAGCCTGCTTTGATCCCAATCACGCTCAGCGTAGGAAGTACCAGTAATAGCGACTGAATATAGTCTGTATCGTAATATCCGGATCCACGATGACGCGTTCTCCTGATTTCAACGCGACTACTCGACGTCGACGTCCCGAGTACTGGTCGGCGATGAGAGGACCGACATTGCTTTTGATTCCCCCGGACCTGTGTTTCCAAAGTCAGCCCATATAGCTCCAGACAAGACTAGGAACGTAATTACCCCAGTCCAATGACAATTAAACTAATAATTAGGCCTGGAAGGCCGGCGCCTCGTCTGAGCAGTGCTGGGATGGAGGTGACGAAGAGAACGGCCATGCCAACGGTGGCAATTCTGGGGTTGTATAATGTCAGCACAGTGCGGTGGAGAGTAAGAGAGGAAGAGAGGAAGAGAGGAAGAGAGAGAAGAAAGGACCAGCGACTGACACGGCACCGGCAAAGATGGTTTTGAATCTTCCGAGATAGCTGTCGGCCACGACTGCACCCACAATTGGGGTCAGGTAACACCAGAACTGGAAGAAATAGCCGAGGGCTGTGGCGATAGATTGGCCCTGTTTGTGTGTGCTTGTGTGAGTCGGGAATATCGCATGCGCATGGTGGAAGTCAAGGGGGCGTTGGACAACAAGTAGAAGGAGGGCCCCGTCTTACCAGACCCAGTGCTCCTGGATGAACATTGTAATCAAGTGGGTTTTGGATATAGTTTTCTGTAGCCCTCGACAAGAAGTAAGCAAGATGTCTGATTCATCACTCCGATCCCCTGCTTGACTTTGACTGTCCACACGTACGCATCGGGCCTGTAAGGCATCGGAATGCAAATCGTTCGGCGACTTCGGCAATGGCCACAAGGTAAATGGCAATAGGCACTTGGTCTGTCACCTTCCTCAGGGTCTTTAATTCATCCTCAGTCGGTGTGTCGGACTCTTGGGCTTCGATATTGCCGCTAGGTGGTGTTTGTTGTTTCCTGCACCCTTTGGTCAGCCAGCTCTGGGGGTCCATGTCTTGCTTGGCATTGTCAATTCCTCACTCGGGATCGGTCTGCATTTTGGCACCTTGCCGCTCCGCTTGTTCAACGTCTTGGCCCATTTTCGTTTCCGTTGCAATTCGGGTGCTGATACGCGGCTAGACGCTATCGATGTGAAGCAGGGCGGGAGTAGTTACGAAATCGGTGACCAGAATTTTCTTGGCCAATTCCGATCGGATTGGTCCTGCCACAAGGGTACGTGCCGATGTCGCAATTGGCTCCTAATTGGGAAGTGATTCCCCATGACTTCTAATGAAGGGAGGTGACTCAGATTTGGGCTTACGAAATGCTTCGCACACGTATTGATTGTATCACAGGTACGGATTAGTGGAGTAATTCTGACACTATCCAGGAAAAGCAAGCAAGGCATGTCCGAGACTCACCGCTGCTTACAGCACCTTCCCTGCTTACATCGGTACATCTTTCGACGTACTCGGGCCAGCAATTCTATGTGCATAATGGATGGATGGATAAATCCATTTAAGTGTCAATTCTCGCTCAGGCTTCTCTGCTGTGCATAACCTTGTAAGAGTACCCAAGATCTGCATCGAACCCCCTGAAACCCTTGCAATGACCAAGACAACATCCATGGGCCTGGTGAAGCACAAATGGCATTTGAAGCCGGATGTCGTCCACCTAGACCACGGCTCTTGCGGCGGGTGCCCGACAGAAGTGCTGGAGCACCAGAACTCGCTCCGTCAAGCCCTCGACGCCGGTCCACCTCAGTACTTTGCCGAGAACTATGCATCACGCCTGACAACGTCCAAAAAGGCCTTGGGCAGCTTTCTGAATGCAGACCCCAGCGGCCTGATATTTACCCCGGGCTCGACTTTGGGCCTGAACATAGTCGCGCAAAGCTACAAGTTCTCGCCAGGAGATGAACTCTTGACAACAAACCATTGTTACAAATCCGTCATCATGCTGCTGGAATACTTGGCCGATCGAGACAAGGCGAAAGTGGTCGTTGTCGACGTGCCTTTTCCGGTCGCCTCATCGGACGAAGTGGTAGGTAGCATCCTCGCGGGCACCACAAACCGGACGAAGTTCGCCATCATCGACCACATTGTGAGCCGCACGGGCCTGGTGTTCCCGATCAAGCGTATAGTAGCGGAGCTGGAAAGACGCGGGGTGGATGTACTGGTGGACGGGGCCCATGGGCCCGGCCAGGTGGCCGTCGATCTCGACGACCTCAACGCCCCCTACTATGTCTCTAGCTGTCACAAGTGGATGTGCGCACCGCGCGGCCTGGGCTTCCTACATGTCCGCGCCGACCGCCGCAGCCGGCTAAAGCCATTGATCATTGCTCGCTCGTGTTACTTCCGAGACAAAGCGCCCGGGCTGCATTCGTGGTTGGAGCACACATTCGACTGGATGGGCACCAGCGATCCCACCGTCGTCCACAGCGTCCCGCGTATTGTGGAGTTTCTGCAGTCGGCCGTGCCGGGCGGCCACGAGCAGATGGTCCGTCGGAACCATGCGCTGGCTGTCGAGGCCCGACAACTCTTTGTGCGCAAGCTGGGCCTGTCACTGCCCTGCCCTGACGACATGATTGCCAACATGGCCACCATCCAGCTGCCAGATTCTACTCTGCCCAAGACTATGGGCAATCTACCGTTGCAGGATTACCTGTGGCAGAATCATCGAGTCGAGATCCAAGTGTATTCATGGCCAGCCTACCCAAAACGAACGCTCCGCTTCTCATGCCAGCTTTACAATAGTCTTGAGCAATACGAATGGCTGGCTAACAGAGTCAAAGAGGGGCTTGAGGCTGAGTTAAAGTTAATTTAACTTAGAATATTTAATTAATAGTATCGTGATATATGGGTAGTACCTTCTTAAGAAGCATGGTTGGAAGTAACTGTTTTTAGATACTGCCAATTGACCAAGGTGTGCAAAGGAAGACACCATCTCTTGGACTTTCTTTTCGGGGCATTTATCTAGAGCATCGATAACACAGAGAATTAGATTGTTTATTATACTATATTAATTCAGATCGGTAAGAAGATTTAACTTATACTAGATGAGCAAGAGGGGCGTAATGAAGATACTTCGCAATGGGTTCTCTTTGCTCGAAGGCCTTTGACTCCGGCAGAGTTGTATTCTGCCGTTGTATCCAGTATGGAATCTGAAGCTATTATAGAGATTAATGTGGCAAAATTATCTGAGGCTGTTTTCGACTGGTATATTCTAGATTGCTCCAAGGGACTGACTGATCGAAACCAAGAAGACAAAACATCGCACTTCCCACTTTATTCACGAATTAGTACGAGATTTCCTGCTCAAATATAATGGAGGATTGGCTATGGTAGCAGAAAACGATGGGCACTGATATAGGGCACTCGCCCAAGAGAAACTCAAACAATGCTGCTTGGCTCAGATGGAGGTTGCGAGATCAGTGGACGAGCCAGCATCTCTATCTGCACGGTTCCCATTTCTTCCGTATGTCGTCAACAATATTCCACACCATGCCGATAAGGCAAAGGAACTCGGCAAACTTCAGCATGAGTTTCTGAACAGTTTTCGGGTCGTAGATTAGGTCATTCTACGCAATTCGTGCGAGAAAGTCGAAGCTCGCACGATGCTTGATAAGTACTTTATGGGGAGCCGTTTTCACAACAAGAGCCATGGGTGCCTTTGTTACGCGACTCTTTCTTCGTCCACAAGAAAAATGCATATGGTCTAATAATGAAGACCAATGAAAGACTTATGCTCCTTTTTCTGGTTGCTGGGTTGCTTAGCGAAGAGGACCTGGAGGCGAATGCCTATGATATGATTACTGACGCAACAGTTTCCAAGTGCGGTTGTCATGGGCAGCCACTGCTGGATGGCCAGATGCCATAGTCGACTCATCTGAGGCTAAACCGATTCGCCCAGCACATGAACCAGTATGTATGCTTCTCGACCATGGAGTAGATCCATTAATTCAAGATACGGATGGCCGTACCGCCTACGATTGGTGAAATCTTTACATCGAGGGCCATGATTCTTTGGTAAAGGATGATTCGGGTAAAGGGAGTTTCAGGGCAGTACTGGATCTTTCAAATTGTTCAAATATCACATCCAGGGAGTAGACAGATGCACTCAATATTCAACTAATAATCCCTTCCTTGCTGCCAGTCTTCAGCAATCCTTAAATGCAACACTGGATGTGTCTGAAGCTTTGATTCTAAGCAGGTGCGGCGTTAATTGCCTTTTATGTTAGCTTCTGTTCCTTACCAAGTCTTGATGTGCTAACTGATATCGGAGATGAAACAGTCTAATATATGGTTAAAGTCGTGCACAACAGTAAGCATAGATAAAGGATAATAGTATATTACCGTGGTCAATAGGTATTAGTGGTAGATCAGAGCATATGCGAAAGATCTACTAAATGTAGAAGTCCACAGGAGCTTGAAAGCAAACATTATACTATATGTGGAGGGTGTATAAGGCACCTGTATTTGCATAGATGGTATGTTTTATAGCCATATAACTATCTCTCAAACGTAGTGCGGGCCAACTGTCCAGCAGATGCCTAGAAGTTTAAAAGCAAAATCATCCGGCCAAGAATGCAAAATGCTTGTCACACCTCTTCTTGCCTAATCATTTCGAAGGCTTGGATTTGGATTGTTTCGAGTGTTTCCGCGTAGTCCTGCGCCCTGGGGATCCATCTTGTGGTGGCATGACCTCCACGTCAGGGGCTGAGCTCGGGTCTCCGTGGATGGGGCAGATGCCGTACACAACAAGTCTGGTGTTATTGCAGTTATTGCAACTGCATGGTATGTTAGCAGTCAGTTGCGAAGTTCCATGCCTTCGGAGTGATTGCGTACTTTGTCTTCATGCTGCCGTTGCAGACGGGGCATGTGCAAAAGTACCGACCAAGTAGACACTGGCAATGATCCTCCTCCTCAATGTGCGATGCGCCCGGTAATCTTGGCATTTTCGGTGATAGTGGTGATATCCTTTTGATTCGATTCAAATGCTGGTTTGGTCTTGGTTGTGAATCTAGTATGCCAGAGTTCCAACCCGATGATAGTATTGAATACACAACAGGGAGTGGATTTCTCGATATCTCTTGTTGGTGAATGTTTGATCAAGTACAGTGGGTGCTTGAAGTGCTTATGGTTGTATGCTCCCTAGGTTACTTGAATGGACTTTGATTTCGGAAGATGGTCGTGGTTTAAATACAACAGCCTCTTGCTGCCCCTGACGCCGTTGACCTCGGCTCCAGATACTCTTGAGAGCATCACTGGTGACATCCGCCTCTCCACGAATATCATCAAGATGCACGACTGTGAGACCTCTTCAGCAGGATCGACGGCTGACGTCTGAACTATTTCTCTCTAAGACATTCCATGTCCAACCTCAGTTGCCTGACTTGACAGCGGCTGCGTCGTAAGGCACCAAGGTACAGCTATACTTGTTCGCCGGAGACAAGTTTCTCGGGGGAATGTTTGCCATAAAGTGACGTAGGGTAAGCATGTTTCGGCCACATGCGCCCTTTTTCTCGGGTGACACAAGCGGCTTGGCTGAACTCGAGGGACTCGGGGGACCTGCATATGACGGGAAGGGTGGGATATTGGACGATTGCTGGCATGAGCAATCAACTCAGATCTCGAAAGTTGACTGATCATTCCCTCAGATGAATGAGGAGAGATCGAAAGTGTTCACGCATGATATGCAGGTGATCGTCCATATTACAAGTGCGACTCTGTCAACAAAACGGAGAGGTAGGTAGGGGCCACCAGCGAGGCTTGGCTTTTCTTTCGGTCAACACAAGATGCCCAAGTTGCTCGATGAACATTCGGCCTGCAGTTTCAGCATGACAGATCCTGCGCAAATCCGACCGAGGGACCCAAGGGGAAAAGGACGGCGAACCTGACCCAATGAACGCGCGTAAGCCATGTGTCGAGTGCTGTACGTAGCCGTGGACACACAACCAACCGTGTTACCGCCATTTTGACCCGATCACCCCTTCGAGGGCGCGGGATTGGAGACACGTAGCCCTCCCCTCGATCCTCGGGTTTCCGTGCCTTGGTAACATTAGCCAAGGGATTTAGGTTCCGCCCGTCCGCCACGGGTCGGTCGGGCGTCATGGCGCGACTTCCAGAGGAAATAGGCGGTGACAGGAGGGTGTTACGTAGTGAAGAAAAGAAAGAGATGGCGCGACAATCGCATGTGGCTCAAACTCATGAGAAGGTTAGTGGTGAAACGAACTACACATCATCCTAATTCTGATTTGCTGAAACCATAGCTGATAATTTCATGAACTATCGAATCCTGAGCGACTCGGTTCAGTTTGCCATGTACGCTACCGGTTCTTTTGTTGCGGTCATGGGAGTGATGTGCTTGGACCTGCATATACCTGGGGAAATAAAGTCCACGACGACGTACAAGAAACTTCATATACTTGATTACATATTCACGCACTGATACATCCACACCTTGCCGCGTGGTAACGGTTCATCCCGCCGACGCGCGTAGGGCAGACGGGTTACAGACGGTACACCGCAGCCGGGGATCAGGCATGTGGAACTAGGGTTAAGAGGAAGCATATTTGCGCATAAAGTAACAGAACGTGGGATGTCCCATCATCGGGAATGTTTCAAAAGGTAGCAATCAAGACAGTAAGTTGTATTTGCATTGCGAATGGAAATGGAAAACTCCTGTCGTGGCCAACAGGAAACGCCCCTGTCACGGCACAGTCCCGAGACATCACGCAAATATCCACGAGTTCTTTTCCGATTCCGCCGATGCCAGATGCCGAGTTCCGCAGCCGAACGTCTACAAATTACCCGTCCGTCGATACGTTATCTGGCATGCCGCGTACGTCTCCCTTCACCGACAGTTGCAGCTACGATGCCCGTAGACCACATTGGTTTCGATGTCGAGACCTAACCTGACATCGTACGTTCAAGTAATAACCTCTGTTGCACGCTGTGACATATCACTGAAGACGGGTAGAATCGAACCATGACAGTGAAGTGACAACAGGGCGGAAAGAAGGTAGAAAGAGAGAGATAGAGAATGGACGCGTCACTCGGGCACAAACGACATGATGAGAAGGGACGTAATCATCGCGGCATAGATTCAACTACCCAGAGAAGCTGGGCAAACTGGGAGCTATGTGACTCATAGTATCATCAAGCCGATATCCAGCAAAGCCAGATCCATATTGATGCGTGGCGAAACAGGAAATCATGATAAATCAAACGCAAACTAGGCAGGCAATACGGAACCATGCGCTGCCCAAATCCTTTATCTTGTATGTACCAGGGGATATGACAAGACCTAGGCATGAGGTGTTCACCCAAGAACAGGGCCCACGAGACCTTCATAGAAACAAGTAATGGTCATGGCCAGGTTGAGATGAACACCGCCTCAAAGTCATCTGCCGCTCCGGTTGTTGGACGCAGCCTGACGTCCATCGCCGCGAGGGCGGCGATGGCCGTGGCTTTTGTTGCTGGAGCCAGAACCCGAGTGGGATTGAGAGCTGTACTGGCCCTGGGTAAAGGTACCGGGACCTAGGTCAAGGCCGGTCCCACCACAATGGGCGCAGCTTGCGACGCTGGGTATCACATTCGTCAACGTTTTATTCTCTGGGATACTCAAACAGATAATACTTACAGTCTTGGGAGGCCTCTGCAGTTAGAGCAGTCATATACTGGCTGACGGTCGTCCCCTATACCGTACATAAGCCAATCTTCCTGAGGAGGCTCCGGTTGCTGTTCCTGTTGAGACGACATCTTCTTTGAATCCAACAAAGAACGGCTATCGTATGACTCGGTTAATCAAATAATAAATTGGGGTGTTGATGTACAAGTAAGGACGTATTTGAGATAAAAATGCTGTATCAATCAACAAATACTCCATGGTGATGTTGCGCCCTATTTGTACTTATCAATACCTCACACGTCTTCCCAGGCCACGATGATCATCTCCCATATGCGGCGTATGATCAGATCACCCAAAAGCCCTATCCGGCGCTTGATTCAGGAGGAGGGTGGCTGCAAAGTGCAAGGCAACCATCGGAGCAGCAGTTATCTTTTCTTCCCGTCCAGCCCTGCAATGAATAATAAAGCTAGCACCCCTGCAAATGCGTTTTCGAAATCAGCCAATTGAATTGTTCTTTTCTATCCTCTTGCCAAGGGTGGCTGACCTTCCCGTGGTACCTGACCGTGAATTACGCCACCTATCCTCTATCCCACTCGAAAAGACCTTGCCAACCTCAAGAAACCCTTTCCATTTTATCTTCATTCTGCACTGCATCATAGTCAAGTCGATATATACGTGTAACTCCCTTTCTACTCTCCCCCTGTGCATGCAAATGCTCATGAGATATGATCGAGACGTTTCCTGGACCTTGTCTTGGAATCCACTCGGCTTCGGGCCAAAGCCCGGCTACCTGCATCGTGGTTTCTGCCGCATCAATCATCGCTTTACCCAAGACACACTCTTTTTCCTAACGTCGCGGGATCTTCTGCCAGCAAAGAGTAGCGGTGTCTTCTTTCAGTCCCCCCACCACCAACTCGCATGTCACAGCATGCACTGCGCCATCCTTCGGCCATCTGGAAGCATATCACCAGTCCAAGGAGACCCTGGCATCTGAAGAGTCCTGCAAGGAGATCTAGCGGATCAGGTGTTACCTCAGAAACAGACGTCATTATTGGTATGTTCATTGTCATCTGGATTTCGGATGATGGACATTGGATGACAGATGCAAGAAGGCGTTCGTCTGATTTATGAGGCGTCTCGTACCACGTGGGATACAGTGGCTTAACTCAGTATTTCAATTGGTACAGAACACACGATTTAGGGAAGAGCTACGTAACTTGTGGAGTGGCACGAATACTCCCCGGGCAGATTTCCAGTTCTTCCCATTGCCTACTTCGTACAAGCTGAATCGGCGCAGCCTGTGTGCTTCAATCTAATGCCAGGCCGTTGCAGACAACTTGAACCGGATGCAAATGGTGCATTAATGGAGCCATTTCGCCAAGAAGTACATAACGTCTTGACCGGTCGCTACTATACGCACGGGCAGGAATTACCCCCCTTCGCTTCCCCTCCCAAAGCATCACACTCACATTACATCTTGTTTTTAATGTGTCCCACCACCACGCGCGCTATCGATTTCATCTTCCGATACCCATCCAATAACGTCGTGGTACAGCACTTTTCATGGGGGCGTTTTCTGTGACGGTCTTGGGTTGACCGAGTTGGCCGCTCTCGTAAGTCACCGTTACCGGCCATTTACCACAATGTGTACCACGTCCGCCTCCCATGCGGACGTGACCAAGGCAACATATTGAAATTGGTTGCCTCTTTTCCAAAACCAGCAATGAAATAACCATTGGCCAGGCGTCAAGGTTTGTGCTACCAACGTGCGACCACCGGAGCAGTTGCGGATAGAGAGCCCAGGAGGGGAGTTCTCCCATTTCCCCAGTCCTCGTCACGATGAGCAAGTAATGACTACTTATTAGCCGGATTTTCGGATACACAATTTCCAACGTCGATCATGTATTGACAAGCGAGCGGAAGGCGATATATGGCGCTCGGTCTAGACAGTCCAGCCAGTTATATTGCTCCACGACTCACCCCCTTCCGGTGAAGCATCGCAACCCCTGTCTTGTTCTGAGGTCAGACGATCTAACTATGCCGCTATCTGATTAGATCCGAGAGTTCACATGACCGGCAAGCGATGCCCTCTATGCTCTTTAAGCGTATTGCTAAAGGCAACGACTGCCGGATGTGGTCTAGAACGAATGAAGACATCGTGAACTTCGCTGTCGCAGGTCATGGGTCCTATCCGTTAGCCCATCCAATCAGGGCGATATCGATATCTTGTGCGACCCTCGTTGGTCCAATATGTCCCAGCGGCATTGCCAAGGGTGCAAGACATCATCAACACGACTGCCAATGTCTGGGCTGCTTTCCACCTGTCGGTAGCCGGGCAACAGAAGTCGACAATCCTGTGCGCTCTTGAAGAATATTCATCGGATCCGATATCTAGTTCAGGTCGCTTCGTCCTCCTGCGCAATATCCCTTTCCTTGGCACAACGCCTTTGGAGTGCCACAAACCTCAAAGCACATAGATCACCACTGTTTCATACCCGGTGGTAAGTATTCCTATGACAATACTCGGGAATCTTCCGAGCTACTGGTGGAGTGTAATGAGATATTGGAGAAGTCGGTTCGTTTCTTTGCTTACTTGCTGACCTGTGATACTTGATTCGTGATGCATATTACTGATTGATTACTCAACATAGATCGATCGCAAAGCTCTATGATTAGGAGGGTCATGCAAATTTCAGAAACGAGTCTATCTGGTACGATCTGATCGTTCAAGCCCCTCGGCTATCCGCATTAGGTAAGACGACGATGCTCGTTTCTAACGACAACGTTACAATCGAATCTACTCACGCAACCATCAAATGATTACAGTGATGTCACTTCGTCCACCAATTCTTCTGTATAACCATACGAGCGCAGCCCTTCCGGTGAGTTGAACACCAAGCACTCGGTCTTGAATCATTGGTACTAGTCCCAAGCTACGTCGTGCGTTCACTGGGCAACTTACAAAACCATGAATGGCACGCTTCTCCAAGGACTGGACGGCTGGTCATATTTTTCTTCGCTCGTATACTTATGAAAGAATAATCAATATAGTCCTCCGCGGGGCTTACAGGGGACACAGGTTGGTTATGACAGAACAAAATTTACTTTGCATGCCGCGAAAGATTCAGGCGAGCCACCTTGTAAATGACATCCTTTCCCGATAAAACCTAATCGATTTCTGACATTTCGCAGAAGCAGTATGTGGTATTTTTGCCGAAGACCCGCTTGATAGCAGTCAGTCTGTCTTCCTCTTCGCCAAGTGAGACGGATGATCGAGTATTACCGGAATACCGCCCTATCAACGTCAACGGGCCAGCCCGTAGCATCCTTCCAATCTTACGAAGGCCTGGACCCGCGGCTATCCGTATGTCATGAAGTGAGCCTCCACAGTCAATGTAGATCTAGACTTGCTAAATTATTTCCGGCATGGCAACTTTAGCGCCCTTTCTGCGAAGCTTATGATCCGGAAGGCGTAAGCCACTTCTCTGCACTTTGGCAATACTCCTCTTGCGGCCAAGTGGTTGTTAGCTCTCAGTCGAATCAAAGATTGCGGCTATTGACATAACTTATCTCCAAGTGATTACCCTCATAACGACACAAGTTGAGGATGATATCTACCATCCCGCCAACATCAGGTTGAAGAAAGGTATTGAGAATGAGTGGGAATCACCCTCGGTAGTGCAGCAAGCCCTTGCATACTAACGATTGTCTCCCTGCATAATCTTTGGCATCAGAGCAAACGAGATGTCACGAATCCACCGCAGCCCACGTGCCCGGTTGAGCTTCCCGGGAGGGCTGTGTTGGAGACAAGCTCTTCGCTTGTTCAACCGACTATAGTGTTCTTAGCTTCCCTTGCTACCTGCTATCTACCCGGCCGTGTGGATCTGTAGATCATTGCGTGGTTTGTACTAGCGCTGCTGCTACTGCGAGCTACGTTAGGCAAGGAGATCTGGAATATGTTTGAAGTATTGATGCACGCTAAGTAGCAGACACTATATATGCACACTTACCCTTACCTCACGTCTAGTGTGGGCAATCTGCTGCCGCAGATCCCGGGGTTGGGCGCTGGGTTGACACGTTCTTGGGACAAATCCCAAAGTCGCAGGCTGTGCTCGTGTCAATGACGGAAACCCTTTTCGCGTGGACGTTGAGTTGAGAGCAACAGTACGTAGCCAAGAAAGAGTCGGTGCATTGTATTTTCCTAGGTGCAATAGCCCCGGCACTGGCTTGCATACTGTAATATGTGTTTCCCCTTGCTTGCTCTTCATTACACCCTGGCAGCCTGGTGCCTGGGCTTTGACCCAGATCGGCGGGCCTTACCAATTACAGAGTAGGTAGTATGTAGCATTTGTCGATGCACCAATCATCAGCCTTGCCGAGTTCCGCTCTCATCTTCCTGACACACTGCCGGCCGAGGGGTTAGTTTGTGAAAAGATAGGCGATGAGAAATGGCACCATGAGGAATTGAAGGCAGGAAACATGCAGCCGGCCCTTGCGCTAGCATCTAGTACTAGGATGCGGGTTTCGCCCCGTAAGTATTTGATCCTGTCCGTCAAAGCGCCATGTTTTTCAGGTGCGCCTAGGTCCCCGGCCAGGGGTCGCCGATTCAGGATCCCGGTTCTTTTCTATCTTGACGACATACTCAAGCCCACGGACCCTGTGTTAACCCTGCTAGTAATACTCGCTGCTCGCTTTGACCACGATTATACTATGGATCCGGTCACCCGGGTTCTGGACCAATGCACATGGCAACCACGCGACTGGCCGATCTATGATACCTTATCACTCTTCTGACATTTGCCCTCTGTTTCCGACAGCGTCGCCGATCCAGAAGAGGACTATGGCCTCGGCCTGGTATCACTCACCACCCCCACCCCTCTACCAACACCTACCCTCCATTCCACTGAATGCAACCTGGTCTAGCTCACGGTCCTGATTAGCGGCCGCATCTGTTTCTCGTGGAAAAAGTGCCATGGAGGTCACCAAGTCTACTGCAGTCTTCATATACTGTCGCCATTCCTTGTTTTGAGCCAGTTCTCCATGTCTCTCACAAGCCTGTCACATTTAAACCGACAACTTCAAGTCACTGCCCGAATCTTTCGCGGTGCTTCCCTCCCCAATGCTAGTAGCAGGCAGGCCTTGTCGTCTGAACAACCAACATGTCGACCTCTGATGACTTACTGGCTCGCTTCACGGGGCATACCGTTCCCGTCAGCTTCGATCCCGGCTTTGTCGTTTTGAGCTACCTGGTCAGTCTCATTGGTGCCGGCTGCACCCTGGAGCTAATCAACCGCCGTACATCGCTGAAGGGCTTGTACAACCAGTACGTCGTCGGATGAACTCAACCGCCCCTTGGGTAACGGAAGACTTACACATGAAACCACAGTCTCCTGCTCGTCGGCGCCGCCGTTTCTATGGGTGGAATCGCCATCTGGTCTATGGTGAGCTCAGCTGCCGTCGCTCTCGCCTGGGGAATCTACCTACTGACGCTCACTCAAGCACTACATAGGAAACCGAGCAATCATCATCCTGAACGACGAGCCCGACGTGCAAATTGTTTACTCCTCGGGGATAACCGCCGCGTCATTCTTCCTGCCCATCTTCGTACTCCTCCTGGCATTTGTGGCTGTCGGCTCCAAGGATGAGATACCATGGTGGCGGGTAGCCCTCTCGGGCTCGCTTTCCGGAGGCGCCATCTGCGGCATGCACTACCTCGGCAACGCATCCATCAGCAACTACAATTGCCAGTACACCGTTGGCAACGTCATTGGCGCTTCCATCATTGCTGTTTCGGCTAGCACCCTTGCGCTCTCCCTGTTCTTCGTCTTCCGTGCCGCCTGGACAAATTCTTGGCTCAAAAAGACGGGATGCATGTTCCTCCTCGCCGGCGCTGTCTCCGGCATGCACTGGTGTGCCGCCGTTGGTACCCAATATTCACTCATCGATTCGGCAGCCGCGGTCGGCAATGGAAACTCGCGCACAGCCACCACAGCCGTTATCATCATCCTCTCCTTCGTCGCCGTCTTGACCATGCTTTCGGCGGCTGTCCTGACCGCCAGGACAAAGCGCAAGTATGCCAACAAGGCGCAGCTTGTCACGTTGGCCGCAGCCGTCTTCGATAAACAGGGGCGGATCCTGGTTAGCCCCGACGGGTTGTTGCCCAGCGAGAAGATTACCGATGCGTTCCCCCAGAAGACCCATGACGATGTGTTCACCACCGCGCACCCGCTCTTCCACTGGATGTACCGTGCCTCCCGAGATTGGTCGAGCGTAAGCTCTCTGCTCCCTTGGATGTCAGACCACATCACCAACCTCCCCAGGCACGGCCGCGACCGGTCGGCGGTCAAGATGTACGAAGAAAACGGCCAGCTTGTGGGAAGCTATGTGACCATCTTCCGAGAGCTGTTCTGTCTGGCCGCCTCGTCACTGGCGGGTAAGATGTCCGAGGACGTGACCAACGCTGGCACGCTCTGGGATGAGATCTTCCATACCGGTACCGAATCTAGGCATGCCGCCAATCCTGCCTCATCAACGTTCGATCTTACCTTGAAGGGGCCCAGCCCCACAAACACCGGTGTGGAGGATTCTAGTCGCCTTGAACAGGGACTTGCTAATCGCCATGATTCCTATGGTCAGGGCTGCATCATGTTCCTCGTCCGCCATGTCGAGAGCGATGCTGCCGTCGCGAAGCTCGAAGCCGCAGGGTTCCGCTTCGCCGATACTCATCGCGTGGTCGACATAATCAAGTCGAGCATGAAGATTAAGACCCGGCACTTGGAAGAAAAGCTCCGCACCATGGCTAGCTATTCCCCCGAAGACGGTCTCATTGGACCCGGCGTCTATGTCGGCGCGTTCGCTATTCGGGCTCGTCTTGACAGATTCGGTTTCGACGTCTTGGTGGACAGGCAAAAACGCACATCACTGCCAACGGGCCGACTTCCATACCGAAAGTTGGAGCAGTGGCAGCTGGACATTCTCTCCAGTTTCGACGGCGAGGGGGTCCAAACGCTCCTGATACACCTCGCATCCGCGAAAGACTACTCGCCGAGAGAAGTCGAGTTCGCCACACAGCTCCGACGGGCCATCACTAAGCTCATGTTCAACTTCGACGATGCTACAGCAGACTCAGTGACGCTTTCCGCCAAGGTCGTTCAGATACCCTGCATACCGGGCGAGAAAGGGGACGGAACCATTTGTTCCATCATCACGTTGCAGCTCCTCCTCGATATCGGCTCCAACGCAGAGTCCCCTAAGCATTGCTTCATTCCCTTACAACTCCTCAAAGTCCACCAGCTCATTCTCAACAACTCCCCACACAAAGCCGCCTTCTCCCGTGCATTGCATCGCGAAATGGCAGCGGTGATCTCCTACGCCCCTAGCGGCTCGATCGACGTCAATGGTCGTAGTAGACAGGGCGGAAGCATCTCCAGTGGGTCTTCCACCAAAGAACTATGTACATCAAAGACATCGAAGGACCCTGATCCTGCTTCGGGGCGCAACTCACCCTCCAATGGGCAGCAATATTCCAATCAACCGCCTATGACACATAGCCGCAAGCCATCCCTCATCTTCCGCGGCATCATGGTCTCGAAAGAGATCGCCATCCAGGTGGACAGCGGGGCCACGGTCACCAGTCCGGACCAAGAAGCCTTCTCGCCCCGGGCGCGGTCCTCGCACCGCTCCAGCTTCGGCCGCCTGCTGGAAAGGGGAGCCGCCAAGGCGACGATGAACAACAAGAAGAGCAAGCTCAGCACGACGTGCACGGCCGCGCCGGCGCCATCCGCGAAGCCGCAGGATAGTGCGGGCAACTACTCCATCGAGATGACGGAGGGTACCCTGGCGGGGTGTGACAGCAACGTTGCGGGCACGGCGGCGGAGAAGGGGTCGTCGGGTGTCGAGGAGACGTTTGTGGACGAGTTGTTTGCGGCCTGTATCAGCAAGAGGCGTGTGTAATGTTTGTGTCGAACTTCGTCTTTGATATTCAGCGCTTCTCGTCTGTTTTGTAAGATAGAGAAGCATCTATACCCCGTTAGTTGTAATATGTAAAATCATCAAGCACCGATCATTGATCATCAGCGATTGAAGTTGCTTTTGCCGTTTGCCAAGGGACTTGGCAATGTCAATTTCCTGATCAGACGTCGATGTTGGTCTTGATTGGCTGGTCGTGGCTATATAGGGTAGACCTAAGTAGCGGGATGAGCCTTGTTGTTAGCCAGCCGCTGACTTGACGGGCAATCCAAGATGGAATTGAGATGGCGGGAATGGCCTGGTATTTATGCATGGCCAATACAGCAATGAAAACCTTGATGGCAAGGTTCGTCGGCGCCATGCGACCATAAGAGCGGATTCGCGCTGTGGCTAAACTTTCACCTCCAACTATGTTACGTCACAATTAACTCATGTTTGGCTGAAAAGAAGTAAGGGGCATAATTTGGCCAGTCATAATGTTGGAAGGAAAATGTTTTTCTATTCTCATTTACTGTTCGCTACTATGCTTTTCGACGTATATATATGTAGTTCTCCTGCTACGCTCCACCCCCTGATTACATTGTTTCTTCAAGGCCCAGCTCCCCAAGGTTCTCGCACTACGTGATTGATCGCTACGTCCTCTCATAAAAGCCGTCACCATAATCAAGCCTGCCTACTCCCTTGCGAAGCCTCGGGTTTGCTCATCGTGCTTCTCCTCCTAAGCCTTGGCGACGGAGCCCTCCGCCTCGGCGCGCGCGGAGTGCAGGTCGTAGTGGACGTCGGCGACGCCCGAGTCGCGCTTGGGGGGCAGGTTGTGGTAGACGTTGGTCACCTGGGCCTGGGCGGCCGGACGGCCCGAGTCGGGCTCGCGCTTGCTGCCGGGGAGGCGGTGGTCGACGGGGGTGACCTGGGCGTGGGCCTCGGGGCGGCCCGAGCTGGGGTCGCGCTTGTAGGGGCAGTTGAGGTTCGAGGGCAGGCAGTAGTTGCTCTGCTGCACGTCGACCTCGACCTTGGGCTCGCGCTTGGCTTTGTCCTGGTGGGGCGGGGCGTAGGTGCTCTGCTGCACGGTGACCACGGAGGGGTCGCGCTTCTCGACGAACTCGGCGGACTCGGACTGGGACTCGGAGCGGCGCTTGTAGGGGCAGTTCAGGTTGGAGGGAAGGCAGTAGTTGCTCTGCTGGACTTCGACCTCAACCTTGGGCTCGCGCTTCTCGACGGACTCGGACTTGCCCTTGTAGTGGTACTCGTCTTGAGTAATCTTGGCACGGGCCTCAACGGGACGATCCGACTCGGGCTCACGCTTCTCGACGGACTCCTCGGAACGGCGCTTGTAGGGGCAGTTGAGGTTGGAGGGGAGGCAGTAGTTGCTCTGCTGGACCTCGACCTCGACCTTGCGTGCCTCGAGCTCAGCAGCAGCGGCGGCGGCGGCGGCCCTCTCCCTCCGGCAGTGGAGGTGGCAGATGGGGCCGTAGCTGACTTGGGTCACGTCGGCGTGGGCCTCCTCGAGGCGCTTGTGGTGGCCGCCTCCGCCGTAGCTGATCTGGGTCACGTCGGCGTGGGCGAGGGGGAGGTCCTCGGGTGTACGCTTGTGGTGCCCGTTTCCGCCGTAGTAGACTTGGGTGCTGTCCATGTGGGCCGGTTCCAGGCGTTTCTCCAGGTCCTCCGCGTCCGCCGCCTCGCTCTCCTCGGAAGCAGGGGCGGCGGCGGCGGCGGAACCCTCGTCCTTCTTGCAGTTGACGTGGCAGATGGGTCCGGAGCTGAACTGGGTCGCCCGAGAAGGGGCTTTGTTCAGGCGCTTGTCGAGGAGGGCGTCCGAGGCGCCGTTGAGGGGCACAGCGGCGGCCGCGGCAATGGTCACGACCTGAAGGATGAAGGCGAAGTTGGTGAACTGCATGGTGGGCGGTTGGTTGATTACTGTAGTCGTAGTAGTAGTAGTGACTGGTTGGGTTCGAAAGATAGTACTAGTCAGTTTTGGCGAAAAGGAGTAAGTGAGAGTGAGATGTTGCTAAAGACCTGACTGGGAAAGGATGATTAGATGGTGAGTGGTGAGGAGTTTATACAACTAAACTCTCGGGGTTGGGTCCTTATATAGACCTGATCGGGAGAGCTGCGACTAGGGGGGGTGATATTCTCATTCAGTCCATCGACTGACTTTGCGATATGCTGATGGATGGCCAAACTTGTCGAGTGTGCATTGGAATAGAGACGGTAAAGTTGAGTATAGGCAGTATATTGCTACTATAGCAGGGGCTTGGCAAGCGGTACCATGGTAAGGCTATTATTGCGCGGCATATGCCTTTCGCTGCATCTTGGAAAGTTCATTGCTTTCCCGGTCCGCGATTTAGCCTATGTTATGTTATGAAAGAATGGTCGAGTTACATGATAGTGGGCCCCGGAGCGTCAACGACCAGGGCCGGCGAGTCAGTTTCGACCAAAGATCACGGATCTTTGTGAAACGCGGTGGTCTATATGCCACTCGGTTATATGGCCTAGACCTGTCACCGAGCGCCGAGTACCTGGTCGCTGTTTTGTTCCATCTTGCTTCCCCGGGGGCTCTAGGTGGAACCATGTACAGCTGTCAATTACCCAGTGCCCCTTTTCTTTTCAGGGACGATTCACCACCATCAGGGCTCGGACCATCGGCCCCACTCGGCTATCGGACATCGCCACCAGCTCAGACACTCCGATGACGAGTCCCAGGGAAATGTGAACTTTCATTGCCAAGGTCAGACCCCTTGTCCAGACCGAGACAGAAAAGATTATCTAGAACAATTGGGCTGGTGCTTTGTTTCATGGTGTTGCACAACCTCTAGCAGTCTAATTCTTGTCTATTTTCAATATTACCTCGCTGACGGGGGATGGATACGGCTGGGAGGCCTCAAAGTTGGAATGCATCTGGACCTCTTTCCCATTGGCCAAACATCATGGCGAGTATTGTTCCTTCTGTGCATGCGATAGCAGTTAATAGAGGCAGAGAAAGCTGTTGGGGTGTGCTCTATTTCAGATGATAATGATTGTGAGTTCTCGGGTCATTAATAAGACTGATTCTAAAGCAAAGAAGCAACCAACGTTTTCTTGTTTGCTGCTTTTGTATTGTTGTATGAAAGGCACGTATGAGATGCCTTGCTCCATGGTCTATACGTTTGGTTGCACGTGATGTGGACAGAAGTAGACCATCAAAGTCTATTAGTTAGTCACAGTCATGTGACATGGAGGATGCCCTTATTCCAACTACAGTCGCTATCCAACCCAACTGTGCATAAAATTGCTTGGTCGGTGATGCACGTTATAGGTAAGAGAATTCTGGATCCATTCAGCGGGCACACAGTGTATACCAAAAGAAGATTATCCAAAAAGAAACAGGTCTGTTCATATCTGGATTCAAACCGGGATCCCTGCCACTGGGATCGAATCAGCACCGCAGTTATCGACTACAGCAGCATATGCTCTACCATTGAGCTAACGGCCGTTTCACTTGCTTGGCTTGACATTCAATAAAATTGGCGATGATGCAAATAGCCCTCATAAGGCCTGTTCTTTATTGCTATCTCTAATGGTGACAGAATATGAGGGGTTCTTGAGCAATCGACTCATCAAAGTGAAGACGTGTATGCAGGAAACGGACGAGAGCTCTGTCTGTGGTACTGGCAACAGGGGTAGTGCACCCCAGTTGCATTTCACCGCTCCATCATAGACAGCCGCTAACGAATGATTGTCTTCTGCTACTCCTTTCACTCATTGTTGGCACCCTCGGCCTGCACCAAAAAAGTGAAGTGCCCATGAAGAGCAAAATAACCTTGGCCACAATGGAATCAGAGGACTTGAGAATAGCAGCATAGAACCCACACACAATGTGCACATTAAATTTCATATATGTTCCCATATTTATTAATCTCCTGCAACGCACCTCCGCCAAAAAGGGGTAAGTGTGGTAACTAGCCACATCACCCCATGTGTGTTCAGTTCTGTCTGCTACCCCTAGCGGTAAGGGGAAAGGAAGAATAGGGGCTATATTATAGTTAAAATCTCCCTCTTGCTGGATGCCATGGCCATCGTCTTTTAGCAGTTGGCGGTGATGAAGATTGTCTCACCAGAAGTGGGTCGTGATAAATATCTTGGGACCCACCACGGTTGACCTTACGCGACCATGAGGGTCCTATTGTCCGCCCGGAAGAAATATTGTCTTGCTTGCTAAATCGAAGCAGTTGTTCTTCTTCTCCATCTTTGTTTTCGCTTCTTCCTCTGCTGCTGCTGTGGTATTCTTCATGATATGCATAGTGTTGTCTTCTTCGTACAACAGTACAGCCTCTTTGTCTCCATATCGCAGAACAGGCTCTTTGTATCTAGGAGGGCCCAGGCTACTGGGTTTGGGGAGGTCTCAGTCACTGTATGCTTCGTCTCAAATTTCTGATTTCTCACTGGGTATTGAAGATGGACAGACGTTTGCTTGGTTTCAATATCTCTTTCATTATTCTCTTCCTTCTTCAGTTCCTTAAAAGCGTAATCGGAAATTCGGTCATTTTGTAACCCTCATGCTATCTTGTTGGCTTCGTTATCACTATGCAAGGTTGGGAGTATACACGCCCATAGGTCCTATGTGTCACGTGGCTTGGAGGAGGCACAGGACCGTGGGGATGAGGGCGTTGTTCTTTCGACAAGGATCAGCGTTGACCCCCAAGCACATGGAGCTCCCCGCATATGCAGCGAACCAACAGAAAGAAGCGCCTCGATATACCACCCTTCGGTCCTACCAAAACAAACAACGTCGTTGATTCATTACGAAAGGGCATCTCATCCTGATCATTGGTCCAGTCTATCTTGTTCCTACCATTTTGCTATCTTGCATCCTCTAAGACGCTGGTACTCTTGATGTCTCTCCAAGACTGTCCAAATGAGATTCTTCACAGGATCCTTTATTTCTCGGCCCTGCCGCGCGGCATCAAGCGGGCTCTCCGTCTGAAGCTTGTCTGTAAGCTATTTTACGATGCATTTCAACCGGCCCTTTTCAAGTCCAGGTTGCTGGATACCGTTGTGGAAGATCGGCGATGGGTCATCAGGAAGGCCTTTGAAAAATACAACACGAGACATGTCGGGGGCAACGGCCCCGACCAACTATGGCATACGTACGCCGTCATGAGGGTGAAGACCGAGCGCGATCCCATTGTCAGCCGACTTGCCCAGGTCCGGCGCATAATAACGAACTTTTGCGAACGGTCCGGCCGAGACCTGGAGGAGTCCATCATCGAACTCTGTTGGTTCGCAATAAGCGGTTGGTTTCTACGTATTGAGAATGACGACGCACCAAAGCCGCTTCCAGCAGGAGCTGAAAGAGAAGCAACCTTCCCGCACAATTACCCCCCGGATGATCTCCTCAGTTTAGCGAGTTACTACGGCGACGTGCCGCTTGTGCGAGAAATATTGGACGCTACTCCCGAGTTTCTGGACCACTCCCTCCTGTTTCCCACGCCCATGTACATGGCCGCGTATGCCGGGCACAAGAACGTACTTCTACTCCTGCAAGAGCGAATGCCCGAATTTGTCCGGCTCGGACCCCGCCGACCGTCGCCCTGGCGAGGCAAGCGCAGCCCAGGCTCCCTGCGCGGTGCGGCACATCGGGGGCAGAAGGACATGATTCAGCTCGTGATGGACCCGCCCTCGAGCAGCATCCCCAACTATCGCGATCACGAATCCCTTTGCGTCGAGGTCTGCTTTACCTTTCTGTGTTGGTTGCCGACTACCGTCGAAGGGTTCGACTACGTCCGGCAAAGAGTGACACGGAATTTCAACTACAGCAGGGATATCGTCAAGTTTGCCGCTTTGGGCCGTGTAGATATGGTCCGTCACTTTCTTGACCAAGGTGCCGACATGCGAGGAGAGATGGGACAGGGCCTTAGCCCCCTGCGGGAGGCCATCCGGTCGGGGCACGGGGATGTGGTCGATCTCCTGGTGGGGCGCGGCGCGGATGTGAACCAGTGGGATCCTCTCCAGGATTGGAAAGGGTCCCGCTACAGCAACTCGTCGGCGATCGTGGCCGCGGTCGAGAGCGGCCTCCTGTCCATGCTGCGCAAGGTCTTGGGCCTCGGCGCTGTGCTGGACGCCCCCCGTCGAAAGTCCGTCTTCTTCTCGGGGCCCCATGCGCTCTCCCTCGCCGTCGAGCTAGAGCACACCGGCATGATCGAGCTGCTCCTGGAAAAGGGAGCGGCAGATCTGCGCTGGCCGTTCTATCGACTCAACCCGTGGGATAAGCACATGCAGAAGTGGCCTATACAGCGGGCGCGAGAGCTCGGGCTGGATTCGATGGAGGAGTTTCTCGCCCAGAAGGGCATCACGATGGCCTCTCTGGATAGAAAACAGTGGATCATATGGCACTTTGACTAGCATTGCGCTTTCTTAGTAGACAGCCCAGGAGAAAGTTAAATATATTCCCATCTGAACTGTCGCAACCGACAGGCAATGCGCCGCTAGTATTGTGGCACTTGATCGCTATCGACTCAAAGAGTGCTACCCCTTCCAACGCCGGCAATAGATGTGGGTCTTCATTTTTATGCTCTACGGATTGAAACGGAGAAAAGAAGGGAGAGAGAAAAAAGAAAAGAAAAGAATCACCTTGTCGGGTGCACGTGACAATTGTCTGTCATTGATGCTAACTAGACGTAGATATCAATCAGCTATCTTTCTCCCATTCAAATTGTGACCGCAAGTTACTGTCATTTGTTTCGTTCATAACCTGCTCCTGCTTGGATACCGGTGCTCATGCCCTCAATGCGCCGGATTACTCTGGAGCTTACAGCTGCGGCCGTGTGGATGGATATAAGATCATCCGGAAAGGTGGGGAAATGCCGGCAGAAGCAGCGGGTAAAGTCGACAACTTGCCATTATGGTTACGCTTTCTCGTATCGCTTCATGTCGGTAACGTGGCATTCGGAGTAGTGGTAACAAGGCTATGCATATAAAAAGAAACGACAGCTTTGCATTGCAGTCGGCTTGACTATGTTGCTTCTATAAATACCACGGGTACGAGCCTGTTTCCGTCTTTTGTACGACACACGCGCACTCACTCATTATCGCATAACCACATTCACTCTTGCTCGTAAATTTAGTAACTGATTACTTCCTATCCTTCTTCGAAAATGAAGTGCTTCGCCGCATTGCTCCTTTCCCCCCTCGCCGCCTTGGTAGCCGCCGCGCCCACCAGCGAAACCGTCACCATCTCCAAATTTATCTACCGAGCCCCTGCCGGTGGCTTCACTGTGGACGGCCAGCATGTCGACAGATACATGCAGTTCAAGCTATCCGTCGACGACGTCACCTGCCAAGCTCTCGATGTCGACATCCCCGCCACTGGCTATGTCTGCGATGACCCCGCGTACACCTTCGACACCCTGAACCCCGGTGTTCAGGACGCCACGTTCCTGATCCGCCTTTACCATTCCCTTGGAGATGCCGATGACGGGTATGTGGTTGCTCTTCAATCTCCCAATCTTTCATATACCAATAGATCGAGCGCTGACACTACCTTGCAGTTCCAAGCTCTCCGGTGATTTCCGTATCATTGCCACCGGCCCTCTCTTTACCATCAAGGACCAGGTCGGCACCACTACCGGCACCCTTACTCCCAGCCAGTAGAGAGAGCATCGGCCATCGGTTCTTCCAATTAGCTCGTGGTGTTACATTTCCCTCTCCATGCCTAGTCAGGCACATGCACTCGAGCTCAATCGACAGTTGAGAGAATGGAGATTTTCATCACAGAGGAACACGATTAAACATTTACGCCAAACCCCATTTTGATGACCCTGTATCTCTTAAACAAGCGCAAAAGGTGGAGAAGGTACCAGTTTTGAAAATAAGGATTCTCTCGGAAATGAAGATGGCGCATTTGATACTTTAAAAAAAAGAAAAAAAAGAATGAAGATGTCGCTGACCGCCGAGCATCCAAAGAAGCTCTTTGTGTTGAATTGGAGTTGTGTACCCCGTGTTCGTAATACTAGGCTCGAAGGCGTTTCCTAGGGGCTGCCATCGTGGATTCTAGCTCGGATGCCCAGACTCAATGGCGGGCATGGTAAGGAGAGGGTGCGTGGGACAGTTAGCATGACGTGTAAACAGACAATAATGACCTGCGGATGCTCTTGTACTTTATTAAAGCTGACAGCGACAGGCTCGTGGCTAATCACGTGTCAGGTCGGTGAGGATTTGCATTCCATTAGTAGATTCATACAGTTCCATGTAGCGTGATAGTCATGCAGGTCTCGCGTAGTGTGTCGAGGCTTGTCGCCAAGGACATGCGACTATCAATATAGAACCTTTTCGCAGGGGATACAATCAATTATGAAGCAGATGGCTTCCTATCTACAGAAAGTGATACTCATTGCCACAGGGTGGTAGACCATGCCGCATTGTGTTGCTCACCGCTGCCCTGCAATAGAAATCCATCGTGATCATACTCATGAAGCCATAAACTCGTAACCACAGGAAACCATGAAGCATGTAGCAAATAATCCGGTATCAACGCAACAGACAACCCACCAAGTACCCATGGCGACTAAACCTTGGGTCAAATTCGCAAACCTGTAAACGCCATATCATCGAGAAGTATTAAACGCCAGTATCACAGGCGCGTCTTTCACATCTGGGAGATGCTGGGTGCACTCGTAATCAACCCAACAAGAACAGCTGCCCCACCGATGGCGCCACCAAGGGCGCAGGCCGCAAAATCGGCGAGACGACGTCTCTTGGCGGGTGGAGCTTCTGCAGATCTGGTAGAAGTTTGACCCTGTTGTCCGATTGCCTCCTGGCATGCGGTGAAAGGCTTCAAGGTGGAAACCGTAGTAGTTATGGCCTTGGGTTCGCTGGATCGGATTGGGGAAGGGGTGTCGATTGCGTGTCCAACTTCAGAAGACTGTGAAATAATCGAGGTCCTCTCGTCATCGTCGTCCTCACTGTCTTCGGACTCTAGTAGGGCGTCATCAAAGGTTCGCTTTAGGCCACAACGAGAGGCTGGTGCAATGACGGTTGTTGGTTTGAGAGGCGAGTCGGTTGCAATGGGACTGGGCGGAGAAAACAAGGGCGATGCCGGTGATGATGCCTTCTCAATGTCTTCAGAGAGCAAGGCTGGAATGGTCATACGCCGGCTGTTACGCTGAACCTTGATTTCGCCAGGTCTATCCGCTGCCAGTTTACTTCGCTGAAATGTGAACGCACTTGTCATGTCATGTTCTGGACTGTCAAGTCGCGTACGCTTCTCGGGGTCAGGGGAAATTTGGTCATTCGCCTGACTGGCGAAGCTGGAGCTAGCCCAAATGGGAGTAGCGTGATTCAAACTCGCATCTGGTCGCGAGCAAGATCGTTGTCTCTGCACCGTCCGAGAATTGGGGGGTGGACTACTGGTGCAAAATTGGGGCGTGAAAGACTGACTGGGGGGCCCAACAGGGGGCTGCTCCAGGTACGATGAAAGATAAGGGTGGGTGTGCCAAGGCGCCTTGGACGAAGCATCGAGCTCCGGAAAGAAGTGAGAGGTCGACAACACACTCTTATTTGTTGCGTCCTCCACTTTGAAAGGTGATTGAAGCGTATTGCCCTTCTCAGAGCAGCTCGGCCAGGTCTGGTCAGTTGACTTGTTACCAGGTTGTGTTAACGGGGCCGGGCCTGCTTGAACAGTTTCCTTGTTCTGATCTCGAGCAGCAAAGTACTCATACTTGCCGGTCTTCTCACCAAGCACTTGAGCCGTGGTTTTGCCAAGCGATGTCATTCCAGGGGTTGACATCTTGACCATCGCGGCATCCGAGGGACTCGGCTGTCTTGCGATGGCAGACAAGCTGTTCATAACATTGGAGGGCACCGTGGTCTGCGACGACTTGCCTTCAAAACCGGTGCCAAATATTGTCTTTGACGAAGACGGTGCGGCAGGCAAGACGGGTGCCAGCTTCAGGGCCGGCAGTGTGCTAATGGCGACTGGGGACGATTTGGGCGACTGCGTAGAAGTGGAGGTCTTGTCAAAGATGCTAGCTTCGACGATATCAGACTCGGAGTCGCTTGATGAAACCATGTCTGCATCAAAGCAAGGTCCATATGAAGGTTCCTCAACATCGCCTACGTAGCTCTCATTAGCATATATAACCGACAACCGACCACTTTTAGGGAACTTACTGGTGCCTTCGCCATCAGAGTCGTCCGAGTTGGTGATTCCCTCCAGCCGTTCATCGTCATCATCAGAGCTCCAATGTGACTCCAATTCTTCCTCTTCCTCGCTGCCGCTCTCGCTCTCGCTTGTATCGTCGCAGCCGTATAGGTACCCAGTCTGCGTCTCATCGATCGATTCATCAGATATGATAGAATCTTCGTCTTCATCGTCGTCCCTGCTAATAGAGATATGATATGGCACGGGGCCAAACCCTTCCAAAATATCGGATTGTTGGGCGGCCAGGTCCGAGATGATGGAGTGAGGATGATAGGCGGGTGCACATTTGTCGGAAGACTGGTTCATGGAAGCGGTGGCAGACACACTCGAGTCCTGGGATGAGCCAGAGTCGAGTGTTTCCTGCTGGTGGTCTTCAAGACCGTGCACCGAATTGGCAGGAGAATCCGGCCAGTTGAGAGGCTCGGAATCAAGGCCAGCAACAGGTGGGAGGTCAGTCTCGTCAATCTCGGATGTTAAATCAATTACATCTGAGCTGTAGTCGGTAACCAGCACTCCTTCGCATGTCATCTTTGTTCGCACTCGGCCAGTTGTACGAGGAGTTGTGGCTTCCTGTGTCAGATCGATAACTGCCTGGTCTGCTTGGGAGATGTTGGGCATCGTAATATCTTCCATGGGCGCGACATAATCTTCCTCACTCATCATGTCGTCGTCGTCGTCGTCGACATCAGGAACCGTGAATCGGTTTGTGGAGGTCGAGCGCTCGGGCAGTGATGTAGCACTAGAGGACATGTAAGTGGATGTGGGCATCAAATAAAAGCTGTGGGTGGTACTAACGAGTTGGGCCACTCCATGGTCACATTAACCTCACAAGGTGGGAAGGTATCATGTCCACGCAGAATCTCGACACCAAAACGGATCTTGTCACCACTACCCAGCTCGGCTGGGGCGTCCCCGGTTACTCGGTGCTCGATGCCAGGAATATGATCCTTCTCAATGAAGGTTCCGTGTAGGGATCCAATATCTTTGATGGAAACCGTCTATAGCATGGGTCATTAGTACGGTTGGTTTGCATCTTGGATATGGGAAAATATACCTTATTATCGAAGTTGGCAACGAGCTCGGCGTGGGCTCTGGACATGACTGGGGAATCAAACCAAGCGTTGTCTGGGGCTGCAACAAATCCCTTGGTTGCTACTTTGGAAGCCCTGCCAACACGTTCTGCGATATTGTTCCGTAGGGCGATACGTCGTGTCGGAATGACTGAGTGTGGGCCAGAGTTGAGGGAATCAAGTGTGACGACAACTGGCGAAGGAGGAGTATTAGAACCACGAAGGAATGACGATGGGATATTCATTGGGACAGAAGGCAATGAGTAAAGGGAGGAGTTTCCAGACATACCTTTGGCATCGTCGGCCACTGCGGGAGAGTCAGAATCCGAGGCCATTTTGTCGGATGAGATCGAGGAAGCCTGCTCGATTTTTGGGTACGGCAAGAAGTAAAAGCGGCGCCCCAGTGACTCGAGATCAATCAGGATGAAGCACTACACTTGTGGCGTGGATGGCATCCGATGGGATTCTTTTGCATTCGGCCAGCGGTGGACAAAAGTGCAAAAGACAAATGTCAGATCCAAGGCTGTGGTGAAGTAAAAGTAGAAATGGTCGAAGTGCTCGAAGTGTGAAAGGTGGGGTGGTCGTTCAAGACGTCTCAGGGAGAGCCGGGAGAGGATGATGACTGCCCACCAGGAAACAACAACTGCTGCCTATGGCTACAGCTTGAAGGTCAAGTTTTGGGAGAGAGAAAGCAGTTGTGGGAATGGACAGGATGCAGAGGGAAAATTCGCAGTTGAAGTGAAGTTACAAGATCATACCAGACAATCATTCGAATGGACGTTGCCTTCGATGGAGGGAGGAGGGGAAGTTGCGGAAGTCCAGGTCACGACTTTGGAGGTTTAAGTTGACTAACAGAACAGGTAGAGTGCCCAGCGTGCCAGGTGCACTTCCCAACAGCGAATTGCTGGATCTAGGGCCAATTAGCGCTGGTGTCTGGGGTAGAAGTGGGGCTCGGGCTGGGATTGTCAGGACTCAAGAATCGGAGGGCGGCGTCGGTAGCAGCAGGGTGTGTGGTGTGTCTGGGCAGGTCTGGGTGTCCAGGCAGAACTGGGCCGCCGATAAAGCTGCCTGCAGGTGCCTTATCACCTCCCGTACACTTTCACCCCACCTCTCTAACCTTGATGGGGGGTGCTTTAGGCACTTCACTTACAGCTGACCTACCTCCAGTCCAGCAGTCTTAATCGAAGTAAAGCGAAGCACAGCACAGAAAGAGGGGCGCGGCTTCGACGGTCTGTACAACTAATAGATTCCCTTGTCATCTGACTAATTCTGCCCCAAGTTCACCGAAGCTGCCCCAGTGCGTTGGCCCCCTCCGAAAGGGATACGAAGGGATTAATCTAGACTACATACACACATAACATTATCAAAAGAACCCCCGAGGCTTTTGGGCTTGTTTCACTGTTGTCAGCGGACTCGCAATCGGCTTAACTGGGAGCTCTTATCTACAAGGCCAACCATGCGATAAAGGGTGCTGGTCCCGCTTGCTGGCGCAAGGATCTAGCAGTGGGAAGGGATGTGGATTCCCTCCTAGAGGTACGATGGCGGGGTTGTAAATTGATGGCCGATGCCATCAGACCGACCGACCCTTGAACGACGGACAGGGTGCATCTGAGCAGAAACCCCATCATTATCAATTAAAGCTAGAGAGTGCCTAGGTTTCTCTATTCTAGTCTATCCGTATCTACCAGGATATATTACAACTGCATGTAGGTGTCAAGCTGTAGTGCAGTTTTCTCGATGCCATTTACTTTGCTATTCGACTTGTCTGGATTAAGTTCGGAGACACCAGCGCAGCGACCACCAGAGATCCTGCGACCGACACCCCACCTGGCCGTTGGCCGCCCGCCTTCCCTACTGGAAACAGCTGCGATTGTTTCCACCTTTGATGATTCGATTTCACATGCGACAGCCTAGCAACAGCCATTTTCTCTATTTGAACATATACCAAACAATGTTACAATTACTAAATGATGCTTCAACATCAGTATCTAGTCCGTTGCAAACCACGAGCTACATTGCCGCCAAGTGGCCACTCAGTGCGTCCGTAGCACGAAGACGCCTGATTTAGATCAATGCTTAGTTTGATCCGGCCCTCCCCTTTTCCAGTCCCTCGTGCTTTAATCAGTTCCAAAACAATCGACTGTACTTGATCGGATTCAAATTGACTAATATGCATGAAATACGAGATAATTGTCCAAGCAAAGCAGCGGAGTTCCGCGCCGGCCTGGACTCAGGTGTTAATTGATGTGTTCGTAATTCAGGTACGCCGAATGCTGGCTAGGATGTTCCGTAGTACAACTCAGCAGGCGACACCAGTCTGCCTACCTTGGTCGCTTCACTCGTGCACCGCTGCCCAGTACTACTCTATATGGTGGCATAGTTGGAAGATGGGCATGCCGCGCAGCACAATGACCATCTGCCGCCTGGCTCTGGTTTCGATTTGCGTGCACGACTTTCTGCCTCCAACTACTTTCGACGTCAATTGTGACAAAGTGCGACCTGCGCTAGCTATCTGTATGCACATGTAGGTACGACACTGGATGATGGGTCATTGTGCAGAGAACAGCCCGCCCCAGTGGCATGTTGTAGGTAGGTACATCGTTCGTGGATTTTGCTTGTGATCCAGCAAGGGTTGCCGGAGACCAATTGCCACAGGAGTATAGTAGTCTATTGAACTGCCATTACTGCCGCCTAAGATGTTGAAGGCATCTCCGATATTGCATCCGTATCCAGGCAAACAACCGCCTTGGGCTTCTGAAGACCTTATGAAGTCGAGAGTGGAGGAAAAACCCATGAAGCTATCATCTCGGTAGCGTGGCGGATCGCTTGCCAGGGTACCCCGCCTTTGCTGCTCGTGACGCAGTGACGGCATGTAGCTCGTAGGGCTTATCGCGGAGCACTGGCAGTCTGGCTCTCTCTTTGCGGCGTGGCGGCCCTCCAGTTTTGGGGGCAGTTGTTAGTGTCAAAAGTGGGCAGACCATGTTGGTTCAATAAGCTCGAATGATGAGCCCACCACTCTGACGTGTTTGCGTCATCGGGTCAAGTCAGAATGTCAGAATGGAAGAGTGAGGCTTCTTTCAGGCATTTTCAGGCATTTTTTGCCCAGCCTGTCAGCCGAAGACGAAGAATTGGAGACAGCATTGAAGACATGTGCCAACACCCGAGCTTGTCTTGCTTCCGAAGTACCTGAATCCGACTTGGGGAAGCTCCTCGCAAATTCCATTTACCCCATCTCCGACTTTTCCAAGTAATTACCCATTGTCTTGTTTTTTTTGCCAGAAGAAAAAAAATCTGGTGTGCAGTGCAAATTCCTGCTTTTGCCTCTTTGCCTTCCTCGAACTTAGCAATCGGAGAAACATTCACGATTCACCCATCCTTTGCTTTTTTAAAAAATCGGGTAGCCTACTCTTAACTGAATTCACCCTACATAAAAACAAATTCTTCTCCATGGAATCTACGTTCAACGCCGCTCATCAACACTGCGCTTATTATTTTGTTACTTGACGACCTTGTTTTGGAGCCTTTACGGAGACTTGCGCTGTACATTGACGCATTTGGGACCTTGTGGATCCTATACAACAACCTACTGCCAAATACCCAGACAATAAGCCACCATGAGGGACTTGCGAAAGAAGATCTTGCTCGAGTCTGGCAAGACCGTGTCCAAGAAGGCGCGCGCCAGACCCGACTCCAACTTTGGCTCCACGACGACCTCCCCAGCCAGCTCCCGGCCTGCCTCTCGCGCACCGAGCCGCTATGCATCCGATGCCGAGAGCGACGACAGCGACATCAACGAAAGCGTAACCAACTCGGTCGTCGACTCGGAAGACGGCGATACCATCACCGACTGGACCGACAAGCTCAAGGCGTGTATCACCGAGATCCTGGATCGAAAGCGCAGCAGCGTCAAGGGTCGCGAGGCGTATCTGGCTGGCTACGTGCATCTGGCCCGCCATCATTTCGCCGATACCATCATCGAGGGGTACACGCACGAGCTCGTGCCTGCTTTACTGAAGAGCATTCGAAGTGGTCGCAACACCGAGGAGGTCATGGCTGGTTTGAAGGCATTGATTATCACCATCCTGTCCACCGAGTCAGACAGCATCTATGACGATGTTTATTCGAGCCTGAAACAAGTCTGCGAGAACTCGGACGAAGAGGCTGTAAAAGTGGAGGCCATCAATGCTATGACGGTCGCTACAATCTTTGGTGGCGGCATGGATGCGACGATGCAGGAGCTCATGGACTACTTGCTGGAAATCATCGAGAGTGATGGACATACCATCGAAGCTCCCGACAATGGTCCCGTCGTCACGGCGGCCCTGGTTTGCTGGGGTGTCTTGGCCACCTATGTGGAAGACCTCATGCAGCAGTCCGAGGGCGCACTCGAGGCCTTCACGGAGCAGCTTGATAGCACCGATGCTGATGTGCAAGTTTCGTCTGGATCCAACATTGCTCTCATCTTCGAGGTGATGCGATCCTACAACGAGCAGATGGAGGAGGAGCATGACGAGAGACAAGAAGAGGCTAGACTGGAAGCACGGAGACGGAAGCTGGACTTCACACCCGAGGAGTACAATCCGTTTGACCTGCAATACGACCAGCACAAGATTGTACACCGGGTCTCAGAACTCGCAGGCGAGTCTTCGCGGGCCGTGTCCAAGAAGGACCGTCGCAAGCTCCACCAACAGTTCGCCAGCATTCTCACGTCATTGGAGCTCGGGAAAGGCCCGAGATACTCCAAAGCAGGACGGGCGGCAAGGCAATCCGACCGCGACGGCGAGAGAGTGTTTGGCAACGAGAAGGATGTCTTCCAAGAGGTGGGCTATCGAGACATGATTCGTGACGAGAACGGCCGAGTGCTCCCGATCGAATCATGGTCGCTCGGATTACGAGTGGCTTTCTTGAAGAAGGTCCTCGGGGGTGGCTTCAACACACACTGGCGGCTGAACCCAGTAGTCGAGGAAACGTTTGATAGCGCATAATGTGGGACATGGACTTCTCTGACCCGACGCGCTTCTCCTGTATATACATACCATTTTCTCGATTTCGCGATACCCCCTTTCCCTACGGCGTCACCACACGAGTCCTTTCACCTTCGCTCATGAACCCCTCCCTCATGGCATCCAAATGGATGAGATACCTGATTTGTACTTATCTTAGCATCCACTCCTACAGCAGGTGCTAGAGAGCTATGACACACGCAGCATATCATTATTCGAAGTTATTGCCTTCTGATTTCGGATGTAGCATACTTTTGAGAGACCTTGATCAACTCCCTCGCCGGGGCGCTGCGTCGCCTTCTTGCATGCCACATAGTGCTGTGTGACCATTCTTCGGGTAGTCTTGGTGGTGGTTGTCGTGCAAACGGAGGATCAACAGACCACAAAAAGGTCTTCGGCGGAAAGAAGCCCACAGCAAAGCAGCAGAGACGGCAGTAGTGTTTGTCCTTTACCTACACATATTCCGACTAATGAATGTAACTGTCTGCAATTTAATATCGGAGCGTTGGCCTCCATTACAAAGGTCGCGACGATAATACGTGAAATATGATTATTAGATGTAAGTGTATGGATCTGTACCTGAGCTGTAGGGATTGCTAGCTTCGAAATGGATGTGTAATAACCAGTGACGTGCGCGATGTGATATAGGGGAGCCTAGCAAATAGAGTAAACGGGAAGCGTGACGCAGCGGAGTATTCCGAACGCCCAGGTCGGCATCAGCTAAGCGGGGGGGAGATTGGATTGTGGGAATGAATTGATGAATGAATGTGACGACGGAAACACCGGCTACAGGCTACACAGGCTACTACTAATCCCCGGCTCCCCAACAATTCAATCAATCACCTGTCACTGCCACCCAGCCGCTAATACTGGGGGGGTCGAAGAAAGACGAGAGAGAATCCGTGGTGGCATTGCCACACTGGGGGGCACAGGGCAGTTTGACCAGCGCTCTTTTTGACTTCGAGATGAGGACGTGAACAAACCAGAGTCGTGGTTGACTAGCAACACACGAACACAAACACAAACACATAGAGAGACAGAGAGACAAACCTGTCAAATTGTCATATGAAATGTCTCGGGAACACGATACCCATGTTCTTCTACGGCCAAACACCCCCGGGTGTTGGAGTTGGAGCTGGAAGCTGTGCACCACCAAGTTTGTCGCAAATTGACTTACCAACTCCCCGGGGCTTGTTCGGTTTGGTTCGAGACTTTCGCGTTTCCTCTTTTCTCTTCTAACCACCTACGCTGGATGCGGAAACTCGATGTGCACGCATCCAGCAGCAGCAGCCAGTGATTAGTTGCTGTATGCAGGTAGCGTGGTAGCTCTCTATCTTTTTTTCGCCGATAGGTAGAAAGGCAGGCAGTGGGCGCAGTGTTCAAGAAGTCGGTGAGAGCTGTGGATCTGATCAATGTGACCAACAAGAGCCGGCGAAGGGGCTCTCCATGGGAAGCCAAGCAAAAAACCATGGCAAGGCGCACGCGGATGGATGCGCACCATTAGCCATTGCTGCTGGTTTGGCTTTTTTTCAACTTCACCCTGTGGTAGTGTTTACACAGGCGCAGTCAGTAGATGTAGAGAAGTAGAGGCCCCGTATGAATGGTTCGCCTCCCTCAATCGGCAGGACTTGGCACTCGAGATCACCAAGCTCCGAGTTTCAATTGACCGGAACGAACTGGTGAGACCTCGCTTCCCCCCTTCTTGATGGGGACAAGAAGATTCTATAATCGCGAGGCTGGATCGACGACACGCTTTTCTTTCACTCTTCCTTGCTTAATCAATCCGTTCTTTGATTTCGCGTGGCACTACTATGTTTGAAGTGGTCTAATTTACCATAGCTTCCGATCTAGCGTGACGATGATGATGATGATGATGATGATGCTGATCAGAGCAGGCTCGCGGCAGGCCCATCGTGTCAATTTGGGATTCTGGATTCTGGATTCTGGGGGAGAGCGAGCCCCAAAAAGTGTAGGCAGGGGGCTGGATCGGGTTCCCGTCATACCACCATGTCTCCGGCGATCGTTTGGATCGACCGTCGTCACCCTGCCACTGCCAGGGAACTGGTGTGCGCCCGAGCCACTCCGCGGCTTCGCGGGACAAGAAAGCTCGTTCCGACTCTTGTTTCTTGAAACTGTCACTCTGTCAACCACCGCGAACTAATCTTGCAGGGATACCAAAGATAGCTTCCAGGAGGAGGACCTAACATACATACATACGGCATCCCGCGACACCGTCGGGTATTTTCCCAAAACACCCACTTCTTTTCAAACCACGCTGTCGTCTTCCGATGGTCATGGTCTTTCCGGAACTTTTATCTAGGTGATAGAGATAGGTAGATTTGTGTAGTAAGCCAATAACCGCCAGTTTTTGGATGTTCCCCGGCTTGCATGCCGCATAGATCCGGCCTGCATAAAAGTAAGACCTTTTTCACGGTTGGTCGGACCTGGGCAGGCCTCCATGGAGCGAGTATTCCGTGCCTACATTAACGTACACTAACGTAATTACTATCTGCATCTACGTATCATGTCGTAGACCGACCGACCTGTCAATTATCAGCTCTACAGCTGGTTGTTCACGAGCTTCAGGCCATCTGTAGGAATATCCATGGACGGTAGCCTCGTCGCGACCTAGAACTTGACGATTGAGCCCGACGTCTCGTCCATGAAAAGATGTCAGATCACGAATGCATCTCTCCTTTGATCAAATCATCCCACTCGCATGCGAGATGCCAAACCTGCTACTCCCTGCTTGTGCATCCCGCAGCTGCTGCCAGGACGGCTTCTCATGACAAGATTGGTCCAAGTGCAGACCCTGGCTTGATGCGTTGTCCAAGAGCGCTGCCCAACCCCAGCCGCCACCACCACCTTCAATTCGAGCAAGCAAGACGGATGCACCTAAGCCTCAAGGCTTTTTCGCTCTCACGGCTTGATGTATGTAGTCCATCTTTTCTTCTACCATTAATAAATGTTGAGATCATGAGTCAAAGATAATATGATTGACAGACGTTGCCGCTAAAGTGCTGCGAGTTCGTTTCTTCGATCCATCCTATCCGTTCGCGAGCAAGTCGTGATCTGCATTATTCATTCTTCACCTTGCAGTAGCTTGTTCTGCTTGAGTCGTAGTGTGCCCCTGTCCATCCTGGACCTAGCAAAATACTTGGAGGCGACAAGAGAGAGAGAGAGATCAGCCCCTCCGCAAGCACAGCCGAATCACATAGAGTAGTGGGTCCCCCGTATCGTATCTGCTGCAAGGTGCACCAACCCACCACCCCTGGACTATTGCCAGTTGCCTATCGCTGTATGTGCGTGTGTGTGTCTAGGTATCTCATTTAGTAGTAGTAGTACCTCCTCATTGCCTAGGACAATTACTCGTGTTATTTTCCTTTCCCCTCTTTTCCCCCCCTTGGGTCTCCTCCATACATTTTACCTTAATAGTCGGCATCATCAATTGTTCTCGAAAAATCGACTTCTTCGTTCGCTGTGAGTCATTGCGTTGCGCATTGCAGCAGTTGCGGGTAGGCAGCATTGCATCGGTGCAGGCAGAGAGAGTACTTGACTGGACTGTGCCCAAGGGCCAAAAAAAAAAGGACTATTGGGGACCGACAAGCCATCAAGCAACACGTGGGGCGAAACGGCCGACAAGCAAGCCATTTTTAAAATAGAGGCGGCTGGGAAAGCTGAGCTTCGCAGTTCTAAGACAAGCAAACAGGCTCTTCTGACGTCTCTTGCTCCTCCGTCTCATTACTCGCACTCAATCTGAGGTAATTGCTTATTCTTGTTTCGGTTTGTCTGTGTCCTTTTTCGATCCTTTTATTCAATTCCCCGAAGAAAGAAAGAAATACTGGGTGTATCGGGTGTATACATGTATTTTTATCCCAAGTAAACAAAAAACAATTCCGAGCCCCATTTTGCGACCAGCCCAGCCAAGCCAGCAGCGACCTAACAGATCACAGCTCCAGGTATTCGCGCACCTGCTTTTGCCTACACCGACCACCTCATTTTTTTGGGTCTCGACGTTACTTCGAGATTGATTCCCTACCCATCCACCACCCACCACCCCCTGCTGCAGCACGCCAACCCACGCCCACGCCCACACCCACCACCTCGTCTTCTCGTGCGCAACAATCCAAGCATGTCGTTCTTGCAGCAGCAGCAGCAGCATCTTTGACGCCCAATTCACTTTCCCAATTCGCCAACCCGGGGGGTCACTTTTTGCTGGATATCGGCACCGCGCTACCTCGGCCGTCAGCAAAAAGTACTTCCAGCGCAACTCCGCTGATTGCCTGTTCGACTCCACATTGTGGGCAATCTCCAGCGGGTAAACAACACAAACTGGACAAGGAGCGGTCCCAAAACACGACAGTAACCCATACATTACACCACTTGTACAAGAAGAAAAAGAAGACAGGGTCGGTCACACACGCACACCTGGTCAATTTTTAGGGGGACCCGACAATCCGCCCTATACCCATATCCATTAGCAGGATGGGTATCGAGTCGAAAAAGGCTCCTCCATTGCCAGCACCCACCGAAGACTCCGACTCGCTCATCTCTTCACCGACTGAGTTGGCCACCGAAGACTCCAACAAGCACGCCGAAGACCAGAAATCCTCCTTCTCTCTCCCCGACGACGGTACCCCCGTCACCATCAGAACTCGCGGCTACCATCAGCACAACAAGTCCCAGACTTCGTTGCTGATCGAGTACTTCGAGCACCCCAAGACCCCAGACTCCTCCGAACGCGGCGGCGGAGGCAGCAGCAGCCGCAGCAAGCGCAGGCCGAGTGTGCGCGTGCGCCTAACCCCCTCCAAGAACCGGGGCGAGAAGAACGGTCACATCAAGATCACCGAGACCAAGAGCAAGAGCTCACGCAAGGTCCCGATGGGGAAGAAGTCCAGGGACGAGGGGCCGCTGGTCCAGAACCCCAGCAGAAGCGAGCTCGACGTCATGACTGACCCCGAAGACAGTAGGAGTATGAACTCCTACGCCTCGGCGACCGAAGAGTCCAATGTGTCGCGGCATCCAATCGAAGTCGAGATCACACCGAGTCACATGAGTACAAGGAGCAGCCGAAGAGACCGCAAGGCATCGAGTCCTCTGATCCCTGCCGCCGACAGCAAGGTCTCCCAGACTCCATCCCAGTATGTGCCACCCAACATGTCCGACATTTCGGCTATCCCCACCGATAGCTTCCTGGACGGATCCGGTGGCACTGATGGCACCACTACTCTTTCACATCGCAGGGAAGAGCGCAGCAGAAGCCCGTCGCGTGGCGAGGCACTAGCGACTGGCGCGCTAGGAGCCGCGACCGCTGCTGCGGTTGCCGACAAAATGAATCGTAAGAATCGCAGTGCGAGCGACGATAGGAAAATAATAGAAAGAGCCGTGGAGAAGGCAAGCAGGCCCGACAAAAGGCACCGATCCTCCAGTGGCTATCGACGGAGCACTGCTGGCGCAGACACAGAGATGGATAGCAAAGCATCGTCTCGGAGGAGGTCGAAAGGTCAAAAGGAATCTGTTGTCTCGGCGGCCGATTCGAGCGTGCTTTCTTCCCAACTCTCACCGAGTCATAGATCCTACGACTCGCACAACTCATCAAAGGTGTCAATCAATAACCCCAAGCTTTTGGAGACGGTAGAGGATGCCATCAGAAGGTTAATACTTCCCGAACTCGATGCAATCAAGCGGGAACGCAGTACAAGGGAGCCTCCTGGTCGACGTCCCAAGGACAGGGAGTCGCTATCCAGTCTCACATCGGTGTCAAGGGAGGAGCTCTCAGCCGCAAACAAACGAAGGTCAGCAGACACAACGCATTCGACCAAATCGAGGGGTAGAGAGGCCCGAAATGACTTATCACCACAGAACAGCCTCGAAAACATTTCTGTAATAGAACCCATCGACGCTCTGCAGGACGACACCCCGCCACGTGGACATGACCATCTTGCAAACCCTGGGCTGCTTAGTCCAACCGCGGCCACCTCTGAGCGAGATCGCTCAAGGGAAGATAAACGCCAACGGAGGCGGCGGAGAGCCAAGACGCCAGAACGTGGAAGGGCGACAGATGACTATCGGGATTCTGAGCATGAGGTCGTTCCTCCCATGCCGCTCTCGAGTGAGATCAATCCATCTGAGATGACGAGGACATCAATCATGACGGCCAACACCGACAGGCCTCACTCCGCCAGTGAAGAAATGGCGCCTGTACAAGAGATGCCTCGAGGAATGGCTTCCTTGGAGTCAATGCACGACACACAGACACCTATCCATACACCACAGCAACAGCAACATACCCTGCAGAGCCTTGGAACAACGCACGCCAACATTTCTCATGGCGACCTCAAGGCTCTTCCTCGAAAGGGCGCCGGCGAGTACGACGACCAGGATCTCACCGAAAGCGACCTGAGCCAGAACTATACTCATGAGGAATATGACGATGAATATGAAGATGGTCGATTGGCAGAGCCAGGCATGTTCGAGCCGGGTATGTCAGGATACTACCAGCAGGACGTGCCTCCGCCTCTGCGATACGTGCCTTATCAGCAAGAACGCCGCGGCTTGAGCCCCATCCAGAGCGTTTCTGGATATACTGATGGAGGGAGCGACCTTCACCATCGCCGAGACTCGAGAGCTACCCACAGCGAGCTCTCTTCACCTGACAAGTCGGATCTGCAGGGTCAATCCCCCAGCGCCGTGTCAAGCAATATGCGGAGTCGTGAGTTCCGCGATGACGAGAGCGACTTGCGCAGCTCAGGTTACTACAGGGACACCCAATATACGGATGACAGCGAGCTGGATAGGATCACCTCCGGGCAGGCCGTACGTGGTGTGGGTGCCAACCCTCAGTTCGTTCACCAACCAATTGGCACAGAGTCTGCCGTGGCCTCTTTGATTGACGGATCTGTCCTTGACCCCTCTGTTCTGAGCATTGGCCAGGACTATCGCGACTCGCAGATATCTTATAACGGCCGTGACCAGGGCCGTGACTCGGCGGCTTATTGCCCAGAGAAGAGCTCGTTCGAAAGCAGGCGAGAGATCTTTGAGAAGGGATCGCAGTCACCCGCTCTCTCGAAGCATTCACGTTCGAACCACTCGCGCGACTTCGACGAGTACGATTTAGACGAATACGGCCGCAAAGTGCCCCGCCTCAACTACCGACACTCTCCCTCTCCCTCTGAAGCTGCCATCACTAGCGCAGCTCTTGGTAGAGCGGCCGCGGCAGCAGCAAAGGCCAAGAACGAAGGGAAGTCTTCGCCTGCTGCGTTCACAGGTGAGGGCGTTCAGCGAAACCGGTCTTTCAAGGAGCGGGCAAAGGATGGCAATGTGCCAAATGCGACCCCGCGTCATAGTGTGGATCGTCTGTCAGAAGACTTCAATGACCCAAAGATGGAAGCTAGTGGCTTGCCAGATATGAACGACCCTCTTCCGGAGATTGGCTACTTCATGGAGAACCAGACCCCATCAGTGATCCAAGAATCCTTTGATGGTGCCCCGTATGGCAAGGACCAGCACTGGGGAGGCGATATGACTCCCACTCAGGAGAAGTCGTTCGACTACGAAAACGAACGATCCATGACACCCAAGGCTAACAACAACGGTCTGGGTATCACGGAGGCGGCGGCCGCCGCCGCCATGGCCGCAGCAGCTGGCATGGCACAGACTCACAGCCGCCAGCCAAGCCAGGAGCAGGATGACGAGTGGCAACGAACCTCTGGTGACCGAAAGCGGGATACTCTTGTCACCAACCCATACGAAGGTACAAGCCCCATCGCCAACCTCCCTGGTTTCGAAAACGACATTCTCGGAGGGTCAGGCTTCGACCACAACGGATACCGTGGTGGTTTCAACACAGGCAGCCCAGGTATGCCCCAGGGCGACGAGGGGTACGAGACTGCGCCCAACGAGACTCGGGACTTGCAAGCCATCAAGGGCAAGGGCGTGGAATTCCAGGACCAACCTGGCATGGGTGGCACCTCTGAAGATCCGTTCTATGCACCCATCGCCAACCACCAGCGACACCTTAGTGGTATGTCTCAGGGCATGGGCTCGCCTTTCTACGACGGTGCCACGGGCGAAGGAATCGATAGAATCGAGTCCAAGGATGTCATCGCGTTGATGGAACACGTAAGTTCAACAAGTATGCGAAGTTCACGATACGTTTTCTAACATTTGCTTAGCTTATGGTTCGCGATGCCCAACGAAGTGCTCGAGACCGAGAGATGATCGAGACCGTCTGCCAAGTCATCAAAGAGATGCACAGTTCCTTCAGAGACGTCAAGCGAGCCTTGGCTGATACCGAGGACCAGATCATCAACGAGGTCAAGGACAACACGGAGAAGACTGTGCAAAGACATATGGGTGGGCCCAGACCTCTTCCTGGCAGTGCTTCCAGGTCCTTCCAGGGAGGTTCGCAAGCTGGTGACTTCGATGACATGCCGGCTAAGAAACGCGGCCTCTTCCGCCGAGCGCTCAAGGGCCTCAGCTCCAAGGGCAACAACGACCTTGGGCGCATCGAGGATATGTTGATGCACCTGCTTACCGAAGTGGACGTCCTCAAGCAGCAGACTGGTGGACCTGCAACGCTGGCTGCTATGAGCACCCGCAACCAGTCCCTGGATAACATGCAACCCGAGGTGCAGTATGAGCAAGATCGCGGCTATGAGCCCGAAGGAAATGCTGGCACGTCGACTGCAAGCCACGCCAGCCAGTCGGGCCAATTCTCCGTCCAATCCCGTGGGCAACCTGGGCGGATGGGATATGAGCGCAAGTTCTCCGACCACCGAATTAGCACAGTGCATGAAGGCCCTGAGGATGAATACGACCATCCGCGCAACTCTGCCCCTTATGACCAATCCAACCCTGAGCTGCTGATGTCGCCAGCCGTTGGACCTCCTCGTGGTGGCTCCGTCCCTCTGGGAACACCACCTCATGCTGCCCCCCAGAACCACGCAAGTCAGAGCCATGAGAACACGCCTACTGACACTAGCAAGAAGCACAAGTCCAAGGGTTCCTCCAGCTTCCTTCCCAAGATCTCCAGGTGGTCCGAGACCACCACTTCCAGCATTGGAAAGGTCTTCAACCGCAACAGCAAAGACTCGCGGTCGAACCAGAAGGACATTGATGATTTCCTGCAACAACCCCCGTCGCGTTCCGGTTCTTCCCTGAACTACGAGGTGTACGAGCCTCATGATCCCTACAACGGTGATAAGCTGCACTCGGGTTTCTCCGAGCAGAACCTTGCGGGAGAATCGGGCAACACAACCCGGTACCAGCTTGATGATCCCCCCATGCCCAACACCTACTCCACCCCGGAGGATCCCAAGTACAAGGCGCACCGCAACAGTGTGAACCTTCAGCACCCCCAGCCGCGACCTGGTCAGACTGAGCGTTTCCGCACGGCCCTCGAGTCCTCGGCTATCAACTACGGTACGCCCATGAGCCCCCGCAGCACCGACTGGGCCGGCTCGGCTACGAGTTTGAACCGTTTCCCAGGCCAGCAGTCCAACCGCTACAGCGATCAAAGCGCTGCTGATGAGTACCGTGCTACATACGGATTCTCGCCTCCCGCTCAAGGCCCTCCTCGACCCCCTAAGGAGCCTCTCGACACTGCCACCCCACCGCGCAACGATCGCGTCAACAAGCTTCAGAAGAAGCAGCCCAGCCCCCTCCCTTATCACTCGGTTGAGAGTGGCTACGGCACCATGACGGGCACCCAACATGCTCGGACTGAGAGCTATCACTCTACCAGTCCCAGGATGGAGAACCGCAACCTCAGCGGTGCTCTGAGCAGCGGCGCACCCGCAAGACGGCCTAGCGGGCCGAGAGCGATGACTCCCACTCGGGGTCTCGGAAGCGACGACGGAGATCGTCGGAGCCTTAAGTCTCCTCTTGGGGACAGTGCTGCTCGGGATGAGAGAAGACGAAAGAGAGGTGAGTTTTGCTTTCGCCCTCAAAATATGCATGGTCAAAGTTGCTGACAATGAAAACAGATACGTTCGGTACAGTCGGTAGCCGCGATACGGCCCTGAGCCAAGAATCCGAGACTTTCTAGGAGAGACGTACTCGCTTACTGGATGCGGTCATGCCTAGCGGCTCGCCCTTTCAAGTCGACTTTCGATCATCGGGTGGCTCACGATGAGCGAACCTCACCTACCTCCACCTAATATACCGAATCATCCGTATAGATTGGCGATTCGAACCACAACCACAATTTGCGACTTGCACTTTGATTGTATATGAGCGTGTCATTTTTACACACGAGGCGTATAGGGTCTTCACGGACCCGGCGGTGGATGCAGATAAGGGAACGACGAGATGCGCGAAAGAAGATCGAGAAATTTGCATAAAACATGGCGATTTGCTTTGCGCGACAACATATACCATTGGAGTTTCTGCGAAACATGGAAAAGACCAGGGGGGATGGGGCATTACGATACGATCATCAGGCTCCTGTCTGCGCTGAGTCGCGAGGAGAACGGCGTTTGATTCATTTGGCAAGCCTCTTTGGCTTTATTTATTGTCTTAATTCTTTTTTCTCTTTCTTTGGACTTCTCTTCTCTTCAACTCATTCTTCTTGCTACCGGTGGATTCATGATGCATGATGACGACACGAGGAGTCTTTAATGAATCTGGGGTTTTGGGAATCGGACGATCTGAGGAAAGCGTAACGATTTGGAAGTTTGACAGGCAGACAGGCAGTATCATTCCCAGACGGACGGCGGTTTTTTATCCGTTCTGGAATGGCTGCAAACTTTTAATGCGATTGATGATGATGGCGAGATTTTGAATTTTTAAAATGAAGAAGCAAAGGTGGACTTGAATGAGGTGAAGACGATTGTGTAAATGCAGAGATGCTCGCGAGTGAGAAAGGCATGTCATGACCCCTTTTATTAAGCGGGCGTTATTTATGAAAGATGTGCATCTCTCCGATATCGGCCGATGTTGATTGTGTTGTCGGGGCTCAGACAACTAAGACGTCAAAACTAGAATATCACGTGATACTAACGACTCTACGCTACGTTGACTACCCAACTTAAAAGCAACGACACTCTTAGCATCAGATCACGTGGAGACCGATGACGTCAAAGGCGTGCCCCGATCTTTTTGGCCCGCTTCATCTCCTCCCGAAAGGCTAGGTCGTTCAGGATCTCCTCGGACCCGCCCCCGACGACATTCATCCGCAGGTCCCGCGTAATCTGCTCCACCCGGCCGCCGCCGCCGGGCCCGCCCCTCTGGTATGCTACCCCGCCCATAACCTGCTGGGCCTCGCGCGCCGCCAGCTCGAGGACGCGGCCGCCGGAGACCTTGGCGAGCGCGACGCGGCTCGCGAGCGACTCGCTCCGCCATCCGCGGCCCGAAGGGTCGTGGTCGACGTGGTAGGCGATCTGCTCGAGCCAGGCCCAGTGCGCCTCGACCTCGCGCGCCAGCGTCGCCAGCTTGTGGCGGATGACCTGGTGGCCGACGAGGGGCTGGCCGAAGGTCTCGCGCTCGGTCGCGTACGCCAGCGCCGTCGACAGGCAGGTCCGCGCCTGCCGATTGCATGAGACGGCCAGCACGAACCGCTCCTTGTTGAAGTTGGTCATGAGGTACGCGAACCCGGCGTTCTCGGCGCCGAGCAGATGGTCCGCCGGCACCCGCACATCGGCGAGGCGCACCCAGCTCGCGCCGCCGGCGTTCTGGCCGCTGTTTTCGATCTTTTCGATGGTGATGGTCCCGCCGCTGGACGTGGGCTTCAGGGGGATGACGAGTAACGAGATTCCGGCGACGCCCGAGCCGGGACCGCCCGTGCGCACCGCGGTCGTCATGTGCGTGGCCCACGGCGAGCCGGTGATCCACTTCTTGGTCCCGTTGACGACGTAGTGGCTCCCGTCGGCGGACCGGACGGCCGTGGTCCGCAGGGCGCCGACGTCGCTGCCGCCGCTGGGCTCGGTGACGCCCAGGCAGAAGTTGGTGTCCCAGGTGAAGAGGCCCGGCAGCCAGCGGCGCTTCTGGGCCGCGGTGCCGTGGTGCAGGACGGGCGGCAGGCCGATGACGTTGGCGCCGCCGAGGCCCGAGGCGACGCCGCCGGGGACGCGGGAGCACTCGTCGTTCAGGATCAGGAGGTGGAAGGCGTCGAGCCGGTCTAGCGGGAGGGCGCTGCCGTCGGATAGTGTGAGAGGGGTCTGGTGGGGGCGGTACGCCGCCGGCACGTCCAGCAGGGGCAGGCCCGTCGCGACCCAGGCGCGCCGCGCGGCCTCCGGGCAGCACCCGGCGGCTTCCCAGGCCGCGGCGTGGGGCAGGATGTGGGTGTCGATGTAGGCGCGCAGGTGGGCGCGCAGGGCGCGGTGCGTCGCGGTGTAGTATGGCGAGGCTAGGGCGTTGTACCAGGCGGGCTCGGCCCAGGGGAGCGTGTCGCCGAACAGGTCGGGTTGCTGCTTCTTCTCGACATGGGTGCTGTCGTCGTTGGCGGTGGCGCTGCCCTTTTGCGTCGGGCCGATGTTATTTTCGGGTTTAGGCGACATGGTAAAAAGACCGTGACGAATGAATCAATGCACGCAGATGGACACAGGCTAAATGATGGCGTTTGTCGATGGGGATGGATGGATGAATTGAAAGTAGAAAAGTAGGCCGATGATAGATAGTCAATCCAGTACCTGATGTCGTTGTGATAAGCTTGCTATACCAAGGATGGAGGGGCCGTCCTGTAGGCCCTGGGGTTGGTGGTGGTTGGTTACATAGCGGAGTTGTTAGCGATATATTTTGTCTCGGCGCGACGCGGGGGAGTTGGGGTCACTGATGCATGTGTGCGGCGAAGCACCATCCCTGGCAGCAGTACGCAATGGAAGGTTTGGTTGGGGTGGTACTAATACTAAAACTCGACATCGATGCATTTCAAGAATATGCGAAAAGAATTCAAAGCTATGTCGTCAAGGCATATATTTAATAGCTTTCGTTGAGGTGGGCAAAGCAGATGTTACTCCGAAGCGACACGATGCTTCGGCAGCTAATCGTCATCATATTGCCCCGCCCATGGCACCTCGATTGGTCGCTTAGCGACATAAAGAAAGAGAACGAAGAAGGCCTCGAAAGCGTTATCAACGAGGGTATAATCATCAATGTAAGTATAGTAGGCAATTGCATCCTCTTGCTTGTTCCTCAATATCGACGGATCCACTAAGAGTTTCGAGTTTGCTGTCCCTTACAGCACCATGTCACGTTCAGGTCCTAGCAGGCTATTTCCAACCTCCTAAAGAATTGGTAGTAGAATAGGCCCCGCGGGACAATACCCTTTCTTATTACTCTGTCTTAGGTATTGTTTGGTGAGCAACATCCAACCAACATTCATGGTCGCAATTCAACCAAAACAAAAAGAGGCGTTGCCTAGGTAATGCAAGTGCTTACGACTACACGCCATCTTCTCTTCCCAGAATTAAGAAGATGGTCGAACCTCTTTCCCGAACACTTTAGACCACGCGTAAGAAAAGCAGAGCGAGTCTTTGCGACCGGGGGGAATGATGCGACGGGTGCAGCAGAGCTATGTCATTTCCGACAAGAATGGGCCTCAAATACAATAATGACATGGGGTGCCTTTTTCGAAGTCGGAAAGAGGCATCAAGACTTTTTATAGAGGCTTTTATTGCCTTTCCCATGCTGATGATTGAAGCCGGGCTGCTGTAGAGCGGCGTGCATGGGCATGCCTCTAAAACGTTCTCTCAATTTAGCGCGCAGTGCACACTTACTCTACACGCCTTCCCCAGATTACCCCGCCATAAGCACATCGCAAAAACAAAGTTTCGACAGACTGCCCCTGAAACCAGTTACTATACTACATGTAATTCGATATACACTGCCGTCCACGTTTTGCTGTCATTGCTCGTTCATTTAGCCGTCGCAGGGTGTGTCTGTTCAGCTAGCCGCCCCTTCTTCACCAAACTATTCGCGCGGGTTTGCGCCCACTCGGGAGGCGTCAGTGCCACAGGGGGCGTGTAAGTCGGTCCAATCCGTGCCCTCCACCTTGAGCAGGTGCTGGACGTAGCAGATGTTGATGCAGCAAAAGACATCGCTGGGCTTGAAGATGCAAAAGACCATGTTTTTAATCCGCGTGTAAATCGGCATTTAAGTTTCATTTTTTCTTTCCCCGTTACCGCTTCAATTGGGGACGTGGGGAGTTTTTAGTTGGTGCGTGCGTTCCAATCCGCATCATCATCATCATCATCAGGGCAGGGTGTGATGGTGTATTAGCGAAGTAGGTATTTAGCCAAACAGAATAAACCCATCTCGCGGCTGTAGGCCACCGTGTCTTGCACGACCACGGGCGGGATGCTCTTGCGCAAGTGTGTTGGCACCCTCAGCGCCAAAGGCGAAGTCGAACGAGTCCGACGCCATCTCGGGCACGGCGTGCATCATCACCCGAAAGACAACAGAGCAAGCAATCAATCGACGTTCAATAAATGCAGCTATAAACCAACAACATACATGTCCTTACGCTCGCGCCCGACCCGAGATGGGCCGCTCTCGACGGGGGTAGATGTGTTCTTCGAGGTACCCCTCGAGCTGGTCGTGGCCGAAGTGCCACCACTCCTTGGTCGCACGGGGTCGTCCTCTTTGCCGTACTGGTTGTTTGTTTCAGTAATCGGCGGTGCGCGCATCTGCCCCGCTTCGGAATCGGCCATTTTCCCTTTTAGCCAAGACTTTTCAATTGACCACACCGAGCTAGAAAAGAAGAGCGAACATCCGTCAATGGATTACCTGAATGTATCTATTTATATAGCCTAACATGCCCTATTGGAAGGGATAATATTTCTCTGCTTCTCGATTGACTCGCGATCAGTGGGGATGTTATTACTCCTAATGCCCATGTTAGCTAAACTGCCAGCTGCCGCCTGTCCGGTGTAAGTCGCAGTTGCTCATTCGGCCTGTTCTCGACCTATGGCGTGACCACATACCCACCCAGTAGTTCCACGTCGCGAATCAGTAAAACTAAATCTTGAATCTGAATGAGTTCGTGAATTGCGAGTGCGATCGGGCAATGAAGTCAGCTGAATATCCTTTTGGTGTTGCGTGATTTCAAAGATGGATGATCTGGGCCAGCCGGAGAGGGGTTTTGTATTCAAGCTCCAACCAAGCCTAACTGGACGGATGGATGGTGGAGCAACCAGCCAGTCCGTCACCCACCAACCTACCACCCAGCACCAGCAGAGAGCTCTCACCCCTCCAAGCTCCATTTCCCGCTATCATAAGCTACGATAATGCGTCGTTTTTTCAACAAGCGGCCTGACATGTGGGACAGTGACAACACTGTCTCATCATAACAGCGGACATAGCTCAGTTGGGAGAGCGCCAGACTGAAGATCCAAACTTCATCAGAATATCTGGAGGTCGTGTGTTCAATCCACACTGGCCGCATTCAACTTTTTGCCTCGATGCCATCCACATCTATTTATTTTATTTTATTTAATTAGAGAGAGAGAGCTCTTCGCTTCGCTTTTTGTCAATTCCGCGTTCAAGAAAGAATAGCTAGCGTGCAGTAATGAACAGTAATTAGTTGGTGTTGTTGGTTGCTCTTTTCCCCCACCCCCGCATCCCCGCATCTCGTCGCGCAGGAAAAACCGACTGTACCGACCGCAATTGGGGCATATCTTCATACCCCCCCAGGATAAAGTCATCGGGGAGATATAGCAAGTCGGAAAGGAAGGAAAGAAAAGAATGTCATAACCCTTTCTTTTAGCCTTTTTTTCTTTCTAAGTATATATCTATCTATCTAAGCTGGAACGAATTCCTGATTGTCTGTCTATATGTGGTGTATATCCAGGTAGCCAATCAATCGGTGTAAGTAAGTTGCCAATGAACCAATATTCTCCATGTGACCAGACTAGCCTCCCTATTCTACTCTATTGGCCAATCAACCACGATCATTCCGCCTCCGCTACCCCCGTGCGCATAAACAAGTTGGGCGGCAGCCCGCGCCCCCGAAACTCCTCGTCGACGTCGTCGTACGGCAGGTCCCCGCGTCCCGGCTCGGCGCGGAAGCCCAGGCGCGCGTAGGCGTGGCGCCCCATGGCCGAGGCCTCGGTCGTGGCCTCGAGCCCGCCGCGGCGGCGGGCCTCGGCCAGCCCCCAGCGCACGAGGGCGAGGGCGACGCCGCGGCGCTGGCAGCGCGGGTCGACGCCGCAGATGTCGAGGGTGAAGGTAGCGGGGACGGGTCTTTCGGCTCCTTCTCCTTCTCCTTCTTTCGAGGAGGGAGAGGAAGAAGACAGAGACAATGACCGGACGTACTCGATGCGTCGGCGCACCAGGCTCTTGGTGGCCTGCGTGCAGAACCGACGCGTCCGCTCGTCGTCCGGGTACAGGTCGGCGAGGAAGGGGGGCGGGTCGTCCTTGGGCTCGTCGCCGAGGCCCGGCATGAAGGACAGCTGGCACCAAATGGCCATGCCGGCGAAGACTCGCTTCTGGCCGTCGCCGTCGCTGTCCGGGGCCGGCAACGTGGCCTTGAGGAAGACGGCGTTGGGGTCGCCGGCCTGGTTGGTGGTGGTGGACTGCCAGCGCTCGATCAGGCGGGCGACGTGCTCCTTTTTCCCTTGGGGCGTGTCCCAGCCCGGGTTCATGGCGGTCCTACGATGCTCTCAGCGTTAGCCACATTGAACTTTAATTTGATTGTGCACTTCAACAATATGTTGCAATTAGCTCTCTTGGAGGCAGGAGTCACCCCTCAAAACCAAAAGTCGCTTACCAGATGGCGTCGTTGATTTGGTGGCCAAAGGCCCCGCACAACACCTCGTACCCCGCGACGAAATCTTCGGGGCAGGTCATGAGCTCTATCCGCACATCGGCGGCGCCATCAGCCTTGTTCTGTGCAACTTCAGCCATGGCTGTCAATTGTGTTAATCAATATTGAAAAAATGAATTGGTAGGTGTTGCATGCAATCGGGCCTAACTCCAGATGAATGGATCAATTGCCACGAGTTTTGTTGGAATCTGGCCGCATTTCCACTTACTTGACGAAAATAAGGTTTCTCCGCTGAACGGTAAACCACGGGTAAGTGTATAACCGGGCAACCGGGGAAGACTACAGCTAGTAGTAAGCAAAAAGAAAGTCTTGGCAACCGAGCTAGAAGCATTGGAAGTCTATAAAGTATAAGTATGTACCAAAGGTTAGATTAGTTACCACGTAACTAACCCCTGAACATGCAACAGAGAAAATGATCACCCGTGGGATGTCATCGCCATCAACGACCCACCTGGCTCTCTCCCCTTCCTTCCAACTCGTTACCATGTATGGTATGGGAACAGATATGTTTCAGAAGAGGACCATCCATACCTGCCCATGGGAAAGAAAGGGCGCAAGGGTCAACTTGCAAAACAGCCACCAGCAGCTGGCCCCTCCGACTCTCTTGGGAGAAAGGTTGCCTTTTACATCCACAATTCTATCCCAATCGGTGACTGGTCCGTGACGGAGCCAGAAGAAACCGACGTCAACCGAGGATATGTTGCCACCTTCACCTGGAAACATCTGGTGGGCAAATCCACATCACCAACGTGTACAACCCCAATAACAGCGTGAAACTTTCGACACTCGGACAGTCCCTCCGGAAGAACGGGTACAATTTACTCGTCGGCGACATGAACTTGCATCATCCACATTGGGAAGGCAACCGCAACAAGTCATTAGAGACGTCCGAAGCTCGGGAACTCCTCGAGATAATGAACACTGTATCGATGTGTCTTTTGACGCCTCCGGGAACCACGACTTGGAGAAAGACACCCGCAACCGATTCCTCCCAATCCACCATTGATCTGGCTTTTGGCGGCGTGGATATTTTGAGGAGACAGCCCGTCTACACCATACTGGAACTGTTTCGACAGGACCACGTTGTGACGGAAATTACGCTCAATCTCGAGGTGTCCCGTGTCGCTCGTCGCATTTACCTGACGAAAAACGTGGACAAGGCAGCATATCGAGAGGCAGTCAAAAAGGAGCTGCTCGCTATATTTTGCCCACCCCATCTTCTCGCCACTTCTTTTCCATGCCGATCGCCCAAGCAGTTGGATGGCTTCGCGTCTCGCCTTCAAGGCTGCATTCATCGCGTCCATTACAAGATGGCCGAAACGATTGACGTATCACCAACGAGGACCGTCAGGTTTGTCACAAATAACGTGAAGCTGTATCACCAACGAGAACGCAATGCACGAGCTGAGTTGAAGAGAAACTGTGGTCAGGCTTCACTGGAGAGATGGCTGGAAGCGGTATCGCTCCGAGATTTGGCGGATCGCAAGCACCGAAGGGAGAGTTTCCGTCATTACCTGTCCAGTACGCGGCGTTCATTGCGCGTCATCTACAAGATGGCCAAGGTCATGTCTCGAAGATTACGGCCCAAAGTCCATCCACGTATAGGGCCGCTTTGGGATGAACAGTCTCAAGAGCTGATGCCTGGCCCCCCTGAGATTGTCACTTGCTTACTTTCTTCTCAATTTGGCGCCGAGAACATCAGCCGTGCACCTCCAGCAGCTACTTCTTTCCCCAACCAACAAACCCCAACCGACAACTTGACTGACATGAACGACATACCTGTTGTCAGTCCAAACCAAGTCAATTCCATTCTGGCTGAACTGCGCACTGCTGCGGCCATGGGGCCTGATGGCATCCCAAATTATGGCCTCAAGCTGTGTCATGGCCGGGGTACTGAAACTGGTGGAAACCCTCTTTGGGAGATGGTTATTGAACCCTACCTCGCTCATCTGTTCCAGGGTTGCCTGAGGTTAGGGTATCATCCCCAAGTTTGGAAACATTCAATAACTATTGTCCTACTGAAGCCAGATAAAGATCGAAGCTGCCCTCGATCGTAGAGGCCCATCGCACTATTACCTTGTCTCGGGAAGGTTTATGAGAAGGCCATCGTCAACATGCTCAAGGAACTCGCCCTCAAGCACAAGCTTATCCCCCCCAACCAATTCGGGTTTACAGGGAAATCAACTGTTGCGGCCGTTGAGACCATCGTGAACGAGGTCTACCGATCATGGTCCCGGACGCGTGGCCGCAGGAAAAGGGGTTTCTTCGTGACTATCATGAGTCTTGACATTCGAGGTGCGTTTGACAATGTCAACATCCAAGTTCTCATCGGGATTCTTTGCGACAAGGGAATCCCAGAATGGCTGGTCCGGGCAATCGAGTCCTTCTTACAAGGTCGGAGGACGACTGTTCGCATACCCGGATACGAGTCTGACGAGTACTACATTAATATTGGTATCCCTCAAGGAAGCCCATTGTCTCCTATCCTGTTCCTACTCTTTGCTGCTCCTCTTCTTGAGCGCTTCGATCATGAGCTTTTCGAAGGTGACTCACTGGTTCTGTCTTTTGTTGACGATATGTACTTGGTTGTCAGCTCATCATCTTACATGAAGAATTGCAGAATCCTGTCGTTGATGTTCAGTTTTATACTCGTGTGGGCCAACGCCAACGGAGTTCGGTTTGAAGGGTCGAAGAACCACGTCATGCACATGAGAGACCCCAGATTTCCTCATGACCCAGTCTGCGAAGAGTTCCCAGATACCGAATGGATGTCAACACAATCCTTGCGCACCTCGATGAGAATTCTCGGCGTGATCGTGGATCAATCCCTGACCTGAGACAGCCACATGACTCATGTAAGTGCTTCTCTCCTACACTATCACGATAACAAGACTCCACTACTAACACCTCCATAGATTATTGAAAAAGTTGACAAGGCCATGCGACCAATCCGGCGACTTTCAAAATCCACGCATGGCATTTCATTCGAGCATGCGCGGCGCTTGTATCTGTCAAGTGTTAGGACAATTATGACATACGGTGCCGCCGCTTTCTACATGGCTGTGCAGAAGGACTGGCAGTATCGGCCGCTGCCTATCCGATTCGAAAACGGCAATCACAAAATGCCAGTAAGATCGGGATTCAAATGGATACACGTGAGGAGACTACGATCATTGCAGTACAACTGTCTCCTTGATGTTACGTCGGCCTTTTCAGGCACACCCAATGCAGTGCTCCTGAACGAGCTGAACATTGAAGACATCATTGTATGTCTTCAGAGGATGGCAGTCACGCACCGAGCCGCCTCGATCGACTCACCTGAGTGGGAGCGGATGGCGGCTCGACGGGAGTCTCTGCAGAGACACCTGAAGTCCAGTCGTTATCAGCTGAAAAAAACATCCGTTCGAGACGTTGAACATTGAGGCCAAAGCCGCGAGGGATGAAGCTTATGCGGCATTCATCAAGGGTGGTTCCTCTTCGGAGGAGCAGAAACTGGAAGCATGGAGGGGTAATCGAGCCGTGCGCCTGCGTGCAATCAAGAAGGTGACGCTGGAGCTGTGCAGAAAGGAGATGATCAACTCCTGGTCGCAGTACTGCTCCCTGAGGAAGCAGGATGGGACGAAGGATACTGCCGCCACCCTCGCGGAATGGGGTCCGAGTTCCCTCCAGCTGTACGACGGCCTGTCACGCCCAGCTTGTGTCATGTTGCTCTTCTGTCGCTCTGAGAAACTTCCGACGAGAAAGAGGTTGTACGACATGGGCAGAGTAAGTCAGCCCCCTCTCTCCACCCCCCCCTCTTTCTCCCCCTCCGTGTGCTGTCTTCCTCTTTCTCTTTCTCTTTCTCTTTCTCTCTCTCTCTGTCTCCCGCGCTATCTCCCCCTCTCTCAACCGTCCATGCTTGGTAGACGAACTGACACCATGGCAGCTGGTGGATAGTCCGATGTGCGATTGCGGCAGGGCGCCGCAAACTGTGAAGCATTTGTTCCTTGACTGCGTGCTTTTCAAAGAGCAAAGACAGAAGTTGCTGGGCCCGGCCGTGAGAGTCAATCTAACGGTCAAAGCTCTGCTCGGGGAGAAGAAGCACACCAAAGCCGCGACAACCTGGGCACTCATGTTGTTCCCCTTCGAAATGTTCAACAGTGTCAAGCAAGACTTCCGATTCGAGATATCCAATTCCACTACCCAACCTAGTCGGCATTTACAAGCCCTTTCCGGGCCAGATGAGATCCCTCGCATGACCCATTCCAAATGAGGGTCATTGCGAGACGTCGATACCCCCCAATTCATCTGTATTCATCCGCGCAATCGTCGCGTCTGCAGATGTTCTTTTATTTCTTTTCTTTCCCTTCTTTCCGCTTTCCTTTCTTTCTTATTGAATAGCCCGCAAGCAATGCTCTACGCCCCGTCCTGGGGAGGACGGTAAATATACCTATTTTTGTTATTGGGGGCAACCCTAATAGTCTGTGTGAAGTAAAGATCCCTTCCCTTTCCGCCCTGCCCCCCTTCTCTTTCTCGACCCCAGAACTCTGGCTAACCAACACACACCCATCCTTCACAGACCATTCAATTCTCATTCGATAGAATACAGCAACTATCTGGTCGTAAGCGTCCGCCCCCGCCTCACCCACCTAGTCGCACGACTGGAGCATCTCTTCATCTTCCCCGTCTTCTTCCTCGTCTTGGTCGCGCTTTTCACTAACGCAACCCTCACGCAGCGACTGGCCCAGCAGCAGCTTACCAACAGCAAATCGACAGCAACATGTTCAACAAAGGTTCCTTCGTCCATTCCGGTTCGTATGTTGGGTTGATTCACGCTCGCGCAAGATGATCTTCGGCTAACTCGTCGCCTATAGCTTCCAGTCCCATTCGTTACCGGCGTTTCTTCGCCATCTTGTTCTTTGCCACCCCTCGCGAGGCGGCTGTGTAGGCTGCATCCGGAAGACGGTACGTAGCCAACTATCAATTCAGAATACCGAACACCTCGCTAACTATAGATTAGGCGTATGATAGATGCAGCCTCGTCTTCGGCGGCTTTCTGTTTTCCCAAGGCTGCGAAGATATGGCCAGCCTCGTTGCACTCGATCTCGAGTCGATCTTTATCGTCGCCTTTTATCTTCCGAATTTTACCGGCGAGACGGAGGTAGTATATGTGGATTGCTACCTTCTCCTTTATCGTGGGCGGCGTATCGCCAATTATAGCTTCGACGATCTCGGGGTGTGACCGCGTTATTTCCTTGTGGGAATCTTTGGTGAAGTGTTCATTATCGAGGGTAAGATATGCTTTGAAGAAGAGTATAGCTATGTAGTAGCTGACTCTATTATAGAGAGGATATCGTCTGACAACCGACTGGTCTGGGGTTGTGACGGCGGTGTCGTTTTCGGTGCTGACAGAGACGCGTGAGTGCTTTCTCCATACATTATGTCAGGTTTCGTGTTGTTAACCAGCTCTTCAGACTCTGCCGATGTGGTCGAGGCCACATCCTCGTCAATGGTGTCTTTGGGCATGACGGCGGTTGGGGGTCTTGAGGTAAGTTCTTATTCAATCTTCTTGGTCTTTATTGCGTCAGCGTCACTTACACTTCTAGCGAAAGGGAAGACGACAGTATGTGTGTGATGGATGGGAAGAGTCACAGGTCCAACGAGTAAGTAAGTAACGCTATCCCACAACACATGATTGGATATTGACTGTTTGCAGCTGGTCATCTCGAGAGATCTTATACCTGCTTTTGAGGGCTTTCTCCGAAACCTGCGCAGAGCCGGCGTCTGCGTAGCCTGGGTTAGTATCCCCAATGACGTCGATCAAGGGGACTTGACTAACGTCCAAGTTATGTAGTTTTGAGAACTTTGATGCGCAAGTTTTGGTTAGTATGGCCCACCTCCTCTGTCGACACATTCCAGATGGACTGACGGTTGTTTAACAGCTCTCTCCGATGACCCAACCGGAGGTACGTGTTGGTCAAGCCCCAGCTTGGCTATTTTCTCTTGTTGGTACTGACGGATATGCGAGATGTAGTGACTCGATCTTTCCGATGACTGGACATGAGGCTATCGCCAGGTGAGTTCCCCACCCCGCAGCTGTTATACTCAGGTCTCGTACTGACTCAGTCATTGCAACAGCCCCGGGTTCACATCGAACCTTACGCCATGGGGTTGACAAGGTACGTGCATGATGATGGCGCCCTGCAACGAGAGCGACTCGATGGCTCGAATGCTGATTGAAGGCAGCAGCTGAGGTCTGGCTGTGGCGGACAGGAGGCTTGATGCTTGCTATATCTTATCGGTGAGTCTTGGCTTCCCCCCATCCCAGTAAGCGTGTCAATGTTGCATTCAAGCTAACGAGAACGTGCCTATTGTAGATAAACCATTTTGATACCCCCTTTCTTTCGTTTTGGCACGGGGACACTGCCAATTTGTGTAATCTCTATTTGATCCTTACTACCTGTGTCGGCTGTATATATGAAAGTATGTATTTGTCTTAAATCATCAACAATAAATAATAGGAGACCCCGCTCCTTCCAAAAACAAAACTGCCTGGCCGCTATGCAATGACAGAAAATGTTCGCGATGTTTGTGTTGAAGCTTGAAATAAAATGCTCATCAATCAATCAATGGATGGTTCTTGGCCAATAGAAGGTGCACAGTGCAGAGCTTGGTGTTAAGTAAGTGCATATACCACCTAAGGTCCATACCTAAAGCACTCACTAAAAATACTTACCTGCATGTAACATTGAAGGTTTTGGCGCCCACTGGCACTGGCTGGCAGGCAGGCAAGCTTCTCCGATTGAGTCACGCCGTCCTCACTTTGGTGGGGAAGGCTGCACATAAACTGTTCCAGGGCACCACCAAGCTGAGCGAGCTGCCTTCATTCATTCAATTCACCAACTTCTTCAATCCGTCTCTTCCCTCAACCACACCTTAATCTTATTGCCAATTGATTATCAATCATCCTGCCAGACACCATGCCGTCGGAACCTACTTTCCTTGGCCTTCCCCGCGAAATCAGAGACATCATCTACAGGGAATATGTCACGCTTGAGCATGGCTACGTCTACAATCCAGCCACCAACAAGCTCAAAGCCGGAGGGGCGATCTACCAGCCCAACCTGATGGCGCTCCAATCCTGCTGCAAGCAAGTCGCCGCCGAGATGGATGGAATGGCCCTCAAACACAACAGGGTCAGATTCTACACCATCTGCTCCGCCGAAACCAAACACAGGGCCAACGCCCTGTTCACGCTCATGAAGAACATGCACAGCACCGAAGCTGAGCTGCTTCACCAAGCCCGTGGTCGCATCTCCCCGGAAGCCAAGCAACAGATGGCTTCCAAATTTCCCCAGCTTTCGCATGTGATTGAGAGATTCGACATCATACCCCCCGCCGAGGATGGTGCGGGAACGTGGCACATCGTCGCCCTTCCGTGGGATGTCCTTCGCATGGGCGAAGCCAACCAGTATGGCGAGGCGCACTCAGTTTACCGCGATTTCATCACTTACGCATTGCAAATCATCATCGACACGAGCTCTCCGGCTACCCTAGATCAAACATGGCTATCCCGTGCCAGTCGTATTCTGGGTATGTCCCATGAACCATGGGCCATCCCAGAAGACGATGAAGATATCGCCTCCCGCCGGCAGCTCTTGTACCGTGACTTCAGGGGCCCACGGGACACGGGTTTCAACTACCGATTCTCCGCTGCCGCAGCCTGCATTCGGTTCCTTCGGTCAGTACCCGTCGCTCGAATTAATATGCGCCAAGTTGTTCTAGAGGAGGACCGTCCGTCGGTACCGTTTGCCGAGTGCCATGCGCTTGGTCTTCTACCATTCATGCGAGAGAACCCCAGGTTGCACGTAACCAGACGTGCCAACTTATGGAGGAATGTACTTCAGTGCGATCGAGAGCCTGATACGGCGTGGGCTCTTTTAACCGGTCAAGCAGAATGGTGGGCTCGTCAAGTTGTTTTTGCAGATCAAGCAGGCGTTGAACAGTGGGATATTACACCGAGTATTGCGCGCTGGGTAGTAGAACATTTGGACCTCCCCGAGGAGTCCTTCACGTTAATTTTGGATGGCGACCCTGCGCCTCAGCTGTCTGCTCGAATATTTCACGAGACAGTGAGCAAAGACCTTCAGTGGTTGAGGGCCAGGTCTGAGGCGATCCGCCGGGGACACGTGCCGGACGACGAGTTCAAAGACAATGACTATGGAGACACGAGGCGAAGAGAATATCGGCGCTTTCCCCAAGCTATGGCGGACATCATAACTGGGCAAACCTCGCTTATCCGCTGTAACTTTCAGCCGGGGTACTTGGGTGACCCTGAAGAAATCATCGAGAAAATGCTTAATGTACAGACAAGGCATCTTTTAATCCCGGTCGACGATCCTGATTATGAATGGCAGACCGACTGGGCTCGTGAGAGGGATAAGGACATGGGCGATGATGATTTAGAGGGTGGCGGCAGGGAAATTCATTACAAAACGGTCGCCCCATTGCCGACGTACCCAGTGCTTGTTAGCGAAAATGGAAATAATGTAGATTTGGGGTTTGCGGAAGAGGTCCGCTCGTGGGATACTCAGGACTGGACACTTGTCTTTGTTCACTAGACGTTGCCTAGTAAGTGTTCTTAGCTTGAGGCCCCGAAAGTAAACAGCCAGAGGTTGCGATATCCAAAAGCTGGGGAGTGGATAACATGAGTTCCGACTTGATGAATGTAGTGGTGGAATGGGATCTTTCCGACCTCGCACACAGGCGACAGGTTAAATTCTTTTCATCCGGTAGAGACAGAATAGGATATACACGTTTTGTAGCAATCAGACTCGTCCAAACAATAGTTCCGCTCGAGGTAACCGACCTTAGAGCTCGTGCGCTACTAAACCAAGGACACTCCTTTTCCAGCGCCCCACGACGACTTGACCTCAAGCACGAACGCCCAAGTCAGTCAGGGGATGCTTCGCATCGATGTCCGCAAGAGCCTCCGTTAGGAGGTTTCTGGGCCCACCCCCTCCAACGACAGGAACAACCGTTACGATGGCATTCCACCCCCCGGCAGCAGGTGGGCTTGCGGTGGCGGTCGCCGATGGACTCGGGCGCGTCTGCGGCGCAAGAAATCAGACTTGGGGAATGGGTGCGCTATTGATGGTTACTTTCGTGTTTCCCCCCGCTTCACTGATTCCCGAGTTTGTTAATTCCGCAGGACCAGCCTGATGTGAACCGAAGTTGATCAATCATGTAGAGATATGTAGATAGCAGACATTTGGACTTGTGTTAGCGAGCAGTTTGCCGTCGGAGGATTATGTAGGTATATGAATTCAAACGAAGCTAGGTAACTGTTCGGCCAAGAAATGCCCTCGTGACTCGTATGGATGTCTCAACAAAGACGACTCCTTCCACTGGAGACCGCGCAAACCTTCTCAATCCACCAGCAGTGGCTCAAAGGCTGGCCGGCATAGGCGCAAACCTCCTCGCATCTCCTCCGGTCGCTATCAGTGGTTGTGCTGACCCAGTCATACCCATCATCATCACCATTGTCGTCATCACCACCACCTGGGGCTTGCAACCCTCGCCGACGGTGCCGGAACTGGCCAACCAGGCATCCAGCCAACAAGCACTCGCGCCCGCCCTCGGACGCCACGACCTACCGATCGACCAACCGACCGACCCAATGACCACTGGGTACGCATTGGGGGGACTGGCAGGCGACGAGGCCGAAATGGCCCGTCGCAGACCCCCCTTCTCACTCGAACCGGCAAAAGACGCTCGTCCACCGCGGCAAACGCGGCGGGCGGTGTACAGTACGACAGCCACCGCCCTCGCATTCGTTCATCGGCGCCGTCGCTGTATGTGGGCTACCCAGTCTCCGCTCGCCCGCATCCGGTCTTTGTGGTTAGTTATCATTCCGTCTACGTCTTCCTCCTTTCCCCGCCCGTGCTGCCGCCCCGGCTCGCCGATTCACAGAAAGGGACAGGACCAGGAAGGGGGTCGAAAAAAAAAAACCCCAAGAAGATAACACCAAGGCCCAATGACGGGTGTGGTAGCGGGGGCGTGTTGACGACGATAACGACGGTCATCATCGCTGGCGGTTCAGGCGGAGGGGCTCCGCGCACAAGGCAAGCGAGGGGATGCTGGCGCGAGGAAGCCGCGCTGCTCCCCAAGTGTCGATCCCCGCCTCCAACCCAACGCCGTCTCGTTCAGTACCCGCAGCATCCCCGTCGCACGGGGCGAGCCATACGAGCTCCTGTACCTGGCCATGGCCGCATCCCCTCCCCGAGAACATGCCTGCCGGTCCCCGATCGGCCTTTCTTCGTTCGTTCGTCCCCGGTGGGCGGTGGCTGCTGCCTCGTCGCCGACAGAAGGCGAGGCCCCATCCGTAGTCTCTCATGCTCCAACGCGCAGCAGCAGTCGGAGCCGATGCGACGGCTGGGAGACCCCGCGCCGCACGGCGGCGACGACGAGGGTCACCTCCCGGCCTTCGCGTGCGAGCGTCGCGCACACGGATAAGCAACCCTGCCGTCGATGATTGCGCGCTCACCAGGGGAGCGCGATTGAATCCCCACCCTGTATGGATGGCTTGCTTGGCCTCGGGCAGGCGTGTGTCACCGCATCGCGCCGCTGGTTCCTGGGCGCGGCGCCCGGAGACGTTCGTCGTCGGAGGGCAGGCCCACAAGTGGACGGGGATCCGGTTTACCAGCATACCTAGCCAACCTACACGTACCTAGCTCTATTGGCGTACATCTTACCCATCAAGTCGAGAAGGGGAGGGTGGAAGGAAGTGCAGTTGGTTCTGCACGCCCCTGGAGGTGAGTAACTCCCAGGATACGGTGCGTAACACCCGATACGCACCTGCAGTTTATTCAATCGGACGAGGAGGAGCGAATAATATGGGGGGTTGAGAGTGAGAATACATATGGGCTTGATACGCGGGACGTCGAGTCAAGTCGACACTGACGTGTGATGTTGGTTTTAAGGGGGTAAGCTTCACACGGTCTTGGCGTCCGAGGTGCTGTAGCATCCCGCCTAGTCGCCTAACCTAACACCTAACTTTTTGGGCTGATGGGGGCTGCCATGTCAGGCGAACCTACCAGCTACCAGAAACCCGGGCCGGCTTCTGGGAAGATTGGCTCAATTCACGTTATTGAATGATGCACGAGAGTAAGACAAGTCTCTGAGTTTGAATATGTTTTGTAATTTCGCATGAAGCAATTGCTTCAGGCCATTGCATCCTCCATCAATCACACCTAAGGTGTGTTGTGTGGTGGTGCTGTGGTGAGTCTCGTCTCGTTCTCCACAAGTAAATACAGTTGGTTTCCATTCCTGTTCCATCCACCAATCCATCCGTTCGTCGCGCTTTCCAAAATGTTGGGGGGTATATCCGTCGCCGCATCAAACCAAAGTTCACCAGAAACAAACGCCCTTTTCTTACTTTCAATCGCTAGAATGCCTTGGAATCCCGGATTCTGCCCATTTCAATATATCCCCCCGGAGTCATGCCAGCCGGGGGACGACACACGCATGTGTCGTGGGTATCTTTCGCTTTCTCCAAAAATCATTCGAGCTTGTAGTTGTTGGCTTATGCTCTGAGGCCCCAAAAGAAGTTCCCTTTCTTTTTTCCCCTTCCCGTCCAGTTGTTGTTGTTGTTGTTGTTCGTTCGTCGTTGGAGAATCCCAAACGATGAAGAAAAAAAATGTAAAAAGATGCCGTGCGCCGTGCTTTGTAATGCAATCATAATTGATAAAAAGAAGAGTTTGGTGAGAGAAGTGAAGCCAAGACGTCGTGATCGGAAGCGTCTCCTAGCTTCGAAGACGAGCCCAGCTCAGTTCAGCTGTTGCGGCGAAGGCTGCTGCTGATGCGCTCGAGGAGGTTGTTGGAGCGGACGCTGCCCGAGGAGCGGGAGCTGGCGACGCTGCTGGCGTCGGAGCCCTTGCGCTGGCTGGTGGAGGCGCCCTTGACGAAGGCGTTGCCGGCGCCGCCGCGGCCGACGTAGCCGACGGCCTTCTCCTCGATGTGGCTCTGCAGCTGGTACGACTCCTCGAGGGACATGACGGGCCGCTGGGCCGTGGCGTGGGCGTTGCCGGCGCCGCCGCGCCCCGAGTAGAAACGCCCCGGGCTGGGCCGCGCTGTCGTGGTCACGGGCGCCGTCGAGATGCCAGTCGAGGGCGTCGTCTCCGGCGCGCGGAAGAAGTTACCCGCGCCGCCGCGGCCCGAGTGGGTGAAGGAGTCCTTCGCGACGGTAGGGTGGGGCTCGTTGACGGTGAAGCGAGGCATCTTGGGATGTTTATGTGGTGATGATGATGGTGGTGGTGGTGGTGTGGTCTACTTTCGTGATGGTGCGTGTGTGTGTGGCGGGACCCTTTTTGCGGATTCCGGCGTAGATCGTAGGTATCGGTTTCTCAATCAACTTGAGTGTTTAATGTGTGTGGTAAGGCTTGGTTCGGAGGTTCAATCAAAGAGATCAAAGAAAAGTGCGAACAATGGCCAAAGGGGAGGGGGATATTATATTCATCGTGGGGTCCTAAGGTAATGGGGGCGGCAAGCGGGCGTTGTCTCGGGGGCTTGTTAGTCAGATTTACATATTCCCAATCCCACTACTCGAAAGTTCCAATACCAAGGCTAAGCGAAGCGAAGCCGAAGGATACCACGGTACCTAAAACAGTACCAAGAGAAATTTGCTGGGGACCACCAGACCAGACGCAAGAGAATGAAAAAAAAAATTTGTACCACCTGACGAAGGCTAGCAAGCCTGCTGGTTACAGTAATGTCATTGAACGCTGTGGTTTGGAGGGTGGAGAGCCAATGGAGCCGGCTTGGGATTGCCCAAAACAGTAACCAGCAACTGGAAATTGGAAGAGCTAACAAACAACATGTCAGCAAGGAGAAATTCTCTGGCTGGGTCTGGTGGCAGGGCGCTTAGCAGTTAACGGCAAGAAAGTGGAATCCGGGGTAGCTAGGCAGACTGGCAGAAGTAGCCCTGCTGTTTTAGTGGTCCGCGTGATGCCACAACAAACAAACCATTAGCTACCTATTAGCTAACAGCAATCCCTTTTCTGCCCTTGTCTGCCCATCACAAGACCTTTAGGTGCTTGGCCCGGGTTTTGCTCAGCAAACCATTACCCCATAGTTTCCTTTCTCATTTCCGACAGGGGGGTGGGTGTGTGTCCCCGACGGCCAGCGCCTTCAATCGTCCTTTTTTTGCTGTCGTCGTCCGTCCATCAGTGTCAGCATGTCTCGTCTCAGCTCATGATGCGATTCAAATCTCTTGCTGACGCTGCAGGTACTAACTACTATTCCCGCCTCTAACCAGACGCATGACCCGACCAAGGAACAAGCCGGTCTGAACCACGTTCCGTCCAATGACACAAATGCCCTGGCCTGGCTGACCGCAACCATGTGCTACCATTGGCCTGATCGATCTCATCTCCCATTCGGGATCCCCCCCATCTACAGTACCTATCCCGATGCACCACAGCCAGTCGACCACCTCACGATGCCGTGATTCTCCCCGGTGATGGTGTAGAGCCCAGACTGGCGGTGTCGTCCCACAAGCGAGACATGGAGTTTTGTAACCGTCCATTTAGATGCGGCCAGACACCAACATTATTTTCATGCACAGGTGACACGGCATCGAGCAAGCAAGCCTTACTACTACACTTCCGCGGAGACTCGAGGGCTTGGGCCATGCGGCCTACCTCTGGAATGCATACATCATATTCATCAATTTGTTTGCCATATTGCGTGCGTTTGCTGCACACAGATTAATTCATTACACCGGTGCACGACGTGTCAATACGCTAATTGACGAGATGGTTTGGTTCCGAGAAGTTTTTTTTCTTTCGTTGCTTCGCAAAGGGCCGATGCGAGACTGGTCTGGTTTCCGCAGTGTTCTAGTAGCGTACGGGATCAGCCCGCCCCAGTTGAGGAGAATTTTTACTGCGGTTTTTCACGGCTTCGGTAGCGCTACTTCCACCATATTATGCACTAACAACCTTTTTTTTCTCTTCTCCCTTTTGCGTCGCAGAAAGAAGAGGGGGAATAAGAAGAGGGGCAATTGTTCCAGGGCCTTACCCCATTCGCACAGCAAGCGATCTTGGATGGAATGCCAGATGTCGATCTGCCGCCTGACCAGAACTAGCAAAGAAATTCCTTCCATGTCTCGAATGTCCTCTGCCTTGATTCGGAAGCCGAAATCTCCAGAATATTGGCCCTGTTGACGTGTTCTCGAGAATTCACCACTGATCAATTGATGCCCAGTCGTTGGTTTGAACCTTTCAGGTCTCTAGCCTGGGAGGGCGGCTTACTGGGCGGCTGTGACCGTGGCAAAAAACCCGACCGATTGAATGACATCACACGTACCTCTAGGCAAACAACACGCCGCCTCGGTTTAGGCGCTCTCCGTCCCGCTGGAAGCCGCCCATGGAACCGTTTGGGGGAATCTGGACTCGGACTCTGCTAGCAGTCGCAGTCTGCCCTGGCAACTTGGACAAGGAACAGGAAATGCGCTGTAAAATTTCTTACTTGAGTATTTTCAGCTCCTTCTGACCACAGCCTGATTCTGATGTCAGCCGATGCACGATATTTTTCATGGACTGCCTTCTTCCGCTGTCCCTTCCCGGGTCACGCACGATCCAGATGTGTTAAGTTGTGTTGCTTGCTCTCTTTGACACAAATCGCTTGCTGAGGTAACATTTGGCACGATTGAAGCATTGTCGTTCGCTCGTCTCCTGATGTGGACAGCCGGACCCCGTAATTGGGACCTCATTTTGGCACTATTGTCTGTCGCCAATACTCAAATTTCACCACCCATCAATTGAAATGATTCTTCCGCGACGAACAGAAATCAAACCCAGGGACTTCAATTGCGACGTATACTTCTGTGCATCTACACCCCTGACCACTAACTGCAATTGATTTGTTTTTGTCAATGATGCGATCACTTTTTAAAAGTTCCCCGGACATGGCCTGGTCGCAGGCACAATGCCATTTGCCTTTGTGTGGTAGGTAAAGGGGTGGAGGGGTAATAAGGGGCTAAAGGGCAAGTGCACGCACCCAATCCATTTTTGAGAAGCAGTGAAGTCATTCGCGTTCACCTACCAATTGACGGCACCCGGAACTTGACCACACCGAGAGGTGATTCTGGTCTGAATGGCCCCATGGTACGGAGTACGAACCCAAATATTCGTTCTCAATTGAGGTCTGGCATTTTGATGGTAATGGCCAAATTGGCCGTAGTAGGGGCAATTTCATTAATATGCAAGTTTGGTTTGGAGGGGCTGTTAATTCCCCAGCGCTAATAAACGAAATCAAACAATTCCACACCACACCTCATTTGCATCGTTCATTGCATTGCTCATTGCTGGTCAGTCATCAATCCTCACTCCACATTGTTGCCCGGGTAGATGTTTGTTAGCCTCAACACCTCCTCGACCTGCGTGTACCTGGTCTCCCGCTTGACGGACCCCGCGACCAGCGCCGACGGCAGAAACTGCACGAGCCAGCCCAGCAGGGCGCTTTTACCACACCAGATGCGCGCCGGCGGTGGCCTCTCCTTCTTTGCCCCCGCTGGTTGGGTCAGGTCCCGCACCATCGCCCGCGCCCACTCGGCCGGCGGCATCCACCCGCCGTCATACCCACGGCGCATGATGCCCTCGACCACGTCCCTCGCGGGCGCGTAGATGGAGACCTCGGGTAGGAGAGGAGTAGTATATGATCCTCCGACGGCGGCGAGGAGGCTGGTATTGTTGGCGATCAGCCGCGTCGGCCCCACGGCCCCCGTCTTGAGCTCAACGACGTGGACCCCGAACGCCGCGAGCTCGAGGCGCAGCGTGTCGCCGAGCATGGCGGCGGCGGCCTTGGAGGCGCCGTAGACGCCGTAGAAGGGGACAGGCACGGCGGACGCGACGGACGTGTTGGCGACGTCTATCCCTCCACCGTTCCCATCTCGTCGTCCTCGCCGTCGCCGCCGAGCGGACCCGAGCAGGAGCAGCAAGAAGACCTGCGTCACCGCCAGCGCGCCCCACACGTTGGTGTCGAAGACGGCTTTCGCCTGCGCGATCGACACGTCGGCTACGGGCGTCGTCATCAGGGCGCCCGCGTTGTTGACGGGGATGTCAAGGCGGGGGACGCAGGCCGCGATGGCCGCGATGGAGGTGGGGGATTGCACGTCGAGTGGTAGTGTTTCGAGGCCCGGGCGGGGGGCAGTGGCGGCGTGTAGCTGGGCCATCTTGGCGACGTCGCGCGCGGTGACGTACACGTGGGAGCTAGGGTCGTGGAAGGCGAGGGCGAGGGCGAGGGCGGAGCCTAGGCCGCCGTCGGAGCAGCCGGTGATGAGGATGGCGGGTTTGGTGTTGTTGTCATCCTTGTCTCCGTCGGCCATTATGGACGTGATGTTTTGTTCTTTATTGCGAATATCGCCTATAAACTTGGTATAATTAAAATATTACTGTAGCTTGATTTTAAAATGCGAATGGCCGGCGGGGTCGTGCTTGGTTTGATAGAAGTCCATGATGCAAAGACCAAGATGCAGTGCAGAGGGTCAGGTGGTATGATGGTGATGAAGGTTGAAGCTTTAAACAGACAAGCTTTCTGTACGTCTAACTAGTTTATCTCGATCGAAGTGTGCCCGTAATTAGTTGGTTCATCTCACGCTAATGCTGGGATTACGTTAAGAGTGTGATCGGCTCGTATCAATCTAACAGCAACACAACAACGATTAATACATCGCTCCGGCATAAAATTAAAGGGCTAAAGCGTTGTACTGCATAACGGCCTGATCTAATATACCCCGACCACATAGACGTTATCTTATCCGTCGATCGATCGATCGAAAGGACTGTCGGATCCGGCATCGTCGGTATCGCCGGCATCGTCGGCATCGCCAGCATCGTCGGCATCGCTAGTATCACCGGTATCGTTAACCTCGTTGTCGCTCCCTTATCGCCGGCGTCGTCTTATTAAAGGAAGAACTGCCGGATCTAGTATCGTCGGCATCGCCGGCATTACCGGCATTACTAACTATATCGTCGCTCTCGCGATACCCTTATCCATTAATCCTCCACCTCCCACCTCCTACCTCCCACCTCTTTCAACAGCTCGATCGTTAATACTATACTTTTCCGTACTATTAACGAGCGATTAGAAAGAAGGTTCGTCTAATCCGGATCGGGGAAGGCGCTCGCGATCGTTACCGTCTCGGGGATGGTGTAATGCCGTCCGATCGTCATCCGACTATCGCGTAGCGTAGTACGAATTCTATGCTGTATATATTTTATGAAGATATCGCCCCTTTCCCACCATACTATTTTAGACCTAGGGTCTTCGAAAAGGGATACCACGGCAAGGGGTGCCTCCATCTATGCAAATTCTGACATCACCAGATGCCTGCTTGCTAGCTGGCTGATGCAAGCCGATCAGGCTGTAAGTTGTGCTGCTCCATAGAGCCGACATGAATAATGAACTGGTAGAGTCTCAAGAGAAATCGAATTACTGAAATTCTAATCAATAGCCCAAACTTCAAGGAAATCCCCACAAGCCTACAAGTTACTCAGTTTACACGATCAAACAACTCATTGTCTCCATAAACCCATTCATCAAAATTCCATTCCGCGTCTTCGGTTCTCCCTGTGTCATTCAACATGAAGTTAATATCCATTGCTGGAACCTCATCCGCCTGGTTCACCGTTCTGATCGCTTCTGGGCTGTGAAGAAGAGGATGGCTTCCAGGCGCTCTGTCATTCTTGCCATCTGGGGGCGACGGTGAAAATCTTTCCCGTTCCGAACTCTTGGAAGGTCCTGGCGCAGGAGTATCATCGTCGTTTGTGGATGTTGACGGTCCAGCGGATCTTGGGGTTTCAGGTTCCTCTGACTCTGCTTCGACAAGCAGACCATTTGGTACGCCTGCCAGTCCAGCTGATCGGTGGAGAAGGTCCAGTATTTCCTGCTTTTGTGATATCTCGAAAACTGTTTTGCCACTGCCGTCTTTCTTTGAGATATCACACGCTCCTGTTCTCAAGAGCATACCTACGGACACGGGATTACCACGCGCAACTGCGAGATGTAATGGTGTTTTACCGCTCGCATTCGCATCGTTCAGATGGCCCATAGAGTACGGCAACAGCAAGTTGATGTATTTGGGGCTTCGGGCTTTGCAAGCCAAATGTATGGGCCTGTCCCCATTTTTGCGGTCAATCACAGCCATATTGTTGACAAAACCATTTGATAATAGCCCTCTGGTACAATGCATTTGTGTACCGCCCCGCTTCAATGATCTGTAGAGTGGGCTCTTGCAATCTTCGCTCTTGGCATTGGTGATATCGTCGTCCATCCGCTGCATCAAAAATATCAGGGCAGACCCGTGATCAGATTGCAGCGCCATACTCATTGTATTCTTCGATAAGATAGTTGACATATCTTCTGGTGACACAAGGCTGAAAATGTATTGAAGGGAATTCGTAGCATCATTTGAATATTTGCCAGTGAAGGATATTGCTTCGAGGAATATCTTTGCGTAGGTGAATGGCTGCTTTCTAGTAGAGTTCATAGGTAATAGGATATCGAGAATTTCGCGCATGCCCGTCGATACAGCCCTTCCCATATCGCCAAGGATGTCAGAACCGTTGGTATAGTTTTCCACCTGCTCTTGCACTGCTGTGTCCAATAAGAGTCGCACCATGCTGACATTGCAATTATGGATGGCAGTTGTTAGTGCAATAATAGTAGGTCCACTCTTTCTCATTTTCTCGTGACAGATATCGACATTACGAGCAAGGTAATGGCAAAGTTCGGCCTGGTTGTTCTCTGCAGCCAGAGTGACGTGATAAACATCTATAAGTAGCCCACCCCCAGTAGGGCTCGTCAGATTCTTGATGGCTTCAATGTCGCCCCGTGCGCAGGCTTCCCCCAAAGGACCTCTTGGTCCACTGGCAGCGGGAAAAAGGTCGGTGGGCTTTTTTGTCATGTGTGCTTCCGACGTGTGGTGGTCCAAGTCTGAAAGAGTGAAGAACCCCACCTTTCCTCGAGGGCAACCTTCAGAAGAGCAAGTGAATGGGGCATAGTGCTGGGTAGCGTGGTGGTCTCGCAACTCTCTGCTCTCGAAGCCGTGAGAGAACATGAGACAGCGGGGCTTGGGACATTTATATTTTTGATCTCCATTCAAAGATTGGAACACCTGTTTAGGCCGGCCTTCCAGAGCATTGGGGTCGATGTCTTCCAAAACCTTTCTGATAGCAGATGAGATAAACTCCAAACGTTGTAAGCAGGACCTCAGGTTGTTGGTATCAAGAAAGCCTCTCATACCTTCCAGCTCATCTCCAATGTCGTCGGGTATCTGATTGACGTTGAGATGCCGCATGGCCGCGAGGAAGGTTTGTCGAAGATTCTGAATGACCGCCAGCGGTAGCTCGCGCTCGTGCTTCATACTCAGTTCGAGGTGTTCCTTCCAGTAGCACACTGAATAGTCGAGGAGCCCGTAGTAGCCGTTTAGTGCATATTCTTGGATTACTGTATTTGATTCGGTCTTGAAAGGCAGCGAAGCCAAATATGCGGACGAGAAAACGGCCATGCTGGCATTGACCTCTGGTAGATTGACACGGCCGCTTCGGAGCAAGTAGCTAATCGTTAGGTTAGTCTTATATGAGTAGTTATCAAAGGTTTATGAGCCTCCATACCTTCGGGCCGTATCATGAACAAGGCCGACGACGGGGTCGGTGCCATTCGAATTCAACATCTTGAACTCGAGCTGGTCGACCTCCACGAAAGATCCACAAATACATTTGCAGTCATCAACGCGGCGATTCCTGGGGTTGCTAGTTCCATCGTGCGGATTAATGCAGAAGAAAGATTGTATCTCTCTCCACCTCAGTGGTCGTATCGCACAAGTGAGCCATCTTAGTATCTGTGCTGCCGCTTCCCGCTGAGCAGGTGAGCGGTTGGGGTTTTCGAAGATCCGGAAGGCAATACGTTCGTACCTGGCACAGTATACAGTTAGATCCTCGCTGAACACTCTACCATCTCAAACATAACTCACGCATCATCTAATCCCTTTGGGAACTTGACCTTCAATTCCACGTCAAGCTCTGCTGCTGAGCCTTGAGCCATGAGATTGTCCATGACCAGCTTTGCATAAAGAAACATCGCTACTTGTTGATCAATAAGGGTGATTCTCGATTGAACATGGACGAAGAAGCGGCATTATACTCACTTTTCGATGTTGAGACCACCTTCTTGATGATGTCTTTCTCGTCGCCTGATTCGAGCCAAAATCTCTGTGCAATTTTGGATGCACGAGCTGCTGTGAAAGACCGGATGTCTTCAAGGTGTGCTGTCGAGGCGTCAAGAGAGATGGATGGATGGCCAGAAAGCACATCGTCAACCACACCATCTCTTTGGCCTAGAATCAACAAGCGAACTTCGGAACCTTGTTTGAGGCAATTCGGAATTAGTGATCTTAGAAACCACTGCAGAATCCGTCTAGCCTCGTCCCCAGCGTTGTGATGGTTGCATTCGTCTAGACCATCGAGAACAATGGTGCATCTGGTTTGAGTCTGAAGAAGTTCGGTCGCCCAATCCTTCAGTTTGTCCACTTCTTGCGCTTCCGCTGTACTGATCAAACAACACTTCTCGTATAGAATATGACCCACGGATACATCTTGGCGTACCAACTGAATCAGCAAAGATCGCAGCATATGACTCATGTATCTTTTGTCGTCTTCGAAATGTTTGAAGTAGAAGAACAACAAAGAAGAATGATTGGGACCTGGCTGAGTTGAAAGATGGTCGATGATTCGTGCAGCTAGGGATGTCTTGCCTATTTCGAGCGATCAGTGCTTGGAGCTATGTGTCTGGCCTATAAGCTCACATACCTGCACCCGGCATGCCATGTATGAACAGTGTACAGTCTGGAAGGACTTTTGAGTGCATCCATTTCAAGAAGGAAGGATCTTCGAAGATCCAAATGCCAGTCTTGTCATGGCATGAAGCCAAGGCTGTCTGATGGGTAGCCATGTAACCGGAAGATTCCAGTTTCGTAAGCAAAGAGTTCATCTCCTGAGAGGGGAGGTTAGGCTGCGTCTCGCCAGTTCTTTCAGGCGAGTTGGTTAATCCGTATATCTGATTAGATAGTTTGGTGTACACATCTTTGAGCTTTTCTTCCACTTTGTTTTCCAACTTATCGAGTTTGGCCATAGACTGATCTGCCGACTTCGTGAGAAAACCCACTGTTTGCTCTCTGCTCTTCTGGATTTCCAGTACAGCCGCGTTGAGTCGTTCATCCGAAAGAAGCGCGCGGTGCCGCTTCAGACTCTCCAGTATGGGGTTAAACGTGGTTCTGAATGTTTTCCAGGCTGAATCAAAGCATATCTTCCAATCTTAAGACTCATTTGATTAGTTAAGTATAGACAATTGTCCAGTAAATGACTGCTTACTCGGTCTATTGAACACGTTCATTGCATTGCGATGGAAGTCGAGGATGTCGCAGAAGTATTTCATGAGTACTTCAAGTACTGCGGGAGACTCCTTGAACAATGTCTCATACTGTTGAAGGCTAGGAATCACCTCGCCGATCTCCACATAGGTGTCTAGCAGTAGTTCTAGTGTTTGGACACGTGTGCTTGCCATCTGAAAAACATTGGAATTAGCCAAAGGTGTTGACTATAAGATCCATCGGGGCTGCATACCATAAGGGCAAGTTTGATCGGCCCCTGTTAAGTTTCGTCAGCGCACAGTTGAAGTATTGGGGCTTGGTAAAAGGCCATTACCCAAACAAAGGCCACGACCTCTGAGACGTTAAGAAAGATCTGAGCCAGCTGTTCAATCTGAGTCATGGCTTCCAGAAACTTTGAGATCCTGCTCAAGCTACGCAGCTTCTTCTTCGAACCATATCGGGCTTGTATAGATTGGATTTCGTCATTGACCTTATCCAGAGATGATGCAGTGAACAGCTGCTTTTGATTGTCGGTCAGACCCTCTCGAAATTTCGCGATAGCTCGATTCAATATGATGTCGGACATGATTGCCACGAGTGTTGAGAAAAGTTGGATATCTCAGTAGCATTGAAGGTTGGGAGGGAAATGAAGCCACCAGAGCACTTTGGGGATCGGGAACTCGGTCGGATTTGAGCCCAAGGCAGACTGGCTGACTGGGGTGTACTTCCTGTACGCAGGCAAGCAGGCAGGCAGGCAGTGCCAGGGCTTCGCCCCCTCATGCATGCAGCTAGGTATGAGTTGTGCTGATGCCTTCTTACATCCCCTCCTATCCATTGGCTTTCGGTGCGTCAAAGCAGAAATTAATGCTGCAGCCACATGCAGCTGCAGGACGGCGCAGTCAATTTGGCGTATCGCATTAATTACAGAAAATGCCTATCGAGACAATGTTAGGCTCTTTTTGAATGTTGGTGCTTCTTCATCAGGCCTGATGCAAGCAAAAACGCCTACATTCAGAATTGATGCCACTTGTCCCTGTAAAATCCTGCCCATCTTTCTCTTGTTGACTGATCGGGAGATCTTTTACTACTGGCAGACAACTAAACTTGATACATTTCCCCGATGATCACCACAACAAGCCTGAAGCGAGACCACTCAGATTCCCGCGACGAGGCAGCGGAGTCATGTACAAAGCGCCGTCATGTCGGGTCAGATGCGACACCTATGGATATTGGCGAATACTGCCACCACTCGTGAGTTAATATATCACATGACGAATACTTACTGGAAGAAATATTGATTGTTATCAGTGGAAGCGAGTCGGAAATGGGGGTTGTTTCGGAAGACAACTATGAGTGTTTTGAAAGGATGAGTGTTGATCGGCTATCACCAATTGAAATTGTTGAGACTATCTGTTACGGAGCAGTACATGAGCCACAGTTCCATTGGTCATCTCGGGCAAGTTGAACTAACAAACAGTGAAGTTATGCGATGCGAAATTGAGAATGGAGTCAACATCGCTCCAGGATTTCCCTGGCACATCCTGGCGCCGATTTTACGAGTTAGAGATAGTCAAACGGGGCAACGGCTACTACTTGAGGCAGTACGCGACTGGTACCGAGGTAGGCGTCTTGGATCTTATTGCTACAGAGATCCTGAAGTCACTTCGCGAACAACCCCAGATAACGTACACAGCCGTGCTGGATGTCTCCTGTCTTCCGAAGCCTTCCAAAAAGAAAACCCAACATATTGTGGTCGATGTATCTGTCAACATCTCAGGACCCAAGGATATTATCGATGATGTCGGGGCTTTGCTGTTAGGCGCGAACGGGCATCTGCAACATCCATATTGCTTGAATGCCGGCACACCATATGTCAACCCTCATTACTACTACCCAGGTGGTATTAAAACTGATCTTGCGCATCTCATTGGACCCCCAGTGGAGGAATCAGAGGCTACAGAGCTTGCTCAGGGCTTGGAGAATGTGTTGGACAGCCTGGCCGAGTCAGATTGGTCGTCTTCTCTGACGTCAACATTACAGGTGGCAGAAGAGAGGATTACAACCCCATTGAAGAGGTAAGTTCAAAACCCACCTTGCCTGTCATTAATCGTGGAGGCCTGACATGTACACAGCCACCAAAACGAAGGGATCGTCTCGATTCTGAAGAGAGAAGAAGGGGGCTACACTTCGTCCGCTACTAATATCCTCAAAAGTGTCATTGGAATTAAGTAAGTGTAATTTCGTGCTTCATATTGCTGTTGTACAATCTGGCTAACCATACCCCGAAAGAGAGTTTGGGAATAATGACGTCCAACTGAAGGGCGGTATCGTTGCAGATGTTATGGGCCTTGGAAAGTCTTTGACGATGCTAAGTGCCATCGTGTATACAATGCCAAGCGCAGCAGAATTCTCCCAACTAGAGATGGAGTGCCCAACGACAAGAGCAACACTCATTGTCGCCACCTCTCCACGTGTGTAGATCCCATCAACGCGCCATATGTTGATTCTAACAAGCAGTCAGAGGTAATGGGAGTATGGAAATCGGAGATCGAGAAGTAAGTATTTTGAGTCTCGCGCCAAGACTCGGTTTTGCTAACGCAACAAACCGCAAGACATCTCAAACCCGGCACATTACGGCTGGGCATCTTCCACGGAAGCAACCGAGCCAACACTATAGAGGACATCGTCGATAACGATGTGGTTCTGACCACGTACCATACCTTAGTGTCAGACAAGAAGACCCAGAGGCTACTTCAGAATATCATGTGGTTTCGTGTCGTCTTGGATGAAGGTATGGATAGAGCCATAATCCCTATATTACGTGGTATGCTCAACAAGACTAATTTTGATAGCTCATTGGATTCGGAACCCTGCGTCTCAACAGTTCAAGGCTGCCAAAGATCTCAAGGCTCAACGGAGGTGGTGTCTTAGCGGAACGCCAATCCAGAATACCTTGGATGACCTTAGGTCGCTACTGGACTTTCTCCACTTTACCCCTTTTTCAGATTTAGGATTCTTCCGGAAGCATATCATTGAGCCACTACACTCCAAATCAATCGACCCTTTCCGAAATCTGCAGCTGTTGTTGCGCATCACATGTTTCCGCCGCACAGCGGAGCTATTGTCACTTCCAGCTCATGAGATAAAGGAGGTCCCAATCTCATTAACCGAGGCGGAAGTGCAGCTATACGACGGAATCCTGGAACGCTGCAAAGACGATTTTGAAGAGATTTCGTACGGGAGGTCATCCAAGAAGCGGTATACTGTGCTGTTTGCTGCTACCATGATTCTACGCCGACTTTGCAACCACGGCACAGTCAAACAACGGCATGATGTGCCGCCCGGGTCGCAAACAGCAAAGCGCCGGGGAAAGGCCCCAGCGAGAAAGAAAGCCAGCAAAGCCAGAGAAACCAGCGACGAGCCAATGTGCGCATACTGCTATGGAGATAACGCCGACATCAGCGTCGAAATGGGTGCCCTCGAAGTATGTCCGGAATGCTCAAGAGTCCTGGACCAAGGGCCAACCGCCTCGTCGCCATTGAGTGACGGGGATGTTACCTCACGCGCCACAAGTATCAGCCTCTCGTCGAAGCCTGCGACCACGTTCGAGATCAACCAGCAAGGGGATTTTGGGTTCTCATCCAAGCTCAATGCTGTCGTTGATAGCATCCGAAGTTCTCCACACTCGAAGCAGTCGGTTTTACCCGTTTCCTGCAACCAATGCTATTCATACTAATCGCGGCGTAGTCTTGTATTCACTTCTTGGCGTCTGACTCTCGACATCCTGCAACACCTGTTAGCTCGACAGGGGCTCTCGAATTGTCGGATCGATGGGCAGACTTCTTTCGCGGAGAGAGAACAAATTCTCCAACGGTTCACCCGGGAAGATGGGCCAGGTATCCTGCTCCTGTCCATCGCGACGGGGGCAGTAGGGTACGTTACAGCAAATCATATCATTGCTTATGTTTCCGTAAAGCGGTCGACTAACAACTAGAGAACAGCCTGACTCTGACGGTTGCGGATCAAGTGCACATCGTGGAGCCTCAGTGGAACCCATCAGTGGAAGAGCAAGCCATTGGTAGGGCTCTTCGGATTGGTCAACAGCGCAACGTCACCATCTACAAGTACATCGCAAAAAGCACAGTAGAAGAGGTAATGTTGACCTTGGCCAAAATATTATAAGAGAAAGAACCATTTACTAACACGACCAAGAACATCGTTTCTCTTCAGAAGCGGAAGAGTCATCTGGCGAAGATCTCCTTCGATGGACAAGCCGATAGCCAAGGGAAAGAGAAGTTAGAGGTATGCCGTCTCGACAATATCTGATCTAATGGTGTCTTACTTACAACCGTCTAGGATATGATGTTCGTGCTTCAGAATGGTTCTGCCCAGCGCACTGGGTCTGGATAGAAAAGGGTTGAAACGGTATTACTTTACCTGGGTTTTCACATTCTTCGTCTATACAAATACAAAAGTCTTGAATACATGAAAACCACGTAGTTCCTACTTGTCAGGGGTATAATTCCTCCACCTCCGCAGCACAAACGCAATCCTCTCCTCCGTACTCCGCACACTGCGCGGCAGCACCACGTAGCTCAGCCGCGCCTCCTTCAGCACCTGGCCAAACACCTCGTGCGTCCGCAGCCACTCGGCGCGGCTTGCCGGCATCAGCCGCACCCCGTCTTCCGTCAGCCAGTCGACCCCGGCCTCGCACAGCACGATCAGCGCCCCGCCACCACGCGCCCGCCATCAGGCCCCGCGCCGCGTCGGCGCCCCACGTACTGCCACGCGTACGCGACGGGGTCCAGGACCGACCGGTCCGGTACCAGCCAATGCGGCGATACTACCCGACCATTGGATGGTGATCGGGTAGTGGCTGAAGCTGAAGCTGCTGCTGCGATGGAGGCGTCGTTTTCCGCCCGCGCTTGGCCCGCGAGGATCCGCCGCTGCAGGTCTACTTCGATCCCAAAACGAAGGACGGAATGATAATCCATCTTGTATTTGCCAATCGTAACGAGGCCATGGCCTTTACGCACCGCAACAAGACGTTCATTATCTAGTTCTATAACATTAAGCTAGACAATATAGCCCATCCTCTCGGCCGCACAGGATTCCTCGACAACTAGACTGGGAGCATCACGGCGGCCCTATCGCCAAACAATTGGTGTGCCTATATCGACTATCCAGACTCGACGTTCAACCGTAGCGAGGCCCAGAGGCTCTATTATAGCACCCACCTGGGTCAACTTCAGAAACTCAAGGCCAAATACGACCTTAAGGAGCTATTTTTCAATCTTCAGTCGATTGAACCTTAGCACAACACGACTCGGAGTCTTTAGGGGTTAGACTAGAGCACTCACCCTGCATACTCAGACAACATAGCGATCGGTGAAAGGGATGCAGCAAGCTTGAAGAGCTGAGTTATTTGGCTGGTCTACATCTACTGACTCGATGCGTTTCCTTTTGCGAAACAATCGACTATTCGCTTAACAATCTCGTACGTTCCAGATCAGGAAGGTGACCAAAGCTGTCCAATACATCCAGCTTATGTCGAGTTTGGTGCATTGACAAACGAGTCACTGCCCTCTATATCCGAATTCCTTGCAACCTTAGGAAACGCCCACCACGGATCTTTCCATTTAGAAACCTGTAACCACCCCCGCTGGCTTGGTATGGAGTGGCCTTATCCCGCTAAGAGGTTTTTGGCAACTCAACCTATGAATAATGTTTCTTGAATCATCACCCCTGTGCTCTTCACTTGTTAGCTCACTTCTGCCCACTTGGAATCCATTCAAATGTCATGCAATTGAACAGTGATGGGAAAGAATCAAATGCCCTGTGTATGTAGAATGCGATAGAGTATCGTGATATCTGAAACGCGTATCCACTTATTTCCTCTGCAAAAGTTCTCAACGCATAATGGCGCCGAGTCATGTTATAGGAACTGCGCACACAACCCCTGACGTCCCAACCCCTGTTCAGGTACCACCCGATCGAGGCGCATCCCTGCCTTCTGTCCCAAACGCACTGCACTGGCCCAAACGCACGAACAAATGGCTGAGTGAAATCGGTTCCTCCCGCAGAGCCGCAAAGCCAAGTTCGCACCACCCAGGGTTGACAGTTTCCAAGAATAAACATCGGATGCTTCTGCACTTCCCACTCTGGCGGCGCCATCAATCAAATAAAGTTCGCCAGGCAGCTCGAAAATAGAACCAGATGCCTGTCAACTCTATCTGTGAACGATGGAGAAGGGAAGGCTTAGCGAACCCAGTGGCTGCGAAGTTTCGAAACATCGACATGCCTGCCTACCAACCAAACAGAGCTGCGAATCATGGCAGGCGGGTTAGGTAGGCTGAGCTCTATTGTGTAAGCGGGGAGTGCAACTTCGTGAACCATCGCGAAGTATTATTAGATTTTCGAGAAGGACAAGACTGTGATAGACCAAGTGCAACTCTCTATATAAGGACTTCGTGATCAACCCGAATAGACAACTTTTTTTCCTCATCACTCACCAACAACTCCAACATCCTCTTCCACCTTCAGCTTCATTTCCACCGCCTTTGCGCCAGTCGCCTTCACTTCCACTTTCACATCTCACTTCACTTCATCACTTTTGATACCCAACTTCACTCACCTCTCAACCTTTTCCACCTTCTTCTTCTTCACCAACCAACCAACCAACCCAACCAACCATCAAAATGCAGTTCTCCCAGATCGCCACCCTCTTCCTGGCCGTCGCCACCGGCATCAACGCCATGCCCAAGTTCAACTCCACCCACATGGAGCCCTTTGAGCTGCACGCCCGCTCGTGCGGCGCCGGCCTGCTCAAGGGCAAGGCCCTCAAGGCCTGCCAGGGCGCCTGCAAGATCGCCTGCAACGTGATCCCCAACCCCGTCGGCTCCGCCGCCTGCGCCGCCTCGTGCAACCGCAAGCGCGCCGAGCCCGTCACCGAGGCCGAGATCGAGGCCGCCGAGGTCGAGCGCCGCGACATCCTCGAGGACCGCGCCTGCGGCATCTTCAAGGGCAAGGCCAAGGAGCTCTGCCAGAAGGGCTGCTCCGGCACCTGTGTAAGTCTTTGAGATTTTACTCCCTTCCTTCTTTGCCGACTTCCTTTCTTGATACAGCTGGAACTAACAATCGAAACAGTCTATCATCCCCAACGCTCTCGCCAAGGGTGCCTGCCAGGCCGCTTGCAAGCGCACCAGCGAGCTCACTGTTCGTGACCCCGAGCCCGCTCCTATCACCGGTGGACAGATCTGCCGCGGCGCCTGCGCTGTCACCTGCAACTCCACCGTCCTCGCTCTGATCCAGAAGAAGTGCCTCAGCGTCTGCGTAAGTCTTTCTTCCTATCCCCTTCCTCTCTATGGTAGTATCACATTACTAACTCGTTTCTCCATCACTACAGAACGGCAAATGCCCCAGTAACTAGATTGCCACTTGGAATCTACTGCATCGGCTCACAACGATACGAACCAGCCACTCCTTTTCTGGCATGCTGCAGATGATCACTTTTCGACATTTGCGGCAATCTTCTTTACATTTCTTCACATTCATTTGAGACAATTTGGAAGCATATGGGCAGCGGGGTAGCATTTTGGTGGTTCCTTTTTCTCTTTTCTTCTCTTTTTTGATCAGGCCACTTGGTCTTTTGGCGGTTTCTGGCGGATTTGATATCATGACGGTCTGGGTCTGGAGGCTCTGGAGTTTACCCAGGTTTGATTTTGTATATAGCATTCTCTGGTTTAAGAATACATGCGAGTTTCATGAAAACAAACGTTCCTCTTGCTCTCAGAACATTGCGATAAGGTTCCATCGTGCTAGTCCCATATTTCCCCCCTTTACTTTTGGTTCATTACCAGACTATCCCAAACAACCAGTGTCTTCACAACAAAATATTGTGCTGAAAAATATTATCCCGAGGGGGGGGGGAGGTTCACCAGGGTAGAGCCTAACAGCGCGAATTTCAACCAGTAAACACCTCCTGCGCCCGGGGCCTCGTCCCATACCCCGGAAATGAGAGCTGTAGCCTCTTACCAACGCCGCCGCCGCCCTGCACCCCAGCAACCGTATCCTCCGTAGCATCACTACCACCGTCCGGGATCGACACATACTGAACTGGGATGTCCCGGTACACCTCCATCAACTCGGCAATGGCCATGTTGGAGGTCCCCGACTTCGCCCGGAGCAACGGCGAGCCAAAGGCCGTCGCGATCTCCAGCGGACTAAACGAAACGGGGCGGCCGAGGTCTTGGAACCCGGCCGCAGTCTGCATGACCGCCCCGGTCGCCAGGACCGTGATGGCCAACGCGACCCACATGTATACAAAGCGTGATTTGTAGACGATGGCCAAGGTCTCCTGCTGCGCGTCGAACTCGGTCCGCGGGCTCGAGGCGTTGGGCGCCGCCACGGCGATGCGGAACATGAGCTCGTTGATCATGGAAAGGACTGCGTCGGTCGGGTCGCGGAACGCTATGGTACAAGTCTTATCATTATTGAATTTTATGAGGTATTCCGTTGTGAAGGTTACATCGGTCTCGAGTGCCCAACCGGACTGGCCCATGGGCCGCATCCACGCCGAGGCGCCAAAGTGGTGCCGCGCGGCATCGGTCAGGCCGCCGAAAACGGGCTCTTTGCTGCCCATGACGACCGGGTCGGCCGCGACGACGCGGATGCGGTCCCGCCGCGTCTCGGGGACGATGACCCCGTTTCTCTGCGAGAAGGGATACGCGACGACGGCGTGTTGGAGAGCGCACCGGATGGTGGTCGAGACTCCGCGGCAGGACTTGAACTTTGGCGATGACAGTAGATCCGCTGGGGCTTGAGCGGGAACTAGGCCGTCTGGCGGGGGTTTGGCGTTGTCGATGGATATGTTGGCGAATGATATATTCAAATTAATTGATTTGTCATAGGAATATCGATTTGTCCTGTCCAGAGCTACACTGAACACCGATGTTGGCTTGCCGCCCACTAGGGGAGCGTATCTGGGTTCTCCCCAATCAAAATCAACAGTGAAATTAGTATCTCGAGTAGTATTGCATTGAGCATCAATGCCCGCAGCTGTGATTGTCCCGGAACAGTTTCCATTGCAGCCAGAGATAGCCCCTGTTATCGGTTCCCGCTTTGTGAATTGCTGCCTGATCTGATCCATTTTGGGGGACGTCACCCAGCTAGTCATATAAGCGTCTGAGAAATTCATCTGCTGGAGCATTTCAAGATTTGTGGCTACAGCAGTCGAAAGCGCAGCACTCTCGGGCAATACCAACAGAGTAGTCGTGAGCGCTCGTTGTAGTAGTGGGTTAGCAGCGAGAACAGACAAAACCATGAGTTTGGCTAGGGCGACCTTGTCCATATGCCTTCCCGAAGTCGCGGCGGCCCAAATGCTAGTCCCATGGTCCCACTGTCTGTGAAGGGCTCCGAGTGTCGTCCCATTCAACGCTGAGCTCCACCAGGTTATGGTCGTCCCGCAGGAGAGAGCATACTGCAACATCATGCTCCCCAGCGGCCCAAGTATAGCTAAGATGACGGTCGGAGGTATAGCCCAGGAGCTGGTCTTGGTCTGGTCGGCGGCGGCAATGACCCCAATGCAGCCGCCAAACCAAGCAACGGTACCAAGAAGAGCTATTGCGAATATCCAAGGCACATTGGCCGCCATCCCGGGTTTCCAGCTCATTGATGTGACTTGGTCTTTTACCTCAGGGCAGTTGGCCTCCTTGTTGCAGGAAAGACTCTCTCCATTGCCCACCTCCTCACTTCCGTCCCCGGGATGAAGCTGGGCGGTCTCTCCTACTGGCTCTGCCAAGTCTATCGGAGAAATGGTATCGAATGGCTCGGAGGAGGAATAAATTACATATTGAGAGGAGGTGGAAAGGACCGGTTGTGTATAGACAGTTGAAAAGTTGAAAGCCATGATGCCTCATTCGATTATGTTGAGGTTCCACAAAGGGTGTTATCCGACAAAATGAAGGGACGGCAGGTTTCAAAAATTCAGAAGAAATCGAGTCTTGTTCATCTGCCGAGTCCAAAAATAGCAGTATCGGGGAAAGGCTGAGTTTCAAATAACAACAGCGGTGCATTGAACACTGGGGGCCTGCATACTGATTGCATATGCAGAATGCGGGAAGCTCATTGAGCCTATTGGCTTGAAAATGGCATGTCATAAGCTCGCAAGACAACGGCTATTCCAACTATGAAAATGCTGTTGCATGGTAGCAGTACTGCCGTTCAGCCCCCGCCCCCAACCCCCACCCCCAAATCGATCACCATTGCACCGCCTCACTACCATGGTACTTCAGTTTTGCAAGACCTTGATCAGTTCACGATGAGTTACTGAGGCTTTCCGTTCAAGCAAAGATTAATTCTCGACTACGCTATATTCGTTATGGTGATGGGAGACGTCCATTACTTGCTGCCCTGTGACTTGTGTATTAGTCTGCTAGTTTATGCTGATCGACCTTTCAGCCGCTGCATAAGAGTGGCCAAGGGGCTCATCAAAGACGAAGAAGTGCGCACGAATCACTACTTTGTGGTTGCCAAGATACATGCCCGTCCTCCATCTGTTGCAGACACTTTTGACCTAACAAATTAATGCCAAGAGGCCCTTACTAGAACTGAGTGAGTGACCAACTGCAAGCATTGGCGCTAAGCGAAACATGCCGTGCCAACCTATTGGTCCTGAGGAGGTCGGGTTGCGTTGTTTTTTTCAGCTCCAGCGAGTGTGCATTGCTTGACTGTGAGGGTAGAAACTTATTGAACCCATGCCCGCCCCTTTTTCTTCATCTTGGGAAGAAACCAAGAGTGCCTCTCCGCTGTTTTTATTTCTCACCTCCGCACCATACCATATCAAGGACACTATTATGATATAATCCTCTCCTTGCCTTCATGCCAAAGGACAAGAACCATGGCTCTGATTACACCAGCCCCTTCTAGTACGGCGATACCAGTAGCCCAGGGTCCTCTCTATATGGGCTCTTTGGACGTGGGATTCAGGGCGCCTGCGAGATGCAACACTTCATCCGTGTACATTGACATGGAATCCAAAAATCAACCGAGAAACGGCAGCTGGTGGCTACACCAAGGTCCCATGGACGTTCCCTTTGAGTGCTTTCCCCCGCCTCTGGATAATATCTTCATGGAGGGGTACTACTCTCCCGGCTCATGCCCCGAGGACTACACTCCAGGATGCAAACCCAATACCGAATCCAACACCGCCACGACAATATGTTGCCCAGCGTAAGTTGTCCCATCACCATCGTCGGCCTCAGCCAACAAATGGAAGAATATACATGATAACGGTTAACCTCCTGGTGACTAGAGGCTTCACCTACACATGCACGAAACCGAAAGGGGTTTTCACATTCGGTTGCAAGACTGATGTAGTATCAACATCGGACATTACAATGACGTCCATCATGCAATGGGAACGCGTGCAAACGAAAATATATGAGTCGCTTGTCTTTCCGAACCTGGCCATCTATGCCGATAGGTAGGTGCGTTTCCCTATGGCCTCCCATTCTTGATTGGCCGGGATTGCTCGCTCACATACCTTGCTCTCAACACGTCTAGCCTGCAAGTACGAAACGTCGTTCCTACCACGAGCCCCGCCTCATCTCTTGGTTTGACATATTCTCCTCCTACGACACCTAGGATTGCTCCTACAACACCTGGGATTGCTCCTACAACACCTGGGATTGCTCCGCCCGCTACTAGTACGGCCAGCACTCCGGAGCCGCCCCCAAGTTCCAGTGCAAACACCACCGATAGGGATGCTTACTTCGGACTCGTGATTGCGCTCCCGGTCGCGTTAGTCATCGGGTTTGCCTCCACGATTTTGTTGTTATGGTGGTGGTGGCGGCGGCGGCAACGGCGCCGCGGAGAAGATGGCCAGCAGAAGCAGGCGGAAAAGGACATGACCACGACGACCGCGACCAATGGCAGCACAGATGCTGATATGGGCGCGTTTGTGAAACGCAGCGAGCTTTATAGCGGACCAGTCCCAGCCGAATTGCCAGGGAAGGCTATCAAAGACAGTCGCACATATTACGTGGAAGTCGATGCTGGAGGAAGATTATATGTGCAAAGGAAGCATGGGAGCAACGATACGGTCCAGTGCTATGAGTTGCCGTAGAACTGAGGGCTTTTCGATTGATCATATACCAAATAGTAATGTGCAATATTATACTGTATCCCACTTCTGCATACCTCTAAGAGGTATACTGCGTATAGTGGCCCACCGAATTAGATATCGCGACTATCCTATTGATTAGTACCCACACCACACGACTCAGGGTTCGTCGTCGCCCACCGCGACAACACCACCACGCTATAGGTATTCCAATAGAGGCCAAAGCTTTCATCAAACAACAGGGGATGTGGTCTAGTGGTATGACGTTTCTTTAGCATGCGATCTTCTCTCTTCACGAGATACAAGACAGCATAGAAAAGGTTCTGGGTTCGATTCCCAGCCTCTCCACATTATCTTTTGCCCTTTTTGCCTCCTCAACCAACACATTTTCGACTACACCCTGTCGCATACTGCAATGAATGGCGAAATGACACCTAGATAGAAAGCATTAGCGCAACTCGTCAACATTTTCCCTACCACTACATCCGTTAAAAAGAAAAAAAAAAGAAAAGAAAGGGAGGCCGTGGAAAGAAAGAACTTACTGCTAAAGAACAACCGCCCCGTCGTCGCGTCGTGCACAACCGACGTAGCCGCGGGCAAGACCTCCCCCAGCCCGTCCTCGAGCACCTTCTGGACCTCGTACCGCGCACCGTCACCGCTTTTGCGGATGCGCATCGCGGCGGTGGCGGGCGCGTCATGTGCGCCGTAGTCAGGGTCCTCGAACGCCGCGCGCAGGTCCCGCGGGACGGGGAAGACGGCGGCCCAGACGTCGCCGGCACTGTCGACCATGAGGTTATCGATGGAGTAGCCGACTCCAACCGTGTCAATCTTCTCGGTGGCGCCGGCGGTTGTGTTGTAAATCTCGACGGTGCCCAGCATCGAGCTTGGGACGTACAAGAGACCGGTGTGCGGGTTGTGCACGAGGCCGTTGGGCCACGAGAGACCGGTGGGGATGACGGCGGTGCAATTCTGGGACTGGCCATTGCTGTTGCTACTGCTGCTGCAGTGCACGACGCTGCCTTGACTGAATAAGGGTGATAGGTTGCGTTTCTACCACAGGAAAAGCACCGTGTTGGTGAATCAGATGTCAAGAGGATGGGAAACTGTCACTTACCCAAGAGCTCTCGCTGTGTCCAAGGTCATTGGTAACCCAAAACGCATTCGTACCGTCCCCGACCGCCGCCACACGATTCGGCGTCTTAATCAAGCTTGGGTCCCAGAAGCTCTCGATATGCTCCAACCCCGTGGCCTTGCGTCCTCCGGTGGTGCGGAACACTTCAACACTCTGATTGGCATCATGGAGAACCTGGCCCGTCGCGGAGTCAACCGATGGCTTGGCGTCGATGAGCCAGAGCCGGATGTCCCCGTCGCCGTTGCCGCCGTCATGTCCACTCATGCCGACGAGGTTCAGGCTCCCGTCGCCGTGCGTGCCGGGGTACCCGGGCGTCGCGAGGACGCGGAGGGTGAATCCCGGGCCCGCGGGCTCGTCGATGTCGAGCACCGTGATGTGGTCCGTCAGGCTACGGCCCGAGGCGTTGCACTTTCCGCCACTGGAGACGGGGTGCATCTTCCATATTAGTTTGACTGCTTACGAGCGAGTCTCGCAGAACTGACTCACTTCGGTGACCACTGCTGTCGACTCTTCGACTCCGAGCACGCCAGGAACAGTTGCCTCGTCGCCTCGGAGAGCCACATATCCTCGCAGGCCTGGAGGCGTTCATCCTCGATCCGGCGGCACTTGTAGGGAAACGCGCTGAGTGGTTCCAGCGTGTGGCCGATTCCTAAGAAGAGGCGGATGCCCGTGTACAGCACAAAGTGGACATTGCTCTGATAGAGGGTCGCTAGAAGGACTGCAAGAACTCCTAACGTAATATTCCTAATAGAACCCATACTATTCTATATCCGATGGTTAGCCGTGATCTGAGGACGATGTATCATGCCTAAAGCTAGTAAGCTTACGTCGGAGTGGCTACGTCGTTCTTGGCTGCGTCTAGGAAACTGTTCAATCGCGGGCCAAAATCAATGCTGGAGAGGGCAATCGAATGCAATTTGTTAAGTAGGATATAGTTGCTTTGCATTTATATAGAAACTGACATAGTGAATAAACTATTTCTTTTCACATTGCAGGGAGACGGAACGCGACATTGATAATAGGACTCGTTTCGAGGTCGCACAACCCCCTCCGTCGGTGTAATCGTGCCCGTCTTATGTATGCGGAGCCTCCCTAGCGCATTCCGTTTTCTCACATCATCCATCCGAGTCTTCCATGTGTGCTGAAAGAGGAATGTCATACTCTTGTAGTAATCCGACCGAATCCTCTGTTTCCGGCCCGAGCTGTCATATTACCACCCCGATTCAATTTGGTATCTCTTTTTTTTTTCTCCCCACTGACCCACTCCCACTCCCTTTTAACTCAACCCAGTCCCCCTTCACTGCGTCTCATGATGTGTGCTTGACGACAATCTTTCCCTTGGCCCGGCCCGTCTTCAAGCGCTGGAAGGCCTTGACCGCGTCCTCGTACGCAAACACCTCGTCGACGATGGGCTTGACCTTGCCGTCGCGCATCCAGGCGCCGATCTGCACGAGGCCGTCGTGGTCGTTCTTGGTCATCATGAGGCTGATCTTGCTCTTGCCGCCGCCGAGGAAGCCGGGCAGCAGCATGCGCTCGGCGAACATCTTGGCGCCGGAGAGCGAGGCCGAGCCGCCGACCTGCACGAACTGGCCGCCGGGGACCAGGAAGGCGTCGGCCGCCTTGTACAGGTCGGCCGGGCTGGCGCCGACGTTGTCGACGACGACCTTGAAGACCTTGCCCTTGGCCGCGAGCACCTGCGTCACGTTCTGCGCCGCGTAGTCGATCACCTCGGTCGCCCCCAGCTCCCGGCACAGCGCCGCGTTGCTCGCCGAGCAGCTCACCACCACCTCCTTGCACCCCAGCGCCCGCGCCATCTGGATGCCCCAGGTGCCGGTGCCGCCGCTGCCGCCGTTGATGAAGACGGAGTCGCCGGGGACGACGTAGGGCGCCAGGCTCTGGTAGGCCGTGAGGCCGGCGGTGCCGACGCAGGCGGCGTCGACGGGGTCGACGCCCTCGGGCAGGGGCGCGCAGCCGGCGCGGGTGGCGACGACGAACTCGCCCAGGGTGCCGAAGCGGCCGGGCTCGAGGCGGCCGAAGACGGGGACGCCGGGGGCGAGGCCGGCGGCGGCGTTGGCGGCGTTGGCGGAGGCGGCGACGACGACGCCCGCGTAGTCCAGGCCGGGCACCGCCGGGTGGCCGAAGACGGCGCGCGTGCCCAGGCCGCCCAGGCCCTCGGGCAGCTTGTAGTCGACGGGGTTGAGGGTGGCGGCGGTGACGCGCACGAGCACCTCGTCCTTCTGGCTGCCGGCGGCGATGCCCAGCGGCTTCGGGTGCGGGGCGTCGGCGGTCAGGTGGAGACAGGACTCGAGGTTGGGCGAGGCGGCGGAGTAGGTCCAGGCGCGCATCGTCTTCTTCTGCTGGGCGGCGTTGCCGCCGGTGTTGTCCTTGGATTCGGCCATGGTCCTTCCTTGCGTTGCTGTCGTCTGGATTAGGTCCTTGTGTTTGGGGCCTATGTATGTGTATATGTGAGTATGACTGACTCAGAGAACTTGTTGAAGATGGAGAGAAAGTATGGACGGCTCCGGGTGGAATGATGAGTAAGTAAGTGTCTCGGAATTCCTTCTTGGAAATTTCGTCGTGGATCGGCCCACTTAAGAACGGATGGCGCCGACAAAACAGGTTTAGAGGTTCTGGTTTTTAGTAGTAGTAGTCTACAAAACGATTACACAGCGCGCGTCTGTGATAGCAGATTGGAGGAAATTGCAGATGGTGATTCTCATCAGGATGCAAGTCTTTTTGGTCTCGCCATGATCAATCGACAACACACGTACGTTACGCAGGAATGTGGCCAAACTGCATAGTCGTGACATCACCCTCTGAACTTAATATCCAGGAGCTAGGCTTCTTGCGATAGGCGACTCCGCTATACTGGATTTGGACATTCATTACATGACGCCTTATTGCGGTCGCCGCCGCCTGCGGACACTCACTCACGAGAATCAATTGAAGCATCACGATGCATCTGATCCAACTGACGGCGACGATATGCACATGAATCACTTGGCGCCCAGTTTGTAGGGAATTGATATACCGACCTTGCACCTCACGGGTCGCAGTGTACCTACTAATTAATGCCTGAACCGCCGTTAAGAAATGAAGGACGCTCCCGACACAACACCAACAATCGCCGCCATCGTCGCAGGAGTACAAGATTGGTTTATGTTGCTCTTCGCATGGTCAATCCCTCCCCCTTTTCTCATCTTGACTTCTACTGCAGCGCCTGTACCTTCTTGCTTCATCACATTCCACTACGCACAATTGGCGCATCCAAGCATTGTAGCGTTCAGGGTTCGTTCGTTTCATTGGCCATGACATAGCAACATTTCTCTCAAGTTTTTTTGTTGTTTTTTTGGCTTTCGTCGTTCAGCTAATTATCGCTCATTATGCTACTTGCCTAGTCGTCAACCGAAAGTTTTGTCATCCCTAAAGGGTCCGTATAACAAACATTACACTTCCTCTCGCCATAAACTCGCCGACGCATCATCATGCAGGCCCAGCCGAAGCCCCCCCTCTGCTCTCCAAGCATGAATAGAAAGGAAGGAAAGAATCATGTCTGCAACTCGACCCCGTGGTAATCACCCAGCTCCGCCGGCCCCCGCCTCCGCCTCTGCGCCGCCGCGTCCTCCGGTGGGCTTTCGACCTCGTACAGGGGCGCCGGGGCCGCCAGCTCCCCCGTATACTGGCGCTGCTGTTGCCACTGCTGCTGCTGTTGTTGCTGCTGCCACTGCTGTGCCTGTCGTTGGCTCTCCTGATCGTCGTCGTCGTCTCGGCTGTACTTGCCATCGGAGACGTTGTACGCCCCGGGGCTAGCGGCGGCGGCAGCGGCGGCGGCGGTCTGCTCCTCCTTGTTCTTCTGGCGTTTCGAGTAACGCCACAGGAAAAAGCAGCAGAATCCCAATAGTGCGGCCAGCGGGATGCCGACACCGAGGCCGACGCCGAGCCCGATCTTCTGTTCTCCGCTCAGACCACTACTGCTGCTGCTGTTGCTGGGTGTCGCGGCCGTTGAGGAGTCTGAGGCAGCAGTAGCGGTGGCAGTTGACGAAGCAGTATCGAGGCTCGCACTGGTGGTGCTTTTGGTGGCGGTGGAAGGTGGTGGTTGGGCGCTCCCATTAGCGACGGTGATGTTGAACTCGCGGCTGATGGCTTCGGGGTTCTGCTTCCCCTCGTAGAAGAGACTGAAGCTGAAGGCGTGGTTGCGGTCCAGGGTCTGGTTGGTGACGACGGTCCAGGGCCAGCGGCCCTTCTTGTTGGGGAATGTGACGTTGCCTAGGCAGACATACACAGGTAAGTAAGTCGCATGGATGGATGGAGTGATGCGGGGATGAACTTGCGCGGCAAGAACGGAGAGGGGCATGGGTCGATCCACTTACGGAAGATATGCTCGGCGTCCTCGGGCGGACTGCCGTTCTGGAAGAGGAGCAAGGAGAGGGGGTCCTTGGGAACTTCGTCCGATGTCCACTCCAGCGCCATGCTCGTGCCGATGGGGTGGATGGTGTTGGTTGCGAAATCCACGGGTTCGTCCGTGAGCTTCTGCACGGGGTTGACGAAGACCAGGACGCCCAGAGCGGTCCCGGGAAAGGATAACAGATGGACCCATGATACCATTGCGGCCAACGCGGAGCGCCGCAATAAAGTATGCGCGGAAGGCATGTTACTAATCTATCTCCCTGTCGTCAGTTTTGCGATCAAAGAAGGCGTCGGTGTGTCATTGGAGGCAGGCAAAAACTGATCAGGACGAAAGAGCAAGAGGCTACCCCCGCCATGATCAAAGAGAAGACGCGCGAGTTCATACGGACATTTGACGAGAATAAAACTCCGAAAGAGGATGGGCATCCAAGAGCTAGCTGTATTTCTATCAATCAATCAGCCGGGAACGCCAGACATCGAGGCGATGGAGAGACATCCGAGCAGCCTCATGGAGTCGGTGTAACACACGAGTACCGAAGTCTTACATCAATATGCCGTGCAGTGCAGTGCAATGCAGTGGGGGATTTCGTATACAGTTACACAAGAAGTTGGTTCCGCGAGAAAATGGATCCTACGCGAGCGGCGCAAAAAGATGTTCGTGTTACAGAGCATACTAATATACAGTCTGTGTTCAAGTTGTGCTCTCCCTCCCCATACCCCGAACCCAGCATCTTTTGCATTTGTAACGGGATCGGTTGCTACCGATGGCAGGGCATCTCTTTTCTCACCCAACACTATCCTCTTTTCCCCGTTTTGCTTTTGTCCCCATCCAATCAAGCCCCCTGCCCGCCCCCTGCCAGCCCCTGCCGGGCCCCTGCAAGCCTAAAAGCCTATTGTTAGCCGTCCACTGACAAAGCTGCCTTTCCTCTTCTTGGCTGCCAGTTTCAAAGCCTTTAGTGCTGATCTTCCAGTTGTATAGTCAGCACTAGGTTAGTTTCCAGCCGCAACGCCTGTTTTGGGGCCGTGCTCCGGCGGTCTTCGGCCACCTGGGCCAATCACGATTTTCCAGGCGGCTAATAGCAAATTTGCGACGTCGCAAATGCACTCTTAGTGCACAGGTTAGCGGTAAGCCCCCTTTTCCTCGCTGGGAAGAGCCAGGCCAGCCTTACGAGGTGGTCAATATACCGCACTAATCCAGTTAGGCCACGAAAAGGACCCCCATACCCACTCGATTCCGGCACCCAGTGAAAAAGAAAGATAAGATTGCATCGATCTCGGCTGCACTCCATGATGTCCGCAACTCATATGCCCAGCTCGGCTGGCCTTATCTGCCGCGATGCCCCCTCCGCCTCGTAGAACTCCGTCGACATCAGCTCGATAAGCCGCGTGACCGCCGCCTCTATGTCCTCGCTGTCGACACTGCGCTTGCTTTGCGGACACTTTTCCGCATCGGCGGCGGCGGCGGCGGCGGCGCCTGCTCGATGAACGTCCAAGGCTTGTGTTTTGCACAGGAGACGCCACAGGAGGAAACAGCCGAACCCTAGGAGAGCCAGGAGAGGGATGCCGAACCCAATTCCGAACCCGAGCCCCAGCCTTTGCTCTTCGGTCATGGTGTTGCTGCTGCTGCTACTGCTGCTACTACTACTGCTGCTGCTACTGCTGCTGCTGGAGGATGGAGATGTAGAGTGTGCCGCCTCGGAAGTAATGCAACTGGATGATGAAGAAGGCGGAGAGTCTGGGGAGTGGGAGTGGAAGTGGGAGCGGGACGGTGTCGGTGTCCTTTTGAGGGTAGTCGGAGTGGGCGTGGGAGAGGTGCAGGTCGGCGTTGGCGTTGGTTCTGGCTTTGGCTCAGGCGTTGGCGTTGGCGTTGGCGTCAGGTTTGGAGGGTCGCTTCCGGGGGTTGTCGTCGTTGTCGTCGCCGTTGGGGTATCAGTAGGCGTCGCCACCGCCAGACTTGTTTCGGCGACATATGCGACCGGTGCAACGGTAGGTTCTTCTTGGATCACCATTGGAGTCTTTGTCAGCGTTTGGTACCCGCCGGCGTAGTTCCTGGGGGGCAGCTGGCCACGCACCACTGCGACGGCGGCGGATATATGGAGGTGAAGGAGGAGCCAGGTGAGTACCGGTAGCCCAAAACGCCACCTAGGCAGTCGAGTAAGAGGCGGCATGGTGGGTGTGCACTTCTGCGAGCTAGTGTGAGGTAGAGTGGTTCGAAAATATTATACCACTAATTTCAAAAGCGGCGCTTGTCGCGTGGTAGATAGAAACAGAACCCTTGAGGTTAATAAGAGAGTATCAAGCAACAGCAAAGCGCTTAGAAACGCCCAAGGGAGATCCGAGGAGACGGGAAACCATATCATCTTCTCGCCCATTCCATCAGCATGTCAAGTATGGTAATCAGAAGGGAAAGGCTTCTTTGTCAACGAAAGCCTGTCGGCCCCCAGCCAGGGGCTTGTGGAACACACCATTGACATAGCCAATGAACACCACAGGTGTACTGAGGAACCGAGCCGCACTTTTACTTAAGCGATTGGGGTTACTGTCGTAATTATATTGCATGCATCTCGTTTTTTTGCGTTGCTGCCATGGGCATTGCTGCCAGGACCGGAGTTGTGATGCCCGAAAAGCCAATACCGCAGCCTCGCTGTTGAAACATTCCTCTCAATGCACGTCGAGCGTAAGCCATGATTGGTAATGATTGGGGGCCTCATCGTTGAGCCTGTTGCCTGTAATTGATTGAGATGACCGACCCCACGCCCGCCAAGCCCCTGAACAATCGAGCTGCAATCGTCTTTGGGCAGTTCCATGACCTGACACTTCAAACCACCGGCTAAATCCTTTCACCAGGCGCACGCATACTCGCTCATATGCTCAGCTCAGCCGGCCGCATCGTCCGACCCGCCCGGCCCTCGCCTTCAGCTTCATAGAGCTCCGTCGATTGGAGCTCTCTAGGAGCCATCGGTGGCTTATCACCCCAACCAACCACATCATATATCTCCGTGACGTGCAGCTCTTTGGTCGCAGCCCCCATATCAGTATCTCGATCGTGGTCCTGGTTGGGGTAGTCGGCTACTGGTTGATCTTGATCTTGGCCTTGGTCCTGTTTCTTCTGCCGGCCCCAAAGCCGCCACAGGAAGTAGCACCCGAGCCCCAGCAGGACGACGAGCGGGACGCCGATGCCCAAGCCGATGCCGAGCCCGATCTTGAGTTCCGCGCTGAGGCCTCTGCCGCCATTGTTGTCTGACGCCGCTGAAGGTGTTGGAGATGGTAGGTTGGCAGCGGCAGTGGGGCTGTTGCTGTCGGTTGCAGACGCGGAGGATGTCAACGATGTGGATTCGACGGCCTCAGTGCCGCCACGGGTCCTTGTCGTAATCACCGTCGTGGGCCTTTCAGCTTCGGTGAGTGGCCCTCCCGGTTGAGTCGTTGTCGTTGTCGGGACCAGGTTGATCACGTTAGAGGTGACTGTCGTCGTGGCGGATGCTTGGTCATAATCGGCGGTAAAGTCAAGGTCGATTGGGCGTACTGCGCCTTGAGCCCCCGACGACAGCACATGGAGCCACAAGAACGCAATGGTCAAGTCAGAGGGCCGCCGCAGCCGTGTCGAGACGGGACGCATGATGAGCGGCGTGTCCGTGACCGCTTCTGCTGCCGCGTTGAGAAGGTACTGACTCAAACGAGAAAGCGAAGTTCACTGTTGAACAGAGGATATGCACAGATTCAAAATGAGAGATTCAGAATGATCTGTCGAGTCTCAATTGTAGACGCCTACCACGCAGAAAACGTTCCTCGCCCCAGAAAGATAGAAAGAACGACAAGATGAGATGGGAAGGGACCGGGAACGACGAGTTCATAAGTAGTAACTAGAGCTGAGCCTCCACCCCTGCACTTAACTGAGAGCCTCATGACTTCTTGGAACACTACCCATGGCTATATCTGCGCGATGGTGCGTTCAGCTTTCGCTCATTGGTCTAGAACATTCGACCTAGACTCTTAAGTCGTTGGCAAACAAACTTGGGGCCTGCCTTCTGGTGTTGCTTTCCATTGATCCCCCCCGTGCAAGGATTCAGATGTTTGCTAGAACCTCAGCTCGTGGCGCTCTCCTTGTCCATATACAGTTCGTAAACAGGGAACGACTCCACATTTCTTTATCCATGAACCAGTGCCCAAGCCAAGCCACAAGCCACTTTGCCGGGCAGCCAGTCTAATGGGATACATCTCGAGGCATACTTCAGCAATGAACTGTGCTATACGTTCTTCGAGGCCGTCATCGTCAATCTGCAGCCTGGCGTTCCCGACTGAGGTTGGCCCGACGCCCATGTCGTTGTCAAGCCTCAAACCCCCTTTTACCAACCTCATGAAAATACATTTCCCATAATTATACCACAAACACACAGACAGACATTCAACCACTCAACTCCACAGGATACCGCAGCACCTGCTTCGTCTCGTTCCGGCCCTCACCCTCGCCCTCGTACACTTCCGTTGACCGCAACTCTCCAGGCCGAGCCTTCCGTGAGCTGCCGTCGGCCTCGTATATCTGTGCCGAGTCCAACTCTTCAGGCGCCTCCGTGCCACTCGCCGCGCCTCGCCCGCTCCGCACCCGGTCCTGCCGCCGCCACAGACGCCACAGGAAGAAACAGCCGAGCCCCAGCAGGGCGAGCAGCAGGATCCCGATCCCCAACCCGATGCCGAGGCCAATCTTGAGTTCGGCGCTGAGATTGCCGCCATTGTCGCCTTGACTGGTTCGTGGTGGGGCCGCGACGGTACCGGTGGGAGGAGGAGAGAACGAGGGCGACGAGACTGCCGACGATGTCGACGAAGAGACTGGGGGTGTTCGCCGTGCCCCTGACGTCGCCGTCGTCGGATTCGGGGCTGGATTAACGGGGGGATACCCCGGTATCGCGGTGATCGAGGGAGCTGTCGTGTCTTTTTCGAGAGTAAACGGGCCGTACGTAGCTGGCATGGTAGTCATCACGTCGAAAATCTGAGTGGCGCGTGACATGATTGCGGATGGAAAGGGGAGCGATGTCGTCTGCGGGACAGAGGAAAGAAAAGAAAAACACGGATAAGCAGGAGAAAGACACTCGTCGCTTATGGGTAGATGGAAGCGAGGACATGTCCAGTGGAACTGTGGATGCCTGCCTGCTCCCCCCCCCCCCCCCCCTCACTCAGCCTTGAAGGGAAGGCCAGTGAAGAAGCGAACACAAAGGGTGGATGAGAAAGGGGCGGGGGGTAGTACCACCAGAGTAATCTATCAGGAACTATACCCCTGTAATAGAAAGCCTGATATATTTTAGGATGCTGTGCAACACACCAACACTCATGTTCCGTGGTTGTGTCTTCGTGAATAAGTTGTTGTTCGAATAACCAATCCCTCTGGCGGCTCTTGCACACGCAACTGTGTGCCCAACACCCGGTAACTTATCTTCTGCCCATTTCCAAACACATCTCGCTTGTCAGTATGGGAGCATTATCACCAACACGCGCCCGAATGGTTTGCGGATAGGGAGCACCTATACCCCGGAGTGTGGCGTTTGATTGCCGAAATGCTGTTCGCGAATCGACACGACCCCCCGCTATCTATCGGATGATCAGTCAGTCAACAAGCTGCAAGTCCCTCTGGGTAGCGTATGAAATACACCATTAAAGCCTGCTCAACTTGTCTGACAGCAATCATGCTGCAGTCCGTCCAGCCTGCCTGGAACATAAATGTTTTCGTGTCCACGGATAAGAGAAGCAGTGACAGGGTCAAGCTTTGAGAACATGGGTATCATTCATCTCTCTCTACACTAGATGACTTCTCTTTCAATATTACAAATGTGCAGGCCATCCATCGCCTTCCTGCATCGTCTTGGTCCACACTCGTCTATCTCATCCGATCTCTACCGGAACTCCAATTGCCACGAGCCTTTATCGGATTGCGCCGCAAGTATTGAGGCTCCTGGATGCTGTACGTAACCCATACGTCGTTGACGTAGAGCGGCATTAGCTACATGGCGTGTAATAGCGGTAGCGGCAACCATGGGTCGGTAGATCGCTGGCGTGATGCTGGCTGCGGTTGTATTCCAGCAACCGAACAATTGTCGGGGCGTGACTACGTGAACTTGGTATGGATGATGTCGGGGTTCTCGTGCCAGTCGTCTATGCTCACCCACATCTGCAACGTTGTTAGCTCTGCATAACCAGCGGGAACCCGGTGATAGTTGAACATACCTTTCTAAATGTACTGAGACCCGCCAGAATACTACCGCCTATCCACGTCGAGTACTTCCTCTCGGGCGGGGCGAAGATCTTGATGCGCATATCCTTGACGGCCAGCTTCTTGACCTCGTTCAGTAACCGGTCGCCGAAGCCCTTGGTCAGCGTGCTGCCGCCGCTGAGCACAATGTTGCTGAAGAGCGCCTTCCGGAGGTCCAAGTCGGTGCGGTTGATGGCGTCGGTGACGATCTGCTGGACGCCGGGGTACTCCAACCCAATAATCTCGGGGTCGAAGAGGATCTCGGGGGCGCGGAAGCGCTCTGGGCCGATCTTGAGGCGGTGGCCGTCGGGCAGGACGTAGTCGACGGCCTTGGTCTGGTCCATCTTGGTCGAGGCCCACTCCTTCTCCTCGCGCTTGGGGTCGGCGGCGACGTACGAGACCGACTCCTTGATCAGCCGCACTACCTCCTTCTCGGCCGAGGTGTGGAAGATGTAGCCGCTTTTCCGCAGCAGCGTCTGCATGTACTCGGTCACGTCGCGGCCGGCCACGTCGATCCGGCGCATCGACGAGGGGATGGCGAAGCCCTCGTACACGGGCACGGCGTGCGAGACGCCGTCGCCCGAGTCGAGCACGCAGCCCGTCGTCCGGCCCGAGGCATACAGCGACAGGACGGCCTGGATGGAGGTGTAGAGGGCGGGCACGTTGAAGGTCTCGAAGAGGATCTGGGCGGCGGTGTCGCGGTTCGCGCGGGGGTTCAGGGGCGGTTCTGTCAAGAGGACGGGATGCTGTATAGGGCGACGGACCGCAGCGTCAGTGTGGGAACGAATTCGAGAGATCAGACTTTGGGCGGGAAAGCATGGCATACCTCTTCACTCATAGCGTTGAGCCCTTCGCTGTAGACGTACTCCCAGATCTTCTCCATATCATCCCAGTCGGTGACGATGCCGTGTTCCAAAGGATAGCGGATCTTGAGCAGGCCTCGGAGCTCGGTCGCGGCCTTCTGGCCTATGAAGACGTCGCCCTCCAATGCGCCGGCGAGAACTCTGAGATGTTTGGGGCGTCCGACGAAAGAGGGAAAGTAGCAGGCGGGGAGATCGGTTCCCGCGTAACCGGCTCGTATGGTGCCCGAACCATTATCGATCACGATGGGTGCGTTGTGTAGAGGTTCCCCCATATTGTCGACCTGGTATTATCCTATTTTCCAGATGCATGTGTATTCTCCTCCAATCGCTGCTGGGGTCGTTGGTCTCTCTCGGGACCTGGGTCGTCGTTGGCTGCGAGGTGATGTCGTCGGGTGCGTGCACGAACGTGGAGTCGTTTGTTTGCGAAAGAAGCGGCGGTTCCAGCGACAGGAGGCGACGGGCTGGAGCTCTCAAGAAGCTCAATGGTTTCTCCAGGCAAAGTCAGAGGTCCCAAGATAGGCGGACTGACGGGTCGGACCACGATTATCAGCTTGGCGGAGTATGGTGGCAGTGGTGGCAGTGGTGGTTTGGAATGGAGAAGGGAGTCTTCTATTGCTCCATAGCTCATCGAACGCGTTGGCCCCAAATTGTCATGTTGCCAAAAGTTCAGGAGCTCTTCTTCTTCTTGCAGGGGGTCGTGGGTCGAATTGGGGGACGTGCAGGTCGTGTTTAATTGGCCTGCGCTGGCTAGACTGGGTCCAACTTTGCTAACCCAAGCTAAACCAAACATGGGGAAGGCACGAGACAGGGTCTCATCCCGAACATTGTAGCACAGGCCCAGGGACAGCCAGTGACTGACAGGTCGTGATGGACTCATCTTTCGTACTCTTCCATTCATTACAGTTCTTGGAGACGATCCTAGTTTTGAAGCGAGACTGTTTGGAACTGTGGACGGCGACCTAGATTCTCATAAAATGTCATCATTCTGCATCGAGCAGCCCACACAGCCACTATATCCAATGTGCCCATTGCAAGGCATGGGTTCTGATTGGCAAACCCACGAACCTACTGCCGCGACTCATCAAGGTATGCAAGCAATTAAGCAATATATTCTGCTAATATGCCCTATAACGGCTTCAACAAATCTTTTCTCGACGTGAAAGCTTTCCCTCATCGTGATATACTGTCATATCATTTGCTCCCAGCCAATGCACCATTGGCACATTTGGTCATCGTTACCATTGCCCATCACATCCAGCACCACATTCGTCTAGCTTCGACTATGATCAAGTTCAGTACCCAGATCGATAGCCTTGGGGAAAGAACTTTACAAAGCAACCAGAGAACGATACCCCATATATAGTTGGTTGTCTTCTCGGATAAGCACAGCAGTCGCACCTTCCTTTTTTCTATATCCACGTCACGGGACAAGTGCATTAAGCTTTAGCACCTTGTTTTGGATGACAGGGCCGATGCACAGCCCACATACCCGACCGGGGCCGATTATTGCCCGGGCCCGTCCATGGCCCGGCAGTACGTCCCATCCATCACAAACACCAGACAGCCACAACTCCAACTCCAACTCGCCTGCAGTATGCTAGGTTGCCGATCATGGTTACCAAGGCCGACAATGCAGAAATAATGGTCAGGTGTGTTTTCAATCTTGAAGCCACACGTGGTGCTCCACTACAGAGGGGCCTATTGCAAATATTGCAAGGATATGATCCTCGCCGAGACGATTTCTTGAGTGTCGCGACGCGGCATATCGATAGTGGTTACGCCCCCACAAAGCGGTTTTTGGTCCGGGAAAGCGCTGCATGCTTTTCCAAGCCCGCCGGACTGCACTCCCCCGCATTATCACGATCTGACAAAGCAGTACAGCTCCCAGCTACTCCGTCATGATCTCGAAGATCTGCTCCATAATACGGGTGTAAAATAATCCCCGTGGATTGGGGGGTGCGGGGAAGGGGCTTGTAAGGGTGAGCATGCACCAAACTAACCTAATAACAGCTGCTGCTTCCTTCACTTACACGAGTCATCTTGGCCCACCCCTATTGTTGCTGGTGTGGATATAGTCGATTCAGACATCGCGTATAATAACCCACGTGTGTCGCCTACTCCTACCTAAGTCATTGACCTGAGCCATTGACAACAGGAATTTCATCGTTTGGCGCTCACCAGGATAACTGAACGTAAAAAAGAACCGACACACTCCGTAGATCTCAATCTCCAGCACCGCCCGACCGTTCCGCCTCCAAAGCCCGGACAACCTGGGCAGGGCATAAGTCAAAATGACCGCTTCCAAAGACCCCTACACGCCCCCGGCGCCCTCCCCGATCCCCCTGACCGTCCTCATCGTCGGCGCCGGCTTCGCGGGCCTGACGGCGGCCATCGAGTGCCACCGGCACGGGCTGCGGCCCATCGTGGTGGAGAAGTTCCAGGCCCTGAAGCCGCTGGGCGACATCATCAGCTTCGCGTCCAACAGCTCGCGCATCTTCGAGCGCTGGTCGGGCGTCGCCGAGCAGATGGAGCCGCTCACCCTGCGGCCCAAGGACGGCTTCGGCATCCGCGCCTCCACCACGGGCGAGACCCTGCTGCAGCAGCGCTGGACCGACGAGCAGAACGGCTGGGGCAGCCGCTACGACGGCCACCGCGGCGAGTACCACACCATCGTCTACCGGCACGCCGTCGAAGACCTGGGCATCGACGTGCGGCTCGGCGCGGGCGTGGCCGACTACTTCGAGGAGACGGACTCAGAGGACGGTGGAAGTGCGGGCGTGGTCCTCGAGACCGGCGAGCGCATCACGGCCGACGTCGTCATCGCCGCCGAGGGGGTGCGTTCCAAGGGCCGCACCACGGTGCTCGGCTACGACGACCGGCCCAAGCCGTCGGGCTACGCCGTGTACCGGACGTGGTTCGAGACGCGTGACACGATCGCGACGGACCCGGACCTGGCGTGGCTGGTCGAGGGCGGCGACCAACACATCTGCTGGCTGGCGCCCGACATCCACTTCATCGTGGCGGTGCTCAAGGGCGGGCGCGACATCTCGTGGGTGTGCACGCACAAGGACACCGAGGACATCGACGAGTCGTGGCAGCTCGAGGCGCCGCTGGCCGACGCCCGCAAAGTCCTGGCGGGCTGGGAGCCCACGATCCAGAAGATCCTCGACAAGACCCCCGAGCCCCTCGTCGACTGGAAGCTCGTCTTCCGCGACCCCCTCGAGACCTGGGTCTCGCCCCGCCGCCGCATCGCCCTCATCGGCGACGCCGCCCACCCCTTCCTGCCCACCAGCATCCAGGGCGCCAGCCAGTCCATGGAGGACGGGGCGACGCTGGCCGTGTGCCTGCGGAAAGCGTGCGAGCGAGCCGTCGCAACTTCTCCACAACAACAAACCAACACCACCACCACCACAAGCAGCAGCAGCAGCAGCAGCACGCGCGCGCAGGCCGTCAAGGAGGCCACGGCGACCTTCGAGGCCCTGCGGTACGAGCGCGTCAAGAGCGCGCAGAAGACGGGGGCGCAGACGCGCGACATCTGGCACCGTGCCGACTTCGCCGCGGCCCGCAAAGACCCCGAGAGCCTGCGGCTGCGGCGCGAGGGCTGGCTGCTCAACTTTGACGCCGAGCGCTACGCTGAGGCGTGGTACGACCGCACCGCCGACGTCGTGCGGGACGAAGGGGTCGTCGAGGCGCGGAAGCTGCACGTGCCCGAGGGGGCGCGGTTCGGGTTCATGGAGTACGAGACTTGAGAGAGTGAATCGGCAGTCGGCGCAGAGTGTGGAGTAAGCAAATATCATTTTTACGATGGAAGCAAGGGAGTAGATAAGAAGGAGTTGGATAGATGGGTGGGTTCAATATCCATGTTTGCTAGAGGGAGACTTTATAGTGGCAGACATGTTGCTTGCCATGTCTTAGTTTTGATATCCGATCTCTTGAGAAGAATTATTACTGTTACGCTTAGGGTGTTATTTCCACTGTATAACTTCACGTTATTTATCTAGAATTAGATACAGCTTGCTTAAGGACCCCTGTATATACCCCCACCCTATACAGATATCTATTCTCCTCTCATCTAGCAATTATAGTATTGTAATTAGTCAGCCCTCCTTATAGTCTAACAAATCATGACATAGTGACAATAGCCCCATGGGCTTATTCTTCTTCAATCTTGCATGTGGTAAGCAAACATGCTATAGGTGCTGTTCGCTTATTCTAGCCACACAGCAACAACCAAGTCACCAATCCAACAGTTTCTGCATGTCTCTCACGTGATAAAGCATACAGGCCAGCCACGAAACTGGTCTTCTCTTTATTCGAAGTAGCAATATAGCTACATGTATTTATATATATAATGCGAACAAAGACGATGCTCCCTGCAAGCAAGAATAAGAAACGCCGTAAATGCCAAGAGAATGCAACAGGAGCAGAGCAATAATCAACGAGCTCATCCAAGCGCCGTATCCTCAAAGGGGGCGGGGTCAAGCTTTTCTCTCTCTCTCTTCTGTTCGTACGCCCGGGTATTTGTTATACTCTACTCGGTTTCTCCAGAAATCCCAACTCTTGCAGAGCTGTCCGTCTAGTCCTCTCCCCTCTTCATATTATGAGTTTAGACCGGAAATGCTCTCGGGGTCGTCATTCGATTACCGTCCAGTTGCCTCGATGCAGCACATATTCAGTTGGACGCTGCGGTTCCTGTGCGGGTTCGGGTTCGTCGCCCAAGTTTCCTAGGCTGCTGTCCATGTCGACATCCCCATCACCGTCGATATTGGGTTGCTTAGTCGCCTTTCCTTTGCCCTTGCCGCGCTTTTTTCGCTGTTGCATCTTCGTACGCTGGTCTGCATGGTACATCTCCTTCAGCTCACTCAGCTCTGACAAGGCCGCCATCCACGCCGGATTGGTCTTGACCCGGTCCGGCAGTTCCGGAGTCTTGTACGAGGGCAATTTACCCCACGTTGCCTTTCCTTCCGCCAGCCGTTTGGCCGCCTGACCAAAGTTCCGGGGGTCCTTTCGATTTCCCCGAGCCCTGATTTCCTCTTTCTTCTCCGCGTGCCACTCCGGGGTCCTGGCATGGGTCCAATGAGTCCACGGATTGATGTGCGTCAAAATCTTGGGCAGAGGCCGCGAAGGTAGGTCATAGGAACTCGAATCTGGGTTACCGGACGCGTTGGCTTTCGAGTAGATGGCCGAGTCGAACTCCTCCGGATCGTGCCGGTCCACCAGCACCTTGCGCCGTTGCACGGGCGTCATCTGCTGCCATTCTCGGGACGTGACGTTCTTCCTGCACTGGTCCGGCGTAGGCATCGGAAGGTCCGAGTCTGAGGTCCTATCACCAGACGTCGCGATTTCCGCTCTCGGTGAGCCAATTGCCGTGCTCTTAACTTTCTCTAGGATCTTGGCCATGATCGGGGCCTGGGCATCCACTACATTTTGATTGCTATCGTCCGCAGTAGACAATGATCGTAAGGTTCCTGAGGCTTCGTCACCAACACGCGGTTTCGTCGCATCCGGTGCTTTGAAGGCCTGGGGAAATGAACCAAAAGCTGGTCGACTGACGTCCGGAACTTTACTTTCAGACGGCTTCGCTCCAGTTGCTTCAGGTGCGTTCTTCGCTCTCCAACGATCCATCAACGGCCGATCCGAGTCGGAGCTCTTACCACTCGATACGCTCTCGGCCAAATTTGGGGCTGCACCAATTTTACGAACGGGCATTAATGGCTTGTCCGAGTCCGAAGTCTTACCATTAGACCCATTTCCGGCCATTTCCGTGGTAGAGACCAATGCAGGTTTTCGTTGGTCTATCGATGGCCGCGCTGTGACTGGGGGTTTACTACCAACCCCGTTTATGGTTGCTCCTGGAAAAGAAGACGACTTCTGCTGGTTCACAAATGGCCTGATTGGCGCCGTGGATGCATCTCTGGGGATGTTCACAGCTGCCTCCCGGGCCGTGGCAGGCTTCTGGCGGTCTACCAAGGGCCGATCTAAGACTGAAGGCTTGGGGCCAGAAACAGCCACGGCCGGTGCTCCATTTACTGTCGGCTTCGTCGAAACTCCGTTTACCAGAGCTGAACCATTTGGGATCGTCTGTTTTTCCTGCCGTGTCTGCTGAGCTTTCTGTGCCTGGCGTGCTTGCTGTATCTTCTGGATCGGTTCTGTCGCAGACGGCTGTGACGGGGTCGGGCGGACAGAACCCGTTGGTTTCAAAAACGGCTCTTCCTCATCGCTACTCGTATCTAAGTTGATGACTTCCGGTCGCTGCATATTTGTTTTGTGCCCATTTTGTCCCTTGCCCATAGGGGCAACAGGTGCGCGTAGACCAGTACTAGCAGGCGCCACTGCAGCTGGAGGTAACTGAGGCGACGGTGGTCGTTTAGGTCTTTGAGAAACTTCCCCGTTGGTAGCAAGGGCAGCTGAATAGTTGAGAGCCCTTTGCGCCGCTGTTTGTGCTGATTGAAAGGGCGGTTGCCGAGGAGCACTTTGCTGACTTCCCCTCGATGCATTTCCGAACTCCAGAAAGCCGCAACCTGGCATACTTAGATTAAACTCGAAATTTCCTGCCGTGTTTTGCGTATTGGAGTTCGGAGTTGGCTCGGGAATTTTGGCAGCATGCGAAACACCATTTGATTGGTTATTACTGCCCAGCACATTATTGGCCTGTGCGCTTCTGGCTGGCTGCTGTGGTCGCGGCTTTGAATCCTGCTGTGGACGTAAGAATCCGGTGTTAGGAGATTCCGACCGTCCCAGACTGGAATTGCGATTCGGATGGAGACCAAACCCACTGAAATTGCCCGAATCAGATGGTAACGGTGATGGTCTTGGACTGTTTCTTGACGGCTTCGGCGCTTGGGTCTGAGAATCTTGTCGCTGAAATAAATGATCAAAGAGGGGACTTTGCGACTGTGTGCCCGATATCTGCTGTCCCTGCCCAAAGGATGTTTCCCGATTAATGGCATGGTTTTGATTCCGAGCTTGGGGTTGTGGCGCAACAATTGGCGGGTTGCGAGTTGCACGACTGGCCTCAACAACTGGCGGGTTCTGAATTGCACGACTGGCTGTTTGATTCGCGTTTCCTCGGGCTGTACCGGCAACAGGTGGTGGTGGAGGTGGCGGAATTGGTGTCCTGCTGGTGGCTAAGACGGAAGGCGGGGAAGGCCTTCCAAGTGTCGGGACCGGAGCTGGCAGAATACGCTGCGGTTGCCTGGGTGCACTCACGCTCGTCGCGTCGTTTTCTGTCACGCGCTTGAAGGCGTCGAGAATTGAAAATTCCGTGGCCCTGGTATCGTTGTGAACGTTTTCACGACCTATAGTTCCATTTGCCGGAGGCGATGGATTTTCGGTCTGGGCGCGTAAGTCGAAGTTCTTGTTTTCGCCAATTCTTCGCCGGTCATCAACGCGCGAGCTTTCTAGCGGCGTCGGCGGCTTTGGCGGTAATTTTGTCAGAAATTGACCATTGTCGTTTCTCACAGAATCATCGACTCTAGGGTTTTCTGTTGGCGTCGGTGGCTTAGGTGGTAATGTCGTCGGGTGTTGACCTTTGCCATCTCCAGGACCTGACGTAGTACGGAAGCTGGACTCCGTCCTCGTCGGACTTATTCGAGCCTTTTTTCTCGGCGGGCCAGCTGGCTCCTCATCTTGATGTTTCTCCTCGGTTCTGATTGCAGGCTCGGGGGATGAAGCGACCACAATTTCAGCCTCAGTTGACGCAGCCGAGTTTGAGCTTGGCTGGGTTGACTTCGATTTACCAACTGTTTTCCTCGCTATGAACTTGGCATCCAGCTGCTTCTTCGGACTGCCGTGACTTTGTGATTGAGGAGATGTCACGGACGCGTCTCGCCGCCGCTCACTCGGGGATGTCAGCGCATCCTGGGCAGCATGTGACTTAAGCTGGCCTGAACTTTTATGAGAATTCGCCATTCTCGTCTGAATGTGCCTCGGCCCAGCCGTTCCCGACGCTGGTGAAGCCGTGGATCTGGGTTGGCTTGAAATCATAAATGGATTGCTGCCTCGCTTGTGTCCCGCATGCAGCTGACAGAGAGGGTCGCCAGTAAAGCACAGTTTGTCGCAACCATCTACAGTACACTGTTTGCCGAGGTTACTGTTATAGACGCTACTTCCCGTGCCGGATGAGCCGGGCCTCGTCACCGGCGTGCCGGGGTCAGATGATAGTTCAGATGAGGATCTGGACGACATTGTCGTAACCGACGAGGATGATGTCCGTGGGACCATGAGGGCAGGTCTACGGTCAATCCAAGCTCAAGAAGTTCTTGGATCATTGTAGTCGATATGCCCGTTGCGAAAGTGTGCACTCCCCGAAAGTGGCTATTTCAAGAGATTAGTAAACAAGAGACTCAAAATCGGGATGAAAATTAAATGTTTAGACTGTTGCGACGAAGGTGTTCGTGCAGGGCGAAAGTCGAGTGAGGGATCGGCAAATGCCAATTGTGAAACAAGGGTGTCTATACATACGTTGTCCTGCCTTTCCTTTTGCGGGATAGAAATCATGCATGCACAGCCGGCTGACACATTTGGTTTGGAGTATACGATCTATATTTATGCGATGCAGACTGACACTCGACGATAGAAACAAGATCGCATATACTCGATGTACGGGTTGTGTCTGAGAGGATGGTGGTGGTTAGTTGAAAAACAATGAATAGTAGTTGATGGTGGGAAGAAGGCGGGGCTGTGTTGGTTCAAATGTTGAAATCAATTCATTCCACCCGTCTCAGGTCTTTTCAGTTTTGTTGTAACGTCATGCTGCTCACCACGGCGGCTTCGAAGTCTGCATCTCGCTGACACATTGGTTTGAGCTAGGCTCAAACTGTTGGCTGCGGCCTTTGGCTTGGCTCTATAGTGGCATACTGATACCAAGCTCCATGTTGCGGCCATGCCAGAAACGAGTTCCGGCATTGATCTATATCTCTTTAAGACTTGGTGACCATGGTGTGCAACAAATGATAATGATGCGATCTATCAAGCTCGAACAAGATGGGTTGATGTGCGCCTTCCTCACGGTCGGCGTTGACATCGGTCGGCGGATATAGACTCCAGAACCAGAAGTGGCTTGCGAGAAGTCCGACCTTTTACCAGATTGCTCATCATCGACGGGTGGAATGAACATGGAGATGAGAGTAAATCGTACTCGTTGGGTAAACAGATAAACTTACTTGGACTTGATGCAAATGATCACATAGAAGACATGAAAAGAAAGAGAGAGAAAAAAGAGCAGAAACCGAGCCCGAACTCCTGCACAAGATTACCCGGACTTCCAGAAAAGGTGATAGCAGTACTGTTGACGTGTCGGGTCATGAGCAAGGAGGAATTGAATTGACTGCGGGTGGTGGGGCACCAGCTTGGCTCGAGTGTGTCCGGCGCGCTCTCTTTGGCGACTTCGATAGGTGGCAACGCAGTTAACGAATAATGAACTTTCAGTCCACACATCGCCCGGTTCGGGCTGGCGAAGGCGAGGATGAGATGACCGAAAAGTCCTTTTGATGCAATTACCTCCAGTCCGATAGAAACCCGTCAAGGGGCCCTGTAGTCGTTGTTAAAAATCAAAAACAAAATTAAGAGATTCCTTCGGCGCGTAGGAGCAGATAGGTCACGGTAGAATACAATAGCAGCAGCAACTAGCGATCATGTGGCCCGTGCGCGCAGTGCTGTTCTTCGGCAGGTTAAACATTGTTCCGTTCCCGTGCTTCTAGGTCTGGAAGGTGTGTGCATGAGACCTTGCCTATTGATCGATGCAGCAAGTCGGATCAGCCAAACCCGTATAGAAGGCGACGTTCAGAAGCTATACGGCTCCTTCTTACCAGAGTCGAATTCGTCGTATACCCCCAATGAGTAGGTGCGCTGCTCAATGGAGCAAAAGACAGTGCCCTGCCGAGAAGACATCGTGCCTCTACTCAAAAGGTGGGAGAAGGCGCATTCGCAACATTGCGCGAGCATCGAGTCTTTGATTGAACAGATACTCGCCTTCGCTCTTGTGCGAGAGTGAGTCGCGTGAATATATAGTCCAGATTTGGATCAAGACCAAAGGAACGAGATATGCGGGGAGGTGCACGACTTAAAGAAGAAAGGTGCAGGGTCCTATCATACGATCAAGGGCCAGCCCAGTATGACGGAATACAGAAAGGAAGAAAGGTAACTGTCATAGGGGAAGGCGCGGGTGAGTCATTTCCCTGTGACGCGCTTGCTTTCCCCCAGAACGCATTGAGATCCAATTCGAGCAGTCGTACGAGCAGGCTGGCCGTCAAGGTTCGACTCATCGCAGATTGATTGAGGGGAAAGGACCAAGCGGTAAGTAAAAATATGTAGGCAAGTACATAGTGTATATCCTCTTATTAGTGTAGCGGTCAAGTTCCAATAGGTCAGTAGGCAGGTTTTGCATCATGGAAATTGAGTAATAAAAAAGGTAGATAAGTATGGTTAGGTGGATGGATGGATGAATGGGGAGGATTACAGCCAATTCGAATCTTGTCAGCTTTTGGATCAATCTTGCTCGGGCGGCATCTGGCAGGACGGAAGGAACTTTACCATGGGAAGCCAACAGTCAAATCAATTAATTGGATATGACGGATCAATGATAGATTCAAGCGCAATCTGGCTGGCATGAAATGCTGACTAGAGCCTTACCTGAGCAATTCGCCGTGAGGTAGCATCTAGATGCTTCAGCCTCAAATAATCGAAAGATGTTCTCTCCCACAAAATGTCACCTGTCGCTTACTGTATACGTGCAGTACCGTATCGTATTATCTCCCCGGTCCGGCGTGGGGCCCAGAACCTTCTTTAGGCATTGGGGAATTGACTGGTTTTCGTTTCCTCGGGGGGTTACGGCTGGCTGGTACGCTTTACCACGGAGACCGGCCGCAGTGATGCGCAATGCCAGTAAATAAGCGCGCTCGCGCTCGCGCCCGCCCAGTGGAAGCGACAATTAACCTGCAATTGAGCTCCAAAGTTCCCACTCCCCCTCCCCCAAAAGCTCGGAGTTTGCCAGCTGACCAGCGCAGCGCAGCGCAGCGCAACCAGGCCCCAGCTAGCCCAGCCAAGGTTTCCCGGCAATTTTTAATGCTGTATCACACCACATCGAACGACGGCGCCGACAACATGGCACCACCCGCCGCAACAACCACAGCACAATGACGATTTCACCCGCAAAACCGAGAAAGGATTTTCTCCGGATTCCCAGAATTAAGATGAACTCGTGACTGCCATTCTGCTGGATCCCACAAGGGTGTGTTCTTCTTTTTTGGTGGGAAATGACGGTAGTTTCCCCTGTTTTCCCCCTTTGCGGTGTCTCCTGCAGCATATTGAGGCGCCGGGACTGGGCGGCGACCGCCTGTGGTCGCAATATCGCGGCAGGGGACGAGCCAGGATCCCGGGTCCTGCCACGCCCTCCCTCCGCCCCCAGAATGACGACAAGGTACCAATGCAAATGCAGGCCTGGCATGTGCCAGAAAAGGATAGCTGCAGAAACAAGACAGAACTTTTTATTTTTGGTCATATATAAACTGCCGAACTTCGCTCGTGATCCTTTCTTCTAGATCTTGTCCATCACCATCAGTATCTCACATCATCTCACACACACACTTGCCTCCTTTACCTGGCTTAGACACTTCCAACTCCACATAACTACCACTCCGAGTTTATCATCACTCTACTACATCTCACACACCACCACTTCGAACCACTTCGAATCACTCATCATCCAACCAACCACCCAACCCATTTTCAAGATGAACTCTCAAATCTTCCGTCAAGCCACCCGGGCCACTGCCCGCTTCGCGTCCACGCAGTCCCGGCTCTTCGCCAGCAGCAGCAAGACCGCCCCGGCCGATTACGGTCGCCTCTTCCAGCAAGCCCGCCGCACCGGCATTGTGTATGTTTCCCTTTCCCCCTTTTCCCCCTTTTCTCCCCACGACCTGTACTGACTTCAACTCTTCTTCCTAGCTACGTCCCCGGTCTCGCACTCGTCCTGGGCTGGCCGTTCGCCGCCGCCAAGGTCATCGACACCGTCCAATCATAAAGGCCTTCTCGGCTTAATTGCTTCGCCACACACACCTTCACACCTGCACATTTTCACGACACGACATCATGGCCAACACACTTCTTGTATATACAACTTTTTAGGGAGGCCGGAATAGAGGCGTTAAGAGGCAGATCATCATTTCATAGAAATGGATCAGGATAACCATTTTGCATAAAAATAAACCTGAAATTCTTTACACATAACTACATGGCTTTATTCATCAATATGTTTTTTGATATATCCAATATTCTTTTTTAATGTCCCCGCTACATCGTGAAAAAATAGGCCGTCATAAATGGTATATATACATGGCAACTTAACCAACAAGCTGGCCCTTATCTACTAATCAATCGCTTCTTTTTATGAAGATCATACCGAAGCAGTCTTGCTCAATAAGTTCAGCGCGCTACCAGCCAGGATGAACAGAGCCTGGTCCTCGCTGATCGCATGCTTGGTCTTGATGACGACCTCCTCACCCGACTTGTGCTTCTTGACCCGGAGGCTCACTTCGCCCTTGCCGCCATTGTGCAGCATCTCATGCAAGCCGTCGGTGGCAACTTCGTCGCTAGCACCAATCTTGTCATAGTCGGCCTCGTTGGCAAACGTCAAGGGCACAACACCCTGCTTCTTGAGATTGGTCTCGTGGATACGAGCGAACGACTTGCAGAGCACAATGCGCGCGCCGAGATATCGCGGTTGCAGCGCAGCGTGCTCACGAGCAGAGCCTTCGCCGTAGTTGTGCTCGGCAACGACGAGCCAGGGTTGTTGAGCCTCCTTCCAGCGCTGTCCGAGCTCCGGGATCGTGTGCTTGGAACCATCGAGGTCGTATGCGGCATTGACTTCGCCGGTCTCGGCGTTGGTCGCGGTGTTGAGGGTGTTGGTGCTGATGTTGGGCAGGTGACCCTTGTACTTGAGCCAGGGACCAGCGGCAGAAATGGTATCCGTCGTGCACTTGCCAGTAATCTTGACTAGGACGCGGAGGCCAGACAGGTCCGAGTTGGGGAATGCATCAAAGGGCTCAAGCAGCGCGAGACGCTCTGAGCTAGGTGAGATTGCAATGTTGACCGATGAATCAGCGGGCTGGATAACAGCTTGGAACTCGGGGCGAGCCGATTCGAATGGTTTGGCAGGGATCTCAAGGCCGGAGGGAGGAGAGAAACGGAACTCCTTGCCGGACGGGGTGGGGATGCTGTCGGTAATAGGGTTGAACGTAGTGGAACCAGCGAATGACATGGCCGTGACGATTTCGGGTGACGCCAAAAAGTTCATTGTGTCGGGGTTTCCGTCATTCCGGCCACGGAAGTTTCGGTTGTAGGAGGTGAGAATAGCATTCGGCGTGCCCTTCTCAACACCATCTTGACGCTTCCACTGACCGATGCAAGGACCGCATGCATTGGACAGAACAGTACCACCGGCCTCTTTGAAAGTCTCGAGGGGTCCGTCACGAGCCAGAGTCTCGCGAATTTGGTCGCTACCTGGTGTGATGTAGAAATCGGAGGATGGCTTTAACCCCGCGGCCATGGCTTCCCGCACCATACCCTCTACACGAGTCATATCCTCATAGGAGCTGTTTGTGCAGCTACCAATGAGACCAGCGGACAGCTTCTCAGGCCATTTCTGCTCCTGTACGGTTTCCTTGAATTGCGACAAGGGGGTGGACAGATCGGGAGTGAAGGGGCCGTTGATGTGAGGCTCCAGAGACGACAGGTCGATAGTGATCACCTCGTCGTATTTGGCGCCATCATCAGCCCTCAACTTGACAATATCAGAGAACTTCTTGGCTTCCGCCGCGACATCATGGCGGTGGGTCGCTTCGAGGTATCGAACGTGCGCCGGGCTGAAGGGGAAGATCGACGTGGTAGCGCCAACCTCGGCTCCCATGTTGCAGACGGTAGCCATGCCAGTGCAGCTAAGGGTCTCGACACCGGGTCCGAAGTACTCGACGATGAAGCCAGTTCCTCCACGGACAGTAAGCTTTCCAGCCAGATTCAGAATGATATCCTTAGGCGATGCCCAACCGCTAAGCTGGCCCTTCAGCTCGACACCGAGGACGCGAGGGGCCTTCAGCTCCCAGGGCGCGCCGACCAGAGCCTCCACAGCATCAGCACCACCCACTCCGATGGCGATTGTCGAAAGACCTCCACAGTTGGGCGTGTGGCTGTCAGTGCCAAGCATCATCAGACCGGGCGCACCGTAGTTCTCGAGAACGCTCTGATGGATGATGCCGGCTCCTGGGGGCCAGAACTCAATACCGTATTTCTTGGCGGCAGACTCGAGGAAATCAAAGACCTCCTGGTTCACCTTGATACCCGACTCGAGATCGGCCTTTGCACCGTGCTCGCCAACAATCAAGTGGTCGCAATGTATGCTCGCGGGGATCGCAGTCGAAGGGAGGTTGCAAGTCATGAACTGGAGCAGGGCCATCTGGGCAGAGGCATCCTGCATAGCGACACGATCGGGCTTGAGCTTGAGGTTCGCGGTGCCGCGGATGTTGCGTCCGCCATTGGTGTTGGTCGTCAGGGACTCCTCGACATTGTCCAGATGCGAGTACAGGATCTTCTCGGCCAGGGTCAGAGCGGTGCCGCGCCCCAGAACCTCGCGGACCTTCTCATAGTTCTTGAGAAGCTTGAAGTAGGGCGGTATACGGGGGTTTGTGCTGTCGAAAGAGGGTGTCGCGAAGGTTCGGGTGCCTGCAATTCGGGTTCTCGTGGCTAGGCGCTGCTCGTACGATCAGTCAGTCAGTAAGTAAGCAGGCGGGTGCGCCGGACCCGACGGATTGGTTGTTTGCGCGCAAAACGTACATTGAAAGCCGCGCCACGGCGGCATGCAAGCTCGACAGCCCTCATCTTCCCAATTGGCTCTACCGGAATTAGAGGTTGGCGGTGCAGGTGACAAAAAGTTGAGGTTGCTCACGATGTCGCCTGTCAAAGGAAATTTCCAGGCTTGCTATTGCCGCTACTCTGATTGGCCATTTCGTGCGCAATTGCTCAAGGTTTGACCGATGCCGGCCTGAAGCGAAAGAAAAAAAAGGGTCTGTCTAGCATCTGGGGTAAGACCAGAACCTTACTTAGGTAAGACAAGGTGCACGTACCAACAGCCCACCGTTAGTGTTTAGGTTAGTGTCGTTACGCCACATCGGTTCCACATCTGACCGTCCTCATCGTTCGTTACCATCCCCTCCGCTGGTAACAACGCCATGAGGCTCATAAACACGTCCACTTTGAAGCTGGAGGAATTCGGGCCACGGAATATCCCACCGTATGCGATCCTTTCGCACAGATGGATCGAGGGGCAAGAAGTTTCCTTCGAGGAGATGCGCGGGTTGCCTTTTCAGGAGAAGAGCGGTTACGCCAAGATAAAGCAATGCTGTGAGCGAGCTAGGAAAGATGGTCTCGCGTTCGCTTGGGTCGACACCTGCTGTGAGTGTATCATTGTATAACTCATTGACGACCTGCTATCTAATATTCACTAGGCATTGACAAGAGCAGCAGCACCGAGTTGTCAGAGTCCATCAACTCCATGTTTCGCTGGTACGCCATGGCTCAAGTGTGCTATGCCTACCTGGAAGACGTTCCGTATCTCGATAGCCCGAACACTTTTCGCAAGAGTGCCTGGTTCACAAGAGGTTGGACACTACAAGAATTACTTAGCCCATCACATGTTGAGTTTTATTCGGCCGAGTGGGAGTTTATCGGGGACAGATTCGAACTGTCAGACGGCCTATCCTCCATCACAGGCGTCGAGCAGAGCATACTCCGGGGACACCTTCACCAACGAGGGGTGATGGATCTTTCCATCGTCTCCATTGCCGAGAGGATGAGTTGGGCTTCTCGAAGACAAACTAGCCGTGAGGAAGATATGTCATACTCGCTACTTGGCATCTTCGGTGTAAGCATGAGTTTACTTTATGGCGAGGGGGGCCAAGAAGCGTTTAGGAGGTTACAAGAAGAGATAATCAAGACTTCCAACGACAACTCCATCCTTGCTTGGACCCAGGCTGAATTTCGGAACCCGGCTCGCTTGAGCGCTCTAGCCACTACCCCGTTACAGTTTGCCTACTCGTCCAGGACTCCCATCATACCCACGGCTCCAACGACGCCAACAACGTTAACCAACGAAGTAATCAATGTGCTACTATACGTTAAGGAGATAAGGGGTAGGCGCTATGGCATCCTCAAGTCCCATGGCCCGCACTCGTTGTGGGATTTTGCTATTCCGCTTGAGAAGATTTCGACCGATACCTACGTTCGGCTGGCTGGCCAGGCCATTTTCATGGAAAGCGATCGAATTTGTGGCGCTCCCGCATATGCCTCCCTCGTCAATAGGGTCGGAAAGTACGGCGAAGTTTCCACTCGCACGGCACATATTTACCGAACTATTATAATTCCAAGCCTCCCCTCGAAATTTGTACTTTCAGCGCTGGGTCCCCGTACCATTACCAGAGAGAGGCAAGAGGAGTTCCTTAACCAGCCAATCCGCGTAAAAGGTCCAGCGTGGATGGAGATCTCCTCCCCTCAGGATTCTAAAACATGGATATTTTGTATTCACCCTGGACTTGCTGGTGCTGAATTCCGCCGGTTATGGAGGGAGGAATGGGTTTACTCGTCTAACCACAGGTTTCCTTCGTCCCCTTGGGAGCCGGCTAGAAAAAAGGGCAAGAGAATGGCAGAACGACTCATTTACCACCCACGAGGAGTTAAACAGCCCATACGTGTCAGAGTTGATGCACTCGCAAACACTGAGCCGATGTCTCTCTGGGGCCAGATCGAATACTATCGCTTTATCTTTCGAAGACAAAACTTAGCGAGCGTGTCAGGATCAGTGTCTGAGAAACTTGACTGGCTTGTCGTGGATGTGAGGGAGGGGGAAACTGCAAGCTTCATCGAACAAGGTATGCCCTCGGATCCAATGTACATCCAACCTACTAAACAATCACCCAATAGGTCTACTCGAGCTCAAGCTCGCAGTCGAAGGTTGGACACACGAAGTCACCAGAGTATGCAGACGTTGGCAGTGGAATACTGTAATGACTACCGGAATCGGAATAGCTACGAGGGCGATATCTGTACTGATTCTCTTGGTTGGTTTTATTAGCCTATCTGCTAAACATCTTTTCATCACGGCGCCTACCGTATTCCTCTTCTTCGGTATCTTTTCATTTGCGACACTTCGTTCATCCGTTACCTATGCTTTTAAGCAACTTTTTAAAAAAAGAAAAAAACCTGAAAGGACTGAAAAGGATGGAATCCACTAGGGAAATTTCTTTAATCTATATTTTGATACTTGACCGAGGCACGATAGAAAAGCTAACAGTTGAAGACTGTCTAAAACGCCTTTAAGTGACATGGTATTTGAATACAGTTATTGAGTAGTAGTGCTGGTGTTCCGGTCTTTCCATTCCTGAATGATGGATATGTTCTCGTCCGAATGTGTCTCCGACGCATATTGAAAGGCGTCAAAGTGCGGGTAGAAAGGGTTCTTGATGGTGGGATCGGCCCCTTTCTCCAACAACCATTTGACCACGGTCGCACCCTGCGGACGCCGGACCGCATACGCGATGGGCGTGCCAAAGTGCGTGTTCATGGGGTCGTGCGAGCGGTCCGCGTCGATGCCGTTCACATCGGCCCCGCGCTCCTCGACCAGGAACCTCAGCATCGCTGACCGGGCATCCTTGTCGTGGGCTGGGTCCACTCGATACGACGCCGCCGACGACGCGGCGACGTGGAGGACGCGACGGCAGGGCTGCGCGCCGCGCTCCTCCAGATACCGGTACAGGGCGACGGTGCCCGATCTCGCGCACGTTTCCAACAAGGGTGGCGGCGGCTCGCCTTTGCCGTCGTGGCAACCGTCCAGTCCCGCGCCTTTCTCCTCGATGAGCCACCGCACCAGCGGTTCGTTGTCTTCGCCTCTCTCGATCAGGTGTTCCAGCAGCCGTCTACTTCCCGTCGTCGGGCCTGCAAGGGGCGCGCCCTGGGTGTTGACGTCCCAGCCTCGTGCGACGAGCTCGTCGATAAGAGATTTGGATGGGTGTTTGATGATTTCAAGAGGATAGACTGAAGACGCGAGGGTATCGTCATGGTCTAGCATGTACAGGATGAGAGGCATCTTTTCGGATTCAAGAAGTGCCCTAAATACCATGTCTCGCATTTCTCTGTAGTCTGAGTAATCACAATGAGGCCGAACGGTGTCCATGAACTCTTTGATTGCAGGCAGTGTTTGTTTCTCCGATGCAGCCGCTTCTAGCGTGTAGGGATTGTACTCTTTCGTCCATTTGGGCTCGTTGTCCTCGATCGAGACTTTGTCACCGTCCATGGTTTCTGATGCTTTTTGGGTGGTGGGATGGTTGATTGGTAGGATGGTTTTTGGGGTATTTTGGTGAGTAGAAAAAGGCAGGATCAATTGAACCGAGTTGAGTACTGCACTTATGGAGGTAAAGATGATAGGCGCAAGAAAGGTGGCCTCATGTGACGCGCGAGCTGTGCCTCATGTTGGTCAAGAATCAGTAGTTGTTGATTGTTGGTTGGTGGCGCATGCTCTCTCATTTGTCCTAAATATAGAATATAGGACCAACCGTTGTGCCGTCGCTATGATGCCCCTGTGCCGCCCCCACTTCATCTTGGCAAACATGTGGGAATCAGTCAATCAATCCAACGGCAACGGCAACGGCTGTAATCAGGAACCGATCAGGAACACGGCGCAGCATCCGAGATCCTGCCAGCATGTCATTGGCTCGTTCGGCTGGCCAAAACTAGGAACCCCCAATTGATGTCAAGATCCTCCGGAGGATCCATCCGAACACCGAAGACCCCATAGCCCGCTGGAGAGTTTCTTCAGGAAATGACCAACAGCCTGCTCTGCATATACTCAACTTGCCATGTGGGTTTATAGTGGCAACCATGTGGGCATTGATGCTATTTATTCTATAGAAACACTCCGGGGGCTACCCAATGGGGTAATTGTCGAAGTTTTGGAACTTATTCCATCTTTCAGCCCCAGGAAAAACAATATGCTGGTTCATCGCGGGTGTATCGTTGCTACCTTGTTGGAATTCATGTGTAGGCTTAGACGGACTATCTGTGAAGTTAGAGATGATTGTTTAGTGGGACTTGAAGGATGACATCTACGGAGAGCTTCATGAAGTCCTCGGTTATACTTGTCATCCTACTCAGAGCTAGGCGTGTAAGTGAATATAAAAGGGAATGGAAAACACATCTTCTTTGGAATCGAAAGCTATCATCCATCACAACATCTTCATCCTCAAAGCATCTCACCTCTTCTTTGGAACCGAAAGCTACCATCACATCATCCTTGCCCTCAAAGCACTGCATCTTTCTGTGCTCTCGCCTCTGCTCAACGCCTTCCTCAACTCATTATCATTACTATGTCTTCCTCAAACATGAGCCGTCTCCGACTGCTCGCCTTCCTTGGCGCGGCATTCGGTGCCCCAGCACCAGAAAGTGGCATTTCCTCCGCCAATCTCGACGCTGGCGGCCTTTCAACCCGTGCCAGTCCCAAGTACGTATGTGGTGTCGATTGCGGTAAAGGGGTGCTGTGCAAGGGCCGCCCTAAGAGGTCCGTCACCGCAGAAGTGGTTCCCACGCTTGCTACTACTGCTACACCCGAAGACGAGGCCACTCGTGCGTTGGAGAAGCGTAACTTGTATCCCGCAGCAAACATCAAGAACATCGACGAGTACGTGGCGAACGAGTTGGAACACAACAGACCATATGGCCTTCCTTGGGAAGATGGCCAAGCCGTCTCCCAGTTCCACGAGTTCAGAGCCAGTCCATTCGTCAGGCCGATTTGGGGTGTCCATGGTTGCACGGCCATTGTAATCGCTTCCGAGAAGGGAGCCTGGATATCCCACTTCATGGAGTCAGCACTTCTACCGGATGCCATGTATGCGATACACCGTACCAAGTTGGACACAGCCGTTCGAGATGGAGATAAGAACTACAAGAAGCCTGACCAGCTTGCCGTTCCCGGTGGTATCCTCAACAAAGACGCCAAACCGCATATCTACGTATCGGCCCCTTGCGTACACACGAACAATGTTTGCAACAAAGATGCCAATGGTCAACCCATATTCGAACACGCCAGGACCAACGCACTGTTAAGCACGCTTTTCGGGCCCAACACTCCGTTTAATGGTGTTCCCATGACCAAAAGGGGCTACATCAGACCTAGCACAACCGACGACATAGAGTTCAGGAGGATTATGAGTGATACGGCACTGGGAAAGGTCCTGGTGCAGTACGACAACAACCAGAAAGCGGACAACTTCATGCCTGTCAAGCCCAAGCAAGCCACGTACCGGATCTGGCTGGAGCACACCCCGTACCAAGAGCGGTGGACGGCGACCCAGTGCCAGGGCGGTGACGCACCGGGCCAGAAGCGTGACGACTCTTGCCCTGTCCCCGGAGCTTCATCAAAGCCATCCCAGAAGCCATCCAGCGCGACGACCATGAAGACTAGCACCACCAACAAGAAGGCGAGCACCACCACCAACGCAAAGGCGACTTCCAAGGCCACCACCACCAAGGCTACTACGACCAAGGCTACTACTACCAAGGCCACCACTACTAAGCCCACAACGACCAAACCCACCACTACCAAGGCTACCACTACCAAAGCCACCGGCACCAAGGCCACCTCCACCAAGAAGTCAGGCTTGTTCAATTTTGGCGGCCACTAGGCAATGGCGGCGGTGCAGTACTCGGAAAGCAGGAGGCGTTGGCGCAGGAAACAGGCAGATAAAGGCCATCAACACCGCCTGCGATAAAAGGGGGCCAATGACAAGTGCAGCGACGACTCAGCTGAGGCGGTGCAGGCCCCGTGTGGGATGTATAGAGAATTTTCTTATGTTGTACTAGAGGCGTTACATGTTACTTATTTTGCTTTTCGGGGGATTCACTTCATTCAGTTTGTATACTACTATTAAATATTTTTGCTTTTCAAATACATATTCTTGTTTGGGAAACGAGAGACTCATATACGCATTCGTCCGAAAAGAAAAAGAAGAAAAAGAAAAAGAAAGCGTATGCGTCCGAGAAGTGAGTGTCCAAGACTTGGATTGACTTATAAGTATGGAAACGCACTGGTTTGATAAATCCAATGATCATATGTAAAATACACACATTCATCTGATGCCTGCGCTAAGCCCTGTTGAAGATAGCTAGCAGGAAATTATGCACATAGTGCATTTGGGACGGCCATGCAGCTTTAAGTAGATTACAAAACCATCAAGTCGATACTTTGGCAAGCAAGTAGCAAAAGGTGGATGTCGTTAACGACATTGATATGAATTTCCATCATGAGTATGACGATGTCTCGAGAATTAGTAAAGTCCACCGAATGGAAGACCCGGTAAGCTATTAGAGCAACCCATAACAAAAATATTTTTTGCTCTCTACTTTTTTTTATTGCCAAACCTGAAAGGGGGTAGTGAGCTGCCCAACAATTTGTTTATCCAAAGTGCACACTAATTTCCATCCCAAGCCCCAGAACCCTCCCTATTTGAACACAGATACGACCGCCTTACTCACCAGCACCAAGTCCTCCTCCGGCACAGCCGCTCTGACAAAGTTGCAATAATCCAAGGTGAAAGACGCCGTATCAGCCTTCGAGGCCCACTCCGTCTCCAAAGGATACGCAAAGACCGCCGGGAAGACACAGAACTCGACCGGACGGGGCGGCGAGCCTAGTATCTCAGACTCCCTATGACCCGCCACCCCCCGGCCCTGCTGCCTCAGCTCGGAGCTTTCGAGCCCGGACACGCTCATGGTATCCGAGCTGAAGCGCGCGCCCGTGGGCACGAAGTCGGCTCGGTACCTTTGTCCGGTCTGCAGCATCCGCATCTTGAGACTCAGGGCGCTGGCGAAAATCTTCTGGAACATGGATCGTGTCTGAGATGGTGGTGACTCCGCTTGGGCTTGCTGTTCGGGAGACTGGATTGTGTCTTCCGGGGTCTGGGACTGGCACAAGGAGGACAGTGTCTCTTCGAGCTTCCCGGCCAGGGACTTCGAGGCCGTCTCGAGTTGTGATTGCAGCGTTTCGTCCTCCACCATGCTCTCATGGACCGACCGATCTAGTCTTCTCAGAGCCTCTGCGCCATCTTCAATGCACATATGCGTCAGCAGCGTACCTTTATAATGGACCAGAGCAGAATAACTTACCTTTCAACAGAACCGCCTCGCGGTATTTCTCCAGGAGATAGCAGCTACCACCCAGTAGACCCAGGTCGCCATGCTCAAAGACATCCAGAATGACACTGGCAGCGATCAGGCATTGTAGTGTATCAGCCTTTCCAGGCGGCTGGGTGCACATCAATCCCGTCCAGGACTGTGTGTTCGCCGCGGCGGCTCTTTGGATCAACGGGGCCAAGGGCGACTGCTGGTCCCATACGGTTGGCAGAGACGGAATAGTCTCTTCACCACTTGCCAAGGACATACAGACTTGATAGATATCGGCAAGAAGCTGGTGAAAGGCCAGCTGAATATCGTAGCCTGACGGCGGAAGTTTTCCATATTTGATCTGAGCGTTGATTAGCTGCGCCCTATCGATGTCGGCAACCTTCTTCCGCAGTTGAGACACCGAGTCGCGAAGTTCGTCGCATTCTTCGCAGCATTTAAACTGCGGTTTCGATCGGGCTTCGGTGCGTGTTACTGCATTCTGTACATCATCAACGCTTCGATTGAATTCGGTGACCGCAAGACTCGGGCGCGTGTTGATCAAATGGGGAGAGGCCGGAGGGGACGACAAGCCTGAACTACATGGGGAAGCGACAGCATCGACGCCGGGGATTTGGTCTGGACGAGGCCCTGTGATTAGGCCCTGCTCTCTCGCCCACCCTACTACAGATGCTATATCTCCTGCAGAGGCTATTTGCCTCAAAACGTGGGTCTGCTGGATCGCTGTCCCGTTTGAGAATGTGTCGTCTTTAGGCTCAAAGTATGGCTGCTGGCCTCCCAGGGCGCTGCTTTCGCCAACATCCTGTGCGATTGTTAGCAATAGCCATTAATCGATAATTGATCAAAATGTGTTACGTACGTTTGCGTGTGTTCTTTGTTCAGGTGTGGACGACCTTGGAGATGACGCGGAAGACTCGCTGTCTACGCAAACCGGAGCACGAGAAAAGATTGCTGTTGGCGCTGTAGCCAGATCATAAGGTTGATGTGAGATCTCGGGGATGATGGGTGAGGTTGCAGAGGTTGAGGTCAAGATGACCTCAAATCGAGGTTCATGGTTGAGTCCGCTAGGGATGTTTGGCGATTGGGAGGGCAGCGAGGACCGGATCGCAGTGACCTGGATTTGGAGTTCAGAGCCGCTGAAATCCTCTAAACACTTCGTTCCCTTTTCGAGTATAATTGGCGTATATGGGCCGTGTCGATTGTACGATTTCACGATTAACCTCAGTTTCTGATCAAGTTTGGTCCAGTTGAAGATTTCGGTGGTGGTGTGCTTGAGGTAGTCGGGAGCTGTCTGTTTGAAGGCCACGCCAGTTTCCAGGCAGTGGTCGAGCCAAGCCAGCACATGGGCTTTTACAGGGGTCGTCGTGGCCTTGTTGCGCTTCCGGGCGACGACCGTCAGAGGGCCTGGTCTGGAGAGGTCATCTTCCTCCTGGGTGCTCTGCCGCTTCCGTTTGGGCATCTTGCTTGGTAGATCGTTTTTGCCGGATGGAATGAGTGGAAAGTGCAACCACTTCAGAGCAGCAACGGCGGCGAACTGTTTCCCCCGCCTTATCAGTCCAAAAAACCAAAGAGAAATGCCGTTGGTGTTTGCAATTGAGAGTGATGATCTATCGCAACTTAAGATGAAGCGGCTGGGGAGGGCTGGCTGCATTTTGTGGGTCTCAGGGGTGGTTGCCCAATCGATGACTTCAACAGTGTTTGCTTTTTGGACTCGATGCTGCCATTGCCCTTGCGTGACACCAAAACCATTGGCTGCGACCGTATCTCGCTTGAGAAGATCCTGTTCTTGCCTGCAAGCCATGGCTTCTGGCTTCGGGCCAAGTGAAAATTTTGACAATGCGTTGTGTCCGAGCAAGCTACAGGGTGGTAGAATCACGTCGCGTCGGCTCCTTTCGAGAGCCTTTCTGTCTGTCTCCAAAATCCCTCTCCATCACCCCGCAGCCTGACTTCCCCGAGTCATTGTGAAACTACTACCAATTATCGTTAACTATTCTCTTGCCAGCTAGCTATACTGCCAATAGAATACTCAATTGTTATATCACTTGCAATCATTACAACTACAAATCACGTGGGAGGCGGGCCTGTACCTCTTTATACGTCTTTAGAGATTTGATATTGCAATTCAGAATATACCGAGCCATTTTTCTCTATCGTGTGCTCCAGGATGGATTCATGGAGCCCTTTCGCAGACATGTCAGCGTCCCATGCTGGGTCTTTCTTCTCATCACGTGGACCAAGATCGGATGCCAGCTCGACTGTATCTCTCAGGTTCTCAGACGCAGAATCACGTTCCTCTGCCAAGAGGCGAGCTGGCGACAGACCAGACAACCCCACCGCTGCTAAAAGGCGATCCCCGTCTGTCGCTAGATCGACATCTTCAAGGTTGTCAAACAGCAGCTCAAATTTATTCTGCACCCCGATCCCTTCACCAAGGCGGGAGCCGTTGCGAGCCGTTGCCGGCCCCTCGAGACCAGCACATCCAATCCCCGAGTTCTCGGACTTTTCAAGGCGCTCTTATTACTCGTCGTCTTCCAATACGCCCCAGCCGATCACGGACTCTGCATCTTCCACATTCTACGGGTCAGGGTCCCGCCAATCATCCCGGAGTCTCGGTACACGAAATCGTCTCATACTTGCTTTTGACTTTGGCACTGGCTATTCTTCGGCATCCTATTTCCTGGCTAAACCAGGTCGTCATGAGGTCTACTCTATCTTGAAAGAGGTCAAAGTGATATCCGATTATCCAGGCTACACCATGAATCGAAATGATTCCATGTCCCATCACGTCCCAACGGAGCTCATTTATTCTCTGGGAGGGTCGCCGGTGAAAATGACACGCCAGACTCGCGCTCGCTTGGCTGAAGAGGATGACGACCCCTTCGCAGATTTGGATGGAGATGGAGTGTCCGAAACGCCTTTCGAAAGTCTTGATCTCCGCTGCGACCGCAAGGAGGCTTATCGATGGGGCTACAACGTGCATCAGGCCTGGCTGGATGTCGCAACCCTCGAGTTCAAGAAGTTCAAGCTGTTGCTTCAGGATTCCGCCGAGACAGCAAGCGTCCGCGAGAAGCTCCAGCGGGATCTGGGCACCCTGGCTGCCAGAGGGACAAGAAAGACACCAATTGATTTGATCATCGATTTCCTTACGCCTTTCCTTGCGCATGTCAAGAGGAAGCTTCAAGACGATGGCATATACGCAGGCACAGACAAAGAAATCGTCATGTGCATTCCAACTATCTGGTCGCAGAAAGCCTGCCGGAAAATGCACCTCGCCCTTGCCAAAGCCTTCAAATCAGTCGGGTTCGAGGGTGTTGAAGTAAGGCAAAACTCCATCAATAACCTGTTTATCGTGTCGGAGCCCGAAGCAGCTGCGGAAGTTGTTTTGCGGGGTGAGCATGATATTTGGGTAAGGAGTAGCACGAGTACAACATTCTGACCATTGCTGACAATGAGATCTAGAAGGGACAGCGACTAGTATTCGTTGATGCCGGTTGGTCCCCGTTTCGAAGATCTCATATGAACCTACATAATATTAGAAGACTAACTCCTTCTAGGGGCTGGAACAGTTGATCTCATAACATACCTTGTTGATTACAACATGCCTCTCCGATTGAAAGAAGAGGGCGCACCCCCCAGTGGTAAGATACCCCATACCAGGCGCAACGTATCCTGAAAAAGCCTAGGTAGCTAACGATACCCCACGTTTACGCAGGTGGGATGTGTGGTTCAAGCTTCTTGAATGAGGAGTTTCAAGCTTACATAGTCCGTCTGATAAAAAAGCATAGAGTGGTGGGCAAGAAAGATGAGGCGTGGCAACAGCGAAAAGCCGCCGAAATAACTTGGACGCATTTTGAGTTCGGCTTAAAGAGACACCTCAACATCTACGATGACAACCTGAAAACCTTCAGTATACGAACAAATGGGTTGCCAGACGACCACGCACACGGCTTCGGTAATGACTATGTGATAGTGCCATAGTAAGTCGACCGCACTTCCACGGGCTATGAATAAGCCATTGACAGGGTCTCGGCAGTTCCGATATCAAGCAAATCTTCTTGGGATGTCTCCATAAAATCTGGGTTCTGGTTCAAGGACAACTCGAGTCGTGCAAGAGAAGAGACACGCAGGCAGATGTAAGTGTTCATCCGACATGGTGCACATTACACAGCGAAGCCTCGGCTACCGACTGACTTGAAACAGAAGGTGATCCTCATAGGCGGTTTCTCCGGCTCTCCGTCTCTTCGAGGGTACCTCAAACAGGCCCTGGCGCTATACGACGACGGCAACATCGAGCTCGTAACCCCCAAAGAGGAGTCAGTTAGCCCAAATGAAGACCAGCGAGTCGTACATGTATACTGACGTCCGCCACGCAGTCACCAGGCCACGGTTTCGAGCGGCGCCGTCCTCCGCGCCTTCAACAAGGAGCACGGGCCGCAGCGCTTCGCGCGGTCTTCGATCGGCTTCATCCGCCATCTGTCCGAGGATGTGTACCTCTCCAAGCACGAGAAGCATGGCCACACCGACGCCAAAGCGCGGACCCACCCCGCACCCTGTACGAACGAGCCCTACGTGCGAAACACGATAGAATGGTTTATCAAGAAGGTTCGACACCCTTTCTTTCCCGCTTCGGCGGCGGGATGCTGACCACGACACTGTTTACGCAGGACCAGATAGTCCCCGAAGACTGGACAAGGAAGCCGATTCCCTGCGTCCACTTCGTCGAGTACTGCGAGGACCCGGAGCTGGTGGTGTGGGAGGTTCTCTACATATCCGACGATGCAAAGGAGTCCCACTACAAGAAAAGCCACCCGAGAAACAAAGGCGAGTAACCTGACCTGTGCTTACCCCCCACTTCCCCTCCCATCGCCCCTCCTCTCTACGAAAGGATCTGCACAGGTGCTGAAAGTCGAAGCTTAGATTGCGAGTTTCTTGGTAATATCCGTATCGACATGTCCTTTCTGAAACGCGAAAGACTTCTTGTGGCCAAACGAGTGCCTGGGGTGCCAGAGGGATCGCCGGGGGAGTACTATTACGAGGTGAGGTTCGACATGGTCGTGAAGGTGCATGATCGAGACTTGCAATGTAAGCAATGTTCCACTTTCACCTCTTCACTCTCTCGACTCTCGCGCTCTATCCCTTACCAAACTCATCGTTGCCACGTTCCTGACATGCAAGCCTTAGGTTTCGCGAGGTATGGGAATAGGCAATTGCAGGAGTGTCAGTTCAACATCGCCTCGATATTTCAGGCCGGAACACAATGAAGTAGGAAGTATGTTTGGTGCACTGAAGGGCCTTTAATATGCATCATGTATCAAAATGGAGACACTGGTCCGTGTCGTTGAATTTAACTACCTGCCAGTGTGTGTGACGCTCGTGCTCAAACCGGGATCATCAAGGTTTGCCAAGCGTATGCCGCTCTAGTCTAACATTTCTTCTTCCTACACCAGGTCAACTCCATTCGAGTTGTAAATTTCCTTTTCCATCTGTGAAAACGCGACGATGACGTATCAAACCTACTCGTGACATCCATGCCAGTTTGATAGGCTCAAATCCAGGGTCCATTTCCTCCCTGCTATGGCCTTCAAAAAAGCACCAGCGCCTTGTGTAGGTGACGATGACGTATCAAATATTCGCATCGCATCCCTGCCAGTTTCGCAGGCTCAAAACCAGGGCCCAATCCTCCCTGCTATGGCCTCCAAATAGGCACAAGCACCGTGTGAAGGCGACGATGACGTATCGAATGTTCTCATGGCATCCATCCAGTGCGAAAGGCTCAAGATCCAGGGCCCAATCCTCCCTGTTATGGCCTTCAAAGGGGTACCAGCAGCACCTTGTGAAGGTGACGTTGACGTATCAAATATTCTCATCGCATCCCTGCCAGTTTCGCAGGCTCAAAACCAGGGCCCAATCCTCCCTGCTATGGCCTCCAAATAGGCACCAGCGCCGTGTGAAGGCGACGATGACGTATCGAATATTCTCATGGAATCCATGCTAGTTCGACAGGATCAAACTTCAGGTCCCAATACTACCTGGTGGACCTGTCGAACAGTCACCAGCCCCTTGTGAAGCACAAAATGGTCAGACACAGACCGATCGTATTGAAGCTCCGAGGAGACGGCGCAGTTGTTGTAATTCACCAAGCACGCGCTCATATCCTTTTCTTTATCGTCTGGCTTGGTAATCCCCTTAAAGTAGATGACGGGGAACAAGCCGAACTTGACGCGGTGTTCACCCCGGAGCTTGCCAAAGTCGCTGTCGATCTCGAGGGGGTCTGCCTCCGCATTGGCGTCGACCGTGGTCTCCGGGCGCACGAAGCGCGCCTTAAAGGTGTAGTTGCTCAGGACGGTGTCGGCCTTGAGTCGCAGGGCCCTGGCGTAGACCGACTGCAGGCAGTCGACGACTATATTGGTGGGCGCCGTCAGCGGGCCAAACATTTCAGCGGCTTCGGTCGCAAGCTTGAGGCTCTTCATCTCGACGATTTCTTCAAAGGCACTCTTGTTGTTCAGGATGAAGGAGTACAGGGCGACTCGGTCGCTGGCGAAGAGACTCTTTGCTCCCTCTGTTTAGATAGACAGTTCGTTAGAAATTGACCTGATAGAGAAGAACTGGTGCTACTTGACTTACCTAGCTTGAATGTCAGCTTTTGGTACTCTCTGAGCATGGGAGAGTTGTCGCCCGTGTACGGCGACGGGAAATCGGAGTCGAAGACGGAGCAGAAGATGTGGGCCGTGATGAGCGACCGAAAAAGGTCCGAGTAGGTATCCTCGTCGTGGGGGGAATCCCAGACGTTATACGGCGAACCACAGGCCATCTCCAATACCTGCTTCAACTTCTTGTCCCGTGTTCTATTGGGACTATCGCCTGCTTCAGAGGGGGATGCGGTCGCGGCCACAGTCTGGTTCAGGTCCGTCAGCGCGAAGGAATAGCAGCTGCGCGTGATCTCGGACTGCAGCGTGAAGAACTTATCCTTAAGGTCGCTGTGGCTCATTTCCAAAAACCCCCTCTCCGTGGCTTCGTGCAGGCGGTATTGTGTCACGTCCCGACTATCGAAGAGGCTGACCAGGTCGCTGTACTTCTTTTCCAACTCTTTGTCTCTGTTGTTTGGCATCGACAGAATTTGCTTAAGCGTCTCGTTTGCCTGCTTCCAAGTCTCAATCTGGGCGTCCTTTTGGATGAGCATATGGTGGAGTTGAATGTTCTCCTGGTAAATTGGGTTTTCGTCCTGCTTCGGGACATTGGTAGCGTTGGGTTGTTGATCTTGAGGTCCGGGTACCATCGCGGATGTGACTTGGGAGCCTCCTTGCTGCGGCTTCTCGTCTGCCGGACCTTGTGCAGAAGGTTGTGAGAGGTCCTCTACCTGGGATCCTTGGGGAGTTTCCGAGATAACCGGAGGGCGGACCTGGTTGCTGTTTTGTAGACCCAAGTCTTGGGGTTGGGTCTGCTGCGGCGGGGTGAGTGGACCTATCTCTGGGGTTCCCTGTCGGTTCACGGAGAAGGTTTGGGGCCCTTGGTAGGGCGCAGGTGCGATCATCGGCGCAGAGTGAGGGCGTCGTTGCTCTTGCTCCTCATCATTGGTTTGTTCCACGTTGCCTTTTCCCAGAGAAGGCACCACAGCTGCGGCAATTCCGTGCCCAAAACGCATGACTCTTGCTTTCAGGTTTTCATTGCTGGGCAGATCACTCGAAAGTTCATCCTGTTCGTCCATTGATGAAAGGCGGGCTCTTTGCGCGCTGATACGGGCTCTCTTCGGGGGAGGCAACTGAGGTGGAGACTGTGGTTTTGGTTAGCTTTCTTGTTGATAGGATATATCAGGATTTCGAGACGAACTGATTGCTGGCGCTTCATGCCGCGCTTCATGCCGCGCTTTTGGCCCGCACCATGGCTAAGGTTCGAATTCTTGGGGCCATTCTCCATGTACTCGCTTTCGGACGACTCACTGGCAGAGGCAGAGGAATCGTTGACGTCATCATCGTCTTCGTTGTCGACATTGGCGTCCTCGACAATTGTGTCGCCATCTTTATCTTTCTTCCAGTCAATGTTGGCCTCGACCAAGACTTCTTGGGCATCTGAGATCAGTTCCGCCATCGTTTGATTCCTGGCCAGGTTTATAACGGCGCTTCCATTTTGAAACATGGCTTTGAGGTAGTCCTGTATCTCTGGTTGCTTGAGTTTCGTCTTGACGACGTAATAGGCCCTGTTCGTGTTCTGGGATTTCACGTAGGCGACCATGTGCCTGGAGACCTTGTCCCAATCGTAACCTCTCAGGTTCATGGCTGTGGCTGATCTGAGGTGGCTTATGATGGTATTCTCAAAAGACAGCTTGTGCTGAACGCAGTGATCCAGCCAGGCGAAGGCCTCGGCGGTAGCATCTTGGGGCCATCCTACACCCTTCATTGTGACTTGGGCGTTGGCAAACGTGTAAAGGTTGGGGTTGAGTTGGTTTGTGCAAATTGTGGGATGCAATCTTTGTTGTTTGTTTAGCCGTTGCCAAGATCTGGAAGGTGGTTTTGACACAATCTTATGTAGATGAGCCTTGGATGTTGGCAAAGGTGTAATGGTTGGGGTGAGGGTGGTGCAAATTGCGAATTGCGGGAGGCGGGAGGCAATTTTTGTTGTTTGTTTAGCAGTTGCTAAAATATGGAAGGTGGGTTTCACACAATCTTAAGTAAGAGGTCAACAGATATGTGTTGAAGAAAAGGTGGCAGGCAGGTACTTTAGTACTTGATTGCCCACGTTTATGTTTGAGGAATTTGGTGAGTCTGAGGAATTTGGTAGGTCTTTGAGAAAAAGCACAACTAAAAAAGTGAGCTTGTGGAGTTTAGGGAGACGACAAGGTTGAAGATTCTGCCAGTGCTCTAGGCTTGAGGTTAGCAAGACCTTCCAGTGTTTTGCTACCCTCCACTGCTAAGACATTGGCTGTACCTGAGTTCTAAATACAAACACACTTGGTAAAGGGAAAAAACAAAGGCAACAAACACTTGTTCTAATCATGCATTGTTCCACCACACCCTCCAGTTACTGAAGCTCGATTGTTCAACAACTCCAGCTCCAGCAGTGCAGTACGTGGGGTGACATACAAACACAATCTTTTTTCTTTAATTCGCAAGCTCTTTGCACATGCACATGCACTTTGCACTTTGCAGCTCGCACTTTGCACTTTGCACATGCGATCCTCCAACCCGCTTCATTTCCTGAGCAACCAATCCCTCGCACAATCATCCAAATCATCCAAATCATCCAACACTCTCGCTTCTGAGGAAACAAGGCGCCTCATTTTTCCCGGACTCACCGGACTCACTTTTTCTCGAGCATCATGTCGCTTGTCGATCAAGTGAGTCAGTCACCAAGTGCCTCGGCCGACGCCATGTCCGCCCAGCAGAAATTGGTCATTCTCACGATTGACTTTGGAACATCCAACTCGGCCCTGCAATATGTCATCCTCGAGCCGCACGAGATCGAGGACCGCACCCAGGTCTCGCATGAACGGATCACTTCTGTCACCAACTATCCCAGAGATACGAACTTCGTTGTAACCGATCAGATGAAGCAAGAGGTACCATCCGTCGTCTTGTATCCTCCGGACAACCGCTTTCGCAAATCCGACCCCCGTTCCTGTCAGGCCACGATGACCGAAGTCGACTTCAGAAACAGACTCTTGTACGGTTACGAAATCCATGCAGTGCATGAAACCGCCGATGACAGAGTTCGACGCGGAAGCAACCGAACCATCACGTCCGAGAGACTGGATAGCTTCAAGCTGCTCTTTCAGGATGATCCCGAGACCCAAGAGATTCGGGATGAACTCCAGCCCGTTCTGAAGCGCCTCCAAGATTCCCTCCATATCAATAAATCGGCACCTCATGCGCACGTTGCCGAGGACTACTTCGTTCGACTGCTCAGACACACCAAGCATCAGTTGAATTTACTGCACGATCTCGAAACGGGTTTCACTGTTGAGGTTGTTTTGTGCGTACCTGTCGTCTTCAAATTGGCTGCCCGTAGGGATTTGCAAACGGCGCTGGCTAAGGCATTGTGCCTGGTGAAGCTTGGCGGCCTTGACGTCACAGACAAATGGATTCCTCGATTCTCTATGATCACAGAGCCTGAGGCGGGTGCGGAGTGGGTGTTGAAGGGCCACGAGAAAGAAATTAAGGTAAGCAAAATCTGCCTTAGTATATTGCAAATCGAATATGTATGCTGACAGAAACAGGCACTCGAACGGCTCCTTGTAGTAGACTCCGGTAAGTACCCGTATCCAAAAGAAGATACCACAATCCAGGACTAATTACTAACTGTAATTGCAGGCGGCGGTACATGTGACCTAAGTGCCTTCCAGGTTGCCGCCACAAAACCACTTCGACTGGAGCGAGAGGATGCTGCACCTACAGGTAAGAAGAGAATTCTCGGAAATGGTAAGATCCAGTATCACTGACGTTTATTAGGCGATCTCTGTGGCTCCCACATAATGAATGGCATGTTCTACAATGTGATACTACAACGACTGCAACAAGGCGCACCTTACCTTGAAGGGCTTTGGGATACGACCATACAGGAATGGGCTCAAGAGATCACCATAGAGCAGTTCGAGCATGTGAAGCGAAGCTTTAACATGCACGAACGGAACCCGTCTCCTGTACTTTTCAGGTTCGCCTATGTGCGCCCAGACCCGGTGTATGACTTTGGGAAAAAAGTCATTAGAATCCCACAGTAAGTCCATTTCAAAGCTCCTATGTTGTTGGGGACTAACTAATGGGATACATGATAGCGAGGTGATTGCTAAAATATTCACGACTTGTCTTGATAAGGTCTGGAACCTGACCTTGACGCAATTGGATGCGGCTCGTAACAAAGGAAAGAAAATCGACGTGAGTTCAGCCATTCGATCCTCAGATTGATCGTTCGCTAACAACCGATCAGATCATCGTCATGCTGGGTGGCTTCAGCCGATCCCCCTCCTACCGAGCGTACCTTCGCGAGCGTCTCAATGAGTACAATAGCAAACATGAAGCTTCTATTAAGCTCCTGGGGGAACATATCCCCATTGAGTAAGCTAGCCATTGTGACTCATAAGAAATTCAAATTGCTGATAGATATGAACAGCCCGGCCGCAATCGCCAAGGGTGCAGCGCTCCGCGCCTTGAACCCGTCTGCCGTGCCCTCGAGAGCCCTTCCGTCTTCGTACGGCATACTCCGACACATTGAGGACCTCGAAGGCAGTCCGGATTTCAAGTACCTGCCACTTAAGACCAAGAGAGGTAAATCAATTTACCACTATGTCGACGGCCGTTGGTACTTTCGGGATCGCATTATCTGGTTCGCGCAGAAGGTAAGAAGAAGAATCCGTGGTTTCCTCGCAGTTGTGTTGTCTTGCTAACAATATTCTTAGGGCGAAGAGGTTGACTCCGACCGGGAGTGGATAATCGGCAGCGAGCACTTCTTTACCCTGGGCCAAAAGAGGCTCATTTGCCAGGAGGTGATCTACATTTCCGATGCTGTTCAAGAGTCTGGCTACGCAAAAAACTCGCTGAAGAACAAGAGTATGTGTCGCCAATGACAGGGTCTTCCGTTAAAGAACACAGATCCGCTAACAGAGTGCTTAGACTGCCCCTGTGTTGGGACCATCGAGGCTGACATGACGTCGCTGCGAGACGAGCGTTTGATCTTGCCCGAGCAGAGCGGCAAGGTGCAGCATTGGCGGGTTTCCATCCAGCTGGTCATCCGAATCAAGGGCCTTGACCTTGAGGGTATGTTGATTCCATTCATAGAATTCCCTTCACATGTCTCTCCGACGAGCTACAACTAACCATATTTTAGTGGAGGCCAGATACAATGGCGAGGTCAAGGGCAATTGCATCATCAACATGGCCGCGTCCATGGTTTCCGGTGGTGGTTAATCGGTGACCAAAAGAACACGACACGACGGTAGTCAAGCATTGTGCTACAGGCTTGACACGTTGTCATTCTTGCTGCTGTGGCACGACACGGGCAGAATTGGGCCAGCGTAGCTGGCAGGAGACCACGAGTCTCAGAGCATATTGTTTCTGGGGGCGGTAATCATTTGATCGCCAATCTGGAAATATGGAGGAATGTCGAGTAAATGTACAATACGGAGTTTGCCATACGCGAACCATATAGATGCAAGCATTTGCATGGCGGTTTGCATAGAGAGCATCCTCTCTTGCTGTTACTTCGAGGATAGGGTTACTTCGAGAATAGGGTCACCACTAATGAGATATGTAAATGAAGATCGGATTTGTCACTGGGATTATTTTGTGTTACTGAAATCAGATCCAAAGGAACTTCAAGGCAGGAATATGAAGGAATCCATATTTGGGAGCTGCTTTTCATTGAACCCGCCATCATTCCTTCCCATTCAATTGGTGGCATGGAGTTATGGGTACGTATGCGACTGCTACTACTTATTTTCCCTAGAAGAATATGGAATGAGCCAAAGACCACGAGTGTGGTACATCCTATCCCGTCAGGCTATGTGCTGGCTTATCATTGCAAACTTCAAAACGACTGCTGACAGTGACAGTGTGGGAGGGGTAGCTGCTCCAAAGCTGCAGTGCCATCAACGCCTCCAGCTGAGCTTGGCAAGCGATAGCCCGGTTTCCCGGAATAGGTACTGAGGTATCTAGATGACAACTGGCAGCCCTGCAACGCGCCGCAAGCAGCGACTCAGTGGACGGCATACATGACACCAAATGCGACACAAGCGCACACCGGTGTTGCTATCGATCCTGCGCCACCAAATGAATGTACACAGACATTGTGAGACTGATGTCGTACTCACCCAATCACGGCGATTTCCCCGATTTCCCTTCCTGCAAGTACGAATGCAGTCATACCCGCCCACATGAACTCAAGCCAAGCGAATGATGTTTTGCGTATGGCAGTGATTGGACGGCCAATACACGGGCGGGACTTTCAGCTCCAAGTCTTGCACAGATCATCGTGGGGGCTGCAAATTTCTTTTGACACTTTTCTGTTACAGTGCTAGCTTGCTGCAGTCTGACTCCAGCCGTGCCAGAGGTAATTACAGATATCTTACCCCCCTTACCACACCACGGCAAATTCTTGGCAATGATATCGCTCAGCCTGATATCCGGGTTGAGGCTCGATAAAAAGGGCTCAGACGAATCCCAGGTGTTTGTGCGGGGGTTCGTTACCGTATCTCCCTGTACTTGGTTTCCACATGACAGCACCTGGAGTTTCAACAATGGCAGCGGCCGACGGTACCGCCGAGGCCCCTGAGGTTTTCGATCTATGGGAATATTATCAGTGGAAAAGCCCTGCCGCGACGATCGAAGAATATCGAGAGAAGCCCTGGGAACATTGCCAGGATGTCCATCAGGGCTATCTTAGCTCCAGGTTCACAAAGAGGGGCGAGTTTCTCGACAACCTGGACCCCGAGTCCAAGGCCAAACTTCAGCATGAGCTCAAGCGGATCGAGAAAGTTCGCATGAATTTTCCCACTGACTGGAAGAAGCAGGCCTTGATGGACAATTTGAAGAAATCACTTCAAGATTGGCGCGTTCACGTGAGCAACAACAAGTCGGCATTGATGAACGATATAGATGAGGAGTCACGGCGAGAAGGGTACCAACCATACAGGCGCCAGAGGGAACTTGACACGTTGCAAAGATACAAGGCCTCAGAGCCTCCAAGAATGGGAACGATAGATCAGCCAGTGGTGATCAATGGTCGACCGAAGCGCTGGTCATCATTTTCTATGCACGGGAAAGCCGGTGGGACAAAGACTAGGGCACAGCAAAGATGGTCGAGCCCTCCAATCGCCGGGGGGTCGGACGATGGAAAACCGGAAGACCCCGAACCCTTGTACGGCCTCAAAGCGAGCGTCATGTACTTCCGAAGATTGGAAGGTGATAACTCTGCATGGAGAGGATGGACACATGATCACAGGGGGTACGGCGAATCGAAATTTCCGAACCAGAAGATCGCAATGCACAAGGTGTTGGAGGATACTACGGACAACCCCCTGATGGAGCCGTGCCCGGAGAATTGCATACGGTATTTCCATTTTCCCACAAATAACATGCAGTGGATAGAGGTGAGCCCAAGACCAAATTGCTACAACCGGCAAGGTTGCCCTTGTTGACCCCCAACTTCATCATGATAGAAAGCCGTCGCCAGATACTACAACGAAGAGCCGGAACCGCTTGATGATAGGCACCATACCTACAGTCGCAAAACGAAGAAGACGGAGAAGCTCTTGTCGCGAGAATTCTGGAGAGGCCAGATGCATGGCAGTTCAGCATATGGCTCAAATCCTAGGACCCGGCTGGGAAACGCGCAGTACCCGAAGGAAGACTGGGCCAAAAAGGGAGGCCCAATCCATGCGAGGCACATGCGGTCTAAATGCGCCGTAATCCCGAGAGGTTAGAACTTAGCATTTGAGATGCAATGAGTACCGCTGATCTGAAGGCCAGGTAACGGTACACACCAACAACACCATCAAGCCTCCAACGCATCCACATCACAGGAAGGAGAACTGCTGGCCGAGGGCAATTCTATTCCACACTGTTGTTCTTCGAAGGACAAGAACGTGGCGCTGTTCGTGAGTAAATGACGTGGCTAACGATATGAGAAAGAGACTGACAACGTTGGAAGTTACCGTACATGCACTGGGAGACAAGCAGCCGCAGGTCCAAGATGGTGCAAGTCATCAACGAGACTATCGGCCACAAGCCTAAAGAACCAGCGTTTCCCAATATTACCATGACAATGATGAAGACGACCAATACGAGCAGGGTAGCGGCTAAGCCAAAGCCATGGAGGTATCTATATGCCTTTTATCATGAGCCCCGTGTACAATTACTGTCCAGATGCTAACTGTTGGCACGAAGGCGGCTGTTGGCTAGGTACTTGCTCACGCTAGCTCAGGTCGCTGACCAAATGGACTACGAAGCCGATGAGAGGCTGCTGCGGGACTATGTGAAAGCCGATCCACCACTGCACATTCGACGCACACTTGATCAGTACTATTTTGTTTCTCTGGATGATACAAACCAGAGAGACAAGGACCAGGTGGTTTACAGGGGCACGCTCGACAAAGAGAAGAATAGAGTGCAGAGTCGTATTGTCATGGTAGACCAATTGTGGCTCTGGATACTGGATGACAGTAAGCACCCGAAGCTATAGCTGGAATGGCAGTGTTAACATGGGATAGACACGATTATCACGTCGTTCCCCAGGCGATGGGGCAGGAACAAACCTGATCCTTCGGGTGTACATAAGAGCCTAAGAGAGCGATTCGAGGCCCGGCCAGAGGACATCAAATCGGCCGAACACTTGGGTAAGTCATTCAATGAACCCGAATGGGTATACCACAGTGCGCTAACTTGAATTATTCTTAGCATTCATCATCATTGACCAATGCTCCCGTGTGTTCTTTGATCGCACGAAGCCTCTTGACCAGCGTCCAGAGGTTATGGACATCTTTGCGTCGGCAATAGCACATGTGGTAAGTTTACATCCCCACAAGAGCCCTATCCCTCCAGTTTCAAACACTTACGACTACCAGGATCAAATGACAGCGGTTGCCTATGATACCTTCTGGCGACATACAAAGCTTTACAACAAGAACATGCTTCCCCAGACCATCGGCACCAAGTACCTAGATATCAATCCCGAGGGGGCCCTGTTGAAGGAAGCCCAGGATATCGCCGAAGAGCTCAAGATGATGAAGCGCATCTACAACGAGCAGCTCAAAGTAGTCCAGGACTTCAAACGACATCTCACTCATCCCCGGGGGCGGCGAGCCGGCCATGAACACAGCGCCGGGCAGCTCCAGCAACTGCTTCAGGACCTGGTTGACTCCAGAGACAGGCCCTCGGGCGACGAAGAAGAGCACGGCGGAGACGAGACGCCACCGAAGCGCAAGCGAAGCGAGTCCACACACCAGGTTGCGGACGAGACGCTCCATGAAGCCGAAGGAGTACTGGAGCTGGTCAGGAGCAGACGAGCGGAGATCATCGAGTTGGAACAGTCTGCTATACATACGTGCCGACAGGTGCGTATCGCCACTCTGAATTACTCCTGGTAAGGGTTTAGCTGACATAAAAATGTAGCTCGAGGGGTTCTTGACGCTCAAACAGCAACAGGCCTCGATCGTGGAGGCGAAAGCGGCCCTGCAGCGTGCCGAGGAGAGCGTGAAACAAGGCCGGGCAATCATGGCTTTCACCATCGTCACCATCTTCTTCGCAAGTTATCCCTCCCAATCTACCCATGTCTTCTTCTTCTTCTACTTGCTCACGCTTCGCTAACTTACTACGCCCGAAAACAGTTACCGCTGGGATTCTTCGCCGCCTTCTTCGGGATGAACAACTCTGATATCAATGAGGCGAAGTGGATGACGCTCAACGACCAAATCAAATACATGTGTAAGCTGTCCTCCATGGCCACTAACTAATTGGTCTTTTCATTATTGCCTATCAGGATGGCTAACAAACTCACAATCCTGCGTGGATATAGTCTCCCTCTCTACTGTGGTCATCCTCCTGTCGACGTGCATCGCATTCTACCCCTCGATGAGCCCGATTCTGGTGCCGATCACGAAGCCTGGCCAGGTGATTTACGATGTCGTACGCGAGCTGTACGAGGTATTCTCCGATCCGAGCGGTGCTACAAGCAAGAAACGGGATGCTAAGAGGGTGCTCCAAGAGGTGCAGAGGAGGCTAGAGAGGCGAGAGGCCGCTCGCTGGAGCCGGCCCAATCTGCGGAAAGAGCAGATGAGATTCGGTGAGACGGACGATCCAGTCGCGCTGACGGGCCGTCTATCATGGCTTCAAGGGAAGAAGAAGGCGCCCAATGCAGGCGCAAATGGCGTGTTGCCGAGGTAAGATCAGGGGATGTTGTTAATGGCTTTGGAATGTTCGTAACACTTTCTCCATCTCTTTCTGTAGGCTGTGTGTCACTTCCTAGTTACTCGCAGTGATGACGACAATATATTATATAATATCATCGCATTTCCACGCATCGTTAATTAATATATGAGAACTCGTCATTCTTCTCTTCTTTTCTTGTGCCTCTCTCTGATTCAATGTATGGAGCAGAAATGAAGGACGCCAACAGGGTATAGGTTACCAAAACGAACAACAATAGTTCTTTTGATAATCAGCCCTGGCTAGATGTGCTATATATAGTTCGTATGCAGCAATTGTTATGCATATGCATCCTCGTTGGTCATGCATCGTACGTCGTATTTATTACTTGCTTTTCTTCAAGCTTGGCCCCCGCATCGCATTTTCACCTCAGGGATCTTCGCAACCTATCATATCCCGGAGCAATAAGCAACACACAAGTAACGTTCCATGGGAAATCTGCATGGCAAATACGAGGTGGGGAGATTTGGGTATGTGTTGTGCTGATGCTGCATATATAAGTACTCACCTGCTTAGGCTAAAAGGGGCTCGCATCCATCTGGCAGCGTCCGAACGTTCCGCTCAATCGAATGGTCATCCTCGCCTATTGCAAAGTGGTGCCTCACCAACTCAGCTTTGACAACAAAAGGAAAGGGTAAGCACGGAAAGAAGCGAGCACACAGTTGATATAACAGTAAGCAGTGGAAAGATACACATTTATAAGGATCAGATGCTGCCTTTTTCCGATCAATTGTGCCAAAGCCAGCTGTGATTGTCAACCAACCCCCCACAACCCCTGAGTAATTGAGCACCACAATTACCCCATCAATCAGCACAGCGAATCTTGCTAAGCCAAAACGACGATGCATGTCTCCAAGTGCTTCGCCGTCTTCGGACTATACCTCAGCTCCACCGCCCTAGCAGCACTCATCGCACCCCCCCTGCAAGCCCGCGCCACCTTCGCCGCCCAAGTAGCCGCCCGCGCCGCCGCCCCTGCCCCCGCCCCGACCAACGTCCCGGTGGACGAGGACCCGTCGTGCGCGCCGGACCCCTTCTGCGACCCGGCCTGGCCCGAGGGCTCCGTGTCCGTCATCACGGACACGGCGGCGGGCGTGTGCACGCCCGTGCTGTCGACGCGCTTCCACTCGGCCGTCTGCGGCCGCACCACCTGGACCACGTCCACCACCATCACCAGCACCGCCGACTGCGGCACCTGCGCCATCGGGCCCCTCGTGACCATGTCCCACAAGTTCTGGCACCCCGGCTGCCCGCACGGCGGCCACCACACCGTTTCGACGGCCAAGGTGCCGTCAACGCGGACGGAGTGGGTTTGCGCGGCGACGACGACGGCTGCGTGATTGGAGGGCCCGAGGGAGAGAAGGGAGGCTGTGCGTCCGGGAGGGCAAAGGGGGGCGTTTCTTACGGGAAATGAAGTTTGCCAGTATCAAAAAGATCATTGCGAGCTGCTTCTCATGCATGAGGGAGGATTGCCTGCAGAATCGACTGGACCGCCATTGGCTGACTTTCCTTCATGAAGTGTCATAGCTAGGACCAACCAGCCCGAACTGTGGCCTTCCCCTTGGTAGTGCATACATAGGCAGATATTTATCACAGGTGAATACAGAAGATAGTTGTGAATCATGATTATTCAATTAACATTAGATTATGGCTAGTCATTACTGTGCTTTTCGTCGTCCGTAGCCAACTACTCATGCGATGACCGTAATCTCCCGCCTAAACACCTCCCAGCCCTCGACCTTGCTCAAGTCGGCAAAGGGCTTGGCAGCCGCCACGCGCATCGTGTAGTTGCCCGGGCCCACCATGGTGCCGTTGGCCAAGTGGCCGAGCCACTTAAAGTTGTTCTCGGCGCGCGAGAAGAAGCCGTCGCGGGGCAGGTACCGGAGCGGCGTCGGGACCGTCTTGGCCTTGACGACGGCCGGGTCTGTGAGGTCGATGGTGCTGCCCGCGCCGACGGTGTCGCCCATCCACCGCCCCACGGCGCTGACGAGGCCCTGCGCCGCCGTCGGCGGGTACGCCCATTGGGCCTCGTCCCAGTCCGACGCGAAGAGGTCCCAGCGCAGCTCGTGCACGCCCCAGTCGAGCCGGGTGTACAGCTTGGGCCAGTTGAAGGTCGCGGCCTTGGGGTCGAAGTGGTACGTGGAATCGACGTCGATGCTCTTGTAGTTGAGGGCCGACAGGACCTTGGGGTACTCGTTCTGGTAGACGGGCTTGGTCTCATACAGGCTCGAGGCGACGCCCATGTACTGCACCGAGAGGCGCTCGCCGTTGGTGCCGGCGATCTTGACCTTGCCGCTGTAGAGGGGGATCACGGTGGCGTTCCAGCCCTTGTTCTCCGGGTTGGTGAAAGTCACGGTGACCTTCCGCGTCTCTCCGGCGGCAATCTTGATGTCTTCGGGAAGCTGCACGTCGGGGACCATTTCCATGGGCACGAGGTTGTTGAAGGTCTTGATACCCCACGAACCCCACATGGTGATGTAGGTGTCAAAAATCTCGAAGCCGGCGGCTGGCTCCAGGGTGAAGCTGTATGTGACCGCGTCGGTGCCGTGATTCGTGATGGAAAGATCATGTGTCGGTTGAAAGTTGGCCGTGTCGTTCAAGTTGAACCGTGTCTCGTCTAGCGTGGTGTTGGCATAGAGCGTGCGAACGGCGTCAACCATGCCGCTGCCCATCTGCACCGGCGGCGCGACGAACTTGGGGTTCGTCGAGGTCTTGTCCGTCCACGGCAGGGACGAGCCGCTGGCGATGACGCGACGGTGGAAGTCCTTGGTGGCCTCGGCTCCACGCTCCTTGCGGCCGCCGAAGACACTGATATAGAGCGCGGCGATGCCGGCAATGTAGGGTGTGGACATGGACGTGCCGCTCTGGACCATGTAGGTGTTGTCGGACCATGTGCTGAAGATGTTGCCACCGGGCGCGGCGACGTCAGGCTTCAGTTGCAGGTCATATGTGGCTGACCAACCGCTGAAGTAGTTGGGCGTGTTGCCCGTGGAGTCGGGCACGCCCACCTCGCCGCCCGTGTACGAGAAATCGGCCGTTACGTTCGCACCGGCCTTGAGGGCCTTGATAATGGCTGCGCCGGCATCAGCCGTGATGAGACCCAACGTGCTGTATTGGTAGGTGTTTCCGGGTGGGACGATGGCGCGGTCGTCGTTGATGAAAAGCACGTACTCGATGCCAATGGCGGTGAGGTATTGTTGGCGCAGGCTATATTTGCAGCCGGCGGTACGAGGCACAAGAGCGACAACATTGGTGCGATTAGGCGTGCCAGCAGGGTAAGGCTCGCAGGCGTCGGTGCTCATGTCCACGATCGGAAAGTCTTTGACGGTGGCGGGGAACTTGTCATCTCCAACGTAGCCGGAAAGCGTCGTGCTGGATTCGCCGTCAAGGGTGTAGGTCAGCTTGAAAGGAGAAGCAGGAGCAACTGCGGCCTGAACAGAGGCGACAGCTAGGGATCCTGGGCTAGAGCCGGCGCTGATACCGGTGAATGCACCCTCATCACCCGTGTTGCCGGCGCTTACGGTGACAATAACGCCAGCCTCGACGACACGCGACACGACAACGGCCCAAGCAGCATCGGCCCATCCAGCAGAGCTGCTGAAACTGGCAGTAATGACGTCCATACCATCCTTCTCTGCCCTCAAAAAGGCGTCGATGAGAGTGGCATCATCAGAGCCCTCAGAATTGCCCGTGACCTTGTATGCGTAAATAGTTGCATTGGGGGCAACGCCAACAAAGTTGTCGCTCACAGCCGCCTAAAGAATGAAATGTCAGCTACTAGGACTATTAGACTCTGGGGAACGATGGATACGTACCACAATACCAGCTACGTGAGTTCCGTGACCAATGTCTGGTAGACTGATGGGATCATCATCAGGCTGCTTGGTGTCAAAGTCAATGTCGACGTCGCCGACGAAGTCATAGCCTCCTGCAACCTTGAAGCCGGGTCCGAAGCCGCCGCCCAAAGCGGGATGCTTGTACCAGACACCTGTATCGACCACACCGACCTTGACACCCTGGCCGAGCACGCCGGCCTTGTGGAGCATGTCGACGCCGGTGGCGCGGTGGGTGCTGTACTCAGTGGCCTGAACGTCGTCGCTAAAGGATTGGCGGTCCACGGGTTGTTCCAGCTTCACCTTTCGGTTGGGCCAGATGTTGGCGATGTGCGGCGAGGAAGAGTAGGAGGCGACATCATCTTCGCTGTCCAGCTCGACTGCGGCACCGGTGAAGAGGGCCGAGTCGTAGGACTTGATGACCTTCAGCTCCTTGTTGCTCAGGTCTCGAGCGACGGAAGCGCCCTGCGAGGAAAGAGTCAGTATTAGGACATGGAATGATACATCGTGGATGGGCATTGGAGTACTTACCTTTACATATTCAACAATGTACTGCCTGGGTATCTCGTATACATTATCCGAGACATCTTGCTCAGGCGTCCCGGATGAAGGGGTCGCGCAGGCTACGCCCAGCACCAGGGTAGCAAGGACTGACTTGACGGCAAGAGCATGCATCTTGAAAGTCTTGGAGGTCTTGGGAGGCTTGTGCAGGAGGAGCAAGTCGAGACAGCAGCCAGGAGGAGCAGCGGCCCCGTCCCGTACTTAACAGGATGAACTTGCCGACACGATGCCGAGGCCACAGTGGGCTGTTGGGCTGTTGGGCCTCTGCCATGGTTCTTCCTAGTTCTTCCCTCCATAGCATCCTTGAAGTGCCGTTCGGCATGTTGATGCGGAGATGGGTTCGTATAGTCGAATAAAGGCGGTATAACAGAGCTTCCCGACGGAAGAATTGGTGAATACGATGTGTGAATTGGTTTTATTCTGGTTCGGCCTTATGCAAGACGAGCGGTCTTCCAGATTAGGCCTGTAGGCCGGTGAATGACCTCGAATACGAGCCGATTGTAGTGGGGTTTAAGGCTAGCTTGGGCGATGGCGCCTGTAAAGCCCCCTGTAACTCCCCCTGTAACTCCCCTGTAACCCGCGGGAGAGGAAATTGGAAGCAGCTATTGATAGCCAAGCCCCCACTTCACATCCTGGTCATCCAATCTTCAACGCTTTTTTTTTTCCTCCAACAACAGCACCACCATCTTTCGACCTTATCTTTTTCCCCGGTGGAGGATGTATGCCGTCACGCTATCGCAATGTCACATAACGTTCCGCGATCACCGACGATACCATCGGTCAAGTATCCGCTATGGGGAAGAAAGCACTGCCCGCTAGTCGCTCGTTGCCAACCTCGCGACTTTAGCCGAGTCTACCGGATCGCCAGCTATATAGCTTAATGCCCGGGTCCCAAGTTCTGGGCTTCTGTTCTCTCCACGCCCATCCGCCCCTTTCCAGTCAATCACAGCAGTCACCTCCATCATGAAGGCCAACTTACTCGTCTCGGCTGGCGCCGCCAGTGCTGCCATCCCCACGGTGCACATGCCGATCAACTTGAAGTACGGCACCGAAACGAAGGTGACGACGGACCTGAAGCTGCCTTACTCTGACAACATCATCGAGGTCGTTTATGACCTGGGTAGCTCCGACTTCTTCATGTTCCACCCCGAGGCCATCCAGAATTGGGGCGCGAACTGCCTTGCCTGCCAGGGCCAGTGCAACCGCACCGTCCCCGACAGCGGCGTCTATGACCCCTCCAAGTCGACTTCTGCCACAGAGGTCGGACCCTGGGACGCCCTGTACGGCTTCGGCAGCGGCTTAGCCAAGGGCTATCGCACCGACGGTGTCGTCAACGACACCTTCACCTTTAGCAATGAGGCCGGCTACTCCACCGTCGTGCCTGACGTGCAAGTAGCCCTGTCCTTCTACCTGCAGCAGCGCATCAAGGACGCCGAGGGCAAGTGCAACCCCGTGCCCAAGTACGACTTCTCCATCATGGGCATCTCGCCTTACTACACGTCGCCGGAACGCAACATCGAGAACACGACGGGGCCCTCATTCCGCCACAACTTACTGGAGCAAGGTCTCGTCGAGAACACGGTGCAGTCGCTCTGGTTCGAGAAGGCGCCCCTCAAGTTTGATGGCACCTACACGGGCTCCGGCCTGCAGGGCGGCATCGACCTGTCCAAGTTCACGGGCCCGCTGGTCAAGATCCCCAGCATCGACGCCACCACCATCTCGTACGGCGCCGCAGGCTACTACACCTACATGCCGAACCTGACCTTTGTCGGCGACGGCGCCCACGTCGACCTGCCCGTCGACCGCTCCGACACGGTGACCATCAACGAGTGCATCCTCGACTCGGGCGCCATCAGCGACGGCTTCGCGCCCATCAGCCAGGACGGCTTCCTCAACGTGACGGGCCTGAAGTACAACCCCAAGCGCCCCTACCCGGGTCAAATGCTGAGCTGGCCGGGCGCGTGCGACACCATCCCCACGGACGGCGAGCAGGCCTTCCTGCAGTACAGCTTCGCCAGCCTCGACGGCAAGTCGTCCATCGAGATCGACATGCCGCTGCGCTCGTACGCGCGCCAGCAGGAGCCCGAGGATGTTGAGATTGGCTGGTGCACCATGCGCATGTACCTCGGCTCGTGCCTGCTCGGTGCGCCCTTCCACACGCGCGCATTCTTTGCCGCCGACGATGCTCGTCTTGAGCTCGCCCTGGCGAAGGGCGGTGTGGCTGAGCAGGGCAGCGGTGTCGACTACAGCCAGGTCGTGGACCGAATCCCTTAAGCGGGGGTGCCAAGTTCCTCCCTGAACTGCATATAATTGTACATAGCTTTATGACACCTAATGTAATTGATCATGTCCTACAACCTCTCTTGCCATGCCTTGGCGTGCTGTTTTCACCTCATGGTTTCGTTCCACTCTATTATCTGTGTGTTGGTAACTGTGCATGCTCGACAATCTCATCAAATCCCCGCGGATCGCACGGCCTGTAGTGTCGGAACTGGAATCGTTCCACTCGGCGGGAAGGATTGCCGTTATGTCGGGAAAGTGGCTGTGCTCGGATGGTGAAGCGATCTCTCCACATATCTCTTTTTCTCGATCTTAATAGTGGGTAGATCGACCAGGGTGGTGCTTGCACGGCGCATGAACTGTGCCTGGATTGATGCAACCACAAGTCAATATGTAAGCAATTATGCATTTGCCAATTTCTACTTTGGGTAATTCATTACCGTCCGTGTCAACATTGGTGTCGATGATAATGCATCCTTTTGTATATCCTATGACAACCCGAGTTATATGAGAAGTTGTCAATGGGCGATATCGTCTTGATCCTAGTCTATGCGTTATCACTATTAGCTGAGTCGGGTTGCTAGAAGGTAGGCCCGATTTGGACTAGGCAATGAAGGTAAAGGAAGGGTCTTGAGTAACTTCAATTCAGTATTGATGACTTTGAATACGTTTATTTTTCCATTGATGATATGAAAAAGGGTATGTATGTGTTAGTCACATTATCCCAAAGATGGGGAGCAATAATGAATGGGAACGCGCCGCAAAAAAGAAAGAAAACAAAAGAAAAAAAAGGAATGATCCCAGAAGGGGTCGAATGGCTGACCGCAGAAGGAGTCGAACCCTCTTGCCTCTAAGTATAGGAATAATACTACTACCGCTAGGCTATCCCGACCCGGTCATAGGAATCATCTATCATTAGGGCTTATAAAGACTACTCAGAAGGGGAAAGAGCGTCTAAATCCGGGTTCGACCCCCTAAAGGTTTGGTTGAGGGCGAACTTAAATCGTTGCCTTCCCGGAGTACAGACGCCTATCGTGGATTTTGGGTTTAGTATCTGATGCTTGGATACAATTTCCTTCGTTGCCCTCTCAGACTCCCAAAGCCTTAGCCGCCACCTCGTGTGCGGTCTCCTCCCTGATGCCCAGCAACTCAGCGTCCGAGTCCTCTCGGGAGGGCGCCACGACGGAGCGCGCCTCGCCCTCCTCGTAGAGCTGGGCCACGAGCAGGTCGAGGTGCCACCCGGCGGTGCCCGCCTGGTGCTTCTGCCGCCCGCTGTCCTGCAGACTAGCCACGCTCTCGTGCGTCACGGTCCACGGTGGCTGCCGCTCCTGCCCGGGCGCGCTTTGGAAGGCTTGGAGTAGCTCGTTCTGGCACGTCTGGATCGACCGCGCCTTGACAAAGCGGTTGGCCGTCTCGGCCGGGTGGCTTAGCACCCCGACCACGGCCTGCCCGATGCCCTCGAGCGTCGTCCCTGTGAACGTCTCCGTGCCGGAGTCGTAGATGGCTGCCGTGCGTTCGGCTACGTTGAAGCCCATGCGTGGGAAGCGTCTCAAGGCCTACGTAGGGAAGATATATCGGCTTAGTATTCAGTGAGGGTTTACACGCATATTATGGACAATTTACTCGTCGGCATTGGTTGAGTACCAAAAGGAAAGATAGAACCAATTAAGTGGGGGAGATTGGGTCAACAAAGGGGAACAAACGATCCATCTGTATATACGCACCCAGTCAATTGGATTCCCGATCGTCACCCCCGTCCAAGTAAACCCCGGGTTCGCCTCGGCCTTAGCCCGCGCCCGGTCCCACGCCACGGGCCGACGCGCGCCGAGCTCGCGCATCTCCGGGTAGCAGCGCGGGTTCTGGCCCCAGCCGAAGTCGTTCACGACGAAGCGCCGCACGCCCGCGGCCGCGGCGGCGTCCACCAGCGAGACCTCGTGCGCCATGGCGCCCAGGCCCAGGACGCTGACGGCGGCGTCGTGGCCCGCGAGGGCGGCGGTCAGCTTCGCGACGTCGCCGTAGTCGGCCTCGACCACGGACCCCACTTCTGCGGGGAAGGTCTTCTTCTCGGTGGGGGACTCGGGACCAGCAGGGCGCGTGACGATGGTCACTTCGAAGCCGGCTTGGAGCAGGGCGGCGGTTATCGGGGTGCCGAAGGTGCCGGAGGCCTAGAGCAGCGGAGGCGAGTGAGTGTCTTTCTTTACCTCAGACTTCGTTAAGCCATGGTTGAGTCGTGCTCGTGTTGCCTGCATTCAGTACGACGGCGGCTGGACACTTACACCAAAAACGGCGACTTTGCGGATCGGGGACATCGCAAATATCTTTACGCGAGCACGTGCAATTCGACTCAATAATTATGGCAATGGTGGTAGTCGATGGCAAGTTCCATTAGTTGCATGTAACATAAGCCGTAAATATGTGCTGGCTGCCTAAATGGCGGAGGAGTTTGGCTGACCAACCATTCCGTCAGAGTGAGACAGGGGCCTCGCGACGATTGAGCTAGTTCATAGTAGCTCCGCCTGTCGACACGCTCTAGGTATGCAGCCGGCCCGAGCCGCCTCGGAGCCGAAACCTTGCTGATCAAAAGTCGGGTTCGCGGCGAGACAAGTCTAGAGCACGGTTAGAAAAAGGGATTCTCTCCGCCCAAGGTTATTTTCCAAAGTGAGGTTGGAAGATGGGCTGAGACGGGACAGTGCTATTTACGGATGTTCGCGCCGTATGCGCAGATACATTTGCAGAGACGGTACCCGCACGTGCATGCACTTGCGTCAAGGTGTTGTACTCGCCATGCAGGTGTTGTGCTCCCGTCTCATCTGGTCCGCTATCGAGATAAGGTGCAAACCCGACCAAGTTGATGTTGAGGTATGCAACGGCGGGACTATTACTCGAAGGAGTTTCTGGACCAAACAAGATGCAGCAAACGTCATCCGGGATTGGTTCAAGGTGTAGGGAACTGACCACCCAGGGCATATTACCCTTGTAGGTCAAGCAATGAGGCGGGGGCTCAGTGCATGAGTATTTCCACAAAAGGACGGAACCATCCAGAACAGAGTCCGCCTCCACCCGCTCTCTTACCCAACCAGGCAGCCGAGGTATACAGTCGGCGATCTCTGATGGTGATCTTTCCGGCTGAGTTTCACCTTGATAGCCCTGCAATCGATCTGCTTACACTCGATCAGCTACTACATCCCAGGTAGGAACAGAGTAAAGGTTTATCAAAAGCTCTTTTCCAGATGATTCGCTGAAGAGGGAGTGGGGGTCCGCATAATATCTCAAACGGCATGCATGCAGGAGAGATGCCAAGAAAGCTATAGACTTGGCTCGAGCTGTCAGTGACAGATGACATGGCCAAAGATAAGAGATTCGGATGCCGAGTCAAGCATCACCGATGTCACCGGATCTCGCGGACCCCTTACGAGATTTACCCCATGCCCGCAGCTAGTCATCGGTTTTGCCTCAAGTCTCCCTTGATTGCTTCGTTTATGCCGCCTCCTCCGATTGATGGTGTCCCCCTCCCTTTGTTTCCGCCCCTGCATATATAGCACCTCCCTTGCAAGTTTCTCCCAGTAAGTTCAAACAGTAAACCAGATATCTCATTAAATAATTCACTTAAGTTGAAGAATCAAACATGGCGAAAGGCATTGAGAGGCCTACTGTTACCGTGGCCACGGCCACCAGTCCCTCCAACCTAGCGGCCGTCCCGCAGCTGATCAAGGAGCTGGCGGACGGTGTGGGATGTCTTGAGTCTGGCTGTAACGAGGCCCGGCAGGCCATGGCTATCAAGGCACGCACCCTGATGCAGGCGTTGGAGACGCCCCGCGAGACCATGATCAAGCACTGCTGGGCGGAGCCGGGTGTATATGCCGCGATTCTTTGCGGCAATGAGTGTGGTCTGGTAAGTCATGCCGCCTGCAAAGTGAGAGAAACCATGCCCTCAACTAATACCCTCCTAGTGGAAGTTGATGGCCAAGAACGGTGATAGGCCTCAGAGAGTCAACGAGCTTGCCCGCGCTCTTGGCGTTGACCCCATCTTGTTGAGTAAGTTTGGTCCCATGTGAAAGGTTTTCAAGGTACAGGTTGAGGTAGGGAGTCGGAAGAAAGAGGAATTTCATAGCTGACAATCTATCTAATATAGGTCGCCTCCTGAGGCACTTGGGCGCTATGGGCTACTTGCTGGAAGTCGGCGAGGACGAGTACAAGCCTACCAACTTCTCTCTCTCCCTATCTCTACCGATCATGAACGGAGGATATCCAGCCCTGTGAGCCACGTCCCAAGTGAACAGTTTGGATTGCGTACAGCTCTAACGCGAGGAAAACAGGATCACCATGGGCAGCCCGTCCTTCGTCAACCTGCACGAGTACGAGCGGACCCGCGGCTGGAAGAACCCCACCGACGCCAAGGACAGCCCCCTGATGCACGCCCACCAGACGGACCTCAACTACTTCGCCCTCGCCCAGTCCCGCGGCTACCTCGAGGACTTCAACAACCACATGGGCGGGTACCGGCAGGGGCGGCTTCCGTGGATGGCGCCCGACTTCGTGCCCGTGCAGGAAGTGCTCATAAAGGGTGCGGACCGGAGCAGCCCGGACGCCGTCTTCATGGTGGATGTTGGCGGCTGTCTCGGCCACGACCTGCTCGAGTTTCATCGTTATCACCCCTCCGCTCCCGGCAGGCTCGTCGTCCAGGACCTTCCGCAGGTTGTAAACTCGATTGTCCCGAGTGAAGAGATTAAGGCGTTGACGCTGATGCCGCATAACTTCTTTGACGAACAGCCCATCAAAGGTGCGTTTCCGCCTTTTACCCCTTTTGTTATTTCATCCAAGTACAAGGCTGGAGTTTGGAAACAGAAGATTTTTCAGCCAAACCCTCGTTTTGTCTTTGCTGACCTGCTAACTCCACCCCTTTTATTAGGCGCCCGCGCGTACTATATGCATTCTGTCCTCCACGACTGGCCTGACGAGCGGGCTGAGGTCATCGTCAACCGCATCAAGGCGGCTATGCGGCCCGGGTACAGCAAACTGCTCATCAACGAGAACGTGATCCCGCGTACCGACGCGTACTGGGAGATGTCGGCGCTCGACCTCGTCATGCTAACACAGCTATCTGCCCAAGAGCGCACTGAGCGCGACTGGTGCGATCTGTTGGAGCGCCGATGTGGTCTCAAGATCGTTAAGATCTGGAGCGGCGGAAGGGGCGTCGAGAGCTTGATTGAGTGTGAGCTAAAATAAGTAGCTTGCAAGATTTCGTCAGGTTTTGAGATCGGAGTTTAGAAACCTATTCTAGAAGTAGAAGTAGATGATTACTTTCACAAGAATAGAAAGACCACACGCAATGGTTTCGATGATATGCCTTGAGTTGGTGGCTTAGGTGCTTATCATGTTATATGGTTCGGGTTTAACAATCGGCACGGGCGAGTTGAACAGGCAGATTTGGACTCAATGACTGTTTCGTAAAGTGAGTCTATCCGTAAATCTCTACAAAATTCCCCATCAACGAGTATACGCCCAAACTCCTCACCTCCACAGCCGTTTTCGACGTCCCATTCCTCTGGCAGAGATTCATATGACCACGAGAAAGCCAAAAAGTCTGATGACTGCATAAACACTTCGGAACATCCCCATTGCACTCTAGCCGTGACCGATCGAAGTTAAACTACCTCTTCGTATAAAAGTAAAGTAATATGCGCAGCACGATTTGCCCGTACCACACTCAAACAAGTCTCAACTCCCAAAATATCACCGAACTCTCCCGAAACCAGACACACATATTTGCATACCATCACACAAGCCACGCCAAGACGATATTCCGTCACATATTCCGGCACACCTTCGACGGCCTCCGCAAACCGCACCCGAAAGTGCGCTCCGCCGGCCGCCACGTGCTCTGGATGGCGCCCGCCCTGTAGGGCTACTACACCCTGGGCGCGCAATCGCGGGCGCTCTACCGGAACGGCTCGTCGGCCACGCGCGCGGCGTCGTTGCTGAGCACGATCTGCGGCGTCACGAAGCGCGAAAACCTAAGCGACATCAGTCGTCTCGGCTGCAGCGACGGCGCCGTAAGCCCCAAGAGCACCAGCCGCATCGGTAGCATCGGCAGCGACGCCAAAGGCCTCATCGGGTCATATGGCAAAGCAGCGGTTCTATTGTACTTCAGAGGATTGTGGGCTGTATTCGAATTCGTGAAAGGTAGTTTGGGAGGCAGAAGTAAGAGTGAGAGCGACGGCACCGTAGGCTCCAAGAGCACCAGCCGCATCGCCAGCATCGCCAGCGACGCCGGAGCCGTCATCGGGTCATACTGCGAGGTAGCGGCTATTGCTGTCATTAAAGGAGTGTGCACTCTATTCACGGCCTGCATGGGGCATGGCAGAAGCAGTCGTAGGCGCTCTCGGTGGCAGGAGTAAGTCCATTGTCAGGTCAGGTCACTGAGCAAGCGTGGGGAGGAACAAGCACAACATGGTTGTATGTACCCCAAATCCGATCGAGCGAAAGAGGCGCTCGATATACAACGAGCCTCAAATGTTTGGAATGGGGTTGCGATTTGAAACATTCTCAACTCAACAACATTCTACTCTTTTGGTGTCGCGGGAAACGGGAAGTGGAATGACCGAAGCCGACTAACGCGGTTATCATGGGTGAAGGTTTCCCGCGATGCATTGAGTAACCATCTACCTCATTGCGACATTGAATATTTGATGTCAACATGGGTTACACATGTAACGACTAATATACATCACTCTACTCGATGTGACCCTCCGTCTATCGGAGCTATGCCATTGTCATGATGTTGTCCTAGGTGAGTTGTGTCGTCTTCGGTAATCTCTCAAGGTGCATATGCATGCATATGCACCCGTATTGAATAGCAGGAATAGCAGGGGTGGCCCGGCCGGACAGCAGTACTCTTCGTATCCAAGCTTCGTGGTCGGCTTATTACCATAGATAACTTGGCATCATGACCAAAAGCGATCAAGTCTTAATCGACAGCTTACCCAAGTCTGAGTATTATGCACTACTACCCCCTCGGGAATTGTGTGTTTATGCTCCTTTATCCAGCTTGTCTGCTCCGTTCCAAGACGCCGTACAGGGAAGGTGAGCTTGGATGCTTGGATACCCCAAGGTAAGGATGGTGGGAGAGCGGGGGATCTGATTTGCTCATGGGTAAACTTGGCGGCCCACCCCTGGGAGAACCCAGGAAACCCAGGAAACCAGAAGAGCGCACGACGACCCGAATGAAGAACAACAACTAATGCGAGTCATGGGCGTTGCAATACTTTGGATGACAATGCACCATACTCAGCCTCCCTTATGAGCTCTTTCGTTCCTGGATTTAGCAACCAAACCGCGCCCCAGCCTCCTCCGCCCTCGTACGTTCTCGACATGGTTCTCGGCATACAATCTGCAGATGCCCGCCAAGTCTATTTGGCCGCTGATGCTACGTCGACGGGCAGACGTGTGGGGTCGCTTCCAATCAGTGCTCGCACAGCCGTCTATAAGGCTATATCTCGTGGGCTATACTGGCCCTTTCGGCAGGTGGAGAACGGCAATGACAGGAACGGGCGGCGCATCCGCGGACCAATCCCCAACCTCGATGCGACCCTGAATCATGCTTACGAAAGGTTGCATAATCCGCCTATACACACTCACCGCATTACAGCTAGTTCAAGATGACCTCTAATCGGCGTATATGAATCCCCTCTTTCCCTTCCCCATGTTCTGATTTCCCTCTTCACTCTTCACTCGCTATCAACCAGCTCCATTCACACTCGTTGCCCGATACTCCAAACCGACTCGTCACCATGAAGTCCTTCTTCGTCGCCCTCCTGGCCCTGCCCGCCGCCCTGGCCGCACCCGCCACCGCCGCCGACCCCGCCGGCAAGCACGAGGTGACAGCCTGCGCCTGTGCCAACGCCAACGGGGATACCTTTGTGCCTTCCGTCTGCCTGTACGCCGCCGGGAGATATATCACAGTCGATGGACGTGAATACGTATGTTTTGTTCCTTCTTTTTCTCTCTCTCCTCCTCCTTCCCCCCCTCCCGTGTGTGACTTCCCAACCCGTCGATCACGTAGTAGTTGTTGTTATCGGAAAAACACATAAGTACTTAGGTATCCTCCAGTGGCTAACTGTTACTGCTTTCTCTTTTTATAGTGCTTCCCCGGCAGAGTCGGCGCAGAGGTCATGGAGGACGCGTTCAACGCGCCGTGGTGCGCCAAGGAGTTCCCCAACTTCCCCGAGCGCCGCTGCGTCAAGGCGCAGGCGTGCCCGCTGCTGGGCGATACCCAGCAGCCCTGCTAGAGGGAGTCACCCGTGATACCGGAAGGGTCCTGCCGCTCGGCCCATCTGAGCCAAGATCATCTCCGGGCTGGATGGGAAGGGGGTCAGATGACCAGGGGGGAGTGTCGATGGTAGTTCGTACCTGGCTACCGGGTCGGAGGTCAAGAGGTCAAGGAATGTTGCTGTTAATCAGTTTGGCTTGTTCGTCCTAGCCTCGTTATTTAATCTTCAATGTATATGTTGTCCCTGGATGCTTGTTGACCCCGCCCAACAATAGGGATATCCGTATTTTCTACCACATTCGTAGGAGATAAATCCAATCGAGTGTGCAAATGGAAGAAGCGCCGTCTATCACAAGCTTATGGAAGCCCTTCACTCACATTGACAGTGGAGGGTGCTAGTGCGCAGCCCTGAGGAGCTGATAGGCTTGAAAAGGGGTAGACCGTCTTCTTCCCACGCCTGGTAGAGTTGTGGCATACGTTGTAATTCGGGACCTCTTCCAAGCAATAATTAAATCACGGCATGCTTGGGATATAAATCGGCTTGTTGGCAGAGATTGTAAAGCCGCATGGGCTTCTTGGGTGAATGGCAGACAGCAGTCTTTCTCTTTACGCTTTTCTCTAATTCAATAATACGTAGAACGAAAATCGTGACTCACGGCGCGCAATTTACTCACAGACATGAAATTCAAAGCAGCCATTATACCCAATGCCTTCGAGGCTCGCAATTGGCAAACGACATATCGTCGTGGTGCCAGGCATTTGACCTGTTTCTCTCACAAGGGTAAAGGTAGCTTCAGCACGCCAATAACGATAATATCCAATACGCAGGACATTGCAGTTGCTCTGCATCTCATCATTTGCCTTGGTTTGATAACTAGTTGAGGGAATTCATTCCTTCTTTCGGATCTCCCTAATACCTGCTCGCGAAATAACGAAACCCAAACATTATCGTATAATTAACCGCTGCTAATAAGAAATCATAGCGATATAAGCTGTGTTTACGGAAATGAATTAAGGGCTCATTTTTGAGATTTTATGGTTCTGATGAGCGAATTTCGGACTCTGAGGAGACCTTGGCCATTGGTTCTAGCAGAAAAGGGGGTTGAAAAGGGGTTTGCTAGGTGATGGTTGGTGAGTCTTTACACTTGGTTTTTCTCACAATTGTTATAGTCCTCACACCAAATAGAATCATCTTCACTTTCACCCAAATGAACTGCTTGGATGTAGCATGGTGGTCAAATCCATTTCCCGAGTAGATTATTTCCTGCGTCATGGAGCGAAGCAGCATTCGTCAGCAACATGGAGCATATGCTTACTGATACAAAATACAGATCAATTTGAATAGAATTGCAATAAAGCAGCTGTGTTATTTGCTTACAGACTACATAGCCTGGCTTTGTGCTGTTAGCGGAAGTGGTCTTTTCTTTAGCCGCATTATTGTTTTTATTTAGGCATGGAATCGTACGACAAAACAGACGAAAAGGTACCAAACACCAAGACACTGGCCTGAACAAGCCAGGAACAATTGATAGACAGTTTCGTAAGTCCTCATGCCTCGCGTCCAAGAAAAACAAGCGAGAATATGCGTGCCTGAGACCCTTCTATCTCTTTGTGGGGGGTTATACGACATCCGAGATATATCGTTGGGAGCGGGACGCTGCAGAAGATAGTGCATTGGATACATACACGTATGTAGCGATTGGGTGTCGGGCATTGCGAGATTTAACTGACCATCATGCCACCAAACATCGCATGTTCAAGATATGTGGTCTGTCTGGTCTGGGGCAACGGCGGCAGTGGCAGAGCAGAGTGGGTGGCCCGCCTCCACTTCTCCGGCAGGTTGGGGCCACCTTCCCCTTCCTCTTGCATAGACCCGTCTTCCACAGAGATTCAGAACGGCGCCATGTCGGCGGGGAATCTAGAAGTGGTTTGATATGTGATACCCACGTAAATGAACGCGGGGAAGAACGAGCCGACCAAAAAGGGCCGTTTGCCTCCGCGTTTTCCACAACAAGAGCAGACAGATCTTGGGTTTGCTAGATCCGGCGGGTCTTGCCACGCATCCTGGAGACATTTCGTCACTTGTTGCGATAAACGACATAGAGCAAGTTCAATGTACGAAGAGAGTATGGCAGTTTTGAAGGTTTGGTTTTGGTATTCATAGGTGCTCACTTCTGGGCTTTTCGGCCCAGCCACTGCTGCTGCTTGCAGAATTAAAGCATGTAACAAAGTAAAAAATGAATCCCAACGAGGGTATGTTTTCCCACCCCTCCGTTCGCCGTAGCCACAGCGTTGATGCAATAATGTTGCCACCCATCGTTAACGCCTGCCTCCAGCCCGTATCAATGCATGCCAGTAGAAACGCCTTGAAAAGCAAGTAATACAACAGCACTTCCCAGCATGCCATGGTGCTCCGTCATGTTGGAAGTGATGCATAACTTTGACTGTATATAGATCTTAGTCCGAATCCTTGGTCATCTCGTAGACCATCATGACCTCCTCGAGGCGCTCGAGGCTGCTTCGGTCACCGTAGGCGTCGAGCAGGGCCTTGCGGCGGGCGGCCTCGTGGGCCACGCTGGGTTGCGGCTTCAGGTCGGCCTGCAGGCCCGAGCGCTTCTGGTCCAGGTTGCGCTCCATGTACGTGACGGCGGCGGTGGCTGCTTTGAAGGGCTTGAAGTTAGCGACACGGTTCGGTTCCAGGGAGATGAGAGGGGTCCTCGAGCCATGGAATGTGAGATGAAAGGAGAGGAGAGGAAATGAATGTGTGGAGGCAAGGCAGTAAATGGGTTAAGGCGAGGGCCGCTCTGGAGTAGTGTCGTACTAACCTAAGATGATGGGCAGAGAAAGGATGAGAAGTCCCCGGCTGTTGCGTGCGGCGGCTTTGGGCAGACCGCAGTGGATCCCCGTGGGCGCGGGCCTGTAGACGGGTGTGTAGGCCGCTCGCGCCGGCGAGGCGTTGAAGTTCAGCGCATCGGGGGTGAAGAGGGTTCGGTAGCGTCTGGCGTGGTAGGTAGCAGCTCCGGACATTATGATTTGGCGCTTGGTATGTGAATGTGTGTTGTAGTTGTAGTTGTAGTTGTCTTCTGGTCGTGTTGGTGAGAGTGATGAGTCTCGGCACAGCCAAAGTAAGCAGCAGTAGGTATGTGATTTGGTATTTGAGGTTATTGATTCAAAGTGTGTATTGGTTGGATTGATTGATTGATGCTGAAAATGGGAATTGGTAATAGAGAGAACTTGCTCAGTGGTCTTTATAAGTGAGTGCGAGTGTCGTGTTCCCAACCCCAAACGACCACACACATGCCAACTTGACACAGGTCAGCAGCGGCGGCATAGCCCTGGCGCGCATCTAATTAGGTACGTAAGGCGCCGCCCGCAATCAGGCGACAATTGCTGCACGGAGAGTGCGGAGGGCGGCAGACGAAAAGGAAGATCCAGATTGCGCTTGATTGCTGTGGTCGTGGTGGCATAATGCGACTTGGCAATGCTGGCTTGTGATACGCCTGGCGCTGGTCAAGACGGGTCAAGATGGCCTGATGGTTGTTCGATCGGCGGATTCCGATGGTCTTCGGAAGGGACAGACAGGCAAGCAGGGCAAGCAGGGCACGGGGGACAATGTTCCCCCTCCAAAAAATGACACACGCCCCAATGTTTCCCCCAGTCGCCTGAATTGGGGGTCTCCCGTCACCCCGTCCACCCCGTTTCTTCCCGCCCTCCGCGAATTTAGAACGGGGTCACTCAATCTGCCACTTTGCTTCTGGCGCCCTGGTTACCCCGACATTGGAACGTTGGAAGTTTTAGACTCGGCTTATTGTCGTGTGGTTTTTCTGATGCTGAATCCAACCCCGGGGAAGACAAGAGCTGGCAAGCTGGGGATTGCGAGCCAAGGAAGGCTCAAGGGTTCCTAACCTTAGGGGTCGCGGGCGGTACCTTAGGTACCCAGTTAGCGCTTTGCGGGCGGGTTGATTAGGATTGGGATCGTACCATTTATGATTGGGCACACCTGAAGAATTGGATGATAATTCAACCAATCAATTTACATGATCTCCCACATCCAAACTTCCTCTGTCGAAGATCATTGCTAAGACTCGAACCGCCATGTTCCGGATGCACAAACCACTTTCTTGGAGGGTGGAATCTTGCTATTCGCAACCTCAAGAAAAGAAACGCCAATGATGATGCCTCTTCCCATGCTCTGTTTGGTTCTCTGCACGCTTGCTGATCTGAGATAGGAATCGTACGAGCAAAGAGAAACCGAGTCAGTACCTACAGGACCAAGACGCGGCCCGTCGAGCGATGCCCTCGATCGATCTATACACAGCCACGACAATTCAAGAAGAAGCAAAAACCTGTCGTTTTTATTCGGCAAGAAGCATGATGGTTGGTATTTGACTGATGTAGAATCGGACAAAGGACTTAACATAGTTCTCACCTTCTTTTCATCCGCGACTCTTCGTTGTGTCGAATGGCCTCACCGCCAGCTAAGTGAAGACGTCCTGCTTTTCCGGCTGCACTAGGTGCATATCGATAGTATCGTTGGGGTGCCCGGGCATTGCAAACACCCCGTCGCATCTTGGTTCGACGATCGAACTGGACATAGCCTCCGTCGTGTACTGGGCCGGAAAACTGGCAGTGCTGCTAGTTAAGATGATTCAGCTGGAGATCCAGAGTGTCAACGCTCTCCTTAGGCCTTGGGCAACTAGCATCACCAAACAGCGATAAGCATGCACTCGTCGCTGCTATCTACTCTGGCGGGAAAGCTTTTGGATAATATCTTCGACATGACCCATAGGCAACGTTGACGGTCAATGCGATTGGGCAAGGGAAGGGCGGCTCTGGGCAGGTCTATTTAGACCTGCTGTATGCGCCGACGTTCAGGCCCAATGGGAATGAATACATTTGGAGGGGTCGTAGGAATCATGGATGAGGCAAAGTCCGGCCTACAACATCCATATACATGAGTTGCACTTAAACGATTGCACAATTGCCAGATTAGGCCACGACTCAATTTTTTAGCCAATGGAAGAGCATTACAGCCATTCAATTGGTTGATGCTGATGATGGTAGTGAGCCTTGGTGGTTGAAGCCACTCTGCCACTGCGCTGTTGAGACGGATTTTATGGGCTGGAGGTGGCCCGTGTGTTTTCAGGGGCTTGACGTCGTTTCACCTACGAATACATATTCCACATGAGCACGACCACATTGATCATTGATTGGCGACGACAACCTCCTCGTGGCAACCACTCAAACTTACATATATTTACTTCCCAAGCTAAAGGGAGTAAACCTCACTTCAGTCACTGTCTTTAAACATCATTCCATACCCCGCATCCACTCATCATGCCAGACTTCACAGACCCGGCCCAGTTCCCGGCCTTCTATGAACTGCCCAGCGACGTCGAGATCGCGAACGCGCCGGCAGAAGGTCTGGAAGGACACGCATGGTGGATGCTGGCGCAGGTGAAGGTGAACATGACCCTGACGAAGCCCACGCTGATCGTGACGGACCGCCGGGGCCTGGATTTCGCCGTCACGTTCGAGGACTCGAGCATGGACCTCAAGGGGTACCGGAAGGGTTACACTATGGTGGTGCCGCGGGCGCAGAGGACGGACCGCGAGGAAGGGAAGAAGGCGGTCATGAGGATAGCGGCGGAGGACTGCAAGTCGGTGCAGGTGAGTACTTGTCAAGCAATCGGAGTATAGTTGAGAGAGACGAACGTGCTAATGCGAGAGATTTCGATGTAGGTGATACCGGCCAAAATGGCGCAGCTGTTGGAGTTGGGCCAAGTCTTGGACATGATGAGTGCCGATGATGCGGAGGGTAAGGAGCAGAAATGCGCGGCGTGTGGCAAGACGGAAGGGAGCCTGGCGAAGTGCACGGGATGCGGAACCGTGAGGTATTGCAGCAAGGTGAGTGCAAACACCCCCAACACGAATATCAATGTTGAAAACACCATGGAGTCGGGTGATGGTCGATCTATCGAGGAAAATGCTAACGATATATTCACGAACAGGAGTGCCAGCTCAAAGGTTGGAGTGAGTTGGAGCACAAGTCCAATTGCAAGAGTTTGAAGGCCATTAAAACGATATGGCCATCACAGGATAGTAATTAATGCTTTCAATATCTAATAATCGTATCTCAATGAAAAGACAGGCAGGCATATTGATGCCTGACGATTCGCTTTCCGTCGTCCAGTCAATCTCCGCACCCTTTTGGCACACGTGTTGCACAGAGCTGTAAGGAGCAACCCAGACTCGTTGCTGCTCAGTGCTAATTGTGCTTCGCGACTGCATGCAAAGGAGTCGCGATGTAATAAATATGGTACGATACCCGCATTAAGTTGGCCAACTAGAACTGCTGCCTAGTATCTTGACAAAACGTTGGTGTCACGAAAAACAAAACCTCAATACCGAAAAGCATTTCATCCACTGAACGAAGTACCAAAGCAACCATTACCCCATTCATATTCTATTGTACTCCTAAAAGTCGCAAATATTGTATTCTGGCAATTTATGAACGTCGACAAAAAGCTCCTTGGAGGTTGACTGAGAGGGATTCTGTGTGGTGCCGGTAAGTTTGTCTCGCTGTTGGTCTCGTAGGTTGTTGTTGTTGATGCTGCACAGAGCTCCCGCTTTCTTGGTGTTTTTACTGGCAATACGCTAACAACTGCATCTGGCGCCATAGAATCACGTGACGCATCACTTTGCGGGGGAAGCTCCCGCCCGCGCCCGCGCTTCTGTCGTGCCCAACCCCGAAATCCAGCCACGCTACGCAGAAACTCCTTTTGGGGACGATGCGTCTGCGATTGCCCTTCCGCAAACCCAAAGCAACGTGGTTGCGCAAACTCGTTTCCAAGATGTCGTCTCGCAAGCAGGTCAAGGGAGAGTACATCGAGACGGTACGTATTTCTATCCCCCGTTCAATTGAATTAAATGAACAAAAGCTGATCTGATCTGGTTTGGGTTGCTAGGATACGGGCAACAAGGTGTCGCGCAAGGCCAACTTGATAGGAACACAGCACATCATGCTTGGCGGCAAGACCGTCATCATGGCCGATGCCATGGTCCGCGGCGACCTGACGCGCACCGTCTCGGCGCAGGGCTCTTCCGGCGGCACCGCGCCCCAGAGCAATACCTCCATCTTCATCGGCCGGTATTGCTTCCTAAGCCGCAGCTGCTGTCTGCGCCCGCCCGGTCGCATTTATAAGGGGTCAGTTCAATCACCCACTAACTTTACTAGTTGGCGTTATTCTCCTTTCTCTTCCCGCCGCCTTTTCTTCTCCTCTCTAGTAGATATTTTATTCTGACATCATGTTAAGCGCTTTCACGTACATGCCCCTCCGCATCGGCGACCACGTCTTCGTGGGCGAGAACTCGGTGGTCCAGGCCGCCACCATCGGCAGCCACGTGCACATCGCGGCCAACGCCGTCGTCGGCGAGTTCGCCATCGTCAAGGACTACGTGCGCATCCTCGAGGGCACCGTGGTCCCCGCCAACATGGTCATCCCCAGCTTCAGCGTTGTCGCTGGCCAGCCCGGCCGCGTCATCGGCGAGGTCCCCGAGGGCGGCCACGAGCAGTTCGAGATGCGCGACCTCTACAAGACGGTCGGCAACAACATCCCGCCGCCCGCCGCCGCCACCGCCGCCGCGGCTTAAGGCGGTGTAGCTTAGCTGGAGGAGAAGTCGCATCGCCCCCCGAGAGCGAGAGGCGGCTTAGCGGCTCCTTATCAATCGATATGATGAGGAAGATACTAGCGCATACAGCAAGCAACAGACATTCTGATTTTTGTTTTTGAGATACCCGATACGAGGATGGTTGAGCATTCGATAAGCACAAGCGATCTGAATGGGGAGTAGACGCTTTGACCAGATATTATGAAGGTGGAAGATCAGGGTGTCAAAAGTCAATTTGACCTCTAAGTTCTCAGAGCGAACAGAGATTATTGGTACCAGGCCTCCTCTTTCATAGAGCCCAAGCGATACCCCGACAGGATGATATGATGAGAGTTGCATGGTGGAAATGGACAGGGCTGGAGAGTTGACTGAAAAAGCACAGAGGCCCCGACTGTGATTGGTAGTCTGGCTTGTAGAAGAAGCGGTATCAACTATTGGCAGATGGAAGCTGGGCTAGCTGAGCTCTCGATAGTCACTAGGGTGTCTTCCTTGTTAATGGACAGTCCGATCTGGCCCCCTGCGCAACAAGTAAAATTGAGGTCTTCATACCCAGGTTCAGACAGCTATATCGTCGGTACCAGCAAGCTAACCGACTGTCCCATGCGATGAAGAACAGTGCCAAGAAATATTCTGTACCTTCATCGCTCGCTCACGTGGCCCATATTTGCGACCTTTCCAAAGTCTTGCCGCCATTCGTTCGTTCCAATCAATGTGGAAGCTTCACGGTGAATCATGTGCCTCGTACCTGCAGATGCACATGTGGCGGTGGGGTTAGGTATTCTGTTTTCGTTTCCCTGCAGGGGGAACAGCAAGGTGGTCCAATCGGCAATTATGTACAAGCAAGACCAATACCCAGGAAACGGGAAAGCTTGTACGGTTTAGGCGATGTAACGCCAAAGACGCGGAGGTTTCCAGCAAATGCCAGGCACCAGGAGTCCAGGACACCATCGCTGAACTTAACTTGTATTGCGCCCAGGGCGAGTTAATCAATTATACTTGGAGCTATCGTGTCCCGAGAGTAGGATTGGCAGCCCTCATCTTGATCAGAGTTTCTTCACCGCACGTTTTCCTTTACTACCTAGTGAGAGAGACTATTCATTTTTCTAAGGACTACCTAGAGGAAGGGATGCGACTGCGTGCCATTGCCTACATCCATCTCTAAAGCCAAGCAAAAACAATAAAGGGTCAGTGGGCACCAACACCAACGCACTGGTTTGTTGCTTGGACCTTGGACGGGAATAACCATCAATTGATCTTCAGGAGAGCGACGATGACCCCACACTACCCCAACCGAGCGGGAAATCTGGGTTGTGATTCGGTGTTGGGGTAGACGCTCGGCATTTCACGATCGGTCTGGTCCAGCCAGTTGACGAGTCAGTATCAGCAACAGGGCATTTCGTTGTCATCGCTGAACCCAGCCAGCGCGAGCTAATCTCGTGGCTACTACTCTGGTCTTGCGGCTTCTTCGTTGGATGCGACCCATCATCGAGTTAGATGCAGAGGTTGTCGTAGTCCCGTTGAGCTTGCTTGACGAGCCTCATTGTATGGGCGGCTGTGTCTCCGTAGATCCAGCACCCCAAGATGTCAAATTCCAGTCTGACAAGCCGGATCTCGTGGTAGGCCATGGAACCACCTAGACCCGCCGTTTCACCAGGACACATCCCGAGGAGGGTGCGTCGGGTTTGGTCATGGTCCTGGCCAGGTTATGAGGGCCAGGGCATGGGGGATCAGGGATCCAATACCAGGGTGCCGGATGCGTGGGTTTGGTTTCTATCGAACTTTGTCTTCGGGCAGAGAGATTATGGGGAAGAGATGAGCGTTGTCGGAAGATCTCCCAGGCAGTCAAGAGAGGGTGCTGCTTGACTACATATATGAAACATCCGGCAACTTCTCATTCCTTACTCATAGCCATCATCTAACTGCATTCTTTACTCTTACCTAAGTACCTACCTACACTCTTTCAACCTTACATCTAATACCTTTTCGAATTCCTAATACCAATACCAACAACATCAACCTCCTTCAGCCCACCACCAACACCTTCAAGATGCAGTTCCAGACCCTCGCCCTCACCGCCTTCTGCGCCGCCCTGGCCGCCGCCGTCCCCCAGCAGCAGCAGGGCGGCAGCTCGCAGCTCGCGTCCCAGCTGCCGTCCTGCGCCCTGCCCTGCTTCCAGGAGGGCTCGGCCAAGGTCGGCTGCACCGCCGGCGACTTCGCCTGCACCTGCACCAAGCTCGACGCCTTCACCCGGGAGGCCACCCCGTGCCTCGCCAAGGCCTGCAAGCCCGAGGAGCTTCTGGGTATGTTTTTCTCTGTTCTTCTATATGTTCCTTTTCTCCTGGTTCCCCTGATACCATACAAAAGAGAGAGAGAGCGCGCACCTAAACACTTGAGCTAACTTGCCCCTTTTCTTCCCATCAGCCATCCAATCCGCCGCCACCGAGATCTGCAAGGCCGCCCTCGCCGGCCCTTCCTCCTCGTCTGCCGCCGCCCCTACTACTCCTTCCGCCACCGCTTCCGCCTCGGGCTCAGCCAAGGCGTCAGCTTCAGCTTCCGCCACCGCTTCTGCTCCCGCCAAGGCATCGACTCCGGCGGCCTCGGCCTCTGCCTCAGCTTCGGCTACTCCCAAGGCTGCTGGTGGCTCCCGCGCCGAGGCCGGTGCCATCCTGGCCGTCGCTGCCGTCGTCGCCATGGCTCTGTAAGGAAATTGACTCCACTAGTAGTACTGCTGCTACATGATGGCAGCAAGGACAAGGAAAAGGGGTAGCAAGGGGCGCACCTGAAGAGAGGTGCATCACTCTGTACAAAGTTTGGAGGATTGTTGGAGGTAGAAGGAAACTTGATATTCTGTGCTGTAAACATTAATACATATTCAACTTGAAAGCGCATATTGCGATATTGTCCCAGCGGTGGCATAAACCATTCCAGAATATCCACTAGGTTCCAATGAATTACAACGCTGTTCCTCCAGGTCTGACTGCCAGTATATACTATATACATGTACAGTGCAGTGACCCGTCTAATTCTATAAATGCAGGTGTTATTCTAACACTCCCCACGCTGTATTCCTTATATCCGAGTTTGATCCAGGATATCATGTATGTGTTGAGGTGTTGAACCATTACCTCGCTTCGCTCGCTTTGTTCTTCTATACCATGTAGCATATACACGTTCAACCCAAGGAGAAATGTCCCAGAGCACCCTGCCCGCCACCGCAGAACACGCTGTGCAGATCCTCGAGCTGCGCGAAGTGCTCCGCAAAGTTGTGGCCCTTGACGCGCTCCGCCTCCGTCTTGGTCCAGTCCCAGCCCGTCTCGCGCTCCTCAACCTTGGCCTCGGCGTCCGTGTTACCGACGACAGGCTCGGCCGGGGTGGCCATGCCGCTGCCGGCGGGCGCGTCGATCCAGCCGTCCGGCCGCTCGGGGAGCAAACCGCTGGCGCCGATGACGACGGCCGGGTGCACCGTGAGGCGGCCGATCTTGAAGACGTACTTGCTCACCGCGCTGGCGTAGACCTTCTTCTCCCAGTCCTGCGTGGCGGCGTCGTCGTCCTCATCCTCGCCGGGGCTGTGCGTCAGGCCGAAGTTCTCGGCGGCCCAGCTGCGGGGGCGCACGGCGCCCTTCTCGACAAAGTGTGTCACGATGTAGAGCCACTTGCGGTCCCAGCTCAGGACGCGGGTCCACATCTCGTACCCCGCGAAGGGCTTGATCTCGCGCTTGAAGTTGCAGGCGACGGCGCCGAGCATGACGCCGAAGCGGCCGCGGGCCGGCTGCTCGGGCTTCTTGGGGTCCATGACCAGGCGCGTGTGCTCGTTGTCGGCGAGCATGCGGCAGCCCCGCGCGAGCAGGTGCGAGGCCAGGTGCGAGCGCGACACGTCGAGGTCCGCGAAGTAGGTGCTGTTGGACTTGTGCAGGTTGTAGTCGACCTCGAGCAGCGAGACGTGCGTCGAGGAGATGACGGGGTGGAAGAGCTTGTCGGGGGTGTGGGTGTGGAGCTCGCGGACGAAGATGTGCTGGATCATGGTGTTCCATACTCGGACCTGGTTGGGTTTCGTGTTAGGTTAGCCACAACAGTATGCGACAGCAATGGCGAAAGGAAAGGGGGCTCGGAAACAACATACAGTCCATGCCAATGGCAAGCTCTTCCAGTTGATCAGCACCAGGGCCAACGCGACCAGGCGGCTGTTGCGGCCGGGCCCCGTCACGAAGCGCACGAGATAGTCTACGAACGCTCCGCGGCCATAATACCCTGCGTAGGCGAGGGAGGCCGTCGCGGCCGGCAGCAAGACGGGCTTTGCGATCTTGGAAAGCGGCTTCATGAACCCAAAGCTGGACGCCATGGTTGCTTCAAGTATTATTTCTTTCTTGCTTTATATGTGGCGACTTTCTAGTCGTTGTCGTCGTCGGTTGTCGCGTACTGCGTTCGAATATCGAGGTGGCTCGCGCGCGTAGGATGCCGAACAGGAAGAGGACGAGGACGACGCCCCAGAGGCTGATGGATCGCAGGTAGCAGAGCGCTGTGGTCGCGCACTTGGTCGAGAGAGAGGATATGGGCGACAGAGGCATGCGGTATAGATGGGATGGCGTAAGGCCTAGGCAACGGGACTCAGAAACAGAATCGTCCAACGCCGAATGAAGTAACGACCAAAAATTAATAAGGGTTCATTGAGTCTCTAGAATATCCCTGAAGCACAATCCTTGTCGATTCTCTTCGGCTGCAGCTGTCAGCTCTGCAGCAGGATCCGAATGCGCCGGGTGGAAGATAATGGAACCTTTTCAAAAGGCGATCTTATTTTTTTGCAAGGGCACCGAAGGATCCCCGAGGCGCGAAGAGTAGGTGCCGAGGCTCTGACCCTTCAGGCATTGGCTGGCGTCTTTGACGGGTTTTGGCGGGCTGTTTCTTTTTTTGGGTCGCTAGCCGCAGGCAGTTGTCCGTATAGTGGCCCGCCCTGTTGATCATCCATCCACTCACCCGAGAATCATTAACGGGACAGGACCATTGCTTCGGTACGCAACCGTATTGAGTTATTGTTTTTGCGTGATACTATTGTCTAGGTATTCGGTAGCATATTAGACAGTTGCTCCGGTGTGCCACTATCATTGTGAACACTGATTCTATATACTGTACCGACAAGAGAGGACCAACCATTTCTGTCATGGTGTGCCCCTCTACCCCTCAACCCGCATCGTGAGAGAATCAATCCTCTCAACCCTTTTGGTGGTCCAATTCTTGTGAAACCATAGGCGACAAGACATTCTTACACATGGCACTAGGGTGGCTCGATCAAGTTAGTTAGCTTGTTTACGTGATTGAATAGTTGCCCATGATTTCGATATACATTGCTCAAGCATGTGTATACGGCCACCTTTAACCTCAGCAATGACCCTGTTATCATGAGCTACGACGCCGGTAATGCGACGAGGCTGCCGCGTCCACGCTCGGCCATTTCTCTTCCTACGAGATTAGATGCCGGTCGAGTTAACATGAACAGGGGATATGTTGCCCACATAGGCTTTCCACAGCCGCTTGGGGGTGTGTGGGGGTCCAACTGCGTTACGTGCCTCGGCGGCGCTGTCAAGAGCCTAACGCGGCCATTCCATATGTATTTCTTAGGGCCGCCGCGGCGCAGGCCAAGACAGGTACATGATGCAAAGATGTTCCCAATGCAATGGTTCAACGCTCTCGAGTGGTACCCAAACTCTATGTAGAAGGAACGGGAGCTCCGCCCAGTGGGGAAGAAAGCGGCCCGGAGGCAGCCCTATATGATGACGGCTGTTACCGTGGTCGTGCATGTATTTGAATGACGTCCAATGTGTTAAGACCGATTCGTTGTGGATCGTCTTGCTCAACTTGCTGGTGTTAGTAGAAAAGGCGATAGAAGTCGCAGTACGCCAAAATCCTTCAACAAAGGCTTCCAAAGACGTGTATTCATGTTGGATAGGATCAGGATTCTGGATGGCATGGTGGCTGTTCCCAGGCACCAACGATTTTGGCCTGTGATATCGACCCAATTGTCATAACCAGCTAGAGTCGACCAAGATGGCCTCCTATCCAACTCCCCCAGTAAGTGGTTAGCATCAGTTTTGGAACCAGCATCTATAACTGATCACCTATCCGCTCCGTGGATGACGTTTCGTACGATTGAGAACTCTTCCGTGGTAAGGCCTCGACGCGGTGTGAACTGTATCAGTATGCGAGCCGATGTTGTAAGCGCGTGATAACAACACGGTTTTGTAGTTTGGAACATCTGATATGCCCTAGCTTGACGTTGGACTTGGCCATACATATCATACTCCAGGCGTTGAGGAGACACACTCGACCCCGCCGGTGCTTCCGGTCACCACACATATTGCATCAGGGTTTGCATCAAGGTCCCAATCGCTTAAGTAGAACAAAAACAACTTCTCCTGCGGCCGCCTCGAGTGCGAAAAGGCCCCGCCCGCAGAAAACATCCGGAAGATCCGAGTTGCATGGAAAGACCCTCCTCGCAGTTCAAAATTCCTACACACTTCGAAGAGCCGGGAAGTGCTTTGGGGGCGCGGGGCAATATGCATCCTGGCAAACATGTCTCCCTCCGCGGCGTCGGGATGCATCTCTTCAGGCGAAGTCCACAATAACCATGCTGCCTTGGTCCGTATCTTTCAAGCCGCTGAAGCCGCCGATACACAATTATCAACCTTGCAAATAGCAACGTCGAGGGTATCAAGAAAATAATGTTTCCAGGCTTTCAAGCTCGCGGCCGGCGATTCGTATCAGTATTCGGGGCCAAGGTTGGCAAGGCACCACCGTGAGGCCACATCGGGTTTGGTTTCATCATCCCAGAAGACTTGATTGACCACTTGATCCTCCAAGACGAAGTTCGGTGCCATATTGCCATTTTATATTCACGAGTCCGTAAAGCCCATCGCCTATTTCGGGATAAACACCATCTATACCCACTTTTCGGGCCAAATAGATGTGTGGACTCGACCGATACCTGATTGCAAAAACCACTACGGTGGAAATAGTGGGTGGAAGAGGCGAAGAACGCGTCCTTGTCGTCGCCCATGTGTCGAACTTCCTGTTTCAATATTCTGGGCGCATATGTATCGAGCTGACGTTTGGCTAGGTTGCGGGACATCCTACTTTTTACTACCGAGCGCGTCCAGCGAATTTGTCCGTCGGAAGTTACTCCGAGAAATCGACATTATTGGGTTCCTAGTCCTAGGTAGGAGAAACAGATTAGCCGCCTTGAAACGTAACGGAATCATGGTTTGTAAGAAGTGACCAGTTCTTATGACGCGAAGGGATTCGACTCCAGTAGAGAAGTACACAGGCATGCAGGCCGCTGGAGTCAAGCCCTTTTATATTGGCTCACGGTCTTGTGTGGTGATGGCTGACCAATTGGGGGGAAACGGCTTGGATGACCGATCAGAGATTCGAGCCCATAGTATAGGAAATTTTTAACTACTGTAGTCTTCGGAGGATGATCTCGATTGGTACAGTCAAATAACTGGGCTGTTCCATATTGGCATAGAGTCCCCAGGTCAGTCCCAGGTCTCCTGGCGCCGGATGCCCTTAAGTACCGAATATGTGAAGTAGGTTATGGGGGAGGAATTGTTAATTCTTCATCATTGAGAATGCTAGTGTTATGCACCGGCCGCTCTAGGCTTTGGGGACCTTGTCAGCTTCATGTCGATCCGATTCCAAGGTTGTTTCATTTCAATAGTGAGAAACTAGAGGCTCTCTCGAGACAAGTCGCAGGCGCTACTTGATGTAGGTAACGGTCAGTACATGTAGTGTGCTAATGCAAGAAAAACTGACAGGCACACACAAACAACATCGTAAGGAGTAAAATCGTCTGACTGAAGGTTTTAGCTGTTACCCTATGTAGCAACCTAATTGTATCAGTGCATATACGATGACGATGGTATTATAATCATCATCAACTAGGAGACTGATATTTAGGGATTGCCGATGTTTAGTGATTAAGGCTCGGATGGGACTCTGATTTCTCAACATGCTGGTTTTGTCGGAATGCGCGTGTGGCCGACCATGGGCTTTTTGCATTTGCGCATCACTCCACTGCCAGGTACCTTGAACGCAAAATGTCAACAACTGTGGGGGGGGGGGGGGGGGAGGGTACACACTGCTACTGTTGACTGCTGACTGGCACAGGCACTCTAGGCACTGAGGGGCAGAATTGGTTTTGGCGGCCATGTACCCCCGAGGCCGCCCCCCATTTAGTAACCATTTACTGATCATATGACGCAGCTCCACGCAGCTCCCTCCACAAGCCCATGGCTTTTCATCGAGATCTGAGAAGGCCATGCACAGTAGGATGCGCGTTGCCACTGAAAGCCACCCAACCAAAGCCTCCCAAGTACCCCAGTCGCCCAGCCATATGTCGGGTACTGCTGAGTATGGTGTGTCTGCGAACTGGGGAAGCCCCTTCGAGTCCGGTCCAAAGTCCAACCCAGTCCAGTCCAATGGAATATTCAAAATCCGAGAAGATAGAAGGTTACCCGTCTTCGCCGCGTCGGTCCCTTGGAGCCTGATCGCACAATCAAATCCCATTCATAACCAATACTATCCGGTTTAGTTGCAAGTCGCCCCCTTACCCGAGCAGCCACTGGGTGGCAAGGGCATCAAATCTGACACCCGGCGACCGTCGCCTGTCGCGCTGCACATACCGACCGTCGCTATGTCGGTACCGGCACCCGAATCCGATCACGTCAACCGCCCACCCCGCGAGCCACAACGCGAACGAGATGTACAGCGGTACTACCAGGGCTGGTCCTCCGCTCAGGGCTCTTCTCTCAACGTCGCCCTCAATGTCGACAGCCTCGCCGCCGCCGATCTTCAGGGCATCGGTTACAAACCCAAGGGGTCGCAAGACAAAGCCTTGGCTGCCTTTGCCCAGCTGGCCGTCCTACGACTGAATGTGAGGCGTGCCATGGTGTCACTGATTGACGGTACCAACCAGATGGTTCTTGCCGAGGCCACTCGCAGCCTCTTCGTCGAAGATAACGCCGCCAATGACCTCTGGCTAGGGAGCGCCATCTTGAAACGCGAAGATGCCATCTGTCATTACAGCCTGTCCAACCAGTACACCGCTCACGACCCGAACGACCCCGATGTATCCTTTACCGCTGCAGGCATGGTCGTACCTGATCTAAGTCAAGACGAACGCTTCAAGACTCGCCCATACGTGGTATCGGAACCTGGCATTCGCTTCTTCGCCGGCGTGCCTATCCTCTCCCGAACTGGACACAAAATCGGCACATATACTGTGTCGGACGACCGACCACGCCATGGATTGACAATGGAAGAGCTCCGGTTCATGCAAGGTGTGGCGCAGGCCGTCATGGGGCATTTGGAGTGGGCGGCAGATCGCGTCGACCGCTTCAAAGGTGAACGGATTGTTCGCGGGCTGGCCTCGTTCATCGAGGGCGCATCACTAGAACAGAACGAAACCGCGGCCGCTGTGCAGGAAGACCTTTCCAGCGACCACGCGCCGATTCGCCCGGCGCAGATCAGTCTCGGACGAGGGCGACGTCCACTGTCGCGACACAACTCTAGCACCGGCTCAAACGGAAACCATTCGGGCGCGGCATCTGGATACGATACTGCCGTTTCGAGGAATTCTTCTGACAATCAGCAGCAGCACAATACTGACAATGGCGATCAATCTTCGTCGCTCCCTAAGCAGATGAAACCCGATAGCATGTCGCGCATGTTCAACAGAGCTGCTGAGCTACTGCGTCAGTCGACCTTGGCGGATGGCGTTGTTTTGTTTGATGCGACCCCCATCCATTTGAACTCGAAGCTTGCTGTTGGCAATATACTACCGGGTAACATCGAATCTTCGGACGAGGACGATTCGGCACAGCACCAAACCACATCAGAGTCCGAAAGTCTCAGCATGGACACTGACAATTCGGAGGTCTCCCCCACAAGTAGGCCATGCAAGATATTAGCCTACTCGCTCGCCAGTGAAGCCGCCCGTGCAGATATCGAGAGAGGCTCGGCCATTACCCTCGGCACTCTTGAAAAGTACTACAACCTGTTCCCTCAAGGCAAGAGTTTCTCGTTCACCGATGAAGGAGCCGGTATCTCTTCCGAAGACGAAAGTACCAGCGACCGTGAACCCCAGTGTAACCCAAAGACTCCTGACTCGCATAAGAGTAGTAGACGCTACAGGAAAGCACGGATGGACCATAGGGAGTTCCTCGCCAAGATTCCCGGGGCGAAGGCTGTGGTGTTCATCCCTCTGTACGATCATGCTGAAGATCGGCTGGCCGGTGGTTGCTTCCTCTGGACCGCTATGTCTGGACGGATGATGAACCTGGACGATGACATGTCCTACCTACGTGCTTTCGGCAGCAGCATCATCAGCGAGATTGGACGCATCAACACGCAAAAGAACGAGGCTGCCAAGACGACTTTCATTGCGAGTATGAGTCACGAACTGCGCAGCCCCTTGCATGGCATACTCGGCGCGGCCGAGTTCCTCATCGACACCGCTGCCGATTCTTACCAGTCGGGACTTATCACTTCCATATCGACATGCGGTAAGACCTTGCTCGATACACTGAACCACGTACTGGATTACAGCAAGATCAACAAATTGGGCAGGGTACAGATGAGGAAGCATGCGAAACAGAACAAGCAAATCAATCTGTCGTCCGACTCTTCTATGGAGAGCCTAAACATGACAGCCGTGGTGGACCTTGCCATCCTGGTCGAGGAAGTGGTTGACGCAGTCACTGCTGGGCATACGTTTAAAAGGCTACCTCATTCGGCTCGATATCAAAACGGATACTCTATTCTGGGCAGCCCCAGAGATGATTCGTCGTCTGGCACGAGCAATCAATCTTCTCACTCCCAGCAGGAGGTGGAGGAGGAGCCTGTGTCGGTCTTACTGGACATCGACCCAAGGTCCACGTGGTTGGTACAAACCCAGCCTGGAGCCCTCCGCCGAATTATCATGAATCTGCTTGGAAACGCGTTGAAATATACAGCTTCTGGGTTTGTGTTGGTGTCGCTTCGGGGCCAAGATAGTTCGGACGGATCAAGAACGGAAGCGGTGATTCGCGTGATAGATACCGGGAAGGGCATGTCGGAGGAGTTTCAACGTGACCGGCTCTTTATTCCATTCAGCCAGGAGGATTCCTTCCAGCCTGGTACGGGTCTGGGTCTGAGCATTGTCAAGCAGATCGTCGATTCGCTGGGCGGCTGCATCGAGTTGAAGTCACAGCATCACAAGGGAACAGAAGTCGACGTGAGGATCAAATTCAGGGTGGCCCCCAAGGAGGCGCCCAAAGGTGATTCTGCCGAAGTCTTTGCGACTGCAGAGCAAACTAAAGGTTTACAGCTGGTGCTTTTGGATGGACAAAGTGCCTCCGAGCCACATGCCGTCAATTTGCAGATCCAGAAGCTAAACAGCACACTGACCGACACTTGTTCCAACTGGTTCGGAATGAATGTCAGTAAGGAGGACAAAGCTAAGCCGACGAAGGCCGATGTTTACATGTACTGCGAACCGCCATCGTTGGAGACATTGCAAAAAAGATTCAAGGAAGACAAACAATTGTCTAGTCGAAACCAGGACATACCGGTTATCATTGTTTGTTTGAACGCCCAGGAAGCCATCAAGATCGCACAGAGCCAATGTAAGGCCTTGGCAGAGTTCGGAAAGATTGTCGAGGTGATTCCTCAGCCGTAAGTTGATGATACCTTGATTTCATTTCGCGAGACTCCAGATCAGTCTAGTAGACCATGGGCTAACTTGAATGTTTTAGATGTGGCCCCAAGAAGCTAGCCAGGGTCTTCCAGCATTGTCTACGGCGGTCGGAGCAAATGGCGAACATGAAGTCGGTCACGAATGGGGACATATCACTATGTCTGAAAGCCAGCGCACTCGCAGCACCGCATCTAAGCAAAACAGATGCTGATGAGCTGAACAACCAAGACGAATGGGGGAATGAAGCGAAACATTCCCATCCTGAAATCCCTGCACCGGACGAGGACAAGTTGATGGCCTCGACCATGTCGCAACTTTCTCCACCGCCTCTCAACCCCGCAACGCCAAAACTATTACAGCAAATGCTGCTGAACGGTGACAGCAAAAGCACGACAAACGGCGGCCAAAGCAAAGAGATGGATGGAGACGCTGGCTGTGCTAAGCCGCTCCACGTCCTGCTGGTGGACGATAATAAAATCAACCTCCAGCTGCTGGTCATGTTCATGCGCAAGTGCGGCTTCACCTACGAAGAGGCCATGAACGGACAAGAGGCCCTCGAGAAGTTCAAGGACGCATGCCTCCCCGGCCCCCGGACTGCGGATTCGTCGGACGGGGCCAGCGCGCAGTTCGACTTTGTCCTCATGGACATCAGCATGCCCGTCATGAACGGCATCGAGTCGACGCGCCGCATCCGCGACTTCGAGCGCGAGTACAACCTGCCGTCTACCAACGTCATTGCGCTGACGGGGCTGGCGAGCCGCGACGCTCAGCGCGACGCCAAGTCGGCGGGCATCGACATCTTCTTGCCCAAACCAGTGAGGTTCGCCGAATTGAAGAAGCTGTTGACGGCTAAGTGAGGTCGGCGGCCCATCGACTGATCCGTCTATGTATACTCGGCATTGTCTGGCCTACCGCCTGCCCTCGTGTCTCGCATATTCCTCATCACACCTCCCAATTCTTTTCCTAGCGTTCTGTGAGTCAGCGCTTTAGTTTCATGCTTAGACCTACATTCATCGCCGGTCGTTTTTAGGGAGAAGGGAATCGCTTGATTACAAAGGTATAGGGGGGCGTTTTACATGGAAAACTGGGCGATTGGAAGGCCTGTACCTACACGGGTAGATATGTAGGTTTCTTGGGAGTCGGGAGTAGGGAAGCGAGCGAACGAGCGAATCATGGACGGAGCTCTTTTCTCTCAGGCCATGATTTGCGACTATTTTTAATGACGGAGGAGAAACAGTTTCTTCACAACTACTCGGATGAGCAGAAGTCACTGCGGGAGTCAACTTGAGCTCACTCGTATTAGGCGAGCCATACTCAGACTTGAGAACTTATGCGCGGAAATGCGATGTAAGTCGGCGCAACAGGACTGCGTCAACAAAGCTGGAACCTATGATGCAGGCTCTCTCTGGTGGACCGGAGGGTTTCCTCGGTTTTATGTGGCAAGAGGAGAAGACCACGGGCGATCGATCACGGCCGCCCGCAATACCCATCCCCCATCCAAACACCCCAAGCAACAATATTAAGAATAAGAATAAATTATATAAATTAAAAAAAAAATTTCAGAAGCAATATACTTCCGTCTCTCGGAGGTCGTTGATTGATTGATATACAGATTTACACGTGTGTGGTTGAGGGGGGGGGGGGGGGGGGGGGCGTGACGGGGCCATGTTAGGCGACACCCCGCGAACTTCGTTTTTTGAGTCTGACTGATTGAACACCGTAAATTTCGTTTGTCGCGTCCGCGGCGCGAACGATGCAAGTCAAAAACCACGTCCTCAATAGTCACTTTCCAGCGTCGGCCATCGCGAAATCCATCAACTCTGCACTTCAGATGATACTGCTTGGGCGGTTGATGTGTCGTGTTTGTTGAGAAGGCCTTGACTAAGTAAGTACCAAGGAGAAGCAGAGACTGGCGTCAACTACATAGTTGAGTCCTCCAGCTCCAGCTCGACGGCGATACGATGCGTCAAGTACGCGTGTCGCCGCCACTGGAACCCTTCGTCGTCGTCTTCGGTGGTGCCTCCATCCCGGCTCCATGCCCGATGCTTGCCACACTCGTTTCCGTGGTAATAGTCGGCGGCTCCGGCTCTCGAGCTTCTTCTGCTTCTAGTAGTAGCTTTGGTTCTTCTTCTTTTCCTTCCCGGCCAACGAGCTCGGGCGGGGTGTCTGCCTGACCGGCGGGGCCGGTCCATATATCGCAGGCGCTTTCGTAGTCGACCCGGGTCGCGGCGGTGGCGGTGGCGTCGTTGTTGGTTCCTGCGCCACTAGGTGATGTTGATGCTGATGACGATTTGAGTATGGATTTGGGCGGGGCTTTGGAGTTGCTGGATGATTCTGCAGCTGCTACTACTGTTCCTCCTAGGCAGGATGTGTCAACGGCAAGGGGAAACTGGGTCGCCACTCTTCGGGATACTTCCTCACTCAGTCGCTTACCTGTTGCTGCTACGGTCGCTTCCGTCATGATGCTCGCTCGTTTGCCGTTAAGCCCCTTGGAGGAAAAGGTGCCGCCGGTAGTAGCCTTGTCGCCTTCCAGCTTCCTGTCGTTCGCAGCGACGCCCCCACCGTTCCCGCCGTCCATGAGAGGATGAGGCGGCGTCTGCGCTTGCGGGATGAGGAAAGGCCGTCCCGGGTGCGGGCCCTGGCCCATGTTGGCGCGCAGCCAGCCCGTGTAGAAGGACAGGCGCGTGACACGGCTGCGGCCCGAGTCGGACTTGTTGGAGCGGAACGGCGAGGTCGGGGTCTTGATGTCGCGGAAGTCGGTGCGGGTGACCCAGAAGAGGACGACGGCGTTGAAGAGAACTTGATCATAAATGGCGTTTTTAGCGGTTCGGTACGTAGGTAAGTCGATAGGGGGGCCCTTGAGCTAGAACGACCTCCTCGTTTACCAAATTGACTTACCGTCGATCTTACAGCACAGCAGACACAGCCAGGCGGGCTCGCCGTCGAGCAGCATCAGAGCCAGGAGGTTCCTAGTGTCATTTGTCGCATGGTTAGTCTCGAGAAATCTGTGGAAAAGCGGGTGGAGGTCGAGAATGGACAAGACGGGGGTGCTGGGATTCTTGTTTACGCGATGCTGCTGCTCAGCGTCAAGAAGCATCCCACGAAAGACTTTCTGGCGACGAAGAGCAACCTTTCGTTTCTCGTGTGCGTATTGCCGGACGCGGCAGTCGGGGCGGCGTTGCTCGATCCCTTGACCGTATATCCTAAGAAAGATAACACGCAAGGATTGTGTAAGCAGAGGGTGGTACCTCGTGGGAAAGGAAAGTGCCCAGATATATAATACATCTAGTGGGCGGGCTGCACTCACGGTAAATGGGAAACGTGAACACCGCCGTTAGGTAGGCCTGGATGTGTCGGTATCAGGACACATGCCAAGTATATCACCACCTTGAGGTATATATACACTCACATTACATGCCACATCGATGGCGACCGGGCCTATCATGGCGCTCTGCTGGATACCGATGATACAGAGACCGTTCTCCATACGGCTGAACCGACTATCATGGTGTATTGCTTGATCAGCACTTGATATCTGGCCCGGGACCTTCGATTGGACCGCCTGGAGTAGGTAGCTCACAAGATGATGAGTATGATCCAACAACCGAACAAGGCCACTATTTCAGACTTTTGATCAGTGTCTGGCATCATCCATGAGTAAACATCACACTTGGGTCTTAGGATTGTGATGCGCAAATATCACGTACCAGAGAGTACGGCGAAATGGATGAGATACGGCTTTGACTTGTAACGGCTGATACCACTGCCCCATACGATATACTGTTCGAGGTGTCAGCATGGCAGTCAAGCATAGGTATCGCAACCTTATCTGCAAATGCTCCGGGGAGGGACAAGGGTGTGGTGTAGGATTATAGATATAAATAGACTCACGGCGCGGTCGCATAGAAAGAGGTAGACTAGCTACCAACGCAGATGATGCAAGGTTAACAAGCGATGGCGTCGTGGGAGGAAACTCGATATCACCCATACGGGGTCCGGGGGGAGATTTGCTTACAGCCTGTGGGGTAACGTCAGTTGGTGATACTTATGGACGAGTACGAGGGAATCTTCCAGGGGTTATATGAACCTTGCTAGAGAGGTATGCCACCAGACACAACAGCGTCGCGGCCCCGCAGAGCGCGTGGTGCTCGTTCAGGGGGAAGCTGAAGTGCAAGACGGCCGACGCCATGACGAACATAAAGGAGTCGAAGTAGATGGCCAGGAGTACTTTAGAGATTTAGGGGTTCATTCGTTTTCCAGCCGGCAGTAAGGGACTTACGCCATGTAGTCCACGCCAGATTTCGCCAGCTTTGCACCTGGGCCACGCGGAACACTACCCTTGCGATCTACATCAGCATCCTTATTCGACAGTTATTTTAAGCGAAGGGGGGGCCCAATTTGACGGACGGAAAAAGGAGGCACAGGCGCTGCTGGCTAGTACGGAGACGACGACGCCGCCTATCTTCGCCGCCCGCGGCTCCGCTTGGAAGTAGATGCCGTAGGCGGGGCGGCGATTGGTGAGGGGAAGCGGTAGAGGACCGGACGGGGCCATGGTCGGGGGAGGAGAAGAAACGAATGTGGCGGAGCGTGGTGCCGCATCTAATTACGCCGGAACCCTCCCACAAGATAGGCGGGTTGCTCACTCTGAATGGTCAAATGGTTGGAACACAATAAACTGTTCTGGCTTTGAACATGTCAAGCACGCAGGCGGCACATCTATTTAGAGAAAGAGTGTCGTTGTAATATGGCCTTGGTTTCGCCACATTCTAATTGCTTCTCTACTTATTCCCTTTGCTGGGTGCAGATCCGACGACCCTACTACCTACCGCCAATACCGCTGCTAAAGCCCGCCGCGGAGGCTGGGATGAACTTCACCGTGTCATGATCCTGCATGGAAGCCGGTTCGATTGGGGATGGCTTCAAATCTAATGACGGTGTTCGGACATCATCATCGACCCAGCCAGGTGGGCTGTTTGGTTATTGCCGAGCTGGGATCCGAGTTCATATTCTTGTTGATGCTTAGCGTTACCACTTAGAGATGAGATGAGGCACTCGTGGTAACACCCATTATCGCTGGAAATTGGAGCAGATGGCTTTCGTCGGGGAGGATAGCTTCAACAATCCAAGAATATTGGTATTCACGCCAACTGGCTGGTCTGTCGAAGTGAGTTAGCAAGATGCTCTGCGACCAGATACTAGGTTGGGCAAATCTTTTGCTGTCGTATCTGGGACATGTATCATTGTGATGGGATCGGTTTTGGGAATGTTTCCGGCGCAACTCGGAACAACCAGCCCGTACGATAGATCAGCTGAAAAGAAAATAATGATTGTCGCTTGCCGGGCCTAGTAGGTATTAGAGGTTAAGCCAGCCAGCCAGCCAACCTGCCTCAAGAATGAACTACTTTCGCGGAGAACATTAAATAAAACCAGGCACCAGTCGACGTGCTATGATGCTTCTGCGAGGCACGCCGCACCTCCATTTTACCAAGACAAGCTCTTCTGACTTGAGGGTTTGGCCAAATTATCGAGGGGCAGCCACTGCCAGCTAGTAAAATAAGAACATAATAAACGAATCACGAAGCATTATTAGTGAGAAGTATCATTGATTAAGCCTTGAAGCTAGATCGAGGAGCGACGACTTGGTGCGAGTTGTCCTGCAGGTCCGCTCGTCTAGAAGCAGAAGCATTACAGCTCATGTGGAGCCCCGTGATTCGCCGTCCTGCGTGGCTGAGTGCTAATGCTGTGGCAAGTGTGTTACGAACCAACTGGGAGGTCGGGAGGCAGCCACAAACTCTAGGCGCTGCTATTTTCGTCTTAGCACCTGTCAATCAATCAGGGGTCACCCCCAGATCGCCGCCTTGCGCAATGCGCCGGCTGACTGTACTGAGCGAGTATGTACTGTACAACCTAGGCAAACCCGCAAAATTTGAGGACGTCGACATCCTCGTAATTCGTAATTCGTAATCCTGCTGACAGGGCCGCTGACTCGCCAGTTGACGACGATTGCATGAGAGGAGGCGGCAGAGAAGGTGACGAGGAAGCCGATGCCCGCTGGCTGCAGCTTGTGCTTGGAGTGAGTGGCTGAGTTGCCTGCCTGCCTGCCTGCCTGCCTGCCGACTTGGGAGTGTAGTTTCGGCGGAATGTTCACATGGTCGAGGTGGTAGGCTGTTGTCGCTCTACCTACTTACTCATTTCCCTCCCCTGCCGACATGGCAATCTCAATAGCCACAAAGAGCGACCGTTGAACTCTGACAGAAAGCTGGAAACCCTAATGAAATTAAGATTCACGATATGTGTTGCAGGTCGGACGGACCAACTGTCATAACCGTTGTCATGTCTCAGTAACACAGCACACAATGTGTGCTGCGGAGCCACAATTACAAACCACGTCGGCGAAATAAAAATAAGTGGTGGTACATGCCAGTATGGGATCAGCAAGGGGCACGCATGGCGGGCGGCTGGGCGGCGGCGTCGTGTGGTGTGGCGGGAAGGAGGAACGAACCAGCCAAGCCAGCCAGCCAGCCGCACCGCAAGCTGAGAGGACAGCAAACAGTTCCATTTACTTTTTTTTTAGTATGTATTCTGCAACCTGTGATCCAGTCACTCTACCGCTGATGCTGTGCAACATCCACTCTTCTCTTCTGCTGTATGCGCTCAGCCATCGAATGGCGAATTCTTGCGACGAATGCATTGGCGACGATGGCGACGGACGAATGCGATCGACAAACGTCAACTACCGAGCTTGACGAATGAATGGGGGTTTTCTGACGCAGAATTCTTGGTCGAGGATCGACGTCATTTTGTCGCGGGTTATCGGCAACGAATTGATGGGGACTGACTTGCTGGGCACCCAGTTTTTCTAGAGATTGAGTGACACCCTAAGTCCCCGAATCATACCTCCTAACCCAATCAGGAGCATTGTTTGTCGCCGGCTTGCGCTCCTCTTTAGAAGAAAGACACCCATTTTCTAGCACGTCCGACACCTCTCATTTTACGACAGAAGCTTGTTGAAGCTTCGTTTTTGGTTATATCCAGCTCGTATTATGAAGCTTACTCTTCTCGTGTATTGCGAAGTCTAGAACAACTGCTTACGGTGGGAGAATGGCTTGTTATATATGAGTGATGATAAAATATACAAAATAGTGCCTGCTCGTCTTGACGGGAAGAAGCTCAGCTAGCACAGCGCCATACTACTACATAGGCAGGCAGACTCTGGGCAGACCAGGGGCATTGCTGCATTTGGAGGGGCTCTGGGGGGCTCGGGTGGGCACATGGCTTGTGCTGCGCCCGCTTCGAAATCTTGAAACGGCTCCAGGCTAGCGCTGTTAATCCAAGGGTCAAATCGCTGTACTGGCTAGGACTGACCAGTGGCAGAGTGGACTGACGAGTTGGTTACTGATAGAGGGGGGCCCCCCCATGTATCCTTTCATCATTGCGAAACCCGCTGCCCCAAATTATCCTGCCACGGCAACACCTTCAATCAAGTGTAATCAATCAAATCATCACATCAACCCGCTACCGCAGCGACCTCTGCTGCTTTCCTTCTCCATTCGTTTCGACTTCGATCCCGAGCTCCTTCCTTTGTTCTGCACCTGCTGTTCTTTGGTTCGCGCCTTTCCCCTTGAAGATTTACGAGACGACGCAAATCACGCGAACATATTTTTTCACCTGTGCATTGCCTTTTGCATAGGAACTTCTTGGCGAAGCACAAAGTTAAGGCCAGTAGTTGATCAAGTCGCATCAAAACACCCGACGACAAGAAGAAGACGACGAAGACGACCGACCGTGACGTTCAGAGTTCGGCGCATCCTTTTCCGCAACCAACTCTGCTGGTATCGGGACTTTGCTGAATTGCACTACAACTGGTACTGGACTGCTCTAGGGTCAAGGTTGTAAAAACACGCGAAACAAGACGTCGAATTCCCATTCCGACCACCTGAACCCAGTCTACCAGTGAAAGCGTTGCTTGCGCATGAACCACAGCCACTTGCGATCGCCATCCAGAAAACTCTCCTCCACATTCCAGTCTCCCCAACACCAACAACAGCGCGAACCTTGGGTCCTCGGGCGACTCGTTCACCCGCTACAGCGACAGACTTGACCGGTCCTCTGTTTCCGGCTGTCTCACAGGGCTACTACATTGCATGCCATTCATTGCACCTCCACTACACCGACCTTCTTTTCCCAAACATTAGGGGTGGCAGGGATATAATCTACAACCATGTCGTATAATCGCCTAAGTAAGTCGGCTGTTTCATCGTCAAATCTCCTCTCGGACCCCCCTTCTCCTCTGCCTGTGCCTTAGGTAACTTGCCCCCTCTGTACCATTGCCCACTGTCACCTTGGATGCGCCGAGATTAGGGGCTTGGGCCAGCATTCGTTCTAGTTGCCGTCGTTTACCCCGGGCTTGAACTCCTGAAGCTATTCTTTCCTTGCCTTCTTTTTGCCTTCGGGTTTTTCAAGTAGTAAACGGACTACTTTCTCTTCCTCTTGCTTGCCACATTCATTGTCTCTATACTTTCTCAGGGGCTGTGCCTTGTGATCTTCCCGCGCGCCCTCATTGGACCGGACGATCAAAGAAAGTTGCGCGTATCAAGTGGTGCAGGCTACCAAAACGTTATCCGAGGCCTCAAAAGCATCTGAACATAACACCATAGCTCTGCTGGTTCCAGACACTCTCTAATCCTCTCCCTTTCTAGACGACGACTACTACGATCCTACTATGGATAACAGAATGCCCATGGGCCGAACGCCCTCACCAGGGCATCCGCTCCAACACGGCTACCAACTCGATGATGTGCCCTATGGCCAAGCTCCGCCTCCTTCACACTCAAATCTCGATCTTCCTCCGGCTGGTGGCCCAGGTAGATACACACCCAGTGACCGGTTACCTCTGAATGCGGCGCATTCGATGGACAACATCTCAACACAGAGTCCCTACAACCACGGCACTGGTTATGGCGGATCCGAATACTCAGTCAACCCACAGGCACATCATGACGGGTACTACAACCAACCCTATGAGACTACACCGGGCGTCACACCCTACGATGAGCATCAAGGCTACGAGCTCAACGACCAGCGGCCTATGTTGCAGCAGGGTGATTCGTACGCACAAGGTGGAATGCCCGAGCCCTACAAGGACGAACCTCAAGGTTCGGGTGGCAATCTGAAGCGCTGGAAGACGGTCAAGCAGGTCTTGCTATACCGCGGAAACTTGGTGCTGGACTGCCCCATCCCTCCAAGGTTGTTAAACCAGCTGCCCCACGGCGAGCGTGATGAGTTCACCCACATGCGGTACACCGCCGCCACTTGCGATCCAAATGACTTCTTCGGTGAGAACTTCACTCTGCGCCAGAAGCTCTTCAGTAAACCGCGTCACACCGAGTTATTCATCGTCATCACCATGTACAACGAGGACGACATCCTTTTCGCACGTACCATGATTGGTGTCCTGAAGAATATCGAATACATGTGCAGTCGCAAGGAAAGCAAGACATGGGGTCCTGATGCTTGGAAGAAGATTGTGGTGTGTGTTGTCAGCGATGGCCGTGGCAAGATCAACGCGCGAACCCGAGCGCTGCTCGCTGGTATGGGTGTTTACCAGGATGGTATCGCCAAGCAGCAGGTCAACGGCAAAGACGTCACATCGCATATCTACGAGTATACCACACAGGTTGGTATGACTATCAAGAACGATGTTGTACAGTTGATCCCCAAGAAACAACCCGTCCAGCTTTTGTTCTGCTTGAAGGAGAAGAACCAGAAGAAGATCAACTCTCATCGTTGGTTCTTCCAGGCCTTTGGCCGTGTTCTGGACCCCAATATTTGCGTCCTGCTCGATGCGGGTACGAAACCTGGAGGTACCTCTATTTACCACCTGTGGAAGGCCTTCGATCTCGAGCCCATGTGCGCCGGTGCTTGTGGTGAGATCAAAGCCATGTTGGGTACCGGTGGCAGGCATCTTTTGAATCCCTTGGTCGCTACACAGAACTTCGAATATAAGATGAGCAACATCCTCGACAAGCCTTTGGAGTCGGCCTTTGGGTTTATTTCTGTGCTGCCTGGTGCCTTCTCAGCGTACCGATATGTGGCGTTGCAGAATGACAAGAACGGCCAAGGTCCCTTGGAAAGTTACTTCAAGGGTGAGACGCTGGAAGGCAGTGGCGCGGGTGTCTTCGAGTCCAATATGTACCTCGCTGAGGATCGTATTCTGTGTTTCGAGCTCGTCACGAAGCGGAACTGCCATTGGATCCTACAGTACGTCAAGTCAGCGACAGGAGAAACCGATGTTCCAGATACCGTCACGGAACTCATTCTCCAGCGCCGACGTTGGCTCAACGGATCCTTCTTCGCTGCCATCTACGCCATTGCTCACTTTTACCAATTCTTCCGCTCTGATCACTCCTTCTTCCGCAAGATCGCATTCTTCATCGAGTTCATCTTCCAGACCATCAACATGGTCTTCGCCTGGTTCGCTATCGGTAACTTCTTCCTCGTCTTCAAGATTTTAACGACAAGTTTGGGCGACAAGGATTTGCTGGGCACCACAGGCACAATTCTTGGAGTTGTCTTTACGTGGTTCTATGGCGTCTCCCTCATATCCTGCTTTGTTCTGTCCCTCGGAAATCGACCCTCTGGATCTGGTAAGCTCTATGGTGCCATGGTCATTTTCTGGGCTATCATTATGGCGTAAGTCTCCCATCCTGCCTAACTTGCCAGGAATCATACTAATATCTGTCTGCTTAGATACCTCATGTTCGCCGCTGTGTTCATTGCTGTCCAGGCCATTCGAGTGCAGGTCAAGACCGGGTTTGAGCCTAGTGATCTCATCAAGAACAAGGTCTTTTCGTCGCTCATCATATCCACTATGGCAACTTACGGCCTGTGGTTCGTCGCCTCCCTGTTGATGTTCGACCCTTGGCACATGATTACCTCGATGATCCAGTACATTCTCCTTTCACCTGCATACGTCAACGTCATGAACGTCTACGCCTTCTGCAACACCCACGACATCTCGTGGGGTACCAAAGGTGACGATGGTGCAGAGAAGCTGCCGACGGTCGACACCAAGGATGGCAAGGGTAAGACCGATTTGCCTGACGAGGGTGACCTGAACGCCTCGTACGAGCGTGAACTCGCCGTCTTCAACAAGAAGTTCGTGGCCATCAAGAAGCCCCCTACCGAGGCCGAAAAGGCCGAGGCCCATATGGATTACTACCGATGGATCCGAACGCTAGTCGTGCTCATCTGGATGATCTCAAACTTTGGCTTGTGCGCGTTGGTGCTGAGTACGGCTGGTCTGGAGAGGCTGAGCCCGAATGCCGCCGCTGCCAACGAGGACCAGCGTGCCACACTGTATATGACCATCATTCTGTGGAGCGTGGCCTTCCTGAGTGCCTTCAAGTTCATTGGTGCCATTTGGTTCTTGGTGGTGCGCATGTTCAGAGGCGTGTAGACGGACGGATTATCCAACAGTTTTCTTCTCCTCTACCGGGCAGTATCTATCCATCTGGATGGCATAGTGCACCCCTCTTATTTGTGGTATTCCAGTTCTTTTTCTTTTGCATCCCGGATAACGATCGTCTCCGTGGCCGTCATTTCAGTTTTGATTTCTTCATGAGTTGCGCGGGTGTTCTGGGTATACTGCGTGTGTCGTTCTATACGAGAAGGAAGATACCTAGCTAGCTGCTCGACGGATCTGGAAGCAAGCAATGTGTCGTGGGGCGACCGACCACCTGTGTACGCCATTTGGGGAGACAGACGACTCCCAGCGAGCGTGCATTGATGGGATGACCCATGCTGCCGCCAAAGCTCGGCTGGCATGGAGGCATATCGCCGCCACTGTCTGCAGCGGAAATCTTTCGAGTGGTTGCAGCTGAGGCTGGGAGATGATGTATCTCCTTATTATTCATATACCCAGTATTCATGTTATATTTATTTTCATGAAAAACGATTTCAGACATAGATTAAGGGACATTAGTCAGTTCAACAGCGTGAACAATGCTTCTTGGTCGGGTCTTCTTTTGATGTCCTCTTCGTACGCGTGCATCAGATGTTGGTGTCTTCGGACAGTGTCACAGTGAATCAGCAAACGGCCCTCTCAATACAATGCCCCGACTTCATTCAGCTCGGTGCTTCGGCGGGCCGTTCCCGTCGTCATTCTTCTGATCCATCCTTCAGCAGGGTTTCCTATTTGTTGGGCTGCCCATCCCTTGTTGCTTACTTTTTCTCCAACTCGCTTCCGTCCTTTTGAACGAGTGAGGGGTCAATCTGCAGCCTCCCAGATTTGGTCAAACTTCAAAAGTGTCTCACGCCTACATGCGTACGTGAATTTGATCTGGTAGCATTTCGGCGGCTCCCGGGTTGATTCCTGCTTACTGCTCCCTATCCATGGGGTTTCATTTTGGAACAGCCCATTTTCGGGGGAGAGAAAACAGCGAGCAGCTGAGCGAGTTTGGACTCCAACAAATGCTTCTTTCGGCCCTTGTAACCCCCCGCACCTGGGGGTTCTCTCTTTCCCCTCGGAGGACGCGGAGTTGCCTGCGCGGGTTGGGTTCGGGGAAATGCGACGCTTTTGCATATCTCCTGACCCAGCCAGTCAGTCGACTCTTCCAGCTCTCTCTTTCCTCGGGAAAAGTAGGATCTCACGATTTTCCATCACGGTCGACACTGCTGTTGCAGCATTGCTTGTTACCAATTCACCTCATGCCCTGATAGGGAAATGACACAAATCTCTTGATCGTCATTCGCCCCCAGAATCTAATAAATAGTGACGTGATTCTTCCAAGACGGCATACAGTCACCTTCTTTTATACCCACTGCTTCTTCCTCTGAACACCACCGAATATACCCAACCAACCCTATATATCAACACTTTATATCATTTTACCTATAACAAACCCTACTTGACATTGTTATCGCCACTATTCCTTTCAATCATGGCGTCTTCCACCACCCCCACCCAAAACATCTACGACACCGACCCGGCCTTCTACGCCAAGTTCGCCGAGCTCCGCGAGTCGCGCCCCGAGACCCAGCAGGCCGGCGTCCCGGACATGGCGACGCTGCACGAGCTGCTCCCCTCGCTGCAGGGGAAGCGGGTCCTGGACCTCGGCTGCGGCGACGGCTGGTTCAGCCGCTGGGCCAGCGCGCGCGGGGCCGCCGTCTGCCAGGGAGTCGACGCCTCGGCCGCCCAGCTCGGCCGCGCCCGCCAGCTGACCGACATGCACCGCGCCTACCTGCGGGAGAGCCGCGGCAGCGAGGGCGCCGAGGTGGCGTTCTTGCGGGCGGACCTGAACGAGAAGGGGGCGCTGACGGCGGTGCTGAAGGAAGAGGCGGAGACGAACGCCGCCGAAGAAGACGAAGGGGGACAGAAGCCGAAAATGAAAAAGTTCCAGCTCGCGTTCAGCTCGCTGTCGCTGCACTACATCGCCGACCTCAAGACGCTGCTCGACGAGGTCAGCGACCTGCTCGCGCCGGGCGCGTTCCTCTTCTTCTCGATCGAGCACCCGATGGCGACGGCGCCGAAAACCAAAGTGCCCAAGCTCCTGAGCGAGGCGGAAGATGGGAAGCCCACGTGGCCGCTGCGGGATTACTCCCTCGAAGGGGAGCGGGTCAAGACGTGGCTCGAGGCCGACGTGGTGAAGCAGCACCGGACCGTGTCGTCTTACCTCAACGCCCTCATAGGATCCGGGTTCGATATCGTCAAGGTCTGGGAGTGGGGCGTCGCGGACGGCGGCGAGAGTGCCGTGGACGAGTTGCGGCGGGAGCGGAATTACGGGGTCACGGAGAGCGTGTTTCCGTACTTTATAGGGTTCAAGGTCTGGAAGAGATGAGGAGGAGGGATGAGAGAGACGTAAGGGAGGTGGAAAATGAGACCCCCTTGAGGAAGCATGTATGTATTTATCAGATTTGGTCGTGATTGTTTGGTTTCAACACTGAGCAGCCTAAACACACTCAACACCACTTTGATTCTGTCTTCCGTCCTTTCTTCTTATCGGCCATTTCGATTTCTGGTCTCCGTGATGTTTCTTGGTTGAATGATTGTCCAGGGGAGTAGTTATGCTTGGCAGTTGTCTTGATTTTGAGTGTTTGGGAGGCGTTGGGTGTGATAGGTTCTTTTTGAAATTATTCTTTAAGTGTACTGCCTACTCTATAGTCTGTTGTTTCCGCGGGATCAGCCTGGTGTAAACTGAAATTAAAGAATCACGATTATATAGGGGCAATCCGGGAGACTTACCTACCAGGGAGTGTCACCGGGGAGTGAGCCACGCGCTGTTGAAAATATGTTCTTGGGGAGTGATATATGTGTTTCTTCGCTAGGTGGCACTGGCGAAAGCATTGGTCACGGAGTATCATAGCAGCTTGACATCCACGATGCATTAATGACAGACATACTCCGTATCTGTAAGTCTTGATTTCTGCTCTAGGCATTGAATCGGAGAAAAGACATGATCCGTATTTTACACTGCCACGGCCACTCCATTGTTTTGATGTAGAAACATAATTAATCAAAGATACTCCTCTTGATGATCATAGCTAATCGACCAGGAAAAGAAGAAAAAAAGAAACAATTAAACAAAAATGCAGTCTCCTCCACGTGTGTATTAGCCGTGGTGTCGTTTCAACAAAAGGACTCGGGGTTATTTGCATAGCGAGTACCCTAGGCATCCGGTTAGACAAGCAGTTTCACATTAAAGATGGCGTTCGGATCTTTGTACTTACATTCCTCCTGGTAGATGCAGGTATACGGCGGAGCACAATAAGTCAACCCCGTATCGCGAGGCCATGGAAGCGCAGCTGTCGCCGGATGCGATCTCGGTGAAGGCAAGGCATCCGTCGCGTCCGTCTCTGGTGCAGAGCGCGGGCGACTTCTACAGGTTGCCACCACACTGAAGCTTCAGGTTCATGGCCTGCAGTTGGTTGACGCTGAGGGAGAAGTTGGCGGCAATCGACCCACACGTGTAGTTGCCAGTCGGAGTGTATGTCGTGTTGCAGAAGAAGGGAATGGTGTTTTTGAAATTGAGACCGCCCTGGGCGACGGATGTCGGAGTGGACATCGCACTGGAGGACGTTGTGCTGCTGCTAGTCTTTGACTGCGAAGTACCAGTGGGCGAGTTGGAATTCGAGGCGGAGCCACTTGTCTTCGAGCTGAGAGAAGAGGACGAAGAATAGGGCGAGGCCAGTGGAGTTTTCTTTGAAGTCAAGCTTGTCGTAGTGCTTCTGGTAACCGATGATGTGGTAGGAGGGCTCCCCTGGAAGCAAAGCTGTTGACAGACGACGAGGTTACTGCAGCCCGAGTTGACGGACGGATTCAAGGCAAAAAGCTGTTGCGGGGTGAGTTTTGGGTTGTAGCGTGTGATGAGACTGTTGCAACCATCGCCGGATGAAACGGCGCGATACCGGGTACAAGTTCCCTGGGTCTAAGAGTCGCGCAAACAAACAACCTGGCTGATGGATAGCGGACAGCTGGACGCTGAGAGTGGCGGGTTTATACTGTAAAACTGAGTGCTGCTGAGGCCATAGGCATTGTATATGGACCAGCAGATATCCCCAGAGGCAACGGTGTAGGTGGCAGAAAATATTGCCGCTGTTGGTACGTGTGGCTATAGAAAGATGATCTCAAGGCAGGAGATGCGCTTCAAATATAACCCCTGCATATAGGCCGTTTTCCATCTTGGTCTTCACAACGTGAAGCATAGATGGAAACGATAACAGAACCCCTATAAAAGCCACAAACTCTTGACTGTACTCGAGGAAGCTTAATCCTAATGAAGCCTTGGTGTTAGCCTAGGGGAATGAAATCCAATCCTCTCGCCCTTGTTTATTTCACACTACTGGACCTCCCAATCTGCTGGGTGCTGGGCATAAGCCAGAAGCGGAGAAATTTCCCCAGGCATAAAATGGTTAATTAGCTAGCTAATCCCAGCTGCCTTTCTCACAGGCTATCTCAGCGAGCTCCTCCCACACTCATCGATAAATATAAGGCCTCGGGACCGATGGAGTGGCTGAGCCCCCTGGATGGAACCAGTGCTGCCCAAACCTCTCCTCAGCCAACCTTAACTCCAACGCCTGATGTTAAGGCAATTGTCCTGGCTCAGCCGCGAGAGTAGCATGGTGGGAATGGAGCCCCCTCCCCCCTTTGAAGTGATTCTGCTGGAACGCGCCGATAGATAGCCCGAGCAAACCCTTAAGAATATGCAATTTTCGGCCGGCTGTCATGTTGTCATTCCTGTTGTCATCCAACTATTCGGTGGTTGTCCGGCTAAATGCGAAGTCTGAAGTGCCGTGACTCTTTGTAAAGTACCGGGCTGAATGCGCGACGTCTTACCGCACGTGGTCTCCTCGGCATGTGACCGGGGATTTCTGCCAAATGGAGCAATATCTCAGAAGCGGAAGAGACCCGTCCTTGCATCATGTCCCGCCTTGGACGACATACCAGGCAAGTATCTACCGACGCTCGTCGTGATCTATTTGTTTAAATGCAAAATGTTATATTGAGTAGTAAATTACAGGGCGCTGGTTTCAACGTGCATTTCCCGGGGAGAGGAAGGGGAGGGCGTGCGAGACTGAGCATATATAAATGTAGTCTTTATGGGCTGCTGAAATCCCCATGGACTTAGCTGGAGCAACGCACCGTTTTCCGACCAGTTCTTCTCTTCATTTGAAGTTAGAAAAGAAAAGATCAACAAAGTTTTCCCACAAACACAAGACCCGCAGCAGCAGCAATGAAGCCAACCCTCATCGCTATCATACTTGCAGGCTCTGCCGTCGCGGCCCCACTCTCGAAAGAGGGACTCGAGGGAGGCGGAGGAGTCGGCATGCCCGGCTACCCCGGCACCCCGGCCTGCGGCACCATCCCGCCAATCCAGTTCCCGCCCGGCTGGCCCTTCGGCGGCGGCGATGCCAAGGCCGACCCCAATTCCACCACCTAGACCTGCCTATCACCACATTGGGTCGCTTGAGGAGGACATACGGCGGATGCATTGACTGATGGATGCACCGATATAGTCCTTTGTGGAGGGGCTCTGTCGGCATACGTGTATCGATGTTTGGTTGGAATGCTCATAGCGGGACGGGAATGGTGTGTTCCTCGACTACATTATCAACTCATGCAGTTCTCGATAGCCTAGTAACTTGGTTAACTGTATCCGTCGAAATTAGCAACCTTATGAGCCCCGTTACTACTCGTGTCATGATATATATATATATGATAATGCCAATTTCGACTGATAAAACTGTAAACACCACTCTGGGCTAGGATATAACACTGCGCCAAGAGGGTCGACATGGCCAACGAACTCCCTGGGTTACTCCTGGGCGGGGTTCGTGCTAGGAGGATTATATAATCGGAGAAACCAGAGGATGACGAAATTTGCGGCAGTCTGTGGTCGTGGCAGCCGCTGGCAATCGGAGGCACGCCATCACCCCCCGGCACAACCCCGGGGAGACTATCCAGCACGCCATCCGAGATGACAATCCGCAGGACCAAGTTACGGAGCCGATCGATAATATTCATCGATAACAAACAATAGTGACTACCCTGCTAGGTTACGTTGGGCATTCTTTTGAGAATCCCGGGTGAGAAACCCACAATCGTGGGGTCAGGGGTTCGAGGTGTCATTGGCCAATTCGGGTTGGAGGTTCAAACGTGCAATAGACTGGCATTATTGCACCATCGACATGGGAGATAACGAACCCCGGTCATATCATTGCCTACATTACCGCCGTGTTTATTTACGCCATGATACCGCCCGAGTATCTTAGTGTATGCCATTTTCTTACCAGGACACCAAGAAAATGGACAATCAACGACCTGAGAAGCGTGCCACGAACCCGGGCGACACAATCGGTAGCGATGCGGGCTCTGCGCCCGATAAAACAACCGAGGACGGCTCGGTTCAGACGGTCAATCCCCCTACGACCCGGAAGAGGGGGTTTTGGCGGACCGTCCGGCGGCATATCTGGGACGACCCGGACAAGCCCGAGTACGAGAAGAAGTTCCTGTTCAAGTTGGACGTCTATCTCCTGAGCTACACATGTCTGGGCTACTTTTGCAAGAATTTAGGTACGTATGATCGTATCCATCAACCTGTCCATTATGCTCAGTAGACACCAGACAGGAAGCTAACATGGGAGAAACCACCACACAGACCAGGCCAACATCAACAATGCCTACGTCTCGGGCATGAAAGAGGCCCTGCAAATGGAGGGCAGCGAGCTGACCTACGCGTCCAATGTCTTCACGGCGGGCTACGTCATCTCGCAGCTGCCGACCGTGATCCTCGTCTCCAAGCTGCGGCCTTCGTACGTCATCCCCACGCTCGAGGTGCTCTGGGCCATCTTTACCTTCACCTCGGCGGCGGTCAAGACGGTTCCTCAGCTCTATGCCAGTAAGCCCCGAAGGCCGATTTTGTTCCAATCATCATAGGCGTTTATCTTGCCCCTTTATCCTCATAATTGACCAACATTGCGACTAGTGCGCTTCCTCGTGGGCCTCTGCGAGGGCGCCTTCTTCCCCTGCATCATCTACCTGATCGCGAGCTGGTACAAGAAGGACGAGCGGGCGAAGCGGGTGACGCTCTTCTACTCGACGGCGTCGCTGTCGACCATGTTCTCGGGCTACCTGCAGGCGGGCGTGTACCGGGGGCTCGACGGCGCGCTGGGCCACGCGGGCTGGCAGTGGCTCTTCATCGTCTGCGGCGTCATCAGCCTCCCCGTGGGCATCGTCGGCTACTTCTTCAACCCGGACTTCCCCGAGACCACGCGCGCGTTCTACTTGACGAAAGACGAGGCCGCGTACGCGAGCCGGCGCCTCGTCGAGGACGGGTACAAGCCCCTCGGGGCCGCGGCGTGGGACAGGAAGAAGTTGTTCCGGATCGTGCTGTCATGGCAGTTCTGGTACGTTGTGATGAATGCAAATCGTATTATGGGGATATTGCTGATATGATTAACAGGGTTCTCTCTCTTGGCTATTTCTTTGTGCAAACCAGCGTAAGTCACGTCTTTCCCAGGAAACAAGCCCCCTAATCACCGATCCAGAACCAAGTCTTTTCTTGTAACTAAATCTTCGTTTCCAGCATCCGAATGGCCAGCCCTTCATGGCCCTCTGGCTCAAATCCGAGGGGGAGAACGTCTACCGCGTCAACGTGTTGCCCACCGGTCAAGCCGCCGTCGGCTTCGTGACCCAGATCGCTGCTGGCATGCTCTCCGACTCACCCCTGCTGCAAGGCCGGCGTCTCGAGGCCCTCATCGCGCTGCAGTCGGGCTCGGTGCTGGCCTGCGTCCTGCTCGCCGTCTGGGACTTGCCCAAGAGCCTCAAATACTTCGCCATGTATATCGCCTACACGTCGTCGGGCGTGCCCGGCATCTACTACTCGTGGTTCCCGGACCTCATGCCCGACGACCACGAGATGCGCGGGTTCCTGACGGCCTTCTCCAACGTCTTCTCCTACGCCAACAACATCTGGTGGACCAACCAGCTCTGGAAGACGGCCTACGCCCCGCGCTTCCACGCCGCGTTCGTCGCGTCCGCCGTCATGGGCGTCGTGCTCGTGCTGACGGCGTTTCTGATGCAGTACCTCCAGGGGCGAGACGCTAGGGCGCGCGGGCAAAAGGCCGAGTACGCAAGAGAGGAGGAGGAGGAGAACTCGAGGGTGCCGAATGCGGCGGAATTGATCGATAATCGACATGTTCCGGCGTCATAAAGAAAGCAAGAGAAGCAAGTGGAAAGAAACGTGATGGGATGAATGTTCGTATATACAGGTTATCTCCTATGTTAAAAGGGAGCAGAAGCGTCGCGCTATACCCCGATGGCTTTGTCCGTCGCTGTCTCCAAGCCGAAAATGGTGTTTTGCCTACCCTCCACAGTTCCACTGGAGCTTGAACGTGTACCTGCTGCAGTATATAAAGCATAAAAAGAGGCAGCGCTTTGTACACATGCTGGGGCCTATCCAGGCCGACTTTTGTTCTGTCCCTAGGTTGGGGATAGGGTCTCTTCATCTCGCAGCGGCTAATGTTTGTTCGGAGGGCAAGATCAGAACCTGAGTGGTTCATGTGTCCCTTGTTCCATCATTTCCCCGACAAGCTTCGTAAAAACCAACTAGAGCATCGCAATTAGCCTATGAGCACATAAATCTCTCTAGGAAAGAAATACTTACTGAATGGGGCATGGCAATATGCACTCAGACCCGGGTTGCAATTGGCTGCCAGACGAGGCTGGAGAGGACTTTGTAAGAGTCGTCTTGTTTCCGCGGATGATTGTCGTCGTGCGCGCTGGTGTTGATGCGGAACCGGTTGCCTGTGTCGATTCTGTAGGGGTGGTGGTGGTTTGAGTCGTCGGCTGGGCAGCGGCTGCAGTATCTTCTGCGAGACGCTGGGGGCCGGAGCCTGTGGCTGATTGCGAGCCCTTGTTTTCTGCTTCTATAGCCTTAGAGACTTGGTAAGCAAACGCGATGTCATTTACAAGAGACATGTTTGAGTGGTTTGTGATTTGTAGTGTTCGGTTCTTGGTCGGCTCCTCTTTGGTGGATGGATGATTTGGTGTTTGTGTGAGATGATGGAATAAAAATACGAAAAGGAATGTTTCTTTTCTTTTTTGTATATATTGAGCTGTCGGTCATAGAAAGCAACCGGAGATAGCTCTGTGTTTGTTTCATTTTTCGCCGTATGAAGATGCTTTATCAAGCTTTGGTAATCCGTGGGAGTCGCTTTTGACTTTTGACGCATCTGGAGACTGAAGACGTCGAGTACGATAGCTTCTTTTAAAGTTTGAGCTCACTTGATTTTGGGGTAATACTATGCTTAATCTATAGGCGATTCACTCTTTCGAGATCCAGCTAGAAATGGAAACATACCCAACACTGACCGGATAATGGCGATGATGATGATGATTGTATTAGAGCACTAGCTATTCGACAGCTCTGAGGGTTACATTCGACTCAACAATACAAGCTAGTAGACTTGCAGCAATCGGATCGCCTCGAGCCCGTCTAGAGCCGGTGGGAATGTCGGTGCCCATGGTTTGGGCGGCGAAGACCGGGGGGCAGCGGATGCGGCAGTGGTTCGGAACAACATTTTGGAGACGGAGAGTTGACTGACGTTACGTTGGGCAATGGCGATAGATAGAACGACGACGGCGGTGAAGGATATAATATGATTGGAATATGTAACTGATGTAGAGGAAGAGTAATAAGATTAAAGCTGGTTTAGACAACCGGGCTCTTTTCAATATGTTTCGCGGTTCACATTAGGCCGGGCGGGCAGGAAGAGGTGACTCAGGAGCAACATATCAGTGACTGTACAAAGTGTAAACGTATAACTCGCCATATCGCGAGGATTCAGTTTTGGAAAGTCTGCTAACGTTATCGATAGCGTGGGAATCGCGTGGTGGTTACAATACGTTGTTCAGGGCAGCGTTGGTGCCTAAGCATACCTGGTAGACTTGGTCATATGACGATATCAATACGTTAGTTCTCTTATGTGTATTTCAACCTCTCAAACAGTCGACGCATTTATGCAACGTAGTATGATATTCATAGAGTAGGCTACCTAAGCTGTGGAGCGTGATTACCCCTTTTGCTAGAGCACATTTTCGAGGTGAGGTTTAGGTTAACCCTTTAAAAAAGAAAAAAAAAGAAAGAAAGAAAAAGGGGGGGGGGGCAGCTAACCATTCCGGAAATTTTCGTGTTAGGTGTCGGTGTATTGATTGGCCAGTCTCGTGGTTGGTTAATGCGGCCACCAACGACTTGAAAGGTCAAAATAGGGGTAAGGCCAGATCAATCCGACCCACTCATGTCAACCCCAGGAACTTTTGCAAAGGACCAGGCCTTCAAGTCTAAGGGCATATGCACCACGACCCCACCATTGGAGGGAGTATTGATACGTTTCCCGGTGCTTGTAAACTGTAGTCTTCGTAGCACAATCATCAGTCACCTTCACTACTAAATGCGGCTCTAGAAGCTGCTCCATGACGGCGACCAATACTTGACATTAGCTATTTAGGCCGGAGCTGGCAGATGTCCCGCATCGGAAGCTTGACAAAAGTATTCCTTTGCTCTCCATCCACTGATTTGATGCGGACTGATACTGATAGGGTTGATTATTAGTGCGATGATGGATCGGGCCATCTGCACGGGAGTCGCTACCTGAAGAGAGCGCAATATTCAAATGCACGTAAGACCGACCCATCGATCGCCCTTGAAGGCTGTGATTCAACGAAAGAATAAGAACGCCGGGCGACAGGGGAATTGATGCTGAGTTAGTGGGCACTCGGGGCGTCGGGTATAATATGGCGATAACACACCGGTTTCAAGGACATGTTGCGCGGACCAATCAGCAATGTTGAGCGAGAAAAAGTACCTGCTGAAGCAGTCACTACCCGGAACTCCGACAGGGATGAAATCACGTCATTTGAGACATGTGGGCGAATGTTGGTCCAGTCCAACACCGTGTGGCGCCGCCACCACTCTCCATAAAAACGAAGACATAAGAAAGTCCTTCCTCCCCAGCCCTCTCTGAATTCTTGCACCAATTATAGAGGCTCTGGTACGCCGAAGGCTGTACGGGCGCACTCTCGACCTTGGCGAATAATTAGAAGAGCAAAAATGCGCGATGATTACCGTGAGTCCAAACGAGCCTGGCCAGCGCCGAACAGATATGAAAAGCCACAATCTCACCTTTTCTTATTCGATAAATCCTTCACTCTATTGCATATATCAGCCTCCGAATGCAGCCGAGATTGCAACAGCAAATCCCGAACTCATGGACACCATATCTCGAAGGCACAGAAGAATCTGCATAGCTCATATTCATTAATGGCTGTCTCACAAATATGCCGTCCTCAAACAATCCTGGTATTACGGGGTCTGGATTTCGATTCCTCCGCAAGCCTTCCCAACCCCTTTTATTTTCTATATGTCACGCCGACCTAGCCGGGGATATGTCTGGGCAATGGCTCAAATCGTCAACCCCCTGATGCAGTGTATGCGCTTTTCTCGTCTCTCTTTCTATATCATTTACGGAAGGCCAGTGCCCAATGTGAAGCGTTGGTGTCAGTTCACCCCAACGGAACACAGGACGTTGGGTCAGTTGTCGATTATAGAGCTCCAATCGAGTCTGACAAAGTCACCTTGCCATGACGAGATCCACGAAATCATCTTCGAGCGAGTCGCGTGACAGCATATACGACCTTGAAATCATCGGGCAAGGCGGATCGGGTCTCGTCTTCGCGGTCAACGATACGACGGTGATCAAGGTGCCCATACCATCGCCCTTCGGACTACAGACCATCCAGCGGGAGCGCAAGATCTTCCAGCGCTTCAGCAAGAGACCATCGAAATACGTTGTCGAATGCCGCGACGCGAAACACAGTTCGGGCTTGATCCTGGAGAAATGCGACGGGACCGTTCGAGGCCGCTTGCGGCAGATGGTCTCTGGTGAGGACGGCTTCCCGAGGATCGGTAGCGAAGAGGCTCTGGCCTTGACGCGCCGCTGGGCCTACCAAGCTGCCCAGGGTCTTGCTTATATCCATAGTCATTCAGTAATCCAGGCTGACGGTTCGTAAAGCTATTACCCCCAGTCTCTTACTTTTGATCCTGACGTGACAACAATGCCCCAAGTTGGATGTCACAACATGCTCCTCGATCGAGACAACAACCTCAAACTCGCCGACTTTTCAGGTTCAAGGATAACCAACGAGCCAGACTGCCCGGCTCTCGTTATATACGACATCCGAAGCCGCCTGTCCAATGTCGATGAACCCGACAACACCTCCGATTTGTTCGCATTGGGCTCCGCTATCTACGAGATAGCTACGGGCCACCTGCCCTACCCGTTCCTACCCGCCAAGGAAGTCCAGCGACTGTTCCTGAAAAGGGAGTTTCCCGAGCTACACCGACCGGACATATGCCCGTCCATCGCCAGAGTCATTGGGCGATGCTGGTCCGTGAACACACCAGACGGTTTCAGCTCGGCCAAGGAAGCCGCCCGCGAATTACGTTACAATTATGACGGCGATAGAACGCAGTATCAACAAGTCATTGAACAGATACCGTCAGTGATCGAAACCAAAAGAAAACATTCCAAGAAACGGGAAAAAGCCACCGAGATATCATCCGGAAGTGGCCACTCGTCGCGAGGCAGGAAAAGTGGTGGGACCAGTAGTCGCTACTATGAGGATGCCGGCAAAAGGGCCGAAGAGCATCGTTTCAAGTCGAGTTATCACCGCAAAAGAAGGAGTAGAGAGAACTTTGCGTATTGAATCGATAATTCCAAGTCTATGTTTTATCATCATTATGAAATCAACGTTTGTCCATTTTTGCTTACACCATGTTTATTGCTCAACACTTGACAACCTTCTGGCTCCGTTGTTTCCCAAGAGGCAACGATACTGATCTCCCGCATACATTCATGGCGCATGGTATCACCTCCTCGCCCTTTTGGCCTCCCTTGATGAGTGTGCTCGGTTGTCTCCTCTTTCTATCCACATCGGCCCCTTGTCCTTCTTTGCTCTCCCCTTTTTGTCTTCTTTTCTTGCTCCCTCCCTCTCTTTTCCCTTTCGGGCTTCCCGGTGCTCGTGTGTGTCCCGGTGGCCATGTGTGATTAACCTAGGCTGATGCGCATGACTCTTTTACCATACTTGGTCAGTATAGGTGGTATGAAGTGTAATATATGGCAAGTCGTACCAATGTGAGAATCACGTACATGATGTCTGTTAGAAGACCTAGTCCGTCTTCTGTGGCTGCCTGGGATATCATCGTCCGCATCCTGCAAGAGCCCGCGAAGCTCAAAGTCATCGTTTGACATCTTACCAGACGGTATCATTAGTTTTCTGACACATTGACCCATAGGTGTATCTACGTTGGGGGAACTGACCACTATTTTTGTGACTAAAGCCTTCTTCTCGGCCTTCTCGATGTCCACGCAGGCCGGGCAAGGTATATTCTGACTCGTTGTCATATCCTTCTCCCCGTGGTTAGTGATAAGAGGACCCATCGAGTCGATTGGGCAATGTCGCAGCTTAGGGTCAGTATGAAGGCTCTCAGTGTTCCGCGCTTCGGTGCACTGGAGAATGAGGGTCTCCTTGATCCTGTGCAGGCCTCTATGCTCTTCGTCTCCCAATGCCTCGGGCGGCTGGGAGATCGGATCGGCGGGCAGCTGAACAGGGGGTTGGGCAGGTGGCGGGTCGACGGGCGGGTCGATTTCCATGTCATCAGGCTGCGGAGCAGGGACTATGCGTGCCCGGATAGCCTCAAATATGGTCCAAGAAAGAGACACGGGTGGCTCTGTGCTCTGGTCCGCAACGACAGGGTCATCGTTTTTGGGTGCATTGTGATGCATGCCAGGCGGTACGGCGTCTGCTATTGCTGCCTCATTATGGACAGGGCCGGATGCGAGGTCTCCAAGCCTGCAGTGCAAATATACATGGTTGCGGATTTCCTTTCGACACATGGCTTTGGCGTGGAATAGGAGACTGCCTAGGATATTGATTGGTGTGATCACAACTAATTAGACTGCTTTAATTCTAGAAAACGAACTTCATCACCAAGGCTACGGAAAGGCGAGGCTCCAAGGCCCATTTAAATACACCACCAAACGCCCAATACATCGAGTTTTTCTGTACTCCGGTCTCTGAAGCGATCGTGAGGCTCTGTTCCGCCCGACGACAACGCCAGATGAATAAAGGGAGAGAGATTTTCCAAGTTTTCTGCCTTGCGAGGCGATGATGGTGGTGTCTCTGCTTTTGCAGAGACACAGATTTGTAGGAGTGCACTGAAGGAACGCATTTTTCCCAGGCAGCAACCTTGACATAACAATGACCGGGCTTGATCAGGTCAAGGATGTGCGCAATTACTCACACCGACCTTTGGGGTGGGCGTGAGACTCGGCGTTGTGGCTGGCCAATGGAAACGGCGGTGGATATCAAGCCCATGGAAAAAGAAGGTAAGGCAAACCATCGACACGAGAGATGCGGCCCCCTTCGACTTCGTCTTAGCACCCGCGGAGATCGTTCATGCACGTCATCTGCACCGCAGGCTCAGCCTGGCAAACCCATCGCCTGGGAGAGGTGAGACTGCGACCTCTGACCGAGATTTGCGCTACATATCAAACCATACTACTTTTGAATCAGGCGCTGCATCGACTGGAACCGGTCAGAATTGCTTTTTGCATCAACAACGTGAACGCATGCACTCTAAGGTAAACGTTTTGAATTTGGCAGGCATGGTGGATTTGAAGTGGTAATATATCTTATACTACATATAAAGACGGATCTGATGACCAGAACGATGCGAAATCCAATGACAGAACGACGGACTAGACGAGAACATCCGGCAGCTGAGCTGGGACCGTTCACGACCGTTTTGTTATACAAACAGGTTGGGTCTGTATCCTATGACAGTAACATAATTTGACGAAACAAGTGAGATCGGCATATAAGCCACGATAAGGCAGCCCCGTAAGCTTGTCCACCCTATAATGTGCACACTATAGGTAAATTACCTGTATATGCACTCTAATGCGCATACAATAATAATAACGACGAGAAGGTGCTTCCCCAGTTTCCGGGCTGGACATGTATCGGGCGATTCCACCCCCTTTATAAACCGGAGTAAACATTAAAAATTAATATATTACTTATTCTAATATTTAAGATATCCTAATTAGTCTACTTAGTTATATAAATAATATAATTTTGCCTACCCGGAGAAAGGGGGGTAATCATAAAGCTGCAGGAGGTGTGTCTATTTGCCCTCATCAGCCGCAGTCTCAAGAAAACATTCACCGCCTAGACTGCCCAGTCTATTTCTGGAAATATGGCAGTCGTCCAGGTATCCTCCATGCGCATCATCAGCTCAGGAAACTTGATCCCGGAATCTGAGATAAAATTAAGTCCTTGACATACCTATGCGCCACAAACCAGATCTAGTACCCCAGAGATCGGATCTGCGCAATTTCTGCGAACTGACGAGAGCTGGTAGCCAAGCAAATGGCATGAATCTATGAAAATCCTGACTCCTGATGAGGCTGGTGCAACTGAAACTTGACAATTCTTGAAATGGCTGAACGAATTGGAGCTCAGAGTAACCCTCCCTATATGTAACAACACGAAGATGCATTCTTCTGCAGCCTGGTCGAGACCCCTCACGATCACATATCTTGTCAAACTCCGTAAACACTAGGCTTCGAACGCCATTCATGGGTAATAACCATGTTCACAATTGTGAGGCATCCAGGTAGCTGTCCAAATCACCACTCTTTCGCTCACGCCTATTAAGCATTTAAGACGACTCTACTTAAGATGAAGCAGAATCTCAAAAACAACAGCATGATCGGGTCAGTGTGAAATAGCGTAATCCTGGATTCCGAAATCATCGTGTTCGAGGAAATTCACCAACTGGTCATGCACGGCTTCCTCTTGAAAGCATTTGAATGTTAGATAGTTGAGGCAGAGCGTTGTCATCAACCGTTCGGCCAGGTCAATGGTTATGTAGCCAGGTAAGTTTGTCATATACCTGGCCAATGTCAGTATTTGCATAGCGTGAATCCTTGTTTCTAATCATGACTGAACAGGAGGCGGTCACATGGACGAATTCGAATCGATCACCGGGGAGAACCTCAACCAACGAGCCGCAGATTTCCTCCACTCGCGTTACCAGCATCCGAACTTTCTCGAATACCTGCTCAGCCATGTCAATAGACATGGCTGCTTGTAGCTCGCGCCATCTCAGCGGTCTTCTGGAGCATATCATCAGCGATAGAAGCTTTTGGGCCACATCCCTCTCGTTTTCGTTCTGGTTAATACATCGAGCACGCTCAAAGTACGGCCGTAACTGTTGAAAATTATCAGATCCGAGAAAGTCTTCAGTTGTTCTGTATTTCCGAGAAACCACTCACGCTTCATCAAGGCCTCGTGGTAGCCGGTGGCACTGCTCTTGTAGGTAATGCAGGCTTGGATGAGATTCCAAATGATACATGATCAATCTTGCGTATAGAAACATGCCTGGCCTGTTAGCAACCACACAGCAACAACAAGGTATCGAAATGGGACTTACCGTCTGACCGGTCCTTCAATTTCTGGCCCAGTTGGCAGTTTTGCTTCGGCTCATAGTCCGAAGAAAAGCGAGACAACCACTGGGGAGTGACGACTGGACAATCATAGTCTCCTTGGTACGTCCATTCTACCCATTGAAGTTCTCCATCAGAAGCCACCATGTTAACGCCTGTATAGGTTTTTCCCTGGGGCTCTTTATTGCTTATGTGTATAGCCTCTGTTCTGGGGCTCGTAGGGTCCCCTGGGCCACCATCTCGCCAACCACATATCTCAATTACAGAAAGGTAGGACTCCGACTTGCAACCCTACCAACCTTTTGTCACACATTAGAGGGAGATTTAGCATTTCAACATAATTAGGTTAACTTTGCCGTTATACTCATGTGCCATTTTGTGTATGGCGTGATCAATATCTATGTGGTGCTTTTTTACAAACGAATATTTATAATTAACCACCGGTTTCGGATTGCTGCCCATGCAACCCTTGTTGCAATCAGTATCTTCATAATAATATCCTTCTTTGTATGTCTGGACCCCTTGGGCTTGGGTAGGACAGAAGTCGCTAATGCAAACAGTTGACGGTATTCGATGCCCGAGACGTCAAGACATTATGGACAACACCAGCGGAACTTGAAGGCACAGAGTACTTGCCAGGGCTTTATCCGCCTACACTCTTAACAGCATTTGCCGCTTCAGATGTGTTTTTGGATCTGTGTATACTGGGCCTTCCCATTCCCACAATTTTCAGTCTACACATGAGCATACAAAGAAGAATTGGGGTTGCCGCAATCTTCTTTCTGGGTGGCTTGTAAGTATCCTGGTCTCTCGTCATTTGGATCAAGCTCCAAGCTCACCACTTCAGCTGCCTGGTATGCTCGGTGGTAAGGCTTTACTACACATGTATCTTGGCCAACTTCAACGATGAACCCATAGAGGAGAAGCAGCGTGAGCCAGTAATCAAATATGTATTCTCACTTCGAAGCAGTTCCTCGGAAATCCATTCTGGACATTGAAATTCCAATACTGATCAACACAGTCTACCACTTGGGCAAGGCAACTGGAACGAGATGAAGGGTTTTACAACAGCTCAGGCACTTCCGGGGAAGGAACATGGTCATCTGGGATCACAGAACCAGAGCAGCGAGGCGATCATGGTTCAAAGACTATTCGATTTGCAGCATCGGTAGGTGTGTGGATTGAAATGACGGATATATCAGGATGATTCATGCAGCCACTGGACCATTCAAGCAGATTAGCAGCACGTCGACACTCAGTAGTACTTAATGGGAAGATAGGCAACTTCAATTATTACATGTTTGACATTGGAGTTTTTGTTAGCAACAGTCAGACGTTCATCGTAACTTGAAATAACCTTGAGTTTGGATTCTTTCATGTAAAATACATTATAGAAATACTCTCTAATCCTTCCCACTATCTATTGCTGGTTGCGAAGTAACGATTGGTAACGAAATCAGTGGACCTTCACCTTGCATCCATGGGCACTCTTGCAGGTCAACTTCATTTCCCCCTTCCAGTCTCGATTGTCCGCGCTGACAAAGTGCTCAATGACTTGGGAAAGACGCGCGAGCACGTAGGATGCCTCAATTAGCGCTTTTTGCTGGCCTAGGCAAGCCCGGTTACCCGAACCAAACCCAAGGAATTCCCATTGTTTTGGTTTGATGGAGTCCCAGCGCTCAGGTCGGAAGACTTCAATATCACTCCCAAATACCTCAGGGTTACGGTGAAGGGCATAATATCCCATGTTCACCGCTGTGCCTTTTGGGATGAACACAGGGCGGCCTTGGTGGATACCACCACCGACTGGGAGCTGCGTATCTCTCAATGCTACTCTACCAAGCAAGGGGAATATGGGATACATCCGTAAAGCTAGAGTACGGTCAGTCAAATGGCCATGCATCATGAAAGGGATCACGCCTCTTACTCTCGTGTAGAATATTTTGGATCAACTTGGAATTCAACAGGGTTCCCACAGAAAGATCGCTTTCTTGTTTACCAGCGAACTCAAGTCGAAGTTGTGCCCAATGGACGGGATGTCGGGCAAGTAAGAGCAGTGCATTCGTTAGAAGCTCGGAGGTTGTATCCTGGGCGGCCATCATAGCTTGGATGACCTGGTTCCTGATGAATATGGCGTCATCAGTCTGGGAAGAGACGACACGCATCAAGCTCTTGCTTCGCAGTGAATTGTCTTCTTCGTATGCTTGACCGATGTAATAGTCGATGAAGCTATGAGACCTACTGCAGGCATTGTTGTATTTAGATTTGGGGAAGAGTTTCCAGAGCGGGCCAAGCACGACTCGAATCATACTGTAGAAAAGAGCATCGTGGAAGGACTTGACGAACTCGTCGGCCGTGAGAGGTGCGGATGAGGAATCATCCGAGGGATCAACACCAAGGACGAAATGCAATGCGGTATTTAAGAACTGGAACATGGTCTTAGCTTGGAAAGGATGAGTAGATCTGCACGGGTAACTCACCGTAACATAGAGTAAGGGCTGCAAGTCGACAGAAGCATTGTCAGCTGGCAGTTCTTTGACAAGTCGATCAACTTCTTTCCTTAGAAAGCCTAAATCCCCTATGTTGCTAGATTCGAAAGATGGCCTCAGTAGCTTGCGTGAGTGACTCCAGGTATCGTCATCCGTCGTGATGAAACCCTGGCCACAGAAGGGTCCCAAGCCGGGAAGTCTCATGGGTTCGACGCCGAAATCCTTGGACGTGTTGATGGCACGGAGGTTCTGCGTGGCGATTGTACAAACGTCTGGAAGCCTGACCCAGGATCGAACCTGGAACGTAGTTCCGTATCGTTCATACAGGCGGTAAAGAAAGGGCACATCCCCGTACATGCCTTGCTGGAAGTCAAATCCAAAGAAAGGCTCTGTGGTTAGATGCGTGACGGCGGGTTCGCACCCATTGCTTCGAACGGAGGCTTGCCGTAGCCGCTGGCGTTGGAATAGATAGAATGCCAGTAGGACGATCCCCACGATTGCGGTGTTAAGCGCGTAGCCCATCTTGCTTGCAGTTTGTCGGGAGCATGATTTGATGAGGCAGCAAACAGAGTTAAGGCGGGGATTTACCAGACTCAATGTTGGATGTTGGATCTTGGGTTGGAGAAAACCGCCCCCTGCGGTGCCTGTGTCACCCAAGGGATGTCGGCCCAATACCTTGCCCCTTGTGGACGACGATGCGCCAAACCTAGTGGTGTATCCTCTGCTGCCCTATGGGGCCCAAGGATGGCATCTGCAGTTTCTCTTCCACTGTTAGGGTGTTTGGGCGAGGATACGTCCTTGCGCAGGCCCTAGTGGCGCGGGGTTATGAGCCGGCTCTACGCTAATTCTACGCTAATGGCAGGGACCCGGTGCCTGTGCCTGGCAGCCTAGTGCCTGGCCCCCGCTACAGTAGTAGCGCTAGCAGCTAGTGCGCCGTAGAGTGTGTATCCTGTATCCATTATCAAGCCATTGCAAACATAACATTTAACGTGAATGCTTATTTCGACGTCCGCTGGTAGACAATGGACTGGAATACTAATAAATTTGGATAATTAGTTCCTGGTGTTCTCAGCTGTCGGGGGACGAATCGTTGATGGGCTGCGTTCATCGTGCGGGGAGGTCGGTATGTCTGTCATGCTGTCTCGGGGGAAAAGGCTAGCTTGGTTGACGAGTGTACATTTTTTTAGCCAATTGGCTAGGTAATATTCTTTCTGTCTTTCACGGACTTTTACCTTTTTGTTTTACCCCGAAACATTTGTAATCACCACGAGATAGAGGTCAGATTTGTCAGCTCAGATTGTCGCCCAGACACCTTGTGTCACAGTGAACGGCACAAGACATCCATCCATGCATAATATATAGTGCAGGCATCTGGACTCATCAGACGACGCTCTTGCACCCCTCAACGCATCCTTGCCAAAATGGTTTCATACAAGACTGTCCAGCGGTCGAACGCTTGCATCCCGTCAACTCTTCCCCAAGGCCTTGCCGCGCTCTTCATCGGGGCGACATCGGGCATCGGACAGAGCGTTTTGCAGCACTTCGTCCAGGATGCACCTCCATCGTCTCGAATCTATTCTGTCGCCAGGCCTCAGTCGGTAGCTTCCCATGAGGTCCTGCTCGCGTCCCTGCGCCAGTCCAGCCCCACCGCCAGCATCAAGCTCATCACGGCCGATATCTCTCTCGTGGCCGAAGTCAACAAGATTGTAGCGGTACTTGCGGGAATGAGGAATAACGGTGATGACAAGCTCGTGTGGGATTTTACTCAGAAAACATTCAGTCGCATCACCGGGAATATTGGTACAGCACACAGTGGACCTGTTTCCAAAGATGAGTTATAAACCTAGCCAGTATCACTTCCATTGTGTCATCCTTAGTTAGCTAGAAATAAGAAACCAGCATATCTGGCATCCCAGGAGGAGTTCCTCGCACTTATCACTAGTTGTTCAATGCTATTCCCTGTCACTTACTTGTCTGACCAGGAACGAATTGAATGATTGCTATTATCATATGTTGTCTTCAAAAGATTCCTGCAATTGGTACCGTTGGTGCCGCTCCTATTCCAGTAGCATGTGGTTGCCAGCCGTCCACCCAAAAACAGTGTTAACACTGATTGGTGTATGCTGACCCCCTAGTCTGGTCGGACAATTGATATGCATCGAGTGGGCGGGGCCGACTCTGTACGTACCGAGAATCGGGATAATAAGAACAGAGATAATAAGAATCGGGATAATATAAAGACTTAATAGCACGTCTCTTAAATAGATTCCAATCTGGATTTAAGTAGTAATAATTATATTCTCTGAAATAGTAATAAACCTGTAGAAGATATGGCTTTAAACACCTCAAACGCCTACTTTCCCGAGTTACTAGACGGCGCCTGCATGATAGTCGGGTCGCTTCTAATATACTCCGGAATCCTTGGCACTTTTATAAACGTCCCCAAACGTAGGTCTGCCGGCCAACGGACACGATGTCTTATCTATGGAGCCCTGTTGATTGACATTCTTCAAGTGGCAGATATTTACGGCCTAGCATCCGCCACTCCAGAAACGTGGGTGCTCATGCCCGCCGCTACCGGACGAAATCTCGGGGCAGGGATTTTCGTCTGGACGATGATCCTGCTGGGCGAGAGAAGGTCGTTGGGGATATTTCTGCTTTGCTGGACTTGGGCGGGAATTGCAGACACGAAGTTCTTGTATGATCATCCGAAGGGAACGAACCATGGGGTCCATATTCGCAACATCGTGATCCTAAGCGTACTAGGCCCCCTTTTGATTAGATCGGCTGCTTGGAGGCGATATTATGTTCAAGTGCGAACATTATGATAGGTCAATTTACAGGGGTCAGGATCGAGACGTAGATGAGTCTTTAAATGGCATCGCAGAGTGGAGAACAGAACTCGTGCCGTGGAGACGAAGATAGTTACATAAGCGCAGTATCTATTTCTTGATTTCCCTCACTAGGGACTAGGCTCAGAATCATTCTAATATACACAGGTCTTCTTTGCATTTTAATGTATTCATTATTTCTTCTAACGGATGCAGAATACCGGACTTGATATTACTAATGCTTCACTTTATAATCTTTGGTACTAATGACGTATCCAGACCTGCATCGGAATATTTGCCGGGCCAATATGGTCATGGCACGGTAATTGGATGATCATCGAGACGGAATTATCCTCCGACTGGTTGCCGAAAAGGCCGTAAAGGTGTATGGCAATCATAGGAGAAGTCCATGGACACATTTATAAAAACATAGTTGAATGCCGACTTTACATTTGATAATGAGAGGCAGGAACTCGAGAGAATACAGTAGCAGTCACCGGTACGAAGTTTCTCTCTTAGATTGAAAATCACCAAGCAACTATTTACCTTCCCTGTCAGAACCAATGGCAACCGCCACAGCTTTCCGTGTGCCTTCCGAAAACTTGGGCATCGCCCGCCTGGAGCCAAACCCACCAGGCTGCATTGGAGTGGCCAACGACCTATTCACCAAGAACCATGAGAAGTGGCACATGTATTTTCGCGATGTAGCTGGCCACAATCACATTCCCCATGCAATCCTGAGTACCCTCGCCATGGGTGGCAATACTTACGACCTGAGAAGGGCTTATGATGATGGTGAGGTTATCCAGAAGCCCATGCCTCCCCTTAATCTCGAGCTCGTCAAAAAACTCAGCAACAAGGATACATTCCGGGTCAAGATGGGGGTCCTCGACGAATACCCCAACTACCTAGTCTTTTTCGAAAAGGAGATAGAGGCTTGAGGTTGGCAGAACGTTGTCAACGAATACTGCTTCAGCCGCAATCACCTCGCCGACTTTATGTTGGCCCAGCTGTTCGAGGGACTGTGCCACCCCATCATCCACCTTGGCTTAGGCACAGCAGGCCTACGGTATGTGCCGAAGCTCCTATCCTACTACTTATTGGTACATCTCTGAACGAATTGCTTATTATGCACACACCTATAGACAAGATGATGAGTGGCCAAGCTCGCTACCGGGTAGTTATCATAGTCGATTGAGATTGGTTTATTGGTTCATATACTACATGTTAAGTCTATGGGGGTCTGGTTATGGAGTTGTTAGTCGGTGCATGATTTCTACGAGCCTCAAGGGGCCCCAATTTGACAGCCCAGTTGTTCTAGGGCTGGGGCATCCAGAAATATAAATAGGCACAAATGCAACTTTTATCGCAAAGCCAAAACTGTCCGATATCGGGTCTCTTGCCTCCCTAACGTGGAATCGCGACTGGTTATGTGAATCGGCAGTGTTTATCAGGTGTTTTATATATTTCTTTTGGATCCAGTGACAAGTCAGCCTCGCCGTTGTGACTCTTAGTTGATCTTAACCACAATCTGTAACTGGTACATATTAGGCCTCGTGATTGGTAAGGTGAGACACAGTTACAGCTGACCAGATCGTTAGCCCTCAGCTGTAGGTAGAGGTAGAGCTCGATGTAACGAGTGCACGTTGGAAGAACTCGCTCCCTTGGTGTAGGGAAGGCTTACCTAGATCGTAGGGCAGTGTTCCTGCGTTTTGAAGCGAAACCTTGTTGTATGCCGATGGATTGGATGAGACCCTGAGAGACTAAAATACCACGTGCGACCATAGTAAGTCTACCTGGAACGTGGGCTGACCGGACACCCCGACCCAAAAGCCTGGAAACACACGCATCGCACTCAGGTTTCTATCGAATGGCTTTAGACATCAGCTATCCAAGAAAAGCCCAAGGCAAATGCCCCCCATCAGGCGTTCGTCCTCAATCCTTCTGATATCACCGACTAACCCTCGGTGCTAATACACAGCCACTCGTATTATTTCAGCTTTACCACACTAGCTAACCGAATACCAAAATAGACACGGTCTTTCGACCCCCAACTGAGCTTGGGAAGGACAAGCCCATGACCAGTAGCGCCGGGGACCAATCAATCATCTATCTCACCACGCCTATCACATGGCGCTGGAAGTCAGCTTGCGTAGACCACCGTCTTTCCAAAGACCGAGCTTTCAGCCGTCAGACCCGCAATTAGAACCAAAAAGGATTCCGTAGCGCTGTTGCGAGCACAAAAGGGAATTTTACTCCCCTGGGAAGAATCATGGCCACAGTGAACCAGGTGATGTGTTCCAATTGAGCCAAAGGTGTCGAGTGCCTAGTGCCATATCAGCGAAATGACTTCAAGGGGCACGTGCCTGTCAGCCTTGACTGCCAGAGGCGTGGAGGCGAAGATAAATAGAAATCATCCATCCATTAAAGGCCAAAGACCTAGGAGCCCAAGAGCACCTATATTTGCTCCCCCATTTTCGATCATGGTCGTTTCCATCAGATTCTTTGGGTTTGTAAGCCTACTGGCCGTTGTTGCCTCAAGTGCCCCTTATCAACTATTCAACCCGCCCCTCGGTCAGAGGCCTGCCGGTTAGTCATTTGGGATTCCTGGCCAGGCTGCCACCTATGACTATGTGGTCGTTGGCGGCGGGACTGCTGGTCTCACTGTGGCATCGCGCCTGGTGGAACAGAATGCCGGTTCGGTTGCTGTCCTGGAAGCCGGTAGCTTTTACGAAATTAGCAACGGGAACCAGAGCGAGATCCCAGGTTTCGCGTCCATGTACAGCTTGAAAGATGTCCACGACTGGCAGCCCCTGGTCGACTGGGGTTATATTACTGTGCCGCAAAAGGTTAGTTTATCTTGTAGTACTTCTCTTGCTCAAGTTCATCGACATACTAACCGGCTGTAGGGTGCACTTAACGAGCCGATGCATTATGCGAGAGGTTAGAATCTTGGAGGATCTTCAGCCAGAAACTTCATGGTAAGTGGTATTCGTTTTCTTCTGTGTCAAGGCTCCTCTGACATGTCTGCTAGGTATACCAACGCGGTACCGAAGGCTCGTACAAGATGTGGGCCGATCAGGTTGGAGACCAAAGCTTCTTCCCTTTTTGAGAAGAGTCTCAACTTCACACCGCCAAGAAACGAAATCCGCCCGGCCAATGCCACGCCGCTCTATGACGCGACTGTTCTCGGCGATCGCAGTGGGCCGGTCGATGTTGCTTACCATAACTATGCCTCTGCCTACGGCTCTTGGACGGCGAAAGCCATGAAGGAGATGGGCATGAGCACCATCCCCGGCTTCAGCAGCGGCAAGTTGATAGGACAGTCGTACAGTCTGTTCAACATCCAAGGAGACACGATGCGCCGTGAGACTTCGGAAACGTCCTTTTTACAAAGTACATTGGGCAACCCGGACTACTATATATACATCAACACCCTCGCCAAAAGGATTATCTTTAATAATAAAAAAGAGGCCATTGGTGTCGAGGTTGATACTGCTGGGCTCCAATACAAGATCACGGCACGAAAAGAGGTCATCTTGGCGGCCGGAGTTTTCGGCTCACCGCAGCTCCTACAAGTCTCTGGTTTGGGGCCTGCCAGCTTGTTGAAGGGTCTGGGTATCCCCGTCCTGTGCGACCTAAAGGGAGTCGGCAAGAACATGCAGGATCATATCCTATTCGGCGTCTCGCATGCGGTACACGGCCCCACTTCGTCCTCTCTGAATGACCCGGCCGTGTACGCGGAACAAGTACGGCTATTCAACGAGGAGGCCAGAGGAATGTTCTCGTCGCCGGGCGACTACGTCATCGGCTGGGAGAGGCTGCCCCTGAGCTCGCTGCGATCGATGAGCAATGCCAGCGTGGGGGTCCTCGAGACCAAGTACCCGGCCGACTGGCCCGACGTGGAGTACCTGCCCAGCCCCGCCTTGCTGGGCGAGCAGAACGTCCCGGTGGACTCCAACGACGGGCACAACTACGCCAGCATGGTGCCCATCCTCGTCAAGCCGCGGTCGCGCGGCACCGTAACCATCACCTCGGCGGACGCGACCGTACACCCGGGCATTAACCCGGGCATCCTGACGGACCCGGTCGACGTCGACGTGGCCGTGGCCGCCTTCAAGCGCGCGCGCGACTACTGGAAGACGGACGCGGATATCACCACCATCATCCACAAGAGCTACAACACGGTCTGGCACGTCGCCTGCACGTGCGCCATGGGCAAGCCGGACGACCCGGATGCCGCGGTGGACGTGAAGGGTCGGGTATATGGCGTGAAGAAACTGCGGGTTGTTGATGCGTCGGCTTTCCCTTCTTGCCTCCCGGCCATCCCATTGCTACCATCTGTGAGTTGCACCCCCCCCCCCCCCTCTAGCCCTTCTCCAGAAAGCACTCAGAAGTGCCAATCTACTTCCTATTCAAACGCCTACTTCCCCTCGTACCGATGTCGGTCGTGCCGGGAGGCCACCGGCCCTTCTTCGAATTTATGAAGGACTGTGAAGACCAGACCAAGGCGCTGGTAGAGCTCCATGGCGCCCCGAACGGCAGCGGCGAGGAGAAACCTTCTTCTCGGGGGTCATCGCCCCCGCAGACCCTCGTGGACCAGATTCTCTCGTCCTCCCTGCCCGCCGAGTAGAAGGGCTACAAGCGGGTCAACGACGAGGTCGGCACTGTGACGGGCGCTGGCTTTGAGACGGCGTCCAACACCCTGCGCCATATCGCGTACCACGTCTACGCCAACCCGCCCATCCTGGCACGCCTGCGGGCCGAGCTCGATGCGCACCCGGAGACGTGGACCGCGGTAGCGGGGGCGAACGGGTCTTCTCCTCCCAACAGGGCGTGGTCTTGGGTCAAGCTGAGCCGACTGCCGTACCTGACGGGCGTGATCAAGGAGGGGCTGCGGTTGACCCCGGCCATCGTGACGCGGATGCAGCGGGTCGCGGACCACCCGCTTGAGTACCGCGAGGCCAAGACGGGCCGCGTCTGGGCCATCTCCGCCGGCACGCCCGTCGGCATGAGCATCATGGTCCTGCACATGGACGAGGACGTGTTCCAGCAGCCGCTGCGATTCTGGCCCGAGCGCTGGGCGGACGAGAGGGACGAGGAAGCGCGGAAGCGACTGGACAAGCACTTTGCGCCGTTCTCGCGTGGAACGCGCATCTGCGTCGGCATGCAGTAAGTAGGGGTTGTTGGATTTTGCCTCCATCCCGAATTTCTCTTGATTTCTTCCTTCTCTTCCCTGTTTTCTCATCTGTTGCGATCTAAAACTGATACATCCGCTCCAGTCTCGCGTGGGCGGAGTTGTACCTGACTGTAGCGATGCTGGCCTCACAGTTCGAATTTGAATTCACCGGCGGAACGGGCCCAGAAGATGTCGAGTGGCTCAATGATCGGTTCATCTTGGGAGTCAAGGGGAAGAACGGTATACGTGTTCTCGCTCATAAACGACAGGCCTAGTTTTCGGACTTTCAACCGGGGATAAATGTGAGTGCACCGGCGTCCCTTGTATCAAGTCTTCACCTGCTCATGCTTGGATACCGGTGACTGACTCGCTGGTAGTGTGCGCCACAACTTCCGACGAGCACTACCTGCGAATATTGCGCGAGCCCTAGACTCTATGGTCGAGGGGTATTGCAATGAGGCCAAGAGTCTGGCGGAGGAGAGGGCTGCTTATACAATGGCTGCTACTTCTGGGCGGATGCGGGTTGTCAGAGTTTTGACCAGCTGGACAAAATAGTGTACCACTTTGCGAGTATGAAAGACATGGTGTTTACTGTCCCTCCAGGGGCATGAGGTTATAAACTGCACCAATTTGAGTGATGAATTTTGTTGAGTATTATAAGGTTAATTGATCGAAATACTCCTTCCCGTCAGCCTCGCCGGCGTCCTTCCAGGCCCTTGGCAACCCTTGTCAGTCGCTGCCGGCTATTCCTCCTCCTCCTCGCAGGCATTACGTACTATGTCGGGCCAGTCCGTAAGACGGATCCGGCTGACGAATACGTGGCGGTCTGGCTCCATCGCCTTCGTGGTATGGCCGCGGAACAGTCGTTGTTGCGCGAGGAGGAAGTCCTTCTTCTCCTTCGACAACGACGAGATCGTGCCGAGGAGTCGACAGCTAAGCTCGTAAAGCTTGATCTTGTTATCTCCGTTAATAATATCGTACCACCTCTTGCGCTCGTCCTTTAACTCTTTCCAGAGGGAGGAGAGAGTCTGGTGGTCGAATTTTGTAGTCTTATACCACACCTGCTCTGGCGAGGCGTTCTCGTGGTCGAGACGGTTGAGCGCGTAGCGCTTGGGTGTGAGATCTGTGTCGGGGTTGGAAGGGAGTTCTATCGTGGACGCAGGGTAACGTGTGCGCAAAGAGTTGGTGATGAGATTTGGTGGTAGAAGCTGGTTTGAGGACAGCTTGAAGTGGTGGTGAGACATCTGGCAGAGAAGGATGCCAGTCGTCCTTTTATGTGCCAGTCTCTGAGTCACCATTCGGAGGAAGGTTGAGAAGGTTTGCGCAGGCGCCGGTACGTTGGCTGGCGACAAGGTTTTTCGATCTATAGGAGTTATCTTTGATGGAAAGTTTTTGAGAGTCTGGAAGGCATTAGGTATAATGCGTTCTTTTGAGTTAGTATTTGAGAGTATATCACGCTGCGAGTCTTGGTTTCTGCTAAGGTATTGAACCGGAGAAAAACATAAAAAAAACAAAAAACAATGGTGTTTACTGTGGAGAATGATATTGCCAAGAGCATGGAACTTCGAGGGTTCCGAGTTGAACTGACACGGAAGAACTGAGAAGGATTATTTAGATCTAAAGATATTCATAGCATAAGTAGTTATATTCGAATTTGGGCTTTACCTCTTTATTTGGAATTATGGGACCCAGTCAAAATGCCATTTGCAGTAATTTTGCCCCTCACCCTACCTCAGTTATCCCTCCTTTTTCGATAACGAGGGTGGCATTCCACGCGCGGAGCATGCCAGGAGTAGACTAGTGCGTATTCATTGGCTACTCTGCCTGCTGTCATGTCTTTCCGAGTTCCATATCTAGCATCGCAATACTCAACCGTTCGCGAGCCGGGTGGTGAGTGACAACGGGGAAGAAGATGGAGAAGCCGCGTCGCTGGCTGTCTACACCACGGCCCTGCTTTCGAAAGACTAGGTGGGGACTGGCGGTCTCTTAGGCATGTACGCGACGACCAACGGCGCGACCAACCATACGCTTGACGCTTACTTTGGCCGGTGGCGGTACGAGCCGGTGGCGCAGGTCATTGGGTACGATGTCGTGGTGCCTGTGGGGGTGAGGTTGTAGCACCTGTGGAATGAAGTGATACATGGTAGAAAGGTTGATGATGATAATAGTAATTCATTCTTATTCAAAATGATTGGATGTCTTTTGTTGAGCCATGTGAACCGCGAATTTTTGATGACAGCTGATCCCTTTGTGTGAAAGGATGCATGAAGAAAGCGCAATGTAGATAACAAAATTTCCAATATCCACTGCTGTTCCCAGAACCCAAAATGATGATGATCTGAAAAACACGATGAACTAAATGGTACAAGGACATAATATTCAAGGCAAACAGTACATCAAATACATTGTTCTGGAAATCAAACAATGGTCTGGCTATATAATATAAAGGAGTGATCAGGCAGTTGCATACGAAAGGGGCAAAAAGTGAAAAAGGGCAAAAGGGCAAAAGAATAAACAACTGATCAGAGTGGGATTCGAACCCACGAGGATTGCTCCACCAGGAATTGGTGTTAAGGTTGACCTTAACCTGGCGCCATAACCAACTCGGCCATCTGACCGAACTCATGTCGTACTGTTGCGATGATGTAGTGGTCGGTTACGACGACTTAAGACGGGCAGTTCGTGGCCGACCTTTGTGGTGAACGCTTCCCTACTCAGGCTTGTGCCGTGAGTTAACAATGGTGGGCGACTCACTTTGTTGGACCATATTCATAAGCTGATAAAAGATTGTGTGAATATGTCCATGGGGACAGACAGGGATCATGGGTTGGCCGGAGGTGTAGTAGACGAAGGTGTGAGGTAATGATGTACACATATCAGGGGTATCCAAATTAGCTGCAGGTGAACACGTTATTATGTCTCTGGTCCACTCTGGCGATGCAGTATAACTCTCTGAATGTAGATGGGAAGTGTGGCAAGTTCCTGATGCCGGCTACTCTCTTCTTATCTGGTCTACTCTGAGAAGTAACCACCCAACATAAGTACGAATACAAGTGCATATCTTCAAATCAGTCAAGTTAATGATGCCGTTTTGAATCAGTTCTCCACTTTCCATACCTACCGTTGATCCCGTCTTCACCCTCTTTAGCAGGGAGTTCATCCCATGAGTCTTGTTGATGACAGTTGTATTGGAGGCTGGCAGTGGGAATTGCTGCTAAGTTGACCCCAGATAACAATCAACATGAGTCGCAGGATTCGGCAAGTGATGAGCGACACCGAGTTCAGGGTGCACGCGTCGAAATCTGCACGAACTATGAAGATTTCGTCAGCTTCCAAGGACGAAGCCAACCTTAATTGTTCCACAAACATCTTGGATTTGCTCCTGGGTCGTTTGTCTCTGCTAGGCAAGCCTTATGTGAACTGTGAGATACTGAAGAAGTGTCCCAGACTCGTCCATCGCCAGTCTTCATCGGCACTATTTAGACAGCGGCATTGGAGACGATTAGGGCTGTATTCCTCTGTATTTATCTGTATGCCCAGTATGGACCGGTATACCAGGGATGGAGATCACCGTATATCTGTGACCCGAACACCACAGCTACTTACACAACCACCGACGTTGAAGAAGTACGTTAGTAGTTCATCTCGTGGGGGAGATGCAAGGACTGGCTGACTTCGACCTCGTCCAATCATGTGTTAGTGGATAGGGGTTGTCCCCCCTGCATCTTGGCTAGAACCAGGGGGTCGGTCACCCCTGTCGAAAACGGACTTGTACCGAAAGTCAAGCAATGACGGGTTCGGGCCAAGACCCAAGACCGTTGCCGTTAAGCGTTAAGGTAATTGTGACGGGCCGCAACTGTAAAATATACTTTCTAGGCGTATGTATTAAAACTTATAGTTTTCTATGGATTTTTTACTAGTATCCTGTAATTATTCCAACCTCACTCCCAGTAAGAAACTCGCCGACCCTTTGGCTGGCCCTTGAGACGCCCCCTCCCCCTAGTGATTCCACAACGATCCAAAAGTGCTAACTGGGAATTAGTCATATATCAGTGTCCCTTCGGATGTCTGCAGCGCCATTATTACGACATCCAAGGGGTCGGTGTCTGGCCTCGTCAAATCACTCGAAAAGGGGGCAGTGGTCAAGCGTATCAACCTGTCCGGCCGCTACCACCATTCCATGCACTTGCCTATGTTCAAGAAATTGCTCGAGATCTGCGAGTCTCTCTCCCTATTTCAGTTCCCCCAAACGACACGACCGCTAGTACCCCTGAGGCGAAGCGATAGCGGCGCGTTGGTAGCCCAAGACGAGACGCCACTTCACGAAGTAGCCCTCCGCTGCATCCTGATCGAGATGGCGGATTAGCACACGACCATGGTCAAGTTCTTGGAAGACATGGTAGCCAAGGCGACCACGTCAAGGGGTGATAGCTTGAAGTTGCAGAAATTTGTGCTTGGATCCATGGACTGCGCGCCCCGGCCCGCGTTCGCACCTCTGCCTGTCCAGCTTATACGGCCCACGGCAGTTCCCGAGTCCTCGTATGCCTACCCAGACGACGCCATCGCCATCGTGGGCCTGTCGTGTCGTTTCCCAAACGCCGAGACGCCCGCCAAGTTCTGGGAGATGCTCAAGACCAAGCAGACGTCCACACTGTTAGGACCCGTCGACTCTTTCGACTGCTTTTGGAGTTGGGCAACTATTTACAACCCTCCTCACACGCGACCGACAACGTGGGCTGCTACGTGGGCGTCTCTTCTTGCGATTACGAGGCTAACGTCAACTCACGCGACCCCGCGGCATTCTCCTACACGGGAACGGCCAGCGCCTTTCCCAGTGGGCGCATCAACCACTTCTTCGGCTTCACGGGCCCGTCCATGGCCATCGACACGGCGTGCTCGTCGTCGGGCGTCACCATCCATACCGCCTGCCACGCCACCCATTCCGGCGAGTGCGCCATGGCCCTCGCGGGCTGCATCAATCTCATGACGGAAGAAGAACGCGCCCACGAGAAACTCGGTGCGGCGTCCTTCCTCAGTCCCACGGGGGAATGTCGGTCCTTCAAAGCAGCGGCCAACGGGTATCGGCGCGGCGAGGGAGGCGGCTTCGTCCTGCTGAAATTCCTCTCTACCACCGTGGCTAATAACGACACCATCATCGGCGTCGTGGCGGCCTCCGCCGTCAACAACAGCAAGGGGAAAAATCCATTACTCTCCCAGCCTCTGGCTCTCAAAGCGACCTGTACGAGCAAGTCCTCCAGATTGCGGGGATGCAGCCCTCGCAGATCAGCTACGTCGAGGCTCACGGCACCGGCACAACCAAAAGGGACCCCATCGAGTGCGAGAGCATCTGCAAGGTCCTCGGGAAGTCCCGGCGGCCAAACGCGTCTCCGCTGGTTTTCGGCTCCGTCAAGGGCAAATCTGGTCACAGCGGGGCCGCCTCCGGTGTCTCGGCTTTCATCAAAACCATCCTGATGCTGCAGCGCGGGCAGATCCCGCCGCAGGCCAACTTCACGGTCCTCAACCCCGCCATCCCGGCGTCGACGAGGCCAACTTGGAGGTTTCGACGCGGATGCGGCCGTGGGATATCTCGTTCCGCGCCACGCTCGTCAACAACTACGGCGCGTCCGGCACCAATGCGGCCATGGTCGTCTGCCAGCCCCCGCCGCAGCGCGCGGTGAAGCAGCAGCAGCAGCAGCCTGTTGCGGCGGAACAGATGAGATCCCACAAGTATCCCGTCATCGTCAACGCCAACTCCCCCGCCAGCATTTGCAAGTACTGCGAGTCGCTTCTTGGTCTGGTGGATGCCCAGCAGCACACCATCGGGTAGTCAATGGTCCCCGCTATTACCTGTCAGCTGGCGCGGTCGCAGAACCATGGCCTCGGCTACCGCCGCGTCTTTGCCGCCGGCTCGGTCGAGGAGCTAAAGGCAGGTCTTCGCGGCGACGGTCAGGGGCGCTCAGCCGCCGCCATCACGTACATCCTCGAGGCCTTCAGCAAGCTCGGATGCGATCTGCGCCACATACAGACGGGCAAGATGCTTTCGTCGATCTCGCACCTGCCCAAGTACCGGAAGCTGTTGGAGGGCGTGTACCACAGCTCGCCCATGTTCACCACGGGCAACGCGCTGCTAGGCCGCTTCATGACGCAACTCCTACAGCAGCAGCAGTCACTGTCCTGCATAGACGGCGACGACCTCCGCATCCTGGAGATCGGCGGCGGGACCGGCGGGACCGCCTACCTCATGATGGATATGCTGCTGGCGCACAAGGTGCAGTTACACTACACCTTCACGGACATATCGGCAGCGCTGGTAGCCAGCACGCGCAAGCAGTTCGAGGCACGCTACAGCCGCGAGTGTCTAGCGCGCCATATGGAATTCGCCGTGCTCGACGCCGAGCGGCCAGCGCCGGCGGAACGGGTCGGGCGATACCACATGGTGGTGAGCTCGAACTGCATCCACGCGACGCGGGACCTGCGGCATTCGTGCGGGCTCGCGGAGCGGCTGCTGCGGCCTGACGGCGCCGTCTTGTGTCTGCTGGAGCTGACGCGCCTCTTGCCGTGGCTCGGCTGCGTTTTCGGTCTGCTGGACGGCTGGTGGCGTTTCGAGGACGGGCGCACGTACGCGCTGCAGGACGAGACGCACTAGGATTCGGCGCTGCGGGACGCGGGGTTCGCCCGGGTGGACAGGAGCGACGACGGGACGCGGGAGTCGCAGCAGTTCCGTTTGATAACGGCGTGGCGTTGAGGAAAGAGACATGAAGCAAGATAGGGTGTAATGTTGGATGGAGTGTATTGAGTTCTTTTCGTTTTTGAAGATCCCTTATTGTTTGTCACGTAGCCCATCCTCTTATTATTGTTTTCTTGTTCATTTATACCCATCAGACGTAGTAGCAAACGATTTTGATAAATCCGTCAATCTACCAATCAGCATCTTCGGTTATGTTACATCTCACCGCTGTGATGAGCTAATCAGCCAGACTAACCTGCGTGCATTCGAACCTGTTCCCTGATTCCCTCTCTTCCTTCTGGAAGCTTTAGCGAGTACTGCACTACCTTAATTCTTAGTCCTTTCGGTAGCGATATTCTTACCTTACTCGGCGTTTTGCATGCTTTCTGAAGAATGCCTCTCTGGACATGCGATTTTGAGAACTGCCCCAATCCAGCGGTCCGTAATCTGGGCGATTGCGTGTTATGTGACCGCCATTTATGTTCCGACCATTTACAACCTGAGATTCACAGCTGTCCACGGTGGGAGGTTAGTGTAACCACTCGCTTATCCCCCATACCTCCTTTGTCTACTCTGGTTGACCCTCGCATATTCAGGATGCTGAGGCCTACGACCCCTCGGCCCGGATAGCCGAAGAACGAGAGCTCATGCTGCTGATCGAGAAAATCGACATTCCGGCTCTGGAAGCCCGGACTAGTCGTCTGCGCCAAGGCATGCCCTGTTCTATCGCGCCACTCCAGTATGACCGCGCGACGCGCAGCTCCGTCATGGGGGGCATGAACTACCATGTTGAGGTTCGGTTTGAGGACGGAATAACTTGGATCGCCCGCATCCGCAGATTCAATGTCACATCGCCCCCGGCAGCATTGCGCGACTACATCATTCAGAGCGAGGTGGCCACCCTCCACTTTTTGGAGAAGACCGGCGTACCTACTCCCAAGGTTCACGACTTTGCACTGGAGCGTGCCCCGGACAATCCGGTGGGGGTCGGGTTTATTCTTATGGAGAAGCTGCCCGGCAAGTCGTTGAGATGGTCTGTTGCGAGTCCGCAGCAGAGAAAGCAGGTCATGGGCGAGGTGGCGGACATCTTCATCGAGCTTCATAAGTATCCCTTCCCTCAATTCGGGTCCCTCAACATCTCAGGCGAGCACGGGCATCATCAGGTTGGTGCATTTGCCCGAGAGTCACTCACCGACTTCAACGCACAGTCCGAACTACGCGGAACGGGGCCATGCTCGTCCCTGGAGGAGTACCATGTGGCCTCGCTGCGACTGATCCTCGATCTAATCATCCAAAGGGAGATGTACTCCCAGCAGCAAGCCGTGGACGCCTACCTCATCCACCGCTTTCTCCTCGATCTCGTCCCTCGGGTGCTACCCCCAGCTCCACCAGAGGACAACGGCGACGATGTGTTCTATCTGAAGCACGCCGACGATAAGGGGGATCACATCCTGGTCGACGACGACTACCACGTCACGGGCATCATCGATTGGGATTGGGCGCACACGGCGCCGCCCGCACTAGCCTTCAACTCCCCCATCGGCTTCCTGCCCGTCGCGGAGTTCTACGACGGGAACAACGACCTCGGCGAGGACGAGGTCGTCTTCGCACGCCTCCTCGAGGTGGAAAAGGGGCGCCCGGACCTGGCCCGGCATGTTCGGAACGGGCGGCTGCAGCATCGATTCGCCTTCTGCTGCGGGTACGACTTGGCGGATTGGGATGGGTTCCTAGGCCTGTTCCGAGGGCTTCGCGAGGCGGTAGCGGTGGACGCGGGCTTGGATTGGGACGAGTGGAAAGCTGTGGCGTTAGACCGCTACCAGGCCGATACTGGGCTGCAATCGCTCCTTGGCCAATAGTACCGTCTATCGCCCCTGTCCCCTTAGTCATTAGAGGATGAATCGATATAACAGCCGTCCAATCCCCAGAGATGATAGCTGGTTTCTTCGCTATGATGTTATTCAGCCCTGACCACTCTACACTGACCCTGGTGAACGGGACATCCTGACATGCCGGACCACTCTGGGTATCGTATACTCCGCAAAGTGGGCCGTGGCACGTTAATCGAACGTGGGATAGATTGCATAAGCTCATTGGCTAAAACAATATTTCCATGACTCGCTTGCTATCCCAAACATGGGTTGTACTTGGATGCCCAGCAGTTTGACCCGGTACAATATCTAGACCTTTGCCAAGGTACGGGATGGAGAATGTGTTGTCGCTGTAACGATACACCGTCTACAATGCACCAATGTATTCCGCACTACCCAAGCACAACACCGAGTCAGCCAAAAAGGGATGTTCCCATTCTGTACCCATCGTAATTCGGGCCAAATCTCCCAGTCGCAACTGAGCTTGCCAGGATGATGGTCAAGGCCTGTTGAGTTCGGAAGGTTATTAGTTAAAGAGATGATGGGTTCGCGTTGGGCCGTTCGGGTTTGATGTCGCCATCATCGGCGGGCAGATCGAGACCTACTACGACCCGACAACGAGCACGCCCGTCAACGTAGGCGTCAAGGTCTTCTCCCACACCACGGCGACCACCGACTTCCTGCGACGCTTCGACTTCCCCATGCGGCGCTACGCCGCCGAGCTAGCCAAGTACCCCCAGATCAAGTTCGGCTACAACCTGGGCCAGCCCGTGCCCGAGGACCTGATGCTGCCCTTTGGCTAGTTCATGGAGAGGCACAACCTCATCGGCATAGCCCAGACCATGTTCGAGTTCAACTCGGGCTACGCCCCGCTGCTCGAGATCCCCACCCTCTACATCCTCAAGTACCTCGACACGTACGAGCTACAGTCCCTGCAGTCGGGCCAGTCCATGGTCGCCGCCAACGGCGACTCGGCCACGCTCTACCGCAACGCCGCCAAGTTCCTGGGCGCGCGCGTCGTCTACGGCATCAGCGGCATGCATATCCAGCGCCCCTCCTCTTCCTCCTCCTTGGATAGTCGCGTGACCATCTCCGTCGGCAACTCCACCACCGGCACCCACCTGGTGCGCGCCAAGAAGCTCATCGTCCCGGCGCCGCCCACGCTCGACAACCTGCGCTCGGCGGGCCTGGACCTCGACGCGGCCGAGGCGGGCCTGTTCGGCAAGCTGTCGGCTGGCGTCTTCTACTCGCTCGTCGTTGAGGGCACCGGCGTCGCCCAGACTAACCTGCGCAACCGCCACCCGGCCAAAGTCGTCACCATGGCCGCCCACACTTGGGACGTCATGGCGCCCGTCGCGGACATCAAGGCCGGCTTCTACGATAAGCTCGAGGGTCTCCAGGGGCTTAAGAATACGTGGTACATCGGCGCGGCGTGGGCGACGCAGAGCAGCACTACCATCTGGGAGAGGCTAGAGCAGGAGTTCCTCCCCAAGCTTCTTGCTGCTTGGTGAAAAAATTGAATTAAAGACATCCCAGCTGTTATAAGCTGTTTTATAATCATTAGTATAATATAATAGTGTATTGCATATTTGCATTAGTTTCAATTGCATAGAATGCTTAAGTACTTAAATATGGATTCGTCTTGAGATCCTGCCCCAATTATATCGGACGTGAACATCCCTGTGTCTTCACCACCGGATGAGTCAATCGATGAGATTCATTAGACTGGTGGACCCACTAACGTGCGACGCCTGGATATTTTTTCTATGTTCTCTCTGCACGTCGGCCACGACGAGTCGAATACACCCTCATCACAATAATCACCAGCGCAGAGTATTTCTGTTTCCGCGTTTATGTATTTGAATTAGGGTAAGCGCAAGATTGCGACGCCGTCAGTGAGGGCTGACTGGACGTGTTAGAGAAAGCCATCGTCTTCGCATCGCGCTGCTGCAGGTCGTCACCATGCTGGCGTTGAATGTGTGCGAGCCCCCCACACGTTGCCACCTCCGTTCTGTCTAACATAATTAAATTCTATAGTAATATTATTTCGGTATTTGGTTCGTTTGTAGTAACATATGTATGTAGCACCGTTCATGTAGTTTAGGCACTGTCTCCTCTTCAAGACCCTCTGCCTCTACCCGTGCCTCTGCCCCTGCCCCTGCCTCGGCCTCTGCCACTCGCCATCCACAGTTCACGCTCCTCCTTCTCCGCGATCCTCAGCGCCACTCTCGCTCGCCCCTCGTTCAGGATCCCGCGCGGCGTCATGCCCGCGGCGTTGAGCCGATCGCGCAGGTTCGGATCGCCGCTGGCCGCCTCGAACAGATCGAGCACCTCCTCAATGTCCCGCGACACGTCCTTGGTATGGTTGGGGTACTTGTCCGACTGGCTCCGCGGCGCCATATGCGCCGGCGTGTCCTCGTCGGAGTTCACCAGGCTGGGGTCGGCGCCCTGCTCTAGCAGGAACTGTATGGACTCGACGCTCCGCGGGATATTCTGCGCGGCGAGGTGCAGCGGCCTGTTCCCCTTGGCGTCGGCAGTCTCGTTCGGCGCGGCGCCATGCGCGAGCAGGCTGGCAATCAGCGCCGTCGGCACGGCGTTGCCCGGCGTCCCAAGGAGGAGCCCGAGCGCCGTTTCGCCATCGTGGTTGCGGAGCGCGGCGTCAGCTTCGTTCTCGAGGAGTAGGAGGGTAACCGTGTTGCGATAGAACGGCGGACGGCCCTCTTCTGCTTTCGCGGCGTCTGGGACACATGGGCCCGAGAAAGCGGAGGCGAGGTGCAGAGGCGTGTTGCCCAAGGCGTCGGGGTCGTTGACGGGCGAGTGCGGGAGAAGCAGCCTCATGGTTTCGGCGGCGCGACTAATGGTCTGTTCGTTTGGCTTCCTGAATATCCCATTGGCTCCGCAGTTGGCCGCCCAATGTATGGGCAAGCGCCCCTGTTCATCGCGCATGTTGACCATATCCCGCCCTTCGGGCATGCTCAAGAGAATCTTGATGGCTTCAAAGTTGGCGTACGTGGCCGCAATATGCATTAGCGTGGCTCCGATGATACTCGAATTGGGCTTAAACCCCAGCGGCACTTGTAGGGGCGCGCCGAGGTCAATAAGGCGCTGGATGAGACTCGGTCCCGCGTAGGTAATGGCTAAACTCAGCACAGTATCACACAGTCTCGCTCCCTTGTGCTCGAGACGATCGTAGCTATGATAATAGCGATCTTGGACGCTGGCGCCCTGGTCGAGCAGTAGGCCCAAGATTTCTTCACTGCAGCACAGAGCTGTTGCTGGGTCTACAGCAGGCCACGCACTACTCCCCTGGCCAGTGAGGCGGTAGCATGCAACGAGCAGTGGTGTTTGGCCATTGTAATGTGCAGCCGAAATCTCAGAGTGGACATCGTCTGAAGCATCCAGCAGATAGCGTACCATGTCCACATGGAGTGTCAAGCAGGCTTCCCATAGTGGTGTCGTATCCATGCTTGGGGGGGAAAGTAGTTTAGAGCCTGCCGCGGTTTGGGCTTTCTGGTACGCGACGAGCCTGCGATAGACGTCGACGCTTCCAAACCGAATAGACTCCCAAAAGAAGTCGCCCCAGGTCCCTGGATCCTCACTGTCTTTTATTGTATGGTTTTCGAAATACTCCTCAAGTGCTTCGACGTCGTTGGCTTTAACAATTTCGTGTAACTGGGAATAACCATGTGCCCCATACTCGACCGCAGGATCCTCAGCATACGAAGAGAGACTAGGCATGTTCAAAAACAGAAAGAGATATTATAGTGGGAAAAGGGTAAACGATGTTTTGTCTTAAGGTGGAATGGAGGAAAGATTGATGGTCAGGAACCCGTGAAGGAAATATGCTTTATAATGATTTCTGTTGTGGATCTATGCCACTAAGCCACTTGTGGCTGCCTGTTTCCCCAACGGGGGATTCACTAGCAACCCTGAACAGTTAAGGGGCTGCCCCCCCTCACCCCCTAAACATACTGTACAGTCCGGTTATGCCCGTCTTACAAACAGATGCCCGTTTATCCTACAAGTATAGCTATGGAAGGAGTTAGATAGTTTATTATTCCAGTCTTAATAGACGCCCGTGAATCCCAAAGTCATAGCTGTTAGAACTGTCGCCGATCGGTACTATAGATAGTTGGATATATTAAACATTACGCCAGGGGTTCACGCTGGGCGCGCGAGAACCATCTGGGAGGAAGTTGTACCCGAATGCCCCTTCCCTGGGACTAATGATACATGTTAGAATCGAATTCGTCATAATGGGGGTTTCTTTCTTACTGTAGATTCGCATTTCCGTCATAATATGGGTATGCTGCAGGCCCCGGCGAACTTTCAAGTGGCCATAAGAATCTCAGATTTTCCAGCGAAGTCAAGCCGCTGTTGTGTAGATGTCTGCCAAACTGATCAAGTAACTCGATATAACCTTGGGGCCTCACGCCGTGTCTGGGTCTTCCGTTACGCTCACGCTCGGCGATGGCCTCTGATCGATCCCGTCCCATGTACCAACGTCCCGGTCGGGTGGATTGAGGGCATTCTAACGCGTGAGAACGACTGTTGTAATTGCGCATACTGGGTTCCTTGATAGTGTATTACTGATTAGCCATGCGGTCGACCAAGAGATAGAGATGTGTAAATCAGGGTTTGATACGAAGATGCTCGCACTGTAACGCATCAAATGGGAGAAAAGTCCCGAAAGAAAAGAAGAGAAAATAATTGAGTAGAAAGAAACAAATAAGAAAAAATGGAAAATAAGGAATCGAGAAAATACTCACTGCGTTCAATCTTCCGTTGGCGTAAGTATCCGAGTTGACCCATTCAGCTCGATCATGACCTGGTGCTGCTCTTTGAGAACGCTGGCTATGATACATATCGAGCGTGGTAATACCGAGTAGCCAGTTATTGGTAGTGGCGTCCCACCGGAGTGTATTTTCATCGAGTAAAACGTGAAGGTGGAAAACAACCCACCGATCTGGCCGAGTAGTATGTGTGTAGTCACTAGATAGTTTTCGTCATTAGCTCCGATGGACTTGACCTGCTGGGATAAACGTGATATAGTGGGCTGAACGTGACGCGATGGGGTAAACGTGGCATATTGGCATATTGGGATAAATATGACGTAACGGGATAGTGAACTGGACATAAGTAAGGAGGGTAATGTTGACAACACGTACCTGTATCGATCACGTAATGTTTGGTCGGGATCAACACCAACTTCTCGTCCAATCCAATAGGCTACCTCCAGAATGATGTTAGTCCTGTCGTCGTTGTTTTCTATATACCGTGCGTAATGGAAAGATAGGTCCTCATTCAGGACGCCTTCCAATGCACGCGCGATAGTAGGCTGTGTCCCGTCACGACTCCGTCCCACCATGGGAGTGAGGGCGAAATGCCGACGCGCCAGCTCCTCGCTGCTGTTGCTGCTGGATCGACGACTGATCACGCCTCGGGAGTCGGGACCGTACTCGCAGAAGACCTCATTGGCACCGCCGAGACTGTCCATTCCGAATTGCGAGTCCTGCAAATTGCACAGGAAATCCGCCAGGAACGATTCGGGCTCCCACGATGGCGCGCCGTTGTATCCGTTGGGCCAGATGGTGTTGTATACCTCGGTGAAGTTGGCGGCTTGCTGGTTTTCTCCGAACATACCGGCTTCCCGCATCCGAAGGTCGAAAATATCCGCCAATTCCTGATGGAAATGCCGGGAAGTGAGTTGTGTCAGGAGTATCGGCATCAGATACAACAGGGTAGACGTCATATCGGTGGCTCTCTTGAGCAGTGTCACGGCAGCCTCCAGATGGTTGGGGGTGACAGCTTCATGCTTAGCGGTCCAGTCTGCGGGGCAGATCGGCGCGGTGAGATATCTCTGGAGATGGGCATCGAATTGGTCAGCCTCCGGGAGAATGTACAGGATAGGCTCGGACCGGTGCTCGTTGGACGTTTTCTCCTCGGGACCTGCGCAACACCATGCCTTGTATCCCGCAGTGCAACGCGGCAAGTTGGTGCCGTGGCCCCAGTGTTCCCCATCAGAGCTGCTAATGGTGTCGGTCGCGAGGTGCACCTGACCGGCGGGGCAGGAGGCCATGCAATAATCGGACTTTCCATTGGACCCCCCGGCCGGCATGGCGCTCCAGCCGCATTCGGTAAAGGCCTTGGGGACGGACGAGCCCTTACAGCAATAGTTGCGCGTGGCGTAGCACGCCGACAGGCCGCCTGATCCGCTCGGCGCCGAAACGACGAAGTTGGGAAAGTCAGAGGGGCACTTGCCGGCGTCGCCAGTGCATCCCGTCCACTTACATTCCCCCCAAGGCGCCGTCGACTCAGTGTTCGTGCAGCAGGCCGTCTGGTGACCTGAGTGGCACTCGGCGCTGATGGATCCCACCTCGACTTGGCCGGGACCGCAGCCACCGCTGCATTTGCCGGTGTTGCGGTGGCCAGTCCAGCGACATGTCGGCTTGTTGGATGACGGGCAGCAGAAGACCCGGTTCCTGGATTCCCAGCCTTGGCGCAAGCACTCGCATCCATCTGTAGATACACATCGTGATTAGCCATGGAAACGAAAAGGGGCAAGGGGAGGGCGAAATACACACCATGATCTCGGACTTTTTGTCATCACGAACAATCTCGCTAAAGCCATTCGGGCACGTTTCACCGCAGTTGCTCCAGCGGCAGAATTTATCCTCGGGCTTGCCACCGCCACCGGCGGCACGGCTAAAAAGAGCCGGGGTGGCCCAAGAGATGCCAGTGCTCTTATCGATTTTCAACTCGTTGCCTAGCCCTTCGGCCAGGCCGTACGCATTCGTGCCCATGCCATCGTCGTGGCTGATTGCCCACACCATGACGCCGCCGAGACACTGCGACTTGGCAAAGTCACCCTTGAGCTTGAAGGTGTCCTTGTCGTCAAACGAGACCCACTGGTTCTGGCCCCACGTGATGGTCTTGACGGCGGCGTCCTTGTCGAGCACAGGGGTCAGCTTCTCGCGCTTGATGATGTCGGCGATCTCCGAGTTGAGCAGGATGCCCGTCTCCTTCGAACAGGGGCCCTTGTCGCCCGCTGATGCGTAGGTGCAACCAGGGGTGTTGCAAGACCCGATCAGGGTGGTGGTGCGGCCATAGAAGGCCATGCCCAGCGTGATCTTGGAAGCGGGGATGTCGTTGCGCCAGACGAGGTCCAGTGCTCGCTCAATCTCTGTGAGGTTCGTATGGGCGTTCAGGATCGCGCCGGCCCACTCGCCGCCGTCGATATCCCATGTACCGTGGAGGTCGTAGCTCATCACATTGAACCAGTCGACGTACGGCTCGATGGCGGCAATGTCGAAGTGCTGAAGGTACCAGTAGCTGGTGGGGATGGTAATGGACAAGCCGTAGCCGTAGCTATCCAGATATGCCTTCAGGTTCTTGAGGAACTTGGGGAGGTTCTCATAGTCCTCGGGCCGGCCGCTGCGATCATCGGCGCCAGGATACTCCCAGTCGATATCTATCCCTGTGAAGCCAAATGTCGCCATGAACAGTGTTAATGAGGAGAAGAAGACCTTCTGGTAGGTGATGTCTGAGCGAGCCAGGTCAGAGAATGTTGTGACGGTGGCACTGGTGTCGTCATTGAATGTCCAACCTCCAATAGCCAGCCAGACCTGGAGCCCAATGTCTCGGGTCTTTATAGCCTTGAGATCATTATAAAGCTTATAGTCGCTGGTCGACGTGGGCACGACTTGGAAGGTCTTGGGGTCGATGCTGACAAAGGCGAAGTTGATGTGGGTATAGACGCCTTGCGGGATCATCAAAGGGGACATGCCGTGGCAAGACCTGGCGGTAGACCACGACTCGTAATAGCCAACAACGCGTTCGATCTTTTGCGAATCAACGTTGCAGGAAGGTCTTTCGAGCTTCTCGTCGCCACAGAACTTTTCGGTCGTACCGCAGAAGCCAAACTTGCTGCAGCAGACGTTCAAGGGACATTTAGACGACTTGACATAGTCCAGGCCCCAGCCACCGGGGTCACATTCGGCCTTTGCCTCGCAGCTGTTGATGCACTTCTCCTTGCTGCAGTAGTCCGGTCCAGTACCGCACACGCCATTGGCGCCACAGCAACCCGTCTTGCACGGCCTGTTGGCATCGCATTCGGATTTGGCATCGCAGGAGTTCAAGCAGCCCTTGCCGCAAAAGTCGGCACCCCATCCACAGTTTCCGAACTGCGAGCAACAGCCGGTCTCGCATGGCTTGGAAGCACTGCATTCCGTCTCTGCAGGAACCGCGTCACCTATTGTCACAATGGGTTAGAAAATCGATATGAATAGTCCCACTACTTGGGCTTAGACGGCATATCCCACGAGGTTTATCCAATGAGCGCCTCCGAGTAACAGCGGTGTAATTGGTGAATGAACTTCATGAGAGAGTACGGTAGGAAAGGAACGCATCATGAATCAACGGTGATCACGCCAGGCTAGCCCAGCAGAAACAAAAAACTCGAGAGCGAGTTATGCAGAAAGATATGGACGAGGAAACGGCGAGGAATGAATGACTTACAAGTGTTGAGGCAGCCCTTGCCGCAGAAGTCGTTGCCCCAGCCGCAGTTGCCCCATTGCGAACAGCATCCTGATCCCGCGGGGCAGGGTGTGTTGGCGTCACAGGCAGCTATGGCCTGCGAGGACAGAAGGCCAACGAGAATGGCCAAAGTTGCTATCAGCCTCATGGTGACGAAGTAATAGCATGTAGTGCGAACAGGTGAGGCAAACAGTTCATTGCGAGATGTTCGGGGCAGCTGCCTATATGCTTCTCATGATATATCCCTTCCGTCGTGGATGATCTCGTTATAGCAATAAACGGGGTTCAGCGTATGCATCAGATGGCAATGCAATACATATCTAGGTGTCGGAACCTGGGTTGCCGTATTAGATCCGACAGTACCCCCGAGTCAGGGTGCCCGTAGTGATAACCCACTTGGTAGTGGGTATATCGAGCGTTTGGCAACTCCATATGTGCCACGGACTTGTCTGGACCATCACGACCGGGGTTAGTAATCCTGGCGCGGCCAGCGTACCGCGAGAAGTGGTAAGCTAACGAAGCAGCAGAGGATAAAAGACTAAGCTGGACTCATCTATTACACACCGGGCTCCGTACCGCTCCGGAGATTACGAGCCTAGTATACGGCACAGCAGTTGCAAAGCTGCTGCAAAGCTGCGGCACAGCAGAAAAGATTGATGTACGGCCGACGGTCAGCGGGCGGGTGGAGTATTTCATCACGAAAAGTTTGACGTTCCCGAGATCGATTCAATATCACACTTGATATTGTGCCGAATGCATGCTCTTCGGCGGAGCGACTCCCGGAGGTTGCCTAACGCAGTCAACTGTCTTCAGGTGAAGGGTATCGCTCGATCGAGCAGCGGCGGAATGGGCGGTATCATATGTACGACGTCGGCTAGCCTGGGATTGGAGTTGATATATCTAGTTTTCCACCGACGCTCCCACGACCTCTCGTGCGTATACCAGCAGTCATGGTTGGAAATCACTCATTAAATTCCATTGCTGGACGTTGTACCATCATGAAGATCGGGCTCTTCGTCCTGTTGCTGTCCTCCTTCGTGGAGGCAGTGCCATCCGGTGTCATGTACCGAGACCGACTGCATTCGCGCGACACCGCCGTGGCCGTCTCTGGCTGGTCTCTTTTCGCCAAGGGGTCACTGGACAGCTCGAGTCTCGAGCTCAAGTGTAAAGAAGCGCTATACCAGCTCCTCCAGTGCGCCGACGGCGCCGCGGTCTTAGCCGACCGGAGTGATACCAGCGGTGACCCGTCAACCACAGTTTCTGTCTGCACCACCGGCTGCTCCAAATCCTTGGAAGGTTTGCACAACGCTGTCGCCAGATCGTGCGCTCAAACTCCCAATTTGACTCAGGGAGTTCCCTTGCTCGGCATGGTTGATAAGCTCTGGGACAACTGGAACCAGACATGCTTTGCCGACCCGAGCAGTGGCAAGAACTGCAACGGTAAGTCTTTGACATATATCAAGAGCCTTTGACAACCACCCCTACTGACACTCTACAGAGGTGATAGCCGCCTTCCCAGATGTCGAGGAGATGGATGATCTCTCAGACGCGGATGTTTGCTCACACTGCTACGTTCAAAGCTTGGCGATGATGCAGGCCTCCAAGTACTCATCCGCCTATGATACGGGGTTTTTCAAATCGCAGTACAAATATGTAGCGGACAGTGAGTTGTTTTCCAGAAGCGTTGACATGATGACAGGTGCTAACAGGCCAATCCAGGATGTCACCTCAGCGTCACCGACTTCAATCCCACGCCCAGTGTTTTCAACGTGACATATGACAAGCCCGAGTCGACTTGCGTCTCCAGCAACGTCTACGTGACCAAGGCCGGAGACACGTGCGACTCTATATCCCAGGCTCACAAGGCGTCGTCGGCGACCCTCTTTTACATGAACCCGAACATCATAGACTGCTCTGCCATCCGTGAGGGCATCAGCCTTTGCCTCCCGCAGCCGTGCGACGTCCTGCGGACCGTGCAGGACGGCGATACGTGCCTCAAAATTGCCATGGACGCCGGCCTCTCCACACTCGACCTCATCATCTTCAACACCCAGCTCGAGCGCAACTGCTCCAACCTCCACGGTGCCGACCCCTCGTGGGGCGCCACGCTGTGCGTCTCGACGCCCGGCGGCACCTACTCGGGCACGCCGAGCACTGGCGGCCCCGTCAACGGAGGCAAGGGCGGCAGCAAGGGCCACGCCACCGAGGCGGTCAGCCCGCCGTCGGGCGCTGTCGTTGCCACCAACACCACCCTGGCGTGCGGCGCCTGGTACGTCCACAGCGGCGAGCTGCTGCAGTGCGCGCAGATCTGCCTGTCCAACTACCTCTCGATCCACCAATTTACCTCCGCCAACCCTTCCTTGGGAGCGGAGACGTGCGACGGCGACCTCGTCGGGGGCGACGCCTACTGCGTGGCACCTCTGGCTGGTGGTGGCTCTTCGGGTTCAACGACTCCCACGACCCCCTCAACTCCCTCTATCCCGACACAAAAACCTACAGACACCCTGCCCCCCGCCATGCCGAGCCCATCTGGGTTCCCTGTGATACCAATGCCAACTCCAAACGCACCTGGCCAATACCAAAACGGAGTGAACGTGTCGTGCAACAAATGGCACAAGGTCGGTTCAGGAGACGGTTGCTGGAATATCAGCCAGAAGTATGGCATTGAACTTTCTAACTTCTATAAATGGAACCCTGCGGTGGGTAATGATTGCCAATCGCTCTGGCTAGACTACTACGTCTGTGTTGGTTTATAGGTAGACATCTCTCTTCTATTAGCCCGCTTATTAGCTATAATCCACATCTAATAAACCACTATAAAACCCTGCATTTAAACCAAACTTGGGAATGTTGCCGTCTTGATCTCACTCTAGAGTATTACTAAGAAGCTGGACTCTTCTATAAGTGATGTCGTTTTCTAGTGGCACCTGGGGAATGTCAACGATAAGGAGATCTATTCCTGGGCACCCCTCCTTGTACGAGTCTTTTGAAGGTCCCTTTTCAGGACCCATGGACCAGAGCTTGTACGATATCATCACGAGGTATGATGCCACCACCCTGGAGGGGCACCTGCAGGACACCCCATATTCTGTCCATAAGCGCACTCTGCCCTTCGTAAGCGGGGACGGAATTCAGGAACGGGACCCCCTTGGAGATCGCCATCAGTAGAAGTACGAAGACTAATTCGACGGCGACGACCGCGAATCGTACATCAATCCCATAGAGCCGGCCTATTGGGGGCTGTTGTACCCCTTGCTTGAGTATTGATACTTTCTGCACCGCGCGCACAAAGAGCGACAGGTCGAAATCGTACGCTTTTTGCTTGGACGGCCACAGACGGACGTCAATGAGCGCATGTATGACGGCTAGAAGCCTATTCTCAAGGCGTGCGATGCCCTCGTTCAACAGCTAAGAGGCGACGTTTCACTCGAGACCATGGCACTTCTCCTAGCGGGGAGGGCCAACGCCGGAGGCAAGATCTGCGGCCGTGGAGGACCGGAACCGACAGAGGAAAAGATAAAATCATTTCCAACTACGTCCTCAGTCTAGCCGTGGCTCAAGCTCGACCTGAGATCCTGCAACATCTCATCGACGGGGGCGCCAACATCCATACCCGCGTAGAACACAATTTCCACAACAGAGGCTTCCACGACGTGACTCGACTTCACATCGCCAGTCAACAAAACAACTTTGGCGCGGCGCAAATCCGCCTCGAACTGCCTGAAGGTCTAGCGATGGCGCAGCTGCTGGACAGCGAGGGCATGCCACCTCTTCACTGAACTTCTCTGAGGCGCTTGGCGGGTCAGAAGCTACCCTCCAACGGAACGGTACAACGACGCCAAAGTCACAGCCCAGGCGATCGAGACGTTCCAGGCGCTGCTATCGCACAAGGCGACCAATGAGCGGGGTCCCGACGGCAAGACGACTCTGTGTCTAATAGGCCGTGTTTCGGAAGGCGCATCCGGACCATCAGGGCCGGGCGCGCTACAACGCGGAGCTGCTCTTTCTCCTCGGCCACTCGGCTACGGGGCCGACCCACGCATCGCCGACAACGACGGCAGAACTCCGCTCGCTTAGTCGATCAGAGCCCGGGCTTCGCCTGCTTTGTTGAGTGCGGCGCCTCGATCCACCCTGTTGAGAACAAGGGAGACGGCCTGCCAGAGAAACATGTAGATGTCGTTCCGGCTGCGGTATCGGGACGAAGAGGTGTAACAGGAGAAGCAGCGGCAGGCGCTCGAGGCATACCGGGAAGTGATGCGGCTCCTGTTGGGGGGCGCTGGGAGGGGGGTGACGACAATCTCGAACAGCCCCACGAGGCGGCGGGGAAGACGCCGCGCCAGATCGTGGAGGAAACCGCGGTCTAGCTGTGCGCCAAGAGAGATAGCTCTGCAGCCGTGGTGACCTCCTAGACACGCGGTAAGCGAATAGAATCGAGTGGAGGGCGGTCATAAGGTCGTTTTCGAAGTTGACAGCCTCGATCAAATATAAGGTCCTTCCACGAATGGGGCAGAACTTCACGATCCTGCGCAACGACTTCTCGACGTGGATCGTCTCACGCCCCCTAGATCCCGTGCGTCATCGAGCCATCCCGCCTCTCGCGTAAGGTGGCAGGCGCGGTGCTTGCTCCACGATGACTGACTTCAACGAGGTCAATTCGACTCGTGTTCGTGGTGAATTGAGCGGAAGTACACGGACGACGTCGCCGCCGCCGCCACCACCACCGGTTTCGACAGTAGCGACAGAATTGTCACCTATATCGGGCGCGTCGCTGTGAGCCAACGTTGGCTTGCTGTCTTCCCCCAACCCCTTCTATCTATTAGTGTTGTCTTTTCTCCTCTGGCTCTTTTTATTCTTTTGGGGATTTTTCTTTCCCTTCTCGTCTCTGTATCGTATTTTCGTCTCTGTTTCTTCGTTTCTTCTTTCGCATTTGTTTTCTTATGGTTTCTCTTTCCCCTTTTCTTATCATCGACTAGCCCCTTTTCTAGATCGCATGCGACGCCCGCTAAACTCAGAGGGCTATCCAGCCCCTTCAACCCGATAAGGCTTCTTGCCAGCCCAACAACGTCTACGACTCTTTCTCAGGCCTAAAGTCGCTCGCCCAGAATCCCAACTCGTGCTCCTATTCAACATACCCCAGTTACCACTATATCGGCCCAAAAACAAGCTCGAAGCTACCTCATCGAAGAGGGACATGGCTATATTCCCTCGAGGGGAAATGGGTGGGGGTTGTCGCGACTTTGGTGTCGATCTCCATGTTGGGACATGACCATCTTGGTCCCATTCGAGGAGGGACTCGAGCACTAACATGGCTTCAGTGCTCCGCGTTTCGAGTATCCCGCCGTGTGGGTGAGCTCGAAGGCCTCTTTGGAGAGAGTGCGGAAGCCGCTCTACCGGTGTTGGGTCCTAGTCGTTGGGGTGCGATGAGCGTCATATGAGCCAACATCGTCAGCATCAAACATAGGATGGGTCCCTTCGAGCAAATAGGGCCCGCGGCATGACCGCCACGCCTCTCGGAATACGTCGACGAGAGCGATCTCCACGTGTCATCCGGTAGGTTCGTCCCGGATCCTTGAGCACCCCGGAGTAAGTACTTAGAGCTGCTCTGGGTCACAGGATTGGTGAGTAAGGGAGCGGCTCGCAAGTGCGCGTATATGGAAGATTGACGTCACTTGGTGAAGAGAGAGATATATATAATGAGGGAGAAAGAAAAGGACTTTAGACGTGAGAGTTTGAAGTTCGAGGGCACACAGTTGAGTTGGTTCTTATTATAGATGTGGTGTTACTTCCATCCACCCTTCATTCTTCAAGGTTATGCAGTTTTCAAACACAAGTGAAAAGGCTGGCCGAGTGGCATACTTGTCGACGATGTGTAAGGGCCGGAACATGCTCGAGCAACTTGGTTCTCGTATCATTTTAGCTTGGCCACTTAAGCATGCTCATCGAGTGTCCTGCCACACACTAATTGTGTACGACGTAGTATGGTATAGTGGGAGCCCATGATTTACCTTCACTTCTTCACTTACATAAAAACTTTGACATATGCATACACTTGGTGAGTTCAAAACCCAACCATAAGTCGTTCAAGGGGTGGGAAGAAGGGGCTGGCTGGTAAGAGGAGGCACATGTGCTAGTCGCTGTCAAGACGAACTTACTAACAAGCTCTGCCCAACGTGGAAGCCGGGCCCAGAATGAGTTAAACCAACCAAGCTTCATACCCTGCAGCTCTCCAGTCCTTACAGAGAGAGATACGGTAATCAATCAATCAGACCACCTGCAAGTCGTAGTTGTAGGTTGTAAAATGCTACTTATCCATCCCTGGATGCATGTTTCAAGAGCTTGTTAATACGATGCGACGCGATACGCACTGCAGAGTTGAGTTGGTGGTCGGTCGTCGCATTCATCCGAGGTTCTCTCGGCGATCGTGACAGAGCACGACTACCAACGCCTCGATTGCACAATCTTGACCACTAGACAGTGACTGTGACGCAGACAAGAAAGGGAGAGCATGCTTCTGTAGATGGAGTTGCTGCGGCAAGGTCATTTATCTCACTGCGCCATCTTCGTATTCAAATCACAACCACTCATGCATTCTCTACCTGTATCTGCCCATACATGAATCGAAACCAAACTCGCCAGCCCGTCCTGCCACGGCCACCAAATTGAGTTGAAGCTGACTGTATAATGGAACTGCTTCGTACTTGACACTGAAACATGTTCTTCTCCCTTGTTTCTATTGTTCTAGGCTTTCTCCCATACCCACCACTACGTCCAAGGAGGCCCAAGTTCCAGCAACCCCTTCTCCGCACACTCCCATCGTACGCGGCGCGCCATCACCTCCTGTCGCTCCCGGCTGCTTACCTCGGGATCCCCTTAACCCCCCCTACCCCCTCACATCGGCTGCCGCCATGCCCCTGATCCAGCAGCACTACCAGCGGTGGCGGCAGCGCCCCGTGATCTGGGTCGGCTTCGCGGGCTTGGCCGTCTGCCTCGTGACCCTCCTGATCTACTCGGTCGTCCGGATGTTTGTCCGCGAGGGCGAGAGATACATCCCACCGGCATATCGTGGAGGGAAGGAAGGAGGGGCCCCCATTTCGAACTGATCCATCATTCATGAGTTAGTTGTGTGGTGAGGCGGGTCGCCTAGGCCTCACCTCACCTTATCGTGGGGTCGCTAGTTTAACAGAGTGCGCTTGCCATCTACTTGCCAACTTCAAATTATCTCGATATTTGGTGGGCTGGATGGGCAGAAAGTTAGGTGTTTCGAACGAGAAACCCCAGGGGAGCCTTGCTACTCACAGATCAAGTGACATTTCTAGTCTGGACGTGGACACAAGAGTAGCATCCGTACTCGATATCACGGGTTCTTAAATAAGAGTCATAGGGACATGGTTATCACATTCAGCAGTAAGAGATATGATGTATCATGATTTGATCTTTTGATCACTATTTCATTTTGATATTCCCTATTCATCTATCTTCCATATCATCTCCACCATGATTTGATGATGACCGAAGCAAGCTAACTTTGATAACCCTTTTCTTCGCAGATGGGCGAAAGATAGGAATAGTGTCCCCCCTACACAAGGGGGGGGGCATAAGTTATTGAGACGCAGCCCTACTAGGCTCGCCCGAAGCCATCTGTTTGATCGTCGGAGCGCTAGACAGCCAAGAATGTTGGTTTCATCATTGGCAAAGTCGAAAGAATGACGAGAAGTATAAACAACCAAGATGCCGCCAAATCCCAAGTCATAGATGCTGTGAAGAACAACATAACCTGACGGGAAGCGACACGACATGCCCACGGACCCTCCCCAGTCCACGCAATGTCTAGAGGTTCCGCAACGACTATACTCTCCAAGCCTATCCATCCCCTTGTTTGCAAATATGTCTAGGGCCACCGACTGAAGGCCACTAGGAAAAAATCGAGATATCGCGAGACCTGAAAATAAAACACAAGCAGCCATCCATGGCCGAGAAATCAGAACCCGATCGCCAGTCCGCACTAAAAAAAAATCAAAAAGGAACCACAATTCGTTTCGTTTCGCCCGACTGATTCGTACAAGTGCACCGGGAGTTGAATCGATCAACTCCAACAAGCGGACAGGAAAGCATGAGGGTCGAGTGATACGATCGTTAAAAGAGGCGTAACGATCGTTATTGCGTAACAAAGCCAACCCACTTCGCTACTTAAGCAGCAATGCTACCGCTACCCTTGCGCTTCTCAGCACTGGTGAGCACGAGCCGGGGTGCCTTGCGCTGCCCGTCGGCCGACTGGGGCTTGCTGTCGCTTCGAGAACCCTTCTTAAAGACACTGGCAAAGCTTCCGCTGTCGCTATCGCATTGACTAGACAGGCTGTCAACACTCTTGCGCGTCTTTTGGCGGGAACTCGGGCGGTCGGAACCGATAGCCCCCCAGCTACCGCTAGCGGATGTGCGGGAGCTGGCTAAGCTGGGTTCAGCATCGCCAGAGAGGCTACCGGAACCGCTTCGCCCGGAGTCGGATTCATTGTCGGTGAGAGGGGTACCAACCTCCTCAGCAGTTTCGGAAACGGGGCTCATGCTACCAGAGCTGCTGCCAGTGCCCTTGCGGCGTTCAAACCCAGCACGAACCAGGTTGTTCAAGGCGGATCGTCGCGTGCGGGTAGCAAAGTTCTTGCTTCCTTCAATTCTCGATGTCGGCTTCGCGCGGAGCTCGTCGATGGAAGGCGGGCCTCGGGGTTGGCGGGTAGGGTGCTCACCGGCACGAGCCTGGCCAGGACCGTAGGCGTTGGGCATGGGAGAAACCGGGAAAGAGGCGCTCTTGGGCCCAGCCGTTCTGGGGGCGTTATCGGTAGCGAGAGACAGCGAGTTGGACCCAGCCGTGGAACCCGTCTTCTTGTGGCCCCGGCGGAAGGCGTTGGCAGATGGCGGCGGGAGAGGCTCTGGCTCACCGGTCAATTCCATCTTCTTAGGGGGCGAGTGGCTGCGGAAGAAAGGCTTCTCGTTGTCGGCGGGCGGCGAGACCTGGACACGGGGAGTGCCGTTGTTCTGCTGGAAGCTGAAGGCCTGAGGGGTCGATGGCTGGTCCATGTACACATTGTTGTTTGCCTGGTTAAACCCGTTCTGGGCCTGGCTCTGGTCGACGTAGTAAGTCTGGCCGGTGCTGGGATCATAGTAGGTGTAGATTTGCTGCTGCTGCTGCTGCTGCTGCTGAGGCTGCTGTATCTGCTGCATCGGGGGCATCGAGGCCATCTGCTGCTGCAGGCTGCGGAGCTGCTGCTGTTGCTGCTGGTACAAGGTTTGGATGGCAATTTGTTGCTGGATTGTGGCTTGACCATTGAGGCTGAGGCCCTGAAACTGCTGGGCCGCAGCCTGGACCTGCATGAGCTGCTGCTGGAGACGCTGCTGCTGCTGAGCCAGATACATGTTGGCGGCCATCATTTGCGCATACAGATTGGGGTCCATCTCCTCCTGAACCTCCTCATCGAGATGAATCTCAGGGGGCGCGAGGATTTGGTCTGCGGTGTAATGCTGGTCGTTGGTGTATCGCTGCTGACCACCATTCATCTGGCCGTAGTTTTGCTGCTGTCGTTGCTGCTGCTGCTGCTGCTGCTGGGGTTGCTGCTGCTGCTGCTGGGGTTGCCGAGGTTGCTGCTGGGGTTGTTGCTGCTGCTGGCTAGGCATGCGAGGAAGCGAGGTCTTGGGTCCATTGAAAGAGGAGTACTGGCCCCCGTGCATGTTGGAAGTCATGTTGTTATTGCCATACATTTGCTGGGAACCAGGAGCGGCAGTAGTAGGCGAGGCAGGGAAGTTGCCAGTAGTGGCGGACTTCGGGGCGGTCCGAAGACCGGCGAGGAGGTGGGATCGGCTGGTTCGGGGAGTGGGGGCTCCGTTGTCACCGCTGTTGGGCTGATCCTTGATGGCGTCGAAGGACAGAGGCTTGATGCTGTTGCCACCGCGACGAGAGGCAAGGCCACCAGTGGGCAGGGCGAGGCCAGCGGGCGAAGTAAAGGTGTTTTGGGCCATTTTGAGCGAGACCGCCGGTGTCTGGTGCTCAAAGTGAATGCTGAAGAGACAAAAATCTATCGAAGTGCTATCCGTGCAGCTTGGTAGCGGCGGGACAGAGTATGCCGTGAAAGAATGGATGATAGCCTCCGGAAAAGATGGGCGATCGCGGGATATTAAAACCAGGTATTTGGCCTAAGAGTGTTGCGAAGCTGAGGGCTTCTAATTAATATGATCGATCGATGATGGATAACAACCGAAAATGCTGTGCAAGAAGAAAGACCAAACGACAAGATGCTCGTCTCGATGTTCGGGTGATTCGGGATAAAATGTCGTGTCAAACGCGTTGCCAAACGGAAGATCCAGCGAATCCGAGAGGAGCAGGTTGGTGGTCGTGGACGGGTTGTTGAAAATCTGTGGACAAGAAACGGAAAGCGAAATGATGCCCAGGAGATGTCGTAGCTGCAGGTAGCTCAGCTGCGCCTTTGAGGTTTGTCTAGCCGGGGTGTTTGTGGTGGGTTGGTATTATGTAGATAGAGAGAAGCACTCTAACTGAAAGAAAACAGAATCAATGATTGTGTGTCAATTCTCTGAATGAACGACAGAATAATGTCCGACTGATGGAGGAGTCGTGGGATCCGCTCGTTGTGCGAGAAGGTGTGAGGAAGGCAAAAGAGCAGAGCCGACAATCGATCAATGGGAGCTGAAGAACCAAGTCCCGAAAGAACAATTGCGCTTTATTGTTGCTGAGAACAATCGACGTCAGATTTGGTTTCAAAGAAAGGGAAGATGCCTAAACAGAATGAAAACAGCAGGGTTAGCGCGCTGGACTGGGACTTGGATGGATGGCCTCGACAGCGAAACTGGTGGTGCATGAGGGGGATATGGTGGAGAGAGGGAAGGCAAGGTAGCCCTGTGAACTCTTTCGTATCGAGTCCTCCAATGCCGGGGTCACCGCAAACACAAATGCAGAGGGGATATGGCCAAGTCGTGGACTGAACTGGACTGGGCTGGGCAGGGGCACAGGCTTAAACACACATACCTTTAATGAATGCTGATTTGTCCGAAGTTGATGAGTGGGAACAATTATTCACCCCTCAAGTGTTGGTTCTTTGTTGCTTCTTCTCGTTCCTGTTTTGTGTGTTCCCAAACCGGTCGCGGACTAAGGCGGGTTGAGTCGATGAAGAATCCACGAAGGGAACCGTTTTCGACAAACTCGAATAGATCCTGATCTTTCTCTGCACTAGGCAAAAAGTTTCGACTCGACAACTCCTCAGAAGTTGGACGTATATGGGCAGAGATTATTGATGTTGAGATTTGTGTGGGTGTACCGATATATGCGATTGCAGCTGCAATGGGCGAATAGAAGGCGGGCGACCAGATGGCGCGGACGAACAAATTGTACAAGTGATTAAAAGGCCGAGTATCAGGTAGATGCCGAGAAATAGCTGATGGAAACGACGATGTAGTTGTGCTTCTTCTGCTTCCTTTTTTTCTTTTCTTTGAATTTCCAGTATCCTTTGCAGACAGACAGGTCTTGTCTTTTCTTTCTCCCCTTTTCCGAATTGATTGCGAGTGTTGAGTTGGTTGGGTTAACTAGTAACTATGGTTGTTCTTCTTCTCAGGTTGTCGAGGTTGAGAGAGAGGGGGGCTTGCAATTTTCTCCAATGGAGTTGGGTTGATCGGGATGCTGACCAAACGACGCACGCAATAACGATTCCACGCCGAAGATTGATTGATGGTATAAACAGTCTAGGCGGGAACAGATATGAATGAAGGAAGGGCGGTGGTAGCGGCGATTGGGGGAGGAAAGGAGAGAGGGGGGGCAAAAGGAAGAAAGAGAAGTTAGACAGAAAGCTGTGGTAGAAGGAAGGAGGAAAAAGAGAAGCAGGAGAGAATTGTTGGTGGAGGAGCAGTAATGGAAAGAAAAAAGACAGGCGGCAGTCGATCAGGCCCAGCAACTGCAGGTGGGCTAGTATGTACAGTAGATACAGCTGGGTACTGGTGCTGGTGCTGGTTCTGGCTCTGGCTGGCTTTATTGGTTTACTGGGCCAATGCAGTGAGTGAGTGGTTCTACTGGCGGGCTGGCTCTCTGCGCTGCTACTGGTTATGAGCTGACCCAGGCATTGGTTTTTTGGGTGCTCATCCACCCCACTCGGAGTATGTGCTGCCTGCATGCAGGCCAGACACCAGACACAGACAGACACACAGCAGAAGCAGTACCTAATGTACCTAATGTACCTAAGCTACCTCTCACGCTCTCAATTCATTCATTCATTCAATCATTCAATCACTCGATCAATCAATCATTTATTCGTTCATTCAATCATTCATTCACTCACACTTCCTCGCGCCCTGCCTCACGCACTAACCTGGCAGAGTAAACGGTTGACATGCCGCAAATGGATGGACGGCTGATCTGGTTAGAGAGGGTGGAGCTGGGCCACTGAAAACCCACGGAGCTGTCCAGGTAAATTGCACTGGGCACGCTAGCCTACACCACCTGCAACCTACTGCAAAGAGGTACCTACGCTACACAGTTTGAGAGTTTGGAGAGTTTGAGAGTGTGCGGTTGATGTACCTCCTCGAGCTCCTTCAAACCGCCTCATGCTCACTTGCCCTCTCCTCCTCCTCCTCCTCCCCCTCCTCCTCCTCCAAAACCGCCTGTCTGTCTCCTGTCAAAAACCATAAAACATCGAATGGCTGTTGGGACGAAGGGAAAAGAGTGGGGTGTCCATCTCGACAGAGTCGGGATGATGGAGATGAACGGTACCTGACCTGGCAGACATTACCGGCTGTTCTAGGTTCTAGCTGTCATTCAATTATCAATGCCCTCTTTCTTACTCACTCACACCCTTTCACTAGCTATCATACGTGTACATCGATAGTCGATGATTCGTTTAAACCCTTTTTGTCATGCACACAACGAATGGATGATGGGCATAAGAAACCAAACCTGGGCTGCTCATTGGTTAGATCGCCCAACAGCCTCTTCTCCCTGCCCTGCCTGCAAGGACCTGCCAGTTGTGAAAAGAGGTGAAGGAAGTGTGCAATGGGCGAATCGAAGGTCGGAGGGCCTGGGGGCCGGCTGTGACTGGTCTTCAGTCCCTGTTGACCACGAGACCCGGCCGACCACTCATATCATGTAACCCGAGACGCCAAAACGACGAGGGTGGAGGGTGAGTGAGGGGACGACTTCCAATGCTCTTGAGGCGTCTGGTTTGGTGTGTGGGTGGGCAGGGGTTCAGGGAGGCGAAAGGGAAAAAAGGTCCCAGCTAAAAAGCGTCCACCCCGGCAAGCCCTTCCAAAACGCTCGCTCGATCAAGCTCCATCTCGAGCAAAGTACACTCGTACCCTGTGGCATGCAAATTTCCAAGCCCGAATCTCCTCCAGTTGGTATTTCGACACGCGTTTCCCATCCTCATTGTGTGGGTGATGCTATTGTTCAGCCTGGAGCTTGTCGTTCAGTAATCCACCCCCGTTAGGCTTTTTTTCTTTTTCTTTGGAGGTTTCGAAGGAAAGTCGGTCGGTAATACCGTACGCACTATCATAAGAACGGTGAAGGGTTCTTTCTAGGTTGTGGCCTCTTCAAGGGACGAAGAAGAAGAAGAAAAATCTTCTTCCAAGGCGCTGCCCGCCCGTCGTCCCACTTGGGAAGCTGGTAATGCCCGCGAGGTGCGCGTGTTTCCAGGTGCTAAGTATAGACGCATGGGTATACTCTGAAAATGGATACGTATCGTACCCAGTAGGTAGTCTATCGGCAGCCATCATCAAATCCACGAGATATGTACTTATCAATGCTATAGATGCGTGTAGGGTATTGAATCCTATCCATCCATATCGTGAACAATATCGTCAAGATCGTCGCTAGTACATCTACGTAAAAGGTACGTACTATGTAACAGAAATAGAGCACTTGAGGATCCCCCAAGGTTGAGCCACACGGTAACGCCGTCGTCCGTTGGGCTAGGTTATCCTCTTTTTGTTTTAAGGTGTGCCCTTTCAATTGAATTATTGATCGAAGTCTATGCCCCAAGCGACGAGCCTAGGCAGGTACGTGGGCTCGGCCGCCGGGGGGATGGGGGGGCTCGCAAGCGGGCAAACACGATGTCTCTGAATTTCATTCTGGACTAGCGAGTCTGTGACCGAGCTGTGCGGGAGAAACCAATCATGGACATTCCCCCTGGCAACGCTGTTTTCCGGGGAAAACATATACCAAAAATCACGGTCGGCCATCGATTATTACTCGCGCTTCGCCATATCTCTCTACCCGGGACATTGGTGCTACAGGGCTGCAAACTCTATGTCCGCGCTCTCTCGGGGCGCCAGCGGAGCGAAAGTTGATCTGGACCGTTTTCACAAATGCAGGCCCGTCTGTTAGGTACTCATGCGCGGACAGCCCTCAACATTGATTCAGCTCGTTACTCGGATCTCCCCTGGCATATAATAATTGCATACTTATATAGCAAATATCGGGATATGTCCAGGAGATTGCGGCTTACCTCAGTCACCATTTCACCAGCGCTACGATCAGGGGTTCGGATGCCAACCACTAGCCCAAAGCATATTACCATGACGCCCGTCGCCCTGTCATATTGTTTTGTCTGACTGTCCCCCCCTCGGTCGGCTGTTGCCAAGGGTCGTTCCTGGCTGGCATGACAATGCCGGGGATACCAGCCAGCCCTACAGGGAGGGAGCACGTAGGGGACAAGACCAGATACCCGATGTTTGAAAACAATCAACCCCCTTTTTCAATTTTGCCAACGAATAGCATCATTCAGAGTAATAGGGGCCGCCAGTTATAATCGTGATGCTGCATGACGAGAGAGGCAAGAAACCACCGATCAAGGAGGGAAAAGAAGGTTCACATCGCATAAAGTTCTTAGACAGGTGATCTGCGTAACGGGCTTGGGTCACCCTCGCACTTGGCACCAAGGCGCGCAAAGGGCCTGGGGGAGACCCCTGGCCGACCGACCGCCTTCCCGATGGGGTTTATTCAGAGTTGCATCCACGCATACCAGACTCGTCACCTCCGAATAGGGCCATATATTCCATACGAACTTGCCACTGTATTCACAGTGTATGCGTTCATTTTGAGCAGAGCATTGAGAATGACTCACAAACTCCGTAGTAAAGAGATTGCCAGCTGGAGAAAGACATCGAATATGCCAGCTGCTGTGTGGGCATTCGAGTACATAGGTATGTAGGATTGTGGCAAAACCCGGTGAAGTGGCTACTAACCTAAGTAGACACTTACACATGCAGTCATCAGAATTCGTTGGCAAGCTTACCACTTACTTTGTCCTCGCCCGTGGATCTGCGTATCAAGTAAGAATCCAGCAGCCTTACGGTTGCAGATGAGGTGTGAGACATAGTGCTGATCAAGCCGCGAGCCGCCCCCCTTCCCATTCACGAAAGATACGTCTTTAATTGCACGTAATGCCAACAAGACACGTGAACGCACGTGTGGACGTTCGGTTGTGGGCGTCCCAAACGAGAGCTGATTCGCACGGGTTTGGTGACTGGTAAAAATGACTTGCCCTCTCCAGGATTTTTCTTGCTCATATCCGGGGTCAGGAGGGGAATCTATTTCGTCCTTTCAAACTTGGGACGGAACACGATGATGATGATGATAATAATAACAACAACGACCTTGAAGACCGCAAAAGGAACAAAGGATGAATAATACGATGGTTTGATGTTCCAGAATATGAGATGATCCACTCGCATTGGGGAGAGAAGAGGTCTGTCTGAGTTGGGCTGGCAGGCTCCAGGAGAGCCGACCTTGCAGCTTCTGAGACAACCACTCAGTTGCCTTTTTGTTCCTGCAAGCCCCCTAGAAAAAGATGCGACGACCCAATCGACCACTAGGTTACCTGACACGGTGCATCTATACATCGTTCTCGCACTTTGAGGACAAACCACTGCCACTGATAGATGAAAGAAGTCAGTCACAGGCTACAGCAATCAATCAATGCTCTCTCTCTGTCGTCTCTCCCCCCTTGGCCCGAGCGTTGTTTGAGAAGGTTGCATTCCATGCTCCATTTGGATCGTGGCATCCCGTAAAGGGCGAACGCATCCGGGTTTCCGCCCTCGGGTCACGATGGCGCTGGTCCCATACCTACATACCATATCGTGCAAGTGCAGAGTGCAGGCAGAGCGCACAGTCTTCCGCTTCAAGTGGCCTTTGAGCTTGGGCATGACATATGCATCCAGACAAGTGGTGTGTGTGGTTTTGGGGTCCCACGCGGAACTCCAGATTCCAACACGCGATCAACTGCTGCTGGGCTGGCTCCTGGCCGCAGGTACGGCCAGGCGGTCGCGCCGGAAGGTCTCTCTCTCCCTCCCCCCTCTCTCTCTCTTCCGTCCCCTTCCCTCTCGCTTCTAGAGAAGAAAACAAAGAATACGCTACTTTTGAGGAGGGGACAAGTAACAAGAACCGCTGAACCGGCCCCTTGGCCAGACCGTTCTCGTACATACACGCGTTTGTTTTCATTCGACATTTTGACGCCGGTCTACGCACTCAGCTCACCAGCCGACCGGTTCTTGTACCAATTAGGTAGGTCTCGGCTCCATCCCGACTATTGTTCCCTCTACCACGAAGGGGCGGACGGACGGGCTCGGCTGCCATTGAGGAGACAGACAATTCAATAATCCTTCCCGTCTCGCCAAAACAGCCACTCACTCAGTCAAGTGCATTATTGATCGGTGTGTGGACCAAGAACAGAGCAAGTATAGCCGCGACGACTACATACCTGCTTGTGCAAGCAGCAAATCGCCAAGGTCTATCCATTTTCCTTGCTGCACCTAGCGGCCCCGTTCTCGAGTCCTGACACACTCTTGCCTCGTGTGACCCTGACTTTGGACTCCACGCTCTGCGCGAAGTTCACCAAAGGCATAAAAATAACCCAGAGCCAAGTGGACAAGCCAGCGTGAACAACACCTCGAACGTTTTCCTTAATTTTGCCGATGATCGTCGTTTGTGTCATGTCACCTTGCAAGGAGCGACGATCGACAACGGTTGCATAATCCCACACAGCCCGAATCCCAAATCCTCAAATCCTCCTCCTCCATCCTCATCGAGGACGCGAGCCAGACGAAAACAGCCAGTGAAGAGAGCTGATGATCCCCACCAGCACCACCAACCGTCGCTTTGCCTGATCGATCAGCGAGATTTGCGCCCAGAAATGCTTGCCCAGCTTTGCAAGGGGGGGTGGTTGCAACTTGCATGTTGGGTCGACGACGCGCGCGCTGGCTGGCTGGACCGTGTCTGCGACTACTGCAGGCAATATGCAAGCCGCTTCCCTCTTGCTGCAGGCGGGCGGCGCTTAATTTCACTGTAGCTGCGTCGTCGTTCCAGAAGCTGTTATTTTCCCTCTCTCCAATTCGAAAAAAAAAATAGATTGCTTCTATCCTCTTTCGTTGATCTGATGGGTATCACTCACCTTCACTTTGCCCTCCTCCCCCCTCCCTCATGCCCACCCACACCCACCACACTGCTGCTGCATCTAGTCATCCAGTCGAAATGCATAATTAACCCCCCTCCACCACACACACACACACACACGCATACAAACATAACCATACATGCATTTCCCAAGCGCCGGGTCTTAATTACGATGGGATAACATGTAGTCAGTCACATCCGTTCGCACCGCATCTCGGAAGCCAGAAGCGGCTTGCATCCTACGTGGCTCCACTGGGCCCGTCACTTGACCCAACCCGGCGCTCCTACTGGCCACCCCCTTCCAGAGCTGCTCCAGAGCTCCAGACGGACGTTGCGCTATTCCAACAGCTTCAAACTTGTGTGTGCTACAGAACCAATCTAAGCCAATCCCTCGAAATGCAGTTGGTTGTTGCAACATCTCTAGACTTTCTTTTTGACATGCATGCACTTCCCTACGTAGCCCGCAGAAGCAGACTGGGACTGGCCGGTTTCACCAGGAAGCGGTGAGCTAAGTTGGCTTTTCCCTACATAGGTGCTGCGCTGCCGACATCTATGTACCGTACCGTAAGGACCCGAGTTCGGGAGGAATACCGAGATCCTGGAGAAATTCCCGGCCGAATCCTGAGAAAAGGAAGCGCGTGGCAGTGAAATGTATGTTTGTGCTTAAAATAGATGTAACCAAGCGCCGCATCGTGTTTACTCATGCACCGCCTCATGCCAGTTCGTGGCTAGCTCGTAGAACTGACATCAACCAGGACAAGAATAACAGCAAACACGTTATTTTGTAACAAGCTTGTCCCCCGTCGCCGTTGCGAATGAAACGGGCAGTGCTGGTAGCTGCAAACAAGTTTACCTTGCTTGTTGGTCCATGACCGTCTGATTGACGATGAGCCGATAAAGCGCGTTCGGGGCATCACGAGTATGTACGACGTCTACACGTTGTGTTCACCTAAGCATTGGTGGTGCAATAACCATGATCCTACCTACTTTAAAAAGGTTCAAAGGGGGCTAGATGGCTCCAGTGTCACATAAATAGAAACAAGCCATGATCAATTGCAGGCTGCAGGTATGGGAATCTGCGTTGGCTACGGCGCCACTTGATTCGTGCGTATCGTAGCATAGCAAGCAGTCACTTTTGTCTTATTCGAGCGATGAGTCTTGCATGGTGACTACAGTGCAGGACGAAAGTATTGTGACAACAGGCGGGGAATGAATAATGCTTTTTTTCTCCCTCTTCGACATGAGCTTTCTCTCCGACGCTTCTAGTGAACGGACCGGAGAGACAAGTCATGGGCTCTGTGACGCATTGTTTTCGCGGCAAGCCGCCATCTACCTACCACTATATATACACACATCACGGTCGATACTCTCCTGAATAAAGAGTTTGACAGCCTCTCATAAGAACTAGGCACGCCCGCACGTGAATCGATCTGCCAGTGGCTGCCGTGGCTAATGAACCATCCCGAGCAACCGAAAGAGGCATGTCACGAACAGAGATCGGAAGTCGCGCGTATTCGCATTCTGCGCGCTGTGTCACGGCCCAATGTAGAAATGACGAGCAGCGGAGCGCAAAAGCCAAAAGAACAGCTCGCGGTGGTTTATTAGAGTTGGCGGTATTTGAAAGCTTGCTGCTCGTGGCAATGAAAAAAGCCATGCAAGGCCATACGGAGCTCTCATCTCGAGGCCTGAAATGGGGAAGACTCAACTCCAAGCGTGACGATCTAGTAAACACATAGAAGCCGAATAAGTGATATAGGATTGAGGGGAGTGAATTGAAAAATATCATCAGAATTTGTTCCTATTGGAAGCAACATCTTTCTGCCCCCCTATTGGACTTTGCGTATTTACGCTCGTAATACAGAACCGTCCACAATCCAATAGAACTGCGATGGCTATGTTGCATACGACCGACAGAGGCCGACGAGATGTGGGACGAGATAAAATTTGATACCAGATTATGTGAATCACCCTGGACAACAAGCAAACTACAATGTGGAATTTTCATTAATTCATTAGTCTCCGAAGAGAACGAACTTTGTGATCACAACTACTTATCATCATAGCTCATCTCCCTGCTTCCCCCTTATTTCTTGCCAAACAGCGCCTCCTTGGTATCATATGTATACTTGAGGTCCTTGTGCCAGTAGTTGGGCGCATCCGCCTTGGCGATCATCCACGCCTTATCCAGCGCCGCCACGACGTCGTCGGGCAAGGGCCCCTTCTCGAGGTTGTCGAGGTTGCTGGTGAGCTGGTCGAGGCTGGAGATGCCGATGATGATGCCGTCGCCGGTGCCGGACCCGGACTCGCCCACCCGGAGGTCCGAGTGGTGCCGGACCCAGCGCAGCGCCGTCTCGATCATGGTCAGGCCCTCCGCGGCGTGCGCGGCCACGGCCTCCTCGACGACGCGCAGCGCCTCGAACGTGCTGTCCTTGAAGTAGCGCCCCCGGTAGTTGCGGCCCGTGCCGTGGGTGTCGCTGAAGCGGCCCTCGGCGGGCACCATGTCCTTGCTCTTGATCTTGCCGCTGAACAGGCCGCCCGCGATGGGGTTGTACACGACCACGTCGAGCCCGTAGCGGCGGCAGGCCGGCAGCAGCTCCGGCTCGAGCCCGCGCGTGATGGCGTTGTACATGCCCTGGTAGATGGTCGGCCGCACCCAGCCGTTGGCGCGGCACAGCATCACCACCTCGGCCACCTCGAAGGCCGTGTAGTTGGACACGCCCAGCCGCACGAACTTGCCCGCCTTGTGCAGCTTGTCCAGGGCGGCGAAGGTCTCGGCGAAGGGGGTCGCGCGGTCGGCGGCGTGGACGTAGAGGATCTGCGTGCGGGATGAGGCGACGGGGGCCATTGGTTAGCTCATATGTCAGACAGAATGCAGGGTTGAATCAAGGGTGCATGTAAGACATCGGTGGCTTGGTAGTTGTTACACTGCAGAAGCCCCGTCTTGGCTTGGAGATATATCTCCAATTTCGGAGTCTCGAGATATGCCATTGGGCAACTTCTTCTTCTTTCACTTTTTCACACTTTCACTCTTTCACAAAAAACCGGAAAAGAAAAAGAACTTACATCGACACAATCCGTCCCCAGCTCCTTGAGACTAGTCTCGACGCTCTCCTGGACCTTCTGGCCCTGGTGGTCACCGTCCGCGCTGGGGTACTTGACCTTGGTGGCGAGGGTGAGGCCGCGGTCCTTCCAGCCGGCCTGGCGGGTGAAGGCCTCCTGGGCGCCGGCGACGTAGACGCGGGCCGTGTCGACCTCACTGTAGCCGCGCTCCTGCTGGAAGACGTCGAGGACGCGGCCGTAGACGGCCGGGTCGGTGATGCGGGCGCCCGCCGCCTCGTCCGGGCCGAACGTCATGAGGCCCAGGATCACGCGGGGCTTGCCCGTCGAGGGGATGGTGAGAGGCATGGTTGCTGGTGTTGACGTTTCGATGGTTTATCTCTGAGGGGTCAAAATGTGGTAGTCACAAGAGTTGTTATCGCGGACATCTATGATTCAGGGAATGGAAGAGACGAGATATTTATTCATCACAAGAAGGGTAGGCGAACCTGCCAGTAGATGCGGTTGGGCCGGAAGGTGGGACGACGAGCCGGCCAGCACAGCAACAGTGTTACCATAGCGGGGTTCCCATGAGCGCATGGTCAGTATCTCGCCATTGCCTTTTGGGCCGTCTCGTATTTAAGCTTAAGGCCGAATCCCAGCGGCTGCTGGGTATCCTGCATTCACCGCAAAGAGCTGTAAATTGCTGCATGAAGCGAGAGGTAATGTCATCACTTTTCGGCGATAAACTCCACACTAGCTGTCTGCCCCCGCTGACGACGGGCGGACATAGCCTTTTGGCGGGGTAATTCCACCGTCGTCGATGCGGGCTATCACAGATGAAGGAAACTTGGGAATACCATCGTAAAATCCTGGGTGATTAGATAGATGGCCCATGGACTTAGAGGCGGAAGTAATAAATCCGAATAATGATCCGGGGCTTCGTGGTTGTGGGGGTTTGCTTCAGAAATACCTCCCCCCTGGGCGCGATCTCTCCGTCATCAATTACCATCCGTCTTGGTCTATTGAACCGAAAATGAAGATGTTATGATATATCACCCTGCACTTCAATTCCGACCAAGAAATCACGTCTGGTTACTAATTGAATGCTTTCGTAAGTGTCGTTCCGGTATTTCCGAACTGGCTTTTGACACCATAATGTCCTCGATTGGTGCAATATATCTGACCCCTGGAATGCTAGTTGAGGAGTTGCCCCTATTACGCTTGATTGGGTTGTCGCGGATGGTGGAAGAGCAAGTGCTCACTATCGAAACATCAATATCAACCCGAAAGGGATTTCCCAAAGGCCATCGTCGTGAGCTGAGAAATGAACGAAACCGACAACTCCGACAATCGCAAACTTGGTCTCCTCATTCCGGGTACTGGCCAAGGAGGAATTCCCATGAACTTCTTCGTCAAATCCAACCTTCGATTTCATCTTGTTGCTTGACAAGATGCTATAGCGGCAAAGGTAGAGCGTTGACGTGATATTACGTTGGCTGTGCGAACTTGTATTTACCGTCTTTCGACATAAGGGGCACACATAGGAGGAAGAGATTGGAAAACTCGCGACTTCAAGCATACCCTATTTGCGTGTTACCCTCACGTATCATAGCGGCACATAGCTGGCAAGGGTTCAAGCACGAATCGTCCAAAGCCAAGAGGAGAGCACAATAGACCAAGTATTGAAACAGGAGACAAATGCCATCTCATCCGTACGCGGCCAGGCAGTTCAAGGTTTTGTTCGCATACGTGGCGGGCGGGTTAGTCACCTCGTTGTTCATCAGCGTAATAAACGAAACAGCGCAGTCAGTCAGCCAGTAAAAACGGCCTCGTGAAACAAAACCGCGCAAAACGAACACGATAACGCCGAGTTGAGACAACTGGTCCCATCAAACTCATTGAATGTGAACCCTAACCCAAACTGAAAGTCAATTTAAAACGAACGCCTACACACCAACCAGATCTGCTTGCTTTGCTAAGAAAAGCCTCGAGATCACGGACAGATGGTGTGCATATCTCTAATGCTGTATATACAGTTCCGAACCCCATTCCAACCCGGAAGATAAAAAACGCCGTCCCATGCCGATGCATATGCGGACATGCCCATCGTTCCCGCCTCCCTGCCCTATCTCTGTCATGGTCACCGACCAGCAGATACGAAATAAAGAAGAAGCGGGAGGGAAAGACTCCCTGCGTCATATCCAGAACCGCACCCACCCGGATCCTCTAGTACCCACAACCTCTATACTCGTCTGGTTTGGTATCAGATCCCCGTCCCTCTAGCCACTCGCTCGCTCGCTGTCTATCCTTCAACACACAACAACAAGTGACAACAGCCAAGACGCCAAAACGCACCACCGGTATTTCCATCTCTACAGCGAAAATTCGCGACCCATCTAGGTATCCAAGTACCCTGCAATCCTCCTCACCGACCTCTTTACCGGCCGCCATCCTTGTCGCTCTCGTCATCGCTGTCCCACTCGGCCTCGACGGAGGCATCGTGGGCCTTGCGCTCGGCATCCTCGGTCATCTCGCGCCAGGTGCTCCAGCTGAGCATGAGGAAGGCGACAATAATCAGACAGCCACCCAGGATGGCGGCGAGGGACATGCGCTCGCCAGTGCGGAACCAATCGGCAATGGCCACGATGAAAATCGTCAGCAGGGCCGCGACGGAGCTGAGGACGGGGCTTGTGAGCGAGATGAGCACGAGGAAGGAGCCCGCGAACGTCGCGTTCATGACGACGCTGAGGAATAGCCACACGGCCGTCTCGCCCGTCGGCAGCTCGAACGTCTCCCAGCCCAGCCAGTGCAGGAAGGGCAGGGGCACCCAGAGCACCGTCAGCGTGAAGGTACCGATGCAGGACCCAAAGGCGTTGGCGAAGATCATGCCGCGGTTGGGCGCCACGCCCTCGGGCGGGCACGCCCACCGCTTGTAGAGCACCTCGTACAGGCCGTAGAGGATGCTGCCGGCGCCGATGATCATGTTGCCCAGGAAGCGAGTGCCGGAGCTGGTGTCGGGTCCCTTACCGGCGTCCTCGGGTTTGCTGTCGCCGTAGGCCACGATCAGCACGCCGACGATGGCGATGAGGACGGCGACGCTCTTGTCGATGCGCAGCTTCTCCTTCAGGAGCGGCACGCTGAAGGCGTAGGCGAAGAAGGCGGAGCAGTTGTAGATGGCCGTCAGGTCGCTGGGGCTCGTCATGTTGACGGCGAGGTACCAGCTGAGGCCCGCGATGGTCAGGGCCGTCGTGACGAAGGCCGTGGTGCGGATCAGGTAGGGCCAGGGGCTGGTGCTGGTGTCGTGCTTGTCGGGCTCGAGGTCCTGGTGGCGGACCTGCTGCGCCGTGCTGCGCAGGATGGCGACGTGGCGGCGCCAGAAGACGGGCCAGGGCGTCTTCCACTTCTGCACGCGCAGGATCAACAGCTGCACCGGCCACAGCATCGCCCACGAGCCGTGCGTCAGGTACAGCATGCAGTAGGCCTTGTTCCAGCCCAGCTCGTTCTGCACGTAGGCGCCCAGCTCCGTCTGGATGGTGAAGGACACCAGCGAGATGACGAGGAAGACGGCGGCGAAGATGTACTTTTTGCGCGCCGCCATGACGGCCTGCGTGTCGGGCGACCGCGACCGCATCGTCGATCGTCGGCTGAGGCGCGGCCGCGAGGGCGTGGCCTTGGGTGAGGGAGATCTCAGGCTGTCGTATGGGGTGCGGCCGCGCTCTGGGTCGTCGTCGCCGTCGGCCTTGAACAGGAGGGGGTCGGCGGACCGGCCATTGTCCTGGCGGAGGTAGGAGGGTCTATCCATGTCGTCGTCTTCGTCTCCTCCGTCGTCGTCGCTGTTGCTAATTATATCTGAGTCGGTACTCTTGTTGCGATTGTGGTGGTATCGTGAATTGGCACGTGTATTGCCAGTAGTGAGGTGGTTCCTGGACCGTTGCTGATCATCCCCGTCGGTCGAGTACTCGTCTTCGGCCACGAAGGAGAGGCGTCTGTCTATCACGGGGGTACGGCCGCCCACGGTGTCGGTGCCACTGCCAATGTAGTCGGAGAGGTCGCTGGATGCATATGAGGCAGCTGATAGCGGGGATGGCTCGGGCTGAGCAGAGGCTTCGCTGATGTGAGAGTATCGGGCTGTCGGATTGAGGCTTGCCGGTGGGATCCTCGACAACCTGATGTTTTTTGAAGACATGAATCGTGAGTAAAAAAGGGCCAGGTATGCGACAGTATTAGTAGAAAACTAGGGACAAGAAGTGGAGCATTAAAAGAGTTGAGTTTATGACTATAAGCCTTAGCCAGTTAGAGAGAAAAGGATAAAATAGGAATAAAGATAATGAGCGGCTTGGTCGAGTTTGGCGTTGGTTTAGCTGCAGGATCGGAGGGTGGGAAAGTTGGCAATGAGATGCGACGTGATGGGTTCCAGTGACAGGATTCGGTGTTGAAGGTAACACGTGCAGAGAAAGAGGGTGCCGTAGTGGCAGTAGCGAAGGGGGGGCCAGAAGGGGGTCCCCCAGCCATTACCCAGTGGCCCAGCCATTACGCCATCCCTTTACCCCCTAATTCGTTAATCTTAGGGGGCGCTTGGGGTGGACAGTGGACAGGGCCAGGACTGGGGGTGGTCAATAGGGCAGAAGACAAGGTCCTACTACTATGTTGGTTATCAGTCTTTGCGATAACACCCGCTGACCTGGTCCTTCCTGCACGATAAGTGCATTGATCGTGCATGGACTTGATGGTCAACTGCGCGCGACTGGTGGCCCACCACCTCAAGCCTCTTCCGCTCTAGCGCCTCACCTGCTCAGATCCACTGTAACGATAGAACTACAACTTCCAACCTCATCTTGTCAATGTGCCCATCCTATTGTGAGCATAGACTATCAAGAATGTCTTCTGCAGCATCCATTTCTTCTTTAAAATGTATCATGGGATTAATGTGATGAGGTCATGAAGTCACCGTCAGGGTATGAAGCAGAAAACGGACCAGCCCCTCCTGCTCTTGAGGGCATCTTTGACATGTGGCAGCTAGCGGCGCATCTTCCCGACCCGATGTGAGTCTGTCCACGAGCCGACATGTCGTCGACATGGAGTACAGACAAACACATGACTAGTGCAATATCGAACTGTCCATAATCTCGCAATCTCGCTCCTAGACCTATGGCGTGGCATTCTGTTGTTCTCTGCACTGGATGTCCGGCATAAGGACATATCATGCCTTGGACCAATTGTTGTAGGCTATGCAGGCTTGGCGTGTATCGTTACCGGATAATTGATCGGATAGATAAACCACCAATTCAGCATTGTCACCAAGATAGGCGCCATGAATGTGGAAGCCGTTGGGGTTGAAAGCGTGCATTATCGACATGAAGTTATCATCAAGAGAGTCAATAAGCGCTCACTCGTGCAATGGGAAAGGCCTCTCATCCATCGTAGCCCTGCAATGGTCAGTTATCACACCTGTCATATCTGCCTCAGCAATTTGCCCAGCTCACTCTGATCTGTGATTTTTATTGGAGACTACAGTGTTGAATAATGCAGCTTATGTGGATGACAGTTTTCTGATGGCGATGGTCCAGAGGATGTTCGCCAATGGTATCTCGAAGGACTTGGAAAGCTACGATTTCCGACGATACTATTAGCAAAATAGCTTGACTGCTTTCCTCTTACCTTCTTACAGTGAGTCAGGTAACGGTAGTTTTGGTATATGTTATCATCTACTCCATGTTTGAAAGCCTTCATCAATCATTCAAAAAGTATTAGAAGTACTTATGTTCAGTCTGTTGCGAATGTGAGCAGACCGTGTTAGGTGCATGTGGGTAAAGAAACATTTCGGAAGGCGTGGTCTATTGCTTCCTTCCCGTCCAAGTACTGCTGCTAATAAAATTCCCGTGGGACTTGGTACCGTGCTTCTTCCCACCAGACAATCTTGAGGCTTTCAATCTCCAAGAAACGCACTGGAAATTGATATCATCGACAGGTACAACATTCCACACCTGGAGTTTGGGCTTCAAGATGGCTGCACGCCTTCTTTGAATCAACAATCCTACTTCTAAACCCAAAACAAGAAGGGCAATTTTCATTTTGTTTCTACAACTCATCCTTCCTCGCAATCACTGCTACCAACCTTCAACTTGATCCGTTCGCAGGCCTCTGCGAGTCGTCCACGAGCCACCTACGCGCCGCCACCTTGAAGGCCTCGTGGCAAAGCCCTCCAAGAGGCCTTGCCTTGCCATCATGCAGCCTTACAGAGTCACGGTGGTGGCTCCTGGGGCAGAGCATCGAGTTATAGCCGTCCCATTCTCGCCTTCTGCCTTGGTAGCAGCCTTTGTCGACGAGATTTACAAGCGTGCTGCAAAACGTGTTCCGGCCATCGCCAAGGAAACCCATCAGGTGACGCTTCATCTGGATAGCGACACCGGACCTGATATCGACTTTGAAGATGTCCTTTCAGATGTGGTGCCAGATCCAAAAGTCATTTTCTTCGCTGTCTTTGATTCAAAGGAACCTGATATTGCAATTGTTATGAAATCTGACGAAGAAGACTTGGTCATACCTGGTTCGGACACCACCTCTGCTTCATTCTCTTTCCGTCTCATCACGGCAGCAAACGCAAAACATCCAGAAGACTGCCCAGTGATCCCACTGCCTCAGACAGCAACGATTCGAGAACTGCGTGGCAAGATTGCAGATGAGCTCCGTATCCCGCACAAATTCGATGAAGATGATGATGCATGCCTCGAACTGTGCAATTGCCATCTCGCAGCCGAGCTCAAGCAATACAAGAAGCAAGAAAACTCGTTCCTGGTTATACATGGAAAAAGCAACGTCGAACGAATTACCCTGGACGAGACAACGGAAGAATCTATGCGCGCCGCACTGCGATCACACCTTGGTGCTGACATCGAAGAAACGAAAAGGGTTAACTATTACCTTCCGAGTTGTGATCAAGACCCATCATGCAAGTCTCCTGTCGTATCCGTCTGTGCCTGGAAAGGGCACCTGGATTTGGAAACCAGGATAGGAATGGCAGGAGTGGAGCAGGAGAAGCATTCTGTCCTGGATCTTCATACTGTCGAGGTACCGATCCATCCTGCTTGCATGGATATCACGCTCAGAAATTCAGGGCTGGGTGACCTTGCCGCCGAGGGTATCATTGACATTTATTGTGTTAGCCGTCAAACAACAGGGGCCAATTGTCCCAGAAATGGACACTCCAATATCTACCGGGCTCGTCCTCACTGGGAGCCCAACGTCGAGCAGTCAAGCCGCGGCATGTCCATTTTCCTGTCTTCTCTGTTGGCTTTCAGCTTTCTTGTGCGGGGCATGCAATTCGACAAGAGTTCACAAGACGCGGTTTTTCATGTCTTCGACCACCTGACGAGGTTCCCGCCCGCGCTTCGCACCTTATGCATCCTACAACATAGCATTTCTGTTAGCGCTGCCGAAAGCGCCGCCTTCAGTCAGGCAGTTTACGAAGTCCTCAAAGGCTTCATGGCCAATTTCACTCATATCATCGGATCGGATCATAGCCGCTTGTTTGAAGGTGCTCGACTGTTGTTTGGATTCATATTGGACAAAGCCAAGGCCTTGCAGTTGCTACCTGGGGTTCATACCGTGTTTCCGTACAACCAGAAGCTCCGAGAACATCTTCTATTGGATGTTAAGTTGGACAAAAGCTTGGTGTACCCGATTCGGACATCCCAAGTTCTCATCGAAGCGAACCTAGCCAAATGTTTACGAAGTGCTGGCCTGCTGACGAGCAATGAACTGGAACCCACCACAGAGGCGACCATTGACGACCCCGAGCTTATCCGTGTCGCGTTGCTCAGAGCAGGGAGGGATGTACACACTATTGTGCTTTCGAGACCCGAAACGTTCGACATTGAAATTGACTTTGGAGAGACGGCAGACCTTCGTCAGCTCTCTGAGCTTTGCGCACGGAACAAGCTTGCTGTCCGCATGCCCAGTCAGCTCGCGCCTCCCGTTGAAGAATGCCTGACCCTCGATAGTGAAGCCCACCTTGCAGTCTACCTTGGCAAGCAATGGTCTAGGATGCATGGCAAACGCTCTGTCTTGTTTAGACCGTTCCATGGAAGGGAGGAAATCGACACGACCGCCGTCGAACAACTCATCCCACCACTCCTGGAGAATCACCAAAACGACGGGACTGCAGCGTTTGACCAGCACGATGATGCTATAGGGAAAGGACTATGCGCGCCCGACGAGATCTTGATGTTCTGCGTAGACACCAGCGCAAGCATGGGCAAAGAAGCTGACTTCACTCGCGTGAAAGGCCTGCGCAAACTAATTGCAAACCGTGTCGCCGCCGAAGAACTCATTGAGCCTGCGTTGTACAAACAGGATATCCTTGATGAGGCAAAACGATTGCTATATGACTATGAAGGATTTGACGACATGGTTAGCGTGGTCGAGCATGCCGCCGATAAGGACAAACGTCAAGCGGCGAGGAATGTCCTCGATATCATGCAAGGTATGCTATCAACTGATATTTGTCAACAATCGGAACAATGTATTAGCGGTCAAAAGGAAGCCAGCTTGCGCGAGCTGAAAGTTCTATCGGTGGTCTTGGAAATCCACACAGAGCTGTTCATCGATATCCTGATATACCATGCGATAGTTGCGTCGCCGGTAGGAGATATGAACTCGCCTTCTTTCGAAGAACTACCTCTAGCCAGCACTCGAAGCCTCCCGAAACTTGACAGTCGTATCGTTGACTTCCCTGGCCATCTACAATGTCCGATCTCTCGTGCACCGATGCTGGATGCAGTCGTGGCTTCAGACAACTGCACATACTCGGAAGCTGCCATCACAAATTGGTTTAGAGTTCAAAAGTCTTCTCCCATGACTGGAACGCGCCTATGGGACGTCAAGCTTCAACCAAATCGGGATATAAGTGAAGCGGCAAGACTTTGGGTCGATGGAGACGGTGTACCGGGTCGAAATGCTCATGATCAGCAAACACCAAAGCGCCTCAAACCTGAAGAGCTTGAGGTAACGTTTGTCGGACCATATGGAAAGTTTCACAGAAACATAACCCTTTTTATGACGCTCGCTGATCTCTATACATTGGCATTCCGTGGGATGGAGGCACGAGTTTCCTGGTTTGAGCTCGCTATCTATGATGCCAACCGCCAGGAGCCCTTTTCAGCTAGTCCGACAACCACAGTGCAGTCACTCAAAATGTCCCACTGTCGAGTTATAGAGATCCGCACTGCTGAAGATCTCGCGTCGAACAGTGCTCTACACGGCTCTACGAGGAAGGTACATATATTGGTCGATGGCCACAGACCAAAGTCTCGGAACTTCGACTATTGGGCCTATCTTGATACAGACCAAACACTATCCACGGTGGTCTGGAAGTATTGGCGTAATCAGTTTCACTACTCTTACTCTCATGGTGCTAATCGTCTTTGCGTTGTCACTTTTGAGGAGAAAGACTTTTTAATAAAGGTGAGACCCAACGGCGACCATCTGGATGATGAGAAGATCCATAAAAGACAGGAGCGTCTGTCAGAGCTATTGGATTACTACAATTCTCTTGGCCTCATCGGAGAGAAATGTCCAGTTTTCGAGGAGAATGGACACCTGACTTTGCGACTAACCCCAGTTAGCCAACGAGACGAGGGCGACAAGACAATTTCCCGCTTGGAAGTTTCTAAGCAGATGTCTGAAGTAAGTCGTGCCTATTAGAAGAACATCGACATGATTGTTTCCATGGCACTAACAGCTGTGGTCCAGGGTTTGATCGATCGCATAATGAGATACAACTACAACACACACGTTGGTTTGGTAACCTTTGCGGCCAAACCAACAATTGCCATGAGCATCTCTCATGCCCTTCATCGCCTCGAACAGTCTATTGCCAGCGTGGAGGATGAAGGCGATACCGGCCTGTGGGAAGCTCTACTGGTAGCGAAGGACCAGTTGGTTGCATATGGGCAAATGTACCCGCATGCTAAGAAGCGTATCATCTGCTTCAGCGACGGCATCGATACTTTAACATCCAAACATGAAGCTGACGAGGTTTACGTGCAGCTCAAAAGCACTAACATCGTAATTGACAGCGTTGCCTTAGCCACCCGACCGCCGTATGAGATCGCGTCGCTTGCACAACATCTGGTAATATTACAAACCACCTGCGTTGCTACGTGTTCGTGATGATACTGACCTGTTGTCAATGTCAGGGCGGCTACATGTTTTATCCCAGAAACATGACGGATGCTCTAGCCATATGTGAGCTGGAGCCCTTCTTGTCCCTGACAGAGCGGCCAACCGCCAAGCTACCCAGCACGCCAAAGCGGCGGGATTCCACTGATGATAGTGGGGAACGTCACAGGCTTCCGTCGTTGATGTGGATGGAGGGTTCGCGAGTCGACGTCACCGAATTCGGCGAAGACAAATTCCCGCCGCGCAAGCAGCACCCGAAGTCGGATAATCCCGTTGTGCACCTGGCCACCTTCGTCAACAAAGACGACAACAACAACAGCCCCAGCGGCGCAGGCGGGAGCGGATGCAGAAGCCGGCCTTCCGCCCTGCGCACCACCCGGCTCCTCCAGGAGATCCGGGCCCTGGCCAACGACGCTGCCGCCCACCCCGCGTACGACGTCTACATCAGCGAGGCCGACATGAGCTTCTGGAAGGTGATCATGAGCGCCCCGGAGGTTTTGCCCTGGGCCGGGGGCACCTTCCTTCTCTACGTCGACGCGGACGAAGGCTACCCGCTCGTGGCGCCCCGCGTCCGGTTTGGCACGCGCATCAAGCACCCCAACGTTAACATGCACGGGCGCGTCTGCCACGGCCTCCTTGACCGCTACTGGACGCTGGACACGTCCATGGCCGCCGTCCTCGACGCTGTCTTGCAACTGTTCCGCAGGGTAAAGGCCCGGGACCACATCGACGCCGCGCAGACCGTCAAGATTCAGGACGACAAGGGCGGCTTCGTGAAGGAGGCTCGCCAGTCCACGCACCGATACGCAACCAAGTCGAGAGAAGAGTGGCGACGTGAGCTGCTGGGTTCTTCTTCCTGATTGATGGACTGCTTTCCATTGTAGAAGGACTGGACTATTTGACAAGGACCGCCTGTGGAATTGCTTTTACATTTGCTCATGTATGATATGAATTACGAGATGATGGCCTGAGCCAGCGGCGAAGAAGATGTTACGAAAGGGCCGCGGCGACAAAGGGATTAGATATGTTTTGCTTCTACACGTAGCTAGCCATCAATGCAGGAACCAAATTGAACCATCGCAGGAACACAAACGAATCACGAGCAGGTGGCTAGTAATTCCGACCATGAGTCGGACTACTGTGCAGTCTCACGCTGATTTGTATGTGACGTTATAATCATTGATATTCGGCTCAGTACCACTAATGCCGGCTTTGAAGAAGATTGATTTTGCTCCACCCACGCCTTCGCCAGTTATATTCAGAGTTTGTCTTGTCTTGTCTTGTAGGCCCTCCATTCGCCCCGTCCCTCGGTCCTTCCTTTCTTTCTTGATTCGAATCTGAGGTCGGTATGCTTGCTCTTTATGGTGGTGGTCAACAGCGATGCTCTCTCTTCCGCTCTCCCATGCTTAATTTATCTCCCAACATTCCCTCTTCCTTCTTTTATCGCGGCCCCAGCTTCTCCAGGATCTTGGGCCCCTGCTCTTCCCATTCCTGCTTCGAGATCCACATGCTCTCCTTGTCCGCCATGATGTTGGCCAGCACGGCGCCGCCGAGGAAGACCATGTGCCGGCGTCGCGGCGGGTCCTCTATCCGGACCTTGAACTTGCCGAGGCGCTCGGGGTTGCCGCCGAGGGCGCGCGTGAGCCAGAGCTGCTTCAGCTCCTTCTCCAGCCGGCTCGGCAGGCCCGGGTACATGCTGCTGCCGCCCGACAGGACGATGGCCTTGAAGAGCGAGGAGCGCACGTCGACGTCGGCGGCCTGGATCGTGTTGAAGAGGAACTCGGCGATGCCCGGCTGTTCGCAGTCGACCAGGTGGGGCTGGAACAGGCACTCGGGGGCCTCGAAGCGCTCGGACCCGACGCGGATGACGCGGCCGTCGGGCAGCGTGTACGACTCGACGAGGACGGTCGTGTCTTCACTAAGACGCTTGTCCAGCTCGAGGTCGTACGAGACGTAGCAGAGCTTCTCCTTGATCTGGCGCACCGTCTCGAAATCGGCGGTTCGGTTGAGGGCGTAGCCGCGGCGCAGCAGCAGGGAGATGAGGTTGCGCGTCACGTCACGGCCGGCGACGTCCAGACGTCGCGTCAGGTGGTTGAGCACCACGGATTCGTACACGGGCACGATATGGGTCACACCGTCACCGGAGTCGACGACGACACCGGAGCTGAGACCTGTGGGTAGAAAGAAGTGAGTGGTTAGCTCTGGAAAGCTAGATAGCTAAGGGGGGCGACAGATAGGATAGACGGGTGGCGGTTGTGGTTCCAAACTAAACTGACCTTGAGCATAGAGGGCCAGGACGGCCTGGATGGCGACGTAGACGCCGCCAAAGTTGTAGCGCTCAAACATGACCTCGCACATCTTCTCGCGGTTCTTGAGGGGGTTCATGGGTGGTTCGGTGAGGAGGATCTTGCGGCCGGCGGGCTCCATCTTCATCTTCTCGAAGAAGGTGTAGTCCCAGAGGTGCTGCATGTCGTCCCACTTCTTGACGATGCCGTTCTCCATGGGGTAGCTGATCTGGAGCATGTTGCGGGCGGCGGCGGCCTCGTCGCCGCACATGATGTCCTTGATGACCACATCGTCGATCTCGTTGCCGCCCTTCTCTTCGGAGCGCAGGATGGGGCGGCCGACGATGGAGGGGTACTGGAATTCGGGGAAGTTCTGCGCGGCGTAGCCGACCTTGAGGAAACCGGTACCGCCGTCCAGCACTGCGAGGAGGAAAAAGAGGTGTCAGTAAAGGAAGCAAGGAACACGTGCGGTGTTGTTGTGGCGTTGGGCGTTTCTCGAGCGACGACGAGCAGCTAGGGGCCAGGCAACACTACAGGTTATGGGGGTCGGGAATATGCGCACTAACCTATGGGAGGAGGAGCGGCCATGGTTGTTTATGTTCCGCAAGGGTCGGGAAGAAAGAAAGAGTTCGGAGGTGGATGGGTAGGTCGAGGATGTATTCCCGTCTCGGCCTCGGATAGAGGTGTCCAGAAGTGTCGGCGTGCCAATTGAAGGTGTCGTCAATTAGGCGGTTGAAGGTGGGAATGATGTCCGAAGCTGAGTAATCATGCGGGCCCGTTACGATTGGGACTTTGGACTTGGGACTTGGGATTTGGGATAGCGATTGGATTGATTGGCAACCTGGTTGCTGCTTGAGGAGCCAGCTCGTCAACTCGACCGCTACTACCTTAGGTACGCTGCTGGTGCTGGTGCTGGTGCTGGTAGGGGCTGGGAGGAGGTGTTCCTACCTAATTGTTCCATACGTAATGCCCCGCCCGCCTCCTTTCCCCTACAGCGCCCACCCATCACCCATCACCCCTCGGAACTTTGTTCTTCCACTGAGCTCCCAGTGTACCCCGCCTTCCGTGGCCCGAACTGGAGAAGCCACAGCGCATCGTGGCTTGCACTTGCAGCAGCTGGAATTGACAAGAATGATTACACAGCAAGCAATGTCTAATCATTTACCCTATGAGACTTCCAATATTCTTCAATCTTTCACTAGAATCGCTCGAATTTCTAAGAATCAATCTACAGTTTATTCTTTTATCTGCAGCCGAGCAGTAACCACTAGGATCACTGGACGCTTTACCCAGGGACTGACTGGAACCTGTTTGTGCCCAGCCAAAAAGGTAAGGACATCAAATTACTGCAATTGCTTCTCCCTACGACGGATAAAATTGTTGGATGCTACTGGAACGCCGACATATTCGGTATCCTTCCTGGTAACCCCAATCGCCCGCTTCTGCATTACTTCTTCTGGCCAGTGTCTTGGCCCTGATTGGTTGAACTCTGCTTGCTCTCCACGTCTATCCTCAACGGGGTCCAAGCTTGCTCTGGCTCCTGACAAGACCTACTCAAGCAAGGTCGCAATTGGTTTTCATCGTACGTGAAATTGTTGACGAAACTCAGAATGGAGTATGCCTTTCGTCACAAAACGTAGCGGAAGTGAGGATCCTACAGACATTTTATATCAGCATGGGAAGAAGATAAACAGGTAGTCCCGAACATGTGCGCAACTCACCTCAAAGTCCGTCAAATCCGCCGATATCTCGTCGAGCGCCCCGCCTTCGTCACGACCTCCCGTGGCACCTGTAGCTTGGTCCCTCCTCTTGTTCCTCCGGACGAGAAGCAGCCGCAGCCCGAGGGCAATGGCCATCTGCGCCGCCGAGCACGCGAGGATGAGCTTGCAGCCCGAGGGGTAGGTGGGCTGCTCCGCGTCGAGGAAGGCGTGGGGGCCGATGACGTTTCCCGCGCAGTAGGCCGCGAAGACGACGGCCGTCGCCGTCGTGCGCTTCGTGTACCCGCCCAGGTTGGTGGCCGGCATCTGCAGCGACAGCACGAGCGACGCCACGAACGACCCGCAGATGTAGTACCCGAACAGCACCCCCATCATGCCCTGGGCCCGGTCCAGCTTCCAGATCAGGCAGATGCCCACCACGGTCGGCACCAGGTACGCTACCATGATGTAGGTCCGGATGTTGCGGAACCGCGACGCTAGGTACGTGCCCGTTAGGATCCAGAGGACTTGGAAGGCGCCTTGCGGGATACCGAAGGCGGCGGTGCGCAGAGGGTCTTTGACCACGCCCTTGATGATGAGTTTGCCAAAGTTGGCGATCTGTATGCCATGAGGTCAGCTGATGTCGAATTCGCCATATCTTACTTGCCCGATGAAAGCATGAGAACTTACGCCGCCATTGATGGTTTCATTCAGCAGCGTAAACAGGGTCAACAACCAGACTTGAGGATCCATCAAGGCCTCCTTGATCTGGTAAGTTTTGATGGACCGGTTGAGAATGCCGGTGCGGCCGACCTTGCCCCGAGCGATCAGGGTGGCTTTCTCTTCAAGTGTGAAGCGCTTTGCTGTGATGATATCGTCAGGCAAGAAGAAAAACAGGAAGATACCCCAAAGGACGGTGACACCGCCACAAAGAAGAAAGATGGCTTTCCACACGGGGAAGGTCTTGATCTGCCCAATGCCGTAGCTAAGGATACCACCCAGCATCGAGCCAACGCCGTTGCAGCTGATGAAGATGCCCGCCCGAAACGGCTGCTCGTCGCGAGTGTACTAACACATCACCATCTGTCAGTAATCATTTCGCATGCACGCCCCCACCCGGGCCCAAGGGAGCCTCGTCGCCGTCGTCTTTACTCACCCACATGCCGACAATCATGATGACGAGAGGCGTGATGGCGCTCTCGAACACCCCCAGCAAGAAGCGACACGCCAACATGCCGCCAAAATTGTGCGTGGCCGCCGTGATCATGAGGATGGAGCCCCAGGTGACAACGCAGCCGCAGATGACCTTGGCCATGAGCGTGCGTTGGGCTAGGTAGCTCCATGGGTACTCGGCGACCAGGTAGGCCAGGTAGAAAGCTGAGGCGAACCAGCTATACTGGTCTTGGTTGATCCCGGTGTCTTTGAAGAGGTCAAAGACGGCGGCGTAGGAAAGTGCTTGCTTGTCGATGTCTATGCGTCGCCCGCCCCATCAGTATTTGGTTTGACGGCCAATGTTGGAAAGGGATATTGAATTTGACCGAGTATCAAGCTTACACTGAAGGATTCCGGTTCCTGCGAGTAGCGGCAACAAGACGAAATCCACCTTACGAATAAGGCGTTTGACTGCGACTTGGTCGCTCAAGAGCTCCCCGAGGTACTCATTGGTGAGATTGTTATCCCGAAGGAACGTCTCCGTGTCATCTAGGTCGTTCCTGGTTTCTGAAATATCTGCGAGGCTTACAGAGTCACCCCTCTTGATGGTCTGTGGTTCAAACTTTTCGTCGGTCTTTTTGTCTTCCATTTTCTAGAGCTAAAGGTATTGTAGGTAGGTAGGTAGGTAGGTAGGTGAGTGGGAGATGCAAGACCTAGCGAGCACATCCAATCCAATGCAACTGAGCGAGTGGCATATCTAAATGGCCGGGAGCCGGCAATCTTTGAGGAGTACCCTGCCAATCTACATTCATGTATCTACATATGTGCCTTTCTATCTAACCTCTTATCACCCATTGGCCTGTCCGAAACCGGTATCGCTATCCGTCGTTGACCCCGGATTTACTGATCTGCACAGATATGCAGAGACGCAGCCCCACCACACCTCGAAGCCAACCCAGCCCCAGCCAATGACGACGATAGCCATATCACCGGGCAGTTGTCCGAAACTGTCACCCGACATGATCGGAGCGGCACCGATGCAGCAGCTAGTCTCGCCTGGTCGATAGGCACGCCATTGGAACTCCAAATCGCTTTCTCGGCACCAATAGATCGTCCGACCGGATGTAACACAAATAACCAGCACCATCCACCGCCCATACCCCTCACTCAAATGAATGAACAAACATAATAGACCGTTTTCGTTTAGCTTGGAGAAAGACACCCATAGGATTCGTTTAGTATTCCATCCATTCAGAGACTATGCCGGATATGCAAGACGCAGAGAGCAGCAGGCCGCGGGTAACCCTCCCGCAAGGCACCGTGGTCGGCGTCACGCAGCACGGCCCCTACCCCCACCCCGTGGACGCCTTCCTCGGCATCCCCTATGCCCTGCCGCCGACGGGGGATCGACGGTTCCGACCGCCGGTCCAAGTCGCGCCAGACGCCTCGGGGGGCGCCAAGATCATCGACGCCTCCCGCTTCGGCCCCCGCGCGCCGGCCAAGCAGTTCCTGGTCATCGGCCCGAAGCTCGAGGAGAGCGAGGACTGCCTCACGGCCAACGTGTTCCGGCAATCCGCGGCGGCACCACCACCCACGACGACGACGGGTAAGTCTACAGGGGGCCAAGTTGGCGGTGATGATGAGAAGAAGGAGAAGAAGCTCCTGCCGGTGGCTATCTATATGCATGGCGGTGCCTTTAATCGCGGCAACGCTGCCATGCACGACACGGCGTCCATGGTGGGCTGGTCGTCCGGGGCCCCCTTTGTCGCCGTATCGTTCGGGTACCGGATCGGGGCCTTGGGGTTCTTGCCGTCAAGTCTGAGCGCGAAAGAGGGCGCGCTTAACCTCGGGCTCAAGGACCAGATACTGCTGATGGAGTGGGTGCGGGAGAACATCCATCTCTTTGGCGGGGATAAGGATAACGTGACGTTGATTGGGCTATCCGCGGGCGCTCACTCGGTAAGCAAGCAGCGCACGAATACTGGCTGCAGGTGCTAACGACAGGTGAAAACAAAAGATCGGTCATCACCTATTGAACTATGAGGAAGGGAAACCGCCCCTGTTCCACCGCGTCGTAATGGAATCCGGCGCCCCGACGTCCCGGGCCGTGCGCCACTTCGACGCCGAGATCCACGAGCAGCAGTTCCAGGACTTTCTAAAGGCAGTGGACTGTCCAAAAGCCTTACCCGAGTCCGAGATCTTTGGGTATCTGCGCTCCCTACCCGTCGACGTCGTCGCCGCGGCCCAGACCAAAGTCTTCTACGCCTACGACCCGAGCCTGCGCTGGGCCTTCCAGCCCGTCATCGACGGCGAGGTGATCCGGCGGCGGCCTATCGACGCGTGGCGCGAGGGGAGGTGGCACCGCGTGCCCATCATGACGGGCTTCAACGGCAACGAGGGGTCGCTGTACGTGGACAAGGCCATGGACACCGCGGCGCAGTTCACAGGATTCTGGACGACGCTACTCCCCCAGCTGAGCGAGGCCGACGTCGCCCGGATCAACGAGCTGTACCCGGACCCTACCGCCCACCCTACCTCCGATAATGGTGATAGCGCCAAGTACAAGGTGGACGGGCCTCTGGCCGAAGAAAAGGGGATCGGCAGTATGTACAAGCGCATCGAGGCCGCGTACGCCCACTACGCCTACGTGGCGCCGGCGCGGCAGACGGCGCGTCTCGCCGGGGGAAGCGGTGGCGACGGCAGGGGCGTGCCCGTCTACCTGTACCACTGGGCCCTGCGTAAGACCCTCGTCAACGGCGCCGCGCACGGCGAGAACATGCGGTACGAGGTGCGGGACGCGGGCGTCTGCGGGTTCAGCCCGGCCCAGGACGCGCTGTCGCGTGTGCTGCACGCGTACGTGACGAGCTTCATCTGCACGGGGGACCCGAACAACGGCGGGATGGCGGATGATGATGAGGTCGTCGCGAGGCCAAAGTGGGAGGCGCATTACCGTGGCGACGGGGAAAGGGGGGTGAAGATGGTCTTCGGGGAGGGCAATACGGAGTTTGTTGGTGATGGGAGAGGAAAACCGACGCCGCCGCCGGCGGAGCTGGTGGAGGATGTTTGGGCTGCGGCGGAGTCGGAGTTTTGGTGGGACAAGGTCGAGATTTCTCAGCAGTGAGGTTAGTAGGTCGGCTATCTCAGCAAGGACAATGCCCACAACAACATAAGATGTTTGTTTGTACTATTCTCACTTGCAGACCAAAATTTAAAGAGCCCCTTCACTCTTCCAACCCGCATTGACTCTGGCTCAACTCTGGGGGAAACCAACGAGACTCTCTAGACGTATAATCAACCGACTATTATCGTTCGCATGAAAATTTAGCGGTGGTGACCCGTTGCTCGTAGATGGGAGACAGGGGTTCTCTTCCTGATACTCAACTTCCAGCTCATAGTCACCCAGATAAGGCAAGTCTTGCTAGATGCTCTTATAAATTAAGGGGCCCATGGGAAACTGCCACAACCCCTTAATTTCTTATACCATGGACCGCGCTGTCTCAATACACAGAAAGAAAATCCTACATTGATATTCTTTAACTATTACGACTTGGTACCTGCTACATGTAACTGAACTAAATTTCAGTGAGCGATTATACGTATGTCATTAAACAAGGGGTGTACGTAGTAAAGATAACCACTGGGTCTAGACACGTCTGTTACACGACGAGTTGACGATCTCTTCCTTAGCTTTGGCGATCCCAACGCGCCTATCCTGTCGGATCAAGCACCATCATGTCAGAACCCAGCCGACATGGCCGATCCAAGCCGTCAGCCTCTTTCCGAGTTCCGAAACCGATGAGCCTCAAGACGTAACGTACCTCCTTGCATCGATCGCCCTTCTCATCCCTGGCGGCTATCACTACATGAAACAGACCCCAATAAGGGATACCTACCCAAAACGGTGCTGAGAGGAGCAGGACTGTCCGTATCCAGTCCGTCTTTTACGCAAGCGATGGTAGTTACGTATGTAATAATGACCAAGTACGTATGTAGGCTTGCTGTTCATAGCCTAACCGAAATGGGATTTCGGACTTTAGCCTTACGAGACAGTCGGTTTGGCCCACACGAACACACACACAGAGACATACACAACCACACCCTCCCCCCCGGAAAGCCTGTTTTAGCCTTCTTACTCAGGGTGCGCCCCCCTAGGAGACCCGGGTCTTGGCGGCGCTCGTTGATTCGCTACACGTGGCACTTGACGTGCATGATGTGGTTGATATTGGGGGCAGCCTTGTTGTCGGAAGGGATGTGAAGAGGGGGGGAAGCCACTGTATCACAGTTGCTACGGATTACTGCAGTTGCCAACTCATCGGAACCTAGTTGTCTGCGTTTCCCACCCCCATGTTGTCGGGAAACGGGTCATGCGAGGTAAGAGGCGCGAACTTCTTCTTCTTCCCGTCAAAGTTACACGAGTGTGTGTTGGCATGAGTTGGCAAGGCATATTCATATTGACCCTTTACCACTCTATTTCTGGAGTTATAGTGAATAAGAAAGTGATGAAATGGCACGGACAGACAGGCAATAGGAATAAACGAGATAGCAGATGACGATGACAAATCGCATGGGACGTAAGCTGACATCGGCAGCCAAGTTCTCTTAGCGCAACCGTACTGCTGGGACAGACACACATGCATGTTGGAAAAGGAAAGGACAGAACCAAAGACCCCAAGTTCAAGTCCTTTCCCATTAAAACTTTCTTCCATATGATAGATCATGTATACATAAGAGGATGACGATGACGATGTAACGTGTGGTGTATCCCCGGAGTTAAGGGAAACGAAACGCGTAAGCCCGTGTCAATACGTACTCGCGCGGCCGAAGAAGGCCCTAATAGGAAGGGATATGGTCCTTTTGATAAATGCAAGGCAAGGGACCGACTGAATAAGGCCGTGACGAAGCCGTTTATCCTGCGTTGTCATGTACAATAATATTGGGAAAGTATGTTGTCTGTTTGAACCGAGGGAGGCTGGGAGACCCAACCCTGGTAGAGACTTTCCTTCCTTCCCACTAGCTACATGACCAAAAAGCAAACAACCTGGTAAGCAGGCAGGCATGTCATAGGCAGGTTAACGACGGCGTAGGATTTGGTCGCCAAACTCCTGGGGTAAACCCCTCCCTCGGGATGTTACGGTGTCGTTTCGTTTTTGGAATCGCGGAGAAAGACCCGACAATAGTACATATTCGGAGTGTTTCCTACCCATATCTGTCACCCTTGCATATATTATTGGGAGATATATTGGAAGAGGTGTGTTATGGTGTTGGATGTTGGTTGGATGGATGCACAGCACAGCACAGGCTGGAAGTGGCGGCGGCGGCGAGGGCGGCGACATCGGCGACGTTCACACTGACCATGCCTGAGATCTAAGGCTTCATTGTTTCCTTTGATGTGGCCATCTACCTATCGACTGTAGCCTACATACAGACTTATACGGAAGGAAGAGGACTCCAAACGCTTGCTTATGGCTGACGTTGTGGTTGGATATTTGTTGCTGACGGATACTCAAAGCGTTCTTGGCGTTGGGGAGTAAGCGCCAAGGTCATTGGAATCCTCCCCATCAGCCCTACCGACCTCTTTCCCGGGTTTCCATCAATCGACTGCCTGCCTGCTTACCTAAGTAAGCCAAGCCCTTTAGTATTCTTCTATTTCAGGTAACCACTTCGGCGGATTCAACAAGCGGAACGAATCTTACAAGCACCTTGCTGTGACAAAACAAAGGTGCCTGGAGAGATATTAGCAATAGTAGGACGGCGACAAGGCCGGCGGTGTATTCCTCCCGAAATCCGCGATTCCTTGGTTATCCTGAGGTCAATCCCTCCGGTGGCGAAGCCCCGGTCGGCATTTCCGAGCTCCTGACTCCTTCTTCGTACTTTGGTAGCTTCTGGAAGGAGAGCCCCAATCCTTCCGGACCATCCTTCCTCAAACATGCCCTGTCGCTGCCGGTGCCGAGCTATTGCATGTCGGGCTACACAGCCAGAGGCACTATCAAACAGCCACCGTGCGCGCCCCCCTTCCCCCTCAATATCACCGCCGGATGCTACCCTCCATCATGGTAGTCCTACATACTTACTCTATTCGGTACTTGTCAAAAGGGGAAGATAAGGCTGCCCAGTAAAGGCTTGGCTGCCGTAGAGCCCCACGCCGGCCGTCATCTCTTGCCGGATCTGGACTTGAGTAGGATAGTCTGAGGGTGGGGGGAAACAAGAGACATGTTACATTGCCATCCCGCCAAACGTCAGCTCGTCGCTCATGCGCCGCGCGTGCCCGCGGCAATTGACCACTAACCGACTACGTGCTAGGGACTCATTTCCCACTGCCTCTACCATCTATCTTACCTCCTTCTTCTAGGCATAAGAAATATCGTCTAGAGTGAGATCCAAGAAAGAAGAAACCGGGGTTAAGGCGAAGGAGATAGACAAGTCTGCCTAACTGTCAGCAACCTAATTATTGGACGGCAGAAGAAAACAACGAGGGCACACACATATGGGTCTTCGATCCGGAACTATACAACAAAAGCCGAAAAAGAAAAGAAAAAAAAGTCACATTCAAAAGCCGGAATTCGCTGTCGCTGATAAATCGAGGCAAAACAGAACTTCCGAGATGACGTGAGAACAAGAGTCATTAGTGTCAGGCGGGAATGCTTCCCTCTCGTAGGAACGAACCAGCAGCCTTGTCAGCCGCCACTCCGTATATATTGATTGACGTTTTGCCAGTATTAGGAGCGTAAACGGGGGGGAAAAAAGCAAACGCAAACGGAGCTGAAACAAGCATCACTAGACAGGTCTTTCCCCTAAAAATAGCACCACGGGAGTTTGTTCTGAAACATGACGGGAGGAATTCTCCAAGTGCGCAATCCATAGTCACGGCGGAGCGGGATGGGGGACCAATGTGGCCCAATGATTTACACGATAAGGAACCGCCAAGTCATCTAGCCCGTCTCCTTGGGGTAAGCCGGCCAAGGTGAATGAATCCTGCCTGCCGTTTCGACGTAAAAGGAAGGAAGTTAAAGAATCAACCAAGTAATAGGGCTGAGAGGGGTCCACATACCATTCCCAGTCTGTTGATAATAATACAATGACAGAGAATCGGGTGCGTTTCAAGAAGCCGAGGTTGGCGTCGCAATTTTCTAACAGTTTCTCCTTGCTCTTGATGCTTGTTGCAATTTTCCCCGAGAATGATATCAGCATCTCGCAAAGGGCCGAAAGAACCGAGTTCGCCAGATGTATGTAAATGGAACAATGACAAGACAGACTGGATGAATAAGTCGCTTGTCCGAGCTGTGTCATATCCAATGCTAACCTTGTCGCCGTGTAAGTCGTCTTGTGACAGAAAACGCATGTGACCAGAATGTCCAGTATCCGGTCATCCCGAGGGCAGAGCTTACATGCCTCCGCGCAAAGTGAGTCCAGTCTTATACCACTCAGTTCCATGATATAGCCAAGGATGTTGTATATTTTGCCACCTTCCAACACCGCTGGATTGTAAGTACGGTGAGATATCGAGATTGAAGACCGTATTATTTCAATGCCTTGTGATTATAGCAGTACCCAACAAGAGAAAACCTCATTTACCGTGCCATATTCGTTATCCAGAGAAAGAAACCTCAGGAAAAACAAATAAAATCTATTAAGGAAATGAAAAATAGAGAAATCGTGACAGGCGTGGCCAATGCGGTCTAAGAGACTGGCATGGCAGTGATAATGATGCAAGAAATGGTATCTCTCCTTTTCCGAGCCCCCGGACCTCTTGACCTTAGTGAAAACGCGTCTTCCCCTTTGTATCGAACCCATTTCAGGAACCTGGTAGTGGACCTGTCTAAATGGTCTAGCCCCGTCAACCCAAGTGATGCACCGCGCGTATGCTTTGTGAACTCACGACCGCTCCTTTCGTAAAAACCCCACGTCGCAACGCCAGGCAACTCCTCATGTACTGCTGTAAAGACCAAAAACAGAGATGTTTCGTCGACAGGTGGTAGTGTCGCTCGAGTATACTTGAGATTGTTGTTTTTCGTCAATACCTCCGATCCTCAAGAGGTACGTTGGGGCCATAAAATCCTCCTTCCTCGTCTCCCTCACCCCCGGACGCTAGGCACGCAAGGCAAACTCCACCGCCGTAGACGCGAGTGTGACGCCTCCAGCCCATCCCAGCATCGTCCATAACTGATATGACCTCGCCGTGAACGTCAACTTCGTGATCCGCATACGAATCGTGCGGAGGGGGCAGCATGGGATTGGATGAAGGGAACGAATGCGGACTGAAGGACGGAATGGTCCTATCGAGCTCCGCAGTCGAGGATATGTCCTGTGGGGAACTGAACGTAAGGGTTCTGGTATAGGACACCTGCTGGGGTGAAGCGGGAGATCCTTGAAACCCAGGCATAGCGGTCGAGTATGCCGAAGAGCCAGCCGAGTAGTCGGGGTTCTGGTGCTGGTAGAAAGGGGTCGCAGCATCGCCTGCGATCGAGACTGCCGCGCTTTGCTGTCTGTCCTGGAACTGGAAAGGACCAGTTTCTATAGCGAGAGGTGTCATTGGAGGCGGAGGTGGCGGCCGTGAACTGAACATCCGCGGAATCCTCTCTTCTGACGACACACTAACAGGACCACCTTCGGGAGCCGCATCACCATGATGCTGAACCCAATAAGGGGGATTGCCTGTGTACTGCGGTCTTTCTCTGCGATCTCCCTTCTTCCGATCTTTGCCGGATGACTTGTTGGTAGGCATGGCGGGCTTAGAGCTGCTGATTCCACGTGATTTACCCCAAAAGAGTTTCCTCAGATAGTCCCGTTGTGCCGCTAGAGGTTGGGGGCAGGGCAGGATTTGCGCCAATAGTGATCGATTCCACGATGCAAACTTGAAGTAGTATGCCACCAGAAGCGAGAAACACACGCCCAGAAACGCCAAGTTCGAAACGAGTCGTGTTGGATTTGGGGATTCAATAGCCAAGGCGACGACGTTGGTCTTGACCTGTTGTAAAGGGAGACTGACAGCGGGCATGCTGGCTGTTTAAGTCGGTTTCAAAACCCTAGGCTTCTTTTGCCTGTGCCGTATATGGGTATTGTTGAAATGGGAGGGACCAAGGTGGCTTGAGCCAGGGTTCGATGAAGTGGACCAGGCTGACGGTTGGTGCAACTGCCTGGATAAACAAGTACACGCTCAATCTCCGGAAGGACGCTCCTCCTCGGACGAACCGTGATAAACCACGTCAACGGGGCCTTATGTCAGGCCGTTGTCCAATTTGAGGTGACCTACGTAGCCGGTTCTCGGGGAAAGGTCCAGATAAAGGGCCGGTGATGTTATTGACGGAGGGACTGCGCTACACAAGGAGCAGGTCGGTCGAGCATGGGGAAGAGGCAGGTGGTCATTGGGATCCCTCAAATGACCAGGGGTTGCGTAACCTATTCTGGAAGAGACTTGCGAAAACGGTGCACAAGGAGGATTTATAAAAGAACAATGACCGTAGGTGCCATGCAACGAGGGTGAAGATGACGCTCACGTAAAGAGGGCCAGCAAAGGTTACGCAAATGTAGGGTGGTGGTCTGATGGAAGGAGGATCAGATGCGATGCGATGATGGGTGGAGGAGGGCTCATGATATAAACAAAAGGTACCCGGTATCAAACAAGAGCAACCCGAAAGAAAAGATACATGGCCGAGTGGGCGAAGGAGCAATTATCCATTTGACGAGAAAGCGAAGCGGGATCTAGCAGGCAAGATGAACCGCTAGGGAAAGGAAGAAAGGGCGTGCCAGTAGCCAAGGGGGGTGAAGTCCAACAGGCGATTGCCATTTTGGGTGCTTCCCATGTTCCATGTTGGCTGTCAGTCAGCCTCAGTCGGCTCCTAGCTCCTAGCTCCTAGGGTAAAAACCGACGGCCCTAATCGGAACTGACTCGGGGGCTTCCCTCGCTTGTCACCTTGGAGGCGGGATACTCTTTAGGTAAAGTAGAGAGTCATTGGATAGAAGGGAATTCGCTGGACTTGCGGGCAAACCAAGTCTAATGTGAGGGACCGACGCCAATGACTGGGGGAGCTGAACCTAGGCGGCTCTCCGTGTGACATTTGAGGTGGAGCGAGTACCAACTTGCAAGCCCAAGTCTAAGGTCGACTGCCTGTAACTAGTAGCGAGTAGCCAGGAGTAGCCAGGAGTAGCTAGTGACTGAAGGGGTTTAGCACTGTTAGTGGGGAAATCAGCAGAGCGGCACTATTTTGTCAGAATCAATTGTTATTGCTGCATGTCAGCATGCCGTGCGACAGGCAGGAGGGATGATCTGCTGCGCGCCCATCTATGTACATCAGTCGTCTTCTCGTTCGTTGTTCATTGGGGGGTGTGTGGGTGCTGGCACTGCTTGGGTGGTGGTCATGGCTGGCTGGCTGGCTGGCTGGGTGGTGGGCCAGTCGCTCGGGAGGCCGCAATGAGTGAGTTTGAGTTTTGTCATGACCCATTGGTGCATGCATATTGACGCTGCGATGACTTCCCATTAGGTGGATGATGCTGATTGAAATTGATTCGCTTCTAGCTCACTTGAACTGAGATGCACTGCACTGCACGTAAGACGCTTTTCCTGTCGCTCGCTGGCTCGTTCGCTGCAAGCAAGCATGGCGGATAGATATCGCGCGCGGCTTATCCAGGCGCTGATTGATGCAAGCGTGTAAGGGTGACGGCGCGTGACATGCCAAGGGATAGAAGTTTGAAAAATACATCTATTTCCATCCAAGCCCGCGCACTCATCTCGACGGTTGGCTGTCAATAGCTGGCTTCGGCGTTGTTGTTTATTGACATCGCCTGAGCCTGAGGGAGGCCGAGGTTGAGAAACAAATGTCAGCAGCGATGTCTCGCATTAGGTGGCCACAGTGCTCTGAATGAATACGAACAAGAAAAAAAACACGGATGGAAAAGAAAAAGTATCGTAACGAACTGGGGTGTCCATTTCAAATTTGCCGTCTTGTCTTCCAGTCATCCACAATGTCATCCACTTGGAAGATGGAAGAGGGAAATGCCCCTGCTGCTGAGCATGCTCAGCCACCGAAGCCGCGAAAATACAAATACATGGCATAAAGGAAGGAATATTCAGTGTCCAGTGCTAGGTCAGTAGTAGGTAACCTGAAGCTAGCCTTGTGGCCTTGGCGCGGATCTGACAGGGCAAAGGACGGCCTGGTACGATTCGTACGATGCAATTCGATGCGCGGGGCGGTGCGGCAGTGCCTTCGGTATTTTCTTTCTTCTGAGACCAACGCGTATTGTGTTTTGGGGCCGGAATGTCGTTGGAAGAAGGTGATAGGTTAGGTCTAGATGGGCGATGCAGGTTCATTCGATCGGCCGAATGATCCAGCTGCACATGTGCCGGTACGTGGCCCTGAATGACGTCTCTCTCCTCGTGGTTTGTTGCCAGTTGCATGCAGCGGCCTGTACCGCCTCAGCTGGCAGCCGGTAGCGAATCGCCGTCGATTCTGGAACTCGAGGGTTTGAAGCCTTGCCTTCCAGGTGTCTACTGCATTCATGCAGTTGCGGTTACAGCTCTTGATGCATGTGAGCGGGTGTTTTGGGTGTTTTGGGTGTAAGTCGTACCTCCCTCCCTCTTACGCAAGTCAAATGTGCGTTACGCCTACCTCACTTGCCCCTCTTGTCTCTGAGGATGTAGGTTACCTCTTCGCCTCTCGCCTCTCGCCCTTCGGACCTCGTATCCAAAAGCAATCGATCAATTGATGCCAATATTTCAAGTCGGCGAGATCTATCTGTATGACCATTCATTGAAACTCTCACTCGCAAAAGACGATTGCCAATTGCCAATTGACAATTGACGAATTATTACCTAAACATATGCCAGAGTGACGCATCTTAGACCACTCGACCTGTGATTGGCACTGTTCTAGTTGCTTTAATGGGCTTTAGTGTTGGCGTTAGTTGCAAGAGTTCAGCTGCCTTGCGCTGATGTGAGCCCTGAAACGACCGCTATCGTCTTCGCCCAGGTGGGTGCCAATGGCAATAGCCCCAACCCCGACCAAAACCGCACCACAATGATGTTAATAACCCGTATGCATCTACACGCTACTGTCCTGTCGGGTATCTGTCCAATGAGAAACTGCAACCCATCACCTCTGTTGTATATCCATTGATTGATTTATTTGAATCCCCAGACTAGGTCGTCAACAGTTGCCAAGATCATGGTGTGATGTTATAATCACGGTGGTGGTGGTAGTGCAAATATTGCAGCTGCCACCTGGCCCCCAAGCAATGTCGAATCACGTCGTGGCATGTTGATCTTCGGAGACTAGGCCGCGGCACCAAACAATATTGATCTATCGGCTTGTCGGTATGCAGGTAAAACCAACAGCATATGCACACAATCCTATCTGCCCACATGGGCGTATACTTGCCAATATCCCTACTGCAGCAAGCATGGCCAGAAATAGTAACAATTTGAACATCTGTGGTGTTCACTTCAAAATACCAACATGTGTCTATCTAATGGCCTCTTGAGATGGCCATTGCAGCTCTCTGCATATATCTCACCAGCCCAACATCCTCCCAAGGTCCCGATGTATGACGTGTGTATAATTTCTATCACCAATCAAATCGCAGCGCAGAAGGACCGTCGTCTGTTCCATAAGGTTGATTCGAGATGGAGATACCTATCAATCTGATATCCGATCGAGCTCAGACAGCAGCGTTGGGGTCTGAAATAAGCCGGACTTCAGGCCGGGCCATGCTTGCCTTTTGCCATGGAACCCCGCCGTCATACCTACACGCGAGTTGCATCAGCAGTAACAAAGACCAAAGACTCGATGTCAGCGCCTCCGAGAAAAAGGAGTTCTTTGACCGATAGTCCCAAGCAACTCGTATTTACCAAAACCTTGAATAGCATATCCCTTGCATTTCCCAATTGACGTCCTTCGAATGCACCATGCCTGGGAACTAGGGGACATGCAGTTCAGCCGGTATTGGATCCGTACGTTGGATACTCCCCGAATAGGGAAGGTGGGGGTTGTCCATAGTTGGGCATGTGACTGACCCCTCAAACCCCTCAAGCCCCTCAACCCCTCCAGTGCCCCTTCCTGCTGCTGAAGAAAGTACACTGCAGATGTCGTTCAACTGTGTAAGCTTGAAAGTACTAGATAGATTAACATACCTCCTTACATGTCGACAATAACCAGATCCAAGTTGATTGGATCATCTCCATGTACGCACTTTCAGCTGCATTCGATCCGGCTTCGCAAGAAGTTGTATGTCTTCAACAGAGGCGGTCAATATGGACTGTATGTGGTTTCACGAGCACACTGGAAGAAGTCTTCTCGGTTGTTCTTCTTTTCCTTTTGCTCGGGTTTTCACCGCGTGGCAATGAACTGTCGCCATCCGCAACGTAATCTCCGAATGGCTCAGCTGGAAAGTGCCCAAGTGCAACCAACAGTCGAGGTGCCGCATGCATTATGCAGTAACGTTGCCAAGACTGCACGACAGCCAGTACGAGGCAATTGGCCACTCGGCATCCACAGCCCATCACGAGGTATTCAACTTGGGATATTGGCCGAATAAGCCCGTCGGCAGCTTGGTTCCAGCCCTATCCGAGATTACATATCCAAGTCCCTCGATCGACTGGCCGCCCATCTTGGAAGATCTGCGGAGCCGCTTGACGACTCGCGGATCCCCCACACACCATACCACACACACCTTGTCCCTACGGACCACCACACCGCTTGGGCTTGACTTACCAGAGCTGGCTTGGAGATGCTTACAGTCGCCCTCCTATTCGACCGTCTCTGAACGCCAATAATCTGTTCTCTGAATTCTGTGTAACGATCAGAGTGCTTTTAGAAGATCCATAAGATGGCTCTGTCCACTCGATTTCAGCATTCATGGTCAAACTAAATGTCTCGCCCCCGACGACCACGGCTGTCTGACCGCCTCTGGCCAATTGCGACCACGAGCTGATGGCGGTTTATCCCAGATCTGCTGAGCACGATTAGCGGTGTCAACCAAGGGAAGCAACTCTCAATCGCATTGGATACGAAGACACTGGGGTCGAAAATAACCTACCAAACAACACAACAAACCTTGCTCTACGGAGAGTCGGCGCGATTCCGTATACTCACTGCATGTCTTGTTCATCCATGTGCGCTGAAATTCTGGCCACAAGGGGGTTGGTCGATCAACTAGTGGAATTTAACATCCTGCACACCAGAACTACGCCTCCTTGACCAGTAACGACTGCTATTCCTACACCCAGAGCTACATTGACACTTATACTCTTATTAAGCTATATCAATTGTTCTTTGCATTATTGATGACCGCCCATCGATTATCGAGCGGCAAACGCACGCCATCTGCAGGGTATGTTTGCGCTTACTCCCCCAAAGTCGTCAAAGCTCCCCGCAGGGCCAATGGACTCTACACACATTGCCGAGACCACGTCGCTTTGCTGTAGCCTCTCGTCATCACCATGTAGACCAAGTACCACGGTAACTCTTGGCTTCGATTCACCGACACCCAATACCCACTTGGAAATTCTTTTAGTAAGGATCCTGTTGGAGTTTCGATGGCCTTCAGCCCTACACACCCAGACACCCCTAGTCACATGCATGACAAAAGCTCGACTCGGTTAGGGGACCCTAGTCCAAAGATGGTCCAAGATGGGTCGCTTCGCTTCGCAAACCAAACCAAACAGCAACCAACACCGCGCAGCCTTAATTAGCCGCTATCAGCAGCTGCAAGCACAGACACTGAAGAAAACAAACCACCAAAACTTCGGCCCCCCTATTTCTGCAACATCGGATTCTCGATTCAATTGACACGACAGCACGATAACAACACGGCACTGGACATGCCCAATCGTGTCGCATCAATTGTAATGTCTACATTCCCACGTCAGCCAATCATCGGCGGTCATCAACGATTTGCGCGGGTTGGTAGTATCAATGATACGATACATTGCGATCGAAATCCGTCGCATCCGGAATTCGCATGTGGCGGTGGGTGTTGAAACACATGATCAATCGATTAGTCTCGATGCGTCAGCTGCCAGGTTCGCATCCCTTGAGGGGTAGATCGCGAGGCTTGGGGCTGATAAACCATCCGGCGATCTGACAGGTCAGGATACGACTCGAAAAAGTTGCAGCCTTGGGGTCCTTCGTGATATATATTGATGCCTCAGTCACCAAAGCCCCGGCGGGGCTTGGTGTCCGAGAAGAGGAACCATCATGGCCGGGCTCACAGTACCTTACGAGGACTCGCGGCGCCTCTTCAATATCGTCGATGCTTGCTATTCACCAGATCATCCCATTGGGCTTATTTACGATCTCACCTAACCCACGGATTTTATTGCTTCCTCATACGGCGGTGTCTCACCAGAGGCGCTGTAAGCATTTTGCATCACGGCCATATGCCACTTTTCCCTAATTTCCGGGTCGGCATATCTTCGAATCAGCTGACATGGGAATCGAGATTACTGTCATACGCGCCTATGGGATGCGTATGCGTTATAATAAGGCCCATGGTGTGGTCATCTTTCCCGCCCAGTCAAGGCATGAAGGGGATTTGATGAAGATTATGTAAGTGCAATCAAGCCGCCTTACTCCGCACAACAGACAGACTTTGAGCCTCTTGACTAGCATTTTGGGCCAATCAACCTGCGGGTGCTCGACTTCTGATAAAGATGCTTCTCGATTGGAGAAAGCGTCGAGCAGCAAGGCTATCACATTTCCCACAAGCTAGCCGAGGCAGATGCTGTTGACATAGAACGGGAAGTGTGCAGAGCCGCACGAGCTTAGTGAGACGGAGCAGCCAACCGGACGAAGAGACCAATCCCGGATTTTGCAAAAGTACCAGTTGGGCTTTCGATTCCGATTAGCGTTTGTCACAAGACCAGGGACGGCTTGGGAAATTTCAGACATGTTCCAGACGGCCAGGTCATTCACTGAATCATCCGGCGTTGCTGGTGGCTTTGGGACGATACGCTGACCTATTCTTTAGCCCGAGTGACCAACTTCGGGCTGATTTTACGACATAGGAGAATACATCAGTGCCCCTGGTCCATCCTATGCATGGCCTTTTCCAACGAGAGACAAGTACTTGTCACTTTGAGCCACAGAGAAGTGACACACCTTATGGCACATCGAATAAGTTGCGGGGCGCCGTTTCCGGCAATACACTTGAAGCTAAGCACTGATGATTACTATCACGGTCTCCTCCCTTTTCTCCTTGGCAACCCAAGAGTTTGGGGAAATGGAACAGAGCTGAAGCCGACTTCTAGAAACAGCTGGCGCCGAGCTAGCCCCACGGCCAAAACGACGCCGTCTATTGTTCTGCCTTGTTTTCCCACAGTAAGCACCGTACCGGAAATCGAGAAATTGGGCAGGGATGGCGTGTTTTTCTTTGTGGTAATCCGGGTTCTATGTTCTAGCTCGGGCCCACATCCTAGCCGTACTGGGTGTTAGTCTGAGGCCAGGTCAGTAAGCAGCAGCAGGCTCGCTCACCATGTTTCGGGCGACTACTAGCCAAGAACTAGTGCCTTTCATCCTGAAAGGACGAACCGACGGGCTTTGGATACGCGCCCAGGATAAAGTAAGGATGAGGGGGTCGTTTGCCTTTTCTTCCCACCCCTCCGCCCAAAGGCTCCGCAGAAGCCCCATTGCATTTGTCAGTACGGGGAAAATATCCCCGAGAGCCCAACGGTCTTTTGGTGGTCAAGATCCTCTTGGCTGACCGCTTCTTCCCGGAGAATGCGGGCGAGGGAAGGGATAAATAGACGAGGCAAGGGTTTGGGCGATGGGTGGTGTAGTTTGACGTTTGTACCCCCTCTTAGTCCTCAGGTAACCTGTGAGTAAGGGTTGACAGCAGATTCGTGTAACATGGGTGTGCTATTCTCGCGCCCCCGTATTCATGCCGTATTCGAGGTAGCCATCCAAATACATACACACCGCTTTGATATGGAGAGGGAAAGGGAAAGAAAGGACGGACTTAAGCCTTTCGTGACGAGAAACGTAGATTGCGGAAAGCTATGATGGCCTTGAGCGTTGTTGGCTGGCCGTGGACAAGCAAATCTATACTGTGTTTAGGATTTTGCGTTAACCACTTGATAGTCCCTTTCCAGAACTTCTAGGGTCTTAATCTTCAGGTAACCATATGAATCGCTATCGGGGAGTGTGGAAACTGGCTGTGCCTGTATAGTGAGACTAACTTAACAGCCAAGAATAGGGCCTGCTGTCTGCGTTTAGGTGTTTAGTGCTACTAATACATTAAAGAAGGAGGCGGTATAAATGTTTTTAAAAATATATATAATACGCCCTCACCAGGGCCGGCACCGACTTTGTCCTCCTGGAGAGCAGGTCCTCCGATCATCATGGACGCCGGCGCCAGCCTGGTCATGTCGAAACTGGGTCTCCGCGCCTTGAGCCAGTTCGGCGTTCTGTCTGCCATCAAGAAGGTCGGCGAGCTCCCCACTGTCCCTACATATGTAGATATGCAAGCGGTACAACCACCGGGGACGGACCACTCGGAGACACCAAGCTCTTCTCTTGTCCTGCCTCCATGAAAACCCAAGTACGGGAATTCCATGAGAGGCGTCACATCCTCAAACTACGGTGTATCTAACACCACTCATAGCCACGGATGCGCATCACGCGCCATCACTCTTTAGAACCGCATGCAGGTCTTCTTTGATACCCTCCCCGCTGAGGATCCTCCCCGACAAGAAGGAAGGTGTTGAGCCTCGACAAGACCAAGGACGGCGTGGTAGTAAAGTAAATAGATGGGCGGCCTCGTACAAAGGGGACGGCTCGTCATCGGCGCCGACGGCGCTTACCGTGCCGCCGTGCGGAAACACCATGGCCACCACCATGGGCGGCCAGCAGGACGGCACAGGAGCAAGACGACGACGACAAGGAGCCGCCCTACCTCACTACCTACCGCTGCTTCTGGATGCACTGCCCGCCAGCTCCCCGGCTTCGCCCTGGGCGAGGACTCAGCCGTAGTCGTTAGCGACTTAAACCTTGTTCACTGTAGGCTCCAGCTTTTGCTCATTGCGGCCCGTTTACATTCTCTCTCTCGCCTGACCACGCTACCATGTATCCATCACTCCGCACCTCATCAGAATACCAGATAGACCCGTCCCGCAGTCGTCACACGTCACTCTTGTACTCCGTATGGTGGTACCAGGTATGTGGCCGCTTGACGGAGACGATCTCCTGCGATTTATTCAACCCTCCAACTTCCCAGCATCGCCACCCCTTGACACAATGATCTTCCAGCCTTGCTAGCATGTCGCCCTTTCTGACCCACCACCGGAAGTAGTGAGATATGCGGTATACCGTGTCCGCTTGCTTAGCCGCCTCCTGGCTGTTACATTGCGCGCCGCTGAGTGAGTCAAGGCAAGGCAACATCATCGCCGATGACTATCAGGAATGGGTCGACGCAAGGTCTCGCTGGACAGCGACCACAAAACAAAAGGTTCATATTGGGGCGTGCAGCGTTGACTCACCAGAGACTGACTGGGCTGCAGCTATCGCACTTCGATGGCAGGCAGCCAAGGTGGAGACACATCGCGTCAGGGGCAGTGGAGTTTCAGGCGCTGTAGCTGCATATAGCAGAGTGAGTCATGCGGCCTGGCACCCATATATATATCCGTACACACACACACACATTGGGAATGAATGTTGACCTTTATGCATCCCGAAATACAGATTATAGAGATCTTGACCTCGTCCCTACCGGAAGCAAGATTAAATAACCACGATAACCATGGCACATCAAGCGCACGCATTACCGTGGCATTCCCTCGCCTCTCTCCTCCAATACCGGTTCTCTCATCATGTCGAGCCCCAACGCAAGGAAATCGTCCTGAAACAGAGGGATTGGAAAGGGAAGGAGGGCGAGCCCAAGGAAATCGCGTACTTCTGCCGCGCCTTTGCCGAACGCGTGCGCGAGTTCTCGCAGACCGAGCGCGCCAAGTACGAGTCTGGCGCCATCTACCGTAAGCGCGCCGAGGCCTGGGTACAAGCTCCGGAAGCCGCCGACGGGGCACAGTCCGGGCCTGGAGCACGGCGGCCGGTGTATCCGGACGTCATGCAGAGTCGCTACTTTGGCGAACAAGACGGAAGCGACGACGACCGGTTCCGGAATCACCTCTGGGGCCACCACAACCTCCAGCGTGCATCCACCTGGAGCAGCAGCAGCGGCGGCGGCTCCCCCCTCGCTCATGCCGATACACTAAAGCTCATGATGATGGAGGCGGCCGGCGCGCCACCGGCCCTCTCGGCATCATCGTCGGCTAGCCCGGAAGCCGAAAGCCTCCAAAGGGACGTCATGGAATCGATGCTCCTGCTGGCGAACCATCCCGCGACGGGACCGAACCTCGTCTCGCTCCTCCACCTGCACCACGGCCACCACTTCGGACTGGTGCGAGTGGCCGAGGAAGGGGTCGGGTCCTACGTGTACCTCAACATGCTGGCGGCCCTGCAAGAAAACGGGTCGGACGTCTGCGGCCCGGCCATGGACGACGAGAAGGGCGGCTCCGAGATCCCCGGCCGGAAGAACTACATGAACCTCGTCAGCTTCGGGCGGATGCTGGACTCGGTGGCTGGAAACTACGACGGAGATGCCCAGAACTTGCCGCACTGGGACTTTTACTACCCGCGCATCGAGGGCGGGTGGGATCGCGAGAACCTGAAAGACGTGCTGGAGGACCGGGAGGCCCTGGCCGGATACCTCAAGGGCATCTGGCGAGTCCTGGTCATCTACGACCTTGTACTGCGAGAGGCCGGGGGAGATCCGGATTTAGAAACGCAATGCAGGCATGCTATCAACGACAACTTCGACCTCAAGCTGGATACATGGTCTTAATTCTACCAAAGTCTTTATCCTTAAATATCGAGAATCAAGAGGGCTTATTAATTATTAGCCCTTCCTTCCGTGTTGTTAAGAGAAGACCTCTCGTGAAGCTGACCACTCCAACAAGTTTGTCCACGCCGTCGTCTGCGAGCCTATCAGCCCCATCCTTCGCCCCGCCAAGGCCTTCGCCGCATTTTCCACTTCCACTTTTGGGGCTGAAAGGTCCCACGGCAAAACCCCAAGCCCATGAGCGTCTCGGACCGGCCTTTGCCCTCGTCACGACGGGGCTCAACCGGCTTGTTTGTGCCGGACGCGGCCATGACAGACGCTGTAATTACTGGTTAGGAGACCGGTAATTCCTCCTCCACCCGGATATCACCCTCAAGGCTATGGGTTTGTTGGGACTATTCGCGAAACAGCAAGTCCCGGTTGTATGGATTGTGTTTTCACATCCATCGCCGCCACTTCAAACAGCTGCTTCTCGGCTGCCTTCCCACGTCAAAGCAGGTTTACATATACGAGGAGACTGGATATCAATCTCTCCAGGCGACGGTCATTATCCATCACGGAGCACACCATTCACACAATGTGCATGTCATAACGAAGGTATCTTGGTGCAAAATTCATTAACTACCCTATCAAACAAGTAGTCGCCATGATCCAGAGCAAACTCAAAGTGGTGCTCGGCAACAACAGTGAAAACCGCCCTCATCGTAAAGTCATCCATTGAACGCCAGTTCATAACCACTGATCCATCTGGAAAATCCACCATTGTCCTCGTGGTGGTGGTGGTTGTAACAATCCATTGGCCAATCATCAATGCCAAGTCCCTAAACATACATACACATACAGTAACAAGAAAGCCCCGCAGGTTCAGAAGGGAAGGCTGTCGGGCCTCGTATCCTTGGAGCTTTCGCGTACCCATCCATAGATGGGGTCAGGCAAGTATCAAATCATACCAAACTGGGAATCAGAAAGACCTAGCAAATCATCATGGGGTCGATAGCAGGGTTCACCGGTGCAATGGCGACCTCGCTACGCTCCTCCTCCATCATCTCGATCAGGTCGTCTAGGTTGGAGTCCAAGTTCTCGGCATCGCCCTGGTCCAGGCATTGCTTGAGCAGCTCTCGATATTTGTCGATCTTCTCGCTCGGTGTGGCCAGGCCCAAAGCGTCGACGTACTCCTGCTCGGCTCGGCGCTGCTCCAGGATAAGCTCCCGCTGCTCGGCCGCCAGCTTCTGTCGCGTCTCGGGTGTGTCGTCGCCTGCATCATCGCCGTTCGCCATGGTGAGCTGTTGCTGCACCGATGCTTGTATGTGATACTTATTCTGGTTCGCAAGCAGGGCCAGGACTTCGTGCTGGGCCATGGTGGCGTCGCCTACGGCCTTGGCAGCAGCCTCGGAGGGCTCGAGATGGCCTTCCAGCTCGGCAATCTGCTCACGGATGGCTGCTAGCTCGTTCTGGGTATTGCCAAGGATGCGGCGGGCTTCATTCTCGGCCTCGTCCTTCTCCTTCAACTCCTCGTCGTAGCTGTGAGCCAGGTCTTGGAACTTCTCGAAAACAAGCGGCGTGATCTTGCTCTGGACTGTGGTAGCGGCTTCGGACCGGTAGGTTGTGGCGAGCTTGGTCACGGACTCGGACAGAGCATCCCGGAAAGAGACGTGTCGCTGGGACTCGGGGGCGAAGGGCGACGACGAGCGCTGCGGGGCTCGCTCCTTCGGCGGCTTGGATGCGTTGAGGGCTTGGATGAGCTCTTCGGCCCGCACGCCCTCTGCATTCATAATGTGGGTACTTGCACCTCGTCCAATAAGAGCACGAATGCACTTCTTCGCACTCGTTTGTGCCGCAAGATGCAAAGCAGTGTTACCATTGTTGTCCTGCGCATCCATGATCAGCTGAACGGTCTGGGGGTCATGCAATTCCTGTAGCTTGTTCAGGATATTGTCAAGGTAGTATCGTGAACATGAGTGACTGGTCACTCGACCACTCTTCATGATAGCAGCATGGTGGATTACAGTCCATCCTGCATTATCGTGACGATCTACTGTGTCAAAGATTTCTTTGATGACGACGGGGAAAGTCTGCTTCTCATAGCAGTTGGTGAAGTGTACTGCGTGCATGAAGGGAGTCTCGCCGCGAATGTTCCGCGAGCCCAGATTTGCGCCAAATCGCTTCAGCTGCTTGATGACATCGACGTCGCCCATAGCGCTAGCCCAGTGCAAAGCGCTGTGCTGCTCCGAATCGATGAACCAATCTGGCTGGAAATTGGGCGGCGGCTCGGGGCGCAAGGTCGGGGCATCCTGGCGGGAAAGCAGGAAGTAGTCGAGCAGCTCGTCTCCATAGACAGAGTGCTGCTGTTCAGTCAAATCCTGAACGGTCTCTTCGTGCTTTCTCTTCCGATGTCCCGTCGAGGGGTAGTGTAACAGATCGTGGCGATCGTCCTCGGCCATGTATGAGGCTGAAGCTATGGTGACATTATCAGGAGTGTCGTCCTCTTGCAGCTGTTGACTGGCCGTCTCGACATCTGGCTGTCGGGGAGGAGGTGGAACCCAGGCAGCTCTTGCAGGTGCAGCCTTGGCCTTGGGTGCTTTCGGTTTGCTAGCATGTCGCGGTGCAGGGGGAGGGCTCTGGTTGCCCGGTGTGAACTCGAAGATAGGCCGCAACTTTTCGTATGTGTTGTTACGCTGTGCCAATTGCTCGCCCGACTCTAAGGGGATCCAGGTGCCTTGGTATTTGCCATAGCCACCTTGGATCTTCTCGTGGACGTCTTTCTGGACCTCTCGCTCGAGAATTCGGGTACGTGCAGGTTTGTCGAAGCCTGCGGCCTTGAGGATGTGGGTAGCATTGATCCAGTCGTCCTGTCTTCTTCGCATAACATGCTCCTTAAGATCGACACCGAACTGGAATTCGTAGACGGGAATCTATCGCCGAGGACATGTGTTAGTCGGAGGGCACAACCTAACCCAGTACAACAATTGACGAGGGATACTTACACCACTGTAGGTGGCACTGTAGACGCCAGGGCTGGTAGCAGGCGCTACCGCTGGTGCTGCAGCCTTCACCATCTTGGCTACCTAATCCTTAGGATGCAAGCATGCAGATTGGTGATGGAGGGAAGTTGGTGGAGAATAATCGTGCGACAGCGTGGTTGTAGGACAAGCCTGGAGGGGTACAGAAGGTTTGTGTGTAAAGACTTGGTGACGTCGGAAGCAGGATGGGTGGCTTCGGCCTGGGGGGTGTGTGTGGGTGTGAAGTTCTTTCTGCTGAAGACACAAACCGAAGATGCGCAATTACCGACGGCAAGAATTTGATCGATAGACCTGACTTCAAACAAAATGGCCCGAGTCTTGTTCTCCAATAGACACAAGGCTTTCCAATGGGCAAGTCACAAGAACAGAACAGCAGCAGTGGTGTTGATGGACTCGGCAAAGGCTGACTCGACCCGTGTGCACGCGTGAAGACGCGAAATCGAGGAACCGGGGGGCAGAAGGTTGATGCAGAAACGCGCCTTCGCGTAAATTGCTTGTGACCAGAAAGTTACTAGCGCTTGTCGCCTGAGCAATTAGGCGTGAAAACTTTGGTCAGCAGACTGAGGCGCTAACAGTCACAGCGCCACAGCGGGCCTTCAAGTTAAGTGTGGCGGTCCCAAGTGTGGCTGGTTATCACCAAGGCGCCAGTTGTGTCTGGACTCTTAAGGATTTAAGGCTGAACGCGGACTAAACATAATTCCGCAAACCCACATCAACTAGGAAGGACAGGCCGGTTGTTTCATAGACAAGTGAGTGAACATCGTTGTCGACTTAGAAGTATGTATAGTTCCTGTTACATGGAGATATTCCCTACTAGAACTACTACGTAGAAGCATCGCGGCTAACTCGATCCATGCTCCGATCATCTAGCCTAGGCGCCTTGTTTTCGAAACATCTCGTTATCGATTGCGAGGCCTATCATTGGGAAACAGCCGCCACCGCAAACAATCTGTGTTTCAGCCCGGTTCTTGACATGCAGAATACCGCCGAGACTGTCGAAATATCGAGATGATGTACGGGTCTAGCGCCGGGCGTCCTATTCGGTTTTAGGGAATAGTAGTGATCCCCCGTATTCCTGAAACTGATCCGCGAGCCGCTGGCTCGAGCTGCCGACTCACTAGAGGGCAACCTAAGCCTCTTGGGCATCTAGCGGCCGCGCTCTAGTGCTCTAGTAGATGCGACAATGTATCACCATTAGGAGCCCTACCATCTCGGGGTCCCAATCTAGTTGCAGATCAGAACGGTGAACGATTTGGGTCCCATGGGTTTGGGACCAGTTAATCTCGAACCATCGGGACGGGGCCGAATGAACGTCTTGCAAGTTGCGAGTTACTCTATTTGTACCAGGGGCCATGTCTCCTCCTTCCGTCAGGGCTGACGTCTTGTTCCTTCTGGAAAGATTGTCTTGGCTTGTGCTGACAGGAAACTTGAAACCATGAACTTTGCTATAACTTTGCGCCCGTCCTCTTCTTCGTGGTGTCGAACTTGGCTTTCTGGGCTGACTGAGATGAACTGTTCCAGCAAATCTTCTATTGTATCTATGATGGACGACGACTCACTCTCCTCGCTGATCCGGGAGGTTTCTGGCGTGTGCAACAATGCTATCCAATCACTAGGGGACTTATCCAATGTCGTTCCCACGGCTCTTTCAACCCTGCGCCAGACCACCGCCGAACTACGCATAACCAGGGCCGTCATCGACCGGCTTCTCCTTTTCCCGCTTTCTGGATCGAACCCTCAGTCTCCCGGATACCAGTACCAACCATCGCTGCAGGGCTGCTTGGACCTGTTGATACAAGACATGAAGACGAGCCTCTTGGAGACCAAGAAGGAGATTACGCGGCTACGCCGCTATTCGATCAGTGTAACAGGACTCCCCCAGTCTTTGGGCCTGGTTATACTATCAGAGGAGGGGTTTGCAGGCATCAGACGAGACCTGCGGAGGAATCGCTCGACCATCAGCTTGATGCTGGATTGCATCTGCAGGTACGCATTCCCTTTATCTTGCCGGCTCCGCATCAAAGAAAAGCACACTAACACCCATTTCAGTGGCATACTTGCAACTATAGATTTACGCATACACAAGACAGGGCCCAACTCCGCAGAGAAGTTCGCCAACTCCTCAAGGCTAGGGCCCAGAGTGGCGCTCGACCTGAGGAGACAATGTATCAGCACCAAAGTTCAACGTTTATCGTCGACGATAAACAACCCCCACAGAGAGAGGCCACACAGGGCGGGTACCCGAAGCACCAAGAAGCTCCACGACGCCATTTCCAAGTGCGACTACCCAGCAGTCTACAAGTATTTGGCAGATGGAGCAGACCCCAACGCCACGCTCAAAGCCACCAACATCACTCCCCTACATAGAGCTTTGGACCTGATGGACAAGGTGGAAGGGGCGGGATCTGGATCCGACACGGAAAAGTCTCCCAAGGGTGCGGCGTTCACCATACTAGCCCAGATGGACGCGATGAAGGGATACAACGACCGAAAGGACTCGAAGGGCGTGCTCTCCATACTCACCGCCCTCATCGTCTCCGGGTCGAATCTACGAGTCCGGGATGAGGAGGGCCGCACGCCGCTGATCCGGGCCGTCAAGGGCGATATGGGTGACTCCATCGTCTCCCTCATGCTCGAGTACGGCAGCAACCTGGTCAACGTCCAGGACAACCAGCAGAGCACGGCGCTGCACTACGCGGCGATGCAACGGTCAAACACCAAGTCCAAGAACCTGGACCTGGTGCGGATCCTGCTGGCGCACGGCGCGGACCCGTCCATCCGCAACGCCAAGTCGCGCACCCCCTTGTACAAGGCGGTGATGCGGGGCCACCTCGACCGCGCCACCGAACTCCTTAACTACGGCTCGGACCTTGAGGGCGGCTCGGACCACCACGGCTGGGCGGCGCTGCACACGGCCGTGCTGGCGGGCGACGCGCCCATGACCCAGTTGCTGTGCCACCACGGCGCGTGCTGCGACGGCCGCGACCGGGCGGGGCAGACGTCGCTGCACTACGCTGTATCCAAGGGCCACATCGACGTGGCGGCGGCGCTGCTCGGGGCCGGCGCCGACCCCAACCTGCTGACCAAGGGCGAGACGCCGCTGTGCCGCGCCACAGCCCAGGGCAACCTACCCCTCACCAAGCTGCTCGTCAGCTGGGGCGCCAACGTCTCGCAACCCTCGGCCCGCTACTTTGGCGCCTTCCCCGTCCACCTCGCCGCCATGGGGGACCACCGCGCCGTGCTGGAGCTGCTGCTGGCGTCTGGGTCGCCCGTGGACGCGCTCGACGACCGGCGCCGGACGCCGCTGCAGTGGGCCGTGGATGCACACAAGGACAACGCGGCCGAGTTCCTCGTCAGCAAAGGGGCGCGCAGGATTTACGAAGGTTAACGACATCAATGGGTGGGGGGTTTTAATGAGGAGTAATTGATTAAGGAGGGACCGGCGTTCCATGAGCGGCAGGGCAATGCTACAAATACCATTACATATTTTTTGAATTTGATTTGTCATTCACATCAACATCCTTGGCGCGGGCTGTATGAACCGCTGTGACGGCAACTGAGAAACCAAATCCCTGTCACATAAGACAGCAGGGTCACAAGATAGTAGGGTGACGGAAGAATGACGGGCATGACACAGCAGGAGGCTGGCAGATAAGCAATCCGATTGGCCAATTCTCCCCAAGCTAGCATTTCCATGATCGCAGCCAACCAACCATTTCTATTTTAAGCGACGACTGCTTGCTTGTTGGCTTGTTCATTGCCCCACCGCGGTTTAAACCAGGCTGGCCCAGCTGAGATAGCAGACTCGAATTTCTCGTGGACTTGTTGAACATCGCGTGCTCACCCACCAACGACAATGCCTCCAGCACAAAATCGACTACCCACCCTCTTACCCAAGCCGCCTCCTGCCGGACCTCCTGAGACGGAGAGCATTGTCGACCCACCTCGCAAACGTAAATTAGTCAGCCAAGCTTGCGAAAGTAAGTGGAACGCATGACTCCCTTCTCGTCAGATTTCCCGTTGTCCATTTCAATAACTGACTAGATTGCTCTGCTAGATTGCAGAAAGAGAAAGGTCAAGGTATTAATAGTTTACTTGAGTTCCCTATTCCCATCGCTATTTAGACCCTCTCTTTAACGAGAGGAATCTGGTTACAGTGCGATGGTGTCCGACCGCAATGTGGAATCTGTCTACATAGAGGAGATGACTGCCGGTTTGCGCCTGGCAAGGTATACGATGCGGCGGAAGAGGCAAAGTATCGGAATGTGGTTGAGCTGCTCCGTGAAGGAAACCAGTCGGAATCAGCGCGTGCCTTGCAAAGAATCCGGGAAGCGGACAGCCTTGATGGCGCCGTCAATTCGATAACCGAAGCACAACTGCTGCTTCGTGTTGCACCAACCGCCCCAACCGCCCCAACCGCACTAGCAACCCGTCGCCCGTTTCCAATCATCAGGGATAGTGGACCCGAACAGGCACAGATGCGGCCAATGGCTTCTGAGCCTGTGAGGCGTGTGAGACAGCGGTTGAGATCACCGTGGGTTTCCTAGGCCCTAAAGGATGACGACATACTATTTATGCATTGGACTAACACTCTTTATCAGCCACGATGACTCGGAATTTATGTTTGAGAAACAGTTCATGGTCGACGCAAGAGATAAGTATATCGAAAACGACATGTTTATCGATTTGCCCAACCAGAAATTGCCCTTATCGCGGTGGACCCGAGTGTCGGATGATGACAGACTCATGAGCCACCTGCTTAATATGTTCTTTACATGGGACAATATTGTGGAAAGGACTTTATACCGACCCATCCTGGAAGAGGATATTGCGTTTGTCGATTCTTCTTCGACTGGTGACAACCGCTGCAGCTTTTGCTCGCAGTTTCTGGTCAACGCTTTACTTGCTGCCAGTTGTGTAAGTCCATTTTGGTATATATATCCAGGATCTAGCATGTCGATTAATTTGATAGGTAGTTATACACCATGGACCCCGTGACTTTCAAGGACCCCGGGGATTGCATGACCAGAGGCCAGAGATGGGCCGAAGAGGCTGTTGCACTGTTGGCGAAAATTGACAAACCTTCGATTCCTTTGCTTCAAGGGCTATTGGCGCTCTTCGTGTATGAAGGCAACCTTGGTGACGGCACTACAGCCGTGCCCTATCTCATACGGGCGGAGGCGTTGTACGGAGCCCTGAACGTGCAGGAGTCTTCGCAGAGCCGCGGTGGTGCGGACGAAGGGCGTGCACGACGGGAAAGACAGGCCACTTCTTGGTGCATGTGGGGGTTTTATTGCTGCGAGTGGTAAGTGATTCTCGTGTGTCCCTAATCTGTGCCCCTCGCCCCCTGCTTAATGTATATCTAGGCGAGGATCACAGGCGCTCGGCTGGAGAAAGCCGGCTCGCAGGCCATGCTTTCCCAAAGTATGGCGAGAATCCGATTTCCCGATGTCACAGCCCGACTCCAAAGACTACTGGTGGTTCCAGTATCCGATGTCTATCCAGGTCCAACGGTCAATGAAGGTCGAGATAAGGGAACTAGACGCTGCATTGTCGGAGATAGTGGAAGAAGCTCTGGACTTTATCTATCCTAGAGAACACGAGCGCCCGCCCGTGACAGACCCGCAGCGTGCGATGGAGTTTTACCGCGCCATCATCGACTGGAAGTTCTCCTGTCCGAGTCGCATCCGGCTCGAAGAAGCCGTGTTGCCATCGGCCATATTGCTCCAGTTCGTGTGCCGCATTCACTTCTTACAAATGAAAGACAGAGAATTAAGCCTAGCCTAACCTAACCGTATCGTTCCACAGCGCCTCGGCGGAGCTCATGCTCACCACCATCCTGCGACCCTTTACGCAAATGAGCAAGTCCCGCTTCGGCAGCTTCAGCCCCCGGGAACGGTGTTATTCGCACGCTCACAGCCTCGTCTCCGCCGCCTGGACGTTCCGCGCCTTCGCCCACATCCGCTTCGAGTACTGGCTCACGTACCCGCTGGGCGCGGCCGCGTACCTCGTCGTGGACGGGCTGGACGACGCGCCGGCCGAGATGGACACCCTGGCCCGCGCCGCGCAGTGCCTCTACGAGATGCGCGTCGCCCTGCCTCTGGCCACCGACGTCCTGTGCGGCATCCGTGCCGCCTTCCGGCGCGCGGGCCGGCCCTTGCCGTCGTTCTTACGACGCTACTTTCAGGCCGGCCTGCGTCACAAGAGGGATGGGCTGCTGCATCATACGGTGGCGGCGCTGCTGCCGAGCGCGACGGATGATCGGGTCGTGAGCGGTGTGGAACTGCGACTGCAAGACCTGCTGGATGGGTTGGATGATATGGGGATTGACTAGAGCCAAAGCGTTCGGAGACTTGTCTAAGCAGAAGGTTCCTTAGGTATCAGGACGAAAGTGAACATCAAGAAATATAGGTTTCTGTGGTAGATCGGGCGGCCTGTAAGAATCTTCATAAAACTTAAAAAATATATGTGAATAGTTACAATGGGAGGTCAACTAAGTGCCTTGAGTCTAGGCGGTAGCACAATCCACTACCTCACGCTTCAGCAGCGTCTCTCGAGTCTTGTCGTCTCGACATGCCTTTAGTATGTCGGGCGTTGCGCCGATGCCACCTGCCCTTCGCATGGGAAAGTCAAGTGCTTCATCGTCGTCATAATCTACCTTCAAAACACCCAACACACGACAGATGACCTGTTCGGAGACGCCTAGTTCTTTATCAAATCCTAGAAGGGAATTCATGAACTGTTGCCTACTGAAACCTCCCTCCGCAGTCGCATGAAATGCATCCTTCGATCCAGACAGAGCCGAGCGATGGACGCCGAGGCGCTGAAGGATATGCGATGCGTCGAGACGCACAGCTCGGGAACGCCCTGGACGTCCGGGGGCTGAATCTGGCGTCTGAGCGGCTTCGGAAGACATCATCGATGCCGGTCAAGTGGGCAGAGGAGACAGCAGACAGCGACCTCGCCTCGCGCCAGGCAGGATGGGAAAGAAGATCTATCTGGGTTCGAACAAGGGGAACTTCGGCAACGCGGAGGCTGCGTTGGGACTTCTCAGCCTGACGAAAGCCTCGCTGTCTCTCAACGCCGGTGTGGTGCCACCGCTGCGCGGCCTAGGGGAGCCCAGCCTGATCTGCGGATTCGGAGAGGGCAGATTTGAACCAATGATGAAGCGCGTGACAATTCATCCTGAGGACCGAGTGGGCTTGACTAGTCTCGGCTACAGAGGAAGCAATGCACATATTATTCTGGGGCCAGCGAGAATTTCCGAATTGGAATGGCGAGGTCCCTTTTAATACTAATAAAAGATCTGCCTCTTTGTTTATTATGTTAAGCCCGCAAGTGTAGACCACGCCCATCAAGATAGGACCTGATTTAATTGATCTCTTTACTATATAACATCCCCCCTTTTAACTAAAAGCATTCACTTGTGCCTCACACCCAACAGTATAATATCGCATCAACCCATAGTACGATACACGGAGATGGAACTCATCTCCTTGACACTGCTATAACTCTAGTCGAACTGACTTCCTATCCCTTGTAGGTAGTATTGGGCATCGTAGCTGGAGCTGCCGTGTTCATGACCAGACGCCTGGTCAACAGACGTAGCCTGGGAGGCATCCGACAGCGACATCTTCGACGACTTGGGGCTCGTGTTGACTTTCATGCTGGAGCTACCGCTTCGCTTTGAGGACCTAACAGTTAAGGGGATGTCCCCAGGTTAGCTTCCAGTTTCATGCCTACGTGCCAAGCTTGGTAAAGGGGCTGGACGACAGAGTAGGGAAGGGACGAAGACGGTTGGCTTACTGCTTCTTCTTGTGCTGAGCTGGCTCCTTTGGGGTGGAGCTCGACTTCTTGGACGTGTTTGGCATCTTGTAGGTTGTATGGGGCTATGGTTCTTCGGAATACTTGTGTATGAGAATCTATGGGTGTATGGGGGGGTGTTAGTTTGACTGGACGAAGGTTGAAGGTGCACTGTGAGCAGAGGGACTTGGTTGGTTTGGATTCACTTGGAATATGGGAAGGTTTATATATTCATGAAGACGCCCAATACATACCATGATTGCAGTAGAGACAGCCTGGCTGACACAAGAAGATCGAAGGCGAGCGGGGGAAACGTCAACATACCTCCCTCTCACGAGACTCGCCAACAGGCGTCGTTTCAAAACACACTGGGACATACTTAGCCATGCTTCCCGGGCGTGCTAACTTACAGAGAGGCAATTTGGGAGAAGATTACGCCAGCGCGGCATGGCCGCAAGGATACCTGTCACATTGCCTGGGAATCCTGAATCGGGTGCCAGCCTGCTATTGTATTGGTTATTGTCCTTTTGTAGAGATATTTATGTATGTTCCCTCGGATGCGTTTTGTCCCAAACGGGCAGGGTGCTCGGTCTGCAGGATAGTCAGGGCCACCTTGGTATGCTTCCTCAACCAAACCTCATTTCTATACGGGATCCGGATTTGCTATTGTCCTTTTGTTCGTCGCACTAATTATGCGTGGCTTGGATTAGCGGCATAGGCGTGCATGATCCAGGCTGACGTCGCCAATTCTGCCCCGACAGCACCCCCAACCCCACAATACCTGGACAGCGCGACGCTTGATTGGATTTTGTCCTTTTGTTTGACATGGGTGTTGGCCACAGCCTGCTTCTGATACAGATCGCGGCCACGGTTTCGTGGTATGGCTGTATCCGGGAAAGTCGCATCTGCATCTAGTGCGGGAGGAGAAAGCGGTCTGTTGGTTATGTAATGTGTTTCTCAGGCATCAATTGGCCAGTGTTCTTTTGTCAAGTTGAGTTGACCAGTAGCTCTGCCATCCCGATCTGCAGCCCGCAGATAGATACTCGACGAGTACGAGCACCGGCAGCCTGGCAGGCGTTTCTGTAATCAGGCTGAGTGAAAATCTCCCTAAAGTATGCCCGACTCCCCTCCCCCTCCATGTGCATTCCCCATCCTCTTCACATTTCTCTTTTCCTTTGATTGTGTTTCCACCCTCTGACATTCCTGTATTCTCCCAACATCACTTCATTTCCACCATGGACTCATCTATTCCCGATCCTCATGACCATCGACATCTGCACATCCTATTCGCCAAGCGATGGGACTACCATCGCGACACTATTCGGAAGCTATACATAGATGAAGATCTCTCCATCAAAGACCTTGCCGCAAAGATGAAGAATGAATATAGCTTCGATGCAAAGTGAGCCACCATTTCCAGCTCCTATTTCACTGCCAATTTATTGAAGCAATGTCTTTCTATCCCTTTTGTTTGCTAACACTCGAATGATCATGGCCTTGTCAGTAACCGGCAATACAAGTATCACATCAAGAAGTGGTGCTTCAGCAAGAACACTGCGTCCAAGGATAAGGATAAAATCATAAACGCACTTGAGAGGAGGCAGCGACAGGGAAGAGTGGTTGCCAGCGTCCGACGCAATGGTGAACCGGTCGACAAGAAGAACCTGAGAAGGTATCTACAAAGCCAGATACCAGCTGAGCCAAGGTTGGCCGGCGATGCAGCCATGTGCGTATTCTATTCACACAATGCCATGAGACACTTCACACTAAATGGCCCAAGCTTCGCTAGTTGGATCACAGCATCAGAGACGATGGACCACCAGTCTCCGATGATCGTCGACGCATCTACACCCAGTTCGATATCAATACACAGCCCATCCCAGATGACGTCTGGGCTATCCCCTGCGGCAGCCCGATCTCCCATCAACGCTCCAACGCCAACGACAATCGCCGTGCGGAATAAAACCCTCCACGATCGAGCGACGAGTCTGCTCAACGGACAATACAAAGACTTTCTAAGGAACATGACAAAGTCAGAGAGAAGGTCATTCAAACCCGCGCTGTTGCTACAAGTATATTGAATTAACCTTATCCCAGAACATCAACGACCTGGCTAGACCAGTTCTGGTATTTCTCATTCAAAACGTTCAAACACTGGGGAAAGGGCCCAGAGCGTTGGACTTCGAGTCTGCTGCAATTCGGCGACTTTCTGAACAACAACTCTTCACCGAGCACGCCTCATGCCCTAATAGGTCATCACCACCATCACTTGTCTGATGAGCATGAATCCTCCAGCCCTGCTCATAGTTCCCTTGAACCCACTCCTCTGTGTCGATGGAGTATCCACCTCGATGATGACAAATTCGTCGATGATGAGCCAGAATCGTCATTTGCTGGATCATGGGACTCAGACACTGTAGACAACAATCCAGACAATTGGCCAGAATGGCAGAGCGAGTCAGCCCCTGCCGACCCAATCAAGCGGCTTCAAGAAGCTTTACGAACAAACGAGTTCAGTAGCATTGATACCGAACAACTTCCCCTTTCATTCGGTCAAGTTGCAAAGGCAGCTGCGCGATCTCCTAACGAACTGCTCGTTGAATCCGTCGGATTCGCTATCATGGCCCGCAACGTCGAGCTGTTGTCCGATTTGTTAATTCAAAACGAATCATCCGACACTTTTCATCTGCGAAACCTCCACCCATTTCACCTGGCCGCCAGTTATCTTGATGGCGCCAGGTCGTGCTGCGATGTAATACGCGTGTTGATGTTTCACACCACAGCACAGAACAAAATCCCGCATCTTTATATCGATAATCTTGGACACACGGTCTTGGACTCTCTCATGATGACCATACTAAAAGGGCATACTTCATGTACACCTGAAATGGTCGATCAGCAGTTTCAAGGAATGCAACAATTTGCTGGTAGTGAGGTAGACGCCTGCGGCCGCTGGGATGCTGATTCACCCTGCATTCGACGCTTAAATGGATCTCTGCGGGCGCAGATTCCTCAGTCTTGGAAGCACATGTTCTGCCATACTTCTGTCCAGACTATATGCCATTCGATCATCACTATTTTCAATTGTCCCAACCCGCCGGATATCCAGACGCGAAGTGGCCTCTTTGTCAGAACATGTGGCCACTGTGGCAACAGGTTGGAGCCATTTCCGTTGCATACTTTAGTGCTGACAACGTTCCATTTGGCACAACGATCTTGCAAAGGCGAAACACTGTTTGGAGCTTTGGCCTGTTTGGTCTGCCTCCTTTCCCACGGAGCAGATCCTCGCCTGAAAGCCGAACTATCCCTGCCGTCTCTTCTAGGATCCGATGATGGGGACTCTTGCACGCATCAGGCTCTTGACCCTCTGCAGCTCGCCGAGTATGTACCTCCAGCTATCCGTGGGCATTGGCCTCAGGAGGTGCAGCTCGGATGGGACGTGTTTCTAGCTGTTCTGCAGCTTGCTCGGGAAGAAGATTCGTCAGATGATAGGGTATGGGACCGAGAAGAACACGGTGAAGATCTAGACAAGTGCCATTACTTGCACAGGGATACCATGCCTTCCTATGGAATAAATCAGCAAAGGCTAATCGGAACTCTTTGGGCGACGATCCAGACTGAACTTTTGACATATCGACGACTCGGAGGAGACGATCCTTGGATATCCGAGAACTTCTCTATGCTGTCGGTTCTCGAAGACTTGAGGCATAGTCGCAACCTCCCATCATTGCCCCTGGTCACACGCGAGATGATGAATGCTCATTGTATATGTGGCCGCTTCATTTTCAACAATGGAGAACTTAACGGCGTTGTGACAGCTGAAGAGGCATGCAAGGGTTATTTTTCAAATTTGGAAGACTGGAACCGTTCTACCTTTTTGTACCTTTATTAAGACGTCTACTAATAATTGAGGATTGACTTCTAAAAGGCTATGTTTTATATGTATAACTGCTTAAAGGGGTAGTAATAAAGTTATACGTATTTTTAGGCTAGGGATGTCTAGCTTGCTCTCGCTTGCCCTTGCCGTCTGACGCTTGTAGTCTGATATAATACACCCCTTAACCTTTCTATGTCTTTCATTATCAAGAGCTAGCTGTCTAAGAATAGCTCTCATTATATCGTCAAATAAACGGTGTGCATTATTGAAATCGGGGTCTGCAGCTCTACGAAATATTTGCCATGTTCGTTACTTATCGAAATCCGGGGAACTGCACGGCTAACACAAGATGACATGTGGTATGTTTCAATGTTGCTTGCGTCCAAGTGGACCATAAGATCAGACACCGTCTCGCTGACCCCCCCGTCTCGCTGACCCCCCTTTTAGCCTATTTTATACCTAAATTAACTATTCTTATATTTATAATATTAATTTAATTAAAATAGATATAAATAATCTGTTTTCTTTATAAAATAGAATATAAAATAGAATAAATATATATTAAATATATATAAATTAAAAAAATTTATTAAACCTTATAGTAATAGATTAATACCTTTATATATAAATTATATAATAATTATAAATTAAAATAACTTTTAAACTTTTAATATTTTTAATTTTAAAAGATTAATAATTAAAATTTAACTCTAAAATAAAATAGAATATTAAAAGTATAACTTATTATAAAAATTATTAAATGTTTTATTCTTATTTTAATTATTTATTTAAAGTTTACTAAGAAATATTTATTAAGGGTTTCTTTAAAATATTATAAAACCTTATATAAATTTTTAAATAAAGAAACGTTTTAATTATATTATTATATAAAGTTAAAATAATAAAGATTTAAATTATAAAATAATATTTATAAAGAAACGAAAAGATATTAAAATAAAGAATTTATATATATTTTATATATAAAAGTAAAAAGAATAAATATTTCTATTAAAATTTTTTATTAATTATATTTAAGTATAGAGGAATTTAGCTTATTTTAAATAGAATTTTATTATTGAATAATAATAATTATTATATTTAAATAGAATTTTATATATAAAGTTGAATATTTAAGCTTTAGGTGAGAAAATAGCTAAAAGGCTAGTCAGCCAGGGGGGGGGGTCAGCGAGACGGTGTCTGATCTTAGCGACGCCCGCCTGTAACAGACGCAATTCAACACAATCCCACCCCGTTCCGTTATCTTGTATTTCTACTTGGGGCTAGTTAGCATCGAATTGAGGGAATAATGAATTGCACCTCGTTCCGAATCCCAGAAAGTTTGATTTCTATCTATGGCACGATTCGTGGCCCATCTTCCGCCGATTCTGCTGTCAAAGGCCCATCATGGGCTAAGCAAGCCGTTCTCCCTAAACGCGCGATCGAGGATCTCGCCGACGACAGCATCTTTGCGCGCCGTATACACACCCATGGTCTCGCCCCCCTCGCTCGTGGCGCGCATGGCCTCGTGCTTGACGGCCTGGTAGCGCTCGCGGTCCTCGGCGTGGGCGCGCAAGTGGTCGCGGAAGAGGCAGTGGCGCACGTGCTCGGGGCAGTCGGGCCCGAAGACGTGCAGGTTGACGGACGGCAGAGGCGGCGACGACGAAGGCGAATGCGATGACAGCGGGGCGCGACAGAAGAAGCGGTGCTCGTACCAGGGCGGCTCGCGCAGCACGAAGACGAACCCCGCCGCCTCGAACGCGCCGGCGTACCATGCCTCGTCGGCGCCCGGGTCGGCCACTATCAGGTCCACGTCCAGCACGTCCTTGGCCGCCAGCCCCGGCACCGACGTCGAGCCCACGTGCTCGATGGCCAGCGCGCGGTTGCCGAGCGCGGTCCGCAGCTGCTGCGCGACCAGCTCGAAGTCGGACGCCCAGCTGGGTTTCGCTTCTACGATGGCCATCGGCTGGTACGGCCGCGGCGCGAGGCGCTCGACCCCGGTGGGAATAGGGTCGAGCGGCTTGATGATGTCGGCGGCGGTCGCGGGCATGGTGAAACCCGCGTGAGATTTTGGGGTATCACTTGGTCGATTACTTGCCTGGCTGTTTACTGGCAAGCTGTGTGTGCGCTGCGAGTGTGCTGTGGCTGAGCTGTCATCTTACCCTCTTGGCCACGTGATGCATCACTTCTTCCCCGCTTTATACCCCCAAACGTCAGCCTTGACACTCACTGTCCACGACGCGGATAATTCCGAAAATCGTCTCATCAGAGCAAAGACTGTGCGGGTAGGCCGTTCTCTTGCAAAAGCGTTCGAAAAGCAGAAGGATCCCGCTGCTGTCGTGAGGAGATTGGCTGTCGTAGGCGAGAATTGGCAAAACAAGATTCATATCAATGGTCTGGAGCAGCAGGGCACTGAAATCAATAGCTTTTCCCGTGGCAGAGTGATATGATTCTCGCAGTACGCCAGCGAGCCCCTGTTTGCCATAACTGGAGCTGGAAAACCCCGCTGTAAATACATATACGTGTGGTTTGAGTGTTGCACTTGAAGTTGAAAAATTGACATTTATGAAATCAGGAACACGCTGTGAAGCAAATGCAATTTGTCATTATCATCTCCACGTGTCTTTAAGAAGCAGACTCCCTCTCTCTCGGGCCTCACCCAGCCACTTTTTACCCTCCTCCGCGATCTTGTTGATCTACTCCTCGGGGATATTGTTTAGCGGGATATGGAAATGAGGGCGAGGCACGTTACGGCCGGCCTTGAACCCAGGCCTCCCGTGAATATTCTCGAATAATTTCACGATGTTGGTGTGCTGAAAAGTCCGCGGAAACATCTTAGCGTGGAAGAATGCCCCAAGATCATATGGGTTTACTGTGTGCGGCGACCCATAACCAGATGGCAATATCCACGACGGTAACGAGGTACCCCACGATGTAGCCTGTTCCGTTCTTGGCCAGGTGGCCATCTAGAGCTCAAACGAGTCCGGATCCGTGAATCTATCCGAATCACGATTTGTAGCGCTTTGGTAGACGTGTATAATAGTCTTATAAACAAGTGATTAAAGGTGGAATATTGAGCTTCCACGATGGTTGTGAAGGGGTATCTATTAAAAAAGTATGTTCGCGGAGAGTTTAGGGGCTTAGAAGCTTAGAGGATTAGGGGCTTAGGCCGCGTTTACTTTAATTAGCCAGCTAAAATTTCGGCCTAAAGCGACGCCTTTTTAAACGGCTTATTTTAACTTAGCTAATTGAATCGGTTAATTCAGCTTAATTCATTATTAACGTCACTATTACTTTAATGCCATTATTATTACTATCTTTATTATAACAGCCTCTTTTATATTATTATTAAAATAGAGTTTTAATATTTATTAAAAGCTTAAGGGATAAATATAAGTAATCCTATATTTATTAAATTTAATGTATACTAGCATTATACCTTTTAAAGGATAGATAAAATTATATATAAGTAATTTTATATTTATATAAATTACCCTTAATTAGCTAAAATTAATTAAATAAGTTAAAGGTTTAATTAATTAATTAATTTAATTAATTTAATTAATTTAATTAATTTAATTAATTTAATTAATTTAATTAATTTTATTAACTAGTTTATAAAATAATAAAAAGTTAAAGAAGTTAAGATTAATTAAAGTATAAGTATATAGTAATTTAAAATATATTGCTAAAATATATAGCTTATAATAGTATATATATTTAAACGGTATTAAATCAGCTGGCTTATAATAAGCCGCCCAAAAGTAAATACACCCTTAGGGGCTTAGGGGCACTGCTTAAGTATAAGAGAGTCGATCCAGAGACGCCTGGTGTGGCAGGCGTGTGATCACCGTCGTCATGATAGTTTTTAGTTCCGTAATTTCCCCTTCATTCGTTTATTAATCTTAATATATAAAGGAAATTACGTTATTATTAGTTTTAAGATAAAAACAACCCTTTTTAATGTAATAAAGCCTTTTAATTTCCTATGTAATTCTCGATTTCTGCTTTATATATTGTACTAGAGAAAAGTATAAAAGAAAGAAGAAGCATACAAATTTCGTGCTCAGAAGCTACAAGACACCAACATTCTAGGGAGTAGCTAGTCCAGGGTCACACCCATACGTGGCTTCAACTTCACTTCCAGAGGAGTTTTAAGCCATATAATAGCCGCCTTTTGGTCGTCCATCCATCGCTCTTGTCCTGGCAGTAACTCGATATCGAAGCGATACAAGAGGCGGCAGATGATGACACGAATCTCCGTGTAGGCCAGGTTCTTGCCGATGCAGTCACGAGGCCCGTTGCTGAAGGGCTTCATCACTTCCCTCTTGTCGCTGGCGAAACGGGGGTTATGACGGGGATGGTTGGGGCCAAGCCACTACCAGAAGAAGTTGCAATCCAGTTAGCGTTCTTTGATCTGGACGGAACAGTCAGGTTTCAATCTGAATCAGGACATTACTTACGCGCTCGGGCTCGAATGAGTCCGGGTCCGTGAAGCTATCCGGATTGCGGTTCGAAGCGCTCTGGTAAATGTGTATGATAGTCTAGACAACGGGTTAGTCTGGTTGCAATATCGGGCTCTCATAAGAATGAGACAGGCAATTGTTGCAAATCAAAAAAAGAAAAGAAAAAGAAAGAAATGGAGCATGCTCTCGTAACGTTCAGGGGTACATACACCGCGTGGCACCCACAGCCCATGCACCTCGGCACCCGGACTGATTCGTGGTGGCAACGACGCTGCGGGCGGGTACAGCCTCAAAGTTTCCTCGATGACGGCGTTGAGGTATTCGAGATGGCCTGTACCCGTCATGGTGATGTCGGCCTCGTCTGCGAAAGCGGTTCGGATCTCTTCCTCCAGGGCTTGGCGCTTCTCGGCGTTGGTGGCGATAAGGAAGGTAAACCCCGAGAGAGCCGTGGCCGTCGTCTCGCTGCCCGCGATGACCATGACCGAGGACAAGGCTTGCACCTCGGCTTCGCTCAGGACTGGCTCGCCATCCTTGCCCTTCCGGAGCATGTAGGTGGCAAAGTCGCGACGTCCGTCCTTGGGCTCCGCGCCCATGGCCATGCGGGCTTGGCCCTTCTCACGCCCCAACCTGAAGTTTTCTTTGCCAGCCGCGGTTGCCACTGCCAGCTCTTTGACCCCCACCGCCAGCATTAGGGGCACTTTTAGGAGGGGAAATGAGAGTAAGAAACGGCGGTAGCAGGAGCCAATCACGCCACGGAATATGTTCTTGACAAAGGTCGTGTCTCCGTCGAGGCTGTGGAAGGAGTCGGCAAAGGCAAGGTCGCCGATGATGTCAAATGTGGTGAAGTTGAGCCAGTCCACCATGTTAAACGACTCGCCTCTCTGGGCCCGTGTCGTCATCTCCTCCATGAACTTGTCGACGTACTGCATGATGACTGCCTCTTGCTCGTGGAGCGCAGCAGAGCTAAAGGCGTGGTTCATCTGGCGCCGCTGGCGTCGGTGGTCGTCCCGGTTGGCTCCTAGGAGGGCCAGGTGGTCGTCAGGGGCGGTGAAGCCGCGGATTTTGCTGAACTCATTCTGGTCACTGGTGCTGCGGATCCCGTACACCTCGGGCCAGCAGATGCTCCCGTCGATGGCGAGGCGGTCGGGGCCGATGCGTACCATGGGGCCGTACTTGCGATGCAGCACTCGAGCCCGTTTCACCATATCCATCTTGACGAACGTTCGCCATTGGCTAGGTACATCCCACGCCGCCATGAGCTTCGGACCGGGGACGTTGGCTAGAGGGTGAAACCATAGTCGGTAAATGATGGTGCCAACCGTGTAAAGGACGACCTAGGAGCACGCCGAATTGGTTAGATGGGTTGGATAGCCGTCGTGGGTGCTTGGAGGGACCTATCTCGACTTACGGAGATGGCGACGGCGCTCACGAGAAACGCTGTCTTTATGTGGCTGCCTTGACTGGCGAGGATATCTAGAGTTGTCATAATGATGAATAGGCAAGCGATAGTCACGCCTCAACTAGACGGTGATAAACAAAGGTGAGTAATATGTAGGTAGGAAGAATGTTTAGAGACGGAATTGAGGGCAGTACATGGTAATTACATCTTTATATATCTGTTCATGTGCGTCCCTTGTGAGGATAATGGTCCATGTTAAGCTTTTCATGGACTACATCATGCCGAAGTTGCATAATTGTTTTATGTCAATCGGTCTAGCTGTGGCGCGTGGCATATTGAAGTATAATAAATGAACCGTGGGGTAATACGGAAGATTCGGGCCCGGCTTTGCTCTGCATTAGTGCTCGGGAGATGAATAGTAAGTTATGGGAGTGGAGTAGACACGATATACAGGGATTATATTACCACCATTCCTAGTCTAATGGAGACGGTTAAGGAGAGACCTATAGGGTGATATGAATTCCATGGACTTATGCACGTTATGCAACCTCCACAAACTATCTTCGGCGATTCGACTCGTGCACAATACATGATAGCTACGCTATTGCTTTAGTCCTCTCTTTACCATAGAATGCTGGTGACCTGAATTCCGCTGTTCACCCGCCACTCTTCGCTCTGTCATCAAATCTTGAAAGGACCAGAAGGACCGACTGAGTCGGCGGAGAGGACCTTTCAGAGATCCGCGACCAAGTAATCAGGAGTCCTGACGCTGACCGTAGGATCCAGGAGGACGCGAGTGACGACCTTGACTGAAACTAGTAGCGCCGGCTTAGTGCAGAGATACCGGGACTTCCGTGGATTTATGCAGGGTGCCCACGGGGCTTGCCGCAGCCGAACGTTGACCTAAATACATCGGAAGCGGTGATGGAAAAAGATTCCGAAGCCCATTCGATGCAAAAACGTATGCATCACAGTAAATGCCGGATGGATCGGACCTTTTAACCCTCTGTCATAAAGACGGCAACGCACCTCTGGACCCCGGAGCCCCACGACCCTAGCCCCGGACTTTATAGGTATAAGCTTGGTAGTTGGCAATCTCGGCAGTCTCAGTTGGGCTATTTTGTACTTATCTGGAGTTCCCTCAACTTTGGTGTGCAGCAAGCCCCTGGGTTCCATGCTACCCCAGCCAAGGCTTATTACCTGCTTGACTAGCGTCTATCGTTGCAGTGAATCAATTGAACAAAGTCGTTAATTCAGAAGTTGATGACTAGTGCCGGGGAACTATGGAAATCATAGTGAGTGCAGTTTTACTCCCTAATGCCACAGACTCAGTTGTTACCTATAACATACGAGACATCTTGGCTGAGAATGGCGGTACCACAGCCCAGCCTTATGGATCGCCGGATCAACTGTACTAACGAGACAGGGACATAGGAAAAGGCTGTGCTTCCTATCAAGTATTCTCTAATTTCAACAATCGCACCATGGATAGAAGTCTGTGTGTCGCGGCATACATCATGGGAATCCGTGACCTAATTGAAGTTATCTGGGGCAGCTTTGGTGATTGGGATGGGATTGTGTTCGAGATCGCCACAGGGTTCAGTGTGGGTGGTAACATCAACACGGGCGGTGCCGCGGGGGAACATGAACCAGGCTGGCCCCTCGAATCTCACGCCCCAATGAGCTGTGCACAAAATCCCTGGAAGCAAGCCACATCCGGGCAGGGCCAGCGTACGTCTTTCTTGCACTCCAACGGCTTCGAATCGATTGTCGCATTGAAGAAGGCTATGCACATTATCCAATATGCTGGCTGAATCCTGCCAGCTGGTGAGTAGTATAATTATGCTCAGCCATGGCTCGGAATACCCTCAAAACAAAGGGCTACGGTACTTAAGCGGTACAGCCTGGCCTGACTGAATGATCGCAGTAAAACTAAGTATTGAATCGAAGAAAAAGCACAGAAAAAACAGATCGTAGCACAGCCGAGCTATTCTTAGTAGCAACATCGAACTGCAGACGCCACCGCCACCACAATTTATTGATTATGCACTCCGGGCGTGAATATGCACCTTAGCTTAATGTGTTGGTGTTTGGCAAAATATCCCAAAAGTCGGATGTTTCTCTCTTGCTATATATATATGCCTTCCATCTGATGCCCACATCTTTCTATCAGGGTATCCCCTAATTGGACCGCGAATTTCTCTCAATGTTGTAATAAACAGTCCACGCATTGATATTTGTCCACTCTTCCAAGTCGAATAACTGCAATTCACCATCTCTCCGAAACATTTCAGGCTCACCAAATGAATAGCACGGGTGAGACCTCAGGCTGGGTCCCAGAGCCCAATTGCGGCCGAGGTACCGTTGGCATCTTATTCGAGTGCATCTTCACGATAGCCTTTGCAATCTGGGGTTCTCAGCACCCACATGTTTCAAGGTCGGCTTTACGTAAGCGCATCAAGGACGCCTGCAACTTTTTCCTCTTCCCTGAGCTTATTGCCAGCGATGCGGTGGAAGACCTCGCCACAGCTCGATCGCTTTCTAACAGTATGGGGGCTAGCTTGACATTAAAACAGTCATTTGCTATTGTTATGGGCGCGGTACATGTTGTGTATCCAAGAAAGATCAGCATAGAGCAAAGTTCATCTTCGCGCGACGGTTGGTTCCGCCGGGGGCTGGAGAAGATTGGCCTCTTGCGAACGACTTCTCAACAGACCATCACACATCATGACAGTGGAGATATACTAGACCTTCGAAGAGAGCGCTTACGGCTGGAGAAGACACTTCCACGAAGTCTCCGGTCGAAAATGCCAGACAACAAGAAACTGGACAAACGTTCCGCGGCCCAGAGTTTCGCAAAGGTGCTGGCCCTTATACAAGCCCTCGGGTTTCTTTTTCGCAACATCATATCACGTAGGGTAGCGGACATGGAAATATCCCTCTTCGAAGCTAGTACAATGGCATACCTTTTGTGTGCTGTCATTGCATTCCTTGCATGGCACCATAAGCCTCAGAATCTGGCGGCACCTTATGAGATCCATATTTCAGAGGAAGACGCGAGAGGGATGAACAAGCTTCTGCAAGAACACGGCGGACAGAATCGCCACATATCCCGTGGATGGCTCTCGCTCTTACGGGTAGCCTTGGTCTTATGCATCGCCGCTCTACCCCTGGGATTGACATGGAACACCCCCTTTCCCTCCCCAATGGAGACCTGGCTTTGGAGGGGTTGTAACATAGCCTGTGCGGGTCTTGGCATAATCTTCATGATTGCCAAAAGCAGCGGTAAAAGAGGGTTGGAATACTCTGCTCTGATTTTGTACGCGCTGGTCCGGCTGGCTGTCATTGGACAGAGCATTGCTGCGTTTAGGGCAGCGCCAAGTAGCATTTACGCCAAGCCTACGTGGGATTGGACAAGGTATTGGCCATCCTTCAAGGTTTGAATCAGTTTGCTGTCATCTCGTATTTTTAGTTAAGACTTAGCTAAGAGGCTGATGCTGGGTATGCAAGCCGCGTGTTATAGTCGCTTTTCGAATTGAGTGTGTTATACTTTGAGCCAAAGTTCTCCTTGTGAGACTTGGGTTTAAAAGGTCAGAATGGTTATGTCGTACCAACCCGAGACTGGAAATCAAGCCTGGCGTATCGGGCGACCTCTTACTGGTGTCAACAACCACAGCATGACTGCAGTGGTATTCATGTATTACTTGGTGCCTGCTTCAAAGTCTACCCTAAATATCTTTTGCGCATGCGCAATGTCTTTGCACACCTCATGCACTTACTACGTCGTACTTAATAATATACACCCTCTGACATTATCTCGCGGATGGAAAATTGTCTTTACAACGAGACTTGACATGCGACAGCAGAGAAGGCTCTGTCACCTTTACAGGTAATGTGAAGAGTTTCGGGAAAGGAGGGATCAGGCTACAGCCTTATCATCTCGAAAGTCCATACCGCATTACATAGCCCCCACCATGCACTGCATCTCAGCTTGGCTGCTGTAAAACACGCCACCATTTGCCCGGCTCTATGATTTGTGGCTATGCGCGTTGAGGCTGTGCTTGAAAAGAAACATTTGATCTTATCGACTTGCACCGCTTTCAAGGGTACTCCTGTCGGCCACGATGATATTACGCCGCCAAAGGATGTGAGTATCACGGGATAGTATGCTTTATGGGCCAAGGAGTCTGAGGAGCAAAAGGACGACAAGAATATTTTGCCATGCAAAATATTCCTTGTGACTCTTGATTCCGAGCGCCCGAAGGGGTAGCTAGTCTAGGATAACATATCTACCGACCTTTTTTACCAGTTTCAACAATCACACCTCGGCCACACACCTGGCGCCCTAAAAGTGCACTTTCCTCGACGGAGGTGGGAGGGTGTTTGAATCCCAGTCAGCGCTCAATCTGGACCGGATAGGTGGCGCCACTTTCTGCTCTGGCTATAGAACGTGGGTTATACTTAAGTAACTATTAATAGATTCATATGATATGTTAGCTTCCTCGCTAATAGTTGGGATAGCTAAAAGATCATGTGACTATTCTCTACGCTGAGCCAACCCGAAACTAATCAAAGACGATCAAGACATTGAGTGTGTGGGTGAATGTGATGGATATACTATGGGGGTTGCGCGGAATATAGGTCCAGGTTATCTAGAATTATGTGACTGCTACTAATAATAAGCACATGTGACTACAACGCATTATTCTTCAAGGATGCAGCCTTACCGTTTCTGTTGCATGATGTGGTTGAAGAGCTTGCCGGAGCTGAAAACAAGCCACAGCCCTATTTTGGGAATATTGTTGGCACGGTATATCCCCACTGGACGCACCAGCCCAGCTGGGACGAGGTATGTTTGGGGGCTAACAAGCCATCAGCAGTCCAAAATTGCACTTTGTTGCTGCCGTAGCTCAGCCTGATGCCCAAAGGGTATCCGAGAAAGACTTTGCTCAAGACCGGTGCTCAAGACCGGAAGGATTGGGAACTGTTTATAAATACAAGCAGCCAAGGTAAGGAGATCAAGTGCTGTCTCCTCCTGTACTCACACTGCTCTCTCAAAGAACACCAAATCGGAACAAATCGGAATTTCTTGAGCTTTCAGGTTGTCCAAACAATCTTTCATCGCGATGGTTTCATTCAAGAATTTCGTGGCCCTTCTAGGAGCCGTTTCTTTCGGAGTATCGGAGTCAACTCATCTCATTGCAAAGGCTCCCAGGCGTGATCTTATGGTGTTGGAGACCCGAGATCTGGTAGTTAGGAAGGAGTACAAGAAGACGTTCGATTTCGGCTGGCAGATCAAGGACAGACCGATATTCTCAGCGTAAGTTCAATTCAATTGTATGTATGGACGGAAGCCTCCACTGACAAACGGAAAAGCGAATGGTCTGGTGCGGTTGCCAGTGGGCCAGTTGCCCTTGCGAAGAACACCAAGATCTCTCTTCAATGCCTTGACTGCCGTACCTGGGGTACTGTTACCGCGGAACTCAACAGCGACGATGGCTTCCGCGCACTACTCCATTTCAATAACGTGGGAGGGTATTTCGATTTCGGTCTCGCCGCTAGCACCAACGGTACCTATGTCTTCCAGTTACAAAAAGGCAAAGGAGATGACAAGAACATTACGGTATGCTTGCAGCAACTTACCAAATTACCTCATGTCACACACCTTCAATGCCGATGCTGACACACAGAAAGAAATCAGATGTGAGTGTCGACATGGGACTGACTGCCGAACTCATCATCCAAACAAGTGCCTCTGTCGAAGCAGCAGGGGGATTTCAATTCTCTGTTGCCGATGGATCCACAGGCTTGAGTATCGAACTGCTAGAGGCATTGAAGACAGCAATCTTACCACTGTATGTTACTGCTAATATCGGGTCCCGGGAAGCGGAGACTTGAAGTGGCATATCTAACTAAACGATTGCAGTCCTAAAGTGAGCTTCGGACTGCTTCCTGTCTCCATCAGTGACAGTGCGGCGAATATCACGGCTGCTCTCCGAGTCCGTGCCCATGCAGGAATCAGCTGGAAGAAGGCGGGCACAGTGTTAAATGGCGAAGCTGGTGCTTTTCTGAACATGGCCCAGGTGTCTCTCGGGCAGACGTCATCCTCGGTGGGAGAATGCAAGCAAGGCCTCTCTGTCAATGTCGAGTCGAACGCGGGAGCCTACGCACACCTGGGCCTCTGCGAGGGCGTCAAGGACGACAACAGCGGCAAGAACTGCACGGGCAACGGCCCCAAAGCCGCGACCGTATTCTTCCGGGGCGAGGCGACGACCTGCCTCCCCGCGACCCGGAAGCCCTTCCGGCCCACAGCGGCCGCCATAGCAGCCGCCCCGTCCTCGTGCAACGGGGCAGCCACAGGAACGACCGTCAGTACGTCCACCTACCGCGTGACCAGCTGCGCCATTCCGACCATCAACTGCCCTCCTGCCTACGAACAGACCATCATGGCCACCAACGTGGAGACCGTCACCACCACCAGCTGTCCTGGTGCCAAAGCCATCATCACCAGTGCCGCCATCGCCCATGATGTCGTCATGCGCGCTGATGTTGTGGAGACCATAAAGAACCAGATCGCGCTGAGCTCAGTGTCGTTCACAGCTCCTTCGGTCAACACCAAGAACATCCCTTTGCCAACGGCTGCAAACATTGTTGGAAAGTATGCGGCTTGGGCCAAGGACTCCGAGGAGCCCACTAAAGACGACCAAAAGGATGACAAGGACAAGAAGAACTCTGCCATTGTCCTATGGGGACCTCAGAACGGGATGGTGGGCCTTTTGGGCTTCGTCTTTGCTGTTATGGTTTTGCTCTGAGATCTCCGATTTGTCTACCGTTTTACTTTCTTCATTGAAATGTTGCTAGGGCTGTTATCCTTTTCATTTCATTTGTAGGGTGTATTGATTGTGGTCGTTATACATCTACTACGTGGCTCACGGTCATTTCTAGTAGCGCCTAGGCGAAGAGAGATACGAGCCCTAAAGTCTTGCACTGTTGATTCGATCTTTCATTCATTAATTGGATGGTAGATTTGTTTTGTATTTAGCTTTGATTTTCGATTTTAGTTTATTTGAGTTTTACGTATTATAAATAGATGAACACAATTTTGAGCCCCCCTATTCCGTTTGCCTTAGCTCACCCGTGTTTAAAACAGCCAAGGACCGGCAACATTCTAGATTTTAGATAAATTGCAAACCAATATGGTACTCCGGTCTCGTATCAGTAAACCTTCCCATATGTAGATGTGAAAAGTACCAGCCTGGCAACATAGGTCACACAGTAGTAGTGAATTCCCGAACCCAGCCCACCGTTATACATCCGTTGGGCCGACGTTGAACGCGGTTTGCAAAAAGTCAAACTCATGTTCAGGGTCTGTGGCAGCCTCCTCAATAAGCCCGAATATATCTTCCAGGTTACCATTGATAACACTCATCTCATTAAAAGTGTCCGGAGAAACATCAAGACATGGTGGCTCACCATTAGTTGTGATACCATCTGGCCCAAGAGTCCCACCCTGTCGGACCTCAACGACTCTTTCTAGTGTATCCGAAGCTGCGCCTTCAGTAATTTGATCTCTCATGACTTGTCCAAGCGCACTTTCGGCCATTTCGACTATTTCCTCGGCCGACAGTGGCTCTTTTGGTCTCTCAGATAGTCGACAAGTGACACTCGGATAGAGTATTTTCGGAAACTCTCTACATATCTGGGTGTTGGAAGCCTCAACTATCGCCTTAACTGATTGAGTAGAAAAGCTCGTAGTTTGGGACAAGGTATTTAGCCTGTAGTCATGATCTAGACGCTGGTTAACACATATTTATCTTATAGTCCTGGCTAGATACCAATACTCACAAGGTGATGGAGTGTTAGTCCCTTCTGGAAAGAGGATTCTGTAGATGCTGATCCACTTGTCCTCCTCGGACATATCTCGTTGGCCTTGGGGTCTCTTTTTCGAACGGATCTTTTGGATTTGCGTGTCGGTGATTCCTTCCTCTGTAGCAACTGGACCAAGTGTACAAGGGGTCTCGAGGCGCTGATGCTTCACAAATAGGCTGTCCGACTTCAAATCCAATCCGCACCGCTGGCACCGATATTTGGGCAGTAGGTGTTTCCTCGTCAAGTGCTCTCTTGGTAATCATGGATCAGCTAGAGCAGACTGCAACTTAATATCGAGCAACTTACTTCAATCGGTGCATATTTGGCCAGCCGGACCACGCGCAACATTTCCAGTGCTGGTAAGTGGCAGGATTGTGCTTGAGGAAGGGACAAGCAAAGCTCTTGAGATCCTGAGGCTGGTCCTTTATCACTGAATCTCGGGTTTCAGGCTCAACTTGGCTGTTGTCTGGCCTTTTGGAACTACCGCCAACAAGAATACCCTCGATAGTAGATGCCTCGACTCCGTTAGCCTTGAGACCACATAGACGCCCGGCTGCGAGAATATCGGCTACAGTAAGGCGCCTGCAACGTGGTTCCCTCTGCGGCAGTGGTTCCGGGCTTTGATTGATGACATGACTTGGCAATACCACTTTCATCGTTGCGTATAGGACTCTTATGCGCGCGAACAAGGAGGGGTTGTAGTGGAGAAAGATTGTCTTGCGGTTTCCGCTTGGCTGCACTGTGAATATATCCGATGTATGTATTCGTTACACAGGCCACTCAGCTGATTCACGCGCAATGGCGAATTGCGCAATGGCGATTTTCTCGCATCGGTGGGGTTCTGCAACCCCTGAACCAACAGACCTATCAGAGCAAGGCTTGCATGACTGTCACGTCGCATTTGCGACAACTGGTAAACAAAACAAATCAACTATCTAACCAGATGTGATGTGCGGGCAAAATTAATGCAGATCTATCTCCCTTGAGCATTGATGCGAGCCCTAGGGCAAAGTCTTCACCGACGTATCGCAATGAAGTATCACCGAACACTTGTTTGTTTTTCACGCTGTTCTGGGCCAAATCACAAGCGCTTTCGTTTAAAATGGCTGCGACCACAGAGGGCTGTATGTAGCCCCCGTCCATGATATGGTGTCTTTAATTAACCACATTCTTAGCAACCGAGCCTCCCGAGACGAACTCCTCGACAATTGATCGGTTCCTCGAACATGTCTGCGTATCGACTGCAAACCCCAACGAGCTTGTGAACAACTGCGTTTCCGTTTCCTTGGCGAAAATGCTCGCCTACAGGGATGTTCACGAGTTCTGGCGGGAGACCCTTGGAGAAGACCTGCCAGACATCCCATTGGATGTCAACCAAATTAAACGTCTCATGACTGCTACGGGATGGGAATTCAGATGGGAGGAATACAAAGCGAAGGGCATGATGACTGCTCATACCATGTACCGTCAAGCGAGTTTCCTGTTCTGTACGCAAAGTCTCGTAGGACTCTCACAGGGAGTCATATACCCCACACCCACCGGACTGAGCCATTGTGCTGTAACCGACCATGGCTTCCACTTAGGACTCGATTCTGAGTTTGGCTGTTATCAGCACGACAAATACGGAGCAGATGTTTCCTCTGAGGTCAAGACAGCTATTGTCTTTACTCTTATTTGTCCCCATGACAGCATGGAAATGCGGCAATGGATAGATCGAACGCTTTGGCGGGTACTCGAAAGAAGGTGCGATCCTGAATGGAACAAAAGACGGCTCCGAAAGATCAATCAAGCACTTAAAGTACTTGATTCGGAACCGATTGAACAGGGTGTTTTCGAAACGACTCGTCAAGGTTATATCGGTCTCACAGCACATTATGAACATCAATCCAAGGCCAGGGACACAACATCTACAACTGGCTAGGGCGACACTCATACACATGTATTCAGCGCCAGATGAACGCTGAAACCCCAGGATTGCACTGGCCAGGAGCTTGAAATGTGCGATAGTGTTTAAGACTAGCAATTGAGACGATTGGTTAGAGGCTGAGAATTGGGTTGAACCCGGACATCTTGAGGATCTTTCTGGGAAGGATCGAAAGATAGCTCAATAGAAGCAAGATTTATTGAATAACTTAGCGATAACACCTAACTGCCCCGAACAACAACACGCCCTTGTCCTACTAGTTCAAGTACATGATTATCTTTTGCTTTGAATATGGCCGCCTCGTCGTCTTGGGACAGCTTCAGCGTCTCCAACTTGAAACTGGCGTCAAAAAGAGGGAAGGAAGAGATATACGGGAGCGGGGTCGAGATGGCCCAGACCCAGATCAAGACCGCCCATATGAACAACAGAGCCAGTCCTTGGAGCGCGATGAAGAGATAGAACATGGTCCGGTCAAACCCGATCTTGGAGTACGGCGCTACTATGGATGCCATGGTGTAGTATTGCGGTGGTAGTGTCGTGGTGATGGCGCTGGTCTGTAACGCGATGTTTCCCCAGTTGTTGTCGTTGAAGAGCCACAGAGGGAAGGCGAGGATGCTCTGGAAGTTGCGCGACAGAACGCCATCTGCAGCGGGATCCGGTACCTGGTCGCTGGTAAAGGCAAAGTTTGCCGCGATGGACGACGCTGCAGGGATGTCTGCCGCAGTGAAATTGAGGAGCCAATTCAAGGAGGTTCTGTAAGCCGGTATGTCTAAAGGCGGTAGCAATATCGCTTCGGTCATATCCTCAACTCCCATGATGGAGTGGTTCGATTGGGATGCGATTATAGATACCCGACGGCTGAACAGCTTTACTCCGTAGGTAATATTCGGAAGAGGCCTATTTCCAAGACATTCCTGTCCCTTAGTCCCGTTTGTACAGGTGAATATCCCTGATTGAACTTGTTAGAAATACCGACAGAGAAATCGCGATGGGAATACCTACCTGCTTGTAGACCCCCTATATTGGGCCTTTGTGCTAAGCACAGTTGGATACCGATGGGAGTTGCTGGGGCACCATATACGCTACAGTCTCCCTTGTCGAATCCTTCATGGTTCTTGAGCTCAATGAACTCCATGTGGACTGCTGGCGCATTCGCGATCCTGACCAATGGATAATCCGGGTAGCCGTGGGGCACAGCTGGTATGGCCATTTCAAGTCCGCCGCTCAGCAAGTACGAGAAGCATCCATCACCTTTGCAATAGATTGGGTCTGCCACTGTGCCAAACGTGGGATTGGTGACTAGGCTGCCGGCCATGGCATAGTAGCTGTAGGGAACAGTGGTATAGGGGTAACCGGGGGCTAGGTTCCTGAGATAATCGAGAAACGGACGGACAAGCTTCCCGTTAAAGGGGCCAACACCAGCCGTCACTTCGTAGCTCAGTGCAGTTTCATAGATTGTATTGTCCGTTGTACCATCTATGGCTCAGATTAGACATGGGACAAACGTTCCGTGCAGTGGAAGTGGACTAACAGAAGAGAACCAGAGTTGAGATCCACAGTGTCAACATGAAAAAGCCCCTTGGATGTTGTTAGTGACATGTCAATTTCCATCATGTCTATGACAATACCGTGTTATAGTCCATGCCTTGCTTGAACCATTGGTGCTGATCGATCCGATCAAGCTCAACATCCCAAGGCTGCCTGTCGTTGGCGATAGCCCGAGGAGGCTAGTGTACGACAACCCCTGGGGCCGACTGACCATAACCCATTGTAGGTACTGAAATGAGTTTTGCAAGGCAAACGTAGTTAGAGGTGAAAGAATGGCCTGCGCAGTTCGTGCCAAGGCGATGGTAAAACTTGAGTCGATCTTGTGGATGGCATCGAGGGGCCTCTTCTGGTCGGACTTGACCTGGGCATCAAACATGGACTGTACAAAGTAAATGATGAAGGCAAAGAGCCCAGTTGCACATAGTGCTCCGAGGCATTGCACCAAAGTGTTAGAGAATTTGAGCATTCGTCGTTCCTTGGAATCCATCATGAGCGATGTAGACCGGCGGGAATCTCACAGCGGCTGCAGGGTACTGAAAGTCTTAAATCATCGTCAGCAGAAGTAAGGCAGGTCTTACAAGCGCAGCAATGAGATGCTACGCCACCCGTAATCGTTTGACTGTCATCAGAACAAAATAATCAACCAATGGGGTCCACCAACGCCATCTGGCCCCCAATGGCCCCCTTTCAGCTGGTGCTGACTGCATAATGTTCCGTGTCTCAGGATGAAATATGCACGTTCTGATTGGTCGAACTGCAGCTGGACCGGCAGACAACTCATATTGCCCTCTCATCGTCTAAGCATAATCTAATTAAAAGTCGCCCTCTCTCACATCATATTTCAAGGGTGTCTAGTGCGTAGGTGGGTTATATAGTCTTCGCAAGACTCTTTGATCGAAAGTCTTCGGTCGTGGGAGGTTAGCCAACGCCTAAGTCATTGCGGAACATCACCCGAAAGTGACAAAACCACACAATGTCGAATATGTCTCGCTTAAACTGGATGGTAATCTGGTCCTGTTTCCTGGTTAAACCAGGGTTTCCAATTTCAGGTTAGTCCTACAATAGGTATCACGAATTCCCTCGTTGGTTCTTGACACTGACGTTTTTACAGCGACAGACGAAGCCGAATCCACGTGTATGAAGAAGTGTTTCATCGAAAACAACTTTGTTGACCAATGGAATTGGCACGGGGAAGGGAGTCCGGCGGCTCAGGGCGCTGTGAACGCGACGATGACTGTCGTGACTGTGGTAAATACGGTGCTAAACACGACAAGACTGGTAACCAGCTGGCCTCCTGGCCATGCGACGAACGAGGCTGGTACAAAGGTGCACACGTTAACCTACACTCGATCTGGGCAGCCATACACAACCGTATTGTAAGTTTCCTGCGCCTAACTTCGTCCATTAATCCCAATATTAACCTGATTGCGTGTTTCAGGGCATACCCAACTGGTTTCATCCGCTGGCCCGATAATTATACCTGGAGTGGACCCCTGACCAGTACGGAGCCCCCGAAACGCTCGACATGTCCGACCACGGCCCGGTCCGTAGTTCCGATACGATCAGAGCCACAGTTCAGGGTTACGACCTCACCAAAGGAGTCTGCAGACCCAAAGGGCCTCTCGTACACTCTACTGTCCAACAAAACCCCACTGCAGAGTGTGTTAAACACTGGGCTATTCCCAAATGACCAGCCTGTCCAGCATTGCACCTTCTCAGAAATCCACCAGTGGTACCCCTTTGCAGTCGTAGCTTGGACCACCATCTCTTCTACTAGCTTCGAAAGCGCGGCGGCTCGCGAGACCTCTGTGGTTTTGCCAGCCAGTCAACCTAAAGTCTCCACCGGCGAACATCCGAAAGAAGATGGTGGCCACGCGGGACACAGACCAACCGCAGACAATACTGGAAATGGTGCAACGTTGGCAATACCAACCATAAATATGTCGAAAAACGACGGGCAGCATCCCGTTGTATCACAGATGCCAACGAGCCCCGGAACGCCCGGAACGAGCGCAGCTGACCAGCCCAAGTCCGAAGGCAAGCCGGAGACTACGAGTGCCACAGCCACTGGTACCACAATTACAAGTGCCGCAGCCTCTGATACCACAGCGCCAACTGGAAAGTCTACAGGGACTAGATGTTGGGTCGTGATTGCGCTCCCAGAAAACATTTTGTTTCTATTTATACTGTTGGTCTACCAAAACATGTAAATCTGTTGTACCCAAGGATCATATAGTTTGGGCCGTTTTTGCGAGCTTTGAAATGCATCATGTACAGTGGGATTACCGGGACATTCGGATGTAGCAGAAGGCTGTCGAGAAGGGTTTAATTACTGTGAAATGGGGGCGAAATCATACCACTCGAACATGACAATGCACGCAGGACCATCAATAAAACCCCCAATCGCCCTGTTTAATTCCATGCAGCAACCCGCTTTCGATCATCGCCCAACCTGAACAAACTTGAATCATCTCATGGTTGGTCAATATATATCTACCGGCAGATCAGCCCATCAAAGCCACACAAAGTCGATTTGCCTTTCATCGCCCCCTGCATGTGGTTCTCAAAGGGGGCCAGTTAAGAGGACAAATATAAAATCATGGAATAGTCCTCTGCTGGAACTAATCGTTCGCGGACACATTACTCATAGGAACCATAAGTCAATATGGCAATGTTGGTCACAGGTGGTTTCCCTCACGCGAAAATGCTGAGTATCTACTATATAGCGCTTTGGATTTGTTACCTGGTTAAGCCGGGCTATCCCATTGAAGGTCTATCTCCACAACCATTTAATGCAAATATTTACTGACGTCAGATCAGCTACCAACAAGACATCGCATGACGAATGTCGGCAAAAGTGCCACTTTGAATTCCATGGTGTTCAAAGCTGGCGGTGGGAAGCCAAAGGATCTGCCCAGGTCACTGAGACCCAGACTGCGACGGTTCTACAGCTAGCAACTCCAAAACTAGCCGGCCAGATCATGACCATCAACCCTGGCCCATCTCCTATCCTGGGGATACCCGAGATTGATGGTACAAGAGCACAAGCTGTGTCCTATTATCGATCAGGTCGAACACGCACAACAGTGGTGTAAGCCGTTTCGCTCCTCTGACCTTCTGAGGTCGGACGTGGGATGTATACTCATGATGGCTTGATGGCAGAAACTATCCAGAAACATTTGTTGTCTGGCCCGACAACTATACCTGGGGCGGAACACTGAGCCTGACACAACCGCCGGGAGGCCCAAGATGCGCGACCGCCACTACCTCTGTGGTCCCGCTCCTCTCAGAACCACAAGACGGCAACGAAACATGGATGGCAGATAAAGCAGATCCCAAGGGCGAGGGCTACACTTTGCTGCCCATGAATAACATAGGATTTGATCTACGAGTCGATCAATTTGAAGACCAGGAGCCAGCTCACAGATGCACCAAATGGCCCATTAGACCCGGGTGGCAAATTTGGTTCAACTTTACTATTACAGATTGGACCACGGTTCATCTAACATCACTAATAGATGTGCCCGTAATTAGTCTTGGGTCAATTCCAAGTCCAACAACAACGGATTTCGATGGCCCCATCACATCAGCACCTCAAGGCCCCAAGCCCGCTGACGGGCCACCGACAGGTGTCCCTGAGACGAGGACCAATCCAGAGGGACAAGTGAGAACAGCGGCCGAGGGTAAGTAGTATCCCGATCCCATCTCATGGGGGGCTCATGACCAGTCTAATCAAGGGGGAACTAGCCATCGACCGACCGCTACACACTGACGCTGCAATGCCACCGCCTGCCTTACCCGAACCAGGCCAGACGATTGCGGTGGTACCTCCGGGGCCTGATCTCCCAAACGCGCCAATCGATGGTTCCCATGAGCTTGTGACCACCCAACTTCCCAACGGTCACATTGCTGTAGGCCACCAGGGACGGAACGGGGAGTCACTTGTCGTCCTCGATCACTCCAAAACCATTACCATCCCGACAGCCCTTTCCGAACCCACGACTTTGACAACGCTGGGACAGACGTTTGCGTTCTCGCCGCTGGAAACTGTAGCACATGAACAAGTCAATCAGCCGGATATGACTACTACACTGCCGAACGGTCATGTCGCGGTGCGTAGCAAAGGTCCGAATGGGGAGTCAGTCCTTGTACTTGACAAGTCCCACACTGTTACCGTGCCGACTGCTTCCACGCCCGTGACGTTGACCACACTGGGCGAGACGCTCACATTCTCCCCGCTGCACCCCACAGCAGGAGCAGCAGGAGGGAAACCCAATCAGCCAGTAACGATGACTCTACCCGACGGTCATATAATATTTGGTACCAGGGGCCCCAACGGGGAGTCGCTCCTCGTTCTTGATAGCTCCCGTACTATCAATGTACCGATCGCTTCAACGCCCGTGACGTTGATCACGATGGGTGAAACGCTCACGTTTTCGCCCTTGTTTTCGGGGCCAGGGCGAGATACTAGTGTGACGGCCATAGCCATGGTACTAATCACATCTTCTGGGAATCTCTCGAGACAGACTATGTCCATGACAACTTACTCTAGACCAGCCAGCCAACTTGAAACTGGTCAGGCGGGCACGATGGATTATGGGGAACCCAGTACCCCGAAAACGACATCGAAAACGTCCGAGGGGGCTAGACCAGATGCGGAGCTCGCAGGTATGAGACTGAAGATTTTCTTCGTGGTATTGTTGATGTATCAGTACCTGTCTGGTTGGGTCTATAGTTATGGTGGTTAAGAGGTCCATGTTGGCTAATGTTGCTCTTTTTGGTGTTTCTAAGAATTGCGAGACGAAAAAGACTTTTGTCTCTTTTATGCGTGGTTGGCTAGCTTGGTACATACGTGAACTTTCTTGAAGATGGAGCTTTCCTTTTTCTTTTGTTCATAGTTACTTCTGACGGGATTTCACTCTATTACTTAGTCGTTTGAATAAGTAGATAATGATGTGCTTCCTCTGTGAGGCGGTTTCAAGTCTCAAATGTGCAACCTGGTCACACAAGTCGGCCAGAACGCCGGGGTATGATTGACGATCTTGTCTATCGGAGGAACTACCTAGTTAATCCGGTGCTGATATATATAATTCAAATCGAGGTTGCGGCTCAGCATAGTAAGCATACCAGGGTTCTTAAGTTGCTGCCTAGACAGGAGCATGGCGCAAGCGGAGTCCGACGTCATGAACGTGGTGATGGATTCGCACAACACCCTAAAAAGCCTGGCATCTACGAATTCCTACGTAATATGGAGTTCGTAATGTCGGTTAATATGCCAATTCAAGTATACGTAGCCAGTTGCTTGGTAATCTTCTCCAGGCGATCAACTCGATCTGGGGCGGGCTGTGTTTATGTTTTTGACGGATCTGCCGCTATCGTATATATATCATAGTTTGGGGGCCGCTAATCAGGGGTGCAACAACGTAACACGAGCTATCGAAGCCACTGCGGCGGGAACTATGAAATCCTGGCTGCTGGGACTTTGATTTGATTGCTCATTTAGTACGCTCTTGACTATTTATATACTCCAAGGCCTGAATGAAAAGACTGCAAGTTTTGCCATCACCCACTCTACCCCCAAGTCAAGAGAACCAACCGCTGGCAACACTAGGTACCAGAGCCCAACCAACATCATGAAGTTCAAGCTTCATGCAGCTATAGCGTTAGCTATTCTCCCCGCACAGATTGTGGCCAGAACGCATTGCCCACCCTTAGGCCCAGTCCTTCCAGCTCCTGTATGCCCTTCAAAATCAGATGGTGTCAAATCAGCTATCACGACGCTGGCCGACAGCTTGGCAGCCTTGACAGGTGGACTGAACATGTCGGCAGTGTCTGTGTCGGTCAAGTCTATCCACGAATCCGAGCCTATGTTCGACTTTCACCATACACCGCCCAAGCTGAGCCCCAACGGCACTCAAAAGGTAGACGCGAATACCATATATAGGATAGGAAGCATCTCGAAGGTGTTTACTGTTCTTGGAGTCTTGATGTTGGAAGGCGTGCATTTCGACGACCCAGTTACCAAGTATCTGCCGGAGTTACGTGCTCTCCGACCGGAGGTGGGAGAAGTCAACGCCATCACAACACCAGATTGGGACGCTATTACGATCGGGTCCCTAGCATCACATATGTCCGGCATCGCAGGTGACGGTAATTTTGATCAACTGTGGCCCTTCTGAATTGCTTGCTAACACTAAATATTTCTAGTGGTACAAGACATGACGTCGATCCCAGGGGGGTCCTGGGCATCACTTGGCCTGCCCGACCTAAGTAATTCATCCGGCCCCGCCTGTGGAGGACTCTTCGGCCTTCCGTCCTGCACGAGAGAGCAGTTCTTTCGAGACTTTGGCAAACGACACCCTGTTTATGCGCCCTATACGAACGTGGTGTATTCCAACGCTGGCATCAGCATACTGGGCTTCGTTCTCGAAGCTGTGTCCGGGAAGACATTTGATGAATACATGCACGCCTCCATCTTGGAACCACTAGGGCTGAAGTCGACCACCACGGGCCTCCCGCCCAAAGATAGTTCGCTCGGTTTCATCCCCGACCTGCCGGTCGAGGCGCACTGGTGGGGTGTGGATCTTGGCTGGCCGAACTCGTATGTGCCATCGGAACCTCCTTATCAGTCCAACTCTCTTGCTAACACCATAGCCAGTGCTGGTGGATTCTATAGCAACACAGTGGATATGTTGGCTTTCGGCGCGAGCATTCTCGAAAGCCGATTGATCAAGCCTGTCAAGACCCGGCAGTGGATGAAGCCCGTGTCATCCACAGCCTCGTCCGGCACGCAGTTTGGTGCCCCGTGGGAGATCTATCGGGCCGACAACGTGACGCGGGATGGCCGACTCATCGAGGTATACACCAAGTCCGGCGACCTGGGAACCTACAACGGCGACCTTGTCCTGGTACCGGACTACGACCTCGTCATCAGCGTCCTCACCGGAGGCCCCGAATCCTCCGGCAGCGTCGCCGCCGCCCTGTTTTCCGCCGTAATCAAGGGGCTGCTGCCGGCGATCGAGGCGGCTGGGAAGGAGGACGCCAGGACGGCATTCACCGGCACGTACTCCGATCCTGCGACCAACTCCACCATCACACTGAGTTTGGACGACGGCCCCGGCTTCACGGTCACGGACTGGACAGTCCGAGGGACCAGCGTCTTCAAGAACTACGTCCGTTTCTGGAATACCGGTGCGCCAATGACAGAAGATGTCCCTGTTACTGCCAGGCTCTATCCGTCCAACCTGAGTGCCGGTGGGCAAAGCAGCTGGAGGGCACATTTCACGGTGGGCACACCGGAGGAAAGGGCCGCTGTCAATGATGGTCGTTACTTCTGGGCAGACGCGGGCTGTATGAGTTTCGGCCAGCTGGACAGGACAGTCTACCACTTCGCGAGCATGGAGGACGTGGTGTTCACTGTGGAGAATGGTGTCGCGAAGCGCCTGGACCTTCGAGGCTTCCGCGTTAAACTGGCACGGGCGAGATAGAAATTCAAACTCGTACTAGAATAGCTGATTAATTCCACTGATATTCGTCATATGGCTTTTGACTTCTGACCTGTCTCCCAGGGCTTTGATGCGGTTACGAATTGCGAATGTGGCTTAAAGTATTCAAAGCTGCCTCTTACCCCTGAAGTGAAACGGCCTTCCCATCACTTCATAGTAACCCCCCAACCATAACGAGTGCGGCCACATGGTTTCAATAGATAGTAAAAGTGGAAAGATGGTAACACCAAGTTCCGAAAACCCGAGCGAAATTGCAAGGTTCCCGATCTAGGGTTGGGCAAGCAAAGGGTAGTTGTGTGACCTTCGCCGTCTCCTTTTCTCTTCTACCACGAGTGCAGGACATAAGGGGGGCTGTAGATCTAGAACACCATGGGGGCTATGTGCGACATTTCGAAAAGAAACTCGATGACTGGCCAACTGTTAAACATGCATACACATTAAGCGGGTCTCGCCCTTGAACGAATTAGTGCTTACATGAGGCCTCTCGAATGCCATATCTGCTTTTTCAGCTTACCACTCGGATTCAATACAAAGCGATGAAGATCCAACAGCCTACCCAGTCTACTCTCAACTCCCAAAAATGTGGATAATAGAAATGGATAGAATCAGTCTCTTCATTGGTGGTCTGAAAACACCTTCACAGAAAGTGCAAGACGTCCCAGACGCCAGGAGTTCCACAAATCCTTCATTCCAGTCTTTGTCATCAATTCGGGGATCTTTGAGCCGCTCCCTGTCGGCAAGCTCTAGACACTTGCTGGTCGACAACGGACTTTGCCGCCACTGCCAAGAACTGGACCTACAGAAGGCTTATGACACGGAGTCAAGCTGGACACAGAAGGATGACTTTCTTGTCTGCAGACGGGCGCCTTCTTCCCTTCATCCCACATGCAGGATCTGCAAGCTATTCGAAGAGGCATTGGCACCCCTCGCCTATACAGGGGCAGCGGCGGCTGTTCAGCTAAGAGCATTCACGCTTCTATCAGTATTCGTACGACAAAGCCAACAAACAACATGCGACTACTCCGCAGAGATGTTGGAGCATACCCTCTGTGACATCTATGTGCTAGCCTTTATCCACGGCAACAAAATATTTCAAAAAGGTGTCGAGATGGATCTTATCGACGCCATTGACATGAACGGGGGTTATTTATGTTGGGAAGCCAAGGTAAAGCAGGCCAAACCGGCGGTCGGGATAAGGGAGGTCTCTACGTATTTTGAACCACAGATTGTCCAGGATTGGCTTGGGGAATGCCAAAGGGCTCATGCGAATTGCCTACCTCATGGATGGCTTCTTTGGGTCGCCAAACTGATTGACTGCAACGATGGCCGACTTGTCTCGGTTTCTTCTTTGGAGACAATACCGGATTATGTTGCTCTGAGTTACGTCTGGGGAGAATCGAGCGCCATGACTTCCAAATCTGGCAAAGATCGGAATGGGATGCCCCAGGTGGTCAAAGACGCGATGTCGGTTACCAAGGCCTTGGGTTTCCGGTACCTGTGGGTAGATAGATATTGCGTGGAACAAAACGACGGACCCCGGAAGCACGAGCAGATCATGAACATGGACTCCATCTACGAGAACGGCGCCTTGACAATCATCGCCGCCGCTAGCCTCGATCCGGCACGGGGCCTGCCCGGGGTATCCAGTAAGCGGGTCACGAAGGAGGACCCATTCCATCATGACAACTTCACGGTCTCGCGGATCCCGCCGTCCCCACATGTCGAGATTCTCGAATCACGCTGGTCGACTCGGGGATGGACTTACCAAGAAGCCTACTTTGTCCAGACGCCGACTCATCTTCACCGACCAGCAAGTGTACTTCGAGTATCTATCGATGGCGCGTTACGAGAGCCTGCGTATGACTCCCCAAACACAGCAGCCGAAAGAGGAGGCGCGACAATTCGGGGTTGATGCGACTTTCCGGCTTCCCCATCTCTTCAGTATACCCCTTTTGGATGACACGGGGTTCGCGCCACCGCGGCACCAGGCCCCAAGTAAGCTCTTACTGGCCACGGACCCAGTCTTGAATGCACAACTTTCATGGCAAAAGGCCGTCACCTTCAATGCCTATACGCAGTGTGCCGAGAGATATTCCAGGCGGACCTTGACCTTTGACAGTGACTCGTTGAACGCGTTCGGGGGCATGATCAAACGGTTCGAGACGTTGGACCAGGCAGCCTTGCGGCATCTATGGGGGATCCCCTTCTTCGACCAGCGCGACGACACGTCGCCGGGCGAGATAGTGGACTATGCGGGCTTTTTCCTCGCCGGGCTTTGCTGGCACCACGAAATGGCGGTGGAGCGACCGACTATTAAACCCAACATTTCGGCGCCGCCACGCCGCCGCAAGAAGTTTCCTTCCTGGTCTTGGACGGGCTGGGAGGGCGCCGTGACGTGGCCGCGCGTGGGCACAACGTACGAGGTGCGCGCGCCGGATCCGGAGACGACCCTGGCCAGCATCCAGCTCTCGTTCGAGGACGGGTCGACGCGGTCCGTCCCCGACGTCCGCGCGCAGCGGCCCGGCGGCGGCGGGGGGCCCACGATGGACCAGTACCCCAAGGCGCTGCTGCTGCAGACGTTTGCGGTGGAGTGCGGCGACTTCCTGCCGGCGCTTCGGGCGTGGTTCCCCAGCTCGCCGGGCCGTGGCCAGAAGCACATGATCCAGCAGGTCCAGAGCGGCGACCTCAAGGCGCTCCGGCTGGGCGCAATCGGGGAAGAGGGGTACCTCCTCGTAGTCAAGAAAAAGGGGCGGTCGTATTACCGCGTCGGGCTGATGCAAGTGGATAGTGTGCTGGTCACGGAAAGGATACGGAGCCAAGATGTGCACGTGTTCAAACTAAAGTAGGCAGTGCGGTAGGGTCATGTAGGATATTGGGCGGCTGAGATCTAGATAGGGGTTGGGCAATCATGAATAGTCCAAGCAAATGATACCCCTACTTCCAGGGGGGAACAGAGGTGTGGAGGGTGAGCTTGACTACATGTCACTTATCGTGTAATTATTAATATAACAAACTTTGTACAGTGAACAGCAATGGTGGGGAATTGTTGTCCTAAGTCATACCACGCTCGTGAGTGTGAGTGGGCTTCAAGATCCTTTTGTTGCATCTTTCACATGCGATGTAGCTTGCCCATTGCCTGATGTGGTCGGATCCGCAGGGTGGATTCAGTCCCGCACGAATCGGCCAGCCTGGTTTTTATGGAGATGGTTCAAGGGAGTCCCCGTCCGATGGACGCCCAGACGGCCCCGCCTGCAACCCTGCCACCTGCCACCTGCCAACTGCGTCTGCGACGAGATGCATGCATTACATGTCCCGTTCAGCAGTTAGCAGATCAATGCGGGGGGGCCCAATCAAAGCCCAGCTGTCCACCGTTAATATCTCGGCCGATATGTACGTTTATGAATACGATGTTGGATTCGATGCGGATGGGGAAGGTGTCAGTGCAGCATACTCATCGCCATGCCCGCGTCATGCCATTAGATTAACGACAGCTTGCAGACCTGAGTAAGTGACAGCATGACAAACGACTCACAAGTCCTGATTTTGATCCACTACGGTCGCATCAGTAGTAGGTAGGCTCCAGATACTAAATCTATAAAGACTCCTTTTCCACATTGTCATCCGGTGGTTTTCTAGTCCGTCACTTACCACCTGCGACCTCTCTACGCTCGCTACATTTATAATCTAATCTTATTATATTGCTCATAAACCTCAATCCGAGACCATGAAGCTGCTTTCTATTATCCTGGCTTTTTCCGCCGCTGTCGTGGCAGCCCCTGCCGCCGCTGTTGCTGCCGATCCACCGTAAGGGACACCTCAACACCGAGCCTTATATTCATCTCTCCATATTCCGATACTTCCACAAAAGACCCCCCAGCTGATTGATCGATTTGGACAGAAACTTCGTCATGAACAGCGTCGCGTGCGCGTGCGCCAACGACCAGGGCCGGTGGAGGGTGGACGATCTGTGTCACAGTAACTCCGGCCGACCGACCTTCCAATATCCTGATGCGTGGGTAAGTCTTGATGAACATGTCCTTTACCTCATTTGTCTGGTACTCATGCTGGCGGGGGGTATTTCTGTTCATTGATTGACATCGGCTGACATATATCCGTCTCTTCCATCTAGTGCTATCGCTACACATCATCTGCGCCCGAGATGGATGCACTCTTTACTGACGAGAGATGCGCCTCCTACTACCCCGGGTCCGGATACACCAAGCAGGTCTGCAGGGCCATCAGGCTCTGTAAGGAGTGGCCTAACGAGCCGCAGCTTGGCGACCTGTGGAAAGACTGTGACTATTAAAGTTATTGCCAACTTGGGGGTGTATTCAGGGGTAATAAAGATAGTCCGTACTTGGCAATCGAGGATTGCCAATTCCTGTGACTATCGGTCCGTTATTAATACATATATAAAAGGAATTACTCAAAGTGTACCATTCTTCTTCGCCCACTCCCCTACCGTGTCCCGATAGTCCTCCGGACCGTACGGTTCCGTCACCTCCGCCAGCCACCCGAACTTCCGGTGGATCTGCAGCTCCATGTCGCCGAGTAGGAGGTCCAGGTAGGGTACCGTGTCGAACGCGAAATCCGGGAAGCGCGCGCCATAGCCGGCAGGGTAGCGCCACTTGCCGAAACGCGCGAAGAGGACCGTCTCGTAGCGCAATGCTTCCATACTCTTGACGCCCTTGTTGTCGCCTGCGTCTTCCTTGTCGGGCTTTCCTGCTGGCAATAGAGAGAACTGGGGAGGTAGAACATGAGCCGGCAGCTTGTCGTGGAAGTAGGCGTTGATCCAGAGGGCTTGCAGGTGCGAAACCGGCGCCACGCCGACGTTCATCATCATGCCCGCGAACGCGATGTCTCGGGTGCGCAGTAGGCGCTCTGAGGCTGGAACCATGAATCGATAAAGATGATAGGGCGTGAGCGTAGGGGATGATGGGGCTGCCGCCTTGTCGGGACTGGAGATGCCCGGGGTGTCGACCAAGGGCGTCAACTGCTTGTTTTGCACGGGCTGGTCCTCCAATCGGGGAAAGCGGGATAGGATCTCCGCATCGGCTGCCTTGACCGCATCTTCGTTCCAGACGCACTCGGCGTCGCCGCCGACAGTGGTCGACGTTGGTATGCCAAGTTCCTTGTCGATCCCTTCCGGGAGGAACTTGATGGCTTGAGCATGCTTCCACCCAGTAGCGCTCATGAAGGCGTCGGTCTGGAAAGAGGTGCCATTGGTCAGGTGGACAGTGCGCGACGACAGGTGATCAATGTCGGCTATACGGACGGTGACGATGCCGTCTCTGACCAAGTCGAAGAAGTTGGTTGGATAGTTCAGAATGGAAAGTCCGGCAGCGATGAACATTGGGTGGCTCCAGGGCTTCAGCCTTTTCAGTTCGGGGTGGCTGTCATACTTGTTCAAGGTGATGACGTCGTTGCCCAAGATGCCCCAGAAGGTCTCGACAATACCTCGTCCAATTGAACTGCCGTGGAGAAAGTTGCGGATCCTGGCGTACCCGTCAGCATTGCCCCAAACACAGGGGCTGAACCAGGTTAAGAGCCGCGTGTCTGGCGGGTTTGATCAGTACGGAGCAACGGGTTGGAGGAGACAAGTTACTTGAGATTACATACGAACGAGCTTTTCCAACCACTTCTTCAAGGGCGTCACGTAGGGCGGCGCCATCCAGGCTGGTCCATGACCGGTTGCTGCCACAAATGTCGGTCAGGGACACGTGGCTGCAGTAACATAGACATTACCATACCTCGAATGATCCAGTCAACATGTACCCCCTTTATTGCGTACTCGTATACAGCATCCCACGAGGACTTCGTACCGCCAAAAACCGTCACGGTCTTGGATAATTCAATAGTCCCAGCATGTTTCAAGAAGTCTTTGTTGTGAAAGAGAGGGACACCGAAGTCATCCTGGCCTTTGTAGTCTGGCATGAAAGACTGGGAGGTTAGGCCTGTGGCTACGACCAGTTTCTTGGCGGTGAAGATGTATTTAGCCCCAGAGGTATCCTGCGTTGCCAAGGTCCATCCGCCACCGGGTGCTTCTTGGTGTTCAGCCGTCAAGACCTTGTGGTCATACTTGACCTTTTGCAATATGCCGAATCTCCCAGCATACTGCGTCAAGTACTCGTGAAAAACAGCGCCAGGGATATGCTCGCCTGGCTGGACACCAAACGTCTTGGGGTCCATGGGGAAGTCTGGGTACTCGTAGGTGCCGAGCATGTTGTTGCTCTTGAGGCCCGGGTACAGTCGGTCCTTGGCCCATGTGCCACCCAAGCTAGATGCAGCCTCGAGGATCAGCAGGCTCTTGTCCGGGTTCAACTGATGAAAGGTCTTTGCGACCGCCAGGCCGGATACACCTTGAGTCTCGTCTCATGTTAGCCAACGCAACTCTCCTGTGTGAAGGAGCAGGTGCGAATGAGAGGATATCAGTTACCTGCACCAATAACGATAAAATCAAAGTTCTCCATTGCGAAGACGAACAAATGCAAAGGGGTTGGTATATTGAGTATGTATAACAGAAGTATGTTCGAAGATCATGTGTCAACTTTGCTGGGTTTTTGTAGACAAATATTTAATCAAGTGAAAGAATCATCAAACAGTGCAATGCAAGGAGGCGGACGGTGAGGACCCAAGGGACGACTTTTGCTGTCTGAGCAGATGCGAATCAATGATCCTTGTTAGCGGCTGTAATACAGATAAAATGACAGACGGCAAGCTGGTCGGTTAAACACCAATAGTCTTGCAAAGCTACGAGGTAGGGATAAATAAATTTAATGCGAGAGCAACCACCGGCTCGCAAGTGTAAATATAAGGGAGTGTCAACAAAGCCTCTCTGCTGTCCTCATAATTGTGCATGCTCTCCAACGGAATTTGAACAGGCTTTTTGGCCGGAAGCTGGACCGGAAATGTGACCAGTCAAAGGCGGGAGGATGTCATCGCGACTCTGATTGCGCTCATCTGCTTGCGCTCATCTGCTTGCGCTCATCTGCTTGCGCTCATCTGATTGCGCTCATATTAATCACCCAACATCTGTGCAGGTTGATTGCGCCTGTGCGCCCAATTAATTGACGCGCAAACAGTTTCCGACACATGGTTTGTCATTTCTCCGTATATGCGTGTAAGCAGCGGGGGCTCTGTCCGTTGTGACACCTGCCGTGTTGAGTTTGGTGCAACGACCACGGCAAACACATTCTGATTAATTGTCTCAGTCAAGCAGGCTGCTCAATTCTGGCAGGATCGTATCCGAAAGTATGGCTGTGACGTTTGGTCATATTGAGAAACGCGTTGTCAACATCCGGAATATGGGGTCCGAAATCCGGGGTCTTGTTTGACATTGGCTGCATTGTGCGACGAATGATGTCCAATAAACGCATCCGCGTCGAGTAAAATACTAATGCTTTGGCAGACCTAAGTAGGACAATGGAACCCACCACTTGGGTTGAGAAGGTGCTTCCTAGAGAATAGGAAACGCATATGCATTGGCCCACGTTCTTACATTTGAGTTTACGATTTCTACCCCTTTTTCTGGCATTCATCTCTTCAGAAATTGCCATTACAGAGGTTGATACCAATATTTACGGCAGCGGCCTATATCACAAAGTCTTGAGCTGACCTCGGCCATGAACTCCATAGTGACCGAAGAATTCACCCTGCTAGGGATTGCATTGGGGGTAATCATCTTAACGACACACTGTAGACTCACCACCGTGGGGATTAGGAGCCTCCAAGCTGATGATTACCTCATGATTGTGGCGTCTGTACGTTGGTCAACCTTAAATTATATGACATCTAAACCGTGCTCACCATAGCCAACAGTGTGCGTACTCGGCCGAGACTTATCTAGCCTATTCTGTAGGCAACATGTGGCACGGTCTGGCCAACAACGGAATGACTGACGACGAGAGACGACTGATCGATAAAGAGTATAGGTTACAGTAAGGGTTCGCATTGAACATAAATCCAGTGCACTAGCTAATGCCAAATTCAAGTGTAAATGGGTCAATAATTTAGGTTGTTGGATGGAACACCTACACGTACCTCTTATGGACACTGACGTCTACCATGTGCAATTACTATATCCGCCTCACGGTACGATAGAGTATGTAATCAAAGCGTCATTGAGACAGGGCTGAACGAAGATCAGGATGGACTTCATTACGAAAGAAGAATATTCATAGGCTTCGCTCTCGTCGTGTCGACATGGATCGCCTCCCATCTTTCCATCCTTCTCGGCTGCCTGCCCTTCGAGAAGAACTGGCAGATCTATCCAGACCCCGGCAGTATGGTCTCACGCCGAATTCAAGTCTTTTTGAATAAGCGATGTACTGACAGGAACATACTTGCAGTTCCATGCCAACTTGCAATCTCGCGAATCAACATCTTTGTCGTGTTTTGCCTCTACATGATGAATGACATATACCTACTGACTACCCCGATCCCCATGTTATGTAAGTCGAGCCTTAGACCTATGAAGAAAACTTGCTTGCCCTGATAGTGATGTTCTCGGGTGGCATCTTTGTGACTATCGCGGGCACTCTGCGTGCGGTACTAATCGTCACGGTGAGGGTTTCTTTTTCTTTTCTTGGTTATCATATCCGGCACCATCAATATGATGCCTAGAACTTCAAAAGGGCTATTGACTAATCCCTATCCTTTATTAGAATCCCTTGACGGGTGCCTGTCAGGCTGGGTCCTGGGCGATTCGCGAGACCTTGGTCGCCGTCATAACGACTAATCTACCCATATTGTTTCCCATGTTCCGGATATGGATATCACCGATTGGTGATACGATACGCAAGTCCTTTGGTGTAACAGGAAACAGCGGTCCCCAGTCCAACGACATTGATCTTGAGGACAGAGATCCACGACGTGGCAAGGGGCCTGTAAGTGTCAACCCAATCCCCGTTTCCATAGTGAATGAAAGCGAGAGGCATCTGAATCGCTAGTGGTGAGATATATGTATTATGGCTCTCCGGCCCTTACAATTATTTTCATTTGACTGCGGGAGTTATGCTATAGGTGCTGGGACCATGTTTTGTAGATGTATACGCTGTTATTCTAGATCTGTGTTTGTTCTGGTAATCAGGCCTTCATTGAATGAGATGCTACAATCAAGTACGCAAAGGCAATAAATCCAAACCCTACCGAATGGGAGAAGTCTGCAAGTGAAATATTTTCGGGACGCAGCCTTTCTGCGGTATCAAGCATTTTCTGCGTCGGGGTCGGCTAAATATTCTGCAGTATGAAATGCATTGATGCAGCCATAGAGAAGCATGACCGCATGGCAGAAGCCTCGAGACTGGCCGGTATTGGTCAGTCATCCATGCGCCCCATCATATTGGTTTACGTCAGCGTCAGCAGGCTCCCCTCACCATTTCCTCCGTTCTTCATCTTCGCAATGACGACTGCCACAAAATGCGATTTATCAATACGACCACCTTTCAATTCCAAGAACTCTCCGACGCAGAAGTTCGAAACTTGAAGAATGGATACTCCATTTTATCGCATCGTTGGACGTGGGGAAGCGCCGAGATTACGTATCATGACATCCTATCCATGGACAACAACGTGAAGGAGAAGGGAGGCTATCCCAAACTAGCGGGCGCTTGCGGTTTGGCAAAACAATTGGGCTACGAGCTGTTATGGGACGACACTTGTTGCATCAACAAGACCGACTCGGTGGAGCTTGGCGAAGCCATCAATTCCATGTATAGGTGGTACGCTGAGTCCGATGTGTGCCTCGCCTTCCTCGAAGACGTCGCGTCCCCGGACCAAATCAAGCACAGCGAGTGGTTTTCAAGAGGATGGACGCTACAAGAGCTGATCGCGCCCAAGACCGTTCGTTTCTATGATAACAGTTGGAGCTACCTGGGCGACAAAGGAAGCCTCGGCGATGACATTGTGAATATGACGGGGATCCCTGCGGACGTCCTTGGCAACCAGAAGCAGCCCCAGTCATGTTCTGTCGCGCAACGCATGTCGTGGGCGGCAAGACGGACAACAGGGAGACCAGAAGACCGGGCCTACAGCTTGATGGGCCTCTTCGACGTGAACATGTCGATGATATATGGGGAGCGGGAGCAGGCGTTCTTACGTCTGCAGCAGCAAATCATAGCGAACTCCACAGACGAGTCCATCTTTGCTTGGGACCTCGACCTTCTCGAAGATGGAACCAGAGATGCAAATCAGGTCTGTTGCGGGTTACTTGCACCATCCCCTGCATGTTTCTCGAGGTGCGGCGACCTAGTAAGTCTGGGGCGCTCACGCGGGTTTCACATAAACCAATTTGGGCTCAACATATCACTGCCGACAATACCAGCACCGCCGCCATTGGGCATGTTTAAAGCCACTCTAAAAGTGGGAAACGAAAAGGTTCCTGGGCAATATACGCTTTTTCTCCTCCAATACGGGGAGAGCGAGTATGCACGGGTAAGCGGTGGCGTCGAACATTGCTCCTTCTTGACACAAAAGGTGCCGAAACACATGGTTCATTTCACTGTACCTCTAATGATTACGGAAACGCCTATACATGTATATCCCGGCATCTGGCTGCGAAATATTACGTACGACAGGAATTCATTCACGGTCGGACTGCTGCAGAGGATCGGCGCATTGATACCCGGTCGTCTGAGGTTACCGGACGACGTCGGAGACGGCACCGTCAGCATTGTAGCAGTTTGTATCAAGGGGCAAAATGATGTTGCATGGATCAAGCTTGGCTTTAGCCCGTCTTGCCAACCCGTGTGCTGCGTGTTATCTGCCGCCGCTCGCTACAATAACGCCAGTGATGTTGTCATCCAAAAACAGACCCTGGATGTTCTTAGTACGACACTCGGCTCGCCAAAAAGAGAGAGCCATCCCATCTTTGATAAGACATGGACCACCTCTGGCGGCGTAGCGCTGCCTGGGGTTCCGCCGGACTCTTACGTTTCCCGGATCGAGAAAGGGAGCTTCTCAGAGGGGTTCGACTTGATATACCACTGGCCGAATCGCGAGCACCGCAAGATATCTGTTTCTTGCAGGCGAGTGCCGGACATGGAGCTAACGCGGCCGGACGCACCGGCAGAGGTATGGGTGCTCGATATAACCTGTACCGCACCACCGCCAGTACCAAAAGCCTCACCGCCATTGGCTTATTTGAGGAATATCTGTTGTTAGGAACACTTGAATATATACGGCTAGCAGAAAAAGCCTGGCACGCTGGCGTTCCATTTCGCCCTTGCTCAAGTCTTTGCTGAACTGTCAATAGTCACTCTGCTGGCGAGTCGTGGCCCATCCCGTGTCATCGTATTGATCAGCTGTCTTCTCATCGAGGCCTGCCGTCCGATTTAGGGCCCGCTCAGCTGGTTTAGATCACTTCCCAAGGGTGGTAAGATGACGGGGTCGCTTGTCGTCGTGCTGCTTGAGGGGATAGCGTCGGTGATGCTCGAAGATTCCACGTCCGAAGTGCTCGAGGAGAGATCCGAGGTACTGCTGGTGGAAGACGATGCGGCTGTCGAGGAGATTGACTCCGAAATGCTCGCGGACTCTGTAGTGCTTGTCTAAATACAGATAGGTGCATGCGTACTGCCCAACAGAGTAGATCGACTTACCCCATGACGCAAGGATCGGTATTAGAACCATGTGCAAAAGGAGTAATCATTCACTAAAGAATCAACGGACAGCATCCATGTCCACGTCATAAGCACACTAACCGAGTCTCTGTGTTACCAAATGACTAGGTTTCGCTGAGACATGCATTTCCTTTTTCCAAGCCTTAAGCAAGTTAGCTAGGGGGGCAGATCTTCTCCATGGCTCCGAATAGAGCTCCAATCTTCCACCCACCGCTAGGGAAGCTGAATAGATTTAGGCAGATAGTTTGCATAGAACATTCAGTAATCCCATCGACGAAGTCACTTACCTCGTCCTGGAAGAAAGCGTCTGCGTAGCGCATCCGAGATCTTCCGAATGAGGTGTTCAACAGCCCCCTCTGCAGAATGGTGATCGATGGCGGTAGGTACAGATGACCGTGCGGACGGCGGTTTGCCAGAGGACTGCCGGAGAGTTGCTGCAAAGTCGCTTCCTGGCGGTGGGTAAAGGTAATAGTTGAAGCGGGTTGAGAAAACATGTTATCTCTTCGCTAGTCAAGATATTACTCTATAGTGGTACGTATTCGAAATTTACCTACGAACCAGGACAATTGCCATTTTTGAAATATGAGGGTGCAGTGCATTAAACGTAAATTTAGGTTGGTAGCCTACGCGATCGAAGCTGCGAAGGTGTCGTTCTGGGTCTCTTCGCAATTGGGCTATGATGAGACGGCCCTCCCTTGGAGATTGTTTTCTTATCTTAAACTGGTGTCTGTTCCCCTTAGGTCATGTGTCATTGTCTTGGCTGATTGCGCTTAGTAGGGGAGTTGATAGGCGCTGCGAGGTGTCTTGGCGCCCTCCCGAAGAGGGGTTCTGGCCGCATGATTGGGCTACGTTGTAACATCACACTCCAGTACAACCAATGCAGACAGGCTTTGTGCCGTTGAGTATTGGCAAGATACAAGATACTCAGTTTAAAGAGTAAACTTGGAAGTCGGCCAGCAAAGCACATATAAAGACGTACTTGGTGCACATGATTATGCCCAGTGAGCCCAAGTTTGTGTTGGCTGAGACATACATCTCCCACAGGGAGCTAGTCTAAGGACCAATAGGCACTACCGATAAAGTCGCAAACCGTGGGCCTATACTAATATTCTGGCTGGAGGCATGCACTAATGGCTTCCACTAAACGTAATATAATTTCTGATAGCCGTGTTATGCGGAGCAGAACTCATCACTCGATGTTGCCGCCCATCATGGCACCGCTGATTGGGAGGAATGGGGGCTGTAAGTGTCTCTCAACACAACCTACATGAGCCTGCAGCATGTCACGGGACAAATATTTCCCCGGTCGTTACACAGCTTATGCACGAAAGGCCAGCACAGAGTTTGTCCATTTGGCACATTACCACGACATTGACGCCGCCTAGCATCCCTGGCTAAGACACGACTCACACCATGCAAGTTATAACCGGGGCAGTCAGTGGCGTCCGCGTAGAATTTGGTCATTCCAACCTCCAACATGCCTCGGACTCGGGAACTCCTAGCGATAGGGGATGAGATTCGTACGTAACGTCACTGCCACAGCTACACAGGAACGACGTTATCCTAGGTCTAATATCATGGCGTATCTAAGTAGCATGAGGCCACGGAGAGCATCGGGAACTAACCCCAAACTTTGTCCAGGTGATTGATTGAGTCAACCGGTGGAGGGCAGAAATCCTTCATAGAAACCGTCTCCCGTGTGCAGATGTTTAATAGCTCTGGAGCGGTCAATGTCGCAGACTGAGACAATACTAAAAGGAAGTATCCCCGGGTAGGCGGGATATACTAGCCATGTTCACGCCCGATAGGCCACAGGCAGATGAGATGGTGTATGGGCGGATGATAGGGTTGGGTGTTAGGCTTATTGCTTGTTAGTTTTTGCAACAAGTTAGCCACAGCATATGCACGAGCGGTTCGTGAGTGAGAATTACATTATCCAGCTGTTAATGGTGTGCAAAGCCTGGGACACCAATATTTGAGAGACTTGGTTGCTAGAGCATATAGCAGCAAATATCTATTGCAAATATCCTGGGGAGCGCATAACTAGAAGAAAATATTATCTCTTACCACGGCAGGCTATTTATCATCTCTCCAAATACTAAAGAACCAAGACGAAACACAATGCCGTTAGCTGGAAACGTATCGACAGCTTCTTTCAAGACTGATATCCAGGACCGGCACTTGATCTATTCTTATGCCGTGTCTGGAGCCCAGACAGAGTCTGGTGAGGATGAGACTTGGCGATACGAGATATGGTTCTTTTGCGAGGATCGTGTCGTTTACGCGATTCACGGGGGTCCTATGGCAGGCCGTAAGAACTATCAGGCAGCCACGTACCAGTGCGTACGGCCTGGTGAGCTCTGGCAGATCAATTGGCTCGAGGAGACGGGCACCATTGTTAGTATGGTTTTCGACATTCGCGAACGCCGTATTTCTACCATGATCGGCTTTTCCAAGGGTCATTGGGAGAACCCCGTAGCTGCCCACGGCGATAAACGCAACAAGGAGGACCTTACACGCTGGCGCAAGCTTGCTGAGATAGGCCACCAGACCGACCGGACCGTGCTCGTCGAACAAGCGGAGCTGGAGCAAGACTTCAGAGGGAAGGGTGACTTGGACTCTATTGATATGGACCAGCCATGTTTGTGATATGGTCTGTCTTGCTGTATGGTGCATTTCGATGCTGAACGCTGAGGAACGAGCGAGAGAGGTGTTCACAACGTCACGGAATATAACATACTACAGGGTCCAGGGAAAGAAGTTGAACTGGAGCCAAGTTAATAAGCAGGATCTGGTCGGACGTTGTGCTCGGTCAGCTACAACTAGGCTCTGCTTATGGACGTTTGAGAGTTATTTTCTTCGAGAGTATGCGACGCTCGGTATTAAAACCGGCTCATACGAGTTATTTAGTGATGGAATGTCCTTGGAGTTACCCCTTTCTTCCGAGACGGTTTTCTCTCCTCCCACTGGGAGATGAGGCTTTTCTCCATCTTCTATCGACCGGGAGAGATTGGAGAGTTAGAAAATTTAAGAGTAAAACAGTATGCACTTAGGCCTGTCTAACCCATTCGGGGGCCATTGGAGGACTGAATACAACCATATTTTACTGTCAATCCATGTAGTTGGAAATGATTATGCGCTTGCCTTTAGGCTACGCTTCTAAGTTAACCATGTCGATCCCTCCATGGAGTTGTACGTATACCGCACCTGTCACGCTTAAATATTAACTACGACCCCTCTTAAGGCTAATAGGTTTAGTTAATAAAATTAATAAAATATTTAGGTAAGGATAATATTAATACTTTAATAAGCTATAGAAAGAGTTAATGAAGGTTCCCACGATCGCCTTTGCGCTGATCCTTCGGACGTGGTGGACCGGTCCCGCTACCCAGTACCTTCATTCGTCCATACAGACGTTCGACGCGTAATCCACCACAGGGGCCTCTGTAGACGTGAAAACCTGTCGTGCCGTGGCAGGGAGAGCCCCTTGAGCCGTCGCAGTTCTAGAACGGCCTCCAGTCCTTTGGCCGCGGCTCGTGCGATGTGTTCCTTGTACTTAAACTTTGTGTCCATGATGACACGGAGAACTTGGCTCAAGCATATGTGCTACTCGCGTCACTGGAAGCCCTGAAAGAATGGGTCGAATATAATTTCCAGAGCGCCATGATGGAGTGGTTCGGCGCAGCACCATGATCACAGTCTATCCGCCTTGGATTATCGCCAAGGTTCGGAGAGTCTATTGACTCATTTAGTGATAGTCAATTGGTCTTGGACGATGATGACGATGAATATTGGGGTTGAACACCTCTGGAAATCCCTCTGGGCATTGATACAGCCACCCGAGGGCCAGGAGTCAACGTGGCAATAGAGGGTTTCCGGGCGAGTTTGTGCTTCTCCAGTCTTCGTATGATAAGCGGCATTGGGTGAGTCCATAGGCTTTGGGGCCCGGGATCTTGGCCAAAGGGCTGCAGAGGAGGGGTTCTACATACAGGGTAAAGAGAAGCGACAGACCGAGTATCAGTAGGGACACGCCGGTGATTGGTATCACAACCATTGCGAAAGATAAAGCTCGCTATCTCGAGTGAACTCCTACACCTTTGACGACTGGGGAGAGCTACAGTTGTGGGGCTTGTTGGAAATATCAGAGATGTGTGGTGTGCTCAATTTCAACCCACTGGCTATTCTTGATTGTATGAAAGGAAAATGAGCCATTGGCCATTCGGTTTGATTGATGGAATCTTGGCCAATGTTGGATGAGCTGACAGGGCTATCAGGTGTTTCTGAAGAGCGTGACATAAAGGAATGATAAGGAAAAGAATATCCTTCAGGCTTGACCCAATACCAACGAAATTCGAAAACGATTGCTCAACTACCGGTTTCGACCCTCATGTACCAACAAAGTGAAACAATTGTTAAGTCAGTAACAGACCGCGTCGTCAATCGTGTAATCAGGGACATTTTGGCAATCCCGCATCCTTAGCAGCCTTGCACGCGTCACCCTTGCATTCCTGGAGGCAGGCCTCGAAGTCCATGACGGCCCGCAAGTCCTTGGACGCCCCCTTGCCCTCCTCGTACGGTGCCACGACCTCGAAGTCTTCCCACTTCTTTTCGCGGTTCACGCAGTTGAACCCCTGCTGGTACGTGGCCGTCTTGCCCGTGATCTTGATCATTTTCGGCGTGACTCGCAGCCCACATTCCATGCCGCCCTTCGGGCAGTTGACTGACGAGGAGAGGCCCTTCGTGTCCGAGGTGGACCACCTGTGGTTGTAAGCAACTGGTGCTCGGTTGATTTCGTGAGGCATCACACCGCATGAAAAATTGAGATAGGAAGGCACTCACGAGTAACTGAAGCCCGCATCAAGCCCCAGAGTGAAAATCTTTTCCAATTGCAAGGACCCGCTAGACCCTCCATTAATGGTCTTGGTAACACCACTACGATTGAGTAAGATGAGATGATATTAGCAATATGTTTCTCTCGGGCTAAATTTTATGTTTGTGCATTGGATCCTATCAGCAAAGATGACTTACACGGTGTGCGAGGCGGAGGCGGTAAGGGAGCAGCTGTCGGCTTTATTGGAAGTGCACCGATAACCGCCAGCAATCTCAGGGGCCGCATCGTAGGGTTTTCCCTGTTTAAGGTCTTTATAAGACCTCTCCGTTGTACACACTGGTGCACCTGCTTGTGGCATAGGGCTGGCGGCAGCGCCAGCTAGGAAGGCGACAGCGGCTAGGTAGATCTGCATTGTGTTTTTGTGTATATAACGATTGCAAAAGTAAAGAATGAACAGTAGATGCGAAGAGCAGATTGTAATTGTAGTATGCCTTTGATACATAAGTAATGAGAGGGAAACGAGTCGGTCTTTATGATCGGATGATGTTGTGGATTAGCTATTGTCGATCTACACGCTGTAATCTCGAGATGCATATGACGTCGTTTCCATCCTTCCGCTTCATTTGATGTACCTGCATTTCCTTGGACAGCTGAATGGCGGCACGGCCTACTGCGATCTGACGATGCTCATTGACTTGATTTGGCTAATTGTTGTGACCATCATGCCTTGCGCTTACTGTAATGTGACTAAATTTAGATAAAAAGGTGATACAGTCTAGCGTCCCTGCTCCTTCGTCGGGGCTGGGAGGATTCTTTGCCTGCGCCCCTTGTGGCTTGTGGGTGCTTGGAGGGGAAGTTGAGGTTACACAACGCGAATAAATTGGCGATCTCTCTCTTTTAAGGCATTTCGTACACACCAATCTCACCGAAGTTTCGATATTCCACGAGGCAACATTCCAAGGTCATTTGTTACATCCCTGCTTTACGTAGCCCAATTGGATTGTCTTTCACCTATGTATCTGACAGAGAGGCGCATTTTGTTCTGAAACAGGCCATCACTTCCACCCCGAAGATCTGCAATAAGCTGGTATGGGACAGCACGAAGGACCTAGCCTATCCATGGCGTCTCTGGGCCTCGTTGATCCCTTCCCAGACGGCGGTAGGAGACGCGCGCATCAGCCTGTTGCGCATCTCACCCATCAGTTTTGAACGGTTTATCTCTGGAAGGCAGAATCTCAGAAGCTGCAAGACTGTTCATCTATTGTATAGTAATGCGATAAAGTATTAGTACTTACGTTAGCCCCCAAAACGGCGGTAGACATCGCCTGGAAGCTGATGAATTTCTAGACTTCTGTATTGCAGCGCGCGTCTTATGCCACTCGCACCACTGTTGCAAGAGCTAGCCTGCCGGCTATAGCGGGGTAGTGACAGTTATTAAGTACTTAGGTGGGGGTGGCGGTGGTTTATTCACTATATGCAGGGCAGGGTAAATAGCTTAGCTGGCAAGCCATGGAGTGATATTTCGAAAGCCGTTCGATGGAAGCCCCGCGACTGGAGGGCTGAGTAGACTGGAGATGCCGGGGCGTTGAAGTACGGTCGATTTTATCGCAAGTTGTGACAGATTCGGATGGGGCTATCTCTATCTACACAGTGGAAAACGAGTTCAGGCAACGAGAAGAAGGAATAAGTTACCTTATTTCTCACTCACGTAGCACAATAGGGGCGTGTATTGTGGCACGGCCATCTCAGCAATCCCACAGCCCAAGATGATGTAGTGTCCATGACGTCTTCCCAAAGTCCTAGGCTTACATGCTGAATCTTTCTCGTAGAATACGAGAGGATAAGAGTATCACGTTAGGGTGGGGAGCCTTACAGCTGAAATGTTTCTGGTGAATGTGCAACCCCAGTACCGGATGGTAACATGTAGGCCTCGGCGTGCATAGGGGGAAGAACGAGTGAAACACTTACCCCTCACTTTCGAATGGTTGCAGCAAGAAAGAATCCTACACATATGCCCTCCATCATAACTCTGTCCCGCTTCCTCTTACCTTACTAGCCTCTTTGTACAATTACTGACTTTACTGGACATTCTATCGCCCGAGATTCTTGCTGCTGAGAATACATTCGAAACCGACAAAAAACCTGATCAAGCGAGAAATAGCATGGCTCTCTCTTTCTTCCTCCTCGTAGCCGTTTCACTGGCTTTTACAGCAACGCCCTCGTTCGGCTCTGCCAATAGTAGCAAGTGCTACAAACGCGACCACACACTCCAACGTAACAAAGATTGGCTGCCCTGCGACCCGAATGCACGGTGGAGTCATTGTTGCGACCAACATGACTACTGCATGTCCAACGGCCTATGTCTAGATACCGTCGCCAACCAGTGGTTCACAGCACAGGGGTGTACCAACGCCGAATGGAAGGGCAGTTGTAATGAGATCTGCAACTCAACGATTCGAGGTAAGTCCACGAATATAGAAGAGCAGGATGAAAGTCAAAAATGAATCGGATAGGGGAGGAGAGAAAAGGAAAAGGTTATCGTAAGCCTTTACCTACTAACATACGCTTTTTGAAATACAATAAATTCCGACGGCTACTCACCCATATGGTTATGCAGTGGTACTGACTCCGCGGGCTCGGAGAGATACTGCTGCGGTCTAAGCAACTGCTGTGATCAGGGGGCCAATATAATGTCGATCAATATAGCCACAGCTGTGTTCAAGCCGCCTCAGGCATTGACTAATTCTGTTTCTGCTTCTACACTACCGTCGTCCTCATCCCCAAGCGTCAAAAATGACAATGACAACGCCAGCAACAGCAACAACTCGAGAATTCTTAACATAGGACTGGGCGTCGGAATCCCTTTGGGACTGGCCCTCGTCGGCGGTATCGTCTTTTTGGGCCTTCAGTTTCGGAAGTGGGCCGCCACCGCCACATCTCCTTCACAGCCGACAGCGGCCGAAGGTAGCGGAAACAAGGAGCCAACCGGAAGAGTCGAAGGGATTCTCCCACCACAGACTCATTCTCGAGAAATGAGCAACAACGAATAACGGATCGAGATGGGTTGATAGATTACCAAGCGCAAGATCTTGGTCATCGTTGTGGTATCAGGAGGTTGGCGTGTCACGAAACAAGGCTTCGTTAAGGCACTATTATACTTACTATTGAGGACTAAAAACGAATTTCAGTTACAGGTCGGGCAAGGGGTCGCCGGAAGTTTGATACTAATGCAACTGTACGCATAACATTGTCATTCATTGATATACAATCACCCTACTTTTCTAGATGCCTAGATAATTATACATCTCAAACATCACTACCACGAGCTCTGTTTATGTAGTGTATCTATAATGAAGACGTAAAGAAAAGGCTTTCTGCGGCCCACCGAAGACCAGGCCCAACACTTTGATCTCCAATATACTTCATCCGTTGATACACCAAAGTGATCATATACCAATAGCAAAGCAAGACATCGACAATACATAGAGTTGTCGACAATTGAAATAAGTTACCGAAATATGTATCCTATATATGCTATCTCGGATTTCCATCTGGCTGCTGTGCTTGAGCGAATGTTCAGTAATAGTGAGTGACAAGTGCATTGTACACTGTAGCCCCATCATCAAGGGGTCTTCCAACCTGTCAGCGGTGTCGCATCCTGGGAATAGATCGTCGGCAGCCCGCGGCTCCACAATACTCCCGCCAGTTGCTTGGTTTGCCTCATCCTGTCTGGGGGTGTAAGACGTCATGTTTACTATGGCAAACATACCCCATATAAACAATACTCTACAGGATTGGCAACACCACCCCAGAAACAAACAAGATGACAGCCTCCTTTGCAACCAGACGGGCAGCTGCCCGGGGTCGAGGGGTAGCAGATATCTGCAGAGCAAGACCGCTCAAACAGTTCATTGCTACTCCTCCTCTCCTTGCCAGACCTCAAGATAGAGGCCTGGAATGATGCTCGCATCTCAGCAGCCTCGTCCTCGGTAAGCTGAACTTGACTCATGACTTTGCCCTCGGCGTCAACGCTCTGAACGATGTCGTTCAACTTGAGACGGGTGAAGGCGTAACCGGGGGATTCGCTGCGAAGTTCGCTTAAAAGAGCGTGGACGTCTCTTGGGGTCTATAAATCGAAGCCGTTAGAAAAGCCCAGGGCCTCTTTCTGAATGCGAGTGCAAGATTCAAGGGCGCGAAATACCTTGAGTTGTGGGTCTGCGCCAGTCGAGGCATTCCCCAGCGCTGTGATCAGCGTAACAAGTGCTGCAATGGCGACCTTCATTTTGGGCCGATAACTTCAATAAAGATGTGAGAAGGGAAGCTGGCGTAGTATTCACAATAAAATAACTCTTTGTCAAGAGTAAATTCCCTTGGTCGTTCATTAGGAAAACATGGACACGTCTTGGTGGTATATATACATAAACAGTCGAAGATGAAATCATGCACGGGGAATCAAGTAACGTTGCTCTGCTCACTCTCACGTAATATTTTAATACGAGGCAGTGTCATTAGTAAGTGTTAGCTCCATTGCTATGGTAGTCTCTGGCTATACTACCTACTTACCAATCATCTTTACGGCTGTGAACAAGGATAATGTTGGGAGACACCTCTCCGCACCTCTCTACAAGTTTACCAGACTCGAGATGTATCTAGATTCTTCTATAGCTATGCTCTCCTTTTCTGACCGATCTATGAACACCTTGTCTGTCCTCGGACCTCAGGAGTGAAATACCAATGCATTCAGACAATAGATTCATCCACCCCACCAACAGATAATGATATTGAGAAGGCTACAGCTGAAACTGGGTACCGATACTTCCTCACTTGAGGAACCGGATTTCGATGATAGCACTCAGTTGTTTTGCGTTCATTCTAACCGAAGGTAACACGAAAATAGGTTGCTTATGCCAAGTTGTCTGACTACCAAATTTGTATGATGTAACAGGGATACTCGGGCCCGAAAAACATAATAGCTAGAAGGAGTTAATACTACGTTTCCTTGAGTCATATGCTGTACAAGTCGTTGATTGGGGTGCCACGACAGGTTTTAGCCCGAAATCGACGTTCGTATCACAGGATCATGTCATCCGAGGATAGTCGTGCCAACGAACAACGCACTTTATCACAAACAAAGGTCCACCGATCATGAGTCTGTATCCACGTAAGCCATGTGCTGATGGTGTGTACACCTTTGCGTTGGAGAAAGGGAAAGCCTGTAAAGTCGAGGCTGCAGGATCTAGAGACAGGAGTCGCAGCATAAGTGACGAGACCACCCGGGCTAGCCCATGTCTGTTGGGGGTACCTGAGGACGCTTAGTGGATATCGTGGCGGCCGAATCGCACATTCACGATAATGAATTGAAGAAACGCGTTGGGCAAAGAGAATATTAGGCACTCTTCCCAACGAACCTCTTGTAATTTATTCGAATCAACTCGATCTGCTTCTGTCGCCGTGCGACTTTGAATCCATAGAAAGATCTAGTAACAACCTCTGAATACCGATGAGGAGTCACGGCAGTAATGACATCCCAAACCTCGCTTGGGAGGTATCGTAAGGATGAAAAGTAGGTAAGCCAAGATAAACGAGCAATTAGATCATAATGAAAGAAGGCGGTCAATCCAACTAAATTAGGTACACAGGGACAGCTTTATAACCAAGCTTCTAGCCAGCAAGCTCCTCAAGCCGCTCAATCCCTATTTCTTTTGCCACAGTAGGATACATGGGCCGAGCAGTCGCGAAACCTGGAAGACATTCCAATATCTTATTCTTTATTTGTAAGACCAGGGAATTACGGGAGCAGAAGTGATGACAATAACATTAGGATCAATAGCTAATGGGTCAGAGTTGGAAATATGCTTCGAGTTAAACATAGGCAGAGCTGTCACTTTTGATTTTTGACGTATCAACATATGCCACATCTTCACCCGCACTGCAAGTCGCTAAGACTCGTCCGAAGGTCCTCGACCATTCCCATCATCTTCTTCGCCGGGGTGTTCCGCTGCAACTTGCGCCTGTAGTAATCATTGGAGCACTCTGGTGCGCGTCTCGCCGCATTCTGCACCACCCTTCGTTGGAGGGCATTGTTGTGGTTGTGTTGACATAATCGGCGCCAAGGGCCTTCTTACCGCCGCCCGGATGTTCCGACATACCGCTCTCCGCAACAACACATCCATCGCGCCTTCATTAGAGTTTCTCGCGATCGGTGGTCGGGCTGCCGTATTCGACGCAGCGTCGGCGTGGCGTTCGTCGTGGTCGTGGAGCGGGACTCGGTGCGGGCGGGCTGCCGCTGCACTGTCTGTCTGGAGGTGCGGGCAGCTGCAGCTGCCTCGTGGGACTACTGGAAAGGACAATTCCGCCGTCGTCGTCAGGGATGATATTATAGACATACACAGGGTCGGCGCGTGATAACGCTACACTGCGTCTCCGTATTGAGACGATAGAAGTGAAGCAAGTGGACACTATAAAAAGGGTGGCGGATCTCGCGGAGACATTTAATGCGCAGGGGAGTACGAAGAGGGAGAGAGTACTCCGTATATAACTGGGAGTGCTTAGGCTACGGGGGTAGGTACTAGGAGAGAAGTTTCCGGACACAATCAAAAGCGTGGCGTCGCTTGCAGTATTCAAATCTACCGGATAGGTCACAAATCCAATCCGAATGCTAGCTATGCATCATGCCTGCCGGGTCGTCTTTCTGGTCGTCTCTCAACTTCTCCCTTGGGCACATCCTTGTTACATTATCAAATGCAAAGCACCCCTTGCATGTTCCCCCACCATTATGTACCGACTCTGCCCAGTTCGACGTTATGTTAAGTTGCGGCTTTCCGAAAGCTTGGCATCGCACTTAAGGTTGAGAAAAGGAGAATAAAATTAAAAGAGCGAGTGGCGGCAGCTCTAGGCTGCCTGTCACACTATTCCGAAGCCATCGTTCGGCACCAATCTTACTCTCCGTGTGCTCTAGACATTTCAGCTGGAATATTCCCAGGGCGCTGTGGCTTTCAGCCCGTTGGCCTTACCGGGATTAGGCCGGCTGGCTGGCTGAAGTCCCATGTTAGCTCATCAAGTGGCGTTCGCTAGCCTTTTGGTCTAGTATCTTGATCGACGTATGCAATTCAAATCATGATACGGAGTATTCAATTCTCTTTAAAAGACGAGCTGAGCCTTCGGGACAGACACATCAAGATTCTCTTTGTTGGTCACTATCACCGGGTTCGAAGTCGAAAAAAACATACCACCAGACTCTACCATGCGTACCACACCGTCCCTCCTCCGGCTTGTCGCCACGACCTTTCTTGTTGGCAGCACTGTTGGCAGCCGGTGTAAGCCATCTTCACTTCGACTGAGCACGTCCTCGACTACATCCTCGACTTCGTCCACAGCTTCTTCTGCGACCTCATCTCCTGGCACTTCGGAAACCATCTCTGCGGGCTCAAGCTCTATCTCTGTCTCCAGCACGGGTTCTGTGTCTGTTTCCATCGAGATTTCAGCGACATTATCCGTTAGCAATTCAGCTGTATCTTCCAGCAGCTTCGCTTCAGAGACCAGATCTTCCTCTTCAAGCACCGAAGACGCTATCTCAGCAACCTCGAGCACTGACGAGTCCAGAACTGCAACAATATCAAAATCTACCACTATTTCCGCGACTACAAGCACTACAGATTCCGCGAGCACTTCGGAGCCAAGCTCCTCAACAACCACATCGGCTTCCACCAGCAGTATCTCGGATCTCCCCTCGAGCACTTCGGACGCGGCATCTTCGAGCATCACCGACGCCATCCCCTCAAGCAGCACGACAACAAGCGACACCGTCACGACCACTAGCAGCCTGCCTCCGGTGCTCGAGACATTCGGCATCGTGGGCGCCAACTCTGCCAAGGCCGAAGCCAACGGCCAGACCTGGAAGTACCGCGCGTCGCCCGGAGCCCCGACGTACCTTGTGCCGCCGGCCACCATCGCCTCGGCCTACATGGACGGCGCCTTCACGCTCGAGCCCGGCACCAACCGGCTCAAGGTCAACAACTTCTATATTATCTCCACGTCCACCAACATCCTCTACGGCGCCAACCCGAACCAGGTCGGGCCCAACACCTTCTACATACGGTGCGTGTCGCCCGTCCGTCAGGGCCTGCCGCTCGACTGCGTGACCGAGGACGGGGTTCGGTCTGAGTTCCGGGTATCGACCGCCAACAATGGCTATATTACTGTGTATATTTTGGCGCCAAGTGCGGCGACCACCACGACAACTAAGGTCGACTTGATCGCAATGTAAAGATGGAGAGTTGTTGATTTCAGTCTTAACGGGATTACTATTTCAGGATATTCTATTACTTTCGTCATCTATCAGTAATCCCTTCACGAACATAATTTTAAGAGACTAAGAAACTATAACTATGCACTCCATCCACGGTATCTTCAGATCGGTTACTAGTGGTTACGTCTGCCGCTTCGTGATTACGCAAGTCCACGAGTGGGGTACGACGGTGAAGTAGGCCTTCCATTTCCACTGTTGATCTTTGCAGGCCTGACGTATGTCGTAATCCCTTATCATGGTTGCTGTGATCTTGGACAATTCAATCTTGGCCACATGCTGGCCGGGACAGGAGTTGTATCCAGCTCCGAACTACATCGTATTGCAAGTCACAGACGTTAGCGGTGGGACACTAGCAGATATCAAAAGGGCTTTCACTGGTAGGAACGTAAAAAACATACCGGTACCCAATATCGCTCCATCTGGGGCGCATCTCCCGTGGTCCAACGATCCGGGTTGAAATCGGAAGCATCCGGGCCCCAGAACTCCTGCGAGTGGTGGATCACCCAGGGGTTGACGGAGAGGATGGTACCAGCTGGAAAGGTCTCGCTCCCGATCGTGACTCCCCCTTTCGGCGCCAGACGTGGGAGACCCATGGGCACAGGCGAGAAGACGCGTATCGCTTCTTTGATGCATGTCTGTAGGAACGGGAGTTCGCTGGCGTCTTTGAATGAAACCACCCGATCTCGGCAATGGCCGGCCTGTACGGCGGCATCTATATCACGGCGCACGCGGGTCCAGGCGTTGGGGTGGCGGATCATATGGTACACGAATGACTGGAGGGCGCTTGAGACCGTATCACTTCCAGCACCTACGAGGCCAGTCGCCTGACGTCCAGTCGTTAGTATCCGTTGAATCAGACATGATATGAGAGTCACACAAATGGGCGAGTACCTGGGTATGGATCGTCTTCATGTCCATCTGATCGGGGTATTGACGCATCTGCTGGAGCCAGGTCGCCAGGATATCCCAACGGGCGTCCGCGCTCTGTTCTCGCTCACTGACGGCTCTCTTCGTCGTGTTGAACAGATGTCCCATGGGCAGTATAGCCAACCAGGTAATCACAGGGTTGGCTAACAGGGCGACATGCAACCACCGGAAATACCCAGCCACGGCAATGTACCCATTCAGAGCCAACGAATTGCTGATAGAGTTGCCCACATCCTTGCCCTGCTCCAGAAACCCGAACTTTCGGGAAAATGTAACTTCGCCGACAACCTGTGCAAATTTGCAATGATTAGATAAAATCACAATCCATAAGGCATTTCGACTTACATCAAATGTCAGGTAAGTGAAGAACTTCCCCAGATCCATTGGATCTTGGGAAGATGCATACGCGTCTAACCAATCCAGAAAAAGTTCGACTGTCTCATTGATGGCAGGTTCCGATTTGATCACGTTAGACAAGGCGTAGCCAGGGGCTAGGCGCTTGGACCGCTCCAGCTTTTGTTTGGGGTCTGTCGTGGACATGGCGCTTTGGAATCGGTAGTCGGGCAACGCCAAGGCCTTGTACCAGGGGGCCTAGTAGAGTGAAATGTGATGAGATGTGATTACGGCCCAATTAGGGCAAGTGTTTTGGGGGAAGGGGAACCCAACCTTTTCCAAAGGAGCCAGCAAGACTTTCTTAATAGCCTCGGGATGACTGATACTGACTTCATCATGGGAGGTCCGGACAAAGTGGCCTAGAACAAGAATGTCAGGGTCGATTTTGCGGAAATGGCTGACCGAATCGCAATACCATATTGTTTATGGAGTCTGATGAGCTCCGTGTTCTGATCCCCCTTCAGTATATGATGCATGTGCCACAACCTAGTGAAAGATGCGGCGAATGGACCAGGGATATGGCTAATCGGAGACAGATAACGACGCCATGTTAATAGAAGCAATAGAAGCGTCACCGCGCCGGGTAGTACGTATTGCGTCGGGGTTGCAGTGAGGAAATCCATGATGCCGGCCTCCCTGTCCGGGGAAATGTAAATTGACAATGTGGGCGAATGCGTTCCTTTCCGGGTTTTTGGAAGATTCAGAAAAGGTCAGAACGGTGGAATAAAGAGGATAAGGACCAGCCACCTCCTCGTTACCGACTGCATGGATCACACCAAGCCTATTCCAGAAAGTGACCCCTGGTGCTGTGCCGCCCAGAGCCATTGATCAATCACACAATTGCGTCCGCAATTTCCAATAAAAAGTTAAAAAAATAAATTGGATACTCCGGACTGTAGCCAAGACGTTCCATAACTACTCCAAAGTCCCTGCACAGCGTCTTGGATGCATGGCTCTGCTTGCTTGATTGGCCGCTGAGTCGGCCTGAAGACGGTAGTCGTACGCCGCGTGGAGCTGGCTTTACCACCCCCGCAAGATCGATGCAATGTCAAACTTATTCGTGCCTCGGCGGACCATCTTGTCAATCAAATGCGCTTCGCGTGATTTACTGGCCAATCTCGGAGGGATATGCCGTGAACCCGGGTGGTTACTCCAACAGGCAACCGATGCTCCGCAAGCCGAGAGCCCGCGTTTCCCGACCGCAGTGCAATACTTAGAGTATCTGGAGGACACAATGTTCATTCAATAACATTTGTCTCGCCGAAACGCCATCCGAAAACGAACCGGTTACGCTCGAACATGCCAGTTGTATTTCCCATTGAGCTGGCGGCACAGCGCACTGTCATCGTCGTCATTGTAATCTTTAGCATCCTTGCTATCCTCTCCGTCATATTGCGGCTATGGTCTATGCGAATCGCGAAACGGGCCCTCAACGCGAGCGATTATTGCATGATTGCAGCATGCGTAGGTCATCCATATCTTGGTGTACAGATCTGCTTCCTAGGTGATTAACGCACAACATCGAGCAGATATGTACGATGGGGTATGAGGCTGTCATACTCAGCAGTATGTATTCTACGTTCAATTGTTTTCTCTCGCGTTGACATAACTGATCATTCATGTCCAGCTGTGCTCATTGGAGGTGCCGGTTTCCATTTCTCCGAGATAGTTACGAAGTATGGCCCAGAGCCGATCACCGTCATGCTGAAGGTAACCCATTGGGGAGAACATGCTGCGTTATTGACATTTACTGATGAGTTTCTCAAACAGCTGCTGATGCCTGTCCAATTCTTATGGGCAACGAGTCTTAGCCTTGTTAAGATTTCCCTTCTCGTTCTATACGCAAGAGTATTCCAAACACGGTCTCTTATCATTGCAGCATGGGTCAATGGGTGTGTGATTGTAGCCTGGGCCGTGACGACAATTCTTTTGGGGTTCTTCATATGCAAGCCTTTTGCCTACAATTGGGACCAAACCATACCGGGTGGGACCTGCGGCAATCAAGTCTTGTCGTACCAGGCCACCGGCGCACTGAATCTGGTGACGGACGTGGTAACTCTCATCCTCCCAATCCCGCACCTTATCAAGCTCCAGATGCCCTTGTACCGCAAAATTATTCTGCAGTCTGTCTTTGCTCTTGGTGTTGTGTAAGTTTACCCGACCCTACCCATCAAGTTACTGTTCTTCAGTGCCACATTGCTGACTTCACCATCTCGTACGCGGCCGCTAGAACGTGCATCACGAGCTTGCTTCGACTCGTGTCTTTGAGTAGCCTCGACTACTCGGACATCACATACAACATCCCGAACGCGTTGATATTCGGGGGTCTGGAGCCGCTGATTGGAATCATTGTTGCCTGCGTCCCCCTCATGAGACCTTTACTGGGACGAAGTACGTATTCGGCCACGGGCACAGCCCAGCCTAAGCGTAAACCACCACAGAGCAGAAGTGAAGGTGCCGCATTTGAAAGGCTTGGCGAAGAATCGAGTCAGGAACAGCTGCGCTTGGTGGATAGGGCGGCCACTGGTAAGCCTGCACCATCAGACGGAGTGTCTGTATCGTAGACTTCTCTATCCATTGACGTGGAGGGAATATGTGTTTTCAGGAAGGTAGAATCACCAAAGGTTAGCAAGCGGCACCTTGGGCTCAGTCTATATAGCTAAATGGAGATATCGGCAAGTACTACTGTTCACTAAATACAATCGAGGCTAACTTTTTGAAACATGCAACAACAGAAACATTGGACAAGGAAGGGTTTCCCGAGTCGCGCAGTAGGTCCAACGTGAATGTTCTGGGATGTGGTTGGGGGGTGTCCATAAGCCCCCCCCCTACCTAGGTAGGAAATATGAATATAATTATTAATTAGGTCTGTGTCAGTCATCTATCACACATCCAGAGTTCTTTGATCCAGAAGCCCTTATAGCTCAGTGGTAGAGCGTTGCACTCGTAGCTTTCGTACAGATATGCAAAGGTCCGCCGTTCAATCCGGCGTGAGGGCATTGCTTTTTGCAAGTTTGCTAAATTCTCTGGCTCTTTTGCCTTTTGTCTTCAATGTTAGTCGTCCTAGACCCCGGCTCCCACACATTTGGCACTTGCAGTAAGTAACGCGAGTCTTATTGTAAATGCATTAGATCACTGTTCGTTCCCTTGAATCTATTGACGGATGCAGTGAGTCCCTTCGGTATCTCCTCAAATTCCAGGTCCGTATATCGGAGAGTTGTCCCGCTTTGCATATTATCTTCTCGATATTTCTTATGTTGTTGTTTTTTCCATCCCCAATGTTGCTGCGCCTCAAGGATTCTTCGACTCATTCCTCTGCGCATCCTCGACTAGCTCGACATCAAAAGCAACCAAAATCACTGTGCCAGTCGATACTCGGGGGTCCGAAGCTGCTCATTGGGTTGCGTTTCGGAAGCGGCTGGTTTACTAGGGTGAAGCGCGTTTTCAATCACGGACACGCAGACGCAATATCTGAAACCACAAACGACGGTTCAAACTCTTCAACTGATTTGCATTGTATTGTGATTCATCTACTGTCCTGGCCGGTCTAGATACATTTGGTTTGACTCAATATCCTCCCAAGTATCTACGTCGACGGCAATCGGTCGGTACAGCTGGCTGTCAGACTTTCGGATCAGACCAAAAGACACCTTTTCTGGGAACCCGTCTAGTGTACGCCTCTCACCACACCAATAAGCGATGTTCAGGAGAGAAAGAAGGAGCCGACTAATATGGAGAATACTTTAGTCAAATAGGATATGTCAGTATTACCACTCCTCTCACACGGGTAGATGAAGAAGGCCAGGAGCAACTCACAGTGAAAGCAATCCGAAATAGAAAGACAGTTTCCCCACGATGCAAGCGTCTCGCTCTTGCGCCGCAACAACGTCGCAGCTCTTTTCCAGATACCACGGCCGAAGACTGATGTGCTCGGGGTCACTGAAGTCGCCCGAAGACTGGGCGCTCACGCTGTAGTACCAGCAGAGAGCCAAGATGGCGTCGTAAAAGACACCAAGGGACGGCATCATGAAGCTGTAATAGCTCAGGATCATCCGCGAAATATATAAGACCAAGGACAAGGTTGCGATTGCCAAGGCCGAATCGGTCAGGCTACGAAGTATGGATTAGTTACAAAACAAGACGTATGCTTCGCGGTCGATGAAATCTCACCTTTGGCTCCATATCAATGGGATCTCCGGGGGATCTTCGTAGTTGGCGTAAAAGTAGATGCGGAGATGCGGGTTCGAGTTCCAACCCCTTTCTCCACCGATCGACCATAATCGAGTGCGGTACTGGTCTGGATAGGCACTGCAAAAGAGCACAAACGTCAAAATAGCGAAAAGAAGCTCAGTGCACATCAATACTGCATGAGTCACTGTGAGACGGGCCATTGCGACATGGGTTGGCTGTGGCTCCCCATATATTGACGATGGCGGAAATGGGACAGTACACCAACCATGGAATAAATGTAGTAGCTGCAGTCAGGCTGGTGATACTTATATTCTCTATTGTTGAACCGGGATTGGCAAATCGCTTCCCCATTTTACTTGTTTCCTTCACGGAGCTTTTATGAGATGCGCAACCATCGTACGGTCGTGATCCCCTGTCTCGATTGCGGGCACTATGGCTAGTACGATGGCGGGCTGGCAGGAGTTTATCTGCTCATAAAGCGGGGATGTTGATAGTGTGCATTAGAAGCATCGAACCAACGGTATGGATACACTTTGGATACGCTGCACCACGATCATAACGTAACGGCTGATGGTGTGAGCTAGTGTGAGCTGATATGAGCACAATGTCCCACTATTCTTCCCGCGGGACCCTCATTGCAGGCATCACCACCACGCGGCACCTGCCGAGACTTGCAACTAACGTCGTTTCAAAACACCATGCTGCATCCAGATCTGATCCGACAACAGCACTTATGGTCTTCCACCAAAAGATGGTTCAGAGGGGCCAGACACCTCCGCCATTCACCATTTGTTTCTATGCCTTCTCGCGAGCTTTTCCCCTGGGTATGGCATGGGTCCCGCGGCAGGGGAACGTTGACCTTGCCATTGCCATTGATTCCCAGCAATGGCGACGAGCAACAGTCCGGGAGCCTGGGCGGTGGTGGTTGGTGATGACGGTTCCCCAAGAATCCCTCCTCGTAACTACGAGTACATAAGATACCGACCACGCCCCAGACGGGCTCGGGACAGCAGATTGAAGCCCGATTATTATTTCTGTTTGTTGCCATTTCTTTATTGATTCAAGAAATCGACAGGCAATATCCTAGTGACACATGCACAACCAAGGGCAACTCCACTGCCTAGCTTGTGAGTGATATTTCATGGCCCTGTAAAGTCACATTATATGCAGCTACAACTCCGGTGCAGCACGGAGTTACCACAGAACCGATTGTACTATCTGTACATCGTGGTATCAACCCAATCCTTGTTACGTGCCCAGTGCCTGGGGAGGACGGGGGACTTGGCAGATCTTAGCGGCTTCTTAGCAGGCCTACACAGATCCCTAGGCTCTCCTTAGGGCACTGCAGATTTCCTATCATCCGCTACTTTGCCGCGGTTCGTACCCGGCCGTGGACGGGACCAGCTTGGTTGTTCATGGTCTCTCGAAACTCCGCGATGCGGGTCGGGCGACCGATGTCGACTACCGTAGGGATGCAACCTGACAGTCAATCCTCTTCCATTGCATACGCCAACCCAGCGCCCAACCTCCATTAGCGAACTTGCATCATGACTCTCTAAAAACATGTGATATCACAATAGTCGGCGTGTTCTTTAAATGACTGTTGTTTTTGGAGGGGCTCATGCACATTGTTGAAGCTGAATATTCTAAATTTGCTCAAATGTGCGCAGTAGGCTGGTTTCTCGTCCTGGTTGTGGCGTGACCCGGCCATCAGCGCACCATCGCTAGCCGTGTGGCAGCAAACAAGTCCGTTGGTGGAGACCGTTGTGCTGTCGGGACGACCTCTGACCGATCACTCGTTGGATTCAATCTATTTGGCGCAAACAGTTGGTCGGGCTCTTCCCAGATGATTATCGCCATTTCACCTTCACCCAATACCAAGGAGTCGGTACCAGGCCAAACACTATTTAGTCGCAGCGTTCGCTATCTTTTGCAGTTCTCGTTCTTATAGTTTGCCTCTAGTAAAGACCTCACGTTGCAAGAATACAGCCATAACCACTCACAACTACTACAATGGACCACGGCACGATGAATCACGACTCAATGTCCATGACGATGGACATGGCAACCCCAACAGCCACAGGCATGGCTGGCGCCTCCTCTGCCGCATCCATGGGAAGTATGGGTGGTATGGGCCACGGCGGCATGGGAGGAGGCTGCAAGATATCTGTAAGTAAACAGTCGTCATCGATATGTATACTTAATCCAGGAAACCAAGCTGACCCAAGATGCGAAATGCGTTTTATTAGATGCTATGGAACTGGAACACCATCGACTCCTGCTTCGTCTCGTCCTCCTGGCACATTACTTCGTCCGGCATGTTCGCCGGCACCTGCATCGGCGTCCTCCTACTCGCCATGTCCCTCGAGTTCCTGCGCCGCGCCGTCAAGGAATACGACAGATTCCTCGTCCGCCAACACAGAGCTCAGGCCCCTGGTGTTGTGCACGAGGTGCAGCAGGGCCGCAAAGCGTCCTCTAGCTCGGACAGCGGGGCGACTCCGGGAACGCAGTGCGCACCTGACCCTCCTCGGTTTCGGCCCACGGTCTTGCAGCAGGCTATGCGAGCCCTTCTCCACACCATGCAATTCGCGGTTGCATACTTCGTGATGCTGTGAGTACAGGGTCAATCACTTGCTATGTATAATGTTTGGTGCTGACATATCGGGACGACAGGCTCGCCATGTACTACAATGGCTACATCATCATCTGTATCTTCATCGGCGCCTACATTGGGGCTTTCATCTTTCAATGGGAGACCCTTGGTGGAAAGTGAGTAATTCCCTTAAAATAACCCGTCTGGTTCTTCTTTGCTCATTGAATCATCACTAGGGGGGACGCAACCACTGCCTCAGGGGAAGCTACAGTCTGCTGCGGGTAGTTTATCTCCGCGGAAGAGAACGAGGATTGCTAGCAACCAGTGAATTAAGTGGTTAAACTACGCTTTCACCGTTAGTTTTGGTATCGGAACCGCGATCATAGCATATCGGGCGACGGTATAGAGTAGTAGCCGATAGGTGGTACTAGGGTGAATTATGTGATTTGTCGGACTATAAGTAGCTACTTATTGGGTTAAATATGAGTAAACAATATTTGAATATGGCTTCCTTTCCTTATTGACATCTTTCTCTGCCATATGAGCCCACCTCAGCGGGTGATGACAGATTTGATAAGGTCAATCATGTACCCATGGAATTTGATTAGGGTCAGAAAGGGGTTCAGGCTTAGCCAACCTGGAAACCCGAGTGCTATAGCGCGTACGCTCTGGTCTCCTTCTGATACCTGCTCAAATGGCCTCAGCCACTTCTTGCATGCAACCAAGCCGCTAACCGTTTACTATGTGATCTGATCTGCAATGCTACGTAGTATGTGTAGCTTACTCGGTCGTCGCAGTTCCCCACACCATGAGCACATTTGAGCTCAATAAGTTCTATCGCAACTGTAAATCGCCGTTGAAGGTGGAATACTGCACTGCTCCTACATGCAACACATATGCAAACCTCAGACCGTATTGAGATGAAACAGTTTTCCGGGTGAAAGGAATATGGACGAGTGTGTTTACGGTGCTCGGGTGCCCGAACACGATTCGCGTGGTGGATGTTTAGAAATAATATATGATAATGCCCAGCTATGGCACCCTCGATAGCTCCATGCATCCATGCTTCTCATCGCCTATTTTGAATGGTTCAAGTAATTAGGACAGTCCTCATTGCATTTGCTTACACTGAAACGACAGCAAGCCAACGATATTATGATACGGTGCAACTCCGTTTTCAGTCGGACTTGCACCTCGATCAAGACGGAGCATGGTCTATTCCGTCTCAGATTCACCCCGGGTGGCTCGCGCCGCCAGATTTGCGGTCACCACTCGGAACATGCGCATCGGGTCCTTACCCGCTGGCCGTCCCAGACGCTACATTGCACTCCTTACACGATCCTCGAACAGCCTAAGCGAGGCCCGTACGACAAGCGGCGTTTCCATGAGCTGGTCATGGTCTATCACCCAGATCGCTGGATCCATGGCGGCACCTACCATGGAATTTCCAAGGCGACAAGAGTCGAGCGGTACCGCCTGATTTTGGCAGCGAACGCGATTCTATCGGACCCGGTGAAGCGCAGGGCATACGATGAGCACGGGGCGGGCTGGTCTCTCCCAGGTGGAGGTATTCATAGCCGCTCCTCGAGCACTCATCAATATGCTCAGAAAGCCAGGAAACGTAGTACTAGAGGGCATATGAATGCCACATGGGAAGATTGGGAGCGATGGCGAAACGAGCAGGATGGCGATAGTCATCCAAGAGCAAGGGATAGCCCGCAACAAGCCGCCGTCTTCATGTGCAACCGGAGGTTCGTCCTCACGCTCGTGCTGTTGGCCGCCACGGGAAGCTGCCTCATGCTTTTGGCTTTCCTATCCAAGGCGAAGATCCTGTCGGAAAACCAGATGAAGATCCACTACTCCCTGTTGGATGAGCTTTATGAGATGGGCACGGCGAAGCCCGGGCTGAGCCGACAGGATCGGATCAACCTGTTCTTGAGGCGACGGCACGTGCTTGTTCCTCAGCGTACCGCAGAGTAACTAGCTTCAAGAAATTGTATAGTATACATCGTTAATGTGCATGGACATTGGCCTTGGGCGGTAGCGTTAGTCCTCCGGGACACACACTCTATTACGCTCGACGTCGTCCATAGAACGGCACGAGAACCCCTCAACACGTGGCGGAATTCTAGTTAATCGGCATTCTTGCTTTCTACTCGCAGCATGCTAGCTGTAATGACCATGAACCTTGGGTACTTTCTATCTGTACACGGCGGCATCGCTTTGGGGACGCTACTTGTCGGCCGGTTCGGCACAAGGAATGATAGTTCCTCCGACTGACTAGGACGCACGCGGGATGCCTCTGGAGCAACCTGCAGTATCCAACAACTAATGCTCGTCAATGCTCAGTCTTCGATGGTGTGCATGCATGCCTGTCACTTCATCTTTGAGTTTGGCGATGACGAGCTTGTTTTATAGATATCGATTCATTTAAAGGGTTTCTGGTCGCGGTTTCCTGCTTTGACTTTGGCTAGTGGTTACTATAGTCACTCGACCCCTTTCACCTTTCAGGGGTTTGAAAACCGGTGCAGGACAACTGACGTAATGCCCGACAAATGATCGCCCTTATCTAGCATATTGCTTAATTGATAGGACCGAGGCTATATCACCCCCAGATTTGTTCCCCAAAATCGAGCAACAGTGTGCTATTTTTAGTTTTCCTCCTCCACGTTTATGCAATCCCACTTTTAACTGGATGGAGGAAGAATATCTACACTGGCGCTGTCCACTTGGCACATGTATATGCCGGCTCTGGCTGCCCGCCAGATGCTGCGCAGCTGGCAAGGGGTACGGTACATACCGTCCCACCAAGACTTGTGATATTTAAGTAACTGGGTTTACCTTGTAAACCACCTCTCTACAATACGGCTAAATTCGCAGCGAGAGACGGGAGGAAAATCGAAGGTTCCTTGCAGCAGCTGCCACCGCCAAGCGGCTATTTTAGTAAGAAGTAGGGTCGGTGCAATACCGGCAGCGTGGGTAGTAATAGTGTTAAGGTTTTTGAGTCAGTTGTTTCTGGCGCAAACAGTAGTTCGCGTCGAGATGCGGAAAGGATCTTCTCCTTTTGAAACACCATCACCCCAACGCCAAGCGTCGCGGCCGAAACGTCGGGCCAACAACCGCGCCAATCCGCAAGGGGATGCGAGAGTTAAAGTTTAGTGCCATGGACCGAGAGGCTGGAAAGGGGAAGCATTTAGAGTTGACACAGCCTCAATCAGACCACGCGGGGAGAGGCAGGGGATCGATCAGTGGAGAATTCATTATCGACGTCGGGACAGCGACGACGCCAACATTATCGCATTGACAGCTTTCTTGTTTTTCAGTCATATCCTGACACAATTGGTGAATTCCGTCGTTCGGTTATTGATGACGGTGTGCTTGCCTGGTTGTGGAGCTACTTAGTATATTCACTGCTATGCAGTGGGTTGCCTAAGAGGCTAGAAGTACTGGCGATGTACCCCACGATGCTATGATTAGAATGTCGCCTTGTGATGACAATGAGGTTAGAGTTGGGTAGAGAAACGAAAAGAGGGTTTTGTTTTGGGGAAGGCGGATTCCATTCGAGGGGAGAAAGGGGCTTTGGTGATGGGTGCGATTGATCTGGGTATATATGGAGCGTCTCTGGCATCATCAAGTCCGTTTTGTTCATCATCCACATCTTCAATCAATCCTGCTCACTCACTCTCAAACCAACAACTCTTTCATTTGACATCAAGAAACCACTCATTACCTTCACTCCATCAGACTTATACCAAACCAACCATCAAGAGTGAGTCCATCTTCACCCTGAATGCGTGTATCAACCATCCCATAGACAGCCAACTGACTAAAGCCTATTAGTGTATCCGTCCACCATCCTCTTCGCCACCCTCGCCCTCTTCGCCAGCTCCACTATTGCCACCCCGGCCGCCGAGATCATCTTCAAGCGCCAGGGCATGAAGTGGAACAAGGAGGGCAACGACTGCAGCCTGAACGCGGGGCGCGCGTGTATCGCGCGGGGCGGCGACCCGACGCTGCCCGAGAGCCAGGACGGTAAGTTCAGCGACGGCAACAACTGCCAGGGGGACACGGTGAAATACGTCTGCAAGACGGCCAAGGGCATCAACGGCGCCGGCGAGAAGGGCTTCTGCACCATCACCATGAAGACCGACGACCGCTGTTGCGTCAACGGCCTCTGCTCCGCCCAGGAGATCGCCCGCGACCGCCAGGTCCTCAAGACCACCGACGCCTTCACCGAGGAGACCATCAAGGACGTCCACTTCTCCAAGGGCTGCCCCAAGGGGACTTTCATCCAGAGTGAGCTTCGACTTGCATAAGCACGGGTTGTCTATCGCCCCAGCAGGAAGGAGCTTTGTGGGCCTGGGTCATTTCCTTATGATTATGAAATTGGCGACTGATCGGATTTCGTTGCGATGTTTTCTTGTTTTCATTTCTTTCTTGGTGAAAATCATCTTTTCCATTGGTTTCGAGCTTCCATATTATCATGTACATTTGTTTGAGTTACGAAGTCACGTTAAGTTAGCGTAGCTCAAAATTTAGGAATTTCACTTTCCCTTCTTTAGTATGCAAGGACGTGTCCGTTCAGTGACGTAATGATTGAAGCCGGATTGCTCCAGATGTGTATCACACATTGGTTGCGTGGTTCATATCATGGAGTCAATATAAAGAAAGGAGAGGGATAGAGAGAGAGGTACGAACCGACAAACCAAAACATGTGCCGGGACTGATAGTCCCATACCAGTCCGCCCGCGCCGTGGAACATCAAGGCTAACACCTGAATACGGCCTCATGTCCGAGGACGCAGAACCGGCACGAAAAGCACATCATCAATAGTCGACGTTCTCCATAATATCCTTGGCGGTGTCGTCCCTCTTGGCGCCTAGCCCACTAGGAAAGTCAATGGCGCCGACGGCTGTCGATATCTCGCTTTGCAGCCTTTTGGCGGCTTTGGTTTGGCTGTCAGTCATGGCAGTACGTTCGAGTTCCGATACGTTTAATAGAGGAGTGGTAAGGTAAGGAGTGAGCTGAGAGGTGTGTGTATTGGAGACAGATGTGTCCTGAAATCACAATTCTATTCCAAATGGGTGACGATTCCGGCTTTTAATACACAGGGGTTATCCGTTATCTCTAAGGACAGTTTACACAGCCAACTATATAGCCTATACAGAGAGGCTTTATGAATACCTTGTCTTAAATGGCGCTATTGTGTTATTCAAGTGGTATCCCTGATAAGTAGCCGAGCCATGCTTTTAGTGGCTGGGACGGGGCCGATCCTGGGGAACCTCCGGTCCAATCCTGCATTCGCTGTCAAGGGCATATGCGTGAAACACAGTAAGTTGCGGCAGAGAAAAGTTGACATGCAGCTTCTGCGCCTATAGTGGCGGGATGGTCCGTGGCGGGCAACTTGGCCCAGCGCGGTATGTATGCATGTCTCACGAATCGCTCAGCAAAACTGATCATTGTGTGTTTGCCCATGATGTCCCACGTGTATCCAACATATACTTATACACCTTTACCTTCAGTCACAAAGATGTTTAATTATATATCTGCAAGGCTCACCACGCGGGGGCTATTTTTTCTAATTATATATTACGCACAGAAGAAGGTTTCATTTGAACTTTACGCAATATGTCTCTCTTGGATCTCTGTAATTCTTTACGACCTTTTTTTCCCAATTCATCGGGAGAATGGTACAAGAGAAGAAAGGGAATATTAAAGAAAGATCGGCAAGAGGCAGGAGGCCGAAATAACAATAACAGCGGCTTGTAGCGTAGCCATATTAATAATGGCAATGAAGCATGCTTCAAGTTAAATAAGTCTATACTAAAGCACGTGATTTCTTGTTAAATTTCACTTTTGTACATGACGGTAAATACAGACGCACCAAGGGCAACATAATATGACATCAGTGGCTCGTTATCCGTAAAGCTATTATTTTACATAACCAGACAGGATGTAATGTTTCATCGAAGGACACCGATAGTACAAGATATGCAGGCATCAGGCCATTAGAACCATGGTTGGCCCAAGATGTCATTGGCTTCGAACTGCAGTGGGGCCAGAAAGAGTCCTGTAATAAGGAGTGTGGCTCGGCACGCACCTATATAAAACCACTAGGGATAAGTTACTTAAGAAGCATCCATACCATTTCGAGCAAGGCGTTGAACCGCTTTGTCCAGAGCTTCACCTAGAGGACCTGGAAAACGATACCTAATACCAGTGATAATGTCGAGTGCTTATGGTAATGGCAGTTGGAAAAGCGCTTACAATGGCCAGACGGCCAGCCGGATAGCAAAGGACCGAGGCAACGCCAAGGACGGTGTGATCCGCCGCCCCGGCTACAAGGTCAACGCCATGGGCGAGAAGGAGTGGCTGGCGCGGAGCCAGGCGGCGGCCAACAAGCGCCGCGACATCCTCGACAAGCAGTACGCCGAGAAGCGCAACCGGACCGCGTCAAACAGCGACAAGGTCGAAACGCTCATGAATAGCTACAAGGCCGCGATCGAGCCGCAGCGGGAGTAAAATATTCAGATGCCCCAGAAGCTGCGCGCCAACCACGAGAAGCACGAGGGGGCGGCCATCTTCCCCCGCGAGTGGAACGATTCGTACGAGAACATTGGCCTTTTCCTCACGGCCGCGATGCTGGCCTACCACTACCAGATCGATTTCGGGACCGGAACCTGCCAAGGACCCGACTTGTCGCTGTACAGAATACACTCCCTTCATCTCGACATCCCTGGCGATACCACCCTCTGGGCCTTTCTCTTTCACCGAGGATTTAAGGGCAGCGACGACGAACTGTTCTACTTTGAAGGGTCCATCTCCAAGAAGGTAAGATACTTACTACCAAAAGTCGTCTCCTCCCCATCAGGCATCAGATAAATACATGTAACGTCAGACTTTCTAACAAACGACAGGTGGACTTCCCCATCTTCCTGGTCGCCGCCGTAGAAGACAATATGAATCGAATCTAGAAGATTAATGATAAGTCGCTTGCTGCACACAAGCGCCTTCTCACTTTCATCCTCGAGGACGATCTTATCAGGCAGGAGATCACGGAGATGGTTTTGATGTCGATGGCTAAGTGAGCGAACGCGTTCGGTGGCAAATATAGAAATAGTCGCAATATAAATTCATTACCTTTGGATTTATTGTCTTATTGACAAAGGGGAAGCGTCTTGGCGAGGTGGGCAGCCACTTCTGAGAGGGCCGTCTTATTCATCTGAAGAGGATGAATCGAAATAGTTTGACTCTCCATTTATTAACAACTATCGTTTTGAGTTCATACCGTCAATTTCACTTCTATTACTCGATTTGCCCAGAATAAATGATTTTGCAAGCACTCAATTGTATATGCCTAGGGCTACTTTGATGACACCGAGTCCTAGGACTGAAATAAGAAACATCAAATCCTCGAAGGCCTTTTCTCCCACAACAAAGTAAGCAGGATATAAGAGCAGTAACTCACTTCCGCAGGAAATTAAGGGGAGACGCACAAGAGACAAACATTCTCCACATTCATTTATTGGTGTGACAGCTCAAAACAAAGAACTTGGTGATACGTACGGAATCTAGAAATCAGCACGGAAGCATCGGCGTCCGCGCACTTGACGTACACATCATGAAAAGACGGAGAACCCCAAGGACGTAACCATAAGCATGAATGTTTCCATCCGTTCTTCGACATCCACAAGGACCAGCGTACTCATGTTATTTTCCAGGTAGATCAATAGTGGAGTTGAGTAAAGCCCGACGTACTACAGAGGTACAAACTTCGCCCGATCAACCAGTTGTCCAGGCTCCCGAGCTACCAATCAGAACATTGCCCGAACCAACCACATGGTTGACCTCTGCGGTTCGTTTTGCAATCCAGGAGAGTCCCAGCCTGGCGCTGTAGTGAGGGGTTTTCCCAACTTTACCCCATTGTGACGTGACATTGGACTCACGGGCCAGTGATCCGACATCCCCGGGCAATATTTCTTTCAAGTGACCAATATTGGTGGAAGCAGTGCATGCCAAGCAACGCAAGGGGGCAAACGCATGCATCATCGTCCCCCGACCACGTCCAACTGAACAAAAGTCAATATAACACTGGAAATATATTGTCCACCACTTCGTCTGCAATCATCTCTATCTTCACCTGTTATCGCACCAACGAGAGGTGGTCTCTGAATGTAACCCCCGATCGAAATAATATCATCACTTGTATACAGCAAAGCCTAGCGATATCATTCTCAACATGACGATGTACACGAAGCTTCCCGAGGCAATTGGCGAGGTCGATGTGATTATCGCTGGAGGCATGTATCTCATATACACAGCCACTGTTACCTGGGTTGCTACTGACATATCTTGATCAATTAGGCGGCACCGCTGGCTGTGTCGTGGCAGCCCGGCTGGCTGATGCTGACCCCAAGTTGTCCATCTTGATGATTGAGGGTGGTACCAACAATCAGATGCCCATCATCGAGTACCCTGCCTGTTTCTTGTCCCATCTTTCCCCGGACACCAAGACCAACCTCTTCTACTTCACTAAGAAGGCCCCGGAGGTTGGCGATCGCGAGCTTCTGGTCGCCACTGGTGGAGTCCTTGGAGGCGGCTCCTCTACCAACATGATGACGTACAGTCGTCCCCAGAGATCGGATTGGGATTCTTGGAACGCGCCGGGATGGTCTGCCAATGAGATTCTTCCCTACTTGAAGAAGGTACTGCCCCGTACACTCATACGTGATCAGCAATGTTTTTAACCATACTCTGGGCAGCACGAGACATATCATGGGAAACATGACGAGAGCCTTCATGGCCACAATGGTCCTATCAACGTCTCTGACGGGACCTACATTTCCCACCGCATCAGAGACGAGTTTGCCGCAGCAGCGGAGATCATGGGATGGGCCAACGTGGATGATCTCTCTGACATGGACTCCATCAATGCTGTCTGGCGCGCAAAGCGGTTCGAGACGCTGGACGGCAAGCGCCAAGATGCCGCAACGTGCTACTTACATCCCCGTCTCCAGGATGGGAAGCATCCTAACCTCCACGTGCTTGTCGAAACGCAGGTCCACCGCATCCTGTTCGACGATAACAACAGAGCTGTCGGGGTTGAATTCAGACCCAATCCCATGTTCCAGGCGGCCGGGGATTCCAACAAGGCGGGTCCTCTGCGAAGTGTCAAGGCGAGGAAACTCGTGGTCGCATCTGCCGGAGCCATCAACACCCCGTCCCTCTTGGAGAGATCCGGCTTGGGCGAGCCCAAAGTACTCGAGAATGCAGGTGTTCCCCTAGTTGTCGACCTTCCCGGCGTCGGCAATGGTTACGAGGACCATCAGTTGCTCGGCTACCCCTACCTGAACAACTTGGCTATCGGCGACACCCTTGATGGGCTTGTATTCGGGCGCATGGGCAAACACGAGGACCTCATCAAGGAAAACAACAAGATGATGGGCTGGAACGGTAAGGAGATGCAGTCCAAGATTCGACCCAGCGATTCCGAGGTGGCCGCACTGGGCCCCGAGTTCCAGGAGGCGTGGGACAGAGAGTACAAGAACTACCCTGATAAGCCTATGGCCTTGCTGGACGTCAATGGCGGGTAAGTGAAATGAACAGCTTCTTATTCATGCTCTTGACTTGTTTAGATATGTCAAGATTGCAACTATTTGTCTGACCAGTAAGCAGATTCCCCGCAGACCCGCGCGAGGCATCCGGCGACCCGTGCCTGGCTGTGACGGCCTTCACCGTGTACCCCTTCTCCCGTGGGCACATCCACATCACCGGCCCGGGGCTCGACAACCCAGTCGACTTCGAGAGCGGCTTCTTCGCCGACCCGGGCCAGCTCGACATCAAGAAGCACATCTGGCTGTACAAGAAGCAGCGCGAGGTCATCCGCCGCATGCCCGCCTACCGAGGCGAGATGGAAAAGTTCCACCCGCCCTTCGCGGCCAACTCCCCTGCCGCGTTGGTGAAGCTCGGTGACGACGATGCCCCGATCCCACGCGACGCGCCGGCTATCCAGTACACTCCCGAGGACGACGCGGTGCTCGAGAAGTGGCTCCGCGAGCATGTGGAGACGACTTGGCATTCGCTCGGGACGTGCAAGATGCTGCCGCGCGAGCAAGAGGGCGTCGTCGACCCCGAGCTCGGTGTATATGGGGTGCAAGGCCTCAAGATCGCGGACATGAGTATTGCGCCGCGCAATGTTTCGGCGAACACTTGCGACACGGCCTTGGTCATTGGCGAGAAAGCTGCTGATCTGTTCATCAAGGAGCTGGGCTACAGTGTTGCTAAGATTTGAACCGATATATGACTAGTTGACGGATTGATAGCAAGGTCCTGTATTTTGCTAAAACGATCACAACTTCATGTCGATAGAAATTCCAGAAACTGTTTGTACTCATCTTTGATCGTGCTTATTTGGATCCGGAACTCATACCACGTGCTTCACCACCGGAGTAATATCCGAGGACAGGTGGCACTGTAATAAGTGAAAACATGATTCTGCTTTCTCATTTTCTACTCAGGCCACCCCCAATTCCGAGAAGTTTCGATGCCCTCTCCTAAGGGCTCCATACCGGCATCCGCACGACGCTCAGCGGGCCTAGCGACTACGAGAACGACGGCTACTACGGCTTCGAGATCGTCGAGGCCCGCGAGATCGACAAAATCGGTACCGACGGCATTATTAAGAAGATTATCGACCGGGTAGGTACTAAGCGATCCGTATATCTTTCTTTTAATATTAATACCCTCGAACCGACTTTCGCACCCGCCATAGGTACGCTCGAGACAGGGGGGTTAGTCGACGCGGGAATTATATATAATTCTATAAGAACTTAGGGATAAATTTAGGCGAAGCAATGGTATTTCTTAATTACCGCGACATTTCCAAAATTCGTATATCACTATCTAAAGTGGTAAGAGCAATCATAGCTCACCGTCATCATTATCACGAACCAATTTCAACTCCACCAACTTCCGATAGATGATCTCCTCGACCCCCTTCATGCCTGCCGCGTTCGGATGGTACGGCACGTGCGTCACGTCCGAGACGCCGAGGTAGTCCGTCACCCAAGGCTCCGCGGCGCCGATGCCGTGATCCCCCGTGTGCTCCGAGACCTTGACGATGTGGCACCAGCCCTCCCGGCCCGCCAAGGCAGCGCGCGTCCCATTGTTCAGCATGGCGGCGCGCTGCCGGTGGTATCGTGCGCGGGCCTCGCCGAAGGGCGCGTGGACGCCCGGCTCGAAGTCCGCCCCGAGCAAGGTGAGGTACTCGACGACGAGGACCGCGGCCCGCGGCGCGGCGGCGTGCACGGCGTCCAGGACACGGCCGTACCGCCGCGCCAGGGCGTCGGCCGAGCCCAGCGGCGACGACAGGGTCCCGAAGAGGTCAGCGGGAAGCTCCATGGCGTCCCGCATCAGGCCGCCGATGTAGTCGATGTCGTTGCCGCCGCCCAGGACAAGGACCAGGTCGGCCGAGTCTGGGATGCCGTTGACTTGCGGCGCGAAGACTTGGAGGCCCGTGTCCTGGGGTTCGGAGATTAGATTGAGCAGGGTCGCGCCCGAGACGGACAAATCCGTCAGCGCTACCTTTTCATGGTTGTTGATGGCGGCACCGCTGAGTCGGCGCTGCAGAATTGCGGCGTAGTTGTTGCCGGAACGCCCGGCGGCGTTGTTGCGCTGTGGCGGAATGCCCGGTCCTGCAGCGTAGGATGAGCCTAGCGACGCGATGTGGGTGATTTTGGCGTGACGGCCGTCGCCGCGGGATTGCGGGTCGTTGTGCATCAGGTCGGCGAGAATGACGACGAGAAGAAGAATAAAGAGTAAAGATATGAGGAGGCGAAAAAGGCAATTGCCGCGCCACTGATTTTGAGTCCGGCGGCGTCGACGACGCAGCCACGTGGGTGGAGGCGGGTTATCGGCTTCTTCCTGACTGTCGACGTCGACGACTGGTTCCTGACTCACCTGCGGGTCGGGATCGCGCTCCACATGGGACTCTGAGACATGTTGATCGGCTGGAGCCTCGCTCATCTTGATTAGAGGCTTCTATGCTTCATTCCTTTCGGGGGTTGATGAGTGCTTGATTGATTGATTCCCAGCCAGCAGGATTGGCGGGGAGCTCATTTGAGGTGATGCACTGCTTCGACGCTCGGGCCACCCCCTCCACAGCGAAATCAATCGACGACAGCGATTCAACACATTGACCTCTACGAATATTTTGAGCTGCGTCGATTGGTAATAACTAAACTCACTGGCTACTTTTCTTCAGTCAGGCTATGATGTTGTATGAAGCTGGAAAATAATGGCGACACCTGCTCTTCTTGTCAGTACCATGGACGCGCTGTCTACAACCATCACCTGGAACGCATAACGCCCTGTCTGTCCCAAGATTGAGCTAGCTTCAGGGCAGATGCTTGCCGTTATTGAGGCGCGCGATAATCTGCATGTCCCAATCGACTTTCCAACATCGGTGCCTCTCTGTAATACAGCACCAAAAATAATGGATTTAGAGGTAGAGGCTTGTGGTCAAAATAGAGTACAGCGGACCTGTTTAGGCTGCAGATCTCTTTGTTGTGGGTGCATTCGTAGCGCACGACAATGTGCAGTGGTTAAAGTAGTTACAGTGATCAACTCCCGTTAGATCCTAATCGGCTCACTTATCTCTGGCAATTAAAAGTAAGAGACGAGATTTCTAGGAATGTATTGGATAAGATGATCGGGCTTGGTATCATAGAAACAGGTATTGATCGTGGCGGTGGTGGGAGGTGATTGAAGGCGCCCGCGGTAATGTTCTGTCACACCCCACTGTAGCTGTAGGCTAGTTGGGGTTCTAGCACTTACCGCCCCTCCCAGCGTTGGCAGGAGTGCCAGCGTTGGTTGGCAGGCTGGCAGGTTGGCAGTTGCGCCGGTGGCGTTGGACAAAACATTGACAAGGTGAAAACATTTGTCTACGTAATGAATTAAGTAAGGGGTGATGCACGTCGACAGGGACATGTATTGGGGAGCTCAGAGAACCGAGGGCGAAAAAGAACTCCGGAGCTGTTGTGAGGACCATCAGACAAACAGTCATCCGAACAGTTTCCGTGTTCTAACAGGACGAGAAACCCTCCATCATTCCCCACGTCATATTTCAACATATCATACATAGAAGCCCTGCTCGTCGTTGGCACGTCATTCTCATTGGTGCGGAGTACTCCATCATCCCTCGGTCTGCGCTTGGCTAACCCGCAATGCTCTCCTTTCAGTTCCTGCTTGCTCTCAGTTACCGACTTGCGTCACACCCTCTTAGGAACTACCCATGACAGCTCCTCGCCAAATTCACCGATGCACATGCAGGACACCATGCCGTGAAGAAGAGACTGCATCTCGCCACATATGCTGGGCATCGCAAATATGGTATGGTCTTTCGCATTCTCATTCTTGGATGCATGAATACTTAGCAGCTTGCGTTGAACAGGCCCGGTTTTCAGGGCAGCACCCAATCGCTTGGCATTCGACACAGTGGCAGCATACAATAGTGAGAACGTCCATTGTAAGCCCTCCGATAGGATGGGGCTTGCAGTATTGACAACTGTCCCAGATATCTATCTCAATCCCTCAACCAACAAGGCACATATTTACCAGCACTCGCAATTCAATCCCCAGCATAACATATTCGGCACCTTGGGCCAAAGTGAATTATGGGCGGAAGCTGTCTTCATCCTACCGGCCGGTGCGTTATTTCCCCTTTCCTACTTAGGTATTCATGCGGCGTTACCCCGGAAGGATTCTCACTTACATTCCCCTGACTAGGCGGGATTACCTTGAAAGCTGCGCTGAGTGCCGTTTTCTTCTACATGTCACACAATCCCGACTCTTACCGCAAGCTCGCTACCGAGATTCGGACACGATTCTCTTCGGGCAGTGGCATACAGAGTGGACCGCAGCTTTCCTCGTGCAAATACTTGCGTGCTGTGATTGATGAGTCCCTGCGCCTGTCGCCGCCCTTCCTCGGACCCTTCTGGCGCGAGCAAGAGGCCTCTTCTTCCACAGAGCCCTTCGTCGTCGACGGGCACGTGATCCCTGCCGGCATCATTGTTGGAGTGAACCCGCATTGCCTGATGCACAACGATGCCTACTTCCCCGACGCCTTCCGTTTCAAGCCCGAACGATGGCTTGTGCCGGAGTAGGGTGAGGATGATGCGAGCGGAGAGAATGAGCAGGAACAGGAGGCGGGTCGTGCGACGATGCGAAATGCATTTGCCCCCTTTTAGCTCAGCGAGGCGAGCTGCCTCGGTAAGCGCATGGCGTACCTTGAGATCAGATTGACGTTGGCAAAGACCTTGTCTTGCTTCGACTTTGAAAAGGCGCCCGGGGAGCTAGGTAGGGTCGGTTAGGGACACCCAGACATGAAAGATGCCGCCAGACGTAGGGCTGACGCGTATCAACTGTTCGATATTTCCATGATGGTTCGTAGTCGCAAGTGTTGAGATAACCCCGGACTTTCCACTAGGTTGAATTGCGTTGAACATCTTGCTTGGTGATTGCCAGGGTGCTCTAAAGCAGCGAGACTGTGCAACTTACATTATGGCTCGAGTCATGGCACGGGTCCCCTAACCATATCCACACCTGCTTTTCTTCTCCCCCCATTCGACCACAAACGAAGCGCCGACTGGATGGCTGCAGTATCTCTCGCTACGATTTTCTCTCGTTAATGGTGTGTCATTGTTCAAGAAGATGTCCATATCGTCTTTTTGCTGTGTGATATTCTCTGATTTAATGCCTAGAGCAAAAATTGATATTTCCAAAAGGTCGTTGGTCTCGCAAGCGAACGGCGTCTATAGTGACCGCGAGCAGTTATGACAACAGAGTTGATGGGACGGGCTACCATAAGACTAAGCGTGTATCGAAGCGTCTAGCAGTTAAATATTGCGTATTACTTTATTGAATATCTATAAAAATACAGACCCGGGACCACGTAGGGGTATTACATACCCTATTTCAGTTAAGTATGGTTAAAGTATACGTCTCGTAATCTTATAGTAGATACGCAGTTAAGTATGGATTATATAACTTACCGCGCTAGTTATGACGTGCCTCTTTCTTATGACGGGGATCTTCGGGTATACACACGCCCAAATAAGTTCGATGTATAGAGCTATAGTACTAGGCCGTGGAGCTGGCCACAAGTATGAGCACCCACTTAAAATTACGCTTATTGGATCTCCATCTTCAAATACCGCAAACATCTAAAAGATATTTCTTCTAATGCTTATGATGTAACTTCGCGATTCATTATGCAGGCCTATCTATCTCATATCATATGTAGTCATTTCCACGATGGATGAACAAACGTACACTGAGGTTTGTCCAAGCACACATATCCATCCATTATCCAGGCAGCTGCTGCATCTCACCCGCTCGGTATCATGAAGCGATAGGGGAATACATGATGTGCATAGTAAACCCCGTATATTCTGAACGAGAAGGGACCATACCGGGATTGTTTCGCTCCAGCCGCAGTTCTGCCAACTCGTTCCGGCCCAATATCACCCAGAGTGGCTCATCCACTGAGACCGCGTGAAAACCAGTTCTTCTAGTCATTTTCTTACTCGTCGTCCGAATCATCGCCTGGCTCGTAAGCAGGATCACTCTCGACCCAACCACCCTCCTCCATGTCGACATCCTCATCATCGTGCTCTTCACCATCCTTGCTCTCACCAATGTCCTCTTCGCGATCCTCGTCTTCGACGTCGAACTCGGGGTTAATTCCTTCTGCCCACTCATGTCCCGAGACATCGGCATACCAATCCAGGGCCGAGGATGATCGCGCAAAATACCGGTCATAGCCTTCCTTGGTGGTGTTGGCCGACCTGGTGGTTACTTGGACCTTCCTATCAGCAAACTTTGTGTTCGAAACCCGTCCCGCTTCACGTCCATTCTGGTTGGAGTCCAAGTCGACTACGAGGCGAAAGGTCGGGATGCCGTGTGTGAAGAATGGTGAGTTAAAGGTCTCGCGCACCAGGGCTAGAAGCTTCTGGAAGAATGGGTCGTACTCCTCAAATCGGACGGCATTGCGTGGCTCAAGCAATGCAGCGGCCTGAGCACGAGTTGCCCGGGGGGAAGGGCTCGGCGGAGGGAATATAATATCACACTTGGCGGAGGCAGCGAAAGCGTCGTAGTCGCTGAACCCGTACTTGTCGCGGGGCAGTGATGCCACGAGGTCGCGCAGCTGAGAGCAGGAGCGGGCTGGCTGGGGGTCGCCGCTCTTGACGGCGCCTTGCTCGGAACTGGAGGACGGGCTGCCGCTGAAGACGCGGTCGACGACGATGTGGAGTGTCTCAAGCTCTAGCGTCCGATGGAGCAGACAGACGAACCCGTCTTTCATCCTGGGAAAATAGCCGGGGCTTGTCGCTGCGGTGGGAACCGATGCATTCGGGGTTGCGGTATCCCACGTGGCGATGTCGAACAGGCGCAGGGCGAGATGACGGAGACGGGAATGACAAATGCCATAATACCGAAAGAGAGCACTTATATGCTGTGAAGGGGGGAGTCTGGTGTATAGGACTCTCTCAGATGGGTCTATGACGAACAGCATGTCCTGTCGGAAATCCATTATAATTGAACGACCGCCGCGCTTCTTTTTGTCGACCCAGAGACACGTTTGCAACTCTTCGTGTTTGGGCTGCTCAACTGTCCTCAATGCTTCCTTGTTTACCAAGCGGAGATTGTGTTGTGGGATCACGCGATAGTCCGGCGAGATGTAATGGCCCGTTCCGGGTTGGCAGTAGGAGTGTTGATCCAAGCCAAGTTCGTTGCGTTTGGGGCTGGGCTTTGGATGCAGGATATGGAGGCACGCGGAATGTACAAGCGCCTCCAACCACTGTTGGAAAATTATTAGTTTTGGTTTACAATGCGCCAGACGAGATACGAAACGGGAACCTGAACAGAGAGGGACCATTGAATAGTATGCATGATAACACTCACAATCTGATGCCGGATCTCCGGTGGGAGCTTGGCAAAATAGTGGAATTCTTGGGACGCCATGCTGGTGAAGGCGACGAATTGATACCAATTTTTGGCTGATGATGTTCCGCTTGGTTTGATGAAATTCGTGATGATTGAAAACCATAGATGTAGACTGAATGATTTAAGAAGAATGAAATAGTTACTGGAAAGCTAGAGGAGTGGGCTTATGTGATGGAACCACCAGGTTTCCTTAGGAATGGCCTGAGCTGCGGTAATCGCAGCCCGGAGTCAACCGAAGGCGCCGAAGCCTCAAACTCGACTGGTGCCTTGGAAACCATCTAATCTCAAGGCCTAAATTCTGGTTATGGTGTTGTACCTGGGCGACTTGCCTTAGTTGTCGAACTTGAATTGTCCAAACTGGCATTGCAATAAGTCAAGTTTTACAGGGCTGTGTAACCGGAACATCGCTTTTGTCCCATCTAATCCTCACAATCCAGCATTGATAAGAGTTATGTTACCTCTAGACTATGTACTCGGCTTCGTATAGGTCACCCCCCACCGATGCCGCACGATCTCCCCCTTCGCATCCCGCCCGGGCTCGTACCCAAACTCCTTCATCAGACCCACCATCGACTCGTACGCGAGGTTCAGCATCTCCATCATGAGCCGCGGCGCCGCCTTTTCCAGCGGCGCCCCGCGCTCCATCAACAAGTGGACCATGTCCTCGCTCTCCTTGTGGAACGCGGCCAAGACGGTCCGCACGTGGCCCCGGGCCTCGCCGTTAACGTCGGCGCCGCGCGCCAGCAGCTTGCGCGCAATGCCGAAATGACCCCCCTGCACGGCGCGCCGCAGGGGGATGTCGCCCCCGAGGGTCGTGCGGGCCAGGTTGACATCGGCGCCGCGCGCGAGTAGGAAGTCCACCAGCTCATCGTGGCCGTGGCCGCAGGCGGCGCCCAGCGCCGTGGCCGTCTGGTCCGATTCCCCCATGCCACCGTCGACCGGCACGTGTTTCACGTCGAGGAAGTACCGCACCATGTCCATGTTCCCCCGGCCCGCGTGCGAGATGAGGTCCTCCTGGTGGTGCCACTCGGACTTTAGCTGCCCCGGCGCCCACGCCGCCTCGAGGTACTCGTAGACGGCGGGGCTCTCCGTCGCGGCCATGGCGTGCGTGAGCAGGTTGGACTCCCATTTGTGCATGGTGGTGATGGTGCCGCAGCCGCAAGCGCCGCCGTCGGCGTGGCCGGGCGCTCCCCCCGGCTTCAGAGCGAGCTGCAGGAGGTCAAGGCGCCCGGTCACGGCGGCGCCGAAGACGCTATAGGCCTCGAGCTGCTGGAAGCCCAGCCTCTTGCGGCCGGCAAAGAGCAGGCGCAGCATGTCCCCGTTGCCGCATTCGGCCGCCACCTGCGTCGCCGGCGGGAACAGGAAGTTGGGCCGGGCCGGGCCGTGGCCCTCGGCCAGAAGCACCTGTACCAGGTCGGGCAGGTCGAGGCGCACGGCGGCGGCCAGCAAGTTCAGCCGTCGGTCGGGTGCCTCATGCGCATATAGCCGCCTGAAGACGTTCGTGTTCGCCGCCGTTTTGTCACATAGGCGGGACCCCCATTCGCGGAAATTGGCGGGCCCTCGTATGATGTTGTCGAGCGCCAGCGAGCACAGCGTCTCGACCACGCTCGAGTAGTCCAGGGACGCGTCGTGGTCACAGAGGACGCGGGCGAGGTCGCGGACCTCGACGAAGCGGCCGACCTTCGGATCCTTCTCGAGAGTCACGCGGTACACCAAGTAGCGGTGCCATAGCTCGCGGGTGCCGTGCCATTTCACCTCGTAGAAGCGGTTGGGGAAGCAGCATTCGAAGATGGCGTCGTCCAGCCGGTGCGATAGGAACAATGCGGGGTAGACGGCTTCGGCGAAGTACTTGCAGACGAGGCGCAATCGCAGCGTCCTCTTGACGCTGGACTTGACATCGCGAGAGAGGGCTGCCTGGTACAAGATTTGGTCAATCAGTTCGTGGGGGAGTTTCAAAATGCTCATTATTAGTATTCTCCGTATAGTTTGGTATCCTCTCAATAATGGCAGAATGCTTTGCCCGGTTTAAAGGTCAAGACCGCGATATTGTGGTCACCGTTGCCTGCTCATTCGTTGTTTGATGTTGGGTTTACCGCCAGAATCAAGTGGCGGTTGCTTAGTTGAGTGTCGTTGACCGGAAAAGGTCCGGCCACATAATTAAGTGGATACGACAGTGACAGTACCGGCTAGTGCTTACACCCAACTACGTCGATGTGGCTGCCCAAACAAACAGGCAACAAGATCAGACTGTCGCGGGTTTCGTGCAGATCGAGATATCAAACGGCTCTTCCCCCCTCTCCAGCCGCCACCGGTTCGTCGCCTCCAGCGCCCCCGGCACCACCCCGAACAACCATCCCCACTTCCGCAGGAACCCCTCCGACATCTCCCACCCGGCAATGTCCCAGGGTGGTGACCAGGCCACCACACCGCGCCGCTCGACCTCGTCGTCGGGAAATCCCTCGTACAGTCCGCCGATGCAGTCGGTCCACAGCTCGTCCTCGTCCATGGCCCCGCTGCCCACGGCCCGGATCAGGGCGTCGCGCGCCTCTGGCGAGGGGAAAATGTCGATCCAGTCGCCGTGCGGCACCGTCTGTTGCAGAGCGGTGGGTAATAGCGCTGGGGGGAGCCGGCTCGGGTCGGTAGGATACGTGACGACGTGGATAACTTCCTCCTCGCAGTCGAGGGGCGTCGCTAGGATGCCGGATAGTAGGGTGCGATTAACTACCAGAGCGCGGAGAGCGTTGAACTGAAGAAGGGTAATCAGGTGGTCCGGGCAGAGGGGAAACAAAACGTCAAATTGTTCTTTCCCCCGTTTGATAGATGACATAAAAGGGCTTTTCGAGTTGTATAGTTGCTTCGTGTGAGATGCTGGCACTATGGTAACGGACTGCTTCGCTACATTCCAGCATTCCACAAGTGCTTCTGATTTGGTTAGAGTCCCGGCTGCTGATGAACATATGTCTGCCTCTCTCTTTGCCTGGGCTTTGCGCTTTCCTAACTGGGTCGTCAGATTCAATCGAATGAAATGTGAGAACTCTTACCTACGGTATGCTCTTGTATTGAGTCTGGTCTGTGCCCGCCTGCGGGCTGCAGCATCTTTCGTCCCAGTCCAGTCGTCTTCTCTGCTTCTGGCCTGTACGCGCATGAGCAGGGTGCATCAGTCGGGTTGAAACTTGGGACTGGATACGTACCTCGGCCAATTGTGGCATGGGGGCGCATTGGATGCGTGGTGCTACTGAATCTGTAGGGTTGGTCATTGTAATGCCACCAAAAATGCTACCTGGGCATCACATCAATATCGAGATGTGATGATAAAGAGTGCAAGTTTCTTACAGTCAGCCAGGGCGGGTCATGCAGCCTGCTCACCAAACGTCGATGTGCTGACGCCCTCGGGGACGGAGGAACTGACATGGCCTTATCTCCTTATCTCCTATTTCCGCAGCTGTGTATAGAGCCGGGGTCTAGTGAAAGGCCGATGTCCCATTGGTCACTAGTAGAGAGTTTAGCTTAACCAGGCCTAGCGCGTCATGCAACCTGCTCACATTCTAGGCTGGGATCTTTAGCTTCATGCATTTGGCTCACACTCTCGATAGAGGCACTATTAGTCCGACGGTCATGCACCATGTTCACAGTACTAGAACCTAGAATGCAAATAGATTGGGCAGTGTTCAAAATAACCCAAAAGAAACATTATAAAGATCGTTGCGAATCCCGTTTCTCGTAAATCTCATCATAGCAACATTTTACACCGGCTCATCCCTTTACTTGAATTCAACATGACATTCCATCCCGACAATCTCCCTGATCTCAAGGGCAAGATCTACATAGTTACGGGTGGAAACTCAGGCTTGTAAGTCATATTCCCTTGTTCTCTCACTGATACCAAGAAGCCCGAATGCCCGGATTGACATGTCTTTTTCTTTATTTTTCTTCTCTTGCCATTTTCTCCAATTGGATGGCTAGTGCATAAACCAATACTAACAAAACTTGACACGTCTACAGAGGCTACCATACCGTATCATACCTCGCCGAGCATGGGGCCCACGTCTACATGTGCGCCCGCTCCTTCGATAAGGGTACGGCCGCCATCGCCAACATCAAGAAGGCCCACGCCGCCGCCCACATCGACCTCCTGCAAATGGACCACATGAACCTCGCCAGCGTCGTCGCGGCGGCCCAGCGCTATTTAGGTCTCGAGACCGCCCTGCACGGCCTCGTCAACAACGCCGGCATCATGGCGACGCCCTTCGAGATGACCAAGGACGGCCACGAGGCCCAGTGGCAGACCAACTACCTCGCCCACTGGGTCCTGACGGAGCACCTGCTGCCCCTAATGCGGCGGACCGCTCAGGCATTACCTCCCGGGAGCGTGCGCATCGTCAACATTAGTTCGGCAGGCCACCTGAACGCGCCCAAGGGCGGCATCCATTTCCCCGACCTGTCCCTCAAGGAAAGCGGGCCCTGGCCGCGATACGGACAGAGCAAGCTGGCCAACATCCTGCACACGAGGACCCTTCAGAAGTCCTACGGCCCGGGCTCGCCCAGCTCCCGGAACGGCGGGGCCGAGATCTGGGTCTCGTCGGTGCACCCGGGCATCGTGAGCACGAACCTCACCGCGGCCACGGAGACGGGGTTCGGCATGAAGGCCACGTTCTCCTTCCTTGGCGCAGTGGGGATGCACTACCCCGCCGACAAGGGGGCGTGGACGAGCCTTTTCTGTGTCGCGGGCCCCGACATGACGGCGGCGCAGAGTGGAGGGTACTTCGAGATTCACGGGCGGCTTGGGGAGCCGGGCTGGCGCAGCGCTGCGGCGAAGGATGCAGAGCTTGCGGCGAGTTTGGAGGAGTGGACTAGGGAGGTGATGAGGAAGGAAGGGTGGATTCCGCAATGAAACGAGCTGACTAGATCTGGATTTGTTTTCTTTATGTATGTGTAAGCTTGCTTTTCTATTCCGTCCCACGATAACTAAATAGCCCGTCTCTTCAAACGTGGGCGTCAAGATAATAATTGTCCCACTGTCAAGCATAGATGAACATATGGTGATGTGTTTTGTAGCTTAAGTAGTTACAAGGATGGTTGGTCCAAGGAGTATCGCACATTTGGTCGTTCTTTCAGAATCGAATACAAATATAATGTACAATAATGCATTTTTCCAAATCTTCGCTCTACCAAATCTTCAGGCCTGTTATCCCTGTTGCTTTCCTCTAGTATCCCGCCCTCAGCCAGACCGAATACGCGGCATCCCATGCATATGACGTGCCGGACCCCACTAATGGTGATCACGTTTCCAGGGGTGTATTTGGTCACCTTCCTCGTGGTCCCATTGTCGACCTGGACCGTGAACTCTTTGATACCGCAGTTGACGCAGACCCGGTTCGAGACGTGGGCTCCGCCTCTCCCCTGTGGCCCCTGGAGCATGTCATCGTCGAACCTGGACCGATGTTTTATCTTGCCGCAGAACGGACATGCGAACAGGTCTTTCTCGGTCGCGAGGGGGTTGGTCGTCTCGGCCGAAAGGATGCCCTGCGCCTCGGGGTGCGGGATGATCTGGCGTAGGCGACGGGAGGTGCTGCGGAGGACTAGTTGGCTCAGAGCGTCGCAGTGCTGAAGGAATATCTCGTTCTGGATCTCCCCAGGGAGTGCCAGGAGGTCCATATTGCTCATCTTCATGCCGTCTTTGTCAAACAGAATCATAATACTTTGGTCGTGAATAGTTTGCGGGTATCCACGGACTTGAACAGGCATCATCTTTAAAGCAGGCTGCATATGAGCACGGTTATGCTTCGCACCCCATGCCATATTGGGACATGGGCACTGCCGATATGCTTTCTTTTTCTGAGCTGGCCACTTTTGGAACGTAGGGAGGCCGAAAATAGCATAGAGAATGCGTAAGACTCGCTGCGATGAAACATGGATAAAAAGGGTTTGTCATATAGCATAATATAACAAGAGTGATCTACATATGAGACCAAGAGCGGGACTCGGACGAGAGAGAGAAAAGAAGTATTTCCCTCCGCTACACTTCCCCCAAGTCCCGTATCCCGACTCCGCCTCCCGTGGCTGGATTCCACTACATGTAAGTCACTCCCATACTGGGATATAATGCGTATTGTCATTGGGTTTCATACGGAAGATGAGGCTCAGCGGGTCGCATATTTCCTGTTTCTCACTATACTAGGTAAATATGGTGGTACTTCGGAGCGTACGTAGTTGACCACTCGAAGTTTACATCGAGACGGAAACTGGCAGCAAGCTGAACGCTAAGCCAGCTCATTGTCTCACTTTCCGCTCAGCCTAAGGCTTTATAGAATGGTTCACAGCAACTTGGCACTCTGTGCAGCGATCTCAGCCCTACGACGCTGCTTTCGCTTGCACGGCGATGTGGTGCCGTTCTTCATGGCCTCGATAATGGCATCGTAAGCGGGGTGCTTAGTGAAGTCGTCGGACCATAACAGCGGGGCACCCTCGCCAGGGAAGGTGTAAGGTACCCAGCTGAAGGGGTCATAGAAGTCCCAGATGGTGATACCGATGCAGGCTTCAGCCTGGACACAGGCTCCGACGGCCTAATACGAGGGTGGAAACCATGGTTAGTTAAAATCGCCCCACATAGTTGTAGAATATCTTTGGATAGAAAGGAATATCGGGGGCTGGTTACTCACATCGGCGTAGGCATTAGCTTGCCATTGCAAGCTCGTCGCGTTAACCGGTGTCGTCTGTCTGACATCGAGCTCTGTGTAGGCGACTTCGACTCCAAGAGCACCGTAAGAGTTGATGGTGGCAATCTGCTGGTCCAGAGTCGGGGGCCGCGACGCGACGAAGTGGCCCTGGAGACCGACGCCATCAATCTTGATGCCATCGTCCTGGAGCATGCGGACGATGCGCAAGACTCCTTCGCTCTTCGGCGAGGGCTTCTCGATGTTGTAGTCGTTGTAGTAGAGCTTGACATCGGGCTCGATGGCGGCCGCGGTGCGGAACGCGAGCTTGATGAAGTCCTCGCCAAGCACATTGTAAAAGACAGACTTGCGGTATGTGCCGTCCTCGTCGAGCGCCTCGTTGACCACGTCCCACGCGTAGCACTTGCCGCGGTAGTGCTCCATGACCTTCGTCACGTGCTCCACCACGACGGCGCTCAGCGTCTCGACGGTCCAGTCCTTCTTCGCTTCGACCCAGGGCGCCAGCTGGCTGTGCCACACTAGGGCGTGGCAGCGCTGGATCAGGCCTTGCTCTTGCGCGATCGAGGTGACGATATCGCCCTCGGTGAAGTTGAAGACACCTTGCTCAGGCTCGGTGAACAGCCACTTGACGATTATGTTAGCACTTTGATCCAGGGAGAGAGGTTTGGTGGGTTTGACATACCTTCTGTCCATTGGTCGGGGTGGTGGTGCCGAACTCGTTGCCGTCTCTCAGAATGGCATCGTACTGCGCATAGGAAGCTTCCAACCCAGCTCTCTCGCGTTGCCCGGGCGAGTCCGTTGCGGCGCCGAAGTACTTGAGACCGGCCTTCTTGGCGTAGGTGTGAAGCTGCGCCGAAGTGAAGGGCAGCAGAGCTGCCAGTACAGTGAAAGGGACATGCATGGTCGCGAGAAATTGGCGTGTCGTCTGCTGGCAGGACCCGGATGCTGTTCGAAGGCCTGGGAAGTGGTTTCGCAGAGCCATGCAGGAACCGACCTACTTATATGCGAGATCATTCCCCACGAAATCCCCATAGACTGGTTACTGGGGAGCGCCACTGGGGTGCATTGCGGATGGGCGACCTTGGGATCCCGGCGCATCTCATGTTGCTCGAACCCCATTGACGAATCACGGCGAAGCGCACGGCCATTGTGGAATTGCCCAGGCCCGCCAATCTTTCGCGAAGTCAAGTGACAGAGCGGTCGAAGCTAGGAATATCGGCTGGGGCCCCGAGGTTTTGGTACGGCTAAATCCACATGCCCCCTGCTCCGGCTAAACTGCGATATGACCCGCTAAGATCCCCCCAGCCGGCGGCGAGACCTATGGTTCAGGCGATGGCAAAGTCGATTATCCAGCCGCAGAAACGCGAAATTCAATAATGCGGGGGAGGATGCTTCCCCAATTGATCCAAAATTGCGCCCAGGCTCTTCGGTACAGCCCGGGCTTGTCGAGCCACAAATTCGGTCTGCGGGCGACGCGGAGTACTTGAGCCAGGGTAGAGCGGTGTACAAAGTTTATTTGAAATGGGACACTCCTTTTCTGTTCAATCACGAAGGTGTGTTGCCTCCTCTTTTCTTCTTTATTTTTTGCCTTCTTTTCTCCTCCGATTCAACGCCAAGAGCAGAATTCATGTCTTACAGCGCCACCTTGGGTCGGTGTGGATCTGCAAACAGCAGTCCTGCATATCGAGGCATAGAAGATGAGCCGTATTAACTGGATGACAGTCTCAAATGCCTCTCACGCCGTATGGTGCTCCAAATTGTCATAATCATATTGGTAATCTGCTGCAGTTATGCAAATGTTGACAAAGGCTGGAGTATACATTTGCATATATCGAGGGAAATCCTTTTATTTAGGAAAGAAAGGATAAGACACCAAGTGCCACACTCAAGGGTCGTAAAGCAATATTTCCACGGCCCATGTATAGCCATTCTCCACGCCGAAGCGTCCAGCCATGACTTTCATCATGGCATACATGCCATTTCCAAGCATCCAATTCGATTGAAAGTCGGCGGTGAGATGTAATGACCTTGCCCCAACTTCAGCTGCCTCCGTTCTCTCACCTTGCCAGTCAATATTCACTATCGAGAGCCTGCTCTGTTTGTGTTCAAAGGTTATCGAGCCCCCAACCCTGCTGGCGGGCAGTGTTTCATTGATACTGAACCTGAAAGGGAGGTCGTGTGAGGACGTCGACACGAAAGTGCGATAGTCCACTTCCTTGGCTCCATCCAGAAGAAATTCGTAGTCCGTCCTGTACTCCGATTTGTCGCGATAGGACAACGAGGTTACAACAACAGAGTTTGGGTACGTCTGGGGGGATGTACAGAATACATCAAATGTTCTCAGCTCCTTTTGGTTGAACAGTACCTGCCGAACCATGGTTTCTGGAATACTGATCCGGAGTAAGTGCGGTGTCCTTGCCACTGGGCAAGTGGCGTATCTTTGTACAGGACCCCATGGAAGTGTCAACAGACAGTAAAAATGACAGCTGTCTACCGATGAGTCAACACAACAGGTCCACACCAGACTTGCCGGTCTTTGTTGTACTATTGGGTAGAACTTGTAAGAAAAACGGTAAATCATGTTCTTCACATTGATCAAACCGATACGGATGCCTTCGCCGATGATGTTTGGCGGACGTTGATCCATGGAAACCGTGCTGCCCATGATATCTGGAAGCATGCTGGGGTCTTGTTGATTCGCTATCCATCGGGAGTTAGCGAAGTCTCTAGGCGAGGTCGCTAGAAGTCCGTCGGCGTGCGTTCCCTTGAAATACGGTATCTCTTTGAAATTGGGGATATCCTTGACGTATTTATCGAGGTCTTGGAAACGCACATCGAGAACTTCACCCCAGGCAAATAAAGTATGGTCTTCTGGATACCTCCTTAGTATCTCCTCTTGCAGCCGACGGAAGGCCCTCTCCCCTTCACCGTAGATCAATGGTAGGTTGATCTCAAAGAGCCCAAGTAGTGAGTACGCCGCATCCTCTACCCTTGCGGTGCTCCTACCCGCTGCCCATGACATGATCATAGCGACGCTTGGTCTTCCCCCCCTACCAAATCCCATTAGATATCTGTCGCTTATGCCCGTGATTGACTCCAGTGCCAATCTGAGGTCGTCCCTAGTCCCGAGAGAATGCCAGTCCCTATCGTAGAGTGTGACATTAAAAGGCGCCAAGAGCTCTTGCAGCGTCCAGCCACGCTGGAACCATCTGGAATGTTGTAAATCTTGCTGATTTTCGACATCTCCAAGGTAGGCATAGCAGACCTGCGATCCCTGGTACCACCGAAACATGGAGTTGATCGCCTCGGAAAGCTCGGCGCTACTTTGCTTATCGATACAGCATCTGGCCACAAACAACAAGTATACATATTAGCGAAACACAGAAATAGCAGAAAAGCGAATGCCGTGACTCACGTATCAACCCAAATCCACTCTATACTGTTCTTCAACGCCTCCTTCTGGCACATGGCGACTTTGTCATATCCAGCCATGCTTTGCAGATTGTCCAAGTTCCTCTTCTTCCAGTCATCGGGCAAGGCGCCGAATTGAGTTTCGGAGGAGTAGGCGGCTTGCCAGTGTTGAAATGTCACCTCCTCGTCACCCCAAGTGTGCGATAAGATTGCATAACTAGGAGTATCGTCGTCCGAAATGAAGTTCTTCAATTGACTAGACGCGGAGTTGATGAGCCACATTGCTACGAACCTCGGTGATGGTCAAAATTGATCTGTTGTTTGATATCGCCTTTTGCGCAGGATGATATTTGAAGAAAGACGCTCCTCGCGACGGTAAGGCTAGGAGTGCGGCGGGGTTTTAAGCGGGTTTCCAGGCGGTCATGCATACTCGTCCAATTGGAGTAGGGACTGCAATCTATAGCACTAGTATGCAGAGGAAATAGCACGTGACTCTAAAGTCCGAAGATCCGAGCGGAGTTACGAGGTGTCCAAATAGAGTCGTGCAAGTAAGGGGTAGTTGTGTGGTCGTTTCCGTGAACATATAGGGTACTAGTACCAACGATGTAGGTTAGGCATTTCTATGAGGCGCCTTTCCTGGTGAACGACATTCCGGATTTCGGATAGGGGGCCCACTTAACATTGATAACAGCGAGCTATCAGAATATCAAATATCGTCTTATACAATAGAAGGACTTCCTAAAGCTTCATGATGTTATATTTTCAGCATATAAAGATAGCACTAGCCATCGTCTCTCATTTACAGCCAGATACATCCTAGCCATCCAGTTCCCCTATCTACTACGTAGCTGACAGAATAAGTCATCATTGAGCTGTTTATGATTTCCTCCAGACCAGGGGTGCCCTCTCTGGGTGAAGCATCTGCAACAGCAGCACAGCGTATGAATCCATCTCGATGAGACTTTTGACCCTCCGTCGCGCCTCGAATGGTGTCTCACCCTGGAACACGACCGGATCAACGCGCCAGTCGCGGAAGAGCACCGCCATGGTTGCCACGAACTCGACCTGCGCAAATTTGCGGCCCACGCAGTCGCGCGTCCCCTCGGACCAACCAATAAAAGCGCCACGCGGCGCCGGCATGCTGAACTCCTCAACAGCGGTGCCGCCAACGTCCGGTTCGGTCCCGCTAGGACTAAACTTGATCCAGCGCGACGGTCGCCAGTCCAGCGAGTCCGGGCCCCAGAACTTGGGGTCCGTCTGGACGGAGCCGTAGCTCGGGGCCAACATGCTCTGCGGCGGGAGCACATATTCCTTGTCATTGACCGTCACGGGCTGCGCGTGGTCGGGGTTCCACTTGAGGCCCGGGACGGGGGTGTACAGACGCATCGTCTCGTACATGACAGAAAGGCAGCGTTTCAAGCGCGGGAAGTCGGTGCGGTAATCCCAATCGCGCGGCTCCCGGTCGCCGAGCACGTTGCGTATCTCTTCTGAGAGCCAGTCCTGGACGTCCGGATGCGCGGCGAGGAAGTGCAGGGCGAAGGTGAAGGTGTTGGCCGTCGTGTCGTGGCCGGCAAAGTTGAAGGCGAAGATGTTGCCGTAGATCTCCTTCTCGGTAAGCGCCTCTGCATCGTTCTGCGAGGCCCGCACCATCAGCGTCATAAGGTTCTCATCGGTGGTCTTGCCCTCGGCAATTGCCCGCTTCTCGTCTTCGTATACGTTCGTCATGTAGTCATGGAACGAAACCCATGCCTGATAGACGTCCCGGAGCTTGCGGGGGAGCCATGGATTCGAGAGGAACTTGGTACCAAGTGCTAGTATGAGGACGCAGTTCTCCAGTATCGTCTGCAAAGACTGTTTGTAGTTGCCGGAAGGACTACCCGATGGATCCCTCTCGTCAGCACCTTCGAACTTGAAAGACTTCCCAAAGGCGGCGCGGGAAAGCACATGGAGCGACAAGGTCCGCAAGTCCTGGTCCGATGATGCTACTGATGGCTTGGAAGTCCAGTACTTGAGCATGTCGCTTGCCAGAGTGATGGCCTCGGACCACACATTTTTGTTGTTTGCCTCGTTGAAGCAATGTGTTGCGATACGGCGCTGTGTCTTCCATCGCTGCCCTTCGGCCTTGGATGCGACAATTGTTAGTCATACTTCAATGAGACTAATTGAGAGCGATTGAACTTACGGTGGATATATTAGGTCCGAAGACATCCAGAATGGCTATGACTTATCAGTCGTGTCAGCGACTTTCCATCTCAGTTGGGGGGTACTACTTGAGAACGGACCTGAGACAAAGACTGGACGAGGGAACTCAGCCCCCCTTCGATACACTGACATCAAAGCGTCGGGGTCATTGATATATATCCAGTTCTTGAACGGTGTCACCAGAACCCATATGTCGCCCATCTCATGATGGGAGCGATACCGGTCATGGACCTCCCATCCTCTCCAGTTGTATCTGGTGAAACTGTTGTCGCTAAAGGGCAAGCACCGGATAAACGAGAGAATCTTCCTGTCTAGGAGGACCCAGAAGGGGTTGAGAGGGCTAATGGGGATGATGCGTATGGGAGCGCCAATGGTCTTAGCTAGCCGATAGTTCTTTATAAGGCGAATGATGGTGTCGATGACTACGATAGATGACAAAAACACTGAAATAGCTAACAGCACTATGAGTACAGCCATTATGAGGGCGATGATGAAAACCTGCTTTGGATCAGCAACTGGGAACGTAATACTGTCAAGTATTTGAAGAACAAGACGGATGAGAACCTGGCCTTACAGAGTTTGCGTAATCAATTAGGGATGCACGTGGCAGTGAAAAATCTCGATGCAATATTGGTTGGTAACAAGAACAGAGGAAGAGAGAGGAAGGAAGGGGAGAAACAGCAGCAGCACCGAGTAAAACACGGCGGGATTGGGGAGGGTGGCCCAGCAAGTCGGCAAGCTAGTGCTGCAAGGGGAGAGAGATTGAACCCTATTCATCAAAAAGGTACATGTATAGTTGCCTACCAAACCAACTGCATGTCGATCTTAGGTTGCATCGATAAGGCATTGATCCATTATAATGACAAGTTTCTGGTTCTATTGGTGCATACGTCCGAGTATGTTCAAGTGCTGCTGGGTAGCCCACTGTGACCTGCTGGTCGCTTTACTGTTTATGGTTGCAAGGGAGGGACCGGGCCGGCGGGCAACCCCCTGAAAATATGCAAGCTGCCCCACCATCTCGATGTAACTCATCCGCATCTGAAAACCCCAATCACCAACAAAGTCGTTGCAGCACCAACACGGCGCGTATTTCAGAACTTAGAAATAATTGCAGTATCGAAGAACATCCAACTGCATAGCTCTAATTTATCTCTCTTGGCATCAGGTAGGTCTACGGGGAAAGACATGGCAGCCCGAACACTAGCCTCACACCGGTGTAGCAAAACGCATATTTATCATGACCTCTGGGTTTGGGGAGTATGTTCAACAATTGGCATCGTGGCTGGGTCACCATCTCTATATTACATATCACATACAATATGTATTAGGCACCTCAATTCTAGCAAGTACCTGTCGTCTTACTCTGCAACCCCCACCTGGCTAAGCTAGCAGCCATGGACACTCTACTTTGCAGAATCTCACAGCAATGGCACTGGAATAGCAGCCTGGGCTGTGAGCTCCCATGCTATGAATCTTCGGGGAATTATAGTATGTCACACTCTTTACAATACAGCAATACCTTTACGATTCTTCGTATTGAGAGACGTAGAGCATATCAAAGCTGCATTCAGAGCTTCGAAGAGAACCAGCGTCAAGTCCGCCACATTATTTGCCATCCAAAACCTGTTTGATCTGCCAAAAGATGCGACTCGATTATATTTGGATGATGACTACGGGGTGAGTCTGAAGCCATGGAAGGAAAGTAACATGTCTCCTGAAAGTCGTATCAACTACCTGATAATCCGAAACCTCAAGATGTACTTGTCATCTGACTATCTTGAGGATTTGGATCAGACTTACATGAAGTTGCTACTTCAACATCTCGATGCCTTTGATGTTGGATATGACTGTGTTGAGTTCCCCGATCTTCATGCTTTCGTTCAGCAAATTGCCATCAGACCAGCGGTCGAGGCATTAGTTGGTTCGGAGTTCTTTATCATTTACACTGACTTTATCGAAGATCTTATGATCTCTTAACAATATATTCCGGATTTTCTCCATCTTCTGCCACGCTGGCTCATCCCTCGAGCATACCGAGCACGAAAACGGCTTCTCTGAGGCGTTAATCGATGGCATCAACATACGCATGAAAACTACGACTGCTCAAGACTCGAACTAGACGATCCAATTTAGGAACCATTCTTCGGTTTCAAGCTCATGAGAGCCAGAGAGCATTGCTCACTGAAGACCAAGGAGATGACCCCTGATGCCCGAGCAATGGAAGATCTAGGGTTGATTTTCGTGTATGTCGCTTCAGATTTCCTCTACTCATTTAATTATTTTGTCAATCTGTCATAACAAATCATGCTGATTATAACTTTAGGCCCACGACAAACGTTGTGACTTCCATGTTCTGGTTCATTCTCGAGGCGCTCAAGGATCCGGAAACCTTGGATCGATTGAAGAATGAAATTGCCGAGTGCACCCCGAGGGATAACGCCAAGCTTGAGGTTAAGAAGTTGATAACTCAGCCCCTGCTGCAGTCAGCTTACGCTAAATCCTGCGACTCTATGTTGCAGCCGCGAGTAGCTGCGTGGCCGAGTACGAAGACATCAGCATTGCGGGCTATTCCATTCCAAAGGACGGCTACGTGATTATGTACAATCGGATATCCGCGTTTGATCCCTAGGCCTGGGCACACGCCGGCCGGACCCTTCACAAGCCGCTCGAGGAGTTCGATGCGGAGCGGTTTCTGGTTGATGCCGACTGGGTGTGGCCTTCACTAACCCATATACTCAAACCACCAAGCGCCACAGCAGCAAAGGACCAAACTCTCGCAGATTCGAAGAAGCGCTTTACAGTGGAGGGCCTACTCGGGGTTTGGTTTCCATATGGTGGGGGAGACCACATATGCCCCGGGCGGCATTACGCAAAGCATTAGATGATACTGACGTTTGCTATTCTGTTTGAGAGATTCGACTTTGAATTGACAGGCTCGGATGCGGCAAAGGTGCAGCCAAACATGAGATATGCTCCGTTTGGTATTCTGCCCCCTTTTAGTCAGGTTCCATTTCGCATGCGAAGGAAAGCGAGGGTTTGAGTACATGATGATTATTGAATGGGTTTTGTGGGAAGACTGTCACTTTTTTACCGTCATTCGTTCTTGTTTTAGCTCCGCATTCAGTTGTTGAATTTTGTATATCCAGACAACTGCCGCGAACGGGGTTCCAGTTTAACAGTTTCTATTGTACGGTATCTTATCACCTTGAATGAACTATCTAGGTATCGATGTTGAGATCAACCATTCTTTGTCAAAGCATTGATTACTAAGGTATGGTCTATCTAGCAGCAAATATTCCTAACTTAGTTTAGTCTACTAGAAAATCACTATAATATGGAACAAGAATGCATGTATAGGTCTCGAAAAATGTTCACATATATTATCTTGGTTCTAGGTGAGTATACCTAGGCGTGAATTCGACTAATTACCTAGTCTAGTTTTCTTTTTTCTTTTTTATCTCTAGCTTAATACCTTCGTAGAAATCAAGACTCGTAACGCAGTATATTCTTAAATACTAACTTAAAAGAAGGCATTATACCTAATGCCTTCTAGACTCAATGGCCTGGTCTATGATATCTAGGAAAGATAAAGCCCGTTGTATATTCCAGTGTCTTCGCAATATATCGAGGTAGGCGACTTCCTTGGTCTCACGCTTATATTAAACGGCCATATAGATGGTGGTGCAAGACATGTGCACAGCCAGCTTCAAGCTTGTTAGACTACCGGGCAAGGTGGGCATAGGAAATAAGTACCAATTACCATGCCTGGGATAATTGTGATGTGAGCGACACCTGTCTCCTGAGTTAGAGGCATTTCTATTGATTTTGAGACATGGTATATCCAGGGTTTTACGTACAAGTAGCCAAGAGTGGATGCAAGCCCTAAGACTCCCCAATAGCCTGCAAGCAAGGTAGAGCCAGTAAAAGTGCTAATATGAGTGTGATGATTGAGAATCTAGGCTGTTGACGCTGTTCGCAAAGGCCCGAGTTGCCCAAGCCTGAGTCCAAGAGTGCGTATCTCGACAAGTATCTGGCCGAATTGTGTCATTTTAATATATTAATGTAGACGTAGACTGATGGCTGGGAGCGCATTCTTCCATCTTCTTTCTCTATCCTATATATGCACAGCATGAGCTTTGCCCTTTCCCTTTCTGCATCTCATGTTCAAGGGACAACCCATGAGGATGGAATACCGAGCTTTTGGTTGGTTGCTCTGCGTCCTCGATCATAGAGCCACACCTTGCTCTCGCATCAATTTCAATTTGTGTTGGTCACATCTTCGTCTGCTCACGAAATGGAACGCCATTCTGCCTCGGCTTTCTGCAAGTGACGATGGGAAATCCGCAGCTGCCTTAGCGCATACATATCATTGTTAGAACGAATTATGCGTGATGGGACTCAACATTATGCCGCTGCAAGACTGCATGCAACGCATAAATTTCTAGCAATGCTGGCTGCGCTGTGGGGTGGCCAGATGAAGTTATAACGACGAACTCGTATTGGAAGGTTGGGTACTTAATGGACCTCAACTGAGTGAAGTGATGATAGTCCACTTCAACCCTCTTTCCACCTGCGGCACCCGGCAGCGGGAAGCGCGGTCGGCTGCGGCGATGTGATTATTGGCATAGTGCTTCAAGCTGCAGCGTGGAAGTTTGAATTGTGGAATCCCCGTATAATTTCGATAGCACTAGCATCATTCGGGTGATGCGTCCGACTGCGCCGCGTAACGTCGCATCTCCGAATCATTGTCCAATGACATTGCAAGGTCAGAACTTGACAATTGGACAGCGAGAGAGTAGGAACGCGCTCTGGCGCCTACCCAAATACACGCTATTATTTAAAGGTCACACCCGCGATGTCTGCCCCGCCGTTTATTTTTAAATTTGACATGTTGAGTAATTAGGAAATGGATGCAGTCAAGCTTTCGCTTGTATCGCCTTGGATAATCAGTGTTACACATGGATCAGGTATGAAAATTGAGGTTCTTCTGGGAATTAATGTGACTCCTTCCTAATTCCTGCTCTGCGCGTTGAATCAAGAAAGGTATATAATGACAGTGGAGGTTTAAACCCGAGATTAAGATGAAAATCAGCTATTGAATTAAGTGTTTTCTCTACGTTACAGTTTGGCCATTTCTGTCATAAGTTCTAATCCTATCGTCAAACTTTGGCACCCAATGCGACGTCTTGGATATACTAGGTACCCAATATCAACCGAATCCCTCAGAATGCACTATCCTATCAGCCCCGTGTGGGCCATAACTGCCTGGTTACAGCAAACTCGATCTGGGAGGGATTCAGCGATTCCTGCTCAGAGTATCCATCAAGTCCTCCCTGGCCATAGAGCATTGTCGTTTCGATATTTGATGCAAAAGCCGACTGCGCACTGTGGGAACTTCCGTGGAAAGAATGATCGGGGTTGTAGTTAACATGCGAATATTCAAAGACCGTGGGCTGAGACATGAAACGCACGTCAGCCCAGCTGTCCCTCCCCTGTTTACGGTTCCGTTTTGAGCGAATCCTCGACATCCTCTGCAGAAATGACTTGGATGGAGCGAAAGACTGTTTCTTGCTGGTTGATGGTTTGAAAAGCTGTGGGAATGCGGACAGGCATGACACAGGGATGGCTTGAACGGAATCGTCATGTAAGCGAAAAGTCAAATATATGCGTATGGTAAGGGGTGTTTCATAATGACCAGTACGTACCAATGCAAGGCTCGATAAAAGTCCAAAGCCAAAGATATGAGCAGTCAAAGTTCCCATCAGGTCTTCTTGTTAACCTAATGCTCGCGACTCTCACAATGGCGATGGCCATGGTGATGATGGAGAGTGAAAAAAGGCCCAGAATTGCGAACTTTTTGGCCCATCGTATCTGGGTCTTCCATAGTAAGATGGCGGGAAGAGACATGACTAAAGTAATAGGACTTAAGGTTAGAGACCATAACTTCAGTGGAGGTGTCAAGGTAAATCAGTTGGGCTGCGTACTCAGAAAATCCGTCAAAATGTCTAGTGCACAGTTTGCCTCAAGCGTTTTGATCACAAAGCTCATTGAGGATTCAGTGTTGCACTGTTGCAGTATGTCTTCGAGAGGCCCAACGAGACATTTGTAATTAACGTTACCGACAGACCCGATATAACTCCCAATGGTGATCAGAAGCACCGGCCACCATATCTTTCCAAAGTATTGTATGCTGGCCCCAAGTCGTCGGAAAAATAGCAAAAAGGCCAACTTGATGCTGAAAAGGGATGTGTAGAAGAAGAGCGAGGCAATCAACGAGGCAAGAAGCCATCTTCTCATGTGGGGGAAAAATTGCTTCTCGTCGTAAGGCTCGACTCCTGCTTGCATGTTGAGGACAAGATACATGCTTCTGGCCCCCCATTGCCATACTGATGCAGTTATTAAGACCAGGACAAAAGCAAAGATGGCAAATGCGTCGTCCCAGAAGAGTCGGCCCGGGCCTTTAAAGCGAGCATAGAGACGACATGCAAGTACGAGCCCAGAAGTGACCGTCCCAGTCCATGCGCAAGCCTTTTACAATTAGTACCTGCAAATGCAGATAATTGCCGACAAGGACGATTTTGAACTTACTATGAAGCCGACGTATGGTACTCCCAGAGGGGTGACACCTTCAAGACTTTGGCGTGGGATGATATCCATTATGATGGTTAGGGACTTCGCAAAATTGTTTGAATGTAGAAGATAATATTGAATTTGGAAATTTTCGTCCTTGAGAAGAATATTCGTATTGCATAAGAAGGATGGACAATTATTTGCAGCATCAAAGGTATAAGAATATGAGCAAATACTAATGCTAATCAAAGAGACTTGTGTACCTAATGCCAATCATATGGGATAGTGAAATGATATGACTAATGAGGGAATTATATCTCATATTTGGTATGTCACCACGAGATGGGAAGTATACCCAACCGCATCAAATTAATGGTAGTCTATTTTTGGAGGATGTAGGGGAGTTGAATCGTGTGACGGGATTAATCGGTCGTCAGGTATGATCTGCATACTTTCGATGGTACATAAACTTGTTCAGTTGCCGCTCTTACCACCCCCAAGTCATCCAATGAGATGGCCTGGTTGGAAGTTCAAAGCGCGGATAGGCCCAACCGCCATATCGAATTCTCAATAGAGCCATGTCCCCACATATACCCTTCAACTTAGAACCAACAACATTTTATCCGAGAGCCTTATGGATGAACACATAGCCCCCAATACCACCCAATTTGACGCCTACAACGTGCTTGATGCACACTAAATCCTGTAAGCTGCTCCAAGGATCAACTAGGTGCTCACCTGACTCCGATAGATCGCATACTTCAAGGTATATTGCGGGGTGTACCAACCTCGATGGCCGTCAGTGTTTGCTGCGGGCCAGTCATCGCTGGTGCCCTTACGGAATATGTGAGCTGGCGCACGTATCAATCAATTCGATTACCTCCAAAAGCCTTTGTCGTTTAATGCTTTTGCGCAGATTGGTGTTTCTGGATGTAAGATACGGACCCCTAATGGTATGAAGCAACCCAAGGTGCGTCTGTGTTGCTGATTATAATCGCAGCAATGTTCCATCGGGAGTTTGCGTTATTGCCGTTGTACTCTTGTTCATACCCTTCGGAAAGTCCAACGAAGCCCATCCTAATTTACCCCTCTACCACAAACTCCAGTTAACTCTAATGCGACTTTCATTCTCTTGCCTCCAACATTGTGACGAAACAACAACAAAATGACGGTTACCCATGATGTCCCTGCTTACACCTTAGCGTATGGCAACCCAGCTGTTGTCGTTAGGCCCTTGGGTAGATTTGAGATGGCAGATAAAGCCGAGGTTGTTATATAGCAAACGACGTGAACTAGGAGGACGGGGACCTTGAAGATGCGAGTGCGTTTACTTCTACTTTGAATGATATATGCAATATGAGGAAAGAATTGCGGCAGCCGTCTATGTCCGTAATGTCCAGTCTCCGATGCCCACCAAGGCCAAGAATGAATCTAGTACAGCAGAGGCTGGCATCTCATGCGCCAACATATCTCAGATGCACTAGCCACAGGCCCAGCGCCAAACCAGGACCTAAAAAGCCCTGAAAAAATACCCGACTACCACATCGTGCTCCAAGAAATTAATTGCCAGGCTTGTGCCTTGCATTTTTTTTTAAATCGCATGTGCTGGACAAGAAGACCATGTGGTGCTTACCGTATTTGAACGCTCGGTCGGATCATTGTGCGGCTGCTCCTGTACATCTCACATCCTTGGAGGCCGATTCTGGCCAGCAGATGTCTCACTCATAACGTCTTCACTGATTTTCCCCCAGAGCCAAGCAGCTCGTGCTATCCCATGAGGACGGAATAAGAACTCCAGAACAACTTGAGTAGTAATACGGTTGCTGGTCTCTTCCATTACTGCCTTGATCTATCCCTTTTTCAGGCAGCCAAACCAACATTCTGGTGTGATTGGTCCTGGCATCTTGGTTCGCAGGGTTGGGTAGAACGTCGGCGTATTAGAAGCGTAAACTTCAGTCAAGACTGCATTTATAACCTCTTTTCCAAGTTCACGTCATTTCTTCTCTCTAGACCCAATGTGCTTCTTTCACCAAAACCGTTGGGCCTGTGGCTATCCTCAGCCCTTCAGGACCTGTTCACCATGTTACTGGGTGTGTCGCTGGGGACAGGAGTTTGGGTCAAGTACGTCGCTTGCAGTACAAAGAGCCTAAGAAACAAAGCGTGCTGATATACAAACTTCCAAATTTGATTAATTAAAAGACATGACTACTCTACAGCCGCTGACTGAGCCATGATCTAGAAACCTCTCCTACCAAACCACTACTATTCTGCTGCGCTGCTCACACCTAGGTATATTACCTATATAGATAGCAAGCCCGAAGGTTCACTCTTCTGAGCTTAGCTTTCGCAGACAACTCTGCGTGGCTGGCTTTGCCCAGAGCGTCTTGCGGCCACTCAACATAGCACCGGTATGCGGGACCTCTTTAATCCATCGACATTTCTCTTATTGATCAAGACCAAGAACGAGTGGATATTCAGGCAGCAAACCCTTACTACGGCGCAGTCTTACTGCGGTCGAGATGGAATCTAATGGTCATTCCAAATATGCCGACCTAAGATATGCTGTCCATTTCTCCAAAAAGCAGAAATGTAGTCTTCGACAGGTTGCTGGATACACAAGCGACTCCATCACATAACGAGGCCTTCCACCATCCGTGACGAAAAGAGCGTGAATTCCAAAACCACACTATCAGCTAAGTCTACACAGATCTCGAGGTATCAAACCAGCCGGATTTCTCCCTGACCAATGCGACCTGTTCCTGAATCATCTCTGGGATGCCCAACCGTCATTGGTTCAATGCCCAGCCCGCCAAGCAATCGGCTATCAATCCATTTATGATTTGCCCAGTATGCGAAACCATATAGCCCAATCGTAAGTGTGGATAATGCGAAGGCTAAGAGATCACTTCTGGGGAACAAAAGATGCCCCCAGACATATTGCATGACCCCGGGGTGTAGAAACCAAGTGTCATACCAGAGTGAAAGGTCGAGAAACATTGTAAAAATGAGACCGAAAGCGTGTATAACGTGTACCGTAACTTGAAATGGGGGTTGAAATATATAAACAGGGACTTGACTGATTGGGTTTTCGGATACACCCTTAAGGATGGTAATGATCAAGAAGACAAATAAATAGGTATGGGATCCTAGCATAAGTATTATGAGGAGAATGAAGTGAATTGGCGATAGAAACATCCCAATATACCACCTCACAATTAGTGTGCAGGAAAGAAAGCCGAAAAGATAGCGCAGGTTCCCTATTAGAAAGGGGAAGCGAAAGTATAAACAAGGGGTCTCAAGTACAAGAATAATTGCTGGTAGGATTCTATCAGAAGATTGTTTAAGTATTTGTCCTGTCTTCTGCATAAAGGATTAGTAGGGAAGACTCACAATGTATCCAGAGTTCTGCATACAATCGATGAGATCAAATGCTCAGTTTGGAATGATGGATATTCATCAATGATGATAAGCAGCATGAAGTACAAGAACCTCATGAAGCTATATAAGCACGAAATTGTACCAGCACTTTTGCAGGTGTCAGAAAGGTTCATAGACCAATTGATTAAGTAGGTGCTTACCATTGTGCATATATAGCTTCACTCCATAGTCAGCAAATATAATGAGGGCGTGTTAAGGAATCAATAGACTCACTCAGATTGCGTTGACCGATATCCCTATTGATGTTGGACAGAATGATCATAATTCGTTCCATTCCACGGCAAGAATAACGGCAGATATAACGGGATCTAGGGTAAAAGGTTTCTTGACTAGACTTGCTAGCTTGTACAAAAGATATTTGTCGGCAATGGCGGATAATAAAGAAGAAGAATAGGTGCACCATTATAAATTTGCAGGAAGTGATAAGGCTTTGCCAAGGGCACTTTCACTGCCACCAAGGCTCATGCAGCTGACCATCAAGTGACCAATATTTCAATTTAGTGCAGGGGCTGTGCTGCATGGCCCCCAAGGATCATACCACACTCTTGTTTGGAGTCCTATGTGTACAGATATTAATGTAGGGACTGGCCTCTATATGCAACAATTAATCATAGGTTTCCGTGATTTTCTCTTCCCCGCATGATACCATCTCGCGACGATGGCACATGCCAACGCCATCTATCAGTCCATTGGATCAAGCGCCATACGTCTATTGTCCATCAAATCAGCACTTGTAGACGAACAGATCGAGTGTGCGCTGATCACAATTGACAACTTGAACGACGCCCCCCCTTTTGAAGCCCTCTCATATGTCTGGGGCCAAGACCAGTCCCCGCACCCCATCATCTGCAATGGAGTCCGGAAGTCAGTAACGAGCAACCTCGACGGAGCGTTGAGATACCTGCGACCCCTTCCCGATTGGGACTCGGTATCTGTTTGGTCGACGCAATATGCTCTCCACTCCAGTCGCAATGTCTGGCGGAGCTTCGCACGCAATCGTCACGAACAGAAAGCGAATCAAACCACTCTCCAGTCGCTCTTATGGGTGGACGCCATCTGCATCAACCAGAACGACGTGGCGGAAAGGGCAAACCAAGTCAAGCTCATGGGGGGAATTTACCAAAGGGCATCTCAGGTCAAGATATGGTTGGGAGACGGGGGTGCGAACATGCCCGTAGTCCTTCGTTTCATTGCGCAAGCGTTGAGAAACATCAAAGGACAGCAGGAGCAGGCGTCACCGTCCTGGATCTTGCGGGATATTCAGTGCAAAAACCACATGTTTGGGCTTCCAGAACCGACGGACGCAGCCTGGAAAGACTTTGGCTCATTCCTTGCCAACCCCTGGTTCGATCGAGTTTGGATAGTCCAGGAAGCTGTTCTTGCTCAAAACGCTATCGTCATGGTGGGCGATTGGCATATGGACTGGGATGCTGTCGGACAGGCAGCCGGGTGGTACACCGACCAAGGATATGCAACAACGCGAAGACTGGCTGGGGATACTTCCCCGGACCACAATCGTCTTCCCGTCGCCAGCGCTGCTTCTCTTTGGAAAATCCACTCTTTGCCCAGAAAGCGTTCTCCCCTATTGGATCTTCTCAAAGAGTTCAGGCTACGCCTTGCCGGCCAGCAGATAGACAAGCTCTACGCCACGTTTGGTCTTGCAGAAGAGACTGTCGACGCTGCGGAAGCTGAGTGGAATATACTCCTAGAGCCGGACTACGACAGAAGATTTGAAGCAGTCTATCGAGATGCCGCTAGATTTCTTATAATCCAGCATGGGACACTTCTTGTCTTGTCCCAAGTCGATAGATACCCATCAGAACCCCCAGGACTCCCCTCTTGGGTCCCAGACTGGGGTAGAATAAAGAGGTCGTCGGATTTATGGACAACTGCGGATCAAGAGGGGCGTGGGGCCGACGGAAATGAATCTCTGTCGATGGGTATTGCCGAAAACGAGGATGATCTCATCTTGGAAGGTGTCGTGGCAGACACTGTTATCTCCTACACGAATCGTTTGGAAAGCCATGGTGTGGGTAGCAACATAACTGACAAAGAGTTGTCCTTCATTGCGGACGCCTGGCGGTTGGCTTTATCGCAACGCAATACGGCGGGTCAGGAGAACACTAGTTTCGCATTGAATACACCAAGAGGCTTCGTCGAAGCCATTACTGCAGGCGGCCGACTGCCCGGTGGAGAAAACCACATCATGAAGGACGCATCATCATGGTTCTGGAAGCATTTGGGCTATGATCTTGAGAACATCGGACATTTAAGGCAAAGGTGGCAAGTTTATTTCACAAGCGACCGGACGCGGTTTTACGAAGCCTTCGTCGAGGTATGTACAGATAGGCGATTCTTCGTGACCCAGGGCGGTCTAATGGGGATAGGGCCGGCCTATATGGCAGCGGAAGACAGAATCGTGGTTTTATTTGGAGCTAAGGTGCCGTTTTTAATGCGGAGGCAGGGAAGAAGATATAGACTGATAGGTGAGTGCTATGTCCCAGGGTTGATGAATGGCGAGGCTGTCGAGAAATGGAGAGATTCTGGCGGCAGCCGGGAGTGTTTCGAAATAGTCTGAGGCGCAGGGCTTCAGAGCCTACTGTGTCCCGGCCTTGGCAAGCAGCTATATGGTAATGAAAGGTTATACCCATTCCTATCAATTTCTTATACTATTCTTTATATTCTAAAGTTATATAACGTAATTTACTATTAAGCTAAATGTATTATTAAGTCGGATACGTTTTTTCCTTATAAATTACGTTTAACGTGATTTACTATCGAGCCGGATACATTATTAAGCTAAATACTTTCTTTTTTATATATAATACGTTTATATATAATTATGTACTTTTATTAATCTTTATAAAATTTAAACCGGATTTTAAAATTTAAATATAATTTACTACGGAGTGGATTATATTATTTAGTAAAATATTTAATAAGTTAAATTAAACGTTTTTAAAATATAAATTTAATAAATAAAACACATGGTGATGACCAAATAAGAGCTTGTGAGATTCTGGGGGAGTGAGGCAGGGGAATGGGTTTCGTCGATGTTGTCGCTGTCGCCATCGCCAAGGAGGATGTAGGCTCTTTGGTTGCGTCCGGCTACTTCTCGAAATTGACGCAATTGTTAACGCCCAAAGCGGTTGGTACGGCAATACGCTACACGCAGCTTATCACTCATGATTTGCGATGTCTTCGTCGCGGTGTGCAACAATCCGATAACCCATGGGCTGCCGCGTCAAGCCCCCGCCGCACTGAGCCCCTTTCCGCCGACACTCGCCTCCTCCTCATCCATGACGAAGATGCCAAACTGGCTCGTCCCCGCCTCATTCTCCCCCCCTCGCGCCCGCCCTTCTTCGTCCGGGACCAAACCCCACCCCATCCACAAACTGAGCCCCCGGGCGTTGTCGTCACCAGCCGGCAGCGGCATGCGTGCCAGCAGGTTCCCGCCCGCGATGAGCGCCAGGACTGACGCGATGCTCGCCGGCCTTCCGCGTGGAAGCACGTCAGTACGTGGCTGCGTGGCCCAGCCGAGCGCGGCGGAGACCAGGGCGGCGCCTAGTAGCGATTGGAGGATGCGCGTGGCCGTGGCGTCTTGCACTACGCGGCGGCGGCCGGTTGCGTCTATCGCCGTGGCATTATAGAGGCCATCCTTGTCGGCGGCGGCGGCCGCATATGCAAGCCCAAGGTGGTTTGTCTGGTTTGCGGTTACTCGCTGCTGAGCAAGATATTGGGCTACTACGATGCCGTGCTGCTTCTCGATGGCGGCGGCGATGCGGCCGTTGGCTGCAGGCTCACCTAGGTCGGACAGCGGGACGGCCCAGGGAGAGGACACCAGCAGGCTGAAGAAGTTGTCTAAGAGCTGCGGATCGAAGCCGATGCTCGCCAGGAACATGTAGGTGAACCATGAAGGGAAGGTTGACCCCGGTGACAGGCTGCGAGCGGTGCTCTGCCGCGGCCGTGGCGGGGCCCGCTCGTCCAGATCGAGCTGGCTTCCGGTAAACGTCACATCCGCATCCACGGTCTCCAAGGTCGAGTTACATCCCAAGGCGGAGGCGTGCTATATAATGGGACTAGCCTTATAGTCGAGAAAGCGCTATCGCACCTCCCGGGTTTAGCCCCCCTTCCTAATTTAATATCGCGCGACCGTACCCCTTATTAATAAACACTTATATATATATATAAAATTAAGCTCCTATAAAGTCCCTTTTATATATTTATAACTTCTCTTCTTTCTTTCTTAAATAATTAATTTAGAATTAAATATTTAAATTATAATTATAAAAGCTTTATTTTTATTTAATTCTACTTTATTAATACTTATATATATAATAATTTATTATTATTTATGACTTTTATTATAATATTATATCTTTTAAAATTTTATATATAATAATAATCTTTAATTTATTACTTTATTCTAGCCTTTATAAAAGAATTAATCGTTAATAAAACTTATTAATATTTACACTTTACTTATTATTAAAGGCTATTTATCTTTTAAATAATATTATCCCTTTTTATATTATAATATATTTTACCTTATCCGCTTTATCCCCACTTATAATATAAAAACTATTAAAAAGGGTATATTATTATTATAATTATATATTTAACTTTTATTTTAAGTAAAAGATATTATAACCTTATCTTATTTAATTATATATAAGTTATTAAATATATTAACTATATTATATTAATAATATAAATGTATTTTCTACTTTAATTTAATATTTTATCTATTTTATTAAAATTGTATTATATTAGATTATTATAATAAACTCCTTTTTACTTAAAGTATAATAATAACTTAGTTTTAATTAATTACTTTTAAGTATTATAAAGGAGTAAGCGGGTTATAATTAATGCTATAGCCTTCCTATAGCCATTTATCTAACTATTTAATTAGCTTTTAATAAACTATTATTTTTTAATAAGTATTTATAAATAATAAAGGTAAAAGGTTTTATAAAACCTACTTTATTATTTTATTTATTATTAAATAGCTTTTTAAATTAAATATAGTTTTCTTTAAATATATATTATAAGTTATTTTCTTATATGAGAAGTAATTTATATTTTAATTAATAAAATATAATAATAGCTAATTAATAATAAATTAATAATAATATATTTAATAAAGGTTTTATTATTTATTTTATTTTTAATTCCTTCTATTATTAATATATTTTTATTCTATTTTAAGGAAGATAGTAAATATATTTATTTTAATTATTATAGGTAACTTTAATAATTTATATAAAATTATTTTATTTCTATTTAATAAAATATAATAATTATTTAATTTAATTAATTTAATAATAGTTAATTAATAATAAATTAATAATAATAATATAATTTACTATTAAGCTAGTTATATTATTAAATTATCCACTTCTTTATCTAACCTATTTAATTAAATTTTAATATGTAATATTTATATAATTAAAATATTAATTTAATTAATAGAAAATTATATTATATTAATAATTTAAATAATATATATAGATTTAAATTAAATTAAATAATAAATTATTATAAAGGTATATAATATTCTTTAACCTACTTTATATAATTAATTTATTAATTAAACCTAATAATATAAAACCTAATTAAATAAATATAAATTAAATTTATTAAAAAGGAAATATTTTATAATTATATATTATTTTAAAGAGAATAATAAATATCCTTATTTTTATTATTAAAGGTAATTTTAATAATTTATATAAAATTATTTAATTTTTATTTAATAAAATATAATAATTATTTAATTAAATTAATTTAATAATAATTAATTAATAATTAATTAATAATAATATATTTAATACTATCTTAAGGAGGACGGTAAATATATTTATTTTTATTATTAGGGATAACTTTAATAATTTATATAAAATTATTTAATTTTTATTTAATAGAATATAATAATTATTTAATCCGATTAGCTTAATAATAACTAATTAATAATAAATTAATAATAATATATTTAATAAAGGTTCCTTTATTTATTTTATTTTTAATTCTATTTATTATTAACGTTTCTTTATTGTTTTATTCTTTATTATTATTTATAAAGTAATTATATAAGCTATATTTAAAAGATAGTGTATAATAAATATAGCCTTATTTTTAATAGCTTTCTATTTTCTTAAGGCTATAAAGATATAATTAGCCTTATTATATTTAATTTTAAATCGATCTTTATTATTATTTTTTATATTTTAATATTTATTAATAATATAGAGGTAGTATATATAAATTATTACTTTTTCCTTTATTATAGGCGGTATATCTTTAATAATAGCTTTAATAATTTTAAGGTATAATAGCGTTATATTTATATAAGCCTTTTTAATAAAATTTATAATTTTAAGGGGATAATATTATATAATAATTAATTAATTTAAGGTTATAATAATTATATTGTTTTCGATATTAATAAAGATATACTTTACTAATATAGTTAAAGCTATATCCTTATTAATAATATTTTTAAATATAATAGCGGTTAGGGGTCTTAAAGGAAGACGATAATATATATATAATAGATAGGAAGAATTATAGGTTTAATAATTAATTATTTTAAGAGATTTTATATTTATTTTTAAAAGCTTTCTTTAAAATCTATATAAAGCCGGTATTTATATAATTTAATTTTAAAAATTTTAATATATAAATTTTACTCTCTTTAATAACTTAATTAAAGTAATTTAATTTTTTTAATAATTAAATATAAAGTTATTACTAGCCTTAAATTTATATTAAACTTTATACTATAGGATTAATAAGTTAAGGTTTAATTATAATAGTAAAAGGCTTAATACTTATTATATCTTATTAATAAATTATTTTAAT